>CM065593.1:52476168-53775530 GCA_033119425.1 Bufotes viridis
TTTTTCTGGTCTAACAGACACCAGATTGATTAAATTGGCCTTTTTTTCACCAAAATTACAACACTGGACAATAATGCCCTTTGGCGGTATTAATTACAAGAACACTGCTGCTAATTGGACACCAGATTTTTTATAATGCTAGTTTTGGTACTTAGATTCCCACACGGGAAATATAATTCCTTTTTACAGGAGTGAAAACGTGAGGCCTAGTTTTTCTGGTCTAACAAACACCAGATTGATTAAATTGGCCTTTTTTTCACCAAAATTACAACACTGGACAATAATGCCCTTTGGCGGTATTAATTACAAGAACACTGCTGCTAATTGGACACCAGATTTTTTATAATGCTAGTTTTGGTACTTAGATTCCCACACGTGGAAATATAATTCCTTTTTACAGGAGTGAAAACGTGAGGCCTAGTTTTTCTGGTCTAACAAACACCAGATTGATTAAATTGGCCTTTTTTTCACCAAAATGACAACACTGGACAATAATGCCTTTTTCTGGTATTAATTACAAGAACACTGCTGCAAATTGGACACCAGATTTTTTATAATGCTACTTATGTTAAATGAATTCCCACAGTGGGAGAACTATTTCCTTTTTACAGGAGTAACAACGTGCGGCCTACTATTTCGGGTGTCACCAACACCAGATTGATTAAATTGGCCTTTTTGGAACCAAAATGACAACACTGGACACTATAATGCCTTTTTCTGGTATTAATTACAAGAGGACTGCTGCAAATTGTACACCAGAATTTTTTAAATGCTACTTATGTTAAATGAATTCCCACAGTGGGAGAACTATTTCCTTTTCAAAGGAGTAACAACGTGCGGCCTACTATTTCGGGTGTCACCAACACCAGATTGATTAAATTGGCCTTTTGGAACCAAAATGACAACACTGGACACTATAATGCCTTTTTCTGGTATTAATTACAAGAGGACTGCTGCAAATTGGACACCAGAATTTTTTAAATGCTACTTATGTTAAATGAATTCCCACAGTGGGAGAACTATTTCCTTTTCAAAGGAGTAACAACGTGCGGCCTACTATTTCGGGTGTCACCAACACCAGATTGATTAAATTGGCCTTTTTGGAACCAAAATGACAACACTGGACACTATAATGCCTTTTTCTGGTATTAATTACAAGAGGACTGCTGGTATTTCAGAACACCGGAATTTTTAAAATGCTCGTTTTGGTACATAAATTGCCCACACTGGGAGAATTATTGCCTAAACCTTTTTACAGTATTATTTACTGAAGGAGTGCTTCTTCTGGTCTAACACCAGAATTATGTTTGTTAGAGGGAAAGATTTTTTTAATTTATATTTCTGGCAAAAAATTTCTGGCAAAAAATTTCTGGCTGTAGTGACACTGGCTAGCCTAGCTGGAACAGCACATTCATGGGATTTGCTACTCAAGTGGGTTACTTTCAGTTTCACCACTGATATATTAAATATATTGGCAGTTAGTAGGGGTGACACAAGCACAGCCAAATCCCTGATGTAGTATATCTATGAAAAAATCGACTATTACATGAGATTAATGGACGCTGTGGCAGCTTTTGCTGTAGCACCACAAGTCCCAAAATGGCCGCCGCCTATCAGCCCAGTAACATGTGCCAGAAAATGGTCTGCCGAGCCAGAAAAAAAATTGACTTTGACTGAGCAGCTTAATCGCTGTTGTTCTGTGTCACAGGAGTAGATTTTTCAATTCTTTGGAGCTTTTCTTTGGACTCTGTGGCAGCTTGAGCTGGCGCACCACAGGTCCCAAAATGGCCGCCGCCGGTCAGCCCAGTTACATGTGCCGGTAAAAATCGATCTGGCCAGTGTAAAAAAAAAAAATTTCAGTGAACAGCTCGGCTGAGTTGTTCTGATGCACAGGTTTAGATCATTCACTTCTTATCAGGTTTTCTTCCTCAATTATCCCTGCCTATCTCGCCCTCACAGCAGCTGCATCTATCCCTGGTCTAATCACAGTGGGAGTGAGCACATCGCGACGTGCGCACAAGCTTATAAAGAGGCTGAGTCACATGCTGCACTTGGCCAATCACAGCCTTGCCAATAGTAGGCATGGCTGCGATGGCATCTTAGGGCAAGTAGTATGATGCATGTTGATTGGCTGCTTTGCAGCCTTTCAAAATGCGCCACAAAAATGACGAACTACAAAACCGAACCCGAATTTTTATGAAAATGTTCGGGTTCGGGTCGTGTCACGAACACCCCAAAATTCTGTACGGACCGGAACTATTCTCGAAATGTGCGCTCAACAACAACACTAGTGCTATTCAGTATCCACTCTGAGTTCTAATCGCATTCGATTTTAACTTATGCTTTTTGACAGGCATCACATTCTATTTGATGCCTGGCAAAAAAAAAAATGCATAAGTTAACATCGAATGCGATTAGAACTTAATAGTGGGATATGAATAGCACTGCGTGCTAGAACAGCACGCACACGATTATTCAAATTTTTGTATTATCGCGATACAAAACCAAACAGTAAAGTTAAAATCGAATGCAATTAGAACGTGTAGTGTGATGCGATTTATTTGAGTTCTAAGAATCGCATTGCGATTTCTGCTTCAGCCGGATTCCGTGCTAATGGAGCGTCTACATCACCATGGGAAAAATGCTAGAATGTACTGTCGGATTTGAGAAGTAGAAATCGCAATGCGATTAAGCAAATATATAAGAATCGCATTGCGATTTCAACGTAATTCAAACATCCTACAGTACATTCTACTGGAGGAGGCGTTCCCATGGTGATCGGTAGCTCAAAGTTGTAATCGCAATGTGATTTCAGCTTTAAGCCTGTACTATTCTGCTATATAGTACTTTCAAAATGCGCCGAGAGAACATGCCGAACTCCGAACTCGAACCCGAACTTTTTTGAAAATGTCCAGGTTCGGGTCCGTGTCATGGACACCCCAAAATTCGGTACGAACCCGAACTATTCTCGAACTGTTCGCTCAACACTAATAAATATATTTTTGTTATTCTTGGAGTGCTGTCCGATTTTCGTTTTTACATTTAGGCATTGAGCACATGCACTGGGACATAGCACCCGCCTCACGTTTGTTTGCTCGGTGCCACCATTCTTTTCTTTTATCTAGCTGAATATGTGATATATGCTGTATTTGGCATGTATGCTGTATTGAAGCCTCATACAGGAATGTATTGTATATCAGGGCTGCGTATGGCAGACATAGTATGTCTGGGTTATACTGTATACATATCTGTATACAGATTTCCTTTTATTAAAAGTTGGGAGGTATGTAATGGCTCTGTCCCATTGTTCATGACCACAGGCCATATGACCTATCATGCAGTAGAACTGCACAGGTGGTTGCAAATCAGGGACAAGTAGCAGGTGGTGCATTTACTTCATTGTGACTTCCTAAGACATTAAGCTAGCAACTTGAGCTACAGGCTGGAAGAGCAGTGTGGCCTGCATCGCAGACTGCTATAGGGACCAGGGACCCACGTTTTTAGGAATGCCTTATTTGTTTTGTGTGTCATGGTGCTCCTACCTGGATACCGTCGCTCCCCAGGGTTAGCCTCCATAGCAATGAAGGGGAGAGTAATAGTTGATGGGGAAAGATTCCAGACTTGGTAAAAGTTCGACAGCTTTACTTAAATAAACTTGCATCCAGACAATATTTAGTCTTTCTCTTGGCTCCATCAGTTTTTGGGGTACACTGGCAGGCAAACTTGGATACCTTGCTTTATCCTTCTCTGCTGTGCTAATCTCTGGATGTGGTCTGCTACCTGGATTTTGTAGCAGTCTGGTACCTTTGAGCGGGATGCCTTTGGCTGTTGACCCCCTCGTAATACTGTCTGTAAACTGTAAGGAGTCATGGTGCTTTATGAGCTGCTTCCCTTGGGAGACTCCTGCTGTAGGAGTGTGTGCGTGTGTTGGGGGGGGGGGGGTTCATTCCCCTTACTGCACCATAACTGGTGGACTTGTCTGCTTCCAACTCTAGACTACTATAGCTTCCTGCAACCCCTCCTTTGGTAGGAAGCAGGACAATCCCACTTCTGCCTGGGAGACACTGCCATCTGCTGGATAACCAGGCACAGTGCATGTAACACAATAAATAACAGTTACATAGCAGTACTATTAAGGGACAATATCAAAGGACCTGGAATAAATACACAGATGACATTAATGGTTAGCCATTAGAGACAGAAGCACCATGCTTCACTGTAGGGATGGTATTGGGGAGGGCCTATTTTCCTCCAAATATGATGCTCAGAATTGAGGCCAAAAAGTTTCATCTTGGTTTAATCAGACCAGAAAATATTGTTTCCTTTATGTGCTTTTTTTTGCAAAATTTCATGTGCATTTTAATGAGGAGACACTTTTTTCTAGCTACTGCCATAGAGTAATTGGTGGATTGCTGCATTGATGGTTGACCTTCTGGAAGTTTGTCCCATCACAGGATTTTTGGATTTCAGCTAATGTGACCATTGGTTTCTTGGTCACCTCGTGAATTGTTATAAATCAGGTATACCCAGGCCACACTGTCTAATTGCATTCATCCCACTTAGTGGCCCAATTTCAGTGTGACGGTTTTGAACTTAAACTGAAGGGAGATTGCAGGAAGAGTATATATCCATATACATTACGTTCTAGTGCACCCACATTCATAGATAATCCGTTCTGTAAGTACAGTGCTGTCAATATTACAGGTGTAATTTATCACTGTCTACATCACAGTGCAGTGCACCAAGAATCATGGCTAATCCCTTCTGATAAACAAAAAGAAAAGCACACAGCACCATTCAGCAAAGCAAAAAGCCTATATGCCCCTGCTGTGCAATGGCTCCTTAGTGGAACCAAATGTAGGCAGCACCAATAAAGTAGTGGAGAAAAAAATGTTCTTTTAATGCATGTTGTGGCAGTCCAAACACATGCTTTTTAATCTCTTCTGTTAACTATAGATTTACTGTGCATCAGTATTACAGATCATTGTTACCATGAGGTTTAATTTATTGCCATGGTTTTAACCGGGTGGGGAGAGTGGCAGCATCAGTGGCAGTAAGGCTGTGTTCAAATCACTGTTTATTTTTCCATTCTTCTGAGCTATTAGAAGAACAGAAAATTAAAAAAAAAAAGGAAACCTGTATTTTGAGCATTCATAAATCCTCTTTCAGACAGTCAGTATTTGATCAGTAATTTTAAGCCAAAACCAGGAGTGGGTCCAAAACAGAGACAAAATATAATATGAATATTTGTGTCTCTTGTGTATTTTGGACCCATTCCTGCTTTTGGCTTAGGGCTCTTTTACACTTGCGCTTTTGCTTTCCGTCCTAGAGTTCAGTCCTCGGGCTCTAGGACGGAAAGATACTGATCAGGATTATCCCAATGCATCCTGAATGGAGAGAAATCCGTTCAGGATGCATCAGGATGTCTTCCATTCAGTATGTGAACGTTTTTTGGACGTGATCCATGCGGGTAGGGCTCTCTGACGTCATTGTGGAGCGCCCCAGGAGCCGCACGGACTGTAAGTATCTGCTCCCCTGGCTCCCCACTACTTACTATGGCAACCAGGACTTTAGTAGCGTCCTGGCTGCCATAGTAACACTGAAAGCATTTTGAAGACTGATCAGTCTTCAAATGCTTTCAGTTGTCTTGCGTTGTGACGGATCTGGCGGGCATTTCCGGCGATGGAAGTGCACTCTGGATCCACACAACGCAAGTGTTAAAGAGGTCTTACAAATACTGATCAAATACTGATGCAAAATACTAACCGTGTGAAAGAGGCCTTATGCTCAATTTGCATCCGTTTTGGCCATTTATGTCTAAAATTAGTTTTTTTTAAGAAGGAAAAAAGGCCTGCACCTGGACTTTAATGGCCTCCTTCACATGGTCATTGTTTGGTCAGTATTTTACATCACTATTTGATCAGTATTTGTAAGGCAAGAACAGGAGTTGGCTCAAAATAGAGACAAAATGTAATGGAAATATTTGAATCTCATCTGTGTCTTGAACCAACTCTTTTGGCTTACAAATACTGATCAAATACTGACCAAATACTGGCTGTGAGTGGCCTTACAGATGCTCAAGATACAATATCCTTTTTCCCTGTTCTTCTGATGGATCACAAGAACATAAAAATAAATAGTGATGTCAACACGGACAAACAGGGACAATATTGGCCCCATAAAAGAGTGGGGATGGGGACCAATAGCAGTGGCAATAACAGGGACAATAGCGGCTAGAGATGAGCGAATCGAATCCCACGGATAAATTAGATTTGCCTCGAAGCCGAATTTCCTTGTGCTTCGTGTTATTGAATAGTGTAAGAAACAAAAAAATTCATACTTCCCTCCTCCATTTGCTCACGACGGGCCGCCAGCCGCTATCTTGATTGAAGATCTTGGCCGAAATCCTGTGCATGGTGACGTATGACGTTCTCACCACGCTAATGGCATGGCTGTGATTGGCTAAGTGCAGCATGTGACGCAGCCTCTATTTAAGCTGGAGTCACGTAGCGCCGCATGTCAATCTGCTCTGATTAGTGAAGGGAGAGGACGCAGCTTCTGTGAGGGCGAGATTAGGCAGGGAAAAGTCAGCAAAAACACCTAATGAAGTGATCGATCTACAGCTGTGAATCATTCAACTTCTGCTAGTTAATTGCTCAATGTTTTTTAGGCTGCACAGAGCGTTTTTCTGTCACTTTGATATGCGGCCATTTTGTGTCTTGTGGTGCACCAGCACAAGCTGCCACCAAGTCCATCAATCCATCAATACTAAGGTTTTTTTTGCTATATCCTACATCAGGGGCTTGGCTGTGCTTATTGTCAGGATAGAAATTTCTATTGTGTATTAAGGGGATAAATTAAATTGCCAAAATAGCAATCCCCTAAATCTGGTGTTCCAGCTGTGGGTAGCCAAGCGTAATACTGTCTGCTGTCTGGCAAAGGATAGATTTTTTCTGTGGTGAAATTAAATTGCCAAAATAGCAATCCACAAAATCTAGTGTCCCAGCAGTGGCTGGCAAAGTTTAATAGTGTCCGGCAAAGGATATATTTTGTTCTGGGGTGAAATTCAATTGCCAAAATAGCAATATCGTAAATCTGGTGTCCCAGCAGTGGCTGGCCAAGGTTAATAGTGTCCGGCAAAGGATTTATTATTTTCTGGGGTGAAATTCAATTGCCAAAATAGCAATACCGAAAATCTGGTGTCCCAGCAGTGGCTGGCCAAGTTTAATAGTGTCCGGCAAAGGATATATTTTCTTCTGGGGTGAAATTCAATAGCCATAATGGCAGTACCATAAATCCGTTGTCCCAGCAGTGGTTGGACAAGTTTAATAGTGTCCGGCAAAAGATATATTTTTTTTTCTGGGGTGAAATTCAATTGCCAAAATAGCAATACCATAAATCTGGTGTCCCAGCAGTGGCTGGCAAAGTTTAATAGTGTCCGGCAAATTATATATTTTGTTCTGGGGTGAAACTCAATTGCTAAAATAGCAATACCATAAATCAGTGGTTTCAGCTGTGGCTGGCCAAGTTTCATAGTGTCCGTCACAGGATATATAATTTTCTGGGGTGAAATCTAATTGCCAAAATAGCAATACCCTGAATCTGATGTTCCAGCTGTGGCTAGCTAAGTGTAATACTGTCTGCTGTCTGGCAAAGGAAATATTGTTTTCTGTGGTGAAATTCAATTGCCAAAATGGCAATACCGTAAATCTGGTGTCCCAGCAGTGGCTGGCAAAGTTTAATAGTGTCCGGCAAAGGATATATTTTGTTCTGGGGTGAAATTCAAACGCCAAAATAGCAATACCATAAATCAGTGGTTTCAGCTGTGGCTGGCCAAGTTTAATAGTGTCCATCACTGGATATATTATTTTCTGGGGTGAAATTTAATTGCCAAAATAGCAATACCATAAATCAGTGGTTTCAGCTGTGGCTGGCCAAGTTTAATAGTGTCTGTCACAGGATAGATTTTGTTCTGGAGTGAAATTTAATTGCCAAAATAGCAATACCCTGAATCTGTGTTCCAGCTGTGACTGGACAATTTCCTTAGTGTCCGTCAAAGGATATATTATTTTCTGGGGTGAAAGTCAGTAGCAAAAATAGAAGTACAGTAAATCTGGTGTTCCAGCAGTGGCTGGCCAAGTTTAATAGTGTACAGCAAAGGATATATTTTTTTCTGGGGTGAAATTAAATTGCCAAAATAGCAATACGGTAAATCTGGTGTCCCAGCAGTGGCTGGCCAAGTTTAATAGTGTCTGTCAAAGGATTAATTATTTTTTACTGTGAAATTCAGTTACCAAAATAGAAATACAGTAAATCTGGTGTTCCAGCTGTGACTGAACAAGTTTAATAGTATCCGTCAAAGGATAGATTTTGTTCTGGGGTGAAATTCAGTTGCCAATATAGCAATACCCTGAATCTAGTGTTTCAGCTGTTGCAGGCCCAGTGTTAATCTGTCCGTAAAAGGGTATATTACACTCAAGGTGTATATACAAGTGCTGAGAGGGTCACTCTCAATAACTTCACACGCTACCGTGCATCTCCAAGTGTATTTCTGTCCGTTAAAGGGTATATTACACAAAGTGTTAAAATACAAGTGCTGAAAGCATAATCCTATATTTTTTTTTTACACGCTACTCTGCATCTCCAAGTGTAAATCTGTCCATAAAAGGATACCTTTCATCCAGGGCCTAAATACTAGGCCTACAATAGATATTCCGCTAAATCAGTGGTTACTGCTGTGCCTGGATTAGTGTAATACGGTACATAAATAAATAGGCAGATAGTGTTAGGTGCCTGTAAAAAAAGGCCTGAATTTGAAATCAATACATTAGGCCAAATATTTTTTTTCTTATTGTGGTGCTTGGTGAACGGTAACAATGAGGAAAACATCTAGTAAGGGACGCGGATGCGGTCGTGGTGGTGTTAGTGGACCCTTTGGTGCTGGGAGAGGACGTGGCCGTTCTGCCACAGCCACACGTCCCAGTGAACCAACTACCTCAGGTTCCAGTACCCGCCAGAATTTACAGCGATATTTGGTGGGGCCCAATGCCGTTCTAAGGATGGTAAGGCCTGAGCAAGTACAGGCGCTAGTCAATTGGGTGGCTGACAGTGGATCCAGCACGTTCACAACATTATCTCCCACCCAGTCTTCTGCAGAAAGTGCACAGGTGGCACCTGAAAACCAAGCCCATCAGTCTGTCACATTCCCCCCCATGCATATCAAGGAAAATGTCTGAGCCTCAAGTTATGCAGCAGTCTCGTATGCTGTTTGAAGACTCTGCTGGCAGGGTTTCCCAAGGGAATCCACCTAGCCCTTCCCCAGTGATGGAAGACATAGAATGCACTGATCCACAACCACTTATGTTTCCTGATGATGAGGACATGGGAATACCACCTCATCGGATGATGACGAAACACAGGTGCCAACTGCTGCACCGAACAGGAGGTCAGTGAGGAAGACTGTGTGGAAGACGATGCAGGGGACGATGAGGTCCTAGACCCCACATGGAATGAAAGTCGTGCCACTGACTTTGATAGTTCAGAGGAAGAGGCAGAGGTGAGACCGAGCCAACAGCATAGCAAAAGAGGAAGCAGGGGCAAAAGCAGAACAGCTGCCGCCAAGAGAGTTCGTCTGCTACTGGCCACCCCCACCAGGGACCGAGCACCCCAAAGGCAGCTTCAAGGAGTTCCCTGGCATGGCACTTCTTTAAACAATGTGCTGATGACAAGACCCGAGTGGTTTGCACGCCGTGCCATCAGAGCCTGAAGCAAAGCATTAACGTTCTGAACCTTAGCACAACCTGCATGACCAGGCATCTACATGCAAAGCATGAACTGCAGTGGAGTAAACACCTTAAAAACAAGGAACTCACTCAGGCTCTCCCTGCTCCCTCTTCTGCTGCTGCCTCGGCCTCTTCCTCCGCCTCGGGAGGAATGTTGGCACCTACCGCCCACCAAAAAGAGGATGTGCCACCGACACCACCACCTGCGTCACCAAGCATCTCCACCATGTCACACAGATGCCGAACGCTGTACGTGCAGTGAACATAGAAGCGCCGCTGCACTTGGAAACTCCTCAAGCCTCTCCCTTTCTTCACCTTTACCAACTAGGAGTACACAGGGGATCCACTAACAAGCTGACGGTAATAAGGATACAGACTTGACAAAGGGGTCCTGAGCACCCCGAAACGCGTTGTCTATCAAACAAAAAACCTTATATCCAAATACGGGTTGTGTTTTGCGCCATTCGTCCATTTGCTCTCTGCACGGAAACAGTGCAGTTGAGGTTCTCCTTCTCCAATTTCTACCAAAGTGGCGACTTGGCCCTCGTCCGTGGTTCACGTGGACACCAATTGGCAGAACCAACCCTCCCCCCCTGAATCTTCAACCAACTTCCACCAAAAGGTTGCACTATAACAAGTGCAACCGTACCAGGTGAGTCAACCTCACTCATCCTGGTCTGGGAAAAGGGACACCATTTTTTCGTTTGGACTTATGAGCGCCTTCTTTCCTCCTGTGGCCTTCCAATCACCATGTCACACGGCAGCGTTCATCTCTCCATCTTACAAACCTTGGAGAGAAAGCGTAAATTCCCACCTAGCCACCCTCGAGCCCTGGGCCTGAATGCCAGTATTAACTACTGGTCTTTGAAATGCTGTCATTCAGGCTGGTGGACACAGACAGCTTCAAACAGCTGATGTCCATGGCTGACCCACAGTATGTTGTTCCCAGCTGCCACTACTTCTCCAAGACAGCCATGCCTTCCCTGCACAACCAAGTATCCGATAAAATCAAGTGTGCACTGCGCAACGCCATCTGTGGCAAGGTCCACCTAACCACAGATACGTGGACCAGTAATCACGGCCAGGGACGCTATATCTCCCTAACTGCACACTGGGTAAATGTAGTGGTGGCTGGGCCCCAGGCGGAGAGTTCTTTGGCGCACGTCCTTCCGCCGCCAAGGATCGCAGGGCATCATTCTTTGCCTCCTGTAGCCTCCTCCTCCTACTCGGCTTCCTCCTCCTCTGCTTCCACCTGCTCATCCAGTTAGCCACACACCTCCACTATCAACTTCAGCACAGCCCGGGGTAAACGTCAGCAGGCCGTTCTGAAACTCATATGTTTGGGGGACAGGCCCCACACCGAGCAGGAGTTGTGGCGGGGTATTGAACAACAAACCGACCAGTGTTTGCTGCCGGTGGGCCTCAAGCCCAGCCTGGTGGTGTGCGATAATGGGCGAAATCTCATCGCAGCTCTGGGACTAGCCGGCTTGACACACATCCCTTGCCTGGCGCATGTGCTGAATTTGGTGGTGCAGAAGTTCATTCACAACTACTCCGACATGTCAGAGCTGCTGCATGAAGTGCGGGCCGTCTGTGCGTGCTTCCTGAATTCACATCCTGCCGTTGCTCGTCTGTCTGCACTACAGCGTAACTTCGGGCCTTCCCGCTCCCCGCCTCATATGCGACGTGCCTACCAGGTGGAACTCCACCTTGCACATGCTGGAGAGACTTTGCGAGCAGCAGCAGGCCATAGTGGAGTCTCAGCTGCAGCACGCACGGGTGAGTCGCACTACGGAACAGCACCACTTCACCACCAATGACTGGGCTTCCATGCGAGACCTGTGTGCCCTGTTGCGCTGTTTCCAGTACTCCACCAACATGGCCAGTGGCGATGACGCCGTAATAAGCGTTACAATACCACTTCTATGTCTTCTTGAGAAAACACTTAGGGCGATGATGGAAGAGGAGGTGACCCAGGAGGAGGAGGAGGATGAGGGGTAATTTTTAGCACTTTCAGGCCAGTCTGTTAGAAGTGCCTCAGAGGGAGGTTTTTTGCAACAGCAGAGGCCAGGTACAAATGTGGCCAGCCAATGCCCACTACTGGAGGACGAGGAGGATGAGGAGGAGTTGGAGGAGGATGAGGATGAAGCAGGTTCACAGCGGGGTGGCACCCAACACAGCTCAGGCCTATCACTGGTGTGTTGTTGGGGGGATACAGAGGACGATGATGATACACCACCCACAGAGGACAGCTTGTCCTTACCTCTGGGCAGCCTGGCACACATGAGCGACTACATGCTGCAGTGCCTGCGGAACGACAGCAGAGTTGCCCACATTTTAATGTGTGCGGACTACTGGGTTGCCACCCTTCTGGATCCCCGGTAAAAAGACAATGTGCCCACCTTACTTCCTGCACTGGAGCGTGATAGGAAGATGCGCCAGTACAAGCGCACACTGGTAGATGCGCTCCTGAGAGCATTCCCAAATGTCACAGGGGAACAAGTGGAAGTGGAAGGCCGAGGAGGAACAAGAGGTTGCCAACACAGCTGTGTCACGGCCAGCTCCTCTAAGGGGAGGGTTAGCATGGCAGAAATGTGGAAAAGTTTTGTCAACACGCCACAGCTAACTGCACCACCACCTGATACGAAACGTGTTAGCAGGAGGCAGCATTTCACTAACATGGTGGAACAGTACGTCTGCACACCCCTCCACATACTGACTGATGATTCGGCCCCATTCAACTTCTGGGTCTCCAAATTGTCCACGTGGCCAGAGCTAGCCTTTTATGCCTTGGAGGTGCTGGCCTGCCCGGCGGCCAGCGTTTTGTCTGAACGTGTATTCAGCACGGCAGGTGGCGTCATTACTGACAAACGCAGCCGCCTGTCCACAGCCAACGTGGACAAGCTGACGTTCATAAAAATGAACCAGGCATGGATCCCACAGGACCTGTCCATCCCTTGTGCAGAATTTATAACTGCCTCCTCTTTTTTTAATTTTACCATTATATTGCGGTGCAACCAAAAGTTGAATGAACCTCTCCTCCATCGAGGTGCCAGGGGCCTAATTATCTAAAAGTGGCCTTCTCCATTGGTGGGTGACATGACTCCTGACTCTCTGCTATGCGACCTCTGTCCTCTGTCTGGGTGCGGGGGCCTAAATAAATGAAAGTAGCCTTCTGCATTGGTGGGTGACTTGAAGCCTGATTCTCTGCTATGGGACCTCTCTCCAATTGATATTGCTTATTTTTTATTTATTTTATTTTATTTGTTTGCAGGGGATTTACCTACATTTTGCTGCCTTTTGCAGCCCTCTAGCCCTTTCCTGGACTATTTTACAGACTTTTTAGTGCCCAAAAGTTCGGGTCCCCATTGACTTCAATGGGGTTCGGGATGAAGTTCGGGTCGAGTTCGGATCCAGGTGTTCGCTCAACTCTAGTAACAAGGCAAATTTTTTTGTAAGACTTGGTGAATCAGCCGAATCGAACTTTTCATATAATAGTGGCCCCATGGCAGAATGGGGAAGGCATGGGTGGGGGCAACAGAAGTAGCATACAGTATAAGATGGTCGCAGATTACAGTAGTAGCAGAACAAAATGGTGTGATAGCAAGGCCCAGTGGCATGCATATCCTTTTAAAAATGTAACATGTGCATATCAGTAGGCTAAGAAGCCCCATTGTAGGAATGGCAGTAGAGGCAGCAGGCAGGTGGCAGCATCAGAAAAGTGTCAACAGTGTAACACCCCAGAGTGGTGTTACCACTTCTGCACCTTGCTACTGTCTTTATTGCTCTAACCTGAATATCATCTTATGCATTTATTTCCAGGTCCATACTGTGCATTGCTAACCTGTTTGCAACTGTTATATTCACGTGTAATGTGCCTGGTTCACCAGCAGGTGGCAGCAAACACGGCAGAGCTGTGCTTAGTTAGAATAGAGCTTTCCATTTCATTCTAACCTCTCTCTGGAGAGAGGTGGACGAGTCCCACTTCCTGCAGGAAGGGTGGGGACCAGTTTGTAGTTAGTCTAGTTTACCCCAAGCTAGGGGAAGGGTGTGCAGGGGCATGTCTCTGCTGGATGTGCCCATGCCAACCAGAGCACCTTAAGCTCTGCAGTCCATGGAGGCCAAAGCTTAACGCCTCAGGAGCCAGGAGGAAAGTTCCCTGGAATAACCTAGAGTCAGACTACAAAGTGAAGTGCAGCGTACAGAAGAAGATTAGTTATACAGCCAGCCTGTCAGTACAGCAGAGTCAGAGAGAAACAGATATAGCAGAGTGGAGTTTGCCTGCCAGTTTCATGCTAAAGCCTGCTGGAACCAAAACAAAGCCTGTAAACCATTTTGGAGAACATTTATGCAAAGTAAAGCTGCCATTGAACTTTATCTCAATGTCTGGACTCCAGTTTTTCTTTTATCCCTCAATTATTTCCCCTATTTATTGACCCCTGCTGCACTGAGTATCTGCTCTGATGCAACACTACTGGCTGGGTAGGAAAGCATGCCCATTGCAAACTCGGCCAGTTGCGGCCACAATTCAAGTTTGCATGCCCAGTAGTCCAGTGGGATCTTGGATCATGGGTGACAGGATGCAGTCCAAGTATGCCACCACATGCTGAATGAGGTTCTGCTGCATATCACCTATGCAAAGCTAGACAATGTCAATCGGTTCTGCACCTGGTCAGCCTTGGTGAACAGAGCCACACCAGGGAGGAACTGCTCAGCGTCATCAATAAATAAATCGTTATGTTGAAGAGCAAGTCAACCATTTCAGTACAGCTGTATTGTTACACGACCGCTTTATTGCACACAGAGGTAACAAGAAGCAGCACACTATAATTGTAGGGTTTTCTCTCCTAAATGTAGATGCCCAATAGATAGGTTTAGAGTGCGACCCTCCTGACTGAGACCACTTTGGCGCTGGTAGGCGAGCACAGATGTATTTTGATCAAAATATATTGGCTGGGTGTCTCAGATTTAATTATATCAGATTGAGGGCTTAGTCCGTATATAATGTTTGCATCTATAGTGTATAGTGCATTATTTTCTGTGATTTGTTTTCATAAATGTAGCCATGCACATCCACATATTCATTTATCATATCGTGCAGGATGTTTTTAATCTTTATTTTTCTCTGTGATTTTTGTTCAAAACATGACTGCTGGATGACAGTGGCAGCTCTGGCCTGTTGCTGCTACCAACACCCTTTCTTTTGCTTCTACTTGTGCCGGCGACAGCTAAATTTTTGCCCCTGCCCGTTTCTTTTAAGGACCCATGCAACAGTCAGTTGGCCATAGTGTACAGTAACTGTATCAGTAATGTAACAGATTAACTATGAATATCGCAGCAGTTGAACAAGATAAACTCGGTGATATATTAGGTCACCCTCTAACACTGAGGCACAGTAATTCTATATATAAAGTAACATTTTAACTGGGATTGTTGCAGCAGTTCAACAAGATGCACACAGCGATTACACCCAACCTACAGTCCCTGCAGTCTCCCTATGCTCTCCCTACAGTATCTAAAAACTCTCCCTACGATCTACCTGAACTGTCCCTGCACTCTTCCTATCCAATATTCTATAATAAAAAGCTTTCTGAAACACTGTCCCTAACACATAAGAACTTGTCACGTCTTTTCCTAAGCTCAGTCCATGGTCACATGTCAGAGACCATGAAGGACGAGGCTTTTTTTTAGAGCTTTGACATCACAGGGGATAGCTATCTGCTGATTGGCTGGCTGCACCGCATTATGGGTCATATCGCATACTTGGGCTTCTTACTTTAACTGTGTAACACATGCAGCAGTCATTTATTTTATTGATTCTTTACAACAAAGCTTAAGAAAATGTGAGATTTGTGATGAATTGAGTTTTTCCTAAACATTGGGGAGAAAAGAAAGAACTGCCAGTAATTCTTTCTTTTCTCCTCAATGGAAGAACTGCCTGAAGAGCTCAGAGACAGGAGTGTGTGCTGGCACAGATCTGGAGAAGGGTACAAAAAATTTCCACTGCATTGAAAGTTCCCAAGAGTATAGTGGGCTTTATAATTCTTAAATGGAAGAAGCTTGGAAAAACCAGGAATTTTCCTAGAGCTGGCCTCCCCACCAAACCAAGTAATCAGGGAAAAGGGTCTTGATAAAAGAGGTGACTAGTGTTGAAAAAATCTAAGCATCTGTCAATCAGAAGCAGGGGGTGGCGAGAGCCATGAGCTCATGAATATTGGAACTCATTGGTAGGTGCTGGAGCTGTTAGGATTTAAAAGTGAGGGCAGCAGAAAACTGGTGACAGATTCCCAAGAGAAATGGGAGGCACATAACCTAAATTTCAAATGTCATAACAAAGAATCTAAATTCTTATACTCATGCAAAATTTTAGATTTTCCTTTTTGAGAAAATTTGCAAGTTCTGTTTTTACATATGCATAAAGGGGGACTGAGTGCAGTTTAATGGTGGAAAACTTTATTACTATTTTTTTTTTTAAATTTTAGCACAAAGCCACAACATAACAAACTGTGAAAAGAGTTAAAGGGTCTGAAGACTTTCCGAATGCACAGTGTATGGCGCTACATATGATGTAATTTCAACCTAAGAGTTATGTGTAATTTGGATGCTAGGGTCTCCTAAGATGCCTGCTGCTTGTTTTTTTAGTACAAAATCAGTAAATGCCTTTTTTATATCCCGTATGTGGGACTATTAGTATTACTATTTCTATTCCCTTTGAATGTTAGTTACAGGTATTCAAGCTACCTACCTGGCATTTTCTGCACTTGCACTCTTTCTTTATAAATACTGCTGATATTATTCTTTACTGCAAACAGAAAATGAATGGCTCTTTGATGCACGTGAATACACCGTAAATTAGATTTTGCTTAGAAAGCACTGAATGAAAATTAATTGAATATGTTTATCATTATGTAGCTCCCTTTGGGACAAAAAGCCTTCAAAGATGTGGTTAAAAGCAAAGTCACAATTTCCCATATTTGATTCTATGCTTTGCAGTTGACAGAAATAAGCGGGGTGAAAAGGGAGGAAAGCTTCATAATGTAAAATCATGAAGATAAATGGCTTCTGAGCATTAATGTGTAAAATTTTAATCATTTCACTTAAGTATGAAGGAAACTTGTTTAACTGGCTCTGGACCGCCTAACGCATGGATGCGTCCAGGCGGAGGCAGGTTTACTCCCCCTGGACGCATCCGCGCGTCATCTCGCGAGACGCGAGATTTCCTGTGAAATATCTCTGTAAATGACAACTTTTTAATTTTTTTATACAAAGTTGACAATTTACAGAGATATTTCTTTTACTCAGCATGAGTATATGTGAAAATACACCCAAAAACACATTGCCCTACTTCTCCTGAGTACGGCGATACCACTTTTTTGCAGCCTGGGTGCTCAAAGGGGCCCAAATTCCAACGAGTACCTTTAGGTTTTACATGGCTGCTCACAATTTAGCCCCGCCCAAAATGCCAGAACAGTAAACACACCCCACAAATGACCCCATTTCGGAAAGTAGACACCCCAAGGTATTCACTGAGGGGCATAGTGAGTCCGTGGGAGATTTTTATTTTTTTGCCAGAAGTTAGCAGAAATGGAAACTTTATTATTATTTTTTTTCCTCAGAAAGTGTCATTTCCGCTAACTTGTGAAAAAAAGAAATGATACATGAACTCACCATGCCCCTCCGCGAATACTTTGGGGTGTCTTCTTCTAAAATGGTGTCATTTGGGGGTATTTATACTATCCTGGCATTCTAGCACCTGAAGAAACATGACAGGTGCTCAGAAAGTCAGAGCTGCTTCAAAATGCGGAAATTCACTTTTTTGCACCATAGTTTGTAAACGCTATAACTTTTACCCAAACCAATAAATATACACTTATTGGATTTTTTTTTATCAAAGACATGTAGAATAATACATTTAGAGAAAAATGTATATAGAAATGTAGTTTTTAAAAAAAAATTACAACAGAAAGTGAAAAATGTCATTTTTTTGCAAAAATTTCGGTCATTTTTGATTACTAGCAAAAAAAGTAAAAATGTCAGCAGCAATGAAATACCACCAAATGAAAGCTCTATTAGTGAGAAGAAAAGGAGGTAAAATTCATTTGGGTGGTAAGTTGTATGACGGAGCAATAAACGGTGAAAGTAGTGTAGTGCAGAATTGTAAAAAGTGGCCTGGTCATTAAGGGTGTTTAAGCTAGGGGGGCTGAAGTGGTTAAAATGTTGGTGTTTAATGACAGAGAAAAAAATGGAGAAACATACCTTGAGGCTATTGTTGATGTAAAATGTCAAGAAATCAGAATTCTTCTGAAAAATTAGGACAGACAGAGAAAGCAACCATGCACCTAGGTATCAGAAGCATGATGTTGGAAGCGTACATGAAGATATCCAATCACCAGGGTTTCACTGTCAATGCCAATAAATTCATTAAACTTGTAAGCCTAAGCCTAAGTCTAAACTAACAAACTTGATGATTTCAAGGTGGCGTAGTCACAAAGATTTGGCAGTGATCAACTTTGGCAAATTTGACAACCCTAAGACAGGATTATTCCAGTGTTTAGAAATTGCTGATATACAGTATAATAGCTGTCAGCTTCAATACAGCCCCATTTAATGTAGCCGGAGCCAAGACCCATTCTAAATAATATTTCAATAGTTACTGGAGTGTAGAGGTTCCTCAATTACAATGACCTGTTTTGTAAATTTTGCAGCCCTATGGGATAGGATTCTTTCAGTAATGAGAAATTGCTGATATATTATTGCTTCCATCTTAGATGAAACCCATGTAGTATACCTAGTGCATATGACACACTTGCAATTAATTTTAAACTAATATAATAGTGTTTTTCTGTGTTCCCATGAGCACTAGAAATTCTCAGACTCTAGTATCAACTTGCATTAATCATGTATACATTTATGTCTGTAGTAGCAAAAAAAAAAAAAGAAAAAAAAACGCCGGGACATACCTCCAATATATCATCCCTACCCACCCTCTTCCGCCCATGATATCCCCGGTGTCTCGGAGGCCGCACAGGAGGGCCAAGGTATCATTACATTTAGCTGAGCTAGACCTACAAGACATTGGGGGACACTTATTATGCTATTTACTCCACTATTGTGGTGTTAAAAAGTCGCTAAATATGGTATGTCATATTTTTTTCAGCTCCCATCACTCACCACCGTCTGATTTACTATACCAGTCTGTAGCTCAAGTCTACTCCAGACCCTAGCATCTGCTTCTTAATAAAGAAGGGAATCAAGTCTAGCATACAGATCTCCCCCATTGTGCCTAGTTTAACAGTAAATTTCCAGGTGACAGACTCTCTTTAAATTAAAAAAAGGCATTCACCTCCAGTAAGCAGCTCACGAGGGCCCCATCCCCACTCATTCTGGCCCCCCTGTGGACCAGAAGAGTAAATTTCCATCCGTGGTGACCAGCATCACTGTATTCATTCATTGGTTCCAGAGGTGATTCCTAAGTGGCACAGGACTGCAGAGGCTTAGTGGTCACATGCTACTGCCAGTAATTGGCTGCAGTGGTGCAAGTGAGAACCTATGGGATGTCACAATTCCGTTCCACAGGAGACTGGAAATGGTGGGGACCCTAAGTACTGGTAAAAAACTGCTTTCATGAGGTGAATTTATTTATTTATTTTAATCAAATTCCAAACATTAAAGAGTGCCTATCATTTTAAAAACGTTGTATTAATCAATAGTACAGTGTTAGGGTTGGGTGGACACCTGGAAGTTCTGGTTCGCCGGGTTCGGCTGAACTTCGCTGAAAAGTTCGGGACCCGAACTTGACCCTGAACCCGAACCCCATTGAAGTCAATGGGGACCCGAACTTTGAGGCACTAAAATGGCTTTAAAAAAGTCATGGAAAGGGCTAAATGGCTGCAAAAGGAAGCAAAATGGGGATAAGAACAGGACAATTGCCCTGCATACAAATGTCGATAGGGAAATGACTTAAAATAACATAAATAAAATAAAATACATAAAAATTAAAAATAATAATCTTGAATTAGGAGGGGGGCCATATGGTGTAGGAGGTTGTTGTTTTGTTTTTTTTTATTAGGGTAGACCCCAAAAAATTGGGAAATATAGAAAATAAAACAAAGAGAAAGTGCGCTGGAGTATAACAAAGGCTGGGTGAGGCTGGTATACATGTCTATTCTGCACAAGGAATAGACAAGTCCTGTGGGATCCATGCCTTGTTCATTTTAATGAACGTGAGCTTTTCCACATTGGCTGTGGACAGGCAGCTGCGCTTGTCTGTGATAACGCCCCATGCCATGCTAAACAAACATTTAGACAAAACACTGGAGGCAGAGCAGGCCAGTACCTCCAAGGCATAAAGGGCAAACTCAGGCCATGTGCCCAATTTGGAGACCCAGAAGTTGAATGGGGCAGACCCATAAGTCAGTACATGTAGGCGTGTGCACACATACTTTTCCACCATATTGCTGATATGCTGCCTCCTGCGAAGATGCTCCATATCAGCTAGTGGTGATGGTTGTTGTGGCGTGCTGACAAAGCTTTTCCACATTTCGGCCATGCTAAACCTGTCTTCTGAGGTGCTGGCGGTGCCCCAGCTGCATTGGTGACTTCTTCCTCCTCCTCTGCCTTCGCCTTGTGCTTCCACTGAGGCCCCGAGGTCAGGTGGGAATGCCATCAGCAGCGCATCTACCAACATGCGCTTGTAGTCGTGCATGTTGCGATCATGCTCCAGTGAGGGAATTAAGGACTGCACGTTGTCCTTGTAACGGGGATCCAGCAGGGTGGCCGCCCAGTAATCAGCACTGGTTAGAATGTGGGCAATGCTGCGGTCGTTGCGCAGGCACTGCAGCATGTAGTTGCTCATGTGTGCCAGGCTGCCCAGAGGCAAAGACAAGCTGTCCTCTGTGGGAGGTGTATCGTCTTTGTCCTCCAAATCCCCCCAGCCACGCTGCAGTGATGGCCCTGAGCTGCTTTGGGTGCCACCCTGCTGTGAACATGGTTCCTCCTCCTCATCATCCTCCAGAACTGTGCCGTGGCTGGACAATTGTGTACCTGGCCTATGTTGGTGCAGGGACCCACCCTCCGAGCCACTTGTGAATGACTGGCCTGATAACCGTGGAAATGAGCCCTCTTCCTCCTCTTCCTCCTGTGCCACATCCTCTTCCATCATCGCCCTAAGCGTTTATTCAAGGAGACATAGAAGTGGGATAGTAACGCTCATCATGGCGTCATCGGCACTGGCCATGTTGGTGGAGTACTCGAAACAGCGCAATATGGCACACAGGTCTCGCATGGAAGCCCACTTATTGGTGGTGTAGTGGTTCTGTTCCGCTGTGCGACTCACCCATGTGTGCTGCAGCTGAAACTCCACTATCGCCTGCTGCTGCTCGCACAGTCTCTCCAACATGTGCAAGGTGGAGTTCCTACTGAGGGGCAAGTCGCATATGAGGCAGGGAGTGGGAAGGCCGAAGTTACGCTGCAGCGCAGACAGGCGAGCAGCAGCAGGGTGAGAATGCTGAAAGTGTGCACAGACGGCCGGCACTTTCTGCAGCAGCTCTGACATATCAGGGTAGTTTTTCAGGAATTTCTGCACCACCAAGTTCAGCACATGCGCCAGGCAAGGGATTTGCGTCAAACCGCCTAGGCCAAGAACTGCTATGATATTTCGCCCATTATTGCACACCACCAGGCCGGACTTGAGGCTCAGTGGCACCAACCACTCATCGGTTTGTTGTTCCATGCCCGTTCACAGCTCCTGTGCGGTGTGGGTTTTGTCTCCCAAACAGATGAGTTTCAAAACTGCCTGCTGTCGTTTCCCGCTGGCTGTGCTGAACTTGATGGTGAAGGTGTTACGCTGAGCAGATGAGGAGGTGGTAGAGAGGAAGCTGAGTAGGAGGAGGAGGCTACAGGAGACAAAGAGAAATGCCCTGCAATCCTCAGTGGCAAAAAGACATGCGTCAAACTGCTATCCGCCTCAGGCCCAGCCGCCACTGCATTTACCCAGTGTGCTGTTAGGGAGATATAACGTCCCATCCCATGCTTATTGGTCCACGTATCGGTTGTTATGTGGACCTTGCCACAGATTGCGTTGCACAGTGCACACCTGATTTTGTCACTTGGTTGTGCAGGGAAGGGATGGCTCTCCTGGAAAAGTAGTGGCGGCTGGGAACCACATACTGTGGGACAGCCACCGCCGTAAGGTTTTTAAAAGTGTCTGTCTGCACCAGACAGAATGACAGCATTTCAAAAGCCAGGATTTTTGAAATGGCAGCATTCAGGGCCAGGGATCGCTGGTGGGTAGGGGGGTACTTCCTATTTCTCTCCAGTGTTTGGGAGATGGACAGCTGAACGCTGCCATGGGACATTATAGAGATGCTTGGTTACGGAGGTGGTGGCGATGCTGCATCATCCTCTGTTTGCGGGGTTCCAGGTACCACTGTCACTCCAGATGTGACGGAAGAGGCCGAGACTGCAGCAGAAGAGGGAGCAGGAGGAGTCTGAAACCTTTCTTGGTTTTTGAGGTGTTTACTCCACTGCAGCTCGTGCTTTGCATTTAGATGCCTGGTCATGCAGGTTGTGCTCAGGTTTAGAACGTTTAGGTCTCGCTTCAGGCTCTGATTGCACAGCGTGCAAACCACTAGTGTCTTGTTGTCAGCACATTGTGTCTTGTTGTCAGCACTGAAGAACTGCCACGCCAGGGAACTCCTTGAAGCTGGCTTTGGTGTGCTCGGTCCCTGGGTGCGGTGGCCAGTAGCAGGCGTACTGTCTAGGGGACGGCCGCTCTGCTTTTGCACCCGGCTCCCTCTTTTGCTGTGCTGGTGGCTCTGTGCTATCTCCACCTCTTCCTCCGAACTGTCACTCACATGACCTTGATTCCATGTGGGGTCTAGGACCTCATTATCCTCCACATCATCTTCCACCCACTCTTCACCCCTGCCCTCCTTGTCGCTCTGCACACTGCAGATACGCATAGCAGTTGGCACCTGTGTTTCGTCATCATAAGGGACGTGCTGCGGTGGTCTTCCAATGTCCTCATCCTGAAACATAAGTGGTTGGGCATTGTAACTCAATCTCTTCCACTTCTGGGGCAGGGCTATGTGGATGGCCCACAGAAACCCTGCCAGCAAAGTCATTAAAAAGCATAAGAGACTGCTGTATGACTTAGGGCTCAGACTGCTTGCCTGATTTGCAAGGGGATGAGGTGAAAGATAGATGCTCATGGTCTACAGGTGCAAACTCTGAGCTTTCAGCAGTGGATCGGGTGGGATACAATGTGAAGGAACTGGAGGCACTGTCAGCCACCCAATCTACTATCGCCTGTACGTGTTCTGGCCTCACCATTCGTAGAGCGGCATTCAGGCCTACAAAATAACGGTGAACGTTCTGTCGCCTACGCACACCTGAGGAAGGTGTTTTATTTGTGCGTGTAGCTGGCACAGATCGACCACGTCCTCTTCCTGCAACAGGAGCTCCACCACCACCAGCAGGACACCGACCAGGGCCACGTTACTTATTTGACGCTCTCCTCATTCTTTGCGTTCACCCACCAAACTAACAGACTGATTTACAAAATGTATTTCCCAGTCAGGTATACAATGCAGGGCTACTTTGAAAGAACAAAGGGGTATACATCACTCAACAATCTAAACGCCGCCAAATTTATAGAATATATTTCCCAGTCAGGTATGCAGTGCAGGGGTACTTTTAAAGAAAAAAGGGGTACAGATCACCCAGCAATCTAAATGCTGCCGAATTTACAGAATATATTTCCCTGTCAGGTATGCAGTGTAGGGGTACTTTGAAAGAAAAAAGGGGTATAGATCACGCAACAATCTAAACGCCACTGAATTTACAGAATATATTTCCCAGTCTTGTATGCAGTGCAGGGGTACTTTGAAAGAAAAAAGGGGTACAGATCACCCAGCAATCTAAACGCCGCCAAATTTACTGAATATATTTCCCAGTCAGGTATGCAGTGCAGCAGGAACACAGCCTCCAAGCCACTTGTGAATGACTGACCTGATAACCGTGGAGATGTCCACCCACAATCTAAGAGAACAGATTTTCTTTAATCAGAGATGCAGTGCAGGCCGCAAACGCACTCTAGCAAAAAAAAATTTTTTTTTTCAAACAGAATGTCACAGTTGTATTTACTGATTATATTTCCCTATCAGAAATACAGTGTAGGCCGCAAAGGTACTTTCTAGTAAAAAAAAAGAAAGAAAAAAAGGTGATTCTTTCAACCACAATGTCACAGATGGATTTAATGATTATATTTTACTATCCTAAATACAGCACAGGCTGCAAAGATACTTTCTGGCAAAAAAATGATGATTTTTTTTCACCCACAATAAAACAGATGGATTTACTGATTTTCTTTCACTATCACAAATGCAGTGCAGGCCTCAAAGGTACATTCTAGGAAAAAAAAGGTGATTTTTTCACCCACAATAAAACAGATGGATTTACTGATTTTCTTTCATTATCACAAATGCAGTGAAGGCCGCAAAGGTACTTTATAAAAAAAAGTGTTTTGTTTTTTTTTGGTTTTTTTTTACTCACAATGTCCCAGTTGTATTTACTGATGATATTTCACTATCCGAAATGCAATGCAGGCTGCAAAGGAACTTTCTAGTAAAATATAAAGGTAATTTTTAGTACCCACAATGTCATAGATGGATTTAATAATTACATTTCACTATCACAAATACAGTGCAGGCTGCAAAGATACTTTCTAGCAAAAAAAAAAAAAAGTGCTTTTTTTCTAACCCACAAGGTCACAGTTGTATTTACTGATTATATTTCACTATCAGAAATGCAGTGCAGGCCGCAAAGGTACTTTCTAGTAAAAAAAAAAAAGAAAAAAAGGTGATTCTTTCAACCACAATGTCACAGATGGATTTAATGATTATATTTTACTATCCCAAATACAGCACAGGCTGCAAAGATGCTTTCTGGCAAAAAAATGATGATTTTTTTCACCCACAATAAAACAGATGGATTTACTGATTTTCTTTCACTATCACAAATGCAGTGCAGGCCTCAAAGGTACATTCTAGGAAAAAAAAGGTGATTTTTTCACCCACAATAAAACAGATGGATTTACTGATTTTCTTTCATTATCACAAATTCAGTGAAGGCCGCAAAGGTACTTTATAAAAAAAAGTGTTTTGTTTTTTTTTTGTTTTTTTTTTACTCACAATGTCCCAGTTGTATTTACTGATGATATTTCACTATCCGAAATGCAATGCAGGCTGCAAAGGAACTTTCTAGTAAAAAATAAAGGTAATTTTTAGTAGCCACAATGTCATAGATGGATTTAATAATTACATTTCACTATCACAAATACAGTGCAGGCTGCAAAGATACTTTCTAGCAAAAAAAAAAAATGTGCTTTTTTTCTAACCCACAAGGTCACAGTTGTATTTACTGATTATATTTCACTATCAGAAATGCAGTGCAGGCCTCAAACGTTCTTTCTAGTAAAAAAAAAAAAAAAGTGATTATTTTATACCACAATATCACAGATGGATTTAATGATTATATTTCACTATCACAAATGCAACACAGACCGCAAAGGTACTTTCTGGCAATAAAGATGATCTTTTTCACCCACAATTAGTGATGAGCGAATCCGAACTGTATACATTTATGTAAAAGTTCGGGTTCGGGTTCGTTGTTCGTCGATTTCTATAGCGCATTTTGAAAGCCTGCAAAGCAGCCAATCAACAAGCGTCATACTACTTGCCCCAAGAGGCCATCACAGCCATGCCTACTATTGGCATGGCTGTGATTGGCCAAGTGCATCATGTGACCCAGCCTCTATTAAGCTGGAGTCACTTTGCGCTGCACGTCACTCTGCTCTGATTAGTGTAGGGATAGGATGCAGCTGCTGTTAGGGCGAGAGCGTTTTTCTGTCACTTTTTTCTGGGGTGATTGGCAGCCATTTTGTGTCCTGTGGTGCGCCAGCACAAGCTGCCACTAAGTCCATTAATCCATCAATAGTAGGGTTTTTTTTTTTTTTTTGCTATATCCTACATCAGGGGCTTGGCTGTGCTTATTGTCACCCCTAGCAACTCAGGATGGAATTTTCTATATTTTATTGAGAGGTAAAATTCACTTAAAAAAATAGCAATCTTCTAAATCTGGTGTTCCAGCTGTGGCTAGCCAAGTGTAATACTGTCTGGCAAAGAAAATGTTTATTTTTTTTAGGTGAAATTCAAATTACAAAATAGCAATACCCTAAATCAGTGGTTTCTGCTGTATCAGGACAAGTTTCATAGTGTCCGTAAAAGTATAGCTTTTATTCTGGGTTGAAATTCAATTACCAAAATAGTAAAACCGTAAATCTGGTGTTCCAGCTGTGACTGGACAGGTTTCATAGTGTCCGTCAAAGGATATATTATTTTCTGGGGTGAAATTCAGTTGCAAAAATAGAAATTCAGTAAATCTGGTGTTCAAGCTGTGGCTGGACAAGTAGTTTAATAGTATCCGTCAAAGGATATATTTAGTTCTGGGGTGAAATTCAATTGCCAAAATAGCAATACCGTAAATCTGGTGTTCCAGGTGTGACTGGACAAGTTTTATAGTGTCCATCAAAGGATATATTATTTTCTGTGGTGAAATTCAGTTGCAAAATTAGAAATACAGTAAATCTGGTGTTCTAGCTGTGGCTAGACAAGTAGTTTAATAGTATCCGTCAAAGTATATATTTTGTTCTGGGTTGAAATACAATTACCAAAATAGCAATACCCAAAAGCTGTTGCTAACCAAGTGTAAATCTGTCCGTAAAAGGGCATATTAAATCAGCAAGCATCTCCAAGTGTATTTCTTTCTGTTAAAGGGTATATTACACAAAGTATTAAAATACAAGTGCTGAAAGCATAATCCTATATATTTTTTCACACGCTACTGTGCATCTCCAAGTGTAAATGTGTCCCTAAAATTATACCTTTCACCCAGGGCCTAAATACTAGGCCTACAATGACCTTGATATTCCCCAAAATTTGTGGTTACTGCTGTGCCTGGATTAGTGTAATACGGTACATAAATAGATAGCCAGATAGTGTTAGGTGTCCATAAAAAAAAGGCCTGAATTTGAATTCAATACATTGGGCCAAATAATTTTTTTCTTACTGTAGTGAAAGATAACAATGAGGAAAACATCTAGAAGGGATGCGGACACGGACATGGTCGTGGTGTTGTTAGTGGACCCTCTGGTGCTGGGAGAGAACGTGGCCGTTCGGCTACAGCCACACGTCGTGGTGAACCAACTACCTCAGGTTCCAGTACCCGCCAGAATTTACAGCGATATTTGGTGGGGCCCAATGCCGTTCTAAGGATGGTAAGGCCTGAGCAGGTACAGGCGCTAGTCAATTGGGTGGCCGACAGTGGATCCAGCACGTTCACAACATTATCTCCCACCCAGTCTTCTGCAGAAAGTGCACAGGTGGCACCTGAAAACCAAGCCCATCAGTCTGTCACATCACCCCCATGCATATCAGGGAAACTGTCTGAGCCTCAAGTTATGCAGCAGTCTCTTATGCTGTTTGAAGACTCTGCTGGCAGGGTTTCCCAAGGAAATCCACCTAGCCCTTCCCCAGTGGTGGAAGACATAGAATGCACTGACGCACAACCACTTATGTTTCCTGATGAAGAGGACATGGGAATACCACCTCATCAGAGTCCGCACGTCTCTGATGATGACGAAACACAGGTGCCAACTGCTACGTCTTTTTGCAGTGTGCAGACCGAACAGGAGCTCAGGGAGGAAGACTGTGTGGAAAACGATGCAGGGGACGATGAGGTCCTAGACCCGACATGGAATGAAGGTCGTGCCACTGACTTTCATAGTTCAGAGGAAGAGGCAGCGGTGAGACTGAGCCAACAGCGTAGCAAAAGAGGGAGCAGGGGGCAAAAGCAGAACAGCCGCCGCCAAGAGAGTTCGTCTGCTACTGGCCACCACCACCAGGGACCGAGCACCACAAAGGCAGCTTCAAGGAGTTCCTTGGCATGGCACTTATTTAAACAATGTGCTGACGACAAGACCCGAGTGGTTTGCACGCTGTGCTATCAGAGCCTGAACCGAAGCATTAACGTTCTGAACCTTAGCACAACCTGCAAGACCAGGCATCTACATGCAAAGCATGAACTGCAGTGGAGTAAACACCTTAAAAAAAAAGGAACTCACTCAGGTTCCCCCTGCTCCCTCTTCTGCTGCTTCCTTGGCTCTTCCTCCGCCTCGGGAGGAATGTTGGCACCTGCCGCCCACCAAACATAGGATGTGCCACCAACACCACCACCTCCATTACTAAGCATCTCCACCATGTCAAACGGCAGCGTTCAGCTCTCCGTCTCACAAACATTGGAGAGAAAGCGTAAATTCCCACCTTCCCACCCTCGAGCCTGGGCTTGAATGCCAGCATTTTTAAACTACTGGCCTTTGAAATGCTGTCATTCAGGCTGGTGGACACAGACAGCTTCAAACAGCTGATGGCGATGGCTGTCACACAGTATGTTGTTCCCAGCCGCCACTACTTCTCCAAAAGAGCCGTGCCTTCCCTACACAACCAAGTATCTGATAAAATCTGCGCAGCGCCATCTATGGCAAGGTCCACCTAACCACAGATACGTGGACCAGTAAGCACGGCCAGGGACTCTATATCTCCCTAACTGCACACTGGGTAAATGTAGTGGTGGCTGGGCCCCAGGCGGAGAGTTCTTTGGCCCCCTCTTCTTTTGGCGCATCGCAGGGCATCATTTTTTACCTCCTGTAGCCTCCTCCTCCTACTCGGCTTCCTCCCCCTCTTCTTCCACCTGCTCATCCAGTCAGCCACACACCTTCACCACCAAATTCAGCACAGCCCGGGGTAAATGTCAGCAGGCTGTTCTGAAACTCATATGTTTGGATTACAGGCCCCACACCGCGCAGGAGTTGTGGTGGGGTATTGAACAACAGACCAATGAGCGGTTACTGCCGGTGGGCCTCAAGCCCGGCCTGGTGGTGTGCGATAATGGGCGATATCTCAACGCAGCTCTGGGACTAGCCGGTTTGACGCACATTCATTGCCTGGTGCATGTGCTGAATTTGGTGGTGCAGAAGTTCATTCACAATTACCCCAACATGTCAGAGCTGCTGCATAAAGTGCGGGCTGTCTGTGCGCACTTCCGGCGTTCATATCCTGCCGCTGCTCATCTGTCTGCGCTATAGCGTAACTTCGGCCTTCCCGCTCACCGCCTCATATGTGAGGTGCCCACCAGTTGGAACTTCACCTTGCACATGCTGGAGAGACTGTGTGAGCAGCAGCAGGCCATAGTGGAGTTTCAGCTGCAGTACGCACGGGTCAGTCGCACTGCGGAACAGCACCACTTCACCACCAATGACTGGGCCTCCATGCGAGACCTGTGTGCCCTGTTGCGCTGTTTCGAGTACTCCACCAACATGGCCAGTGGCGATGACGCAATTATCAGCGTTACAATACCACTACTATGTCTCCTTGAGAAAACACTTAGGGCGATGATGGAAGAGGATGTGGCCCAGGAGGAGGAGGAGGATGAGGGGTCATGTTTAGCACTTTCAGGCCAGTCTCTTAGAAGTGTCTCAGAGGTAGGTTTTTTACAACAGCAGAGGCCATGAAGCAGGTTCACGGCGGGGTGGCACCCAACACAGCTCAGGCCCATCACTGGTGCGTGGCTGGGGGAATACGGAGGACGATGATGATATGCCTCCCACAGAGGACAGCTTGTCCTTACCTCTGGGCAGCCTGGCACACATGAGCGACTACATGCTGCAGTGCCTGCGCAACGATAGCAGAGTTGCCCATATTTTAACGTGTGCGGACTACTGGGTTGCCACCCTGCTGGATCCCCGATACAAAGACAATGTGCCCACCTTACTTCCTGCACTGGAGCGTGATAGGAAGATGCGCGAGTACAAGCGCATGCTGGTAGAGGCGCTCCTGAGAGCATTCCCAAATGTCACAGGGGAACAGGTGGAAGCCCAAGGCGAAGGCAGAGGAGGAGCAAGAGGTCGCCAACGCAGCTGTGTCACGGCCAGCTCCTCTGAGGGCAGGGTTAGCATGGCAGAAATGTGGAAAAGTTTTGTCTCCACGCCACAGCTAACTGCACCACCACCTGATACGGAACGTGTTAGCAGGAGGCAGCATTTCACTAACATTGTTGAACAGTACGTCTGCACACCCCTCCACGTACTGACTGATGGTTCGGCCCCATTCAACTTCTGGGTCTCCAAATTGTCCACGTGGCCAGAGTTAGCATTTTATGCCTTGGAGGTGCTGGCCTGCCTGGCAGCCAGCGTTTTGTCTGAACGTGTATTCAGCACAGCAGGGGGCGTCATTACTGACAAACGCAGCTGCCTGTCCACAGCCAACGTGGACAAGCTGACGTTCATAAAAATGAACCAGGCATGGATCCCACAGGACCTGTCCCTCCCTTGTGCAGAATAGACATTTATAACTGCCTTCCCCCTCAACCATGTATTCTTGTACTCCGGGGCACTTCTTTATTAAATCCTCATTTTTTTAACTTTACCATGATCAACCCAAAGTTGAATGAACCTCTCCTCTGTCTGGGTGGTGGGGCCGAAATAACTGAAATTGTCCTTCTCCGGTGGTGGGTGATATGACGCATGATTCCTTGCTGTGGGACCTCTCTCCTCGGTCTGGGTGCTGGGTCCGAAATAACTGAAAGTGGCCTTCTCCAGTGGTGGGTGATATGACGCATGATTCCTTGCTGTGGGACCTCTCTCCTTGGTCTGGGTGCTGGGTCCGAAATAACTGAAAGTGGCCTTCTCCAGTGGTGGGTGATATGACGCATGATTCCTTGCTGTTGGACCTCTTTCCTCTGTCTGGGTGCTGGGGCCGAAATAACTGAAAGTGGCCTTCTCCAGTAGTGGGTGATATGACTCATGATTCCTTGCTGTGGGACCTCTCTCCTCTGTCTGGGTGCTGGGGCCAAAATAACTGAAAGTGGCCTTCTCCAGTGTTGGGTGATATGACGCATGATTCCTTGCAGCGGGACCTCTCTTCAATTGATATTGGTTAAATTTTATTTTATTTATTTTATTTTAATTAATTTCCCTATCCACATTTGTTTGCAGGGGATTTACCTACATTTTGCTGCCTTTGGCAGCCCTCTAGCCCGTTCCTGGACTATTTTACAGCCTTTTTAGTGCCTAAAAGTTCGGGTCCCCATTGACTTCAATGGGGTTCGGGTGCGGGATAAAGTTCGGGTCGAGTTCGGATCCCAAACCCGAACATTTTCGGGAAGTTCGGCCGAACTTCCCGAACCCGAACTTCCAGGTGTTTGCTCATCTCTAGTGGTTAGGAATGGGGAGGTACTCTCTTTTTCCTCTTTAACACAAATGGGTAAGTTAAGTCTGTTTAGATATTTTCAGATTTGTTCAGCACTCTCTAGTGTAAGGCCTCTTTCACACTAGCTTTTTAGCTTTCCGTCCTAGAGATCCGTCCTCCGGTCTCTAGGACGGAAAGCTACTGATCGGGATTATCCCCATGCATCCTGAATGGAGAGAAATCCGTTCAGGATGCATCAGGATGTCCTCAGTTCAGTACTGACACGTTTTTTGGCCGCAACAAAATCCGCAGCATGCTGCGGATTTTGCTCCAGCCAAAAATCCTGAAAGCATGCCAGAAGGACGGATCCGGAATTAATGCCCATTGAAAGGCATTAGTCCGGATCCGGCCTTTAGCTAAACGCCGTTTCCGCGCATCGCCGGATCCGACGTTCAGCTTTTTGTCAATGGTTACTATGGAAGCCAGGACGCTAAAGTCCTGGTTGCCATAATAAAGAATAGGGGGAGCGGGGGAGCAGCATACTTACATTCCGTGCGGCTCCCGGGACGCTCCAGGATGACGTCAGGGCGCCCCAGTGCATAGATCACGTGATCGCATGGATCACGTGATCGCATGGATCACGTGATCCATGCGCGCGGGGCGCTCTGACGTCATTCAGGAGCGCCCCGGGAGCCACACGGAATGTAAGTTTGCCGCTCCCCTGCTCCCCACTGCTACTATGGCAACCAGGACGCTAGTAGCGTCCTGGCTGCCATAGTAACACTGAAAGCATTTTGAAGACTGATCAGTCTTCAAATGCTTTCAGTTCAATTGTGTTGTGCCGGATCCGGCGTGCACTTCCGGCGACGGAAGTGCACGCCGGATCTTCACAACTCAAGTGTGAAAGAGGCCTAAAAGACACTTCACTTCTTGAGATAGATACTTCTTCACCTTTGAATGTGGTGATTGGGAGTCCAGCCCCGAAGGGCAAGATTTCCCAATTATATAAATTGTTGCCTAAGGAATTATTTGATAAGGTCGCCTCCCCGGGTCAAAGGGCCTGGGGAAATGATTGTCCCTCGGTTATGACACAAGACTGGGGAAACTTGTTTGGTTATTTAAGACTAGTATCGCACAATTTTAATCACATCCGGGTTCAGTTTAATATTTTACATTGAGTTTTTATTTTTTTTATAATTCTTTATTTGTGTTAAGCAAATATATTTGCTGTGTTTGTGGGAGGGGAGGCTGATTACAAGGCAATTACATGCACCTCTGGGCCAGGCTAGCTGTTAGCTAGGCTATTTATAGGCACCTGTGGGTCCAGGCTGACGCCGATTCAGCTAATTTCACTACCTCTGTGTCAGCTCTAGGATACAGCAGCATGGTGTGGAGGCTCCTTACGGCTGGGCAACGGCAGAATGTCTCAGGAGGGCGCTGGTATTCATGGTAGGATCGGAGTGGTTTGCACGGGACCCACGCTGCGGTCCGCAACATGTAGCGCCCTGGGGTGAAGCAGAGTTTGGGCGCTAAATGGCAGAGCGTTGGTTGTTAGTGGGCTCAAGCATGCACGCTGTGTTTTGTGTATCAATGATCGATTGAAAAAAAAAAAAACGCAGCAGCATCATGTGAAGGCCCATTCACACCTGCGCATCGGCAGAAGGGCCAGACGAATGCTGGCACTCACTGTAGAGTTACACTTATTGGCACGGGACCCACAGTGCGGTATGCGATTCGCAGTACTCTGGGTCATTGCAGAGTTGGGTGCTAACGGTTAAGTGACCGTTGTTAGTATTTTTGTCTAGCTGTTTAGGGGCTTGTTAGGGGCTATTCCATATAGTTATTGGTGTAGCATGTGCCTAGAGTAGTTATGGTCGCATGTTTTCTGATATCTGTTTCATAAAAAAAAAAAAAAGGGCATGGTTTTCTGTTACCTGTTTTACACGTGGGGCGCACGTCCGCAGTTAGCGCCAGACATGCGAGGTGTTGCTAAATGTATATCAGTGGTCTGTATATGGGGACACAAGCAGATCGGTCAAAGCGCCTGTATTTGAGTTCTAAAGCTCTTGTATGTAAGTGTGTTTAATCTATAAACTGTATGTTATGGGCACGCATGTGTCAGCGGTTCTGTGCTAGGTTTATAGGTGCTCTTTATGTCGGTTAATTGACGTTGCTTCAGGGTTTATGGTCAAACACGTTTATGTTTCTTAGGGGAACATGAGGTGGTGTTGTGGTGACCTTTTTAAAAATAAATAAAAATAAAAAACCTGCAGCGCTATGTGGAGGTTCGTTCGTGCCTGGGTAATGGCAGAAGGTGCCAGGTGAGTGCTGGCATTCACGGTAGGTTCGGACTTGGTTTACACGGTTAGTGACTTGTAGAACTCCGGGGCGAAGGAGGTTGGGCGCTAATGATCATGGTTAGGGTCGTTACCTTCAAAAGCTACGTCTGTGTGTCTGCATTTACATTTTGTCCTACACTCCATTCACTACTAGAGATGCGTTCATGCGTTTGCTGTTGCATCACATTAATACTCTGCTCACTTCAGATTGCATTCATACAGCTGCGTTATACCTTGCTCTTCATGCTCAGAGCTGGGCCCATACCATGTTTTAGGCACCACTCACATCCAGAGCGGCATGCACCCACCTGTTCTTACATCAGATGTTATACTCTGCTTCCACTTAAAGCTGCATTTTCCCTTTCATTGCTACATCATGGTTACTCAGTATTTCACTAGGGCAGACAGCACACCGCTCTGACACCGTTCTCCCGATAAACATAGCTGCTTTATTTCAGGTTTATGGTTCTTTCCTCGCTGGTGGTTACATTCCATATGCCTACTTTTTCTGATTCACTTAAAAAAAAATATATATATATATTTTTGTTGCTGTTCTTTAGTCCTGGTTCACATTCACTCAGATTGGTCTCCTGCCCCAGTTCACCATACAGTCCTCAGCGGTCAGTGGGCTAATAGGAGTAAGTTTCCTATCAGGTTTCATAAGTTGTTCATTCGCTTGTCACAATAGGGGTCTTCTCTTAGCGAACGGTAATGCCTCTGGCTCTTTTTCTCCCATCTGTTCAGTTTCACGGTTGGTTTAATGTTTATTCAGGCACGTGGTTCGGTTCACTTATGTCTATGCATACCCCATCAGGTCTGGCTCACATTTTAATTACTTATCGTCACTGTAATGTCATCCAGCTCAGTCCTGGCTTCGGGGGCCGATGGCCGCTTCAGCCTCTGGGCTCCGCGGGGCCTATGACCGTTCTTCATGTTTTTCGTTAGGGGCACAATATGGTTGTAAGCTGGTTAGTGTCCTAGGTTTACTGTCGGAAGGGGTCATGGTTATGCTTGTCCCCAAGTCATACTGGTGCTGCATAAAAAATTAATAAAAATTTTTAGTCTCGCATTCACGGCTACGCCTTTAGAGTCTCTGACGCATGGCTTCTCCGTTTAAGTTGACACACATGGCCCTGCCATTAGAGTTTCTCACGCATGGCCCTCCATTAGAGTCTATCATGCATGGCTCCACCATTAGTGTCTCTCACGCACGGCTCCGCTATTAGGTGTCTCCTACGCATGGCTCCCTATTGGTGTCTCCTCTCATGGCCCCACCATTAGTCTCTCACGCATGGCCCCGCCATTAGGGTCTCTCACGCATGACCCCGCCATCAGTGTCTTGCACGCACAGCTCCGTCATTAGTCCCTCTTGCTCTTGGCTCCGCCATTAGTCTCTCTCACGCTTGGCTCCGCCATTATTCTCTCTCACGCTTGGCTCCGCCATTTAGTCTCACACGACTCCGCCATTAGTCTCTCACACGACTCCGCCATTAGTCTCTCACACGACTCCGCCATTAGTCTCTCACACGACTCCGCCATTAGTCTCTCACACGACTCCGCCATTAGTCTCTCACACGACTCCGCCATTAGTCTCTCACACGACTCCGCCATTAGTCTCTCACACGACTCCGCCATTAGTCTCTCTCGCACTTGAAAAAAAAATAATAAAATAGAAATAAAATCGGCCATTAGAGTCTCGCATGTATGGCTCCGCCATTAGTCTCTCACGCATAGCTTCTCCGATTAGTGTTAGACATATGACTTCGCCATCTGAGTCTCACGCATGGCTTCTCCGTTCATGTTTTACACACATGACTCCGCCATTAGAGTCTCTCAAGCAATTCTTCTCCGATTTAGTGTTTCACATATGTCTCCACCATTAGTCTCCCACGCATGGCTTCTCCGATTTCGTGTTACACATATGACTCCGCCATTAGAGTCCCCCACGCATGGCTTCTCCGATTTAGTGTTACACATATGACTCCGCCATTTGAGTCTCTCACGCATGGCTTCGCCGGTTTGGTGTCCGCCATTTGAGTCTCTCTTGCATGGCTTCTATGATTAAGTGCCCGTTAGTCTCCCACGCACGGCTTCTCCGATTTTGTGTCACACATATGACTCCGCCATTAGTCTCTCACGCATGGCTTCTCCGATTTAGTGTCCGCCATTAGTGTTTCACATATGACTCCGCCATTAGTCTCTCACGCATGGCTTCTCCGATTTTGTGTCCGCCATTAGAGTCTCTCACGCATGGCTTCTCCAATTAAGTGTCTGCCATTTGAGTCTCATGCATGGCTTCCCTGATTAAGTGCTCATTAGTCTCCCAAGCACGGCTTCTCCGATTTAGTGTCACACATATGACTCCGCCATTAGAGTCTCTCACGCATGGCTTCGCCGATTTAGTGTCCGCCATTAGAGTCTCTCACGCATGGCTTCTCCGAATTATTGTCCGCCATTAGTCTCTCACGCATGGCTTCTCCAATTTAGTGTCCGCCATTAGAGTCTCACGTATGGCTTCTCCGATTTAGTGTCCGCCATTAGTGTTTCACATATGACTCCACCCTTAGTCTCCCACGCATGGCTTCTCCGATTTCGTGTTACACATATGACTCCGCCATTAGAGTGCCCCACGCATTGCTTCTCCGATTTAGTGTTGCACATATGACTCCGCCATTAGAGTCCCCCACGCATGGCTTCTCCGATTTAGTGTTACACATATGACTCCGCCATTTGAGTCTCTCATGCATGGCTTCTCCGGTTTAGTGTCCGCCATTAGAGTCTCTCACGCATGGCTTCTCCAATTAAGTGTCTGCCATTTGAGTCTTATGCATGGCTTCTATGATTAAGTGCCTGTTAGTCTCCCATGCACGGCTTCTCCGATTTAGTGTTACACATATGACTCCGCCATTAGAGTCTCTCTCGCATGGCTCCACCATCAGAGTCTCTCATGCATTGCTTCTTCGATTGAGGGTTGACATATGACTTCGCCATTTGAGTCTCTCATGCATGGTCTTCTCCGTTTAAGTGTTTCTTATATGACTTCACCATTTAAGGTCAGCCACGTGGCCCCACCACAGGTAGGTTCCATGTTTGTTTGTTTTTTCCGCCACTCGGGCGAGGGTGTTGGTGTCGGGCCTAACTTCTGGGTATCGGTCTGTCTTACAGTAGGAGGCACAGTAATAAGGCACAATTCTCAATGTCTCATGGCTACAGGCGCTGCATACATAGTATCACGACCTTAAGCTTATTTCCGGTCTCAACTGCAGGTATGGTGTGTTCGTTTCTCTGTCTTCATTACAGGCAACATTAGCTTGTTAATTGAAATAGCCATGTGTTCGTGTTGACGGTTCCCCAGGCCTGGTGAGTTTACACTGTCCACTTAAATCTACTAATAAAGGAACACGGCATACGCCATGTTCTAACTTTCTGGCCCTTTGTATGTAAAAGGTGTGGCCTGGGGAATAAGTAGAGGTGTAGTAGTTTGCAACCAGGAATAGTTGGTGCTGGATCAGGGCCCTCGGCGAATGCTTGGAATTCATTTAGGCCTTCCAACAGATTCACCATGGTTTGTTTCAGTCTGCAGCTCCCTGGGTTCAGACCTTCGCGTAATATATTCATACGTTGTTGGTGTACATAGGAATAACTCGTTTCTGATTACCGGCCACTCCTTCAATCGCGGCAGAGTTAGTCACCTCTAAGTACGATGCGCCGGTGCACATGACAGAGGTAAGGTAGATGGTAAGTCACGGTGATATGTACGGTACATTCCGCACCTTCATCGGGGAATGTCTTTACGTTCAAAGTGGGTGTAGTAATGGTATGTATATATTTTGCTCTAACCTAAGGTCTATTCTTTTTGGCCCCTTCAGGCTGCCCTACAGCAGCAGTTATGGCATAATTCTACTGCTTGTTGTAGATAGGGTTAGATAGGTTAGGTACACCTTTCTGATAGCCGATCCGACCACAAGTGTTAAGCAAATATATTTGCTGTGTTTGTGGGAGGGGAGGCTGATTACAAGGCAATTACATGCACCTCTGGGCCAGGCTAGCTGTTAGCTAGGCTATTTATAGGCACCTGTGGGTCCAGGCTGACGCCGATTCAGCTAATTTCTCCCACCCACCCACACCATCTTACAGTCATTTCATATTGGGGTGGCCCCCTTCAGGCTGCCCTACAGCAGCAGTTATGGCATAATTCTACTGCTTGTTGTAGATAGGGTTAGATAGGTTAGGTACACCTTTCTGATAGCCGTTCCGACCACAAATCCATTTTAAAGAGTACAGAAACGAAAATTGAACACAATAACAATATGAAAAGTAATTAGTCAGATATCCAGTGCATCGAAACCATCACATCTTGTACAAATCTTAGAATCCGTAAAATGCATCGGCGCCTTAAAAGGCAATGCCAGGCGGAAATCAAGACCAGACTTAGTAACTTCGGGTCATTAACTGGAATTACAATAATCAATAGTAACATATTTTAAAATAGAGACACACGAAGGAACAGGGGGAGGGGAGAGGGGATTACACTAACAAAACGAGACAAGGAAAAGGAAGTGGGAATCTCCTCAGGTCAGGAGGCTTTGGTATTCCTGAGTATCTTGGAACAAGGGGTCCATGCCTTCATGAAAGCATTATGGGTGTTTTTCAAGAGCGCCGTGAGCTCCTCCATTCTTCGAATTTCCTCCACTCTCTGTATCCAGCTTGTGATGGATAGTGGTGAAGATCATTTCCAGATAGCCGTGATGCATGACCTGGCTGCAAGCACTAAATGTCGTAGACATGTTCTACGGATGGTGGACATGGGTAAATCAGACAGGAGTAATAGAAAGAAACCCGGTGTATAGGGTATCTGGAAAGAGAATATTGTTGAGACGGTCCTGTGTATCAACTGCCAAAAATGTCTGATTTTAGTACAATGCCAGAAAATATGGATCAAAGAGCCTGGAGCAGCTTGACATCTCCAGCAAAACTAGGAAGTTGAGGGGAACAATTTATGAAGGCGAGTCGGGACATAGTACCATCTCGTTAAAATTTTATAGCCAGCCTCTTGGTATTTACTGGCAATGGAGGATTTGTGAATCCAGTGGACTATTTTGGACCATTGGTCTGGAGGAATGTCCACCTGTGAATCTTGTATCCATTTGTCTATGTATGGAGGATGGTAATCTGGATGGGGGTGAGATCAGAGAGTTGTATATTTCTGAGAGCGAGTGTCGGTAGATCCCTTTGCCTATACAGGTTTTTTCAAAGAGTGTGAGAGATCTATCATAACCCATTTTGAGGCAAGAAAATGGGCTAACTGTCTCGATCTCCACTGTCCCAGTGAGCAAGTTTCAGTGATATTTGAAATAATAATTACTACCCGCTGTTCGAAAAAAAGGGGCTCGGCATTTACCCCACACGCCACTGCATAAATGGACCACCGGAGCAGCCTTCTGGGAAGTCCGGGTGACCTAGTATCGGGAACAGTGGGGATGGGGCCAGGGAAATCAATGGCGTCTCACTATATTTGCGAAATTGTAGCAAGGTGTGGCCAATAATAGGGTGCGAAGAGAGAACTCTAGGAGTTCTCGATTCTATCCATGGCAAGAGGGCCAGAGGTTCTCCAGAGCACATCTGCTCAATAGAAACCCATTGTTTAAAGGGGGCATGACGGCACCAGTCCACTACCCGTTGGAGTATGGAAGCCGCGTAATATTTCCGGAGATCGGGAATCCCCAAAGGCTCCCACTCCTGTGGAATATGTAGTAGGGATCTGGCTAGTCTCGGTTTCCCTTTGGCCCAAATAATTCTGAAAAGGTCCCGATGGGCACCATCAAAAAAGCTAGAGGGTAGTTTGATGGGAAGGGTCTGGAACAGGTATAGCAGACGTGGTAAGACATTCATTTTGAAAATAGCACATCTGCCAAACCAGGTGAAAATACCTTTAGACCATCTTTTCAAATCCTCTCTTATCCTGCCCAACAGTGGAACAAAATTCCTATTATATGTTTCTTTTAGGTCCCTCGGAATAAACATACCTAGTTATTTGATGGCCCCCGTCGTCCATTTGAAGGCAAAGGAAGTTGCCAAGGACATTTTCTAGGGGGTTAGGTAAAAAGATGTTCAGAGCTTCCGATTTCTGGAAGTTGATTTGCAGATTAGATAAAGTGTGGAATTTGTTACATTCAGCCATCAGATTCGGGAACAAGCTCCTAGGGTTAGTGATGGTGAACATTAGGTCATCTGCTTACGCTGCTATTTTAAACTCTTGGTTACCTACCGGGAGGCAGATGTCAGGGTTCTTCCTTGCGGTTCTAAGAAGGGGTTCCAGGGTAAGGACAAATATTAATGGCGAGAGGGAGCGGCCTTGGCGGGTCCTGTTCTGAATATCAAAGGAGGATGAGAAAACACCATTCACCTTCGCAGCGGCAGAAGGTTCAGCATAAAGGGAGCTAAGCCATGACATCATAGGGCCAGATATGACCACATAACGTAGCACATCAAAAATCCATGGCCATACCACTCTATCAAAAGCCTTTTCGGCATCGGTTGACAAAAGACAAAGGGGTATGTTTCGTGAGTTGGCGTGGTGTATGAGATTCAGAACTTTGGTAGTGTTATCTCTTGCCTCCCTTGACGGAATAAAGCCTACCTGGTCGGTGTGGATGAGATCTGACAATAGTGGGATAAAGCGCGTAGCTAGGATTTTAGCAAATAATTTAAGATCTACGTTAAGTAGCGAAATGGGATAATTGGCCCAAGAGGTAGGGTCTTTACCTTCTTTTTTACATTGAGTTTATATCACGCCAATTTGGCTTAAAAATTGTGGACTACGAGAGTCGTCAAACTGCCCACGGTGTGATTCACAGTGGGCGGACTTCTTGCACATGTTTTGGTTGTGTCCAGATCTAAAAGTTTAATTCAATTCATAATTTTATCACCCAGAAAATGAGGGTAATAATTCCGTTGACTGGATATTGACTGATTTATCCAAGGTAAACTGCAATAAGTATAAAAAGATTTGTCACCGTCACAGTTCTGGTAATAAATAGATGATGGGTGAGATCTCTGTACTGACCCCAATATATTTATACATAGTTATTAGATCTCCCCTCAGTCGTCTTTTTTCTAAAGTTGGTTAGAATTATGTTTTTGGCCAGACTTTTGATTACCCGAGTTTGGATCTCACAAAATACTCCAAAACTCAATGAGTGGTTATATTTGGTTAATAAGGTTAAGAGATATGAATATGCTTTATATAACCAAAGAAATTCTGAGGAAAAAGGGTCTAGGGTTTGGGGAGGTTGGAAGTGGTAGTTTGTCTATATTGACCCTTTATTTTATATATATATATATATATATATATATATATATATATATATATATATATATAATCAGGGGTCAGTACAGAAATATCTCCCATCATCTATTTATCCCCAGAACTGTGACTGTGAGGAGGGGACATCCTTTGCGTCTAAAGAAAAGAAGGTTTGTACACAAACGTAGAAGAGTATTCTTTACGGTAAGAGCAGTGAGACTATGGAACTCTCTGCCTGAGATGAATTCACTAATTCACTGTATTTCTGAAGTATAAGGCCGAAAAAAGACATTTTGTCCATCAAGTTCAGCCTGTTATCCTGAAAGTTGATCCAGAGGAACGCAAAAAAAAAAACTGTGAGGTAGAAGTAAATTTTCCCAACTTAAGGGGAAAAAAATTCCTTCCCAACTTCAATCAGGAAATCAGAATAACTCCCTGGATGAACGACCCATCTCTAGTAGCTATACCTTGTAATATTATTACACTCCAGAAATACATCCAGGCCCCTCTTGAAATCTTTTAGTGAACTCACCATCACCACCTCCTCAGGCAGAGAGTTCCATAGTCTCACTGCTCTTACTGTAAACAATCCTCTTCTTTGTCTAAAAACCTTCTTTCCTCCAGATGCAGAGGATGTCGCCTCGTCACCGTCACAGTTCTGGTAATAAATAGATGATGGGTGAGATCTCTGTACTGACCCCAATATATTTATACATAGTTATTAGATCTCCCCTCAGTCGTCTTTTTTCTAAAGTGAATAACCCTCATTTTGATAATCTTTCAGGGTATTGTAGATCCCTCATTCCAGTTATTACTTTAGTTGCCCTCCTCTGAACCCTCTCCAGCTCTGCTATGTCTGCCTTGTTCACAGGAGACCAGAACTGTACACAGTACTCCATGTGTGGTTTGACCAGTGATTTGTAAAGTGGTAGTACTATGTTCTTATCACGAGCATCTATGCCCCTTTTGATGCAACCCAGTATCTTATTGGCCTTGGCAGCATCTGCCTGACATTGGTTTCTACAGCTTAGTTTGCTGTTCACTAAAATTCCTAGGTCTTTTTCCATGTCAGTGTTATCTAGTGTTTTACCGTTTAGTATGTACGGGTGACTTGCATTATTCCTTCCCATGTGCATAACCTTACATTTGTCAATCAATGTTAAACCTCATCTGCCACTTCTCTGCCCAAGCCTCCAATCTATCCAGATCCATCTCTAGCAGTATACTGTCCGCTTCCGTGTCAATTGCTTTACACAGTTTAGTGTCATCTGCAAAAAATTATATTTTACTGTGCAAGCCTTCTACAAGATCATTAATAAATATATTGAGGAGGATAGTGCCCAGTACTGACTCTTGAGGTACTCCACTAGTGACAGTGACCCAATCTGAGTGTGTACCATTAATAACCACCCTCTGTTTTCTATTACTGAGACAGTTACTCACCACCCAAATGCACACATTTTCTCCCAGTCGGAGCATTCTCATTTTATATACTAACCTTTTATGCGGTACAGTGTCAAATGTTTTGGAGAAGTCCAGATATACGACATCCATTGATTTGCCACTTTCAAGTCTAGAACTTACCTCCTCATAGAAATTGAATAAATTAGATATATGGCGTTATTTGCTTATTTTCATTGAGGTGCTCTATGATAGCATCTCTTAGAAAAACCTTCAAACAGTTTACCCACGACGGATGTTAAACTTACCGGCACATAGTTTCTAGGCTCTGTTTTTTGACACTTTTTGAATATTGGCACCACATTTGCTATGCGCCAATCCTGTGGAACATTCCCTGTCAGTATAGAGTCCATAAATATCAGAAATAAGGGTCTGCTATGACATTACTTAATTCTCTTAAGATACAAGGGTGTATGCCATCTGGTCCTGGCGATTTGTCTATTGTACTTCTTCCTGGGTCAGACAGGGCACTTTTAATGGGGAATAAACTTTTACCTTCTGCATTTCATCTGACAGTTTATTTTCTTCAGTGAATACAGTGGAAAAAAAAATATTTAATAGCTTTGCTTTCTCCTTATCTCTCTCTGCAACTCTCCCCTCATCACTCTGTAAAGGGCCGACACTTTCAGATTTATACTTTTTACCATTTATATAATTGAAGAACATTTTAGGATAAGTTTTGCTCTCGTTGGCAATTAATCTCTCGGTCTCTAGTTTGCCACTTTTATTTGTTTTTTACATATTCTATTTTTTTCCTTATAGTTTTTCAGTGCTTCCTTGCTACCCTAGGGACCGCTAGTTTCTTCTTGTTCTTTAACCCTTTAAGGACCCATAACGTTTGGGTATGTCATGGGTCCGGTCCCTAAGGATGGCGCCCGCTGCGGGTGCCATCGCTGCGGGGGTCCGGCTGTTTCATGTAGCTGACCCCCGCGGCTAATGTTGGCAGCGATGCCGATCGCATTGATTTAACCCTGCAGATGCTGTGGTCAATCCTGACCATGGCATCTGTGCACGCTAAAACCGAAAGTAACTTTCGGCAGAACTCCAGCTCCCCCTAGTGGTGATCGGGGGAATCGCAGGACTGGATGTAATAGCCTCAAATCAAATAAATGATTCGGGGCTACTACTTACTATTTCCTATGCGGGCCTTGTTAGCAATAGGGCTTCATAGGAAAGTAGTAAAATCCTCATAAACTCCAATACAAGTGTATTGGAGTTTATGATAAAAGCAATCAGATGACTGATTTATAGGTCCCTATGAAATAAAAAGTGATCAAAAAGTCCTACACACCCCATAATGGTATCAACTAAAATTTCATATCTCCCCGCAAAAAATAAGCCCCCATACAATGCCATACAAAGTTATAGGGGTCAAAATATGCCGACAAAAAATAAAAATAAAAAATTTCCCACTTTAGAATTTTTTTTTCACTATCAAAACGCAAGAAAAACTATACATATTGGGTATCACCGGATCTATACTGACCAGTAGAATAAAACTAAATGGTCAGTTTTATTGCACTTTAAACGTCGTATTTTAAAAACCCGTAAAACTGTGGTTGAATTGCTGTTTTTTTGCAATTTCACCCCATTTGGAATTTTTTTTCCGCTTCCCACTACATTGTATGCAACATTAAATGGTGGCTTTGGAAAGTACAACTTTTCCCGCAAGAATAAAGCCCTCATATGGCCATGTAAATGGAAAAATAAAAAAGTTATGGCTCTCGGAAGGCAGGGAGCGCAAAACGAAAAAGTCCTTAAAGGATTAACCTTTTATTCCCATAAGGTATGTACCTCTCACAATTAGACTTTAGGATGCTTTTAAAAATATCCAATTTTGTGGCTAAATTTTAATTTTGAGGACTTTGTCCCAGTTAGTTAGGCCTATGGCCTCTCTTAGTTGGCTAAATTTTGCTTATTTGAAGTTTGGTATTTTTGTTCCTCCCTGAAGAAACACTCTTTTGAAGGATAATTGCCGCCTCGTCTATCTCATTTAGTGGTAGATTTTCTATGGACTCTGGTATATTAGGTGGTTTATAAAAACTCCTATTAGTAATTTATTATTGTTTTTGCCTCCAAGTTATTTCTACCCACAGTGACTCCACATGTTCATGTCCTTCACTTTTATCTTCTCAGAGTGTAATAATATTACAGGCTATAGTTACTAGAGATGGGTCATTGATCCAGGGATCCAGGGAGTTATTCTGATTGCCTGATTTGAGTCGGGAAGGAAGAGGATTATTGGCTTCTAGCTCACATGGTTTTTTGCCTTCCTCTGGATCAACCTGTAGAATAACAGACTGAACTGGATGGACAAACATCTTTTTTCAGCCTAACAAACTATGTTATTTTGGTATTGATATGTCAGAAGTCAGTACAATAACGAAACTTTTGCAATTATGTTTTATTTAAATGGGTGTTATACCATGAATGTCCAAAAGGTGCAGGCCCCATTTTTGGGACCAACTCCTATATCAAGAGGAGGAACTTTCTTGCTCTGCTGTGAATGTGAGGCCGCAATTCAATGGGACTTCCAAAAAATGCTGAGTAAGCATGTTCAGCTATTTTTGGACTTCCTATGGAAGTGTAAGGAGAGAGCCTCCCCTCCATTCATGCAGGCATGAGACAGGGCTATAGTCCCAAAAAGGTAGCTGGTTCCAGAAGTGCAAAATGCCATAAATATTGAGATGGGTCAACCTCTTTAAATAAAACATGATTATAAAACTTTATCAGTATATGGCCTTTTTTTAATTTTGGGTGCAGATTGTGGATTTACTTTTGCTTTCATTGTGTTAATGCTGTCCTCTCCTCTATCTTTTCAATTTTCTTTCATACATTATAAAAACTATGATTTGACAGAGTATATCCTCTTTAATTCCACCAAAACATACCGTAAGTACCATCTCTTTTATTGAATTATCACACCAACTTATTGCACAGAGTACCTCTATCAAATTCGGTTACACCTCTTCCCCACTCCCCCTGTAAGATAAAACCAGAACCAGGTGCTGTTAACTGAGACTCTTGACACAGGGCATGTCATTACTCTCTCTTCCAGTTACTAGTGCCGCATTCAGTTACTATATGAAGGTGTCTGGCACTGTCAATGAATAGAGTATCCTCCCTTTCCTGCCCCCTTATCACTAATCATATCAGTCACTTTACCCTGCATTCAGAGAGCAGCTGGCAACTGGAGTGTGGGAGGAGATGGAGACAATGCAAGCGCCACCTCAGGCAAAACAACTAGCAAAATGCCTGCATAGATAATCTACAGAGCTCAGCAGGCCCTCAAGCAGGAGTGACTGATTAACAAGACTACATGGCCTTAGTTAGCAGTAAATACAAACTCAATATAAAATCTGGAGTTCTATGTCGGAAAGAAGGTAACTAATAATTTATAGTAATTTAGTCAAATGTCATGATCAAACAAGAAATGCATGCAATTTTAAGAAAAAGTGGACATACACAGTATGATAAGATTACAATTGAGCCATCCAAGGCTAAATGTATGAAATCCCTAATGTGGTCAACAGGGATTTTATCTGTTCCCATCATGAAGGAAAAGCAGAGAGAAGAAAGGGAAATTAGGATCCTAGAAAATGTAAGAGAAAAGAAGGCAATAGACACAAGAAATTGGACCTACATGTCAAAATGTGGAAGATATGCTGTGCCGCTACTAGTGTAAAATTGGATGGACAAGTATCATGGGCCAGGACTACAAGTAGTCCAAAAAAGGGGTTATTTATGGTCTACTCTAAATACAGTTCATCAATATTGGAACAGTGTTGGTCTGGCTCTTGGCATACCCACAATCAGTTGTTTGAAGAAGCCATGACACTGTACAAAGTTTATACTCATAGTGCCATATTTGTGAAAACAGCATTGATATGGATGGAAAAACACCGCAATATTCAGAACAGCCATTATGAAAATAATAAAACGTTGGAAACCCCCATATAACATTTTTACGGTGTTTAAGAGGGATTTTCTTATTTCAAATTTGAATACTATTTATTTTTCTTAAATTGTCCTTTAAGCTTTGAGAGAATTGTGTGCTAAATCAAATGGACCATTTACAGGTGAAACAGTTCTTTAGAAGTGTTATATTGCACTTAGGTCTTTTGAAGGCCACTCTGTGGAATCTCAAGGTATATGTAGGCCTTTGGGCAATACAGTTACAATGTGCCTGCTTATATCTCAACTTCAATTATCTGACATGTATAATATACACCAATAAAGGAACCAGTGACATTTTTGTATGTTTTTCTTTAGAAATTACACATTCATTTATTTTTTTACTAGAAAATGCAAAAAAAAATAAAATAAAAACACAACGTGGTTTTGCAACATTTTTTAGACCAGTTTGTTGCATTGGGAGCATAGCATGATAATTGAACCCCATTTGTTCAAGTTATATTATGTGCTGTTATTGCAAGTTCAAGTTAACAAGTATGGTACTCTGAAAGAGGTAGTATTAGCCAATATATTGAATATGGAAGTATAGTGAATCTGTTACCAGGAGACTTGTGGCAAAAGCAGACACAATGCATTGTAAGACTATCTCAGCTGAATATAATTTTCACTTAGCCATCTATTGCTTCATTCTGGAGAAAAAGTACCTTTAATCCATATGCAAATGAGAAGTTGAGTGCACTGAGGGTAGGCCCAAGCCCTTTTAGGCACGTTTGATCCTCATGCTTCCTCTGCCAGCCCCTCTCTACACTTGATTGCACAGTCAAGGTCCCTACATAGTCGTTTTGGCTGAGATATCTGAGTCACCAGGGTCAATAAAGATTTAGGGGGTCATTTACGATCAGAAATATGCCTATATTAGGCGTACTTCTACGACTTTTCCCTGCTCACGCCAGGTCTAAAAAAGTGGGAGTGGCATAGGCAGGGGAGAGAGAGAGACAGTAGGCCCGTCTCATTCATCATTTTCTATGCCTGCTTTAGGCATAGAAAATGGTCTAAATGTAAGACAGCAAGGAAGCTGGCTTACATTTAGACTGGCGCTAAATACACTGCATCTAAAACGCTTAATAAATGACCCCCTTAGTCTCCTGCCAGATTTAGAGGGAACCTTTGAGGGTAGAATTGACAGCAGGTACATTAACAGAGAAAAGTGGAACAAGAAGTGGGCTCTGCAGATGTAGTCAATATATAATGAAAAATGCATAGTTGCCAGTTGCCTCCCCTGAATGGGTATATAGGATCTAGACCCAGGGAAATAAAATCGCCCAATTATCATAGGAAGAAGAAATAAAATGATGTGGGTAATTCTCCAGAATTGGATTAATTTGCTCCACATGCTCTCATGGTCCCCCCTGTGACCGGGACCAGAAGATCGAGGATATTGGCTACACGTGATTGACAGCCTCTTTGGTTTCACTTTTTGAGCTGTTGCTGGGGATGACCACACCTCTTGTCCCAGGTGTAGCTTAAGTGGTCATTGCTTCTTCTCTATTTAGTCTGGCCTCACCCATCCCCATCATGCTATGCGGTTGATAGCTCCATGTTTGTGGAAGTTCTGGTGTTGGTTCTCCTCTGAGTTCCTGCTCGTCTGCATACTTTTGGAAGTCAAGTGTCTTTCCTTCTTTGTTTGTTGTTTTCCACTACAATCTGGTATTAGGCCTGATGGGGTCTCCTATTCCTTCATCTGGGAGGAAATAGGCCATCCATGTCTTGATACTATCTGCAGGGCCCTGATAGGGTGAGATAGGGCTTAGGTTCCTGCGTATGAACATTCCTACCATCTTGTTCATACTGATAGAAGTGCTCGGCGTAGGGACTCACTAGGTGGTGACCATCCCCCATCCCTAGTTTCCAGGCCTTGAACCTTTTTCCTTCCCTTCTGTGTTTGGCGTGGAGTGTATTCCCCACACCGCGCCATGACATTATTAACTGCCGTAATTTTTGTCTGTGTCAGTGAGGCTATGGATCCTATTACTGCACTGGCTGGACAATTGCAAGGTCTGTCTTTAGAGGTGGCTGACCTCCGTACACAGATCCAGGGATCACAGGCTGCTGGTGTCAGTAGTACTTACCAGGCCTATCCTGAACCTAAGTTTGCACTTTCGGACAGATTTTTTGGGGGGAGTGACAACTTTATTCGGTTCAGTGAGTCATGTAAGTTGTACTTTAAGTTATGCCAACTCCCATCTGGGAATAAGAGTCAAAGAGGTGGTATTATTATTTCTTTGCTTAAAGGGGACGCTTAGTCTTGGTTTTTTTCCCTGCCGACCAGATCACAGTTCTCACTGGTCGGTATATTAATTTTTTAGAGCTCTAGGTCATATCTACGATGACCCAGATCAGATCTCTCTGGCCGAGACCAAATTACTTGGTTTATGGCAGGGAGAGCGCTCTGCGGAGATTTATTGCTCTGAATTTAGGAGATGGGCTACGGGTACGGAGTGGAATGATCCAGCTTTCCGTAGTCAATTCTGTCAGGGATTGTCTGAGAGGCTAAAGGACGCCTTGGCCTTTCACGAAAATCCTGAGTCACTGGAAGCGGCTATGTCCCTTGCCGTATGTATGGATAGACGCCTGAGAGAGAGATCAAAGGTCCCTCACTCTCAGGACGAACTATCATATAATGTGGCGGTTTCCTCTGACACCTTGGGAGGAGAGACTACTGAGTTTATGCCTGGTGACAAACCCATGCAGTTAGTTGGAGCTACCCCTGGGCCTGCTGGCAAGAGTTCTAGTCATAAGAAGGGAGTATGTTTTTTCTGTGGAAAAAGGGGTCATTTTGTTAATGTTTGTCCTTACGTTCTACGTCAAGGTGAAAAGAAGAAGAAAATGTTTTGCCATCTTACTCTTGGTGCTGTGGATGGGAAATCAGAGAAAGTACTTTTGCCATTTACTGGTAGTACCCGATTTCTCCTGTCTGCCAAGGTGGCGCTAGAGTCCAAAACTGTGGGAATTGAGGAGTTTATTGACAGTGGGGAAGAGGTTAACTTAGTTGATGGCCAGTTCGTCCGTATGCATGGGTTGACAACAGGTGCATTAGAGAAAAATATTTCGGTGTTCGCAATAGACTCCGCACCATTTACTCAGAAATGTTTGTCACAGATGGTGGAGGACATCTGTTTAAGAGTGGGTGATTTTCATCAGGAATCCATTTCATGTTTTGTGCTGGAGGGTCTGCCTACTCCATTGGTTCTGGGTTTGCCATGGTTGAGCAAACATAATCCTACCATTGACTGGCAAGCAAGACAGATTCTTGATTGGAGTGATTATTGCACGGACAACTGTCTTAATACATCTTTTTCTGTCTTGACCACTAACATTGTTCCCACTTTCATTTCAGATTTTTCTGATGTATTTTCTCAGAGTGGTTGCCAGGGGTTACTCCCACATTGGCAATATGATTGTCCTATCAATCTTATTCCCAGAGTGAAGTTGCCCAAATCTAGGTTATATAACCTCTCTGAACCCGAAAGAGCGGACATGAGAGAGTATATTGCCGAGAGTTTGGCTAAGGGACATATTAAACCTTCCAAGTCCCCAGTGGCGGCAGGGTTTTTTTTGTAAGAAGAAAGAAGGAACCCTTAGGACATGCCTGGACTTCTGTGAGCTCAATGGTATTACGGTCCGTGATCTGTATCCCCTTCCTTTGATACCTGACTTGTTTAATCAGATTGTTGGTGCCAAAGTGTTCTCCAAGTTGGACCTTAGAGAGGCATATAATCTGGTCAGGATCAAGGAAGAGGATGTATGGAAGATGGCATTTAAGACCCCAGAGGGTCATTTTGAGTGTCTGGTCATGCCGTTTGGATTAACTAATGCTCCCATGGTTTTTCAGCATTTTGTTAATGATATCTTTAATCATCAGGTGGGAAAGTTTGTGGTTGTGTATCTGGATGGCATACTCATTTATTCTCCAGATATGAAGACTAGTGATGAGCGAGCATGCTCAGCTGAGTATCTGTTCGGCTCGAGCATCGCTATGCTCGGCACTCGGCTTTACTCGGCTGAGCACCACGTGTATTCGTCGCATTGCTCAAGTCTCCTCCCCGCACGTTTGGCGCCTTCTAACCAGCCAATGATGGTCCAGGTAAGTAATTCCCCTCAGTGTAAGGCCATAGCCATGTTAGCTGTAAGCCTTAAACTGATTGGCTGGCCGGAACATGTGATACCATTTCATATAGGAGCTGAGGTTCGGTGCTTGGCTCATTCAGCATCAGGGAGAGCAGACAGTAGGCAGAGACAGATAGCGTTTTGCTCTTAACTTACTGATTTCACTCCAAAAACCTTATTAAAAGACCTAACAGTCCTTTTAAGGACTAGCGTGTGTCTTTGACAGCAGTGCAGCACCTTTTATTTTATATTTTTAAGAAGGGGTTTTCTTCAGCACTATCAGGGACAGGCATTACCAGGAAGGGACAAATAGTGCAGGGCTTGAAAATTGCTTTTATAACTTCTAAAAAACAGAAAGATTTCCGATTAGTGGCATCTACAATATGCCATCATAAAGCAGTGTGTTGGGTAGACATTATAAAAAGGGGCTTATTCACTACAGTGTTCCTTGGTACTGAGATATATACTACACTAACATAAAGCAGTGTGTTGGGCAGACATTATAAAAAGGGGCTTATTCACTACAGTGTGCCTGGTACTTAGATATACACTGCACCATTATAAAGCGGTGTGTTGGGCAGACATGATAAAAATAGGCTTATTCACTACAGTGTTCCTGCTACCGAGATATACACTGCACCATCAGAGAAATTATTTGTTCTGGATAAATAAACCTAAATTGTGCCACATCTGTGTGTGCATTCAATCTGTATCCATTATATTAATTACGCCAGCAGAGAGTGATATATATTTTGGCCATGGTTAACTAATTTTGGGCACATCTGTGTGTGCGTTTAGGCCGCAACCGTATATACAGTATTCCCGCAGAGAATACATTTTATTTGGGACAAATTTGTATCCAATATAGAACTACATCCGAATACAGTGTGTATTGTCAAAATATCTCTGGGCTAGTGTAGTGCCAAAAATCTGTATTTTTCTGTATCCAGTACCTTACTGGAAGCCAATACAGTGTGTATTGTAAATATTACATTATCTCTGGGCTACTTTTGTGCCAAAAATGTGTACTTCTCTGTCTCCAGTACATAAAAGCAAGCCAATACAGTGTGTACTGTAAAATATTTCATTATCTGTGGCCTACTGTAATGCCGAAAATGTGTATTTCTGTCTCCAGTACATTACAGCAAGCCAGTACAGTGTGTATTGTAAAAATTACATTATCTCTGGGCTAGTGTACTCCTGAAAATCTTTATTTTTCTGTCTCCAGGACATGACAGCAAGCCAATACAGTGTGTATTGTAAAAATGTCATTATTTGTGGCCTGCTGTAGTGCCGAAAATTTGTATTTCTCTGTCTCCAGTACATTACAGCAAGCCAGTACAGTGTGTATTGTAAAAATTACATTATCTCTGGGGTAGTGTACTCTTGAAAATCTTTTTTTTTCTGTATTCAGTATATTATAGCAAGCCAATACAGTGGTTACTGTAAAATTTCAGTATCTGTGGCCTACTGTAGTGACAAAAATTTGTATTTCTCTGTCTCCCATACATTACAGCAAGCCAGTACAGTGTGTATTGTGAAATTACATTATCTCTGGGCTAGTGTACTCCTTAAAATCTTTAGTTTTCTGTATTCAGTACATTACAGCAAGCCAATACAGTGTGTACTATAAAAATGTCATTATCTGTAGTGTTGATCACGAATATTCGAATTGCGAATTTTAATTGCTAATATCGGCACTTCGAGAATTTGCAAATATTTAGAATATTTCAAAATATATTCGTAATCACGAATATTCTTTTTTTTAAAATACCAGTCTATGCAAATTCTTATGCGAGTTTTATGCGTTTTTTATTAATGCGAATTTTCGCAATCAAGAAAATAATGCCTGAAGATGAGGAATTTGCGAATTCGCGAATATATTTTGAATATTCACGCAAATATTCGCAAAATATCGCAAATTCGAATATTGCCCCTGCCACTCATCACTTATTATCTGTGGCCTACTGTAGTGCCTAAATTTTTATTTTCTCTGTCTCCAGTACATAACAGCAAGCCAATACAGTGTGTATTTTAAAGATTACATTATCTGTGGCGTACTGTAGTGCCGGAATTTTGTATTTCTCTGTCTCCAGTACATTACAGCAAGCCAGTACAGTGTGTACTGTAAAAATTACATTATCTCTGGGCTAGTGTACTCCTGAAAATATTTATTTTTCTATAGTCAGTACATTACAGCAAGCCAATACAGTGTCTACTGTAAAAATTTAATCATCTGTGACCTGCTGTAGTGCCGAAAATTTGTATTTCTCTGTCTCCAGTACATTACAGCAAGTCAATACAGTGTGTACTCTAAAAATGTAATTATTTTTGGCCTACTGTAGTGCCGAAAATTTGTATTTCTCTGTCTCAATTACATAACAGCAAGCCACTACAGTGTGTACTGTAAAAATTTCATTATCTGTGTCCTTCTGTTGTGACAAAAATTTGTATTTCTCTGTCTCCAGTACATTACAGCAAGCCAATACAGTGTGTACTGTAAAAATTTCATTATCTGTGTCCTTCTGTTGTGACAAAAATTTGTATTTCTATGTCTCCAGTACATTACAGCAAGCCTATACAGTGTGTACTGTAAAAAATACATTATCTCTGTGCTAGTGTAGTGCCGAAAATCTGTATTTTTCTGTATCCAGTACTGTCCTGCAGCAGAAAACGGTGTCTTTAGCGGACAGTAAAACAATCTGCGCCACATCTACAGACAAAACCATTAATATGAAGAAGTGGGCGTGATGCTGATGGTGCAAGCAGAGGCCATGGCCCTGGGCATGATGCTGATGGTGCAAGCAGAGGCCATGGCCCTGGGCGCAATGAAACCGTGCTTGCTGCCAGTGTAAGAGAAAAAACAAAAAAATCCACCTTACCCAGATTCATGTCCAACTTAGCTGGGCAGCGCAAGACAACACTGTCCAAGTCGGACCAGTGCGAACAGGTGGTCGGTTAGATTGCAGAAGATAATGCTTCCAGTCAGTTGAGCAGCACCACCCTCTCTTCCACAAAGTCCAGTCTCTGTGGCCAAGAGTCTGGTCAACTGAATACTCCCTCTGATCCTCCTTCCTCCCACTATGTCGCGTCTGGCCAAAAAAGTGATCCCACACTCGGATATTCACATGACCTCTTTTTATCGCCAGTACCTTGTTTGGCTCTCTCGCCAAGCACGCTTGAAGAGGTACCTGAGATATTGTTACCTGATTCCCAACCTCTTCAGCCTTCACAGTCTCAAGAAGATGACAGAGGTGAACGGCAATCATTCGTTCCCGAGGTGGATTATGATGAGACACAGTTGCCAATCACTGAGGTGGTGGTTAGGTCAAGTCAGGCGGATGAGCAGAGCGAGGAAGTGAAAGAGGAGGTGTTGAACGATGAGGTCACTGACCCAACATGGTTAGGTGAAAAGCCGAGCGAGAACAGTAGTACAGAGGGAGAGAGATCCGTAGCACCCCAACAGTCTGGAAGAGGCAGTGGGTTTGCTAAAGGGAGACTTCGGCCCACACCAAACAGGCCTGCAACCGTTACACTGAGGACCCCCATGCGTAAATCTACCTTGCCAAGGGGTAGGTGCACTGCTGGCCAATCCTCTGACGAAGGCAAAGGCCCGGATGCCCCTCGGCCTGCACTTGGACCTTTGCATGAACCGTCAGCAATAACATCCACTTCCCTGTCCCAGCGCAGCATCCAAATGTCAATAACACAGGCATTGAAACGCAAGTGCAAATACCCACCCACAGGCCATAGCACTAAATGCTCAACTTTCAAAGTTGCTGGCCCTTGAAATGTTGCCATTTAGGCTTGTGGACACTGAGACCTTCTGCAGCCTGATGTCGGCTGCGGTCTCTCGGTACGCAGTCCCCAGCCGCCATTATTTTTCTTGGTGTGCCGTGCCCGTCTTACACCTGCATGTGTCCCAGAACATCACCCGTGCCGTGACCAACGCACTTACTGGGAAGGTCCACCTAACAACGGACACATGGACAAGTGCTGGTGGCCAGGGACCCTACATTTCCCTGACCGCACACTGGGTGAATGTTGTGGAGGCCGGGAGTGATTCGGACCCGGGAATGGCACAGGTGCTGCCCACTCCCAGGATTGCAGGCCCTACGTCCATCAGTGTGTCCGCCAGCAGGTATGTTACTGGCTCCAACCCCCAGTCAGCCATCAGGCGCTAGCTGGAAGCAGTGTAGCACTGCTGTGGGTAAGCGTCAACAGGCCGTGCTGAAGCTGATCTGTTTAGGGGACAAACAGCACACTGCCGCAGAGCTGTGGCAGGGTATAAGGGACCAGACCGAGCTGTGGCTCTCGCCACTCAACCTAGAAACAGGCATGGTTGTGTCTGACAATGGACGTAACTTGGTGGCAGCTTTGGAGCTCGCAACCTGACACACATTCTATGCCTAGCCCACGTCTTAAACTTAGTGGTTCACTGGTTTATTAAAACCTACCCCAATTTGCAGGAGCTACTAATGAAGGAATGCAGCTTGTGTGCCCATTTCCGCAAGTCATCCACAGCTTCAGCCGGTCTGTCAATGCTGCAGCAGCACTTGCGGCTTCCAGCTCACGACTGTTGTGCGACGTGAGCACACAGTGGAACTTTATGTTCTACATGTTGGCCAGGCTTTGTGAGCAGCAGAGGGCAGTTGTGGAATACCAGCTGCAACATGGTCGTCGCCTTTCCAGTCAACTGCAACTATTCACAAGCGAGGAGTGGGCATTGATCTCAGACCTATGTGAGGTTTTAAAAAACTTTGATGAATCCACACAGATGGTTAGTGGTGATAACGCTATTATCAGTGTAACCATCCCACTGCTGTCTACTCAAACGATCGCTGCTCACAATTAAGGAGGATGCTTTGAATGTGGCAGACAAGGTAATGGGGGAGGAGATGACACAGTGTGATAGCCAGAAAAGTTTTGGAAGATGGTGAAGGAATACATTGCAGACCGTGTCAGTGTCCTAAATGATCCCTCAGTGCCTTACAACTACTGGTTGTCCAAGCTGGACACGTGGCACGAACTTGCTCTCTATGCCTTGGAGATGCTGCCCAGCGTATTGTCTGTGTGTATTTAGTGCTGCTGGTGGCATTAGAAAAGATAAGCGTATCCGCTTTTCCACTGACAATTCTGACAGGTTGACTCAGATAAAAATGAACAAGGCTTGGATTGCCCCTGACTTCTCCACTCCACCAAAGGAAAGCTGAGCTAATAAGGAACAAAAACGCAATTTAAATGTATGCTTTATAATGTATGTACTCAATCCACAAGATTCAGATGCACCCTTTTCACAGCGAAAAAAAAGGGTATATGTTTGAATCTAGTTTTCTCATCCGCCTCCTCCTCCGCCTCCTGTTCCATATAGACTATATATGCCCTCACTACAATGTTTTGTAGGGTTCGCTAGGCTTCAGTCCCTCACCTCCAATGCTTTATAAGGTCTGCTCACCTGTAGGCATCACTGCAATGTTTTATGGGGTTCACTAGGCTTCAGGCCCTCACCTCCAATTCTTTATAAGGTCTGCTCATCTGTAGCCCATCACTGCAATGTTTTATCGGGTTCGCTCGGCTTCAGGCTCTCACCTCTAATGTTGTACATGGTCTGCTCTCTTGTAGGCCATCACTGCAATGTTTTATGGGGTTCGCTCACCTTCAGGCCCTCACTGCAATTTTTTATTAGGTCCGCTCACCTTCAGGCCCTCAACTATAATGTTTTAAAGGGTAACCAGCACGCCCTTGCTCCAAATATTTTTGAGGGTCACCAGTAGGCCATCAATAATAATTTTTCAATGGTGTGTATGATGCCCTCCTTTATGTGTAATAAAGGGTGTATTGGAGTGCTGGTTCCTTTTAATTTTTGGCAGTCCTTTCACTTAGTGCATAGGCTTTAGCAGTGTACCTGAACAATTGTAGTACCGTGTGAATGAGGCCCTCCTTTATGTGATATACAGGCTGTATCGGAGTGCTTCTTCCTTGTAATTTTTGGCAGCATTTGCACTGTATATACAATTGAATATACAGGAAAGAATGTTTCCTAACAATTTTATCTCTAAAAATGTCTTTTTGTTTTTGTTGAGGGGGCGAGATTTTTGGCGTGATTTTGTCGCTATGTAAAAGTGGCGGACAACTGAGACAATATGGTTCTCAGCAGCAACATTGGAGTCCAAGATGCACCCAGACATGGTCCCCATGCTGTTCCAGATCCATTTCGATGGTGTTTCTGTCATTTTCCTTTTCCAATGGACCAGGCACCCTCCCCTCATCCGAGCAAGGGGTGCCTGGTTGTTACCTACTCTCATCTTCAGGTTTCCGTATGGATCCAGAGAAGGTTTGTGCTGTGTTGGACTGGGATCAACCTAAAAATCTGAAAGAGCTTATTAGGTTTTTGGGCTTCACCAACTACTACCGTAAATTTATTTTGAACTACTCGACTGTGGTAAACCTTTGACAGACAAGGTTCAGATGTCTCAGTCTGGTCTGATGCGTCATTACAAGCCCTTTCTGTGATGGAGTGTTTTGTTTCTGCTCCTATACTGGTGCAAACTGATGTGTCACAACCATTCATTGTGGAAGCTGACACATCCTAGGTATGGGTAGGAGCAGTTTTGTCGCAGGGTCCTTCACCTAGTAATTGGTGCCCATGTGCTTTCTTCTCTAAGAAACTCTCAGCTGCAAAAATGAATTATGATGTGGGTAATAGAGAGTTGCTGGCCGTTAAGTAAGCTTTTGAGGAGTGGCGTCATTGGTTGGAGGGAGCAATTCATCCTATTACTGTGCTTACTAACCACAAAAATCTGTCTTATCTGGAGTCAGCTAAACGACTGAACCCAAGGCAGGCCAGATGGTGGTTGTTTGTTTTTCACCAGATTTAATTTCATCATCACCTATCGCCCTGGGGTTATGGCTGATGCTTTGTTGCTTATCTTCCGTGTGTGTGGGGGCGGGGGGGCAGGGGTGGCAGTGAGTCGGAAGATCCTGGTCCGATATTGTATGAAGGGGTAGTTATATCCGCCCTATATCCCGACCTTGAGGCAGAGGTGTTGGAGGCCCAGGGAGATGCACCGGATTCTTGTCCTCTGGGGAAGTTGTTTATTCCTTCTGTATTATGTCACAAGTTATTTGAGGAACATCACTGTACGGTTCTCACAGGACACCCTGGGAGCATATCCACTGTTAATCTCATCTTTTGTAGATTCTGGTGGCCCGCATTGCGTAAGAGTGTTGAGGACTATGTGTCGGCTTGTAGTACTTGTGCATTTGCTAAGGTGACACATACTCGGCCTTCCGGATCTTTACTACCGTTGCCCATCTCATCCAGACCTTGGACTCATTTGGCCATGGATTTCATTACAGATTTGCCAAATTATCAGGAAAAACTGTGATTTTGGTGGTTGTTGATCGCTTTAGTGAGATGGCACACTTTATACCATTGCCAGGTCTACCTAATACTTAAATTCTTGCACAAGTGTTTGTCGATAACATCGTGAAATTACACGGTATTCCCGTTGATATGGTGCCTGATAGGGGGACTCAGTTTGTTTCCAAATTCTGGAAGGCGTTCTGTATTAGTCTGGGGATACAATTGTCATTCTCTTCGGCCTTTCATCCTCAGTCAAACAGGCAGACTGAAAGCACTAACCAGAAGTTACTAACCTGCCTGTCGAAGCTCCAGCGCTGCAGTATGGGGTGCTAAGACCACGCCACCTCTCAACGCTGCACAGGTCACGCCCCTCTCAACGGCCACATCCCCTGATGATGTCACACTTGAGTCACGCCCCACGGTGATGTCAGCGCTCAGGTAATTAGCTCCCTATTTAAGGAAGCTACTGGCAACCATCCTTTGCCAGTTATAGGTTTTCCTTGCTGTGCTCTGCTGCATTTGTGTCATTGGACGGTTGCTTTTTGACTTGACCTCGGCTATTCCTGACCTCTCTCTGCTCAGAGACTCTATACTTGCTTCCTGTCTGGTATTGACCCTTGGCTTTTTATTGCTACATTCTTCTGCTTAGTGATTGTGTTTGGTATTGATCTCTTGCTTTCACTGTATCTGGCATGACTTCCCTTGGTGTTTGTTTGTCTGTCCTGTGTGTGAACAGGTTCCTGTGTTTTTGAATCTCTGCACTTACCAGTATAGGAACTGTCGACTAGTAGTGGACTTGTTGCCTAGGACTTGTTCTGCAAGTAGGCAGGGTCAGCGAGCTGCGTTCAAGTTAGGGCTCACTGTGTGAGTGCGTGTCCCTGCCTACGGTCGTGACACCAAAATCTGGAGACTTATTTGAGATGTTTTGTCTTGGAGAACCAGGAGGAGTAGTCTTTATTTTTGTCTTTAGCTGAATTTGCCATAAATAACTGTAGACAGGAGTCCACTGATAAATGGCCATTTTTTTAGGCATATGGTTTCCCGCAATTTGGCACATTTTCTGGTACGGAAACTTCTGGTAACCGGAAGAGGAACAATTTTTCCATCTGGTATTAGGCCTGAGAGTGTCTCCTATTTCCTCATCTGGGAAGGAATAGGCCTTTTGTGTCCTGACACTATCTGCAGGGCCCTGTTAGTATGAGATAGGGCTTAGGTTCTTGCATATAAACATTCCTACCATCTTGGTCTGTTCATACTGATAGCAGTCAGGGCTTGGCGGGACTCACTAGGTGGTGACCATTCTCCATCCTTAGTTTCCAGGCCTAGTACCTTTTCCCTTCCTTTCTGTGTTTGGTGTGGTGTATTCCCCACACCGCGCCGTAACACATTCCTATTGGACTGAAGAGAATCCAACTTGACAGAGAGAGCTCCAGAACTTGGACAGAAACCAAACTCCCCGTTCAGAAACAATGTGTTGGGGAGGACTACGTGGAGATAAAATGTGCTTGATGAATAAATTGACAAGATTACCAGCAGAAGGAAGGATGGTCAGACGAGCTATTTTTGGAAAAATAATTCACAACCATCCATATTAAGCAGGCCCATAATATTGTCCATAGTGATGTCTCCATGAAGCATCTGACACAAGCAAAGGGAGGAGAAGGCAGAAAAAAAAATAAGCCAGCTCACCACACCCTAAATGCGGTATCCCAGCGTCTTCCAGAATACAACATGCGGACAGCCCAATCAAGATCCAACACCACTAGGTGGCAATGGATCTCTATTGGACTGTTCAAAGAGAGTAGAAGAACTGCCGATTTCTGCTAAGAGAACTTGTTTTGTGTGCATGTGACAGAGGAGGCAACATACTTATGGACATCCAGGGAAAGTGTAAGCCAGCAATAGTGTTTGAAAATAAAGTCCAATGTCTTAAGGAGAACTGGGTGACCAGCCAGTTTAGACATGTGTCCCCAAGCAAGGTTTTTATTTGGCTCTCCGTGCCTGTGATTTGGTCCTGACATTCCGGTACGAGTGCCTGGCTTCCTTACTCTTCCCCGCTGTTGCACACCTTCCTGACGGGTCGGGCAGTGGGCTATTCTAGCTGTGGTCTGTGCTCCTGCCGGCGGCATCCCCCTCCTGGCTCTGAGCAGAACTTGAGCTCTGGCTTAGAGTTCCTTGTGTGCATATAGGGTGTGTGCGAGCGTGTCTCTCCTCCTTATGTGAGGAAACATACGCACCTTCAGGATGTATTTAAAGGAGCCTCCTTCTACAGGAAGGCACCTGAGCAACTTTGGTTCCTAGCCTAGTTCCTGTGAGCAAAGGTGTTATTGTGATTTCTGCCATTACTGTATACCAAACCCTGTATCTTGTTTAATGGACCTTGCCTTATTGCCGCCTGCCCTGACCTTGTATCTTGTCTTACGGATTTTACTATCTTGCCACCTGCCCTGACCTTGGACTCTGTACCCAGACCTTGCCTTTCCTTGCCTTGCCTGTGTCTGATCAGCCTCTGGCCACATAGCACCCTCTGGTTGTCCTGTACCATCTGGAGGCCAGTTCAGTGGGTCCCCTCCCAGGTCCTCACCATCAGAGGTATTGTGAAAAACGAGGGGTACAATCAGTCATCCCTTTCTGAGGAGGTTGGTCATATGGGACAGTGGGTTCGCACCCGCTAACATTTACAAAATGATTTGTTTCCTGTGGGCCACAGGAATAATTGCTTTACCGAAGAGAATGTCCTTAACTAGGACAGGAGCTACAGACAGGTTGGATCAATAGTGTTTTTAAGCTCACTTATCTGATGTGTTAGGTCAAAGGAATGATGAAGTGCATCTGCCTTGATGTTCCTATCAGGGTGGTAAAAAAGCAGGACAAAGTTGAAGTAGGAAAAGAACAGGTACTACCTGGACTGATGAAGACTGGGCCACTGAGAAGTCTGGAGATATGTCAGATTCTTTTGGTCAGTGTACATAACCAGGGATGACTGGAATCCTCAAGAAGATGTCTCTACTCTGCCAACTTGATTGCTAGCGGCTTGCAGTCTCTAATTGTACTCAGTAGAGAGGAAGGACTTGGAGAAAAAGCACAGATGACAGTCTTACCACAAGAACTGTCCCTAGGTCAGCACTGCCCCAGCATCCATGGAAGAAGCATCCACCTTCAAAAAGAATTGCCTGATGACATCAGGACGATAAAAGAAAAGACTGGAATGAATGGAATTTCCTTAATGTAGTACTGTAGATGACTGAAAGCAGCTGATATCTCATTTTTATTGAAATAAACATAGATGCTTGGACAATTCAAGAGTGCATGTTTATGGGGAAGGCAAGGAATATTGCTCTTGACTGAACAGGCATTTGTTCCACAGCTAAATAATATGTATGGTGGGTTTTAGATAAGCTTATCGAGCACTGAAGAGCTAGTCAAATGCTTGGCTAATCCTATTTCTTTCTAATACTATAAACTTTATTAGCAGGTTTGCAAACCAGTATAAACTGTACCAAGCTGTGCCATTCAGAGTGTTGATTTGAGAGCTTTTTCAGGATCTTTGGACTGATGGCCTAATACTCATTGTGTTCCCTTTTTACAGTTGATAGAATTGGAGAAGATGTGTTTGAAAGGCATCTGATCTTTTCTTCTCCTTCATGTGTGCACTATAATCCACAGTGACAAAATGTAAATAAAGGTAGATTGAACAGCCCTGGATGCGTTTGGCAATCTGAAATACTCTGATATCTTGACTCTTTAAAGTCTGTAGATATATTCTCTTGTGAATCCATTTTATGACTAATTGGGTTTCTTGCTTGCGGGCTACTCTAATAATTGTCTCAAAATTGAGAAACATGTCGCTTTAAAACTTCCTAGTCAGTGGCATGAATCCCGAGTAAGGATTCATTAAGCCTTGATGCAAAGTGATTCAAGTGAAAAGCAAAAAAAAAAAAAAGAATCCTCGTCTATTATTTAGGCACCTGTCCAAAGGTTTGAAGAAATCCTCCTTGTTCTGATTTAGTCAAACAAAGCAGAGGGATAACCACTTGACGTCTGCACCTAATAAGATGTGAAAAGGTAAAATAATGAGAATTACTCTTTATTTTTTTTATGTGCAGGGCCGGGAAACAATGCTTGAAAACATTGACAGTGATTGCAGATATTTTCAAATGAAAAGACTATTTGTTTCCGAATGACACCAGCTGGTGGAATTCATGCACGTAGATATATCAAAAATTCACATTTTCTGAAGTAAAATTACCTCTCGGTAATTTAGTCACTGCAGGCTTTCCTTTCTGAATGGTCAGAAGCTATCAGATAGCTTGCAGCTGCTGACTGAAGCCAGCTTCTATGTCGTTTTTTTCCCCCCTCCACGACAAGCAGTTAGTTAGTAGAGCCATCAGCTTGGCATCTGTCATCCTGCTAGGCCCAAATTGTTTTCTATGATGGATGTCACAGTCTGTATGATCAAAATAGGAGTCCCGCTGCTTTTAATTGCAAAATCCGAGTACTTGCACGTTTGTTATTATGCCGAGGTTATTACCTCACACAAAATGAATTAACAGGTGAAAATAATTGATGAGAAGAGTCGAGGGATTTTTATCCACTTCAAAGAGACTTTATAATTATGACATAATGAATGTTCAGAGACAGAGCTGTGGGGGGCAGCATGAGCCCACCAAAGATTTGCCAAGATTTCCACAAGTCCATTCAATGAATCCTGCCATAAACCTTTTTAATTTTAATATATATTTAGCAATTAGCTTAATGGGTCTATTTGATACAAGATAACACTATCATTATATAATTTTGGAGGTGCATTTACCAATTTCACACGTGAGCTTCAAGCTCCATCCTTTGACTGGTGGGAGATGCATTTAAAAAATTTGTGCCTGTGAAATACAACTATCTGTGAAACTATTTATTTTGCTTATTGTAATGTATTTCTAAATAGCCCCCAGCTACTGTCGGCAACAATGTGAATCATCTTGTTCTGAGCCTTACAAGATTTTGACGAAATATAGTATTGATTGCATCCAAGCTGAAGTAGACTATGCCGTTGTCTCATGAAGTGAATCGCTGAAGCATTTTGTAATCTAAAATAATTACTTCTTCCTTTTCTGGCTACTGTTTTGCTTTGACTTGGTCATGCTTGAAATGCGCTCGGCTCTGTAGTGCAGTCAGACCAATAAACTCCTTTATGCTTTGGTGTATATTTCTATCTCTCGCACATTTTCCTTCGCAAGTCTTCTCAGCCATGTACAGCTGGGGTGAAAACTAAAATACTATTCACTCTACAGAATAGTAAGGCCTAGTCCACACGTGGTTTTATAAAATGACAAAGCGATTTGATGAGATTAAATGGACTTGCACATTAATCTAATTGAATTAATTTAATATTCACCATCCCTTTAAGGACAGCCTCACCGAAGGTGATTTTCCCACAATCATAATCTACGAAATTCACATTTTGCTATTACCGTATATTTGAAACGTGTTTTCTAAGTAATTGATTTCTTTTGTGATATTTTTTCGCCCATTAACTTTAGTGGCTAGGAAGAAATTTGTAACAAGAGAGCTGTAGTGATCCATACTACAGTGCCCGCAGCCTGGGGCCATAGAATGGCCCCATATTGTACTTCTGCTCCCAATTTTGATATGAAATGCAGCATTGCATGCCACACTACAGAGCTATGGTATCATTTCCTAGAGGTAGTGTTCAGCAAATCAAAGTAAAAAATTTGATTAACCAAGAAGCCGAATCCCCTTGTGCTTCACGGTAACTAATAATTTTTTCCTGAAATGGCAGTAACAAAAAAACAGACTCACCTCATCCATTTAATCGTGGAGAGGCCGTCACAGTCATTTTAATTGTAGAAAACGTGCCAAATGTTGTATGCGGTGACCTGTGACGTCACCGCTTCAGCGATTCAGCGTCACTGTGTCCATCCAGCGTGATGACATCATCACATCAGCGCGCATAAGATTTGGAGCGTTTTCTTCAATCAAGATGGCCACGAAGTCCTCTCCACGAACAAATGGATGAGGTGAGTATGTTTTTTTTTTAACCCATGACTAACCCCTAACGCGGCATCTGAGGGGTCCAGTGATGGGGGGCGGCGCCATCGCCATTGCCCATCATTGTGCCCGTCACATACAAATGAATTTTGGACTGGAAGAATACTGCTCCTCATAGAGTCTTTGTGTGCCTCCATATGGGTCCATGCACATGGCATTAATATGTGTATGAGTCCTTAAGAACTTTTAAAACATTTTTTGTTGTTGCTTTAGAAGCAATAGTGATAACGGAAAAAATTTATTTTTACCTTTCTATGTCTTCTCCTACCCTAGTAACGATCTGTTATAGATTATAACTATAGAATACTATCATATCATATAAATTTAGCATAATATGATAGGACCTTTATATGCTGGATCACCTTCTATCTCTCTCATATCTATCTATTTATTTTACGTATATAGCACTGACATATTCTGCAGCACTTTACAGTCATTATTATTACTTGCTGTCTCCAATGGAGTTCACAATCTAAGGCCCACCAACAGCCCCGGCGGCGTGCACACCGCATCACGGATGCAGACTTATTCACTTGAATGGATCCGTAATCTGCACGGTGTGGTTCAGAATAGAGGCACAGAACTCCACGGAATAACTATGGAGTTAGAAACAGTGGAGTTTCTGTCCGTCCCTCTACACCGCAAAAAAATTAAAGTTGTTCTATTTTTTCAGTGTGGATGGATTACAGACCCATTCAAGTTGAACAGGTCTGGATCTGTCTGTGGCAACCGCACAGATGTTGTCCGTGCATTGAGGACCGCAAATTGACGTCGCCAATGCACGGAACGTCTGGGAAACGGCCATGTGCATGAGGCCTATGTTTCTTATCAGCATGTCTTTGGAGTGTGGGAAGAAAACAGAGTACCCGGAGGAAACCCACCAAACACGGGGAGAACATAGAAACACCATGCAGATGTTGTACTTGGTCAAACTCCAACCTAGGACTCCAGGGCTGCAAGGCGCCAGTGCTAATAACCACTTAGCCACTGGGCTGCCATGGATTTTATCTATCTATCTATCTATCTATCTATCTCTGGAATATTATAATGGCATTATATAGTTCTGTTAGTATTATTAGAGGTTTTGTTTTATTTAACCAGAGTAAAATTATGATTTTAGCACTAGTGATGGAAAATCTAATTTGGATTGATGAACAGGTTTCCAGACAAGCTATTTTTTTTCTTCTTCTGCTGTCAGCACAGGCAAACATATGGATGCAGTGCAGAAAATGAAATATCTCACAAACTATTTTTCTCTGCCCCTTCTTTCACAGTTTCACCATATTGTAAATACAAGCTTACATCTTTAAAAATCCATTCGAGCCCTGGCTGATGAAATTCAAGGAAAAAAAGAAAATCTAATAAATGCAAGGCATGTAGTAGATTGCTCCACATGTGAATCATAGTAACTCATCAGGCTTCATGTCAGTTGCTGGACCATTTTTCATAAACCCCCACGTGCCTGCATTTATTTTCAGAATAAGACCAGAAATGGATTCAGCAAAGATGTTGCAGGCAGATAAAAGCTTATTATACAAAGCAAGACCAGTCTATGAGAAAATATCAGCTGCACATAAGATAAGGTTGAAATGCAAAGTCTACAGCAGAAGGCAGCTTAATAGTACTGATGTTTCATAAACACACTGATTGGAAACCAAAGAGGAAATTCTGCAGCCCATTAGTTACTACTTCAAGCCCTTTCAATACTAAGCCTTTATTTAACTTTTATTTTTACTGTCTCGTCTGACTATTGTGCATTCACATGGCACTTCTTACAAGAACATATTTTTTTATTATTATTATTAAAATAAAGTAATTATACAAAATATAACTTTTGTTTGCAGTTTGTAATATTTAGGCCTCAAGCACACAACTGTGTCAGTACTGTTGTCCGCAAACAGGGGCGGACTGGGAACTTAAATGGCCCTGGAAAAAATAATAAGAGTGGCCTCATTTTGTTGTGTGGTCCAAACTGATGAAAGGCAGGGCCAACAATACAATATTGTGGCACATTATACCACCCCAACAGAGCCAAATACCACAGTCCATCACAAAATACTGCCCTAAAAACTTTCACTGGCTGGCCATGAGGAGGACTCGGGCAGCCCCCTGGGCATCGGCCCACCAGGAAATTTCCCTGTAAGGTCTATAGCCAATCCGTCACTGTCCGCAAACCACAGATCCGCAAAATATGGACACCCTCCATGTGCAATCTGCATTTTTTCCACCCCCGTTTCTACAAATGACTATTCTTGTCTGCACTACGGACCAGAATAGGACATGTTCTATCACACAGATGTGAATGGCACACAGATGTCCATTTTGTTTTCTTTTGTGGACCCATAGAAATGAATGGGTCCATGTGCAATCAGCAAAAATTGCAGATCGGACACATACAAAATATGATCATGTGCATGAATGATGCCTTATGGGGATACCAGACATGTGGTGTTGAACATTTTTTGTCTCTTATTATTAAAGGGGTTCTGCAGTTATTTTAAACTGATGATAGATATTTTAAACAGAGGATAGATCATCAATTTAAAATGACTGCAGAACCCCTTTAAGAATACACATATACTTTTACATTATCCGTTTTTTTATGTTGTTGTGTTCATGTTTCTTAATGTACTCTTTCATTTTCTATTCAGCTGTATTCAGATTTGTTATTAGCATTATTCAGTTTTTTTCTTAAAATAAAATCTAAAAAAATCCAAGAAACAATAGGTATATAGTACTGACTGATAAAACAAGGGGTAACATTGTAAGGCAGCAGTATGAGAGGTAGATGATGTGTAAGGTGCATAGTGCACACCATGTAGAATTGATAGTATACATGTTTCATAGCAAAAAGGCATATATACCGTCAAAATATACATGCAAACAGGTGTAAATGCTGTCTATACAGTTATATATGGTACATCTCACATGGGCTTCCAATATAAAAACTGCATACGCTAACTTTTTTTTTTTTTTCTTGTTCTGAAAAGTCTAACAATCTATGCTATTCCGTGCCTTACAATACGTATCTGGAGTGGATTTCACCAGCAAAAAAATGTATGCCGTCACATGTTTCCTGTGTGGGTACTGAGCTGTATATCTCTTGTGTTTTCCCACATATTGTCAGTTGTGTCATTTGTTATATAATACTCTTGCAAAACTCTTGGTGTTCTCCAGTGTTTAGTGGTTAATACCTCTGGAGGTCTAGGCTGAACAGAGTAATATATATCCATTGTCATATGAGATGGCTCTGTATTAACACCTATTATTCCTGAAGGTCTATGATGGTTTACTGGTTAAGGCCTCATGCACACGACCATGTCTGCAAAACATGGATCAGCAAAAGATTGAGACTGAGTTTTCTATATTTAATACCTGTTCGGCTACTTTCACACTAGCGTTTTGGCTTTCCGTTTGTGAGATCCGTTCAGGACTCTCACAAGCAGTCCAAAACAGATCAGTTTTGCCCTTTTGCTGCCTGCAGCGTTTTGCTGTCCGCCTGACGAAGCGGGGCCAAATGGATCCGTCCTCGCACACAATGTAAGTTAATGGGCATGGATCAGTTTTCTATTACACAATCTGGCACAATAGAAAACGGATCCGTCCCCCATTGGCTTTCAATGGTGTTCAAGACGGATCCATCATTGCTATAGAAGACATAATACAACCGGATCTGTTCATGGCGGATGCATGCGGTTGTATTATTGTAACGGAAGTGCAGATCCATGACGGATCCACAAAAAATGCTAGTGTGAAAGTAGCCTAAAACTATGCCTCACCTGTCTTTCCAATTTGCCACCATTTGTGTTCATAAGACAAGCAATCGTTATTGTTTTATTGAATCACAATATATATATTTATGTGTATGCCATTCATATTTTTATTGTACATGTTCTGTTGGCTAGAAACAGACATAGTGTGTTCAGTCCCAGACTTCATAACTGGCTGGGAGAGGCACCTGTAGTTAGGCCTAGTAGAGCAGGAGGACGCATAGGCATAGGGAATCATTTGCTCACTAGTGATGAGCGGCAGGTGCCATATTCGATTTCGACGAAATTCGCGAATATTCGAAAGAATATTAGTTTCATATTCATCGAAATCGAATATTCGTCATTATTCTCGTTATCGCGATTAATATGCGATTTAAATAATCGCGTATTGCGATTTTAACTTAAGACTACTTTTCTATTGGTTTAATATCTAGAATTAGCGAAGATGACGAATGTATCCGTCATATTCCTCAAAACGAAGTATTCTCCATCTACGTTTTAGCTACCTATTCGTCAACTTCGCTAATTCTAGCAATCAAATAGGAGGGTTGACTATAAAGACAGCTGTGTTAAATTCGCTATGTGATTATATTACTTTGCTTTTCTTAACAGATTATATTACTTGATAATTATTATAATTAATTATTCTATTTATTAAAAAAAAATATATAGATATATAATCGCATAGCGTAATTAAACACAGCTGTCTCTAGTCAACCTTCTCTATTTGATTGCTAGAATTAGCGAAGTTGACGAATAGGTAGCTAAAACGAAGATGGAGAATACTTCGTTATCTTCGTTTTGAAGAATATGACGAATACATTCGTCATATTCGCTAATTCTACCAAGCCAAGAACGTCTCCATACTAAAATGTACTGTCGGATTTGAGAATTACGTTGAAATCGCAATGCGATTAATATAACTTAAATAAATCGCATTGCGATTTCTACTTACACCTGGTTAGTCAATTGTTCACATTAGTCAACTTTCCAATTAGTCCCCACTATAAGTTGTAATCGCGTTTGAATGGAACATTAGCTATTAGTCTGATTTACTATTGGTTAATGGTTGGCTCAATAGAATTACGTTTCATTCGTGACGCGAATACAACTTTAAGTTTCATTCGTGACGCGAATACAACTTAGAGCTATTAGTCTGAGTTACCCCATTGGTTGGCTCAATCGAATTACGTTTCATTCGTATGCGAATACAACTTAGAGCAAGGAACCAATATGAAATTTGCCTGCCTATGCAGTCTACTATGTTTGGTTCTGTTATCTCGATATACGTAATTTAAATAAACGTGAGCGTGCGTCTGTACGTGCGTGCCTGTCTTTGGATCGCAAGGAGAGTGGAGAGAGACAGATTCTACAGACGAATCGCGATTAGAAGAAAATGGCAAAAAGCAATTTCGATCCAGAAGAGCTGGAATATTTGATCACTGTAAGTAATTCTACCTAACAAGTATGTCACTCTTAAAGGGGCAGCCACTGTTCAAGTCACTGTTAAAGGGGAGGCAGTTGTCAAAGTCACTGTTAAAGGGGCGGCCACTGTTCTAGTCACTGTTAAAGGGGAGGGCACTGTTCAAGTCACTCTTAAAGGGGCAGCCACTGTTCAAGTCACTGTTAAAGGGGAGGCAGTTGTCAAAGTCACTGTTAAAGGGGCGGCCACTGTTCTAGTCACTGTTAAAGGGAGGCAGTTGTCAAAGTCACTGTTAAAGGGGCGGCCACTGTTCTAGTCACTGTTATAGGGGAAGCAGTTGTCAAAGTCACTGTTAAAGGGCGGCCACTGTTCTAGTCACTGTTAAAGGGAGGCAGTTGTCAAAGTCACTGTTAAAGGGGCGGCCACTGTTCAAGTCACTGTTAAAGGGGCGGCCACTGTTCTAGTCACTGTTAAAGGGGAGGCAGCTGTTCAAACTTACTGTTAAAGGGGCAGCCACTGTTCTAGTCACTGTTAAAGGGAGGCAGTTGTCAAAGTCACTGTTAAAGGGGCGGCCACTGTTCTAGTCACTGTTAAAGGGGAGGCAGTTGTCAAAGTCACTGTTAAAGGGCGGCCACTGTTCAAGTCACTGTTAAAGGGCGGCCACTGTTCTAGTCACTGTTAAAGGGGAGGGCACTGTTCAAGTCACTCTTAAAGGGGCAGCCACTGTTCTAATCACTGTTAAAGGGGAGGCAGTTGTCAAAGTCACTGTTAAAGGGGCGGCCACTGTTCAAGTCACTGTTAAAGGGGCGGCCACTGTTCTAGTCACTGTTAAAGGGGAGGCACTGTTCAACTTACTCTTAAAGGGGCAGCCACTGTTCTAGTCACTGTTAAAGGGGAGGCAGTTGTCAAAGTCACTGTTAAAGGGGCGGCCACTGTTCAAGTCACTGTTAAAGGGGCGGCCACTGTTCTAGTCACTGTTAAAGGAGGGCACTGTTCAACTTACTCTTAAAGGGGCAGCCACTGTTCTAGTCACTGTTAAAGGGGAGGCAGTTGTCAAAGTCACTGTTAAAGGGGCGGCCACTGTTCAAGTCACTGTTAAAGGGGCGGCCACTGTTCTAGTCACTGTTAAAGGGGAGGCCGTTGTCAAAGTCACTGTTAAAGTGGGGGTATCTGTGAAAGTCACTGTTAAAGGGGCGGCCACTGTTCTAGTCACTGTTAAAGGGGAGGCCGTTGTCAAAGTCACTGTTAAAGTGGGGGTATCTGTGAAAGTCACTGTTTAAGTGGCATCCACTGTGGAGTTTAATTCTTATATTTGCTTTGAATAAAAATGTTTTTATTTTTACTTTACTTTCATATAGTTCCATAGGAGACTATATAAATCTATTATTTTACCATTTTCATATAAATTTTAATTTTTTATGGTTGAGATGACTATAATTACTAATAATTGTATTTTACAACTTTGGGATTATATCCTTTAATTGTTATCTTGCAGACTATGTTGGAAAAACATTATGATGATCGAAATTCTCGTACAGAAAAACAAAATATTGTACGTAGATTAGCCCACACTCTGTGGCAGAAGAATGGCAAGAGGCATTCCAAGAATGCCTATCTAAAAATGGTCTGACCTAAAACGGCATAGGATGGATCTCGTCAAAGAGGTCAGAGACAAAAATTGTCCAGGTACGATGCTTACATTATTTTTATATCACCCACCTATTGTTATTTATGTGTTCACTTATGCAAATAAGTATTTCTATTCCTTTACAACTGATTACTTAGTTCAGTGGTGTTGAACCGATGGAACGGGTGCCAGAGGTGGCACTCAGGGCCCTCTCTGTGGGCCGATTACCCTAGAAAAGGTCTAAGGCGTACTAATCGGCTTTAGACATTTCCTACCATACAGTGTCGCAGGCACACTACTAACAGCACAGTCAGCATATTGAATGTAGGCAGGCTGTTACAGCAAAATGATAATTGTGTTGAAGACAGACTATACTGGTATTCAGGTACAATGGTAACGTTGGAAATTTGCAATGAATAATTTAGTTGGTTTTCTCTTCTGCCTAAAAGTTCTCCAGCACAGATTTAGTACATGATGGGACACGTAGCTGATTATTCCTTTAAAATATATACATACACTCACAGCGAGATACAGATATATGATGTAAACCCTTATCAAATGTCAAAACAGTTGACCTGGTCCACCTCATTTCAATAACCCTGCAACAGTACCTTGCGAACCAATCCCCCTGCTACCTATTCCTAACTATTAACGTACTCAACTGTAAACCATCTGAAAGACTTCATTCATAGTTTCATCTAAGACCATATCATGTGAAATCAAACATAGGGGTAATGATTATCCCATCAAGATCCCACCATAGAATAATTTGTGTACCGTTACCTTATTTTTTTGCTTTCCTTGTTTATCTTGGTTTTTTGGAAAATTTGTTCATTACAGGGTGCCTCTTCCTAAAGTAAGAGCTAAGCGCTCTAATAAGAAGGTCGTGTTGGAAGAGGAGATGGGGGAGGATGAGGAGGATGAGCAGCAGGAAGAGGAACAGGCAGGACCATCAGGGCATCAAGCCCATAGCCCACCTGAGGCAGATGAGGTCCAGGAGGATGATGAGGAGGAAGAAGATGAGGTGGTGAACACCCCCGCCAGGAGGGTAAATATATTCTGTTGGTGTTTTAATTTAAAAAATGTCCAAACACGACACAAAGGTGTCAGTTTAGTCTTTACCACAGGCAGATTTTATTCAAGAAAGCAATTATAAACAAGTTCAAGTTCAACCTCTAATTGTTATTCAGACTTTAAATATTACATAACCTAAAGTCCAACACTTTGTGTTCACTCCAAGCAGTGTAACAAAAAGATGAGTATATCAGAACTCTTTAGGGTCTGTCAGAGACCATCCTCATTTCTCTGCAGGTTCAGTTTTCACATCTCCTTTCCACACTTGAAAAGAACAGCATTTTTAATCCAAACTTTATTAAAAAGGCTTGATGGAGTACGGGAGTGACCTGTGCCACTATATCTTTCTGGGCACTCAGTTCAAAAACCCGGACCCTAATTAAATCCACGTAAAAAGTTTTTTTACAGCTAGCTGATGTTACTGGTGTACTGATTTCCGTAAAGTATCTCAATGAGGCATACTATTTAATTAAGATGTAACGAGCATCCAATATATAAAATTTTTCTTAGACTAAAAAATAAAGTGCACAAAACCATATTAATATTTATCTAAAAATGTTGTAAAAACTATGAAACAGTCAATAAAGAACGTACAACACACAGCTGTAATTTAAAACATGAACACTATAAAGTAATTAATCTACATAAAAGGCATTAACTTAACTACTAGGTCCATAACCCAAAAGTCTAAAGAAACTATTATTAATCCTAACTAAACCAATATATAATGGATTAACATAGTAACATAGTATATAAGGCCGAAAAAGACATCTGTCCATCCAGTTCGGCCTGTTTCCTACAAGTTGATCCAGAGGAAGGCAAAAACCCCTGTGAGGCAGAAGCCAATTTTCCCCACTTAAGGGGAAAAAATTCCTTCCGACTCCAATCAGGCATCAGAATAACTCCCTGGATCAACGACCCATCTCTAGTAGCTATAACCTGTAATATTATTACACTCCAGGAATACATCCAGTCCCCTCTTAAATTCTTTTATTGTACTCCCCATCACCACCTCCTCAGACAGAGAGCTCCATAGTCTTACTGCTCTTACCGTGAAGAATCCTTTTCTATGTTTGTGTACAAACCTTCTTTCCTCCAGACGCAGAGGATGTCCCCTCGTCACAGTCACAGTCCTGGGGATAAATAGATGATGGGAGAGATCTCTGTACTGACCCCTGATATATTTATACATAGTTATTAGATCTCCCCTCAGTCGTCTTTTTTTCTAAAGTGAATAACTCTAATTTTGATAACCTTTCAGGGTACTGTAGTTGCCCCATTCCAGTTATTACTTTAGTTGTCTCCTCTGAACCCTCTCCAGCTCTGCTATGTCTGCCTTGTTTACAGGAGCCCAGAACTGTACACAGTACTCCATGTGTGGTCTGACCAGTGATGTGTAAAGTGGTAGGACTATGTTCTTATCACCGTCATCTATGCTCCTTTTGATGCAACCCATTATCTTATTGGCCTTGGCAGCAGCTGCCTGACACTGGTTTTTGAAGCTTAGTTTGCTGTTTAATAAAATTCCTACATTCTTTTCCATGTCAGTGTTACCCAGTGTTTTACCATTTAGTATGTACGGGTGACTTGCATTATTCCTTCCCATGTGCATAACCTTACATTTGTCAGTGTTAAACCTCATCTGCCACTTATCTGCCCAAGCCTCCAATCTATCCAGATCCCTCTGTAGCAGTATATTATCCTCTTTAGTGTTAATTACTTTACACAGTTTATTGTCATCTGCAAAAATAGATATTTTACTATGCAAGCCTTCTACAAGATCATTAATAAATATATTGAAGAGAATAGGGCCCAATACTGACCCCTGAGGTACCCCACTAGTTACAGTGACCCAATCTGAGTATCTACCGTTAATAACCACCCTCTGTTTTCTGTCACTCAGCCAGTTACTTACCCACATACAGACATTTTCTCCCAGTCCGAGCATCCTCATTTTATATACTAACCTTTTATGAGGTACGGTGTCAAATGCTTTGGAGAAGTCCAGATATACGACATCCATTGATTCGCCGCTGTCAAGTCTAGAACTTACCTCCTCATAGAAACTGATTAAATTCGTTTGGCATGACCGATCCCTCATGAAGCCATGCTGATATGGCGTTATTTGCTTATTTTCATTGAGATACTCCAAGATAGCATCTCTTAGAAATCCTTCAAACAGTTTACCAACAATAGATGTTAAACTTACCGGCCTATAATTTCCAGGCTCTGTTTTTGGACCCTTTTTGAATATTGGCACCACATTTGCTATGCGCCAATCCTGTGGAACATTCCCTGTCAGTATAGAGTCCGCAAATATCAGAACTAAAGGTCTGGCTATGACATTACTTAATTCCCTTAGGATACGGGGCTGTATGCCATCCGGTCCTGGCGATTTGTCTATTTTAATATTTTTAAGTCGCTGATGTACTTCTTCTTGGGTCAGACAGGAATTCATCTGCTTTATACACAAAACAATAATTGTCATAGTACATTTAAAATTTTTATTTCCTTTACTTTTACAGCGCACAACAACATGATAAAAAAATAAAAAAGTGCAGCAGGAGCAGTGCGAACAAATGAAAAAGTTAAGGGCGCTGCAGATGAAAAAAATAAGTGAGATGAAGCTCCAATTCTCACACGAGCTGACCGTAATGGAGGAGGCCAACCAAAAGGCAATGGATGAACTGCTCCAAGAGCAGAAAAAATGAAACATTTACCATAATTTTTTTCATTTGTTTTTTTGGGCTTCTGTTATTTATGTTATTAATATTTTTCTTTATTTAAAGATTGTTTTATAAAACTTTATTGTTCTATAAAATTTGTTGTGTTTTGTTTTATTGTAACCAATGGGGTTACAGTACGGACAATTTAGTCGGGGCCAAAGTAATAATTCATTATTAATACATACAGCAGCCGCCGTTACATGGAAACAGAGTAAGGTCTCATTCACACGGCCGTTGTTTGGGTCCGTGTCCAAGCCGCATATTTCGCGGCTCGGCCGCGGACCCATTTATTTCAATGGGGCCGCAAAGATGCGGACAGCACTCCGTGTGCTGTCCGCATCCGTTGCTCCGCTCCATGCCCCCGCAAAAAAATAGAGCATGTCCTATTCTTGTCCGTTATGCGGACAAGAATAGGCATCCATTCTCTTTACTGGGTCAGCGCTCCGCTCCGCAAATTGCGGAACAGAACGCGGAGTAGCTTCCGTGTTTTGCGGATCCGCAGTTTGCGGACCACAAAACACCAACGGCTGTGTGCATGAGGCCTAATGGACATGGCGCTGCTTATGGTCGCACCACTTATTCACTACTATGACTAATATAATCGCATAGCGAATTAAACACAGCTGTCTCTATAGTCAACTTTCCTATTTGATTGCTAGAATTATCGAAGTTGACGAATATGGAGCAAAAACGAAGATGAAGATTGAATACTTCGTTATCTTCGTTTTGAGGAATATGACGAATACATTCGTCATATTCGCTAATACTACCAAGCCAACCATAGTAAACCAGGTCTAAGTAGAAATCGCAATGCGATTAATTCAAGTTATATTATTCGCATTGCGATTTCAACTTAGACCTGGTTTAATTATAATGGGTCAGCTTGCTAGAATTAACGAAGATAACGAATATGGAATATAGCAGCAGTGCTAAGTTGAAATCGCAATGCGATTAATTTAACTTGAAGTAATCGCATTGCGATTTCAACTTAGCACTGCTAGTGCTATTATATTCCATATTCGTCTGTTCTAGCCTATGTAAGATAGCAGTGCTAAGTTGTAATCGCAATGCGATTAATCTAACTTGAATTAATCGCATTGCGATTTCAACGTAATTCCTCAAATCCGACAGTACATTTTAGTATATGGAGACGTTCCCATGGTGATGGGGACGCTCCATGAGCACGGAAGTCGGCAGAAGCGGCAACGGGCACTGACTAGAGCAGCCAGGAAGCCAGGAATCCTCAGGACAGGTAAGAACTACTTTTGGGAAGTGGGAAAGAAAAAAATATAACTAAAAAAAAACAAACAAAAAAAAAAAAACGAATATTCGAAATAGCGAATTTATAGCACTATATTCGAAATATTCGCGAATTAGCGAAGTGCCGATATTCGCTAAAAAAATTGGCTATTCGAATATTCGCGCTCAACACTATTGCTCACATGGGTGGGCAATTACTGTTTAAAAGGTGCTGTCCTTCCTGCCAATAGGAAAAGACGTAGGAGAGGACGTATAATTGTAGTACTGAGAGTCTCTTGGGTAACACTGTGTTGCACCTCAGTGGAGAAGAGGCCAAAGGTGGATGGAAAGTATACTTCCTGTGTAGGAAGAGGGTGGTGACAGGGTATTCCCACAGGCAGAGATCATCTAAGAGGAAGGAGATGTAGGAGCTTCCCTATAACAGTACTACAAGTTAAGTGTGGACTTTATAACCAGAATATACTCCTGCATCTGGAAAGAAATTACCAGATGCAAAATCTGGAGGAAAAGCCCCCATAGCTTTCATTCCCATCGGCATCCATGAGTTTAACTGTGTAACCATGTACTCAATTGTGTATTATTCAAGAACTGTACTTCTGTCTGAGAGAGAAGGTTTGCACCCTTATGAGACTGCATCCCTCTGGCTATCCTTCTGTTCTGTCTGTCTTTCCTTATTTTTTCTGTTTTTTCTGTTTTGTCTCCGACACAGTCCCCTTCATTTTTTCCTCCTTCTGTTGGTCTCCCAGTGATCAGTAACTGCTCCTCTCCTGTGGGCGGACGTACTGAATGGTTCACGGTTCCTATGCCTTCCATATACTGCCAAGGCATCACAAAAATTATATATATAATCATTTCAGAGATTGCTAGTTTCCTGACCAGTCATCCGAATAAAAAGAGTTTGAAAATTCTGATTTTTTTTTATTTTACTTTGCTGGTTTGCCGCTGTCAGTGAATCGGTTAAATATATAACTCATAATTTAAAGCATTTGGTGGTGCAATAAGAATTCATTATAAATAATGAATCATTTAAAAATCATAATTGAATGCCTCACATATCTTTTGTATTAAATGAAGACTGCCATATTAGGTTTCCAAAATCCCATTGTTCAAAGCATTTCAAGTTATCTCTTATGATTCCAGTCAAAGCAAATTAACCAATTTAAATCCTTGGAATGGTCTTGAAAAACATGAACAAATTAAAGTAATATGTTATATTCTGTTCAGTTTAATATGGCAGATGTCAGCTACGGACTACTGTGGGTATTGATTTACATGCACGTTCATCCTTTAGTTTTTATTTTGAAAATAAATGTATATATCATATTATTGTCAATCATTTGCTAATGATATTATTATATAATCTAACTAAATAATATCATTTCGCATTTTGCCTATAATTACTGCATTCCACAGCATTTTGGGTTCTTTTGTTTTTGACTCTTACTAGAAAGTTCTCCATAAACTACAAATATTTTGCAGATTAATTTATAGGACTTTTTTACAGGACTTTTATACACATGACCTATCTGACATCTGGTACCCCTCCTGATTAGTGATGAGCGGCAATGTAAAAATCGCATGCGCATGCGAGAAAATGGCGTGGTGCAGTTTTCAAACTAAAAAGGGAGGGATCAGTGAAGTGCCGATATTTGCATAGCAATAAAAAATCGTGTTACGACTCATAATGTGATTTTTTATTGCGATGTGATTATCGGCACTTTACTGTAATGTGCATTGTATTGAATATTCATGATTACGAATATATAGCGCGATATTCTAAATATTCACTAAATCGCGTAGTGCCGATATTCACGATAAAAATTTGCTTTTCGAATATTCGCACTTAACACTACTGCCGATCAGCTAAAGCCCTTTCATTGTTTTGCAGGCATAGTTTCATATATTTTGTAGTGGCTGTGCCCGGTACTGCAGCCCTCTGCCTTTCAGTTGAATGATAGGGGATAAATATTACATCGCTGGGGGTCCTACTGCTGGGACCCCTGCTGATCATGAGAATAGCGGACTTGTACTCCATGGAGCTTCTCCATTCTTTCCTATGGGAGTTCCGGAGAAGCTTTGCTAATAGTATCCCCTATAAGTGTTCAAGTACACACCTGTAGTCAGCTTACCTAGCTTCTTGAGTGTAGTCCTCTGGGTGCACGGAAAATAGCTGGAGCGGTATAAAATCTTCTATACCTTTTTTCAAAACATTAACATGGATACATCTTCAATATCTTTGCTTACGTGTTTTGATTCTTAAGCTCTTAGTCATAGCATGTATTACCCCCTTAAATGCCATTTTTAAATAATATCCAGTTTGAGACTCCCAGCATGCACCACTCACCAATGGGTTAGTGCCTACACCTGTGGTTACCAAACCTTAGTTAAAACAGACATAATTAAAAAGCTAATCATGGCTGGTTAATCACACAACTAAAGTATTTGTATTTATCTGTAAAGCCCAAGATTAGCGATAGAGGTATGTTACCGTAAATCATGTCTATAATTCAATCCTTCTGGGTAGAGCAAAGTCTTGAAAAAATCTGATTCTTCACTGAAGTTTGCCAAGAAATTAGATTCACTCCAAATTAATTTGTCACAAATCGCTATAAATCAGGTATACCAAGGCCACTCTGCCAAAGGGTATGGCCACACGGAGCAGCCATGTTGTGGACGGGTTGTGGCCATGCTCCGGTGAAGAACTGTGCAGCCAATTAGCCCACAGCTGCCTTTCATTTAAAAGGGAAGATGGCACTGCATTATTCTTCATTGTTAATGACCATGCTGCACCTTTAATGCATCTTTAAACAGTGGCTGTTGGTGGTAAGGGGTTTGGCTGGTTAGGTTGGGGGGACATTATCAAAATTATTGCTGTTCTGGCCTGCAATCTCCTGCAGGTTATTTGACAGGAAACACAGAATATTAATCAGCACTGGCATACCCACTTCTCCAACCCCAGTTTACAGCTGATGTAAGAATAGGTAAATGTAGGAATAAATAAATAAAACTGACGCAGCATAAGTCTCCCTGTACTCTCTTTGCTTTCTCCCTGCACTCTCACCGTACTTTCGTTCTCCAATATTCTTCTATTAATCGTTTTCAGCAAATATGATATGTGAAGTACGAGGTATAATAGATGGAGTGTTTACAGATACAGTATACAGCATACCCAGCAGTTTCCTAATATGTGAGGTGTGAGGTATAATAGATGCAGTGTGTACAGTAACGTGGATATAGTACATACTGCATTGTACTGACATATGAGGTACGAGGTATAGTCGATGCATTGTGTACATAGATATAGTATATACCGCAGTGTACTGATATGTGAATTGCAAGGTATAATATATGCAGTTTGTAAAGATATATATAGTATATACAGCAGTGTACTGATATGTGAGGTACGAGGTATAATACATGCAGTATATACAGATATATAGTATATACAGCAGTGTACTGATATGTGAGGTACGAGGTATAATACATGCAGTATATACAGATATATAGTATATACAGCAGAGTACTGACATGTGAGGTACAAGGTATAATGTGTATTAATTAAGATATACAGTATATATAGCAGTGTACTGATGTGTGAGGTACGAGTTATCATTTATACCTCATATCTCACATATCAGTACACTGCTGTATATATTGGCTAGGAATGGGTAGTGAGCGGGGCTATGAATGGGGCATGGGGTCAAAATTTCTATGTACACCCCTGGTTGAAACTGATACCACAGAGATTCCCCTGTGGTATAAGATTTAAAAAAGATTTGCCATTTCCAAATAGTGCTGAGCTACGAGTATTCGAATCGCAAATTTTAATCGCGAATATCGGCACTTCAAGAATTCCCGAATATTTAGAACATAGTCCTATATATTCGTATTTGCGAATAGTGTTGATCGCGAATTTATCGCGAATTTATCGCAAATATCGGCACTTAGCAACATCGCTAGCAACCAATAGCAAAGCTGCCTACCCCTTAGTGTTGATCGCAAATATTCTAATCGCAAATTTTTATTGTGAATACATTACTTTGCCGATTTTCGCATTTAAGTAAGTGATGACTGGAGATCACGAATTCTCAAATTTGCGAATTTATGGCGAATATTCAGCCAAAAATTCACGAAATATTGCGAATTCGAATTTTGCCTATGCCGCTCATCATTACTTACAAACACCTGCAAGTTTTGCAGTTATTGTGTTCACACTTATGGGAACCAATCACATTAAGCCAAGTATGTGTAGTTTTTTTATGTAAACAAACTTTGTGAAACCATTTGTCCCAGTTTTGGGGCCTTCTTAGGTGCAATCTGTACTCATATTGCAACAATTTTATCTAGCATATGTTCTTGTCTGAGTATGGGCAAGCAATAATAATTGAGTTGTTTACAATATTTGGTGGTGAAAGTCAATCGTGTATCATTCTGTGGTTTATGTTTACCATCACTGCTAATTATGTTAATTCAGTTGAATTTTTCAGTTAACCTGGTACATGTAGTCCTACATTCATTTTCCCATAGCCTGTCAGTGGAGCGTTTTTTTTTGGCCTACAAAGTCCTCCAATAGGATGACACGAGCTGGCATGTAACAGAGTGTTTATTGAGATGGGTTTACAGTATGTGGACATGCATAAAATATACATACATAAAAAAATACATAAAATATTCATATTAAAAAAACTGATTAAAAAAGAATGAAACAGTGAATTTTAAATTTCAAGCAACTTAAATGATTTATCAAGTCCGGTATGGCCGCCATGCCCCAATCTAAATCACAATGAGGTCATCGACATAACGGCTTTACCAGACAAGACTCTGCGAAGGCGAGAATTTTGAGCCCACTGACGATCCCTTTTTTTTTTTTTGTGGATAATATTAATATTTAAAAAATATTTAAAAAATATTTAGAAATAATTTATTCTTTAAGTTCATGGAAAAAATTCCCACAGGTGTCTGCAAAAGAACCTAGAGCCTCATTGGCCCTGTCATGCAAAATAGAGGTATACAATGAAGCGACATTGGTTGTCACTCAAGTATAATTGGGCGTCCATGCAATGTTTTTCAAAAGTGAAAAAAATATGCCTGTAAAATTCAGCAGAATTAGGGCTCATGCACATGACCATAGCCTGTTTTGCGATCCACAGAATGTGTATCTGCAAAACACTGATACCGGCAGCGTGCGTTCAGCAATTTGCGGAGCGGAACATCCTGGCCTCTATAGAACAGTCCTATCCTTATCTGTAAAATGGACAAGAAGAGGACATGTTCTATTTTTGGGGGGTGCAATTGAACAGACAAATGTATGCGAACAGCTCATAGAGTTCTGTCTGCATCATTTGGGCCCCAAAGTGAATGATCTAAAGTGCCTCCGCCTGTTTTGGCAGCAGTGGTCGTGCTTTCACGCTATAGATGATTTTTTCCATAGTGTGCAAGCATGACCACTGCTGATAGATTGCAGGGTGGTCATAACCATGGAAACAAGCAGTGTATAATGTGATGGAAAAATGAATCCAGCCAGCAAAGTAGGCAATATGGACAATTACAATACATTAGTAAGTTCCTTGTATTAACTTTCTTTGCATAATAAATGCTATTTGCTGAAGTGATACAACCCCTTTAAATCAGAAGTGTACACCAGCTCCTAGCATGTGCTTCTAAATTATGTTGAAGCCTCTTAAACTTGTGGCCTCTATACTAAGAAATATAGGACATCCCAGGCTTAGTATAAGTCCCCCAATATTTTTATGGTTAATACATTTTATTGTATAATGGATACAAAACAACAAATACACACATATTTGGTTTCACCATAACCATAGCAACCAGTTCTACAAATCTATTACAATATTTAACTTGAGTACCAGCGCCGTACATGAATTGTGAAAGTAGGGGTTTTAAATATGGCGAGCACAGCATTCAGTAGAAGGGTGGGTGGTGTGTTTTAATAGATGAGAAAAAGTCAACCAGCCCAAGCACTGTATTAAAGATATCTTTTTAAAGGGTCACTACCATCGTCATTTCCTTTTATCACACATTAACAGCCTATATGTGAATATTTTATGTAATTTCTTTGTTTGTACTTTTAACACAATAGACATACTTTCTTAGTCAGACCATTCAGGGAACCAGCTGAGTGACTCAATTAGAGTACCACACATTACACTGATAAGTACAATGCTCTTCTGTAGACATCTTTATCCTAGGACTATAAAGATCAATAGTGCTGTCATACTGTTATCCAATTCTACATCTACTATTATACTAACAGATAAAATCTTTCTCTTACAGCAGCAGTATGCTGACAATGGATTGCCGTATTTTTCGCACTACATAACACACCAAAATATAAGATACACCTAGGATTTAGAGGAGGAAAATAAGAAAAAAAAAATGTCATCACACCTCAGTTCAGATCCCTAATCCTCATCAGGCCTTCAAATATGACCCTCATTCTTCATCAGACCTCAGATCAGACCCCAAAAATCAGACTCCCAAGCTCCATCAGACCTCAGATATTACCCTCATGAGACTCCCAGGCTCCATTAGCCTCAGATGAGACCCGCAGAGGCTCCATCAGCCTCAGATCTGACGCTCATTAGACCACAGATCACACCTCCATCAGCCTCAGATCTGACGCTCATTAGACCACAGATCAGACCTCCATCAGCCTCAGATCAAATCCCCATCAGACCTTAGAGCAGACATTAAAAAAAATAAAAAATAAACTTACCTCACTTGCTCTGGACAGCGCTGCCACTCTCCACTTCCAGGGATCACCGCTCCCAACAGTTCTTCTAGCCTACCCTGCACTGTAACCTGATGTGGCACAGTGTCAGGTCATAGTGCACACCTACATGCACTACGTCCTGATGCTGTACACAATCAGTCAGGGCCCGGAAAGAGACTGGGGAGGGTCAGTAGAGCCAGTGCATCACTTCCCTTACCACTCCCCACTGCTCCTGCATGCTGATAACGGCTCCCATTATGGAAGCTGTTATGGAAGCTGTCAGCATTCCGACTATAAGAGGCAATGCCATTTTCCCTCACTTTCTGGGGAAATAAAATGTCTTATAGTCCAAAAAATATAGTACTTATTTAAATTGGAATTTTATCTATCTGTGCTGACTTCTACAGAAGGACAATATTTTGCATTTATTTTCAATAGTATAGGGTTGCCAAAATAAATAAATAAAAAAACAGCCAAAAGTTCTAATAAATGTTCTATACATTTTAAAGTTTAAAAAATGTCCTTTTCTAACTGGTTACCCTTTAAATCATGCCGTATTAGAATGGGCAATTGGCAGGGTATATGTTGTCTCCTTTTTAGTGTTTTTCTTAAAAAAAAAACCCTCTCTAACCACAAAAAAAGCATTCATTTTACAGACCAAATTGTTCTGAGTTATGGAATCATAAAAATCAACTGTCAAAACATTGGATGATAATGCACCCCATGTATGTAACAGAGCAAGAAAGGAAGATAATGCACATCTGGTATGTAACAGCTGAATCTGAGGGAAGAACATTTTCAGATAATACACTTTATTACTTATGATAAGGCATGCATTATTTATCACTTAGTATGCAGCTGTGGAGTGTGGTATAATGGTAGGACAATTAGGAAATTGAAATATAGCACAGGAACAATTTAGAACAATCAAGAAAGAGATTCAACTTATCATTTTCTCAGACATTTTGAAAGATGTCATCGTTCTAATAAAACGAAGATTGGAACTGAAAGGACAGAAGCCGAACAAAAGAAGATAGTAGACTATTTCATGTTGTTCAAAACTTATCATTTTACATATATCATTTAATAGAAAAGGGGGTTGTAAAAGAAATTATTTGTTGCCATTTTACACATAACAGTCTGCAAAATTGTTATGGCACTGAATCTGATATATCTAATGCAGGAATTATACCATGAAGGGACTAGTGTTAAATACAAATAGAAAAATATATGTTCTTCAATAATGTGTAGTTATAATGGAAATGGAGGAAATAATCCACTGGTTTCTTCCAATCAGTTCATTGTCCAGCCACAATTAAAAAGGGAATATGTAATCAGAAAATTACAAATCAAGTTAAGAAACATTAAAACATTAAAACATTTTAGTGGTTATTTTTAATTTTCCATGTCACTACCTATATTAATAAAAAAAAAAAAAAATCCTCCAATTCTTCACACTGGCCACTGATAACAATGGCAATGACAAACATTTCTCATGCCCAGAGATACTGTATTTGTGTGACTGGGGAAACTCTCTGGGAATTCAATAGCTGCTACACGTATATAGACCCCAACACACGATGCATACTAAGGTCAATTTCGTAAGAAGCCAATTTGGCAATTTTTGTATTTTTTCAGTCTAATAATAGGCTGACAATGCCTCTTCTGTGATGATCACTTCTCGGCAGTCATCTCCTTATTATCACAGGAAGTATTACAATGACAGGTATCACCTATATATAAATAAAATGGAATCCACCACTCATAAAATGTTATGGTCATACTCCTCCCTGCACATTGATATCTGCAAAGCTCACCAAGTATGTCTAGAAAACGATCTAATCGCAGTCAATATCTTCTGTCCATTGTGGCTATGGTCCATGTAGCTGCTGTAAAGTGTACATATCTCTAAATGTTGTTAACTGGAGCTGTGCATAATAATTTACAGAAAATTAAAATATATCCAAATTTAATTTGTTAAAACAATATACATGATTCCTAAGGGTGCCTAAATTAAACACCCTAATTAAGTATACCCTCTATACAAATTCTTTTCAGTAATAGCTTTCCAACAGACATCCTAACTAGTGGCTGTGTGTTCCCTTGGAATGGCCAGGTTTAAGAAATTGATTTTGAACATCTATTTTAAATATCGCATTAGGGATTTCATTGTCAACAGAAGTTGGCAATGCCATATATTAATGGGAGTAAAGAGCAGGTACTGAGACTATCTTTATTAGACATGGACAACTAATAGATTTCAATAAGAACTATGCAATTTGAAATCTTCCCTGTTGTGGCGCTGTAGGGAAATTGAACACTTGCTGCCAGGTTTGCTCCAAAAATTACAGTCGGTCGCTGTACTCTAAGCAACATTATAACTTGGGACATCCCATTAAACAACACAATACACTAAAAGATCCAAAGTAGTAAAACAGTTTTTTTACATTAGGTTCTATGGCATATGTGTATTGTAAAGATACTGATTTTTGAATTTTATTTATTGTTTAAAATTACCACTACTGCAGTGAGCCCTGGAGGAGCCATTGCAGAGTATAGGATTGGTAGTGGCCCTGATGAGATGTTGTTTGTCTCAGTGCTCTACCTTGGACCACTGCTGCTCCCTGGGGTTCAGTGCAATGAATAAATGAAAATGTGAAGGAACTAGGCAGAGGCTGTAGAACAAAGGACATCTTTCTTTATTGAGTGCAAAAGAAAAATAGCAGCACTTTCAGCAGCAGCTTGTACAAAGTGCAATTCTCTCCTCCCAGATAATGTGGCATGGTGGCTGGCAATTTAGCAGAAAATGACAATGACAATGAAGTTTGCTAGCTGACAATGTCTCTCCCCTGATTCCCTTTCCTACGGTTTTACTTGGACACCAATCACTGTATGATGCAGGCTTCTAGCTATGTCTGTCCTGAACTGACATGATGGTGTCTGAACATGTTTCCCACAACCTTGTAGCGGAGTCTTTATTGATTGCTTGATCACTTTGCTGACATAAATACGCTGTAGTTTACAAATCTTCTGTAGCCTAGAACCCTTCATCCTCTTTGGCCAATGTTGTCCTCCTAGATGAGCCCCCTCTATGGTCCACATGGCCTGGAGGAGCAGGAGATGGATCACATTCTCCTTCACTTCTCACTTTCCTCTTTACAACTACTGTATCTCTAACTAGCTCTGCCACTTCCTTGGCAGGAAGTTAGACCAGTGCACTCCTACCAAGAAAAGAGGAATGGGATGGTAAGTCCCATTCCTGTTGCCAAACACTGCCAACCCTACCCTATCTGCTGGTGTACAAAGTGCATTGCATGAAAGGTGACATAGCATAAATATTACCATAGAAGTGCCCCACATCTTGGGCACTACACAACAACTTTACTTTGATTTTAGGTGTTTCATTGCCACATGTGTGTAAAATACATCCCCTAGCCATTCATTTTGCTTTTACAAATATTTGTGAAAGAATGGCTTACTGAATTCCAGCATGGCCCTGTAATAGGATGTTGCAACCACAACAAGTCCTTTCATGAAATTTTTTCCATCCTAGATATAGAACATGGTCACTGAGTGCTGAGGCTTATAGTGCATAAAAGTCACCAACACTCTGCTGATTAAATAGCTGCAGATTTCCAAACCTCCTGTTGCCTTAGCATCAGCACACAAACTGTGTGCTGGGACCTTCATGATATGGGTTTACATGGCTGAACAACTGTATGCAAGCATCGCCAAGCACAATGGCAAGTATTATATGGATTGATGAATCACACTTTTCGGTCTGGCCTCTGATGCAGGAGCCTGTGTTTGGTGAATGCCAGGAGAGCAAATTTGTGACTGCACAGTGCCAACTGTAAAGTTTGCTGGAGGAGGGATAATGATATGGAGGTGTTTTTCAGGGTTGGCCTAAGTCTCTTATTTCCAGTGAAGGAAATCTTAATGCTTCACCATAAGAAGACATTTTGGACAAGTGTATACTTCCAGCATTGTCTAAACAGTTTGGGGAAGGCCTTTTGCTGTTCCTGCATGACTGTGCCCCAGTGTATTAAAGACATTCTTGGGGGAGTTCAATGTTGAAGAACTTGACCAGACCACACAGAGCCCAACCCATTGAACACCTTTGGGATGAACAAGAACAAAGAGTGTGAGCCAGGCCCTTTCATCTAACATGACTGTCTGAGCTCAAAAATGATTTTCTGAATGAACAGACAAAATATCTCACAGGCACACTCCAAAATCTTGTAGAAAGCCTTTTCACAGGACTGTAAGCTGTTTTAGCTGCAAAGGGGGTACCAACTCCAGGGGGTGCCCTAATATGTCTATATACTATAGATATTTAACGCTACAATGTGAAAATGAGATCCAACCTCAAAATGATTGCTCTTGGCATCCTATGGAGTCTTGATTTACTAGAATTTGTCTACTGCAATAGAGGTAAACCAAGTAACTGCCATGGGGCCTGAGAAAGGGGGGGGGGGGGCTGGAGCTGAAATCTTTCTCTTCACAATGTGAAAACACTGCTGTATTTTTATGACGCTGCCACTAGGGTGAGCTCAGGGCAAATAGATTATTACAGCTTCTAATTCAGTCAATAGTAATTGTAAAAATTCCTATGCACTCATCTCCTCCTAGCTGTGTAAAAGAAGGGGGGCAGGAGCTTTATCGTTAGTTATGCCAGTTTTCTGGTGTGAATACATTGAGAAATATTGTGGCCAGAATGAGTGCCATACTTATGTAGCACTTGTTCAACTTTACTGACATACAAGTTGGATAAAGTGGTTGAGACCATGGGTGACTATTTTATCACATTTTTTTTAATTAAAATTCCTTCTGCTTAATTTAAAAAAGTCTGAAATCTGGGACATTGTGCTTTTCAGTTTGTATAGCCTGGGAGTAATTCATTCATGTGTACTGGGAAACTGGGTAGGGAAATGTTTGCTATGGGGCCATATGAGATTTGTGTATGCCCCTTTTTACTAGGTTAAATATATGTACTTCCCTATGATAATGTGGGAGAGAAACTCTCCAATTTATTTATGATTGCATTTTACTCATTTTTGGCAAACATTTTTTTTTTTTCAATTGCCTGTATTTAAACTATCGAGCTGTTCTGTCACAAGTGGTAAACTGTTTTTCTAGCTGTGGGACTGGTACTTTCACTTTCACCTTGTGCAGGTCATATCTCTAAACTACTGAAAGGTCATAAACACTTATTTAAACCACACTCTTATCAGTAAGATAAGAACTGAGCTATAATGAGTATATAATGAGTTTATAATGTCAGAGAGCAGACATAAGGACCCAGTCATCTCCTGGTCTGATGGAAAAGACCAGTAGCTGACTAGAGCATCTCAGCCTTGTACAGAAAAAAGGATTTTAATAAAGACTAAATAAAAAAATTTTTTATCTCAAAATGAGTACAATGCAATCATTTAAGATCATGTAGAATGACAATTTTATAACACTTTTGCACACTTTTAGGATTTTTGTTTATAGTTATTGAATGGAAACCTTCATCATTTACTCCCAGATGAGGAATCAGTCCTGGTCATGTGATGATCACACAGATTCTATGGCTAATTACAGCCTAGAGCTTAGCTTTCTGTAGCGTATCTGTAACATGATGTGTACTAGGATTGAACAATAAAGCTAGAATGACATCATGTTTGTTCCAGATCCTTGCCTCTCATTTGCCACATTTAGATGCAGCAATCATTGCTACTGCATAGGAATGAAGATCATTACTACGATCATTCCTTCTCATATAATTCCATTGTTTGTCAGCAGCACATCCTTCTTAAACAGGGCAATGTACTGCCGACAAACGCAGATTTTTAGGTGGTGAATGAAAGATGCGATCATCTGACAAGTTTAGTGTTCCTAAGTTTATTGGGTGATCCGAAGAAAACCAGCTGATAATCTGAGTCTTTACTCAGTTATCACACAGCAATAATTATTCTGAATGATTTTGTAACCACTCCTTTTTTGTTTGTTTCTAAGGAAAATACTTTTAACTGTTGATGATGACAAGCTAGTTTGGGGGTTTTGAACCCCACAAAAAAATTTCACTGGACTCCTGTGAGTGACAGTCCATTCGATTCAGAATTGTGGCTTCTGCTTAGCATTTAAACCTCACCATCACACGATGAACACCACTGGTACCCGACATACCTAACTGATTTATCACAGGGTGCTTTGGGTTCATCCGAGGTGCCTGTTGTTGTGACAGGAAAAATATGCATCACCATTTTACCCTTCAAAAATGACGGAGCTTCAGACACAGAGTAAGTAAGATATTTGTGCTTTGTATGGAGAAAAGCTCATGAGCAGCTATGATGATACTCATAGACCCCTTTATTCATGTTGATCAGAATGATCTAATGTTAGCTAAGGTAATGTTAGCTAAGATGAAAGCAAATGTCTGGTTGCTGTGTTTTTTTCTTCATTTGAAAGTTCATTTCTAAATTAAATGGATCAACACAGGTATAACTAAATTTGCCTTTTATCTTGTTAATTCACACGGACAATGAAGACAGTGTACTGTGCATGGCAAATGTTGGTTTAACATAAAGTATAATAAACATTCCTAATGGATAGCAATGTACAATCTCCTGAGCAGGTTTACATATCTAAAAAGTGCCACAAGTAGAGAACCCAGAAGGTAAATAATCAGAGATTGCAATAATCTTGAGTGGTTCCAACAGTGGGGGGCATAGCTGTACGGATTGGGAAAGTGTAGCTGTTGTGGCGCTTATTGTCCCAGATGTTGAACTAACACCAATCATAAAGTGATGCCATATCTTAGTATCATGGGTACTGTGCTTCTGAGAATAGTCAGTGTCACCAAGGATGACAGGACACTTTTGCCTTGAGACCTGATGTCAGAAGTGTTCCATCATAGGAGAGGACCAAGTTAATTAAAAACCAAAATCGGCAGATTAAAGCTGTTGCCCAGAGGCGGACTGGCCATAGACCCCAAAGGATCGCTTAGCCATTCTCACAGCCACTGGCTGGTAGAGATGTGAAAATCGAAGCTGACGTAGTGGAATTCAATCCAAATTTCAGGAAAAATTTGATTCGCACCAAAGGCAAATTATCTCACGATTCATGGTAACGAATCTCATTTTTTCCTAAAATGGCTGTTGCACGTGTGAGGACATAGAGCAAGGCGGGATCACCCATAATGGCATGCATGCAGCCAATCAGCAGCCAGCCAGCCCTGTGATGTCGCAATCCTATAAATAGCCTCAGCCATCTTGGATTCTACCATTTACTCAGTGTATATCAGTACGTCATTGTGCTAAAAAACTATTTAGAAGTGCAAGGAAAGATTATTCAAGGTGTAGGGAAAGAATAGGGGGGAATTATTCTGCACCATTTATGTTAAACAGGGTTCAGTCTGGGTAATATGAACAATCCTATTACACCTTGCCGCACTGATTGGGGACCAAATTGCCATTATACAGCTCTGTAATTCCAGTAAACAGTTCTTGTTATTGGGGTGCAAGTGCTGTTTGATACAGACATTAATAGGGTTTATTACAAGGAAATATTTCTATGTCTTATTTGCCCTTGTGCGGTGCACTTATATGTTCTAAAGCATTTTTTGGCTTGTATTAGTGGGAAAAAGGGCTTATTAGACGTCGTGTGGTGAAGTGCTAAAATTACAGCCTATTTTGTCGTGTATTAGTGGCAAAAGTTAAATATATTTGTCGTTCAGCGGTGCAGTTATATGTTCTAAAGCTTTTTGTGGCGTGTATTAGTGGAAAAATAAAAAATATAATTGCAGATCAGCGGTGCAGTTATGTTTTAAAGCCGTTTGTGGTGTGTATTAGTGGAAAAAGAAAAAATATATTTGCAGATCAGCAGTGCAGTTATATGTCCTAAATCGGTTTGTGGTGTGTATTAGTGGAAAAAGAAAAAATGTATTTGCCAATCAGCAGTGCATGTTATGTTCTAAAGCCTTTTGTGGCATGTATTAGTGGGGGGAAAAAAGGGCTTATTAGTTTGAAGGCCAATTTATTGGCCTATATTTGTGGGAGGGGTGTAAGTAGTACATTTATAGCAGGCAGGCGCCTCCCTTTGGGTGTGTCGATGGTGCTGCGTAGTTGTGGGCAGTGAGCCACCTGTTGCAGCACATGGGCTGAATCTGCAGCTTCCATACCCAGTCAGCGTCCAGGATCCCAGTTGAGGTCATTCCGGTCGGGAGAATCAGAGCGGGAAGCTCGTGCAGCATCGTCCCATTATTGTCCGGCTGGCGATGAATCGGCTCCTTTGGTGAGGAGGAGCAGCACTGTTTCGGAGAGATTCTGCCTGGCACCCCCACATTTGGCGCCCACACGGCAGTACAGTTAGGCAGCAGGGGTCAGCGTAACTCCGTCTCGTTTTCTCACGCCTGGAAGCCCACGCTTGGCACCCACGCGGCAGCACGTTTAGGCAGCAGGGGTCAGCGTGACTCCTTCTCGTTTTTCTCGCACGTTTCTATGTCTTGCCCAGGCCACCTTGCTTAGTTTGTCTGTGTATATCTGTATGTCTTTCTTGTCTGCTTTCACTTCACTGCTCACCAGCAAACCTCTCTCGCTATCCGCTTCTATTTCTGCAGACAGACTAAAGCCTTGTTCACACTGACATCCAGCATTATCCCCTTACTTGCATTATAGAGGGTAAGGTTCAGGCAGCTGACTAATCCAGGTGGAGCAGAGTTGCTGTTTACAAAGTGATATTGTTATATTTTTTTTGTATAAATGCTATTTTACGATATGTATTTAAGTAGACGGTAAGCTCCTCTGTGTTGATGTATCTTACCCTGTCTTGTTTCATTTTTTGGGGGAAATGTAAGATGTGTGTGTGCCACTTTAAGGTTGTGAACCTGAGTTTCTGTACTTAATAAGTACCTGTGCAAGGTGCTGGGGATCCATCTTCAGTTCAAAGTGTTAGCTGGACACTGGGGGAGCTACTGGCTACAAAGGTAATTGCAGAGACCCATGTGGACCTTTTATTTTATTATTTTGCCTTGTTTTGTTGCTTTATTCGTGCTAAAAATAGATAGGAGCGTGGCTTTCACCAAGAACCGAGTTTAGTTTGTTTTTACGGCGTATACACCCACATCTCTTCTGGACACATGTGCTGATGGTGGCAACATTTGCATGTACTTGCCTATAGCAGTGTGGTGTGTTGCAGGTGGTTTATATTACTGCATGCCTCGTGTTAGTGTCAGCATACTACCACAGTGAGGATTGTCTTTACGTGTCATCTGTTTCTTTTTTTAGGTCATGTCACAGCTCACTATTCTCAGTTGGTGTGGTCAATTACATCTTTTTGCTAAGGTAGCAGGACGGAAAAAAAAAAAGTCACATCACGGGTGGATTTCCCATTAGGTTGCGGGCTTTGCTACTTGATGTTTTATTTTTTAGGTTGTTATAGGTTCAGAAGGTTGGGTAAGTCACTTTAACAGTTTGCGGTCTCACAACATCAGACCTGACCCTTCACTCAGGCCTCGGCGGTTTCCACCATTTTGTTGGTTCTGATGCCTGCAGGCCTCACGTCAGTGTCGGCATACTACCACAGCCAGGATCATTCATTGCATGTCATTAAGAATATATAAAACTTTATCAGCTTACAAACTTGCTACTTGACGTTTCTTCAAAGACTGCTATAGGTTCAGAGTGTTGGGTAAGTCACGTTTCATCAGTTTGCGGTATCGCAACATCAAACCGAACACGTCGCTCAGGTCACAACGGTTTCAACTATTTTGTTTTTTTTATGCTTCCGCTGGCACTGGTTTTGTTGCCATTTCTTGGCCCACAATATAATAATTTTCTTTCTGACTTTCCATTCAGGGTGCCCGATTCGTTTCTTTCAGCAATTACTGGCAGCAGTAACAAACCAAGGCCTTGAGAGTACTCTCTTGCAGTTCCCACGGCCCACTCGCCACTGGCGTTAGGCGCGAGTATTCGCAAGGTGAGTTTGATCTCTAATATCGTGATTTCGAGATTTGCGAATATGTCAAATACTTGACCCCATATTCGCAATTACGTATATTCGCTCTTGAGATGTATAGTGAGTGATAGGGAAACTGTATCTTGAAGTAAAAAAATAAATAAAAATTCAGACATAATTTTCTGTCCTGCCAATGTTCGTCACTTTAATAATCGCATTAATATATTCGCTGTTTGTATTCCCTTACCTACCTAGCGTTAACAGGTCGTGTCAGACTCCAGTACGCTGAATGTATTGTGGAAATCTGTATATGTCTTTTCGCGCCCTTCCATTCACTCAAATGACTCCCGCCATTTTGATCCCGTGCTGAGCCACGCCCCCTGCACTGATCACATGACAGTGACGTCACCCCAGGTCCTTCGGCTGTTCAACAGTTCGGGTTGGTGGCAGCCGCCCCTTATGGATTCCATATGCCGCTATAGTGGAATCCATAACGGGATGCGCGACTTACCACCACCCGAACGCCGAACAACGGACTTTTTTTTTAATTTTCGCTCATCTCTACTCACAACCTCTCAGTCGTGCGGCATGTCCGTATGCCGGTGTCCAATTTAGGGTTGAAACCGACAGCTATCGGGCCTTTCCTTCAGGTGAGGTGCAGCATATGCTGCCTCTAGATAGGAAAGTTCCGGCCCATATTATCCGGAAGCTAGGTCAGTGGCGCTCTGCATGTTCATTAGGTTCATACCTCAATCTAGTCGAGAGATGTTCTTGCATTCCAGAGGTTGGTCATGTTGGTGTTGTTGCTGGCACTGGTTCCGTTGCCATTTTTGGCACCCAATATAAGCATTCTCTTTCTGACATTCCTTTCAGGGTGCCCGTCTTCGTGTCTTTCAGCAATTACTGGCAGCAGTAACAGACCAAGACCTTGAGAGTACTCTGTTGCGGTGCTCACAGCACCACTCACCACCTCTCAGGTATGCGGCATGTCCGTATGCCGGTGTCCAATTTTAGGGTTGAAACCGACAGCTATCGGGCCTTTCCTTCAGGTCAGGTGCAGCATGTGCTGCCTCTGGGAACAAAAGTTCTGGCCCATGTTATCCGGAAATTAGGAGCTCTGCATGTTCATCAGGTTCATACCTCAGCCTAGTCGAGAGATGATCTTGCATTCCAGAGGTTGGTCATGTTAGTGTTGTTGCTACGTACTATTTTGTAATTAGTTGTTGGTTTTTGGCCCCCTTCAGGCATTCCTCCTACGCAGCGAATATGGCACAACTCAAGCTGCTTAGATTAGATAGGTAGGCAGGTAGACGGTTACGTGTCATGTAGCCCCAACCACAAGTTTGAAGGCCGATTTATTGGCCTGTATTTGTGGGAGGGGCGTAAGTAGTACATTTATACCAGGCAGACGCCTCCCTTGGGTGTGTCGACGGCGCTGCGTACCCTCCCAACCCGCCCTTCTTTTTCATAAACACCTTGCAGGGTATTCCCTCCTTCAGGCATTCCTCCTACGCAACAGTTATGGCACAACTAAAGCCGCTTAGCTTAGTTAGGTAGGCAGGTAGACGGTTACGTGTCATGTTTGGGTGATTTTATTATTTTCCATTATAGCATGTTTATAATGGGGAATAATAGCATTCTTAAGATAGAATGCTAAATAAAATGGCTATTGAGGGGTTAAAAAAAATCATCTCATCCACTTGATTGCGCAGCAGTTATCCTCTTCTTTCTTCAGGACCTGTAAAAGGATGAGGTGAGTTTTTTAAATTATATCTTACCCCTCAATGGCCATTTTATTTAGCATTCTATCTTAAAAAAATTATTATTTTCCATTATAACCACGTTATAACGGAAAATAATAAAGTGAAGTTCGGGTCCCCATTGACTTTAATGGGGTCCGGGTTGAGGTTCGGTGTTCAGGTCAAGTTCGGCTTCCGAACATTGACCTGAAGTTCGACCGAACCCGGCAAACCTGAACTTCACCGGGTTTGCTAATCCCTACTTCTTCTGTTGTGGTGGGTGGGTGTTTTTAACTTCCTTTTTATTTATTTATTTGATCTAACAGTATGTAAGACAGAGAAGTGCCAGGCCCTGCACATGGGAGTGGCAGAGACCTAAATGTCTCTGGCACAGGCAGAGGTCACAGCAGAATAAGGGGCCGTAGCAGCAGGGGTCACTTTAAGAGGCCTTCGCTCCCACTGTCAGCTAGAGGTCGTGTCGTGACCAACAACCCAGCTGTTCTTGAATGGTTGACTTGATCTTCGAATTCGTCGCAAGTGATATCAGACACCACCAGCCAAGAGTCAGTGGGTTCATCCGACACAACCCTTAGTTGGCATAGCCCCGGAGCAGGCCCTGTGCCCTCACCTGTCCTCAAACTGCCTCTCAGCTACTGGTAAGCCAAGATGTGGAGGAGACATTCTCCGCTTCCTCCACTAAGCAGGCAAGTAGTGATGAGGAGAGTGGTGTGGGACCTGGTGTTGCGAGTGGTCAGGTTCCTGACCCAGAGACCTTTGAGGAGGATATCAGTGATGTGCAGACAGTACTCAATGATGATGATGTAGCTGATCGCACTTGGGAGCCGGGTGATGAAAGGGCTTCATTATCATCGGGAGAAGAGGGTGGCAGCTTGCCTGTGTGCCAGCGGCGAAGCCAACAAGTTGCTGGCATGGCTTTGAGTCAGCAGGGTGGCAGCAGTGGGAGGTCGGGAGCCAAACGTGCCAGGGGTAGACCACCCGCTTCGCATGAGCCTACCTGCCTGGGAAGTAGGGGTGCAGGGGTTCACGAAGGCAGCGGTGGTATCAGTTAATCAGTGTGTAGTGTTGGGGTTAAATCACCTACTTGGCAATGTGGCAGTTTTTTGTTAGGCTGCTGGAGGAGGTGAACATGGCCATATGTAGAATCTGTGGGCAGAAGATGAAGCGTGGCCAGGGTGCCAATGTTGGCACCACGGCCCTGCATCGTCATATGCAGTGTCACCATAAAGTGCCCTGGGAGAACCGTGGCTCTGATGTAGTGGTCCAGCCTGCTGCAGCAACCGCTGCATCACCCAGTGGCACCCACCCGGTTTCAGGCAGTGAAGGCTCCACTACCTCAGCCGAAGGGAGCTGTCTGTCCTTACCATCATCTGCTGGTCCTGATGCTCCTGCTGCTCCTACTGTTCGTCAGTCATTCCGTCAGCAATCGATCACCGACGCAATTGCCAAAAGACAACAGTATGCGTGCACTCATTCAAAGGCGCTGAAGCTAAATGTGCTCCTGTCTAAGTTGCTGGTGCTGCAGTCCCTCCCTTTCCAAGTGGTGGACTCTGCACCTTTTAGAGAACTGATGGCTTGTGCCAAGCCGAGGTGGAGAGTCCCAAGCTGTCATTTCTTTGCCAAAAAGGCAGTACCAGCCCTGCACACACATGTAGAACAGAAGGTGGGCCAGTCCTTGAGCCTGTCGGTGTCTGCCAAAGTGCATGGCAGCGCCGACGTGTGGAGCTGTAACTATGGTCAGGGACAATACATGTCCTTTACGGCTCACTGGGTGAATGTGGTTCCTGCACTTGGCCAGCAACTTGGCCAGGTGACACTGCTTCTGCCTCCACGCTGTCACACCGTTGGTCTTGCAACAATGTTCGTCTTTTGCCTCCTCATCCTTCACCGTGTCCTTATCCTCCACTGCAGGGACAATTCACAGTGCCCCTCCAGCATATCACATGTGCAGGACACGGTGGTGTGACGCTATTTTGCACCTCGTTTCTCTGGGCAAACTGAGTCACACAGGGGAGGAACTGCTCCGTGTCCTTCTTCAAGAAATCGAAAAGAAAACCTGGCTTTCTCTGTGAAAACTGATAATCGGAACCATGGTGACCGACAATGGGAAGAACATTGTGTTGGCTCTGCGTCAAGGACGGCTGAGCCATGCACCCTGCATAGCACACGTGTTCAGTCTGGTTGTCAAGCGGTTCCTGAAGTCTTCCACCCATCTGCAAGACATCCTAAAAATGGGCAGGAAACTTTGGATGCACTTTAGCGAATCGTACACCGCAAAGCACACCCTCCTTGAGCTGCAGCGGCAGAACAGCAGCCCCCAAGATCGGCTGATATGCGACGTTTCCACTCGTTGGAATTCCACCCTCCATATGTTAGACCGAATATATGAACAGAGAAAGGTCATAAACGATTTCTTGATGATCTAAACGGACAGGAGTACTCCCCTGTGTAACTTCTATGTCAGCCAGTGGCAGCTCATGCGTGACACCTGTTGTTTGCTCAGGCCCTTTGAGGAGGCCACATTATTTATCAGTCGCTAGGACTATGGGATGAATGATGTCATTCCACTGCTTCACTGCTCCACTGCTCCAGATGTTGGTAAATCTGGCTGGTTAGGAACTGGAGACGTGGCGCCTAGATCTCACGGCCACATGAACCCTGTGGGGCTGAACTGGAGGAGGAGGAGCTACAGGGCGATGAGTAAGATGAGGCAGAGGACCCAGACACACTGTGGCAGTATGCAGTGGAGATGGAGGCAGGGAGTTCCTCTGAGTCACTTGCACAAATGGGCCGATGCATGCTCACTTGCTTGTGTAGTAACAGACGAATTGTCACCATTCAGCAGAGTAATGACTTCTGGCTCTCCACCTTGTTGGACCCTCACTACCGGTCCAAAATGGGGGCCTTTTTTACACCTGCTGAGAGGGAGGACAAACTGAACTACTATAGAGACATCTTATGTAGTCAGTTGGCCGTTGACTATCTGCACCATCGTCCAGCCTCTTGCAGGTCTGACCGGGGGAGCCCTCTATGCTTACGCTCCTCTGCCTTTGCTGCTGTGGCAGGGTGGGGGGTAGGAGCAGTTCCAGATCCATCAGCAGCAAAATGAATTTGTGGCCGCAACTGGCAGAGTTTGCCCTGGAAAAGCTGTCCTGCCCGGCCAGCAGTGTGACATCAGAGTGGGTGTTTAGTGTGGTGGGGGCCATAGTTACCCTAAGAAGAACTCGCCTGTCCTCCCAAAATGGGGAGAGACTGACCTTTGCCAAGATGAATCAGGCGTGGATCAGCCAGGATTCCCACACACCAATGCCTGATGCATCAGATTAGATCATCCATGCAGTCTCACCCAAACCTTGACAAAAGAGACCGGTTTCTTCTGGTTACCTGTCACTATTCTGATGCTGCCACCGGATTGATGCCACACATCTGATACAAAGTGCTCCTTCTTACACTCACCATCATCAGCAGGTACTGTTATTGCCACCCACCTCCCCAGTCTGTCACCGGGTCACTCTGGTTTCCTAATGCTGCTGCGACCTCACCACTATATCACCTTGCCACACTGTGGCCTCCTGATGCTGATGCCACCTCCACACTATGTCCCCTTGCCACTCTGTGGCCTCCTGATGCTGCTGTCACCTCCACACTATGTCACCTGACCACTCTGTGGTCTCTTGATTCTGCTGTCACCTCCATACTATGTCACCTTGACACTCTGTCTCCTCAGGCTGCTGACACCTCCACTCTATGTCACCTTGCCACTCTTTGGTCTCCTGATGCTTCTGCCACCTCCCCACTCTGTCAACGGGTCACTCTGTGGTCTCTAGATGCTGCTGCCACCTCCACAGTATGTCACCTTGCCACTCTGTGGTCTCCTTATGCTGCTGCTACCTCCACACTATGTCACCTTGCCACTCTGTGGTCTCCTCATACTGCTGCCACCTCCACAGTATGTCACCATGCCACTCTGTGATCTCATCATGCTGCTGCCACATCCACACTATGTCACCTTGCCACTCTGCGGCCTACTGATGCTGCTGCCACCTCCACACTCTGTCACTGGGTCACTATGTGGTCTCCTGATGCTGCTGCCACCTCCACATTATGTCACCTTGCCACTCTCTGGTCTCCTGATGCTGCCCCTACCTCCACACTGTCATTGTTTCACTTTGTGGCCTTCTCCTGATGCTGCTGCTGACGCCTCCACACTGTCATTGTGCCATCTTTTGCCTCCTCATGCTGTTTCCACACCACTATGTCATAGGGCCACTCTGTGGACTTATCATGCTGCTCCCTCCCTCCCTACTTAATGACTGGGTCACTATTTTGCCTTTCGGCCTGGCTGACATAATAATTTATTTGACCCTTCTTCTGTCAGAAGGAAGAATGAGACACTCAAAAGATTCTGTCTGTGTAGCAGCTGTAAGGCCTGTATGGTCCCATCAGAATTGGCTTGTGATTTGGTAGCCAAAAGCAGGAGTGGGTACAAAACACAGAAGACATGCAAATATTCCATTCATGTGTCATGTCTGTTTTGGATGCACTCCTGTTTGTTTTTTGGAATTAGCAATACTGATGGATTACTGATCAAATGCTGACCGAGTGAAGGCGGATGCTCCACAGACAGGATCTGTTTTTTGGGGGTTATTGTTCTGATGGATCAGAGGAAGAGCAAAATAATCAGTGACATCAACACAAACTTACTGTTGACACCCTCTCCACTCTGTCGGGGGCTCTACTTGTATAATCGTTTAATAGAACAGGTTCTGTAGACATCTATGTGGAATCGGCTGACGAGGGTGTAAAAGGACTTCGCTTCTTCTTGGCGCTAACGTCGACCTGTAAGGCTGAGTTCATACTTGAGTTATTTGGTCAGTCTTGGCCCTGTGACTTCCCAAATAAGTGAAGTGTGCAGTAATTCTAAGAGCGACGCCTGTAATCTGCATGTCATACAGAGTTACAATATTATTTCACTACCAAAGCAGACTTCCTATGTGTGTTACTGCAAGGCACAGTGTTCTACACCACTATAAAGGCTCTCTGCAGCCAGAAAATAGCTGTTTTGAACTAAATTCCCTGTGAATTTTTGAAAAATGTGCTCATCTCTACTGGCTGGTTATATAATGAGTTTGCATTCTCAGCATTAATGCTGTGAATATCAAGTACGTATCCACCTGGCAGTCGGCCACAGATCCCCTGCCTGATTCACCTTTATGGCTGTCCTTAGGACAGAGAGATACAGTTAAATACTGCAACAGGACAAGGGTGCCCATATCTCCTTGCCATGCCCTTAACCGTCATAGGCCACAGGTAGTGTCCAAATGGCACAGGGATGCAGGCATCCCAGGTGGCAGGTTGGAAGAGACCTGTGGCCTGCACCGCAGACAACAGTATTGAACTTGTCTCAGATTGTTGTTGTTTTTTTTGTCTTTGCAACTTGGGCAACATACTTCTGGTAACACTATAGGTCTCATTACTAGGGCCACTATAGGGAACATTATGGGAGCATTTTTAATACTGGAGGCACTATACTGGGGAAATAGTAGAGGGAAGTATTATTGCTAGAGGCACTGTGAACATTATTACCAGGGGCATTAAAGGGGGCACTATTATTATGGTAGGAATTATTTTACTGCAGTATAGTGTTTGGAGGCAAACAGGAATAGTATTGAGGGTAGTAGTAGGATGGTACAGTTGGGGCAACATAATGGTGCTTATGCTGGGAAGGTAGGGAGGATGATGGAAAAGTGAGGAATCCAAGATGTCTGTGTGGCAAACTCTGTAGATATAAAATAAGTTGTCCTGGAAGTCTGGGCCAAATGGAAAAGCTGAGGAATGAGAATGTCAACATCAGAGGATATAATAGGTATGTAGTGCTGTGTATAAACGAAGCAAAAAGAGGCAGCTTCACTCCCATACCATCCCCCTCTGGGAGCACGGACAAGACTCCTTGGGTGAGTCGAGATAAATCCAAAATAAAGATGAAAACGTCCAGCTCACCAGTCAGGCGTGATACTTTATTGTAGATAGGATATAAAAACTTCCATATACCAGGACACCAGTACAATGTTACGCGTTTCAGACCTTTACAAATCCAGGTCCTTCATCATGACAACATGATCATGATGAAGGACCTGGATTTGTAAAGGTCTGAAACGCGTAACATTGTACTGGTGTCCTGGTATATGGAAGTTTTTATATCCTATCTACAATAAAGTATCACGCCTGACTGGTGAGCTGGACGTTTTCATCTTTATTTAGGTATGTAGTGCTGTATTCTCCTGTATGTTTGGTAGCGCTGAAAGACCAATCAGCATGCTAAAGGTAGGGTTGGATTGGTAGTGTGGCACACTTCTCACCTTCTCATTCCCTTCCTTTATGTCTTAATTTGAGATAACTGGAGGAACTGGAGAACAGAACATAGCAGCTGGTGCTGACCACCACAGAGGGGCAGAATCTGGGGCAGAATTTTGTGCTTCTGGGACAGTATTTTTTGTGCTGCATTGTGGTATTTGGTTCTGGTGCTGTCAGTAAGGTAATGAAGTGAATAAAATGAGGACAGTAAGTTAATGAAGCAAATAAATAAAAATCACCAAGGATAACATACAATAGCTAACACTGACTCTAGCTTTCACTGAATCTTTAACTACATATATCCATCAATACTGACATTCAAACCAAAAATACTGATCCTGATTAGCCCAGAAAATATCTCTATGGAAATCCCTATTTGAAACATGGATAGAAGTTGGGCACTAAGACCCAGAGAAGACAACCAAACTGCAGAGTTGAACTGGAAACAAACAAGCCAGTTACAAACGGCAAAGACACAAACAAACTATAATGCTCAGAAACAAGAATTTGGTTAAAAAAATGCAAAAACCCAACTATGAAAACAAGGAGCCACTAGACAGAATAAACACAATAAAAAAAATTGTGAATACAAATGTACAAAGCTTATGCTATCACTGGAGATATTATGCTTATGCTATCACTGGTGAGAAAACAAATATTTAAAGAGAGGCTATCCAATAAGGGACTCCTTCTCCAATGTGCTTGGACAGCATCGGTAACCAGCTGACGTAAAGCAATGCATAGCAACTGCCCCAAATAAACTATCAAACAGAAGAAGAAGATGCAGAAGACAAAGCCCTGCTGGTTGTAACGAGGAAGATAGGTCCTTAATAGAAGTAGAAGGGGAAGGGCTGAAGCTGACTGTTGGTGAATTGAGTAAGGTGGCTAGGGCTAGGCAAGGTGCTTTCTCTAAAAGTGTGACAGTTTTTGGGTTGACTCAGACTCTAGAATATGAGATTCCAACTGAATATGCCAGGCCTATTCATGAGTACTACTGCAACATTCCTCCAGGAGTCTACCATCAGGCCAATGTATTATACAAGGGACTCGAAGTTCCAAAGTAGATAATCCACAAACCTCTCAGCTATTAAACTACAATAACAAAAAATGGTTATTTTATCTCTCCACTCCTTGTGATTATTTGTCTCTGTTTCCATAGTGTCCAAACCAGTTGCATCATCATATCTGATCATCATCTACTGACAGTGATTCCATGAAGAACAAGAGGAGACAGAGAACCCAAATTCATATAATGATTGATGAAAAATGGTGTAGGCCTAGTATGGTTTTAGAGTACGCCTCTATCTTAAGTAGAGCCTGCAACAGCTTCAGGGTTGGAGTTACCAGTGGAGAATTAAGCAGAAGCTTGGCAAGCAAGCACAGATAGTAAGAAGATGACTTAGTAAGGAACACAAGCAGAGCCACAGAATAAAAGAGAAACTGGCACTCTCAGTAAAGTAGCTACAGCATTAAGAACAATTTGCCCTCTGTGTACATCATGTGCTGTACCTACAGGTGAAGCTACCAACTGAGGTAGGCCTTACTCGGCTTGCAAAAGCAAGATGAGAGGTGTGGTCTAGTGTATGGCACCAGACGGGGTTACAAGCAGAGTGTATCTGGCATGCATGCTGCACCTGCACTCCCTGGGTTTTGTGTGGCTGATATGGCCCATAAAAGGTAAGAATTAATGTTAGGGACCACTCGAGAGGCAACCGTGAAGTGGTGGGTGGCTTACATAATTTGGCCAAAATATAAACTAATGCCTCATCTAACATCCAGCATAGTGGCAGGACGGAGCTCTAGCTGCAGTGTGCCATTGCACCTTTGTTTTTACGTTTGTATGTGTATTTCACCATAGCAATGTGCACCTGCGTATTGGGTTGTGCTGACTGCAATCTCCATTTTTTTTCCTTTGTAGCATATATGGGAGGCGTGGTGACCTCCATGCAGTCATGCACACCTAACTAGTGAATCCGCCCTGTAGGCTGTTTTTTTTTTTTTTTTTTTTTTTTTTTTTTAAATTTTAATCTTTTATTACAATATTAACAACATATAAGATTTACAAAAGAAAAAACATGATAACATAATTGCAAAATCAACCCACCCCTCCCCCCCCCGCCTTGCAGAGTAGAAAAAAAAAAAAAAAAAATTTTCATCAATCACCCCATTCCTTCCAAATCCTATCCCACTTTTCATAAGATCCTCTTTGTCTATGCAAAATCTTTTCATAACTTTTAACCTTAGTGACTAAATTTAGCCAATTTTTGCAGTCTGGAACGGAGGGAGAAAACCATTTTCTAGCTATAAGAAGCCTAGCTAAAAACAAAAGTTTAGTCAACAATCGGGACTTCATAACCTGGCAACCAACCTCCGATAAGTCCCCTAAGATCCATACCTTGGGAGAAAAAGGAATATCCATACTAAGTCTTTGGAATAAGGTTCTTTGAACCAACTTCCAATATCTGCTCACCGTTGGGCAATCCCAGAACAGGTGTAAATGGTCTGCCCACTGTAGGCTGGTTTTAAAGTCAGTATAAAACTGAGTCTGCTTTATTGAACTTACCAGAAGCCATTTGGTTCCAGGAGAAGTACTAGTGGGCTCAGCATGCATGTTGGTATTTGCATCCCTTGATCTGATGAACGCTGTATGGCACCAGACGGGGTTACAAGCAGAGTGTATCTGGCATGCATGCTGCACCTGCACTCCCTGGGTTTTGTGTGGCTGATATGGCCCATAAAAGGTAAGAATTAATGTTAGAGACCACTCGAGAGGCAACCGTGAAGTGGTGGGTGGCTTACATAATTTGGCCAAAATATAAACTAATGCCTCATCTAACATCCAGCATAGTGGCAGGACGGAGCTCTAGCTGCAGTGTGCCATTGCACCTTTGTTTTTACGTTTGTATGTGTATTTCACCATAGCAACATGCACCTGCGTATTGGGTTGTGCTGACTGCAATCTCCATTTTTTTTCCTTAATGCATGACAACAAGGGGCAGTTTAGACCTGAGAAAATGTTTGCCTGCCCATAGCTGCTTTATTTAACATCTCCAACTGCAGAGAGCAGCGTTAAAGGTCTACAGAAGCTTCCACAACCTAGCCAGGGTAGGAGAACAGCAGACTCTGATAAGCAAAATCTGGCCCTTCTAATTCCTGTATGTGGTGTCAATTATCTGATGGTAGAAGAATGCATACAAGGACACAAGTATTTTCTAGTCATTGTGGACACCCTTAACAAGGTTGCAGTGGTAAACCCAAAGCAAAACCAGACTACATGTTGATGTTGCTTCATCTAAATGGTGCACTAAAACCCCTTGTTTTACTCCTAATGACAAATTTACTAATTAAAAAAAATGATTATATATTTACCAAATACTATAATTAACAGAAACTGTGATTAGAAGGGCTATGGTCCATACTGAAAAATACATGGGCTTTTGGCATCTGAAATTCTATGCATATTAATTCCCATTAAATCTCTAGAAATGTAGAGATGTATTAATAATACATCTCTACATTTCTACAGATGTAGCCAATTTTGCAGGATTATATATTGTTTGTATTTACTGCGTGTTTTATCTTTAAATACTTAACATATTTCTTCTCATTTTCTTATTATAGAACTTCCTGTGAGCAAAGATAAAATACAAATTTCATTATATGAATCCAATGAATTTCTCAATTAACATGTACAAAATTGCCATTAAAAATTCATAAAACAGTGAGAATTGTTTTATATGATTTCAGTAATAGCATGAAATTAGTTACTGTACTAGTAATTGTTTGTACTTCATTAGAATGCAAAGCGCCTTTATGAAATAAGCCGCACACAATGGTAACCTTCGAGACGAGAATTGTTCTTTAATATTAGACTTCACTCTATTTGCTTTCCTAATATAGCGGTACTAATTAGTACCTAGCACTCAAACTGAGTTTCTCAACCTAAGCACGTTGAAGGTGACAATTGTGTCACAATCTCCTGGCAATCTTTTGTCACTATCTGTCAAAATATAGATCAGTCTTTATGAGTGACGGTCTTAATAGTAAAAAAATAAAATAAAAAAATAACAGTTTGAGAATAAAAAGTTGTTCCTTGTGTGGGGAGTCGCTCTGGTAGACAGCGGTGCGGGTGCAGTTTAGAGGCAAAACAAGGAGTCCAGATTGTGCATCAAACAGTGTTTTATTCACACTTGCACACCAGAAATGAAAACAGTCTCTTGGTGACAGTTCACATACAACAGAAATCATGTGGCAAAACCAAAAACAGGCCAACACAGGGTCCAGTCACCTTGGGTGGTTTACGTGCGGGTTCACACCTAGCAGTCGGTTCAGCCGCAGGCGATTCCTCCTTCAGGTTGCAGGGAAACACCACCTTGCTGAGCTCCGTCCTCCAGCACAGAGAACTCCTCAGCCCTGTTTGCAGGCTCCAGGATAATCACACCCTCAGACACAGCTGCTGGCTGCGTTATATACCCAGCCCAAAACATGGACTGGACCGTGGGGAGCAGCCACCCACCCTACTCTTTAGCTGCTCCCAGTAAGAGCCGGCCCGGATCGGCTTTGCAGCCATGCTATTTAACAGAGCAGCACTAGCTGCTGCAGACCAAAAACCCCGGCTCTTACCTCACCGAGGCCAGCAACCTCGGTGACACGTACCTGCTATCAAATACAACACCTTGCACTCTCTTACACACCCCCCCCCCTTTGTTCAACCCTGAGAGGGTGAACACACGTGAGGCAGTGGACGCGGGACAGGGCATCTGCGTTGCCCTGCAAGCGGCCTGCCCTGTGTTCCACAGAGAATTTGAAATTCTGAAGAGATAGGAACCACCTGGTGACCCGAGCATTCCTCTCCTTGGCCTGACTCATCCATTTGAGGGGGAATGGTCGGTCACCAGACGGAACCTCCTCCCTAACAAGTAGTAGCGGAGAGATTCGAGTGCCCACTTGATAGCCAGGCACTCCCTCTCCACTATACTGTATCTGGACTCGGCGGGATTGAGCTTACGGCTCAGGAAGACAACGGGATGTTCTTCCCTCGTTGACCTCCTGAGACAGTACCGCACCGAGGCCTACCTCCGAGGCGCCGGTCTGTACGACAAACTCCTTGTTGAAGTCGGGTGTCACCAAAACCGGGACCCACACAGGGCCGACTTCAACGCGGCGAAAGCCTCCTCCGCCTTCTCACTCCAGCTAACCCTCCCAGACTTTCGCCCCTTCAACAGGTCTGTCAACGGCGCTGCTATTGTGGCAAAGTGGGGCACAAACCTCATGTAGTAACCTACAATCCCCAGGAACGACTTTACCTGCCTGGTGGTGACCGGTCGGGCCAGTTACGAATGGCCTCTACCTTGGTTACCTGAGGTTTGATGACTCCCGCCCAATTACATATCCCAGATATTTTGTCTCCTCTAACCCTATGGAGCACTTCTTTGGGTTAGCGGTCAGTCCGGCTTTCCTCAGGGCATCCACTACCGCCTGCACCTTGGGTAAATGGCTTTCCCAGTCGGTGCTGTGGATGACTACATCATCTAAGTAGGCCGAGGCGCACCGACGATGTGGTCGCAGCACTATGTCCATTAACCTTGGAAAGTGGCGGGGGCGCCATGCAGGCCAAAGGGTAACACCTTGTAGTGATACAGGCCCTGCGGGGTAACAAATGCGGTTTTTTCCTTAGCCGACTCGCTAAGGGTACCTGCCAGTACCCTTTGGTGAGGTCTAGCACAGAAAATAACGGGCTTGCCCTAAACTCTCAACAAGCTCGTCTACCCGGGCATGGGATACGCATCAAACTTGGACACTTCATTTAATCTTGCGAAAATCGTTGCAGAACCGCAACGTCCCATCCGGCTTGGGTATTAGGACTATGGGACTGGCCCACTCACTCTTCGACTCCTCAATGACATCGAGCTTCAACATTAACTGTACTTCCTCCGCGATGGTCTCGCCGCCGAGCCTCGGGTACCCGGTATGGTTTTAACCGGATCTTGGCCTGAGGCTCAGTGACGATGTCATGTTGGATGAGAGACGTGCGGCCAGGGAGGTCCGAGAACACATCCGTGTTCCGACTGATGAACTCCCTGACTTCCTGAACTTGTTTGGAAGACAGGCTGTCTGCAATTTTTACCGTGGTTACTGCTTCACAGGCCTCGAACTGTGGGGCTGGACACTTTTCACCTAGAAGCCCTGGCCGGGGGCTGTGGTCGCCGGCCGTGTCCCTATCTTTCCAAGGCTTAAGTAAATTCACGTGGTACACCTGCTCGGCTTGCGCCGCCCTGGCTGGTGTACTTTGTAATTTACTTCCCTACCTTCTCGATCACCTCATAGGGGCCCTGCCACCTAGCTAGGAATTTGCTGTCAAGGGTGGGTACCAGAACCAACACTCGATCTCCCGGATTGAAGCCCCGCACCCGAGCCTGACGATTATACACCCTACTCTGGGCTTGTTGTGCTGCCTCCATATGCTCCCGGACCAGCGGCAACACCCTTTCTATCCGTTCCTGCATCTGGGTGACATACTCAATGACACTTTTGTGGGGGACAGGCTGTTGTTCCCATGCTTCCTTGGCGATATCCAACAGGCCCCGAGGGTGTCTGCTATAAAGCAGTTCGAAGGGCGAGAACCCCGTAGAGGCCTGGGGTACCTCTCGCACTGCGAACATGAGATAGGGCAGAAGCAGGTCCCAGTCCTTCCCATCTCTAGACACCACCCTCTTTAACATATTTTTTAGAGTTTGGTTAAACCTCTCAACCAGACCGTCTGTTTGTGGATGGTAAACGGACGTCCGTAGCTGCTTTATACGCAACAATTTACACAGTTCCTTCATTACTTTGGACATAAAGGGGTCCCTTGGTCTGTCAGAACCTCTTTGGCAGGCCCACACGGGAAAACATCTCCATTAACTCTTTGGCAATGAGCTTAGCTGAGGTATGTCGCAGAGGCACCGCCTCCGGATACCGAGTGGCATAGTCGAGAACTACCAGAATGTGTTGGTGGCCCCTGGCAGACTTTTGGTACAGGCCCAATTAAATCCATAGCGATTCGCTCAAACGGTACTTCAATAATTGGCAGAGGTACCAGAGGACTACGGAAATGTGGCTGGGGCTAGTTATCTGACAGGTTGGACAGGACTTACAATAATTTTCTACCTCCTTGAACACACTGGGCCAATAAAACCGCTGCAGTATGCGGTCCTGGGTTTTCTGCCACCCCAGGTGTCCCCCAAGAACATGTTGGTGGGCAAGCTCCATGACAAGTTTGCGATACGCTGTGGGCACCACCAACTGTTCAACAGGTTCACCTCGGACTTGGTTCACCCGATACAACATATCCTGTAGAACAATAAATCGTGGGAACATTAATTCAGCCCCTGGTTTCTGGGGTTTACCATCAATTTCCAGCACATTCTCCCAGGCCCTGGTTAGGGTTTGGTCCCGGTGTTGTGCGGTCCCAAAATTTTCCCCGGAGACATTGAGGTCTGCCAACTCAGGTCCCGGTGGCAAGTCCTCCGTGTCTCCCACCATTACACTCAGTGGGGTTGTCTCCCTCTACCGCTGGAGCAGTGGTCACCCCTACCGCCGGCCCTTCAGACTCGGGCTCCCAGGGTTCTGGCCTTCCAGCGGTATCAGGCCACTCTACTAGGGTCACCCCTGTCTCGGGTCCCTCAGATACCTTTATTGCCGGCCACAGCGCCGAAAACCGGGAAGTCCCTCCCAAGTATTAGTTCATGTGGGAGTTTAGTAGCGACAGCCACCTCGTGGGTCCACCTACCAGCCGCTGTGGACAAAGTCACTAGTGCAGTGGGGTAGTCTTTCAGGTCTCCGTGGATGCATAGGACTCCGACTTTACGGCCAGTATACTCCACAGGCCGTACAAGGGCAGCCCTTACCAGGGAGACTAAACTCCCGGAGTCCAGCAGAGCCACCGCCAGCGAATCTCCCACCTCTACCTGACACAGGTGGTTATGGTCTTGCACCTCACGGGTGCCAGTTGCGCACAGCTTCCGTGCATACAAGGAGTGGCGACTCCCGTAGTTCACCTCCATCGGCTCATCCCGATGCGGACAGTCGGCCCTGATGTGGCCTGGCTCCTGACACCTCCAGCATACCACGGGAGGCGGACTCGCAGGGGGTATATTCCGTGCAGGCCGCTCTGTCGCCGGACGCCGGAACTGGGGCAGAGGCCTCCGGGTTTGACTGACCCTTCCCAGCAAGACTCCCTGCAGGTTTCTGGTGGCCTCGCATCGCTCCACCAGGTCGACCATCTCCAGGGCATTGGTGGGCGATACCTGGCCGATCCAGTGCTGGAGAGGGTAAGGCAAGGCCCTCCAGAAGACATCGGCTAACAGACGGTCGAGCATAGCAGTGGGAGTCAGTATGTCTGGCTGCAGCCATTTTTGCAACCGTTGTAGCAAGTCATAGTATTGTGGCCTGGCGGGTTCAGCCGGGTTAAACTCCCACTGATGCACCCGCTGGGCCCGGACCAAAACATTCACCCCCAGTCTTGCCAGGATCTCACCTTTCACAGTCGGGTAGTCAGCTGCTTGGTCACCTGGGAGGTCAAAAATACTTGCTGGGGTCCAGACGCCAGGAACGGAGCGACGACCTCTGCCCACTGGTCACGGGGTAACTTTTTCCTCACGGCCACCTTTTCAAAGACCGCCAGATAGGTCTCAACGTCGTCCGAGGGGGTCATTTTTGGGATCGCCGCACGGACCGCTTCCGGGCATCATGGACATGGTGGGACGCTCCTGCAGCTTGTAAAGCCATCACCTGCTGAAGTAGTAGCTGGTTGGTCTCCTGCTGCTGCTTGTTGGCCTCCCGCTGCTGCAAGTTAGCCTCCACAAGGGCTTTTACAACCGCCTCCATTTTGTCAGGGATCACAGGCTGTAACTTTGCCGGCCTAATATAGGACATCCACTTTTGCTCAGCAAAACAAAGTTCGGCGCTCACGCCAGCCTCACTGCGCATGCCCGCATCCGACACCAAATGTGGGGAGTCGCTCTGGTAGACAGCGGTGCGGGTGCAGTTTAGAGGCAAAACAAGGAGTCCAGATTGTGCATCAAACAGTGTTTTATTCACACTTGCACACCAGAAATGAAAACAGTCTCTTGGTGACAGTTCACACACAACAGAAATCATGTGGCAAAACCAAAAACAGGCCAACACAGGGTCCAGTCACCTTGGGTGGTTTAAGTGCGGGTTCACACCTAGCAGTCGGTTCAGCCGCAGGCGATTCCTCCTTCAGGTTGCAGGGAAACACCACCTTGCTGAGCTCCGTCCTCCAGCACAGAGAACTCCTCAGCCCTGTTTGCAGGCTCCAGGATAATCACACCCTCAGACACAGCTGCTGGCTGCGTTATATACCCAGCCCAAAACATGGACTGGACCGTGGGGAGCAGCCACCCACCCTACTCTTTAGCTGCTCCCAGTAAGAGCCGGCCCGGATCGGCTTTGCAGCCATGCTATTTAACAGAGCAGCACTAGCTGCTGCAGACCAAAAACCCCGGCTCTTACCTCACCGAGGCCAGCAACCTCGGTGACACGTACCTGCTATCAAATACAACACCTTGCACTCTCTTACACTTGTAATTTTAAAACATTACTACTTGTTAGTCTTTGGATGTAAGCACAATCCCATTAATGTCTGAGTATGTAATGTTAAGTACGATCGTCTTAATAATGGAATCAGTCTAATGCATTGGTTTCATTGTCCATGTTTAGAATGTGACCAATGCACTACATATACACAATTATAAATTGCTAAATGAGCATCTTGACAGGTGACAAGACCGTCCTAACGAGTCTTTCATTTTTAGTACAATATTTATTATATAGTTATCTGCCATACTGCCTCATTGTTACACTTGTACTTCAACATATGCCGGTAATACCGTATATTCTGCAGTGATTTATAGTGATTCTTCTAGTACAGTGTACATTTTAATTGCTATGGGTATTAGTACTCATAAACTATGATTTATTTCTTTGCAAGTTTTGAAACTACCAGTAGTCTATGTTTTTCAGGTTAGTAAGAAACTAGGAGTTTTCAATTGACTCCTATCTAAACATGGGTATGAAGAATTAATTTATTCCTTATCTCCTTAAATACCTGCCTATTTTGGGCCTTAAAGTATCTGCTTCCTGCTTCTGGGCACTGGCTTACTGCTCCTTTTCCTTCTCCTTCAGGCCTGTGATGCTCCCTCAATGTAAACATCTGGTTTGACATATCTGTAGCCAATTCACTGGCTACTGCGGTGACCAACTCCTCTTACGTCATGACAAATGGTCACGACGAAAGGGGATCAAGTCTCCACTGCAGCCAGTTTCTCATGCCTGGAGGAGAAGGAGCTGGGGGCCAGTGCTGGGAATCAGGTGAGTAATCTTCCCTTTACAGGTCCGGTAAAGTGTGTTTGTGTGTTTGGGGGGGGGGGGGGTTCTGGGGTACCAACTCCCCCCCCCCATTCTTGCACAACCCCTGTAAGCTGGCCATACACATTCAATAGCTGTTGGCCGACAGCTTTTTCCTGACTCCCCCATACGCATGGTCATTCTGTTCCTCTGAGCATATATGTGTTGCCAATGGGAAGAGAGGAAAAATCATCTGCCAGATACTTCTGGCGATGGTTCATCTCTGAGGAAAACAAAGAACAAAAGGATCAGGCTAAAAAATTAATTTTGCCTAATCTTTCTTTTACCCAATATCAGCTGTTGGAGGAGAGTCAAAAGCTCCCAATGCACATTAGTTTGCCAGATTCATCCGACAATACTCTTTATCATATCTTTGAAGATCTGGCAATTTTTTTCATCTTCTCATTGCAAGGTTAAAAACTTTTTTATTTTTATATCATTGTAGCTGTGGGAGGGCTTATTTATTGCTGGATGAGTTATATTTTTCTATTTTAGGGGGTACATATAATATATTGATTAACTTTTATTTATAGAGAAGAAGGAATGCAAAAAAAAAATCAAACAAAGCAATTTTGCAATTGTTTGGGTTTTATATTTTGTGTGTTGCCGAGTTGGCATTAAGGGCAGTAAAAAAGGTCCTAAACCCTTCCAGAGATCCCTTCCAGAGGATAAGCATGTCATCTATGTAACGTAACCATAGTGTGATGTGAGATGACCACTCCAGCATATAACCCTCAAACACCATTTCCTTTTCCCACCAGCCTAGGTACAAATTGGCATACGATAGGGCACAGGGGCTCCCCATCGCCACACCCTTGAGCTGGTGGTACGTAAGGCAGTCAAATGTAAAGGTTACCTTGTTCCCACAAAAAAATATTCAACCGTTTAACATCCCTTGTCATGGGGAATAAAACTGTATAAGGCCTCCACATCATGGCTGACCAACAAGGTGCCCTCCTCCATGTAAAGTCTGTCCAGTTTCTTAATTTCCACAGAATCCCGAAAGTACGAGGGGAGGGCCGTGACAAATGGTCTCATGAGATCTATGTAAACACTAGTGTTGAGCACCAATATTCGAATAGCAATTTTTTTTGCGAATATCGGCACTTCGCTAATTCGCGGATATTTCGAATATAGTGCTATATATTCGCTAATTCGAATATTTGTTTTTTCTTTTTTTTTCTAAGTTGTTATCCTTGTTCTTTTCCCACTTCCCAAACGCAGTTCTTACCTGCCCGGAGGATTCCTGGTTTCCTGGCCGCTCCAGTCAGTGCCTGTTGCCGCTTCTGCCGACTTCCGTGCTCATGGAGCGTCCCCATCACCATGGGAACGCCTCCATGCTACAATGTACTGTCGGATGTGAGAATCACTATCTCACAAATTTGCCTAAGTTTTATTCGCAATGCGAATAATATAACTTGTATTACTCGCATTGCGAATTCAACTTACAGCTGTGTAGAATTAAAGAAGATTGAGAATATAGTGCTATATTCAATACTCGTTATCTCCGTTAATTCTAGCAAGCCGACCATTAGGAACCCAGCTCTAAGTTGAATTCGCAATGCGAATAATATAACGAATCACTAGCATTGCGCATCCAACATAGACCTGGTTTACTATGTTTGGCTTGCTCGAATTTACGAAGATACAGAGTATAGTGCTATATTCGTTATCTTCGTATTCGTCAATAACAAAGATATTGAACTATTCTCTATCTTCGTTATTAACGAAGATAGAGAATATAGCGCTATATTCTCTATATTCGTTAATTGTAGCAATCCAATAGGAAAGTTGCCTATAGACAGCTCTAAGTTGGATTCGCAATGCTATAATTTTACTTTGCTTAATTTTTAAAATAAATAGAATAATTATAATAGTTATTCTATTTATTGGAAAAAATAGGCAAAGTATTATTATCGCATTGCGAATCCAACTTAGAGCTGTGCATATGCCAGTTTACTTGGCTTGGTAGAATTATTGAAGATAACGAATTCGAATATAGCGCTATATTCGTTATCTTCGTAAATCCTAGATAGCAAACCAATCGGAATATTGCCTTATACCCCGTTCAAAGTTAAAATCACAATACATGAATAATTAAATCGCATAATATTCGCGATAAATAGAATGATGACAAATATTCGATTTCAACTAATATAAGACGAATATTCAAGCGAATATTCGCAAAATATTGCGAAATCGAATATGGCACCTCCCGCTCAACACTAGTAGACACTAGTCTAATGCATTAGACTCCCTGTGTCTGAGGCTATGGACCAGGCCTTTATGCAGCTTCGGGAGGCTGGGGATGTTGGGGCAATAAGACCTTAAACTCTGATTTGGTAATCATTTTAGATTCTATGGTGTCCAGCCGGATCGTCCGTAAATCCTTGAGGATAGAATCCAGGCAGTTTGTGGGGAGGACTCTATAACATTCCCTGTCCTGCCAAATTTTGAGACACATATTAGTGTACTGTTCCTACCCGAGAATGTCAATGCCCCCCCCTCCCCTTGTTCACTGGTTTAATAACAATAGAGGAGTCTGTTTCAAGAGATAACAGCCCCTCTAATTCTTCCCTGGATATGTAATTGGGACCATATTTGGTCAGTGACCACCTTCAAGAAGACATCCATGGGGTGGTATCATTGACTAGTGGATTAAGATGTGAGTGTAGTTTCAGATTAGTGAATGGTCCCACACCTGGAGCCCTCTCAGCCTCTTCCAGAAGTCCTGCCAAGTTCTTAACATCAGGGAAGTTCTCCACCTCCAAGCCAATACACTGGCACCTATCATGATTGGCAAATAACTTCTTCCATTTTAATTTCCAAATAAGCCGAGACCTTTAACCCACCCAAATAAATCAAATGAGTGGTTGGAAACAAATGAGAGACCCTTTTTTTAGAAAACTGGTTTCCGCAGAACTAAGCTGTCTGCCAGATAGATTAATCCCCTGTAAATTACCTCAGGGCACATGGGGGTCTTGGGGTGTGTTAGGACACATGATTATTGGCCCTTCCTCTCCCTCAATAAGTAGGCTGGCATCTTAGCCCCTCTGTCTAAAAAACCACCCCTTGATTGGGTACTTCTACCCTTTTTACCCATGCCCCTGTTAGTGGGCCCCTAAATAATGGTAAAGGGGGGGTAGTCACTGAAGATAAGGAAAAGGCAGAATTACTAAATAGGTTTTTCAGCTCTGTATATACAAAAGAAGAGAAAGGAGCTGATATATGTGGTGCTGGGGCTGTTAGTACATCCAACAATATACTCAATTGGCTAACTGTAGATATGGTCCAAGATAAATTAAATAAGGTAAATGTGAACAGGCTCCGGGTCCTAATGGATTACACCTAAGAGTGCTTAAAGAGCTCAGTCATTGCTGTGCCCCTGTTAATAATTTTAAAGATTCTCTAGGTACTGGTACAGTGCCAAGTGATTGGCGCAAGGCAAATGTGCTGCCCATATTCAAAAAAGGATCTAAGTCCTTTACAGGTAAGTATAGATCAGTTAGTTTAAGGGACTATCTACAGGAGTATGTGACTGAAAATAATATTATAAGTGATTATAACCAACATGGGTTTACCAAGGACAGAAGTTGTCAAACTAACCTGATCTGTTTTTATGAGGAGGTGAGTAGTAGCCTGGACAGAGGGGCGGCTGTGGATGTAGTGTTTCTGAATTTTGCAAAGGCTCTTGATACTGTCCCTTATAGACTTTTAATAGGTAAAGTAAGGTCTATAAGCTTGGAAAGCATAGTTTGTGATTGGATTGAAAACTGCCTGAAGGACCGTGTCCATAGAGTTGTGGTCAATGATTCCTATTCAGAATGGTTCTGGGCTATAAGTGGTGTACTCCAAGGTTCAATGCTGGGCCTTCTATTATTTAATTTATTTATTAATGATATCGAGGATGGGATTAATAGCACCATTTCTATTTTTGCAGATGAAAAAAACGGACAAAGTTATGCATTTTGGTAGTAATAATCTCCGTGCTTCATATGTCCTAGGTGATGTAATACTTGGGGAGTCACTTATAGTGAAGGATTTGGGTGTCCTTGTAGATGGTAGATTGACATTGCATGCTGTTATTTAATCAGCTGCTTCTAAGGCCACCAGGATATTGTCATGCATTAAACGAGGCATTAATCGTCCTCATCTGGAACAAGCATCAGTCCATAGAAAGGACGCACTTCAGCTCGAAAAAGTACAGAGGAGAGCACAAAACTGATAAGGGGCATGGAGGGTCTTAGTTATGAAGAAAGATTGGCCTGCACGCCCACTCTTTTAAACCCGGCCTGAGCACGGAATAGTCACAGATTACGGCACAAATAACCTATACGATGCAAACTGCTCCAGAAATATGCCTAATATAGGTGTATTTCTGGATAGTAAATTGCCTACTATATTATATTACTCTCCTTATACACTATATAAAGAGAGAGATATCATCCTCCAAGCTTATGTCTGGCTGTTGGAAGGTGCAGAGTCCACAAAGAGTTGTCATAGTGGATGAATAAAAACAACAGACAGAATAGACCCTTTCACTGGTAATTACAGACCAGCACGGCACATCTTCTATCTTCACTGGGTGTCAGCTTTATATCACAGGTGGCACTCTGGTGCAATGGCTGGGATCATAGAGGACTTTAATTCTGCTCATTTACCTCAGATACATCTAAGTGGTTAGACAGAGGAGTCCCTTTGTCACACCAGAGTTTCCACATAGTCTACAGAATCTGCTCTATTAAATGCTTAAACAAGTAGAGCTCCCTGATAGAGTGGAGAGGGTTTCAGCAGTAAGTTTGTGTTGATATCACTGACTATTTTGCCCTTCCTCTTATCCATCAGAACAATAACCCACCAAAAACAGATTTGCTCAATAATCCATCAGTGTTGCTAATGGCAAACAAAACAAGTGGATATTAAACAGAGATGACGCGTAAATGAAATATTTGCATGTCTACTGTGTTTTGTACCCACTCCTGCTTTTGGCTACCAAATCATAAGCCAATTCTGATGGAACCACAGGCCTTACAGCTGCTACACAGACAGGAAACATTGTGTGTCTCATTTTTCCTTCCTTCTGACAGGTCAGAAGAATGGTCAAATAAATTATATCCGCCAGGCCAAAAGGCAAAATAGTGGCCCAATCATGAAGTAGGGAGGGTGTGAACAGCATGAGAAGTCCACAGAGTGGCCATATGACATAGTGGTGAGGTTGAAGCAGCACGAGGAGACCACAGAGTCTGGAGGCGGCAGCAGAATCAGCATCAGAAGGAGGCCACAGAGTGGCACAGTGACAGAGTGTGTAGATGGTGACAGCATCAGGAGGCCACAGAGTGGCACAATGACAGAGTCGGGAGGTGGCGGCAGCATGAGGAGGCCACAGAGTTGCACAATGACAGAGTCTGGAGGTGGTAGCAGCATCAGGACGCCACAGAGTGGAATAATAACAGAGTCTGGAGCTGGCGGCAGGAGCATCAGGAGGAGGCCACAGAGCGGCAAAATGACAAAGTCTGGAGGTGGTGTCAGCATCAGGAGGCCACAGAGTGGCAAGGTGACATAGTGTGGAGATGGCAGCATCAGGAGACCACAGAGTGGCAAGGTGACATAGTGTGGAGATGGCAGCACATGAATATTTTCAACTTACCGGAGCTGCTTGATTCAGTGTGTGAAACGTGCTGCCGGGCCCTACCTCCTTAAAGTGACCATGCCCGAGCAGACTTAAAAACCCGCTCTGATGCCACACTACTTGCCGGGTAGGACAGTTTTTCCAGGGCAAACTCGGCCAGTTGTGGACACAAATCGAGTTTGGCTTCCCAGTAGTCCAGCGGATCTTCAATGATGCCTGGGAGGGTGCACTCCAAGTATGCCACCACCTGCTGGTTCAGGTTCTGCCCTATGTCTACCTGCCCGTGAGTAGTTCCTTCACTATGCTTTGACCACATATAACTGCAGAAGTGAACTGTGTATATATTTTTCTTTTTGTAATAAAATAGGCCACTAAACGCTTTCACCACATATAGCTGGATAAGTGAACTGCATATATATTTTTCTTTTTGTACTGAAATACGCCACTAAACGCTTTTACCATTTATAACTGCAGAAGTGAAATGCGTATATATTTTTCTTTATGTAATGAAATACGCTACTAAACGCTTTCACCACATATAGCTGCAGAAGTTAACTGCGTATATACTTTTCTTTTTGTACTGAAATATGCCACTAAAAGCTTTCACCACATATAACTGCAGAAGTGAACTGCGTATATATATATATATTTTTTTTCCCCACAGATATAAGCCAGCTTTTTAACATAGCGCTTGCACCCCAAGAACAAATTGCTTGAATGACAGAGCTATCTAATGGCTATTTGGATCCCCAAATAATCTTTGCGGATCCTTGCACTTGTAAATCGCTTTTTTTTCCACAATGAGGTTTTTCCTATCACTGTCACTAGTGCTTTCTGACTTCTCTCCCTGCACTAAGATGCTGTGAAATGATTCCTCCCTATCCTTTCCCTGCACTTATAAATTGTTTTTTCAGGTTTTTTTTCACAATGAGATTTTTCCTAGCTTTCCCTAGCACCTTCTCACGTCTGTCCCTGCACTCAGAACACTGGAAAATGTCTGACTCCAAGATGGCTACCGTATTTATAGGGCTGTGACATCAGAGGGCTGGCTGGCTGCTGTTTGGCTGCATGCATGGCACTATGGGGCATCCTGCCTTCCTAGAGTTCCTTGCTCCATGTCCTTACACGTTTAGCCACCATTTTAGGAAAAATTGCAATTCGTTACCACGAAGTGCGAGGAAATTCGCATTCGTTGCAAATCGAATTTTTCCTGAAATTCGGATCGAATTCCACTTCATCAGCTTCAATTCGCTCATCTCTAATTATGTCTTTCAAATTTTAACTTTTTAACCGTGAGTTTTATTTCATACTTGAATGGTGTGAAAGGTTTACTGCAATACAGAGATACACATAGCATTTCATCATATTCTAACAGGAACACTGAAAACGTATCAAATTACAGTTTCCACTTGCCTGACCTACAGTATACTGCCTATAATTGCAAAAACTAAATGGATGTATTGAGAGTAATATCTTTTCCACTGGCAGAAATGTTAATCGCTGTGTACAATACTTAAGCATTCATGTATTCAATTACTGCATGCTCGGTTTATTTTATTGTTGTATTGCTCATTATTTTTATTTACATAGTTATACTATTGTGTTGCTTGTCTCAATAGCATAGTAGCCTCCAAACTAACAACAACCAATCCTGGTCATAGTACTCTGGTAAAACTAGTACTACTAGTAAGGGGCAGTGATATACTAAGGTCCAACCGACCAATTTAGCAGGCAATTATCAGGATTCAGGAACAAACAAAACATTCCCAATAATTACCTGATTGTCAAGGAGATGAAAGCTGCAATAATTGTGTTTCTTTTCATCCCTATATTCTGACCCTATCTACAGAGATATTTTTTGCCGGATGATATGTGTTCCTTAACACCATTCTCTGTATGGGATAAATATTTTTATACTTTAATAGTCCAGGCATTTTTTAAAGTGGAGATGCCCGTGATATTTACATTTTGTATTGTTTATTTATTTTTATTTTTATTCTGGTGAAAGGGGGTGACTTTGTATTTTTTGTATTTTTTTTTTATTTTTTTACTTTTTCTCAGAAAGACCCAGTGCATCTGAGAGAAGGAACGGCTCCCCCGATCGCTGCATTGGAGGAGAACAGTTCGTAAACTGGAAGCACGGGCTTCCGTTTTTTCCACATTTAGACACTTTGGTCACATTTTCAACGGCTTTTAAAGGGTTAAATGTCTGTGATTTATATTATTGACAGTCGCAGGCATTAGCCCTTGGCCTTTGCTCCTTAAAATGAGTGGGCACCATATTTAAAAGCCCTCTTCCACTTGTACATGTTCTGCACTGAGACGAAGGAAACATATCACCAGTTAACACCAGATAGCAATATATAGAATTTTTTTTCCAATCTGTTTTTATTTTTTGATTGTAGATTTTTTTATTCTATCTTCTATAGATGATTAGAAGAAGAACAAAGAATATAGAATTGCCTGAGATGTTCTTTGCTGCACTTAGAAAGCATTAAAGGGATTATGCAACCTATTTGAATTGATGACCTATCCTCACGATAGGTCATTAACATCTGATTTGCAGGGGTCCAACATCTGACATCCCCGCCAATCAGCTGTTTGAAGAGGAGGCTTTGGTCCATGTGAGAGCTGTTGCTACTCATTATACTGCCCGTTTTTGCCATGTGCATTCCACATTCCACAATGTGCCGTCCACATCTTTTGCAGCCCCATTAAAATAAATGGGCCCGCATTGTGTGAACGGATGCGGACTCAAGTATATGGTCGTGTGAATGGGCCGTTATTGAGATGCATCTGTAAAGTGATCTGTAGAGATCAAGAAATGGAGCCTATTATTAGGCTTAGTGACTAGTGTGAAAACTGCTGGATATTATGGTTTTAGATCAAATATAAATAGCAACATGGAAAATTTAAAATATCATAATTTTTTTTTAAAATGCTAAAACGTGATCTAAACAATAGTTCATTTTCTGATGACATATGTCCTTTAAATTAATTTTTCTGTTTGCATCAACATTGTTTAACCCTCTCAGCACTGGGCGTTTTTGCATTTTTGTTGTTCACTCCCTGCCTTCCAGAAACCATAACTTTTTTTTTTTCGCCACTCACATAGCTGTATAAGGGGTTATTTTTTTTATTTTTTTGCTGGACAACTTGTAATTTCTAATGTCTCTATATAATATTGCATATGATCTAGTAGGAGTCTGGAAAACAGACTCCCACGGACAATTTAAATTGGGTGGAATTGGAAAAAAATGCAGTTCTGCAAAAGTTTTATAAATTTTGTTGCGGTAAAATTAACCTTTAACCTTCATTCTATGGGCCAGTACGATTACATTTAAACTAGATTTTTATAGTTTTCTTATGTTTTAATATTTAAAATAAAAACTTTGGAAAAAAATTATGTTTTTTTGGACCACCATAACTTTTTTATAGTTAACTCTGAAGAGCTGTTTGGGGGCTCATTTTTGTGTGACAATCTGTAGTTTTTATTGTTTTGATTTTTTGTTGATAGTATTAGATTAAGGATGAGAAAATTGATTCTAAACTAATTGGTGCTGAAAGACAGCATCAGCCAATCAGGGGGGCATTAGGCAGTGAAATCCTTATGCTGAACAAATAGAATTGCCATACTGTGTTCAGCTTCTGACCTGAAAAGATGTGTCTGGCTGTGCCTGACAAAAGCAACTGTAGACACAAGCCACTAATGTAGTGTAATAGGGACACTATAGGGAGAAAACAGGTGTGTAGATTTTAGGGAATTTGATCAGGGAAAACTTTTAGGATAAGCTTTGAGGGAGTGAGGGGCTGGTCACACTGTGCTTAACACAGCTCTTGCTGGCATCTTAGCCTGGCAGCTAGTTCTGCATTACAAAACTCCCTGAAAGAAAAATAATCTCATTTTTCTGTATATGAAAGTGGATTATTTACGGTAAGAGCAGTGAGACTATGGAACTCTCTGCCTGAGGAGGTGGTGATGGTGAGTACAATAAAGGAATTCAAGAGGGGCCTGGATGTATTTCTGGAGTATAATAATTTTATAGTGTTTATAATGTTAAAGCTACTAGAGAGGGGTCGTTCTTCCAGGGAGTTATTCTGACTGCCTGATTGGAGTCGGGAAGGAATTTTTTATTCCCCTTAAGTGGGGAAAATTGACCTCCCTCACAGGTTTTTTTTTGCCTTCCTCTGGATCAACTAGCCGGAGGATAGCCCGAACTGGATGGACAGATGTCTTTTTTAGGCCTGACGTTACTATGTTACTATTTTACAATGAACAGAGGTATCATTTTTTTTTTTACTAAATGTTTTTTTAAAAAAAATCTAAATTGTTTTTCAAAACACTAAGCAATTGCACATTGTTTTCTTCTAAAACAATTCCAGTGCATTATATATGTCTTATTAAATGCATCACATTATAACAAAAGTATTTTATGGCAATAAAGCATTTTACAGCAAATTGTTATACTTGTGTTATTGAAAGTATAGTTCAAAGACATTTTACTGCAATCGTTGCATTGTTATATGTGTATTAGTGGATGAATTACTGCATCAGAGCATGTTGTTCGTTGACATTTTACTATAAAAATGGCAGTTATACCTGTGCTTTTGAAAACATGGTTCAAAAACATTATACTGCAAACTCTGCATTGTTATATCTGCTAGAAGATACATTACTACATCATGCCATGCAGTTTAAATTACCAAAGTAAATTTTCAATGGTGTGCAGTGTGTTTGTAGAAGGAGAGTGACACTTCCACCTCTGTGTTTAAATTACTGAAAACACATATGCAATTTTGCTAGTACCATTTAATAATCTGTGTCCCAAACTCGTGACTTTTCATTTATAGAAAACCCATGACTTTTCATTTTTAGGCCTCATAATAAAATGTCTGGAAAATGGAAGAGTGCAAAACAAAAGACACAGGCCTCACCATTCCAGTCAGAATGTGGTTAGTAGCAGCACTACCCATCCAGACAGTGGTAGTAGTATTAGGCCACAGCTCTCCCTGGCTTCCAGGAGAAGGGAAAAGATCAACCCCGTTAAGGCATAATTTTTGGATGCTTCATCTTTACAAGCCATTGTTTTTTATTAATAATGCCATGTGTGTTTAAACACCATCAGCCCCTAATAAGGGACAATTTTTGGAATGTTTCTAATATTAAAAAGCATTACAAATTTCACGGTGCAATATGTTTTTAAGCACACCATTTCTTAACACTGTCTACCATACATCTACCCAGAAATATACTGTATTTTTTGCTTTATAAGACGCAATTGATTATAAGACACACCTAGGTTTTTGAGGAGGAAAATAGGAAAAAAAAATTTTGAACCAAAAGGTGTGCTTTTGGTGGATTTTGAACTAATGGTGGGCTGAGGATGACATTGTTATGGGGAGATCTGTGACTGATGCACTGTTATGGGGGACCTGTGGATGACGCACTGCTATAAGAGATCTGTGGATGACACACTGTTATGGGGGATCTGTGGCTGATGCACTGTTATGGGGGATCTGTGGTTGACACACTGTTATGGGGGATCTGTGGCTGATGCACTGTAATGGGGGATCTGTGGCTGACACACTGTTATGAGGGACCTGTGGATGACACTGTTATGGGGATCTGTGGCTGATGCACTGTTATGGGAGACCTGTGGATGACACTGTTATGGGGATCTGTGAATGCCACACTGTTATGGGGGGGATCTGTGGTTGATGCACTATTATGGGGCATGTGTGCTGTGACACATAGGGCCGTGAGAGGGACCAGCATAAGATGCTATAGGTGTGGATGACACACATATAGCATCTTATGCTGGTTCCCCTCATGGCCCTATGTTTCACAGGATTACTTTAATAATAATGTCCCCTCATGTGTCCCATTAATTGCACACTGCACACAGCAGTCTCTTTGTATGTAAAGTCTATGTCTTTAATGGTGAAGCAATCGCTCTCTTTTGATAAACTAGCCTAAGCGCCTGAAACAGTACTCACTATAAATGCAGCGGTCCAGCCGACACGTGATGTCACTCAGTCAGTCACGCTCCTCCCACTCCCACAGTGACTGCACCGGGCCCCGACGCCAGTTGCCTGCCTCCAGCCCCTCCTTCTACCCCGCATAACTGATGTATCGCCGGCTGCGCTGTGCAGCATAGCGGCCGGTGATACATCAGTGTCAGCCATGTAATAATGACATTATTGCTTTATAAGACGCACTGCCATTTCCCCCCCACTTTTGGGTGAAAAAAGTGCGTCTTATATAGCAAACAATATGGTATATGCCAGTATCACTTTTTTGCTATTGCTGTCATTCCATTAAAGTGCTTATGAGGGCAGGGGGTAGAGCAAAAATTTGTAAAAAAAATTTTAAATAAATTTGAATCCCAGGAGACTTTATAATGTCATATACCATTTTTCAGGCCAATTATAGCAGTTGTAGAGATTTTGCTTGAATTTCGCTCATCTCTATATTGGAGTCATATGGACGAACAATAAGATGTCTAGGTCTTGTATGGGAGTCCTCATACATTCATTTGCTAGTGATAATAGTACAGTGAGTAACACAAATCATATAGTCTATTTTTTATTTTATTTTTTGCAGTGTTATTGCAGTGGCATATTTCAAATGGAAAAATGAATACAGAAACAAATCACACACAAAACCTCGAAGATAGGCAATACACGTGGTATGATAACTATATGAGTTAATGACAGTGGTGTGGTTCTTCGTCGCTTCTCGGTTTTCCCTGTTGGCCCCTATGTGAGCATGGTTTAATGTGTCTAATTTCTTGGATGACCCCGAGTTAAGATTTTATGTCACACAATAAGTGTAATAATAGTAAAACCCATCATGCAAAAATGCAGGGACAGAAAAGAGGTGAAATATTCTAAAAAAAAATTCACATTCTTACTTGTTTAGAGTCTGAAATTGAAAGCAAATTGCAATCACAATATTTCTGAGGGCGCTTTATGAAAAAGCAATTATTATGAATCTTTGAAATAGAAAAAACAGTATCCCCAGGGAAAAGTATTCTTATTTGTCAACTCAAGCAGGAGGAATAATGATGCCTTATTAATAGGTTTTTTCGGGGTTGTTCTAATGTACCATTATTAATTGTAGATTCTTTTTTACCATTGGACTAGCTGATTGACATCAGTAACCCTTTTTAATTTCCCCAGATGGTTGGCAAAGCAATGGTGAAGTGGAAAAGAGAAAAAAAAAAAATGCATTATTAATGTTTATATTCAGTAGCCAATTTCCTCCACAAGCCAAGTAATAGTTTAATGAGGTCACATTAACATGCTGCTCACCAGCTACAACACGTGGAGCGTTGATCAAAAATGAGATTAAATCCTCAGAGATTAAGCACATTTAGTGGAATACATGCTCAGGTGTTTGCGAGTCACACCATGTAATGGCATTTTACCATACATAATGTGTCTCATATTACGAATAACATAAAAAAAATCAAATAAAACAAAGTAATTTCTGTCAAAAAGTAAGAAACACTCACCAAATGCATCATTATATAGCTAATAGCTTGCTATTTAAGACATTATTGCTATTTAGCGATGTCAGATTTAAAATGTTTTGGGCCTAGATAGATTTTTTTTTTTTTTCGAAATGGCTTTTAGATTGTTATAATGTTTTCTTGCATGTGTATTCCATTTACGACTTAAGATGCAAGGACGTTTTATGCAATTTGTCAGTTATTCTGTACTTTGCGGAACAGCTTTTACTGAAATGTATTTTGATCTATACTTAATAAATTATAATTTTCTTCTCATTTTGTCAGTTAAATTCGAGCAATAAGTGCAATCCCCTGTGACAAGAGAAAGTCTTAAATTACATTTAGAAATCAACTGGGACATGTGATTTAATCATTTTAAACATTTATGGAAATAGCGATTGTTAGGCATTATATTTATTACCAGAGCTAATAAGTTTTTTTTTTTCTTAATAAAAGTAGTCACAATTGAATCCTTTACTAGAATGCAGAAATCATCTACATTAGCCAATAGTACACTCTCCATGTATATTGAAATGCAATAGACTGATGTAAGGCATCTTTACTGAAAACAGAAATAAATGCATTTTTTTGTGTATGCACGTTATATACTTAGTTATCATAAAATCACTATTCTATGACATAAAGAATTTATACCATATTTGATGTAAAAATGAAAATCAGACATAATATAGAACATGACAATACCTTTGTCACAAAGCTATAGCCAGCCCTGTACCTCACATGGATCCAGAGAGATATCCTCATTCACTGCTACACAAGGGCGTAGCTATAGGGGATGCAGAGGTAACAGTCGTTACTGGGCTCAGGAGGGGCCCAAAGACTTTTGGGCCACATAAGAAGACACTGGTATTACAGAAAATGTATGCAGGTCAAGTTACACCTCTGGCTGGAGGAAAGGGGTTAGGTCAAGAATTTGGCATGGGTGCTTCCCTGCCCCTGGACACAAAGCACTGAGGGAAAGGGGGCCCAAGCTGAACTGTTGCAGGGCCCATGAGCCTTAGCTAAGCTCTTGCTGCGTCAATTGCTCATCTTGATTATCTCCAGCCTGGCCAGTGTCCTTTCTGCTGCTCTCTCCCTTTAAGTGCCACAGCTTCTTACAGAGCATATGGCTGGTGGCAGTTAAAGATTTAAAATGAACACGTTCGAGCAGCTCTTTGAGATGGACAAAAAATAACGTAAAGAACAAACAGCATGTGGCGCTATACAAATACATTTTATTGAATAGCTCACTGGCTATACTATTGTTTTTATTACATGCTATTACAAAAGTATTCAGATCCAGGTGGCGGTTTGAAAATGTAGAATTTTTTTTGCAGTTTGGTTGATATATTTACTCCTGCGCCACTTGCCTAAAATATAGTACATGATGGGACACATATATCAAGCATGGTGTTCTGGAAAGTTCTGAAGAGCATAAGGTCGGTTTCAGACAGTTGTAATGCAGGTAGCATTTTACAGTCCACTTTATGGGTGCAATGCCCTGGCCACCTGTGGTTTTATGACACCAAACATACATTACCGTAGGGAACAGCAGAACTGCAGGAGGTCCAGGTGTTGTGGCTGTGGATGCTAAAGTGCTACCTCATTATGTCTGCCTGAAAGCAGCCTTCAAGTAGTGGGAGGCATATTTCCAACACTGCGTTTCCAGTATGAACCTGAATATAATAGAGTTTTCATTATTAAAAATGACCATTAAATATCTGTAGGGTGCTCCCTGCAGGTTGTGAGTGGTGCTCCAAAGAAGTTTTCCCTAATTATTGTTCAAGTTAGGCCCATACAATAAATAGGTGATGGGCAGAGATAACTGAACTCATGTCTTTAGACTAGTAAGACATCTTGGGCACGTCCATACACACAGGATACAGCTGAATTTGACTTGGAGCTCTGGACCCTCCACATTAACAAGCATGCTATAGTGGTGGTCCTCTGTGGCATACTCACCATGGAGGCAGACCATGTGGCTGCTGTGGGGCTGTTGGGAGTGGAAGGTGGCTAGCCCTGAACCCCTTCTCGACCTGACATAAGCGGGGACCTAAGGGGACCTCAGTGCATAGAGTTTTTTATCGGTGTGAGAGAGATTTATCAATGTGTTTATGCCTGTTGCTATGAAATATGATGTTCAGAATGAGCAGTATATTTAACAAGCATATGTTCCAGTCTTTTCAAAACAAAAGTCAAATAAAGTAGGTTAAGTGGAGTGCAAAATTTTTATTAAAAATGTCCTTCTCAATAAAAAAAAATTGGCTGTAATCTCACTAAGAGGGTCACACTAATTGTTGCTACGGGACCCTATTAGATATGTGTACGTCCCTGGTTTTCTGAACCTGTCATTCATGGTGAATCTCTCCAGATTTCTTCATTGAGACCGATCTGTCCATCTCTAGCTGAACTCTCAGCAGGAACTGTGGCGCAGACCAAATGTCCAGTCCACCACCAGAAAGTGAATTCATAGCCCCCTGAGAGGGATGCTTCCTGTGTAATATCATCGGGGGGTATGGTAAGGCCAACATTGGTAGTAGCTAACCATTAAAGGGGTTATAACAAGACTAATGTAAAAAAGGAAAATCAGGCATACTATAGTACACGACTGTCTCTTTCTAACAAAGCTATTTCCAGCCCTGTACCTCACATGCATCCAGAGATCTCCCCATTCATTTCTCTGCTAGCTTTATATCAAGCTGAAAGCTCAAGAGAGTGTCTTTTCTGCTGCAGCTAAGGGGACTTGTCCGTGCTCTCCCTATCACAGCTCAGGAGGCGTGTCCGTGCTCTCCCTATCACCGCTCAGGGGTAGTAGAAGGATGAAACTGAGCATGTGCGGTCACCTCAGTGAGCTGTACAAAGAAATGAGAAAGAGAACAAATAGCAGGCGGCGCTATACAGATACATTTTATTAAATATCTCAGTGGCTATGCTAAATTGTGAATTACAGTGGTCCCTCAAGTTACAATATTAATTGGTTCCAGGACGACTATTGGATGTTGAAACCATTGTAACTTGAGTAATTGGTTCCAAAGCCCCAAAACATCACTCAAGATAAGAAAAATTGAATATTTATGAAAAATAAGCATATAACTAAGACAGATAAAACAAGTGTGTACATATCACAGTCAGGAATAGCTACTGCTGACTAGCAACTAATACAGCTATTTTACCAGAGAAATTGCCTAGAATCGTTGGATCTGAGGCATTGTATGTTGAGTCTAGTTTCAACTTACAGTGATTCAGAAAAGACCATTGTAAGTTGAAAATATTGTATCCTGAGGCCATTGTATCTTGAGGGATCACTGCACATGCAATTGCAAAACTATGCAGGTGCTAGTTCAAAACTGTAGAATATATTCCATGGAACAACCCCTTTGAATGGTGACCCATAAGTTTTATTCTCATATCTGATATAGTTAAACACATTGTGATATGTATTAGCATTAATTCGATATTTTGATAGTGATCTTATCTCCACTTCACATTCCTCTACTATCTGAATCCACATGGCTTCTGTCCCCATTCACACATTGTGGTGTATTGTTTCCTGTCAGCCAAGCACTGACACTCTCATCTGAACCCAGTACCTAATATTTGCATGTGGTAACTGTATAGTCAGTTTAATAGGCTTTTATATGGCTTATTTATACCTATATACACTATTGACGGGTATTAGGATATCCATTTCCCATCTTTATGGGAACCCACCATTACTATACAGTAAGTGTTTCTATTCCTGTAGGAATATATAGGGTCATAGAAGCCCTTCTAGATTATAGGGGGTTACCACTCATTTCAGGCCTTCTGACAATATAATTACCCACTGTTTCCTGTTCATATATGCCTGATGAAGGTGGCGGACTACCAGCAAGAAGTATAGCATGCTTTTTATGTTATATTTTATGTGTTTTTAATAAGTTTCTTCTGACTCTAAAGTCTTCTAGTGCAGCACGCCATTTTTTTTTGCGGAGTGTTTCCTAGAACCTCAGCCTCTTGTCACAGCAGCTTCGGCAGAATACAATGTCAGATACATCACTCCCTATTTGTCTCAGCCCTTTTATCAGCTCCGCCTATTTGTGTCTCTGTTACCGGTTTCAACCCTTATGAATCCCTGCCCCTATGTTGCCAACTCCAACAGGAATACTGGCTGCAGAACTGCCATCATTACATCAGAAATTTTTAAAAATGCCAGGAATAACCATACATAACAACCCTTCAATCCTTTCTCCCATAACCTTTCAATATTAAAATGAAAGGAAACACAGATGAAATGCAGAGCATTTCTCAACTCAAGTGACATAATACTGGTAGCAACATTACTTTATGCAAGTGCTGCCCCCCACTACATGTCCATTGTTTTTAGCAGATAGAAAAGCATAGATTGCATACAATTAGCCAATGTGGGAGGTAACCAAATGGGAAAGATGTCTTAGGATTGACCATGTTTGCAATTATGATCAGTGGAAAAACTTTAAAACAAAGTTGGTTCACAGCTATTCAAAGGTGTCCTTTTATTTTGCAATATCTGATCCACAGGTGTCTGAAACCATTCACCTCTGCTGATCATCTGTTCTGCATGAATTAGTTAAAGGGATTTTTCAAGTTTGTACAAAATCTACCAAAGGGGTAGAAATGCCATAACAAAGCAAAAGACCCATTATTTACTTGGTACTGTAAATAATAAGCCATTCCAGCACCACCAGAGAGGACCATTAGAGAAGAGTGCAGTTTTCAAAAATTCGATTCGCACACTTAGTCAAAATTTTCCCAAAAATTCCCTTAGTTACTAATGAATTAATCACTAAGCATGTTATATCAACTATATCCCAGCCTGCAGAGAGAGAGTGTAACTCGGTGTACATCATTGTGCAGTGCAGCAACATGCATAGCCAGTTCTTTTTGGTATTGAAACAGTTACTGTCCGTCAGTATGACAAGCAGGTCACATACAAAATATGGATGTCCGCATTTGCATGCGTCACTATTAGGCTCAGTTCACACATTCCGAATTTTTATACAGTTACGGATCCAAAAGACAGAACAGGTGCAGATCTTTTCATGATACCTTATCTGAGAGTAGGATTGGCTCCTGATTTTGGCTCACAAAAGAGTAACTGCTGGAATTATCTGACCAAATAACTGAAATGTGATCTTACAGGTCAATGTTAGTGTCAGGTATAATGTACTTAGCCCAAGATTCTACTATATAGCTGTCTCATTTTACACCATCTGCTGTTTCCACATAGATTGCTAGTTAACCTGTTAGCCACTGATTCTACTAAATTGTGAAAGAGCTGTCTCATTTCACTGTTTGTGGGGTGGCCACATTGATTGATTGATAAGGTATTGTGTTACCCACTTATTCTACTGTAGAGTTAAAAAGTGGTCTCATTTTACACAGTCTGCTGTTTCCACATAGATTGCTAGAGAACCTGTTCTGTTACCTACTGATACAAGCAGTGGCCCCATGAAAGAGTAGGGAGGGTGTCAGCAGTAAGTTTGTGTTGACGTCAATGTTTATTTTTGTCTTCTTCTGATCCATTAGAAGAACAACCCAAAAAAACAGATCCTGTCTTTTAAGTATCCATATTCACACAATTAGTATTTGGTAAGTAATTGATCAGCATTAGTAGGCAAAAACAGGAGTGGATCAAACCAGCCACTGTTCCCAATCTTTAACATATTGTGACTGAGAACCGCTACTTTAAACAATTATACAACACCAAAAGCATCCATAGCCTTAATGTTCCCATAAAAACTCATTTTATTTAATACAGTTAAATAAAGTAAGTTTTTAACTGTATTAAATAAAATACGCTTTTATGGGAAAATTATGGGCTATGGATGCTTTTGGTTTTGTATAAAAACAGGAGTGGGTCCAAAACAGAGATTACACGTGAAGGAAATATTTGCATGTCTTCTGTGTTTTGGATCCACTCCTGCTTTTGGCTTTCAAATCATGATCAAATCCTGATGCAAAATACTGACCATGTGATATAGGCCTTATAGATGCTCCAAAGACAGGATCCATTGTGTTTTTCCTTTTTTCGGTTCTCCTGACAGATCAGGAGAACGTTAAAATCAACTGTATGCCAACAAGGCCTAACAGGGACATTAGTATACCCAGAACAGATTGTTGAGGGTCCAGTCACAGAGTGGTGAGGGTGGAAAAAGCATGAGGAGTCAACATAGTGGCCCGGTCTCAGAGTGGGGAGGTGGGGAGCAACAGCAGTGGCAGTAACAGCACAAGATGGTAAGAGTAGGAAAAGATGGGAGCATAGGCAGCAGGTGTGTGGCATCTGGCGGGTGGCGGGATCAGAATAGTGGCTGAAACATGTGACCAGAAGTAATGGGCCATTTTTCATAATGTTCTGGTAAGGCAGCACACTGCAGTCAGAACATTACTGCCAGAATGGTCTAGTCAGACGCATCAGGCACTGGTGTTTGGAAATCCTGGCTTATCCATGCTTGATTCATCTTTAGAAAGGCTAATCTCTCAACATATCCTGTTGAAAGGTGATTTCTCTTTGGAGTAACTATGCCCCCAGGCCGCGCTAAACATTAAAGGTGACACGCATGAGCTGCCACTGGCTAATGCCAAATATTACACAGGGATGTACCCCTGTACACTTGCATCATCAGGAAATCATTCACTGCCTTTCTCTGCTCAAATAGTCAGTCCAGCATGTGGAGTGTGGAGTTCTAATGTGTGGAAACTTTGCATTTGACGCGTTTTCAGCTTAAGGAGGCCATGTTTTGCAGGGTAAGAGTGGCTGAAGTGCATGCACAGTTTCCTGATAATTTTGCAGGTGGGTGGAAGACTTCAGTTTTACAACCAGATTAAAGACTTGCACCATGCAGAGCACATGGGTCATCCCATCTTGACTCAATGTTCTTCTCGTTATCAGTAACCATGGTTCCGGTCTTTAGTTGTCGAGGAGACAGCCAGGATTTGATTTTTTGGTTGATGACAATGAGCAGTTCCTCCCCGGTGTGACTCAGTACACCCAGACTGGCCTTATGAAGAACCGCATGACACCGTAGGTGCTCTGCATAGGTGATATGCTGGAGGACCACTCTAAACTGTGCCTTAACTGGAGGCTGAGGACAAGGTGAAAGATGAGGAGGCAGAGGATGACATTGGGGCCTGAGGAAAATAAACTGTCAGATGAAATGCTGAATGTAAAAATAAATCCCCTATTAAAAGTGTCCTGTCTGACCTAAGAAGAAGTACAACAGCGACTTAAAAAGATTAAAATAGACAAATCGCCAGGAGCGGATGGCATACACCCCTGTATCCTAAGGGAATTAAGTAATGTCATAGCCAGACCCTTTTTTCTGATATTTGCGGACTCTATGCTGACAGGGAATGTTCCATAGGATTGGCGCATAGCAAATGTGGTGCCAATATTCAAAAAGGGCCCAAAAACAGAGCCCGGAAACTATAGGCCGGTAAGTTTAATATCTGTTGTGGGGAAACTGTTTGAAAGTTTTTTGAGAGATGCTATCTTAGAGGATCTCAACGGAAAAAAGCAAATAACGCCATATCAGCATGGCTTCATGAGGGATCGGTCATGCCAAACAAATGTTATCAGTTTCTATGAGGAGGTAAGTACTAGACTTGACAGCGGTGAATCAATGGATGTCGTATATCTGGACTTCTCCAAAGCATTTGACACTGTACCACATAAAAGGTTAGTATATAAAATGAGGATGCTCGGACTGGGAGAAAATGTCTGTAAGTGGGTAAGTAACTGGCTGAGTGACAGAAAACAGAGGGTGGTTATTAACGTTACACAATCAGATTGGGCAACTGTCAATAGTGGAGTACCTCAGGGGTCAGTACTGGGCCCTATTCTTTTCAATATATTTATTAATGATCTTGTAGAAGGCTTGCATAGTAAAATATCAAATTTTGCAGATGACACTAAACTGTGTAAAGTAATCAACACTGAAGAGGACAATATACTGCTATAGAGGGATCTGGATAGATTGGAGGCTTGGGCAGATAAGTGGCAGATGAGGTTTAACACTGACAAATGTAAAGTTATGCATATGGGAAGGAATAATGCAAGTCACACGTACAAACCGGATTCCAAAAAAGTTGGGACACTAAACAAATTGTGAATAAAAACTGAATGCAATGATGTAGAGATGGCAAATGTCAATATTTTATTTGTAATAGAACGTAGATGACAGATCAAACGTTTAATCCGAGTAAATGTATCATTTTAAAGGAAAAATATGTTGATTCAAAGTTTTATGGTGTCAACAAATCCCAAAAAAGTTGGGACAAGTAGCAATAAGAGCCTGGAAAAAGTAAATTTGAGCATAACGAAGAGCTGGAAGACCAATTAACACTAATTAGGTCAATTGGCAACATGATTGGGTATAAAAAGAGTTTCTCAGAGTGGCAGTGTCTCTCAGAAGCCAAGATGGGTAGAGGATCACCAATTCCCACAATGTTGCGCAGAAAGATGGAGCAATATCAGAAAGGTTTTACCCAGCGAAAAATTGCAAAGACTTTGCATCTATCATCATCAACTGTGCATAACATCATCCGAAGATTCAGAGAATCTGGAACAATCTCTGTGCGTAAGGGTGAAGGCCGTAAAACCATACTGGATGCCCGTGATCTCCGGGCCCTTAAACAACACTGCACCACAAACAGGAAGGCTACTGTAAAGGAAATCACAGAATGGGCTCAGGAATACTTTTAGAAACCATTGTCAGTGACCACAATCCAGCGTGCCATCCGCCGTTGCCAGCTGAAACTCTACAGTGCAAAGAAGAAGCCATTTCTAAGCAAGATCCACAAGCTCAGGCGTTTTCACTGGGCAAGGGATCATTTAAAATGGAGTTTGGCAAAATGGAAGACTGTTCTGTGGTCAGACGAGTCACGATTCAAAGTTCTTTTTGGTAATCTGGGACACCATGCCATCCGGACCAAAGAGGACAAAGACAACCCAAGTTGTTATCAACGCTCAGTTCAGAAGCCTGCATCTCTGATAGTATGGGGCATGGGCAGCTTGCATGTCTGGAAAGGCACCATCAATGCAGAAAAATATATTCAGGTTCTAGAACAACATATGCTCCCATCCAGACGTATTCTCTTTCAGGGAAGACCCTGCATTTTTCAACAAGATAATGCCAGACCACATTTTGCATCAATCACAACATCATGGCTGCGTAGGAGAAAGATCCGGGTACTGAAATGGCCAGTCTGCAGTCCAGATCTTTCACCTATAGAGAACATTTAGCACATCATAAAGAGGAAGGTGCAACAAAGAAGGCCCAAGACGATTGAACAGTTAGAGGCCTGTATTAGACAAGAATGGGAGAGCATTCCTATTTCTAAACTTGAGAAACTGGTCTCCTCGGTCCCCAGACGTCTGTTGAGTGTTGTAAGAAGAAGGGGAGATGCCACACAGTGGTGAAAATGGCCTTGTCCCAACTTTTTGGGGATTTGTTGACACCATGAAATTCTGAATCAACATATTTTTCCCTTAAAATGGTACATTTTCTCAGTTTAAACTTTTGTTCCGTGATTTATGTTCTATTCTGAATAAAATATTAGAAGCTGGCACCTCCACATCATTGCATTCAGTTTTTATTCACGATTTGTATAGTGTCCCAACTTTTTTGGAATCCGGTTTCTACATACTAAATGGTAACACTGACATGGAAAAGGACCCAGGAATTTTAATAAACAGCAAACTAAGCTGCAAAAACCAGTGTCAGGCAGCTGCGCAAAGGCCAATAAGATAATGGGTTGCATCAAAAGGGGCATAGACGCCCGTGATGAGAACATAGTCCTACCACTTTACAAATCGCTAGTCAGACCACACATGGAGTACTGTGTACAGTTCTGGGCTCCTGTGAACAAGGAAGACATAGCAGAGCTGGAGAGGGTTCAGAGGAGGGCAACTAAAGTAATAACTGGAATGGGGCAACTACAGTACCCTGAAAGGTTATCAAAATGAGGGTTATTAAACTTAGAAAAAAGACGACTGAGCGGAGATCTAATAACTATGTATAAATATATCAGGGGTCAGTACAAAGATCTCTCCCATCATCTTTTTATCCCCAGGACTGTGACTGTGACGAGGGGACATCCTCTGCGTCTGGAGGAAAGAAGGTTTATGCACAGACATAGAAGAGGATTCTTTACGGTAAGAGCAATGAGACTATGGAACTCTCTGCCTGAGGAGGTGGTGATGGTGAGTACAATAAAGGAATTCAAGAGGGGCCTGAATGTATTTTTGGAGTGTAATAATATTACAGGCTATAGCTACTAGAGATGGGTCGTTGATCCAGGGAGTTCTTCTGATTGCCTGAATGGAGTCGGGAAGGACTTTTTTTACTCCCCTTAAGTTGGGAAAATTGGCTTCTACCTCACAGTTTTTTTTTGCCTTCCTCTGGATCAACTAGCAGGATGACAGGCCGAACTGGATGGACAGATGTCTTTTTTCGGCCTTATGTACTATGTTACTATGTTACTAATAACAGCATGAGAATGCAGAGGTGGCATTGCCATCACCTGATAAAGTTGCTGGTGTGCCTGGGCCATAACTACATTTACCCAGTGGGTCGTAAAGGATATATATTTTTCTTGACCACAGTTACAGCTCCACACGCTGCTATGAACTGGACCAGACATCGACAGGCTCAAGGACTAGGACTGTCCCACCTTCTGCTGTATGCACATATGCAGAGCTGGTACAGCTTTTTTAGAGAAGTAGTGATGGCTTGGGACTCTCCATCTTGGCTCTGCACAAGCCATCAGTTCTCTGAATGGTGCAGAGTCAACCACATGGAAAGGGAGGAACTGTAGTACCAGCAACTTGACTAGGAGCATGTTCAGCTTCTGCACTGTTGGATTAGTGCACACATACTGATCGATTGCTGACGAAACGCGTGATGAGGAAGAGGAGGAGCATCAGGACCAGTAGATGATGGGAAGAAAACACATCTCTCTTCTGCTGAGGTGATGTAGCCCTGACTGCTGGAGAAGGGGTGAGGGTCAGGGGGATATACATCAGGCTGTACCACCACATTAACGTCACGATTTTTCCAGGCCACTTTATGGTGACGCTCCATGTGTTGACACAGGGGCGTGGTGACCACATTGGCACCCTGACCACTCTTCACCTTCTGCCCACAGATCCTACATATGGCCACGCTGACATTCTCAAGTGACTTGATGAAAAATTCCAACACCGTTGAGTATGGCATTTTACCCCCATGCCTCTACGAAGCTGTGCACCGCCAGTTGTCTCCTGACAGGTAGGCTCTTGAGTAGCAGTCTGTCTATCCCAGACACATTTAGCTACACATCTCTCACTGCTTCCACCCTGCTGTTTCATCAGCATGCTGTCCCCTAATACTGTCTCATGGGCCTACTGGTGCCTTTGCCCCCTGATGATGATAATGAAGCCCCCTCTTCACCCGGCTGCCATGTGCAATCAGCTATATCATCATCCACTACTGTCTGCATGTCACCCTTACGAGTCTCAAGGCAGCATCCCTGACCGCTCTCAATACCTGCTCCCATGCGGCTCTCATCATTGCTCCAAATCTGTACTGGGCAGTAGCTGCTGACTTTCCTCAGTAATTGCTTAATCGCAGAAAAGCAGAGCTGGCGGCATACATCACTTGCCTGGAAGAAGGAGATAGAAGAATGCAAAGGAAAGAGAAAGATTCAGGACAGGTGGGGCACAGTCTTGTTCGTGGGCCATGCCAATTAAGTGTGGTGTCAGAGGAACACTAAGATTCCTGACTGTGGTGTCTGATGTCAGTTGAGATGATGTAGAAGACAGAGTCAACCATCGCAGGACAAGGGGATTAGTCATCAAAACAAGGCTGCTGGATGACACTGGCAGCTCTGGCCTGTTGCTGCAACTGCTGCTACCACCTACCCTTCTTCTGCTGCTGACGCCATAATTTTGCTGGCTTCAGCAACATTTTTGCCACTGACCATTTCTTTGGAGTGCCCTGGCACCTCTTTGTTGGACATACTGTATGGTAACAGTAACTGTATATTTAAAATAAGTTATTCAATGTCAATGTGGACAACCCACTAACAGTTATATTACACAGGTTATTAACTCGAATATGAGAATCAAGGCCTAATGGAATTGTTTATCTATGAAATCAGGTGGACACCACTATAACGGTTATATTACACTATTTATTGAACCCAATATGAGAATCAAGGCCTAATGGAATTGTTTATCTATGAAATCAGGTGGGACACCACTATAACGGTTATATTACACTATTTATTGAACCCAATATGAGAATCAAGGCCTAATGGAATTGTTTATCTATGAAATCAGGTGGACACCACTATAACAGTTATATTACACAGTTTATTCACCCCAATTTAAGAATCAAAGTGTAATAGAATTGCTTATCAGCTTAGAGAGCCTACACTGTGCTGCAGTCTCCTTATGTTCTCCTTATGCCCTCCCTACAGTGTCTGAAAACTCTCCCTACAATCTCCCTACACTGTCTCTGCACTGTCCCTGTCCCACATTATACTATTAAAAAACTTTGTAAAAAACTTTCCCTAGCACTTGTCATATCTGTCCCTATGCTCAGTTCGCTGTAAAAGGGCAGAGACCTGGCAGGATAAGGCTTTTTATAAGGCTATCAGCTAATTAGCTGGCTGCACGGCATTATGGGTGATCCCTCAGGCCTCTTGCTTTCACTTTGTAACATGTGCAGCGGCAATTTTAGAAAAAATCTGATTCGCTACCACAAACTGTGAGGAAGTTCAGATGGAATACACTTTGTTAACTTCGATTCGCTCAACACTAGCAGGGATCACCTTGTTGCCCCATGCCAGTTCTACAGACAGAAGGAAGCAGACTCAACCAAAATCCCTCTAGATTTCAGCTTATTGGATCTATATGAGTACAGTTTGAGGGGCAATGGTATGTAAATGGATTTACAAATCTCTAAAATGCTGGCAAATTACCAGTGTTGCCAGTTTCAGCAGGTGTCTGATGTCTCCCTTATGTCTCCCTATTTGTTGCCAAATTTATCTGTCAGTACAAAAATGTTGGTTAAAATAAATTAGAACATAAATCATTGAGTGAAGACATTTGAAAAACAATTTATTTCACAATTATAGACAATTATAAATAAGGGAATAAATATGAAGAAAATGCAAGGTTATCCACATGCTCGCAGATGTTGTCACTTCATAACTAGTAAATAATATATGTCTGAAATTTTGATATCAGAATTTCTAGAATGAATAAACTAATTACTTAAATTAATGTAGCATATCATAACAGAGCTACTCAAAAGATAAACTGGACCAGCCATTAATTTAACATAATAATAAAAGTGACATTAGTTATTTAATACAACCGTTGGAGACACTGCTTTTCCCATTTGTTTAGTCTCTTTGGGAAGTATTTACAGGAAAGCTGATGCAAATTCTGCCTCTACATGATGTAGTGCTAAAAGTATTTTTATAAACCATTAGATGAAACCATGAAGGCAGATAGATCATTTTGCATTAATAAAATATTCATAAAAACATTTAACACATTATGAAGGTAAAAGAAGCACCGAATAAAAAGGTAGAGAATTCAAGTGAGGGCAAAGTTTAAATGAACTATGAATGGAAAAGGCTATAATAAATATATTGCTTTAACAGGAAGATATATAACTGAGCTCAGTGGCAGCCGTTAAATGCTTCATATTTCAATAGGTCACATTAAAGTGAGCCTATCACACCAAAATGAATTGGGAGAGGTCCACGGAGCATGCATAATAACACGTACATTATTTTCACTAATTGGCTAGTAAATGCAGCGAATGCAAGTTACCTTAAAGCCCTTCTTAAGACCACGGCTATTTACAATCAGGCTGCCGTAGGAAGGTTCAGTTTTGTGAATTCTACAGAAAACTAGACTAGAAATGATACTTCAAGATACGCTCCATTATTTTGATGGTAAATGTTTTTGTAAAAGGTGAAGTTCAGGATTAGAAAACTGCATTTGTTTTTTTTACCCCAACTTCACTCTTGTCCACATGTCTGGTATATGGCAGCTTAGCTCTATTCTTTTTAAAGATAATATTTCACCTATCATGACATGTCCATATCCAGCAAATAATTGTATGCCACATAAAGTAGCAATTCCAGAGCATCTTTTTCATATAAGTCTATGCTGCGCCATTCCTCTGCTATTCCTCTTAGAAATTTGTGAATTAATTGAGAACTGAGACTAACCAGTTGGAGATGTGTCCTCGCACAGTCTGACTCTGTCCAATCAGTGCTACCAGTATCAGTCTGTGTATGCACACTACGCTGTCACAAGGGGAATGGTAACACTCATAACTTTATAGGAGGAATAACTAGAAGGAACATATCTCCGAGATAACCCAATTAATGGGGTTGTCCCATTAAAAATGTTCTACGGTTTCCAAACTAACACCTTGATATAAATACTTTTACAATTGCATGTAATTAAAAATGTACTATAGCTACTGAGTTATTCAATGAAATCTATCTGTGCAGCGCCACCTGCTGTTTGGTCTTTTCTAATTTCTCTGTCCAGCTCACTGAGATGGAAGCACATGCTCAGTTCTATCCTTCAACTGCCACCAGCTGCAGCAGAAAAGATACAACTCCTGAGAAAGAACACACACCCTGTGCTGCAGACTTGAAGAGAATCTAGCAGAGTAATTGGAGCAATGAATAGGCGATCTTTGGATTCAGGTGCAGGACTGTTTCCATTCTTCTTCCAAAGAGACTTTTCATGTACTACATGATGTCTGATTTTCATTGTTACATTAATCTTGGGATAACTCCTTTAATGGAAATGGATGCTTTTGGACTGACATTGTTGGGTTGCCTCTTAAGTTTCTAAATACAGATGTAGCAGTTCTAAACTTGAGTGTGATATCATGTCTCAGTATAATATCAGGGCACATTGAAAAAGTCAGGTAACATTTTCTTTCTATTGTTTACTCAACAGGTTAAGAGTCAAGATGAAGATCGCTACATGTGTAATCTTCGTTTCCTACCACTTTGCTTCTGAAGAGAAGTGCATCTTTACTACCTTGAAGCTCCCGGCACCGCAGTGCATAATATGTAGTGAGGTAGCAGAAGGAACAGCTCATTTTTTGATGGGAAGTTGTTTTGTTATCAGATACAACATCTCAGCCTGAACCTGTCCACAAACAAAATACTAATCTTATAATTACATTTGTGTATTTATGTAATTGCCTCTTTGCAATCCAAGAAAATGCTAATGTTTTAATTAGACCACAACTGAGCCTCTGTCCCAGAGCACCAGAGAAAACATTGATTTATCAGTCTGTAGCAGATTCACTTTGTTTCTAAAGCCTGTATTACACTGCTCGTTTTTTTAGTATGAACACTTGTTAGCGATCATCTGGCAGTGCAATACTGCTGCCGATTGCCCAATGAACGAGCAAAAGCTCGATCATCGGGCAGTCCAAATATTGTGACATGTTAAAAAATTATCGTTTGCAGATCTGCTGCTGGCAAACCAGTATGCAGTATGGGGATGAGTGATGGCATAGCAATCATTTCTCCCCATGCTACAGAGGAGATCTGTATGGAATAGCAGCAGTCTCCTCCACTAGCAAGCAGGCGACAATCATCTGCCATATCGGGCTTTCTAATACAGCCTTAATATTCTGTTATGGGACTATGTAATTGTGCTCTGTTAGAATTGGTTCCTAGAGTTCATAGGTTGATAGGTTCAATAAATGAGATGATCCCATCACATCATATTATGAGTAATGAAAGGAGGTTTGTTCCCTTTCAGAGTGGGATGTATTTTTCTTTGCTTGATGTTTTATCCTATAAGTATGATAAAATCATAGCGTGCCTCTATCTTTGTGGCAGTACTTTACTATTGGTGTCTTGTCGTTTCACATCTTTCCTCAGTAGAGCTGGGATGTTTCAAGCTGCTTGTGAGAAGAACTGGTTCTTGGAGAAGCACCGCACACATGGGATGTTCGGAGCTACTAGTGATGACTTTAGAGAAATGGAAGGATAAATGACTCTCTTCATTAGGCCTCTTGCACACAACAGTATTTTGCGGACCATATACTGGCCGTTTTTTCAGTTCAGTATACTGACAGTATACTGAACCATTCACTTCAATGGGACCGCAAAAAATACTGAAGTGTCTCCGTATGCCTTCCGTTTCCGTTTTTCCGTTCCGTTTAAATATAGAACATGTCCTATTCTTGTCCACAAATCACGTTCAGTGGCTCCATTCAAGTCAATGGGTCCGCAAAAAAAACGGAAAGCATACGGAAGTACATCCGTATGTCTTCCATATCCGTTCTGTTTTTTGCGGAACCATCTATTGAAAATTTTAAGACCAGCCCAATTTTTTCTATGTTATTACTGTATACTGTATATGCCATACGGAAAAACGGAATGGAAAAACGGAACCGAAACGGAAACACAACGGAAGCAAAAAACGGATCTGAAAAAAACGGACTGCAAAACACTGAAAAAGCCATACGGTCATGTGCAAGAGGCCTTATGTTAATAAGTGAGCAGCTCACACCTTTTTACCTACAGTATATCCTACACTTTAAAAACAAATCATTTTTTTCACTGTTCCTCCAGAAAATATGGTAAAACATTACTGAGACGCCAGCCCAAAATTAGAGTGTAAAATGGCCTTTTACTTGGTGCTCCTGGACTCCTATCAGAGAAGAGCTTATTGTCCCGAAGTAAACTCTATTAGGTCCCAAATCTTTCATGTACCATTTGTTATGAGGCAGAGGATCCTCTCAGGCACCAAAGAGGACGCTCTCAGTTACCAAGGTCAGGGTATAAATGCTAACACGCCTGGTATAACATATAAGAGACCCCTGGCATAACATATTCTGAAAATGTGGTCTAGGTCAGAGGTGGTGTTGCCAAGGGGGTAGTCTTTGTAGCCAGATTTCACTCTACTAAGTGATATTGCAATATGGATACAGGACAGGGGTGTATAGGGCAGAGAATACCCCATAACAAAAAATTAAGTGATCTCTGGTGTTGGTTGATTTCGCCACAACCTGTTATCCCAGGACAGGACGACCCATTATTTACGGCCTATTCTGCTATCCTTTGTGAGAGAGAAGGACAATGCAACGGTTCCCTTGATTATTAATGTTGTTGTGCTTGTGGAAATCCATGCGTCCCATGGGGAGGGGTGTTGGGAATAAATATCCATACTGAGGCGTAATACATAAAGAAAAGTCAACGCTTCCTAATAAAATTTAAAACATGACCTTTATGTGAAAATGGCCTTCATGTATATTTATCGGTATACATTTTAAATAGCTACCTATACTTTATAACTAGATCAACTGCACTGGTGTTCAACTCAGACGAACTTGTCATTATGCATTATAACATTAAATGAAAGTAAAAAAGGTAACAATATTTAACTTCCGGATTCCGCACCATCCCCACATCTCCAGTCCTTCTTCCCACCTGTACAACCATCGGAAACATTTGAGCCACATACAGTATAATCTAATAGTCAAAATCCGTCTAGAAGGCATCCTTGTTTGTACCCTTGATTCTATTAAAATGCAGTAGGATTTATTACGGGGTAAATGTATATATACAAAGTAAAATTCTTTTAATTTAAACGTAATCCTGATTTGACTTTCAAGTGGTGCACACAAAACTAAATGTTGTGGTGGATGAAGCATAGAAATAGATGACAGTACCGCTTTACAGTATAGGAGTACCTTTGGTTGATATAGAGAAATATTTAAAGGAGCTGTATAAATTCTTATGTTTTCAACAGAATATGACAGACACAGTTGCATTAAAGAGTTTATACCAGGATTGATGTAAGCAGTAAAAATCAGACATCATATAGTACATGAGGGTCTCTTTCTAAGAAAACTAGACCCAGCCCTGTACCTCAAATGGATTCAGAGATCTCCCAATTACTCTGCTACATGGGAGTGTGAACTTTCTGCTGCATCTCTCGCTCTCTATCACAGCTCAGGGACCATGTCCTTTTTGCTGTAGCTCTCTCTCGCAGCTCAATGACTATGAGAGTCATTTTTTAAGACCGGCGTTTTAGACACCGGTCTTAATAACCCCTACGCTGGCGGTGGATCTGCCAAATTTATGCAGAGGTGCCAGCCTCTACATAACTTTGGGTCATCTACCGCCAGTTTAAATCTATGCCAGCTTCCTTGCTGGGGTAGATTTAGAACATGTTCTACTCCTAAAACAGGCGTAGAAAATGGTAAATGAGAGGACCTTGCCCACCTGCCCCCTTCCCCGTCCACACCATGCTCTCTTTTTCAGACCTGGCATGAGCGGGGAAAAGTCAGAGATAAAATAACCTTTGTGCCACAATCTGCAACAGTTCTACTCCAGAAAACTGGCGTATTTCTGATAGTAAATGACCCCCTATTTCCTTTCTGCTGTAGCTCTCTCCCTATCACAGCTCAGGGGGTGTGTCTTTTCTACTGCATACCTCTCCCTATCACAGCTCAGGAGGCATGCTCTTTCTGCTGCAGCTCTCTTCCTGTAACTGTCACAGCTTCTAACAGCAGATATGACTGGTGGCAGTTAAAGGATGGAACTGAGCATGTGCGTGGAGAACATGTATATTGCTCTAAAAATTTAACACCAGCACCACAATTATTATGAAGTAATAATGGTGCATTTGGAGCGTTTGCAATAGAAAGTAAATTACAAAAATAATTTGTTTTTAATGTTAAATTATATTAAAATAACATTTAATGGTAGCACAAACCCTTTAAAGTGAATATCTATCTTAGAACTATTTCTCACTGTACCAGTCTTATACCTTTTTAGTGGTCAAAGCGCTGCAGATTCTTTTCAAATTTTCACTTCATTTGCAGAAATCGTTACAGTTGTGCACGGATCCTGGTGTCTAAAGGAGCCCAAATGCTCATACAAAACAGAAGAAGGCACCCGACTAATAAATGACACGTGTATAGGAGAAGGATCCTGTTACTCATTTTGTATTGAATACCAGAAGCTTCCGGTTATAGCTGATCATTGGGTGTCCCATTATTCTGTGATGTGCTTATTGTAAGGAGATCTTTGGAGTAACAAAAAAGATTTTCCAAAGCGAACAACATCTTTAACAAACAGTTATGCATTAAAAAACTTATATGAGCATAGAATTATCAATTCTTTAAACAGTATACATATAAAACATACAATATATACGGTAAAATGCATGCATACTGGACACATTTTGTATATCACTTTCCAATTGTTACATCGTGTTATTACAATTGTTGTTATAAGTTACTCTGCATACAAAATAAAAGAATAAAAAATGAAAAAAATCATAAAAGTCATAAAAATCACATTTAAATACACAAAAGATTTAAACAAGACGTTGAATGATCCAAAAAGCACATTGTATTATTTTTTCTCAGCTGTCCTGCAAGGATAATAGCCGTCAATGTATTCTAGAAAATGTGCTGGGGAAGAAAAAAAAGGCAAAGGAAAAAAAAGAGCTTTATTGGCGTTTGAGTTTAAGCAGGTTATCTTACATTTTGTACAAAAACCTTGTGAATAATTTATATTAGGAGCAAGGAGACAAAGTTAACCACACCTATTTTTGTCTAAAATGCTGCAAAAGCCTACAGATGCAGCTGTTCTAAAAGATGAGTGGTGGTAAAAGCTAATGGGAATCTGAGCATGTCAAAGAGAGGAAAGGCTGCTGTAAAGAAAATGAAATGTAATGAGATACTCTTTCATGCATAATGCATGGCTGAAGACAGGACTGCATAAAAAGCCACAAATTTGACAAGATGGCACTGCAATCATGCACATTATCTTCTCCAAGGAAGTTTTTACATTATTGGTCAACAGAAAGGATTTCTTAATGCCAGAAAAAAAAAAATGCACAGGGAATTTTCCTTAGAGAACGGAACACGAGAAAAGTCATTTTATTCATGTGCCAACAAAACACTTAAAATACAATTTCCTTAAAAGATTTGTTTATGTCAGATAAATGAACGGCATCCTATTGATAAAAAAAACTATAATAACCACAACATTTTTTAGAGGCTAGCCACTATTGCACTATATTTAGGGAAAAAGCTAGATTCGGAGTAGGGTAATAAGGTATGTTCACTGTAGGCACACATCAGAACTTCTGCTGACAAGGGATCAGTAAGAGATAATATTATATCACTGCAAGAGCATTTTAACTCTGCTTTATTTGTACTTAAGACTTTGAATTCTTATTGAATGTTTATTGTTTATTATTGTTTTTTATTAGGAATTTAACCCCTTCGACCCCGGGCCAGTTTTCACCTTCCTGCCCAGGCCATTTTTTGCAAATCTGACATGTGTCACTTTATGTGGTAATAGCTTTGGAACACTTTTACTTATCAAGCCATTCTCAGATTGTTTTCTCGTGACACATTGTACTTCATGATAATCATAAATTGAAATCAATATATTTCACCTTAGTGAAAAAATCCCAAATTTACCAAAAAGTTTGAAAAATTCCCAAATTTTCAAATTTCAATTTCTCTACTTTTATAATAGATAGTGATACCTCATAGAATAGTTATTCCTTTACATTGTCCACATGTCTACTTCATGTTTGGACATTTTATTTTTTGGGGGTGTTAGAAGGCTTAGAAGTTTAGAAGAAAATTTCCAAAACCCACTTTTTAAGGGGCTTACATAATAGAAACCACCCCAAAATGACCCCATTTTAGAAACTACACCCCTCAAGGTATTCAAAACTGATTTTACAAACTTTTTTTTTTACCCTTTAGGTGTTTCACAAGAATTAATGTAAAATAGAGATGACATTTCAGAATATCACTGTTTTGACAGATTTTACATTTTAATCCATTTTCCAGTAACAAATCAAGGGTTCACAGACAAACAAAACTAAATATTTATTTCCCTGATTCTGCAGTTAATAGAAACACCCCACAAGTGGTCGTAAAACTGCTGTATGGCCACACAATAGGGCACAGAAGGAAAGCAACACCATGTGGTTTTTGGAAGGCAGATTTAGCTGATCTGGTTTTTAGATGCCATGTCCCATTTGAAGCCCCCCTGATGCACCCCTACAGTAGAAACTCAAAAAAGTGAACCAACTTTGGAAACTAGGGGATAAGGTGCCAGTTTTATTGGTACTATTTTGGGGTACATATGATTTTTAATTGCTCTATATAATGTTTTTTGTGAGTCAAGGTAACCAAAAAATTGATGTTTTTGCACCGTTTTTTACAACATTCATCTGATCATGTGCTATTTTTATAGAGCAGGTTGATAAGGACGTAATTATATCAAATATGTCTACTTTCTTTGTTTTTTGTTTCAGTTTTGCATAATAAAGCATTTAAAAAAAAAAAAAACATTGTTTTGTGTCTCCATTTTCTGAACGCCTATGATTTTTTGATCATTCATTATTACACTTTATGGGGCAAGATGACCAAAAAAATTGGCGCAGTTTTTATTTATAATTTTCAGCGTTCACCTGAGGGGTTAAGTCATGTGATATTTTTATAGAGCAGATCATTACAGATGTGGCAATACCTAATATGTCTACTTTTTCCTATTTATTTAGGTTTTACACAATAATAGCATTTTTGAAACCGAAATAATGATGTTTTAGTGTCTCCATAGTCTGAGAGCCCTATCTTAGGTAGGTTTTAATTTTTTGCGGGATGAGGTGACAGTTTGATTGGCACTATTTTGGGAGGTATATGCCCTTTTGATCGCTTGATGTTGCAATTTTTGTGATGTAAGGTGACAAAAATTGCTGTTTTTACACAGTTTTTTTTTTTATTTTTTTTACGGTGTTCAACTTAGGGGTTAGGTAATGTGATATTTTTATAGAGCAGGTTCTTACGGAACAATTTTTTTAATGGTGTTTATCGGACAGGGTGGATCACATGATATATTTAGACCCGGTTATTACAGACATGGCGATACCCAATATGTGTGTTTTTTTTTCAGTTTTTTATTATATAATAAGGGGAAAGTTTTTCATTTTCTATTTTTACTTAAAAACGTGTAAACAGCAATGTCGGCGGCTATAGCAGGGGCCCGGCTACCAAGGACTGCCGGACCCCTGCAGTGATCGGGCGCACACCGCTCCGGTACCCGCCTGATCACCATGACGTACTATTACATCAAATCGCGGGAACGCAGTGGTTTCCATGATGTAATAGTACGTCATGTGTCGGGAAGGGGTTAGTAACTATTTTAAATTCTTAAAAGTCTAGAAATGATTAAAAAATTTGTGCCAGAAGAAAAACACAACTCACAACAATTATTGGCGGTGGCCCTTTGCATCAAATTCTCTATATATTCGCTACATTTATAACATGCCATTGTACGGGTAGTTACAAAAAATATGGAATATTAATATAAAAGTATGTCCTAATTTTCGCCTGGGGTATTTCAGACAATGTCCTCAGTGGTAGGATGCCTAGGAAAATGGTACCATAGCTTGCCAAATTGCCTACAAAGGTGCGCTATTCTGTTGTTTGCCCAAGTACTGACCTCTGCCCATTTACTATGACCCTCCGCTGCCTGACTTGAACGTGCCTGTTGCCTGTATTGTTGCTACCCTGCCTGCCCTGGATTTATTCCCGTATTGCAAGTACTTTGCTAGCAATGACCTCAAACTGTCCCTAACTACAATTCCGTTTGCCCTGTACCAATGTATCTGACCTCCATGTGTTAGCTGTTAACCATACAGAAACTACTCCAGAAGGAAGCTGGCTGATGGCTCCCCTGCAGCGAAGTCCACATCCCTATACAGGGGTTAAAGAGTGAATACCAGGCAACTGCCAGTTGAAGAAATTTGGAGAAAAGTTCTGTTACTTTGAACTTTGTTGTGTCTACCTTAATTGCTGCACAATCCTTGAGTGGGGTGCTGAGTCAAGAGCCACACACAATCGACCCTCTTAGATGTAACTTACTTGCTAATGCAACAATTCCCTATAAGATTGATATATTCTGCACCAAGATTTGTGTATAATCCACTCAAGATCTGCCTCCTACTATTGTTAGTGCAATAGTTGATATGGCCTGTATCTTTCTAGGCATGAATTAGAAATAATATAGCTAACATGTTCTAACTAACAGCAGTTTCTGCATGAAAACCATGCAGAAATCACAGCATGTGGACACACACATGCTACACCTATATAATGGGGAAAAATCATTATGTGGATCAGTGGAATGTGCAACTGATAATCTGAGGCAGAAATCTGAGGGTCTGTTTTAGATTTCTGACTTAGATTTCTTGGCATATTTTATCAACAGTTGGTGCCCAGTCAAGCAAACTGCAGCAGATACAGCAAAGGTATCATGTCCTAAAGTCATGGTTCATTAGCATGGATTAGCAGACGACCATTTTCAGTGCAATTGCTGTCTAGGGGAAACAGGAAGGCAGGAATCCAGTGAACAAAAGAGTGGTGGATCACTGAACGGTATAAAAAAAAAAGTGTTCAGATGAATCCAGATTCATGTTGTGCTTTAAGAGGTGGTGAAGGCGAAGTAATAGTTTGGGGGAAGTTATCTTGGCACAACCTCCATCTTCTGAACCTATGGACAGTGGGACTTACCTAAACATTGTTTCTGACCAAATCCATCTTTATGAAACAAGGACCTTTTAGCAGGTCAATGCACCATATAACATGACATCAAATTTGCGTTGCTCCATCATTTTCACAGTACCTATTCATATAGAGTATCTCTGGGAAGAGGTAGAATGGGCTGTTCAGAGCATGTCAATACCTCCATATAATTTGTGGCAACTATAAGAAGCTATTTTGTCTGAACAATTTCAAAATAAATCTATTCTCTCATTTATTTTATGCGTTTATATAGCCCTGACACAGCACTTTACAGACATTAGCATCAAGCTGTCCCCAATGGGACTCACAATATATTTTCCCTATCAGTATGCCTTTGGAAAGTGGGAAAAAACCCATGGAAACACAGGGAGAACACATAAACTCCATGCGGATGCCCATATTTTCTAATGAATTGCTAGTCGATCAAAGTGAGTCAATGTTAAAATAAGGTCCAATGTGCTACTACATGTGTGCCTCAAATAAAGGAGAAATTCAATTAACTTCCCTATGCTTAAATCCCCAAATTTGTAATGGTCGCCCAGGGTCATACTACAGATAATTGCTGCTTTCTTTTTGCACTCCTGACTGCATCTGGTTACCAGTGGTATGGCTAGATGTTATCACCATAGACAGCCTATTTAAATCCAACCTGGCCTTCAATATCTTGGCTTGTCCCTCATACATCTGGCCACCTATGACTAACATCCTGGTATTGTCCTTTGACTGATTGTGTATGTGTATGGGGGAGTCATTGAAAATAGCTGTTGGCCGAAGAAGCTTTTAGCTGTTGAAAGGATATGGCCATCTTTAGGAGTTAAGAAATGGCAAAGGAAAGAGCAGGTCTTAAAAGAGTTTTCCCACTAAAATTACTTATTGCCTATCCACACTCATGCTCGACCACTGCCCCATTTATACAGGGAAACCAAGGACCCCTGTTGTCATGATCATACCCCACCTATCAGATGCATTTCACTTATTCTGTGGATAAGGGATCATTTTAAAACTTGGCATAAACTATTTAGGCCCAATTTGATTGATATCTGCAAGAATGGTTAATCAAACCATTTATGAAAAAAATGTCTGCAGTAGGGCAGGGTACATTATCCTGCTGTAAGAGTCTGCCATTGGGGAATACTGCTGCCATGAAGGAGTGAACTTGGTCTACAGAAATGCTGAGGTAGGTGGTAAATATCAAAGTAACATCCACATGAATGCCAAGATCCAAGGTTTTCAAGCAGAACATTGCCCAGAGAATTACATTGTGTCCCCCTGCAATCCTTTTTGCCAAAATACATCCTGGTACCATCTCATACCCAGAAAGTTACACACATGCACTCTACCATCTACATAATGTTAAAGAAAATTTAATTAATTAGACTCGTCACTTTTTGAATTGCTCCATGGTCCAGTTCTGATGCTAAAGTGCCTAATTTATAAGTACTTTTGTGGTAGACCAGTTTGCAGTTGCACAGTGACACATGTAGCAAACTATGATGCACTGTGTGCTTTCACATCTATCATAGTGGTGTTGAGTGAAACAAAGCACTCTAAGCAGAATTTAGGTCTGAAGTTTAGGAAAACTTCAATTTGAAATGAATAAAAATTTTCTCATGCTTCGTGGTAACTAATCAGTTTTCCCTAAAATGGTAGCTACAAGTGTTACAAAGCGAAACTAAGTGTAGATGTCACGCCGCCAAAGGGGAAGAGAGTTCGTGCACCCCCTGTCTGCCACCCAAGCCTATGTCCCTACCTACTTGCACTTGCTCGTCCTAGATAACGGAGTGCAACTGGGCAGCGGTCACTAACCTCAGTAAGTGCGGAGGAGAGAAGAAGGGCAGAGACAGATTGGCGGGCGGTGTAGTGGCAATAGTAGCAGACTGAGCAAGTCTATATGGCAACTCAATTACGGGGTACAAACACTGAGGTCGTGTCAATACAGAGAAGCGAGGCAAGACGAGTCCGTAAATGAGCCAAAGGGTCAAACCAGGAGGTCATGTCAGTACACAGGGGAAATACGAAGTCAGATCAGGTAACAAACCGAAGATCAAGCCAAGAGGTCGTGTCAGGTTCAAGGGAGAAAGAAGTAGCAGCTCAAAAACTAGCACAGGTCCAAATCCAAATAGCACAGAAGTAGCAGTATCAGAGAGCCCTAGACAATTGATCACAGGCAACCTGTGGCCAGAAGGTTGCATGTTTAAATACTGCAGGGTAGAGGTCATGTGACGTGGCCAGCGTCACATGACCTGCTCTGACCTCTGCAGCCAAGTGCCTAGCTCGGCGCTCAGCCCCTACAGTGTTTCCATGGGAACGGGGAACACGGGCCGCACAGAGAGGAAGCGTGCGGCTGGGCGCGCACCTCCCCCCTGTTGCCCTGGTGATCAGGACGTCGAGCGGCTCTCCGATAAGCGCTCGCAGCAGGACGTGGTGTGCGTCCATGCTGCCGATACGCAGCAGGGAGCTGGTGGTGCAGGAGGAAAGAGGCACGTAGCCATCGCCCTGTGACAGTAGAGGAGATAAGCACAGGAATGCAAGATCACCCATAATGCCATGCAGCCAGCCAATCTGCAGATAGCCATCCCCTTCCATGTCAAGCCCTATAAAATCCTTATCCTGTGCGGTCTCCACTATTGTCCTGTGAGCTGAGCATAGGTAGAGACTTAGCAAGCGCTCATACTCTCAACAGTGTTGCTCAAAACGACTAATAGAAGAAAATTGGAGAGGGAGACTTAGGGCTCTTGGAGACGAGTGGATCTCCTGCGTGTTATCTGCAGCGAGAATGAGGGCCAAGCTGCGTGGTGGACATTAGAGGCACGAAGCAGTAACATGATAGATACTGCTCCATGCCTCCCTGTGACCCATTCACTACAAAATCACTGTGAGATAAAGTTGTCACCGTGATTTTGTAGTGAAAGGGTCACAAAGAGGCATGGAGCAGTATCTATCATGTTACTGCTTCGTGCCTCTGATGTCCACAGCGCAGCTTGGCTCTCATTCTCGCTGAAGATAACACGCAGGACATCCGCTCGTCTGCAAGAGCCCTTATTCTGCCTCAGTTTAAATTATTTATTTATTCCTACATTTACTAATTCCTACATCATAAACTAAGATATGTAATTCAATATCAATAAGAAGGAATATTTTATTATTTCACTTAGGGGGGCCTGGTCTTAATGATGACCATCCTCATCTTTTACTGGCTTTCCTTCTGCCAAATTATCCATCTTGGTCTCCATGTCCTAGAAAAGTCAGCAAGATGCAAAGTGAGGAGTAGCTGGATGTTCCTGAAGACATATTCTTATCAATATTAGATGATGTGGAGAAGGAGGAAAAGCAGATGGCAAAAGAAGGGCTCCCACCTGTAGGGCAGGAGAGCTCTGTGGTTAGAGAAGTGGGTATGCCAGAGATGATTAATATTCTGTGTTGACTGTCAAATAACTCGCAGCAGATTGCAGGCAAGAACAGCAATAATATGCATATTGTGCTCCCACCTAACCATCCAAAACCCATACCAGCAACAGCCCCTGTTTAAAGGTGGATTAAAGGGGCCTTGTGGCTATTAACAATGAAGACTGACTATACAGTGCTGTGTCATTATTAAGTGAAAGGCAACTGTGGGCTAATTTACCTGGTGGTTCTTCACTGCAGCACAGCTTCTCTGTATATCTAATTTACAGCGATTTGTGACAAATTAATTTGCAATGAATCAAATTTCTTGGCGAAGTTGCCGAATCGAATTTTTCTAAACTTTAGTCATCTGTAATAGCCAGCAGGAACTATTTCAGCAGTGTGGCTAGACTCCACGTGACATTCACATCAGTCCAGTTGTCCTTCTCTTTACTGCTATTGGTAGATACTAACAACCACATAGCAGGAACACCTCATATGACCTACTTTTTTGTCAAAGTGGCTCAGATCCATACTCATGCCCATTTTCCTACTTCAAGCAAATGAACTTCAATAACTGATTTTTCACTCCTGCCTCATATATCCCACCCCTAGACATGTGTCAATGTCACATGATAACCAATGGTATTTATTTCACCTATCAGCCGTTTTAATATTATGATAATTGGTGTATGAAAATCCTTGCTCCTCCTAAAAGTCTAATATTGAACAAATTGTACTTTCCAGTCTGACATTTCTTCCCTCACCAAGGAATAGGTTATTTCCTTATAGAATGTGCGTTCCTTTTCTATAATACTCTCTTCTGAAATCAAGATGATATTTCATGATGCCAATGGTTATTTCCATCTTGCTTTGTCCTAGACGATTGTATTAAAAATAAGATTGGATACAATAGAGCGGTCTGACATGTTTCCTAACCATAATATGATTTTCATGTTTGGACAAGAATTTCATTTCTAAAGCAACCCTTCCTGAATTTCTACATCATTCCTGACCCTTATTAAATGTCATTATCTGTGGATGACCCAATCTCTAAATTTGCACTTCATACTGGTTTATGTGGCCACTGAATACTTTCTAAGCAGACACAAAGAGGGTTGTGAATCCTTAACCATACATCTAGGAGCATGTTATTTATCACGGGAATGTATGAGTACATTGGCAATTTGGCATTACCATTACCCTTGTCAATGGGGTATATCCCTATACAGTATGATGTTGTCAGCATTGACTAGTCGGTATTTGTAGGGGGATCAATAGTAATGGCTATACCCAATTTTATTTTTATTCATACATTTCCAGGAGAAATCACATAATAGTTATAAGATAAGTTTCCACAGCATTATTGTGTGCAGTGCATTGTTTATGCAGAATATTAACTAAAACAGTCATGTCAGGATGGTTAGTGGGCTCTTTAAACTAGGAAATGACCTTTTTTTTTAAAAGATTATCTGTGGATTTCCAATTATTGCTTAGTACTCTAGATATAAGGGTACTACACTGGTATGTAGTTTTATATTATATTATATTGTTATGTATGATATTGTTTATGTTTTGAGCATTGTTACCTACAATCTACACCACTGGGATACCATGACACTGATGTGGGCTCTTTCTAACAAAAAAGGTATCAACCAAGGTTACCAACCTCTTAAATTAAAGTTGTCCTCTACATTCCTCTTACTTGTCATCTTAGTTCAATACATTTTGATTTAAATCACTTGAGATTCCAGAATTTAAATTAAACAAGTGTAAAGATAATTCTCTTTCAAAACAGGTTATTTCACGCAACGCATCAATATATCTTGAACCAGGATGGAAGGTAAGGATGGACACATCTGTGGTAACAATTTAAACCTTAGAAATTTGATGGAATCAGATGAAGCATATTAGCATTTAATTATTACATCTACAGTACCTTTCCCAAAACTTTTTGTGGATGTTAGAAAATTTGAACAAATAAAATGTCCGAACATGATATGAATGTCTAATCAACTGAGATTTCACCTCGGAGACCTCACCTCTCAGGAGAACATAGGAACCTACACCATAAATACAGCAGGTTAGACAGCTACAGACAAGCTCCTTCAAGAATATGAGAATCATAGAATTGCTCTTTTAAGCAATCACCTGTCTTTTCATAGTGCAGCAGAATGGGACCATTGCTGGCCATCTTGATTGGCATAATTGCCTAGCATAATTGTTTTTCTGGGAATCCCAGTGGTCCTCCACATATTAGATATACAGTATCATATCCTGGTTTTATGATATTAATATATGAGATGGGAATTCCCTTTTAAGGGGACAAACTTTGATGCAATACATACAAGAAGTTTGGGCACCAATTATTCTTTTGCCTATTTTACGAAAAAATCTCAAATGATGGAACCCCTTTGAATAATCCCAAACCACAATTCCTCTTCACAATGGAATGAGAACTTTCCATAAAAATCTTCTATCATCTCAGCATAATAAGTTTTGTCTCAGAACTAAAATCTATTCACACATCAGCCGAAGCAAATGCTCATCTGTAGGAGTATTCCTTTATCTCAGCGGTGTGTGGGCCTGTCACCAGAAAGACAAGTCTATACATACTTATTTCTTAATCTAAAAATTTGCAGCTCATTGATTCATAACAGCTTAACAGCCATTGCACAAGTTAAAGGGGCTGAAGCTGAAATGCTCCCAACTAATAATTACTATGAATATATATTTTTCTGTCTCATAATAGGTAACTTCAGATCAGCGCCAAAACCACAATGTAATGAAATTGTCAACATTTCCTCCATTTTTTTTTCTATTCGTGACAAATGGTTGGAACATATCACCTTTTTTCCTAATGGAAAACCTAACTGGAATACATCAAAATGCTATTAGGTTTTTTTTTCATTTTCAACTACAATTTAAAGCTGGAGGAATGAAGGCAGCCTTCATAATCCGAGCCGGTTAAAATATTCTCTGTCCCTGCTAAAATGACGGCTATAGAAAAGCAGGCCGACTTGTTTGCTGCACTATTGTCCTCTTCCAGACAGACAGCAGCATTCAGGTAAATCGTGCAGCAGGCAGATCAGAACCAAGGCAGATCTCTGATAGGGAGGTTATTGTTTCAGTTATTATATGCTACATGTGTATTTAATAAAACAATACATTTACTTTACTTGACGGGTGACTATTCATGCATAGTATGTCTCATATCGGAATTAGGTCTGGGATAATACCCGGCGTACAATGCATTTCAAATTCAGCTGATTGTAATATTGGATGGAAAAATATCAAGTCCGCTTGTCCCGTGGGAAATATCTACAGGGCATTTTAATGTATTTTTTTTCTAATGTTGAACGTGCTTATATGAAATGCAGAGATTTTTACACGTCTGATGGGAATGACAAAGTTGATAATAAGGAACAGGACGGCAGGAGGATTTCGGCTTAAAAAGGCTGCACAATTTTTTCTCAGCTACCCCTCTCTGCCAGTTCCTGACTATGTAGCTCTTCAGTTTAACCCCTTATTGTTTGCTGTGATGAATTGATAGGTATGTTAAGGATATACACATAATACAGTTGTCTGTTCCAGCTTTTATTTAAGTAAATGGATGCAATATTTCAAATCTAATATCTAGCTGTAGCTACTTACCATATGTATTTGATCTGTTATTGGTTCACACTATCTTGTTTGGCCTGGAACATTCATACATAATCCATTTACTGATCTGCATTATCTCATGCATTGTTTCAATAGTTTGTATTCATTTGTGGGTGAGGCCTAAAACAGAATATGGCCCTAATACACCCTTTGAGCATGATGGAGTCATCAAACAGCACCTACAGACTTCTATGGGGCCCTATTGGGCCATTACTTCTAGAAAAAAAATCTCTCTAAAATATGGTGTTGTATGGACAAACATGTAACAGTACATGGAGTGGCTCCTGCATGTTCCACGTGGTGTAAATTTTCCTGATTCCTGAGTGAAAAAAAAATGGATTGGTTTCATTTAATGCAACTCTTAACAATCTGTTTGGAATTGCTGCGATTTAGTAAGAGAAAGAAAAAAGTTCATGGTATGGACCAACTCATTACTATGAGAAAATGCTTTATTTTGCATGTCTTTAAATTAACCCTTTAAGGACCCTGGGAGTTTTAATTTTTGCGTTTTCATTTTGCGCTCCATGCTTTTCAAGAGTACTTTTTAATTTTTCTGTTCACTATTTCTGTTCACTTCTGTTCCATATGAGGGCTTGTTTATTGCGAGACAAGTTGTACTTTTTAACGCCACCATTTAATATTGCATATGATGTAGTGGAAAGCGGGAAAAAAATTCCAAATGGGGTGAAAGTGCGATAAAAATGACCAGTTAGTTTTATTCAACAGGTCAGTTCAAATCCAGTGACACCCTGTATGTATAGTTTTTCTTGCGTTTTATTTCAGTTTTATTTCTTTGTTGCCATATTTTGACCCCTATAACTTTTTTGTAATTATGTGTACGGAGCTGTATGGGGGCTCATTTTTTGCGGGGCAATCTGAACTTTTCATAGCTACCATTTTGGGCTGTGTATGACTATTTCATCACGTTTTGGGTCCATTCACACGTCCGTGTGTGTTTTGCGGATCCACGGATCCACAAAACACGGACATCGCACTACATAGAAAATGCCTTTTCCTTTTCCTTTGCCTTTGCGGACAAGAATAGGACATGTTCTATTTTTTTTGGGAACGCTATTGCGGACCCGGAAGTGTGGATCCGCAATTGTGGACCCGGCCGGGACATCGTCTGTCCCCATTGAAACTAATGGGTCCGTAATTCCTTTCTGCAAAATGCGGAACAGAATTGCGGACGTGTGAATGGACCCTTTATTTTATTTTTTTGGAGGAAATGAAGCATCAAAAAATTGTGAATCAGCCATTCGGATGCTTTTTTCCGTTTTTCTGTTTGCCATATGGGGAATATATTATATATATGTTTATGCTATGGGCGTTTTCGCACATTGCGATGCCCATGATATGTGTTTTTTAAATTTTTTTGTTCTTTTCTTTTGGGAAAAGGGGGGTGATTGGAACTTTTATGTATTTTTTATTTATTTTTAAACTTTTTTTTTTACACTTTTCTATAGTTCCCATAGGGAATTATAACAATCAATCATCTGATTGCTATTCTCATATATTCCAATGCACTAGCATTGGAATATGATAAAATTGCTTATTTCCTATGGAGTTCTATTACAGGCTAGAGCTCCATAGTAAATACTATCCAGCAGCCTTGTGTCATTCACAAAGACACAGGCTGCTGCATACATGTTCTGGCTCCTCCGATCGCCACACGGGGGAGCCAGAGCAAAATCAAAAGTGAAACTTTCGGTTTTCTGCACACGCAGATGCCATGGTCAGGATTGACCATGGCATCTGAGGGGTTAAGTGTCCGCGATCAGCATAACTGCCGGTTGCGGACATTAGCTGCGGGTGTCTGCTTCAAGAAGCAGATGGCCACCCGTTGCAATGGTGCCTGCAGTGAGCGGGCACCATGTTTAGGGACCGGACCCATGACGTGCCTCATAGTTACATAGTTACATAGTTAATACGTTTGAAAAAAGACATAAGTCCATGGCTAAGTCCAAAATGAGACTGAGATTTCTACATGTTTTCATAAGCATTAATGTTGTTTACTTTTAAGAATTCATCTAAACCCTTTTTAAAACTGTCCACTCTTCCTGCTGTGACCATGTCCTAAGGAAGTCTATTCCACAGATTTACAGTTCTTGCAGTGAAGAAGTTTTGACACTTTTGGAGATTAAACTTTTTCTTCTCCAGTGGAAGGCAGTGCCCCCTTGTCTTTTGAGGGCATTTTACGTGCAACAGTTTTTCACCGTATTTTTTGCATGGCCCATTTATATATTTGTATAGGTTAATCATGTCCCCCCTTAGACGTCTCTTCTTAACCCTAAGTTCACACTTGCGCGTTTTACAGCGCGTTCAAACGCGCTGTAAAAGGCCCTACGCATAAACAAATACTTGAGCTTTTTTTGGGGCGTTTTTTGCACGTATTGTGATTGACATTACAGTAGTCAATCACAAGAACGCGCGTACGACGCGCGTTTCCTATTGCAAAAACACGCTGAAATACCCGTGACAAAAACGCGTGTAAAACGCGCGTTTTTAGAACGCTCAGGTCTGAACCCAGGGTAAGACTAAATAAATTCAATTATTTTAATCTTTTTTTCATAACTAAGACCCCCCCCCCCCATGCCCCTTATTAGTTTAGTTGTTCTCCTCCGTACTTTTTCCAGCAGCAGAGCTTCCTTTCTTCCTTTCCTTTCTGAACTGCATATTCCAGATGAGGCCGCACGCTTTGTAAAGTGGTAATATCACATCCCTGCCCCCTGAGTCCATGCCTCGTTTAATGCATGACAATATCCTGGTATCCTGGTGGCCTTAGAAGCAGCTGATTGGCATTGTATGCTATGTTATTCAATCTATGATCTACAAGGACACCCAAATCCTTCTCTATTTGTGACTCCTCCAGTGTTAGATCCACTACATGTGATGCACGGAGATTATTACTACCAATATGCAAAACTTTACATTTATCCACATTGAACCTCATTTGCCAAGTTGATGCCCAATCACTCAGAGTGTTCAAATCAGCTTGTATTTTATGGACATCTTCCATAGACTGTACAGTTCTACGTAGCTTAGTGTCATCTGCAAAAATAGAAATGGTGCTATTAATCCTGTCCTCGATATCATTAATAAATAAATTAAATAATAGAGGACCTATTGCGTAACCTTGGGGTACACCACTTATAACTAGAGATGAGCGAATTTTTCAAAAATTCAATTAGCTGGTTTGCCCTTTTTTTTAAAAAAAATTGTTCGATCTGAATATATTTGCAGCAAATTTAGTAAAAAAAATGGCTATTTCTTTGCTGCAGAGAGTCTTTATAGTGATGTAGAACACTGTACCTTGCAGTAACAGGCATAGGGAGTTTGCTGTGGTAGTGAAATTATACTGTAAGTCAATATGACAAGCAGATGACAGGCGTCACTCTTAGAATTACTGCACGCATCACTTATTTGGGCAGTCAGGGGGCCAAAACTGACCAAATAACTCAAGCGTAAACTAATCAAATGCTCCCCTAGGCCATGCAGTGATAGTAAGGGCACAACGTTCATCCCTTTGGGTATTTCCTGGTTTTGGGTTTCTCCTGCTTGGTGTAAGTTGGGGTGCCCTTGGTGAAGATGAGTTTTGAAGTGCAAGTTAGGGGTCCCAGTGCTTTAAAAACAAGACGGTACTGTGATAATGCAGATGTTGATGCACAGACGGATGAGGCTGATGTTAGTACAAACAGTTCACTCTACTTTACTAAGGCAATTCAACCCCCAACCAACCACCAAACACATCTTTTAAAATAGGAGATGCATAATATCCACCCACTTACTGATGATCACCAGTTCCCCTTTAGGGAGGAAACTAAGGAGAAAACTACCAAGCCTTATGATTTAATGTTCTTAATGTTCTGCCCATATATTGAAGGTGACAGGGACATTCTAGGACGTATATTACTCCTGCATGTTCACATGTTATTTACATTTTAAATACATTTTAAATAAAGTAAAAAAAAGATGAGTAGTATAATCACACACAGAGTGAAAGGAGCAGGATCCCCAGCAGCACAGAGTATTTCAGGAGCGTGCCAATTGTGTTGGAAAGGACAGACAGGAACATCCGATACTGACAAATGGTAAATTATTAAATATGTGTGGTACCCTATGAGAAATCCCTATCAAAGCAAAAACACACATATGATATAATAACATTTTATTGGTAGAAATACGCACAGCACAAATTGAACATCATAATAAAATATAGCAGCAAATACATAAAGTGCCATGACAGGAAAAAAAACTCCCATACAGGTAGACTGGCCAGATATCATAACTCGACTGTGGGTGCGATTATACAAACAATATGTGAATTACACAAGCCAAAGTTTGAAACATCCACATGGTTAGCCCCAAAAATACAAAGGCAATTCATAAATCTCAATGAATGTAGAAGGAAATCAAATACTGATCAGGACCTATGAGGAAAAACCACCCCGCCACGTGTTTCACCTCACTTCCTCTTGGGGGGCGTGTCAAACCTTCTAACCTGTGTCCTATACAGTATATTCCTCCATATACCCATCCCACCTGGTTTGTAATTAGTACCTAAATGGAATCCTCCTGGGAATAACACCATATCTGGCCATAAAAGAGGCCGGACTGCCTACAAGATGACGTCACAGTCACGTGATCGGCACTGATCACCTGATCGGCCAGGTCATATGACACTAGAAACAACCCAGACAAAACCACTCCTCCTAACTATATACCTATCTCATAACAAAGAGAAAAAAAGGACAGCTGTCCCATAAGGTAAGTCAGAATGGCATGATTATATAATGGGTGAGTACTGGGGCTAATGCTTTGTTCAGGCGCAAAGATAGCTGCACCGTTCTCTAGGTGACATCACAATCAAGTGACCCGGCACTGATCACATGATTGGCCCGGTCACGTGACACCCACAGAAACATAGCAGCACCACGCCTCCTAAATATATAAACAGAAACCAGATCACTGCCCTATAAAATGAATCAAGGGGGCGCAATCCTACAGTGAAAACGATTGCTGGATATACACAGCGCCATCTTGATTAAGGGCTAAGTGGGCAGAAACCATTAGAAAACGTGGTGTGGTGTTTAACAAGCAGGATATGCTCAACCCATATGCAGTTGTGCATGTATATAGGGGAGCACATCCTGCACTTGTAGTCCGTTGCTAGAGGCAATCAACAGCAAAAAATGCATACAATGGAAGATGCCAGCAACGGACTACAAGTACCACAATAACCATCCTACATACGATAACGATAATGTGGATGTGGAGAACAATCAAAAACATAACCATAGCAAAGGCAGGTGCACTCTGTGGCAATACTAAACCCTCACACTGATAAAATTGAGAGGTTAGTTCGACATATCCTACTAGGAGGACATGTCTTAAGCTCGGACATCACGACAAGGTCTCTCAAGTAGCCCGAGGCCCTACCACTCAACCTACCTGTGCCGTATGGGCGATACCAGGGGCCGTTGGGCATTACGGGAGCGTGGGCAGAAAACAAGATTCTCAAATTTGATAAAAGATAATTATGTCACAGAGAGTCCCAAACCATTAAAGGGATATCATATCACACCTTAGTTAACAATATAATGACACCACAAAATTTCCTAAAATATTCTACCGATATACCATAAACTAAAAAAGTGAAAATGAATCCACAGTACCATAAAGTGAGCCTCTGTTCTTATTAGTAATATAGTGTTGACATATAATCATGGTGAATACATTTTGAAATATATACAATACACAATTTCGGGTTTCAAGGCCTACTTAAACAGTTGTTGCGGGTCTCTTTCCTTTAGTTTACACTTTGATTCAGAGACAATTTTATTTTTAGACCTTTAATTAATGGGGGATGTGGAAAAGGCACAGGTCTGCACAGCGACATATAGGAAGGAGACGCCTGGGAATACTATACTGCTTGCAGCATCATGTCACCCTCGCACACCCTATTGTGCGGAACATACCAAAAGGGGAACTCACTAGCGCAATACGCAATTGCTCAGATAATAAAACCTTTATGTCAGAGGCACAAAATATAAAAAAGCGATTGTGCCTCAGAAAATATACTGCACAATCGAAACAGAGGGCAATAGATCAGACACTTACATTGAATACGCGATCACTTATTTTTCCTAGTGATACACAAAAACTAAATAAACACCATCCCAGGGAGCTGAGACAGAAACAAGTAACGTTTACCACACAGTTTAATGAACAATATCAGGATATATGTGAGATAATAAGACGCCATTTACCTGTCTTTAATTTTGATAGAGACGGGGTGAGATAGTGTCAGATGGCATTAGGTTTGTTGCACGGAGAGCACCTAATCTGGGTCAATTACTGAGTCCCAGTCTGTTCCTGGATACCCCCCCTGCAAAACCCACTTGGTTGAAACATATTGGTAGCTATAAGTGTGGTCAGAATAAATGCATTTGTTGTTCCCATATGCAAATGGGCAAGACCTTTAATTCTACAGCAAATGGGAATTTGCAATCTATCTGGTCACATGTATAGCATGCAATCTCCAATATGTACGCTGTACATCAAATGCAATCAAAACAAGAGTACGTAAGCATATTTCAGATACACCACATTACAAAACAAGAAATGTCTCTGCAGTAAGCCTGCACTTTGCAGTAAAACATCAAGGGAATACTTCCAGTTTACGTGTTCAGGGGATTGAAAGGGTTACTCCACCAGTGAGAGGGGGAGACCACAGAAAAAAAAACTCCTGAATAGAGAAACCTTTTGGATGTATGAGCTTGGTATTTGTGTCCCAATGGGTTTAAACAAGAGATATGATTTGATTTTGCAATATTAATGAAAGTTATCCTGAGTATTGCCACTTTTGTCATAAGCAATATGTTTTTTATTATATATGGTTTTCTTGTTAATGAGTGGGGTGAATGTCTAAACCACCCACTCCAGGTGAACCTGCCTAGCCTGCCCTATGGTTGATGGGAGGTGTGGGAGTTTATATGGAGTGGTTTTTGCAAAGTACACTTGTCATGAGTAAGGACTGTGTGTCCAAAACGCATAGATTGTGTATTGTTATCCTGTGTATGGAGGATTTTTAAACCGCTTGAATAAAGAATTGGATTTTAGAAGCTGGACCTTTCCATTTTTTCTCACAATACACAATTTGTACATATATAATCTAAATAATATGATTGCACTACCCCAATAAATGCACTGAATCATAAAAATCAAAAGAAAAAACCCAAAAAAAAACAAAACACCATATTAGTGCAACACACAGCGACCATCAAAATGATGTGACAAATAAAAAGTGAAAAGTGCCAGTGCTAATTGTAAATTGTGACGTGCAGTGACATGCAGTGTTTATTAAAAAGCAATTAAACGAAATAACATAAAAAACTAAATTATGTCCCCAGGTAATACACAAAAGACAAAAAAAGATTTTTTTTTTTTATCCCACTTAATATTCCCATAGTGACATCCCATTAGATGTAAGAATCATTCACGATCCATGAATAAGCCCAAATATTCTCCGACAATCCCAATCAAAATGGTGAGGAGGATAACAGGACACCCGATAATTAGATATCTATAATATATGCCAAGAACGGTTAGAAGAAAAAGACCGAAATAGTAACCAGTTAAAATTGTTCAAAACATAGTTAAAACAACCTGTTAAAAACAAACAACATTAGTATGAGAAGCGCAAAACTGTTTTTTGACTTTCCTCGATTACTTAATAAAGTGTTGCCTAAAACAGGAGAGAATCGGCCAGTCTTCTGGTTATTCGAGAACTTGGTTGCGAAGGAGAAGGCATTCCAAAAAACTATTTCTCTCCACCTGGAGACAAATCCTGTCAAGATTGCTGCAAGTGCGGTATCGGCTGCTCATCAAGCCAGATACTTCTGTGGGTACCTGCCTGGCATGAACAGGCCTCTAGTAGCTACAGACAATGAGAATACAAAGCTTCAAGATTGCTTGGAGCCCGGAAGAGTCCCGAAGTTAATCAAGATTCAAACCATAACTACCAGCCCCTGGTCTCTTCGTCAGGGAAAACATAACAAGTTCCCAGACATCATGGATTGGAAGGAAGACATCCTGTGGTGCACAAAGATGGAGAGGGTTTCTGGATTCCCCGAGCACTATACGGACGTCTCAGAAAAGAACCACTGCTCCTGACAGATGCTCCTGGGAAGGTCATTAAGCGTCCCGGTCATCCGGTATCTATTCGTCCCACTGAAGGATTATTTTGAAAGTGTGTAGAAGCCACACGGGGCCCCCACGCTGCAGATTAATCATAGATAGAGTTGAGCGAACACCTGGAAGTTCGAGTTCGGGATCCGAACTTGACCCGAACTTGCCCCCGAAACCCATTGGAGTCAATGGGCACCCAAACTTTGGGGCACTAAAATGGCTCTGGAAAGAGCTAGAGGGCTAGAAATTGAAGCAACATGGGGGTAAAAGTAGGACAAGTGCCCTGCAAACAAATTTGGATAGGCTGCCATATGCAGAGCGCCGTGAGAACACCCGCAGGACTGCACTCCGGATCACTACGTACCTTGGGATGAGTATACCATACCTTTAATCCGGAGCACTGGTGTATGCTTAATGGAGACAGGAGTGAATGTTTATTGCAGAACAACCTCTGCACTGTCTGCATAGCGTACTATTTGAGCACCTTGATCATTACTGTTTATGACTGGCTTTTGTCCCATAAATAAGTACTAAATATATGAGTCCCCTGATGAGTCTGGTGATAACCTACAAAACGCGTTGGGACATGGACATGTTTTATCAGTACACCCCTGCTATTTATATGGTGAGAGTGTGAGGTCAAATCAAAACCCACACACTTGGGACTTTCAGTATTGACACAAGATATAAATCTTCGATACATGTATGCAGGACCCCTGAGGGACCCCTGGAAATTACCCCACTATACTTGGGGCTTCTTTTTGCATATATGTATTGAATGCATTATAGCGGTCTGAAATATAATACCCTACTACGATTTGTGGTCTTAAGTATAAGACCCTAGCATAATCTGATAACTGTTGCATTGACCGCACATTTATTGAGCTGTTAGACTGCTCCGTTTCAATACGGGTTTAGGATGGAGGGACCCGTGTTTCACCCGGTTTTTGACGAAGCTGGGCAGTCAGTTAGTAGGGAGGGTAACAATTTGGATAATAATAGGGAACACTAGGGCAAGCAGACCCAGCTCTGTGTCTATCCACCTATTGTTTCTCTCTTGATTCCATTATTATTGCTATCCCTTTTGGGGCCCTCCTGATAAGTCATTTGATTGATTTGGCTGTGACTTGGCAGCCTACATTGTTTTGAATAGACTCTTTGTATCAATTTGGGCTCATTTTACTGACTAAGCATTAACAGTTATGTTTTAGCTACTCTTTCAATGTGATATTTAGGGAAATAACTTAAAATAACCTAAAATACATAAAAATTAAAAATAAACGTTCTAAACCTGAGCACAAGTGAGTGACAGTGGCACCTGCAACCCCACAAACAAAGGATGTGGCAGCAATGCCACCACATCTTTCACCGTCACCAAGCATTTCCACACTATACCATCGAAGCATTCAGCTGTCCATCTGCCAATTAGAAAAAGAAATAGACAGTACCCCCCTACCCACCCGCGATCACTGGCCCTGAATGCCAGGATTTCAAAATTCCTGGTCCTTTGAAATGATGTCATTCTGTCTGGTGGAGATGGATGGAGACTTTTAAAAAACTTATGGCAGTGGCTGTCCCACAGTACGTGGTTCCCAGCCGCCACTACTTTTCCAGGCCAGCCATCCCATCCCTGCACAACCAAGTGGACAAAATCAGATGTGCACTGCGCAACACCATCTGTGGCAAGGTCCACATAACCACCAATACGTGGACCGGTAAGCATGAACAGGGAAGTTATTTCTCCCTAACAGCACACTGGGTAAATGTTGTGTCGACTGGGTCAAAGGCGGATATAAGTTTGGCGCATCTCCTTCCGCCCTGAGGATTGCAGGGCATTTCTATTTGCCTCCTGTTGCCTCCTCCTCCTACTCTGCTTCCCCCTCCTTTACCACCTCTTCATCTTTTCAGCGTAACACCTTCACCACCAACATCAGCACAGCCAGGGGGAAACGACAGCAGGCTGTTCTGAAACTTATCTGTTTGGGGGACAAACCCCACACAGTGCAGGAGCTGTGGATGGGCATGGAACAACAGACCGATGAGTGGTTGGTGTCACTGAGCCTCAAGCCCGGCCTGGTGGTGTGCGATAATGGGCAAAATCTCGTAGCAGCTCTGGGCCTAGCCGGTTTGACAAACATCCCTTGCCTGGCGCATGTGCTGAATTTGGTCGTGCAGAAATTCCTGAACACCTGACAGTGAAAATCAATTCAGTTAATCCAGCTCTTAGATTCTGGTTGGACAAATTCACTTTTATTGGTGCTCAAGGACCCCTGCGGCCTGAGCCGCAGATGTGACAGGCAAATAATTTTATTAAATTTGTCGGTTAGATTGTTGGGTAAAATTTCCACGGTTATCAGGAATTTTTATTATTAATCGTAACAAAAACTATACAAGAAACATTTCAAAAAGAGAAAATAAACCCAACCAGCCTCCCATCCTACCCCCCCCCCCCCATTTCACTCAGACCACTCATTAATACCCATTCACAAACTATTAACAAATTTACTTATAAACATATTTAAATAACTATAAGTCAGATAAATGAAATAAACAAACAAAACTATATACATGCCTTACCCTTAACCTATAAGGCCAGTCATATACAAGTGGCTCGGAGGGTGGGTTCCTGCACCAACATAGGTCAGGTACACAATTGTCCAGCAAGGGCACAGTCTGGAGGAGGAGAAGAAGAAACCGCGTTCACTTGAGTGTGGCTGGGGGGATACGGAGGACACAGAAGATACACCTCCCACAGAGGACAGCTTGTCGTTGCCTCTGGGCAGCCTGACAAACATGAGCGACTACATGCTGCAGTGCCTGCGCAATGACTGCCGAGTTGCCCACATTCTAACTTGTGCAGATTACTGGGTGGCCACCCTGCTGGATCCCCGTTACAAGGACAACGTGCCGTCCTTAATTCCGTCACTGAAGCGTGATCAGAAGAAGCCAACGCTGGTAGACGCGCTGCTGATGGCATTCACACCTGACACCGGGGGCTCAGTGGAAGCACAAGGCTAAAGCAGAGGAGGAGGAAGAAGAAGTCGCCAACGCGGCTGGGTCACCACCCGCACTTCAGAAGGCAAGGTTAGCATGGCCGAAAGGTGGAAAAGCTTTGTCAACACGCCACAACAACCAGCACCACCGGCAGATATGGAACATCTTAGCAAGAGGCAGCATTTCGGCAAAATGGTGGAATAGTATCTGTGCACACGCCTACACTTACTGACTGATGGGCCTGCCCAGGGTCGTAGCTACAGGGGAAGCAGGGAAAGCGGCTGCTTTGGGGCCCTCACCAAAAAGGGGCCCATCCAGGAGGAGGAGGACTAAAAGACTTTGTCAGGGCCCTCTCAACAGTATTATACAATGTTATTATATATAGTGGCAGTATTGACATTGTTGAATACGGATGGAACAGCTGCCATGCCTGGTCTGAGAGAGCGATCTTTAGTAGCCACAGGAATGGGGGCAGCATGAAAGGAAGGGGTTGCAAAAGAATTACTGGGGGAGAGGGGGCCCCATTCAAAAATTTGCTGTTGCAGCCAGTCATTTCTAGCTACGCCACTGGGTCTGCCGCATTTAACTTCTGGGTCTCCAAATTGGGGACATGGCCTCAGCTTCACCTTTATGCCTTGGAGGATACCGGCCTCACCCAACCATTGTTATACTACAGAGCACTTACTCTTTGTTTCTTTTTTATATTTCCCAATGTTTTGCGGTCTACCCCAATTTATAAAAAAAAAAAAAAAAAAACATTGTTGGCGACTAGTGTTGAGCGAACAGTTCGAGCATCGTTCGGGTTCGTACCGAATTTTGGGGTGTCCGGGACACGGACCCGAACCCGGATATTTTCAAAAAAGTTCAGGTTCAGGTCCGGTGTTCGTCGATTTCTTCCCGCTTTCTGAAGGGCTGCACAGCAGCCAATCAGCTAGCGTTTTACTTCTTGCCCTAAGAGCCCATCACAGCCATGCCTACTAATGGCATGGCTGTGATTGGCCAAGTGCAGCATGTGACCCAGCCTCTATTTAAGCTGGAGTCACGTAGCGCCGCACGTCACACTGCTCTGATTAGTGTAGGGAGAGGACGCAGCTTCTGTCAGGGCGAGATAGGCAGGGATAAAGAAGTGATTGATCTACATTTCTACACTTGTGCATCAGAACAACTCAGCTGAGTCACTATTTTGTTTAGACTGGCCAGAGCGATTTTTACTGGCACATGTAACTGGGCTGACCGGCGGTGGCCATTTTGGGACTTGTGGTGCGCCAGCACAAGCTGCCACAGAGTCTAAACCAAAGCTCCAAAGAAGTGAAAAATCTACACCTGTGAATCAGAACAACAGCGATTCAGCTGCTCAGTCAAAGTCAATTTTTTTTCTGGCTGGGCAGACCGTTTTCTGGCACATGTTACTGGGCTGACAGGCGGCGGCCATTTTGGGACTTGTGGTGCTACAGCAAAAGCTGCCACAACGTCCATTAATCTCATGTAATAGTCGATTTTTTCATAGATATACTACATCAGGGGTTTGGCTTTGCTTGTGTCACCCATACTAACTGCAAAGATATTTAATATATCAGTGGTGAAACTGAAAGTAACCCACTTGGATAGCAAATCCCATTAATGTGCTGTTCCAGCTAGGCTAGCCAGTGCCACTACAGCCAAGTCCAATACTGTCAGCCAGAAATATATTTTTTTTTTATGTGCCAGAAATATAAATTAAAAAAAGCTTTCACCGTAATAATAAAATTATTCTGGTGTTAGACCAGAAGAAGCACTCCTGTTGTAATTAATACTGTAAAAAGGCTTAGGCAATATTTCTCCCAGTGTGGGAAATTTATCTAGCAAAACTAGCATTTTAAAAATTCCGGTGTTCTGAAATACCAGCAGTCCTCTTGTAATTAATACCGCAAAAAGGCATTATATCGTCCAGTGTTGTAATTTTGGTGAAAAAAAGGTCAATTTAATCAATCTGGTGTTAGTTACACCAGAAACAGTAGGCCTCACGTTTTTACTCCTGTAAAAAGAAATTAATACCTGAAAAACGCATTACATTGTCCAGTGTTGTAATTTTGGTAAAAAAAAGGCCAATTTAATCAATCTGGTGTTAGGTACACCAGAAACAGTAGGCCTCACGTTTTTACTCCTGTAAAAAGGAATTAATACCAGAAAAAGGCATTACATTGTCCAATGTTGAAATTTTGGTGAAAAAAAGGCCAATTTAATCAATCTGGTGTTAGTTAGACCAGAAACAGTAGGCCGCACGATTTTACTCCTGTAAAAAGGAATTATATCTCCCCTTGTGGGAATCTATGTACCAAAACTAGCATTTTAAAAATTCTGGTGTGCAATTTGCAGCAGTTTTCTTGTAATTAATACCGGAAAAAGGAATTATATCTTCCAGTGTGGGAATTTTGGGGCTAAAAAATAATATATTTTATTGTGTTGCGAGTTGAATCGCAACAATGAGTAAACATTCTATTAAGGGACGAGGACGCGGTCGTGGTGGTGTCCGTGGAGCCTCTGTTGCTGGCAGAGGACGTGGCCGTTCGGCCTCAGGCACACAAAGTAGTGAACCAACTCCCTCAAGTAGCCGGCAGAATTTACAGCGATATTTGGTGGGGCCCAATGCCGTTATGAGGATGGTAAGGCCTGAGCAGGTACAGGCATTAGTCGATTGGGTGGCCGGCAGTGCTTCCAGCACGTTCACCACATTGTCTTCCGCCCAGTCTTCTGCGGAAAGCGCACAGGTGGCACCTGAAAACCAAGCCCATCAGTCTGTCACATCACCCCCATGCATATCAGGGAAACTGTCTGAGCCTCAAGTTATGCAGCAGTCTCTTATTCTGTTTGAAGACTCTGCTCCCACGGTTTTCCAGGGGCGTCCACCTAGCCCTTCCCCAGCGGTGGGAGACATTCCATGCACTGACGCACAACCACTTATGTATCCAGATGATGAGGACATGGGAATACCACCACAGCAGAGTGACCGAGTCTCTGATGATGACGAAACACTGGTGCCCACTGCCGCGTCTTATTGCAGTGTGCAGACTGAACAGGAGGAGGTCAGGGAGGAAGACTGGGTGGAAGACGATGCAGAGGACGATGAGGTCTTAGACCCCACATGGACTGAAGGTCGTGCCGCTGACTTAAATAGTTCAGAGGAAGAGGCAGTGGTGAGACCGAGACAACAGCGAAGCCAAAGAGGGAGCAGGGGGCAAAAGCAGAACAGCCGCCGTCCAGAGAGTTCGCCTGCTATTGGCCAGCGCCAACAGGGACCCAGCACCCCAAAGGCATCTTCAAGGAGTTCCCTGGCATGGCACTTCTTCAAACAATGTGCTGACGACAAGACCAGAGTGGTTTGCACGCTGTGCCATCAGACCCTGAGGCGAGGCATTAACGTTCTTAACCTGAGCACCACCTGCATGATCAGGCATCTACATGCAAAGCATGAACTGCAGTGGAGTACACACCTTAAAAACAAGGAACCCGCTCAGGCTCCCCCTGCTCCCTCTACCGCTGCTGCCTCGGCTTCCGCCTCGAGAGGAATGTTGCCACCTGCCGAGCAGCAAACAGAGGATGTGCCACCGACACCACCACCACCACCGCCACCTAGCGTCTCCACTATTTCACACAGCAGCGTTCAGCTCTCCATCTCTCAAACCTTTGAGAGGAAGCGCAAATTCCCACCTAGTCACCCTTGAGCCCTTGGCCTGAATGCCAGCATTTCTAAACTACTGGCCTTTGAAATGCTGTCATTCCGGCTGGTGGACACAGACAGCTTCAAACAGCTGATGGTCATGGCTGTCCCCCAGAATGTGGTTCCCAGCAGCCACTACTTCTCCAAGACAGCCGTGCCTTCCCTGCACATGCAAGTGTCCGATAAAATCAAGTGTGCACTGCGCAACGCCATTTGTGGCAAGGTCCACCTAACCACAGATACGTGGACCAGTAAGCACGGCCAGGGACGCTATATCTCCCTAACTGCACACTGGGTAAATGTAGTGGCGGCTGGGCCGCAGGCGGAAAGTTCCTTGGCGCACGTCCTTCCGCCGCCAAGGATCACAGGGCATCATTCTTTGCCTCCTGTAGCCTCCTCCTCCTACTCGGCTTCCTCCTCCTCTGCTTCCACCAGCTCATCCAGTCAGCCACACACCTTCACCACCAACTTCAGCACAGCCCGGGGTAAACGTCAGCAGGCCATTCTGAAACTCATATGTTTGGGGGACAGGCCCCACACCGCGCAGGAGTTGTGGCGGGGTATTGAACAACAGACCGACCAGTGGTTGCTACCGGTGGGCCTCAAGCCCGGCCTGGTGGTGTGCGATAATGGGCGAAATCTCGTCGCAGCTCTGGGACTAGCCGGTTTGACGCACATCCCTTGCCTGGCGCATGTGCTGAATTTGGTGGTGCAAAAGTTCATTCACAACTACCCAGACATGTCAGAGCTGCTGCATAAAGTGCGGGCCGTCTGTGCGCGCTTCCGGCGTTCACATCCTGCCGCTTGCCGCTGCTCGCCTGTCAGCACTACAGCGGAACTTCGGCCTTCCCGCTCACCGCCTAATATGCGACGTGCCCACCCGGTGGAACTCCACCTTGCACATGCTGGAGAGACTGTGCGAGCAGCAGCAGGCCATAGTGGAGTTTAAGCTGCAGCACGCACGGGTCAGTCGCACTGCGGAACAGCACCACTTCACCACCAATGATTGGGCCTCCATGCGAGACCTGTGTGCCCTGTTGCGCTGTTATCAGCGTGACAATACCAATTCTATGTCTCCTAGAGAAAACGCTTAGGGCGATGATGGAAGAGGAGGTGGGCCAGGGCCAGGAGGAGGAGGAGGAGGATGACGGGTCGTTTTTAGCACTTTCAGGCCAGTCTGTTAGAAGTGGCTCAGAGGGAGGTTTTTTTCAACAGCAGAGGGCAGGTACAAATGTGGCCAGCCAGGGACCACTACTGGAGGACGAGGAGGATGAGGAGGAGGTGGAGGAGGATGAGGATGAAGCAGGTTCACAGCGGGGTGGCACCCGACACAGCTCAGGCCCGAATATGTGCTGTGGGGCCTCTCTCCTCTTTCTGGGTGCAGGGGTCAAAGTAACTAAAAGTGGCCTTCTCCTGTGCTGGATGGTATAAATGTAATGCTTGTGCTGTCTGACATATCTCCTCTGTCTGGGTGCTAAGGCCTAAGTCACTGAAAGTGGCCTTCTCTTGTGGTGGTTGATATGATGCCAGATTGTCTGCTGTGGGACCTCTCTCCTTTGATAGGCAGGGATAAAGAAGTGATTGATCTACATTTCTACACTTGTGCATCAGAACAACTCAGCTGAGTCACTATTTTGCTTAGACTGGCCAGAGCGATTTTTACTGGCACATGTAACTCGGCTGACCGGGCGGTGGCCATTTTGGGACTCTGTGGTGCGCCAGCACAAGCTGCCACAGAGTCTAAACCAAAGCTCCAAAGAAGTGAAAATCTACACCTGTGAATCAGAACAACAGCGATTCAGCTGCTCAGTCAAAGTCAATTTTTTTCTGGCTGGGCAGACCGTTTTCTGGCACATGTTACTGGGCTGATAGGCGGCGGCCATTTTGGGACTTGTGGTGCTACAGCAAAGCTGCCACAACGTCCATTAATCTCATGTAATAGTCGATTTTTTCATAGATATACTACATCAGGGGTTTGGCTGTGCTTGTGTCACCCATACTAACTGCAAAGATATTTAATATATCAGTGGTGAAACTGAAAGTAACCCACTTGGATAGCAAATCCCATGAATGTGCTGTTCCAGCTAGGCTAGCCAGTGCCACTACAGCCAAGTCCAATACTGTCAGCCAGAAATATATTTTTTTTTATGTGCCAGAAATATAAATTAAAAAAGCTTTCACCGTAATAATAAAATTATTCTGGTGTTAGACCAGAAGAAGCACTCCTGTTGTAATTAATACTGTAAAAAGGCTTAGGCAATATTTCTCCCAGTGTGGGAAATTTATCTAGCAAAACTAGCATTTTAAAATTCCGGTGTTCTGAAATACCAGCAGTCCTCTTGTAATTAATACCGCAAAAAGGCATTATATCGTCCAGTGTTGTAATTTTGGTGAAAAAAGGTCAATTTAATCAATCTGGTGTTAGTTACACCAGAAACAGTAGGCCTCACGTTTTTACTCCTGTAAAAAGAAATTAATACCTGAAAAACGCATTACATTGTCCAGTGTTGTAATTTTGGTAAAAAAAGGCCAATTTAATCAATCTGGTGTTAGGTACACCAGAAACAGTAGGCCTCACGTTTTTACTCCTGTAAAAGGAATTAATACCAGAAAAAGGCATTACATTGTCCAGTGTTGTAATTTTGGTGAAAAAAAGGCCAATTTAATCAATCTGGTGTTAGTTAGACCAGAAACAGTAGGCCGCACGTTTTTACTCCTGTAAAAGGAATTATATCTCCCGTGTGGGAATCTATGTACCAAAACTAGCATTTTAAAAATTCTGGTGTGCAATTTGCAGCAGTTTTCTTGTAATTAATACCGGAAAAGGAATTATATCTTCCAGTGTGGGAATTTTGGGGCTAAAAATAATATATTTTATTGTGTTGCGAGTTGAATCGCAACAATGAGGAAACATTCTATTAAGGGACGAGGACGCGGTCGTGGTGGTGTCCGTGGAGCCTCTGTTGCTGGCAGAGGACGTGGCCGTTCGGCCTCAGGCGCACAAAGTAGTGAACCAACTCCCTCAAGTAGCCGGCAGAATTTACAGCGATATTTGGTGGGGCCCAATGCCGTTATGAGGATGGTAAGGCCTGAGCAGGTACAGGCATTAGTCGATTGGGTGGCCGACAGTGCTTCCAGCACGTTCACCACATTGTCTTCCGCCCAGTCTTCTGCGGAAAGCGCACAGGTGGCACCCTGAAAACCAAGCCCATCAGTCTGTCACATCACCCCCATGCATATCAGGGAAACTGTCTGAGCCTCAAGTTATGCAGCAGTCTCTTATTCTGTTTGAAGACTCTGCTCCCACGGTTTTCCAGGGGCGTCCACCTAGCCCTTCCCCAGCGGTGGAAGACATTCCATGCACTGACGCACAACCACTTATGTATCCAGATGATGAGGACATGGGAATACCACCACAGCAGAGTGACCGAGTCTCTGATGATGACGAAACACTGGTGCCCACTGCCGCGTCTTATTGCAGTGTGCAGACTGAACAGGAGGAGGTCAGGGAGGAAGACTGGGTGGAAGACGATGCAGAGGACGATGAGGTCTTAGACCCCACATGGACTGAAGGTCGTGCCGCTGACTTAAATAGTTCAGAGGAAGAGGCAGTGGTGAGACCGAGACAACAGCGAAGCCAAAGAGGGAGCAGGGGGCAAAAGCAGAACAGCCGCCGTCCAGAGAGTTCGCCTGCTATTGGCCAGCGCCAACAGGGACCCAGCACCCCAAAGGCATCTTCAAGGAGTTCCCTGGCATGGCACTTCTTCAAACAATGTGCTGAGGACAAGACCAGAGTGGTTTGCACGCTGTGCCATCAGACCCTGAGGCGAGGCATTAACGTTCTTAACCTGAGCACCACCTGCATGATCAGGCATCTACATGCAAAGCATGAACTGCAGTGGAGTACACACCTTAAAAACAAGGAACCCGCTCAGGCTCCCCTGCTCCCTCTACCGCTGCTGCCTCGGCTTCCGCCTCGAGAGGAATGTTGCCACCTGCCGAGCAGCAAACAGAGGATGTGCCACCGACACCACCACCACCACCGCCACCGTCACCTAGCGTCTCCACTATTTCACACAGCAGCGTTCAGCTCTCCATCTCTCAAACCTTTGAGAGGAAGCGCAAATTCCCACCTAGTCACCCTCGAGCCCTTGGCCTGAATGCCAGCATTTCTAAACTACTGGCCTTTGAAATGCTGTCATTCCGGCTGGTGGACACAGACAGCTTCAAACAGCTGATGGCCATGGCTGTCCCCCAGTATGTGGTTCCCAGCCGCCACTACTTCTCAAGACAGCCGTGCCTTCCCTGCACATGCAAGTGTCCGATAAAATCAAGTGTGCACTGCGCAACGCCATTTGTGGCAAGGTCCACCTAACCACAGATACGTGGACCAGTAAGCACGGCCAGGGACGCTATATCTCCCTAACTGCACACTGGGTAAATGTAGTGGCGGCTGGGCCCCAGGCGGAAGAGTTCCTTGGCGCACGTCCTTCCGCCGCCAAGGATCACAGGGCATCATTCTTTGCCTCCTGTAGCCTCCTCCTCCTACTCGGCTTCCTCCTCTCTCTGCTTCCACCAGCTCATCCAGTCAGCCACACACCTTCACCACCAACTTCAGCACAGCCCGGGGTAAACGTCAGCAGGCCATTCTGAAACTCATATGTTTGGGGGACAGGCCCCACACCGCGCAGGAGTTGTGGCGGGGTATTGAACAACAGACCGACCAGTGGTTGCTGCCGGTGGGCCTCAAGCCCGGCCTGGTGGTGTGCGATAATGGGCGAAATCTCGTGGCAGCTCTGGGACTAGCCGGTTTGACGCACATCCCTTGCCTGGCGCATGTGCTGAATTTGGTGGTGCAAAAGTTCATTCACAACTACCCAGACATGTCAGAGCTGCTGCATAAAGTGCGGGCCGTCTGTGCGCGCTTCCGGCGTTCACATCCTGCCGCTGCTCGCCTGTCAGCGCTACAGCGGAACTTCGGCCTTCCCGCTCACCGCCTAATATGCGACGTGCCCACCCGGTGGAACTCCACCTTGCACATGCTGGAGAGACTGTGCGAGCAGCAGCAGGCCATAGTGGAGTTTCAGCTGCAGCACGCACGGGTCAGTCGCACTGCGGAACAGCACCACTTCACCACCAATGATTGGGCCTCCATGCGAGACCTGTGTGCCCTGTTGCGCTGTTTAAGTACGCCACCAACATGGCCAGTGGCGATGCCACTGTTATCAGCGTGACAATACCAATTCTATGTCTCCTAGAGAAAACGCTTAGGGCGATGATGGAAGAGGAGGTGGGCCAGGGCCAGGAGGAGGAGGAGGAGGATGACGGGTCGTTTTTAGCACTTTCAGGCCAGTCTGTTAGAAGTGGCTCAGAGGGAGGTTTTTGCAACAGCAGAGGGCAGGTACAAATGTGGCCAGCCAGGGACCACTACTGGAGGACGAGGAGGATGAGGAGGAGGTGGAGGAGGATGAGGATGAAGCAGGTTCACAGCGGGGTGGCACCCAGCACAGCGCAGGCACATCCCTGGTGCGTGGCTGGGGGATACAGAGGATGATGACGATACGCCTCCCACAGAGGACAGCTTGTCCTTACCTCTGGGGAGCCTGGCACACATGAGCGATTACATGCTGCAGTGCCTGCGCAACGACAGCAGAGTTGCCCACATTTTAACGTGTGCTGACTACTGGGTGGCCACCCTGCTGGATCCACGGTACAAAGACAATGTGCCCACTTTACTTCCTGCACTGGAGCGTGATAGGAAGATGCGCGAGTACAAGCGCACGCTGGTAGACGCGCTCCTGAGAGCATTCCCAAACTGTCACAGGGGAACAGGTGGAAGGCCAAGGCCAAGGCAGAGGAGGAGCTAGAGGTCGCCCACGCAGCAGTGTCACGGCCAGCTCCTCTGAGGGCAGGGTTAGCATGGCAGAAATGTGGAAAAGTTTTGTCTCCACGCCACAGCTAACTGCCCCACCACCTGATACGGAACGTGTTAGCAGGAGGCAACATTTCACTAACATGGTTGAACAGTACGTCTGCACACAACTCCACGTACTGACGGATGGTTCGGCCCCATTCAACTTCTGGGTTTCCAAATTGTCCACGTGGCCAGAATTAGCATGTTATGCCTTGGAGGTGCTGTCCTGCCCGGCGGCCAGCGTTTTATCTGAACGTGTATTCAGCACGGCAGGGGCGTCATTACTGACAAACGCAGCCGCCTGTCCGCAGCCAACGTGGACAAGCTGACGTTTATAAAAATGAACCAGGCATGGATCCCACAAGACCTGACCCTCCCTTGTGCAGAGTAGTCCATAATAACTGCCTTAAACCATGTTGTCTTGTACTCCTGGCCACTTCTTCATTGAAAAATCAATTTTTGAAATTAAGTAGGATCTTGGGGTGCAACCCAGAGTTGAATGAACCTTCCCTCTGTCTGGGTGCCGGGGCCAAAGTACATGAAAGTGTCCTTCTCCTGTGCTGGGTGATATGAATGTTATACTTGTGCTGTCTGACATGTCTCCTTTGTGTGGGTGCAGGGGCCAAAGTCACTGAAAGCGGCCTTCTCCTGTGGTGGGTGATCGAAATGCCTGATTCTCTGCTGTGGGACCTCTCTCCTCTTTCTGGGTGCAGGGGTCAAAGAAACAAAAGGTGGCCTACTCCTGTGGTGGTTGACATGATGCCTGATTCTCTGCTGTGGGACCTCTCTCCTCCGTGTGGCTGCAGGGGTCAAGGTCTCTAAAAGTGCCCTTCTCCTGTGGTGGTTGATGTAAAACTGATGCTTGTGCTATCTGACCTGTCTCCTCTGTGTCGGTGCTAAGGCCTAAGTCACTGAAAGCGGCCTTCTCCTGTGCTGGCTGATATAAATGCCTGAATCTCTGCTGTGGGACCTCTCTCCTCCGTGTGGCTGCAGGGGTCAAAGTCTCTAAAAGTGCCCTTCTCCTGTGGTGGTTGATGTAAAACTGATGCTTGTGCTATCTGACCTGTCTCCTCTGTGTCGGTGCTAAGGCCTAAGTCACTGAAAGCGGCCTTCTCCTGTGCTGGCTGATATAAATGCCTGAATCTCTGCTGTGGGACCTCTCTCCTCCGTGTGGCTGCAGGGGTCAAAGTCTCTAAAAGTGCCCTTCTCCTGTGGTGGTTGATGTAAAACTGATGCTTGTGCTATCTGACCTGTCTCCTCTGTGTCGGTGCTAAGGCCTAAGTAACTAAATGGTGGCCTTCTCCTGAGGTGGTTGATATGATGCCTGATTATGTGCTGTGGGACCTCTCTCCTCTTTCTGGGTGCAGGGGTCAAATTAACTAAAGGTGGCCTACTCCTGTGGTGGGTGATCTGTAAAACTGATGCTTGCGCTATCTGACCTGTCTCCTCTGTCTCGTTGCTAAGGCCTAACTCACTGAAAGTGGCCTTGTCATGTGCTGGGTGATATAAATGTGATACAAGTGCCATCTGACATGGTTGAAGCTATCAAATTAACTAAAGGTGGCCGACTCCTGTAGTGGGTGATCAGTAAAACTGATGCTTGTGCTATCTGACCTGTCTCCTCTGTCTCGTTGCTAAGGCCTAACTCACTGAAAGTGGCCTTGTCATGTGCTGGGTGATATAAATGTTATACTTGTGCCATCTGACATGGTTGCCGGGGTCCCATTAAATGATGGCCTACTCCTGTGGTGGGTGATCTAAATGCCTGATTCTCTGCTGTGAAAACCTCTCTCCTCCGTCTGGGTGCAGGGGTCAAAGTCTCTAAAAGTGGCCTTCTCTTGTGCTGGGTGATGTAAAACTGATGCTTGTACCATCTGACATGGTTGCCGGGGTCCCATTAAATGATGGCCTACTCCTGTGGTGGGTGATCTAAATGCCTGATTCTCTGCTGTGAAAACCTCTCTCCTCCGTCTGGGTGCAGGGGTCAAAGTCTCTAAAAGTGGCCTTCTCTTGTGCTGGGTGATGTAAAACTGATGCTTGTACCATCTGACATGGGTGCAGGGGTCAAATTAACTAAATGGTGGCCTACTCCTGTGGTGGGTGATATGAGGCCTTAATATGTGCTGTGAAAACCTCTCTCCTCCGTCTGGGTGCAGGGGTCAAAGTCTCTAAAAGTGGCCTTCTCTTGTGCTGGGTGATGTAAAACTGATGCTTGTACCATCTGACATGGTTGCCGGGGTCCCATTAAATGATGGCCTACTCCTGTGGTGGGTGATCTAAATGCCTGATTATCTGCTGTGAAAACCTCTCTCCTCCGTCTGGGTGCAGGGGTCAAAGTCTCTAAAAGTGGCCTTCTCTTGTGCTGGGTGATGTAAAACTGATGCTTGTACCATCTGACATGGTTGCCGGGGTCCCATTAAATGATGGCCTACTCCTGTGGTGGGTGATCTAAATGCCTGATTCTCTGCTGTGAAAACCTCTCTCCTCCGTCTGGGTGCAGGGGTCAAAGTCTCTAAAAGTGGCCTTCTCTTGTGCTGGGTGATGTAAAACTGATGCTTGTACCATCTGACATGGGTGCAGGGGTCAAATTAACTAAATGGTGGCCTACTCCTGTGGTGGGTGATATGAGGCCTTAATATGTGCTGTGAAAACCTCTCTCCTCCGTCTGGGTGCAGGGGTCAAAGTCTCTAAAAGTGGCCTTCTCTTGTGCTGGGTGATGTAAAACTGATGCTTGTACCATCTGACATGGTTGCCGGGGTCCCATTAAATGGTGGCCTACTCCTGTGGTGGGTGATCTAAATGCCTGATTCTCTGCTGTGAAACCTCTCTCCTCCGTCTGGGTGCAGGGGTCAAAGTCTCTCAAAGTCGCCTTCTCCTGTGCTGGGTGATGTAAATGTTATACTTGTGCCATCTGACATGGTTGCCGGGGTCCCATTAAATGGTGGCCTACTCCTGTGGTGGGTGATCTAAATGCCTGATTCTCTGCTGTGAAACCTCTCTCCTCCGTCTGGGTGCAGGGGTCAAAGTCTCTAAAAGTGGCCTTCTCTTGTGCTGGGTGATGTAAAACTGATGCTTGTACCATCTGACATGGGTGCAGGGGTCAAATTAACTAAATGGTGGCCTACTCCTGTGGTGGGTGATATGATGCCTGAATATGTGCTGTGGGGCCTCTCTCCTCTTTCTGGGTGCAGGGGTCAAAGTAACTAAAAGTGGCCTTCTCCTGTGCTGGATGGTATAAATGTAATGCTTGTGCTATCTGACATGTCTCCTCTGTCTGGGTGCTAAGGCCTAAGTCACTGAAAGTGGCCTTCTCTTGTGGTGGTTGATATGATGCCAGATTGTCTGCTGTGGGACCTCTCTCCTTTGTATGGATGCTGGGGTCGAAATAATAGTAAGCGACCTTCTCCATTGGTGGGTGATTTGAAGCCTGATTCTGTGCTATGGGACCTAACTCCAATTAATATTGGTTAATTTTTATTTATTTTATGTTAAGTCATCATTTCCCTATCTACATTTGTTTGCAGGGGATTTACCTACATTTTGCTGCCTTTTTCAGCCCTCTAGCCCTTTCCGGGAGTCTTTTACAGCCTTTTTAGTGCCCAAAAGTTCGGGTCCCCATTGACTTCTATGGGGTTCGGGATGAAGTTCGGGTTGAGTTCGGATCACGAACCCGGACATTTTCCGGAAGTTCGGCCGAACCTCTCGAACCCGAACATCCAGGTGTTCGCTCAACCAACTCTATTGGCGACTACCTTTGAATTCACAGCCAAAAAAGGCTTTATGTCAGGCAACAATGTAACCGCCAATTGTAATGAACTAAATTCCCTGTCTGTTATGCAGTGCAGGGGTACTTTGAAAGAAAGAAGGGGTAAACATCAGACAAACAATCTGAACGCCACCTAATTTACAGCATATATTTCCCAGTCAGGTATGCAGGGCAGGGGTAGTTTGAAAGAAAAAAGGGGTCATGGAGCATCCCCGTCATCAGGCATGTATTTGCCCCATTAACCTGCTCTGGACCGCCGCACGCAGGATCGTGTGATCTCGGCGGCCCAGTTGCTCTCATTACCCGTATGCTCGATATAAGGAGAATAGCAGAAACTCCTAATGCTGGGCATACATGTAATGATTGCGGAGACCCTCAAATGCCAGGGCAGTACAAACACATCACATGTGACCCCATTTTGGAAAGAAGACACCCCAAGGTATTCCGTGAGGGGTATGGTGAGTTCATGCAAAATTTTATTTTTTGTCACAAGTTAGTGGAATATGAGACTTTGTAAAAAAAATAAAATAAAATAAATAAATTTCCGCTAACTTGTGCCAAAAAATATAATATCTGTGAACTCGCCATGCCCCTCACGGAATACCTTGGGTGTCTTCTTTCCAAAATGGGGTCACATGTGGGGTATTTATACTGCCCTGGCATTTTAGGGGCCCTAAAACGTGAGAATCCAAATGTGTAAAAATGCCCTGTGAAATCCTAAAGGTACTCATTGGAATTAGGGCCCCTTTGCGCATCTTGGCTGCAAAAAAGTGGCACATATGTGGTATCGCCGTACTCAGGAGAAGTAGGGCAATGTGTTTTGGGGTGTATTTTTATATATACCCATACTTTGTGTGAGAAATATCTCTGTAAACGACAACTTTTTAAAAAAATTTATACAAAGTTGTCAATTTACAGAGATATTTCTCTCACCCAACATGGGTATATGTAAAAATACACCCCAATACATATTGTGTCACATAGGTGCGTAAAGGGGCGTAAAGTCCAACAAGTACCTTTAGACTTTACAGGGCTTCTCACAATTTAGCCCCGCCCAAAATGCCAGAACAGTACAAACACCTCATAAATGACCCCATTTCTGAAAGTAGACACCCCAAGGTATTTTTTTTGCCAGAAGTTAGCAGAAATGGAAACTTTATTTATTTTTTTCCTCAGAAAGTGTCATTTTCCGCTAACTTGTGAAAAAAAATAAAATTATACATGAACTCACCATGCCCCTCCGCAAATAGTTTGGGGTGTCTTCTTTCTAAAATGGTGTCATTTGGGGGGTATTTATACTATCCTGGCATTCTAGCACCTGAAGAAACATGACAGATGGTCAGAAAGTCAGAGCTGCTTCAAAATGCGGAAATTCACTTTTTTGCACCATAGTTTGTAAACGCTATGACTTTTACCCAAACCAATAAATATACACTTATTGGATTTTTTTTATCAAAGACATGTAGAACAATAAATTTAGAGAAAAAATTATATAGAAATGTATTTTTTTTTTGAAAGTGAAAAATGTCATTTTTTTGCAAAACTTTCGGTCATTTTTGATTAATAGCAAAAAAAGATTAAATGTCAGCAGCAATGAAATACCACCAAATGAAAGCTCTTTTAGTGAGAAGAAAAGGAGGTAAAATTCAATTAGGTGGTAAGTTGTATGACGGAGCAATAAACAGTGAAAGTAATGTAGTGCAGAAATGTAAAAAGTGGCCTGGTCATTAACCCCTTTAGGACACATGACGTACCGGTACGGCACGTTTCCCGAGTCCTTAAGGACACATGACGTACCGGTACGTCATGAGTTGTTCCGATCACTGCTGCTCAGCTGGCAGTGATCGGAACAAGGTACCTGCTGAAATCATTCAGCAGGTACCTTGTTACAATTCCCAGGGGGGTCCTGTGACCCCCCCATATGGGCGATCGCTGCAAACCGCAGGTCAATTCAAACCTGCGGTTTGCAGCGCTTTGTGCGAACTCTGATCTGGTCACAGACCGCGGGGATCAGAGAGTTAATGCCCCCCAAAGTCTTGATTTTTAACCCCCCCTGCAGCCCCCAGTCATATTGTGGCTGCGGGGGTGCAGGGGGGGTGGTTGCGGGCGGCAGGAAGCGGTGCGGGAGGCGGGCAGTGCGGCAGGCGGGATCGCGATTGCTGACACTCTGATAGAAACGGCTGGCATCTGTGCTTGATCAGATGCCAGCCGTTTAACCCCTTCTATAACGCGGCCCATACGGACCGCAGTATGGAAGGGTTAACAGGGAGGGAGCTCCCTCCCTCTCCCATCGGGGGGCTGCTGTGCCTTTTCAGCCCCCCAACAGGATGGGATCACAGAGGGAGGGAGCTCCACTCCCTCCCCATCACCCCCTGCTCAGTTCTGGCAGCGGGTGATGGTTGCCATGGAGACAGGACACTTTCAGAAGCGTCCTGTCTCCATGGTGCTGAAAGTCTGAATAGACCTGCTAAAGGTCTATTCAGACTTTGTAAAGTACAAAATACAGCACAGTGCACTATATAGTGTACTGTACTGTATTATACAGACACCAGATCCACTGGATCTTTCAGAACCAAGTGGGTCTGGGTCAAAAAAAAATGTAATAAAGTGAAAAAAAAGTAAAAATAAAAAAAACACATATCACTGAATAAAAATAAAAAAAAAAAAAAAATACACTACACATATTAGGTATCGCCGCGTCCATAAAAACCTGCTCTATAAAAATATCACATGACTGAACTCCTCAGGTGAACGCCATAAAAAAAACAACCCAAAAAATTGTGTAAATAAGCCATTTTTTGGCACCTTACATCACTAAAAGTGCAATCAAAAGTGCGATCAAAAAGGCGTTTGCCTCCCAAAATAGTACCAATCAAACCGCCATCTCATCCCGCAAAAAATTAGCCCCTAACTAAAACAATTGGCCAAAAAATAAAAAAAACTATGCCTCTCAGACTAAAACATGATTTTTTTTTGTTTCAAAAATGCTTTTTAGTGTTAAATGTAAAAAAAAAATTAAAAAGTAGACATATTGGGTATCTCCACGTCCGTAAGAATCTGCTCTATAAAAATATCACATGACCTAACCCCTCAAATAAACACTGTAAAAAAGAATTATAAAAACTTTGTCAAAAAGCCATTTTTTTGCCACCTTACATCACAAAAAGTGTAATAGCAAGCGATCAAAAAGTCATACGACCCCCCAAATAGTGACAATCTAACCGTCACCTCATCCCGCAAAAATGATACCCAACCTGAGACAATTGCCTAAAAACTGAAAACTATTACTAAAACATGTTTTTTTTTAAATTCAAAAAGGATATTATTGTGTAAAACCAAAATAAATAAAATAGGTATACATATTATGTATCGCCGCGTCCGTAAGGACCTGCTCTAAAAAAATATAACATGACCTAACCCCTCAGATGAACGCCGTAAACATAAAAAATAAAAATGTTGTCAAACAAGCCATTTTTTTGTCACCTTACATCACAAAAAGTGTAATAGTAAGCGATCAAAAAGTCATATGCACCCCAAGATAGTACCATTCGAACCGCCATCTCATCCCGCAAAAAATGAGCCCCTACATAGGACAATCGCCCAAAAAAAAAAAAAAATATGGCTCTCAAACTATGGAGACACTAAAACATGATTTTTTGTTGTTTAAAAAATGATATTATTGTGTAAAACTTATATAAATAAATAAAAAGTATACATATTATGTATCGCGCGTCCGTCACAACCTGATCTATAAAAATAACACATGACCTAACCACTCAGCTGAACACAGCAAAAAAAAATATAAATACGGTGTCAAAAGCCATTTTTGTCACCTTACATCTAAAAAGTGTAATAGCAAGCGACCAAAATGTCATATGCACCCCAAGATAGTGCCAATCAAACCACCATCTCATCCCGCAAAAAATGAGCCCCTACATAAGACAGTCGCCCAAAAAATAAAATAAAACTATGGCTTTCAGAATGTGGAGACACTAAAAAAAAAATTTTTTCAAAAATGCTTTATTATGTAAAACTGAAACAAAAAACCCCAAAAAGTAGTCATATTTGGTATTGTCGCGTCCGTAACAACCTGCTCTATAGAAATAGCACACAATCTAACCTGTCAGTTCAACTAGGTAAATAACAAAAAATAAAAACAGTCCCAAAAATTTTCCGTTTTAATCCATTTTTCCAGTAACAAAGCAAGGGTTAACAGCCAAGCAAAACTCAATATTTATTGCCCTGATTCTCTTGTTTGCACAAACACCCCATATGTGGTCATAAACTGCTGTATGGCCAAACGGCAGGGCACAGAAGGAAGGGAACGCCATATGGTTTTTGGAAGGCAGATTTTGCTGGACTGGTTTTTTGACACTATGTCCCATTTGAAGCCCCCCTGATGCACCCCTACAGTAGAAACTCCAAAAAAGTGACCCCATTTTGGAAACTACGGGATAAGGTGTCAGTTTTGTTGGTACTATTCTAGGGTAAACATGATTTTTGGTTGCTCTATATTACATTTTTTTGAGACAAGGTAACAAAAAATAGAAATTCGGACATTTCATCTCCATTTCCCAATAACTCTTGTGGAACACCTAAAGGGTTAACAAAGTTTGTAAAACTGGTTTTGAATACCTTGAGGGGTGTATTTTCTTAGATGGAGTCACTTTTATGGAGTTTCTACTCTAGGGGTGCATCGGGGAGCTTCAAATGGGACATTTTGTCAAAAATCCAGTCCAGCAAAATCTGCCTTCCAAAAACCATATGGCGTTCCTTTCCTTCTGCGCCCTGCAGTTTGGCCATACAGCAGTTTACGACCACATATTGGGTGTTTGTGCAAACTGCCGAATCGGAGGAATAAATATTGAGTTTTGTTTGGCTATTAACCATTGCTTTGTTACTGGAAAAAATGGATTAAAATGGAAAATTTTACCAAAAAAATTGAAATTTTGAAATTTTATCTCCATTTGCCATTAACTCTTGTGGAAAACCTAAAGGGTTAATGACGTTTGTAAAATCAGTTTTGAATACCTTGAGGGGTGTAGTTTCTAGAATGGGGTCATTTTTGGGTGGTTTTATTATGTAAGCCTCACAAAGTGACTTCAGACCTGAACTGGTCCCTAAAAAGTGGGTTTTTGAAAATTTCTGAAAAATTTCAAGATTTGCTTCTAAACTTCTAAGCCTTGTAACGTCCCCAAAAAATAAAATGGCATTCCCAAAATGATCGATACATGAAGTAGACATATGGGGAATGTAAATCAATAACTTTTTTTGGCAGTATTACTATGTATTATAGAAGTAGAGTAATTGAAACTTGGAAAATTGCAAATTTTTGGTAAATTTGGTATTTTTTTATAAATAAAAATGAAATTTTTCGACTTCATTTTACCAGTGTCATGAAGTACAATATGTGACGAAAAAACAATCTCAGAATGGCCTGGATAAGAAAAAGTGTTTTAAAGTTATCACCACATAAAGTGACAATGGTCAGATTTTGAAAAAATGGCCTGGTCCTTAAGGTGAAATAGGGCCGTGTCCTTAAGGGGTTAAGGGTGTTTAAGCTAGGGGGGCTGATGTGGTTAAAGGATTATTTTAAAAGTGTATACAAGGGGCCCCCACGCAGCAGATTTATCATGGAGACATCACGGAGAGTTTACAGCATATAACTACAGCACCCAACAATGTAAACGCCGCCAAATTCACAGAATTTAATTCCCAGTCAGATATGCGCATGTGCAGGGGTACTTTGAAAGAAAGAAGGGGTACAGATCACCTAACAATCTGAAGGCCACCTAATTTACTGAATATATTTCCAAGTCAGGTATGTACTGCAGGGGTACTTTATGGCCCAAGAATATAACAGATGATTTTTTTTAAAGTTACCTCCCTGTCACCTATGCAGAGCGGGGGTTTGTATACGTATGCACAGCAAGGGTTTGTATACGGCAAAACTGGCAAAAAAAAACTGTCTTTTCAGCGTTGTATGCAAAGGTGCTCTGTGGCACAACAGTACGGGTTTATTCCACCAACTACAGAAATGCAGATTGTCACCGCACAATTTTAAAATAGGTTTTTCAGCGGTGTATGCAAACGTGCTCTGTGGTACGACAGTACTGGTTTATTCCCCCAACTACAGAAATGCACTATGTCACCACAAAATTTTAAAATTGATTTTTCAGCGGTGTATGCAAACGGGATCTGTGGTACGACAGTACAGGTTTATTCAACCAACTACAGAAATGCACTTTGTCACCCCAACATTATAAAATAGGTAATGTAGGGGGACTTGACCTGCCAGAAAAAAAGGAATTTTTCCTCCACTGAGCTGCCAAAACATAATTAGACTGATGATCCCTGGCAGGCTGGCACACATACAGGTCACATGCAGTTCCAAGGACACTGCAGTTGCTAAAATGGCCGCCAACCCCCACCTCAGTAACAGATGGATCAAAAATTATTTTGCAGTATCACTGGGCTCAGGGCTGGGTACAAATATGTAGCATAGCACCCTCAATAATTACTGTAGTTTGAAGAGTTAACACCACCAAGTTAAATAGATTTCTTCCCTAATCTCTCCCTCACAGAAGCGGCAGCATCCTATTCCTACGCTGAGAAGAGCAGAGTGACGTGCAGCGCTACATGACTCCAGCTTAAATAGAAGCTGGGTCACATGCTGCACTTAGCCAATCACAGCCATGCCAATAGTAGGCATGGCTGTGATGGCTTCTTAGGGAAAAATAGTGAAACGCTTGTTAATTGGCTGCCCAGCATCCTTTCAAAAGAAATCGCCAAACAACGAACCCGAACCCGATTCGGGTCCGGGAGCGAAAAACCGTAATGTTAGGTACGAACTCGAACTTTACAGTTCGGGTTCGCTCAACCCTAATCATGGAGACACCAGATTTTATAATATTACATTATTATATAAAGGAAAAAAAATGAAGCCCTGTCGTCACCCGGCTCCCACTGATGTCCTCCTCAACTGTCTCTGGGTCAGGAGCCTGACCGCTCGCAACACCAGCTCCCACGCCACTCTCCTCTTCACTACTTGCCCACCTAATGGAGGAAGCGGTGGATGTCTCCTCCACATCTTGGCTTGCCAGTAGATGCTGCTGACTGCAATACTTCTCTGGTTGAGGGAACAGAAAAGGACAGAGGCAGGTTGAGGACAGGTGAGGGCACAGGGCCTGCTCCTGGGCCATGCCAACTAAGGTTTGTGTCTGATGAACCCACCCACTCTTGGCTGGGGGTGTCTGATGTCACTTGTGATGAAGTCGAAGATCGAGTCAACCATTCAAGAACCGCTGGGTTGCCGGTCAAGACATGACTGCTAGCTGACACTGGGAGTTAAGGCCTCTCGAAGTGACCCCTGCTCCCATGGCCCCTTACTCTGCTGCGACCTCTGCCCTCACCAGAAACATTTACGCCACTGCCACTCCCCCGTGCAGGGCATGGCACTTCTCTGTCTGCCATACTGTTAGATTAAATAATCAAATGTTAGATCAAATATGTTTTCTTTCACCACTTTCTTGCGATACAAAAGGCTTTTCGACAGATAAATGGAATTTTATTTTGCCACTAATACACGGCAAACAGGGCTTTATAATATATCACTGCACTGCTGAATGGCAATTAGGCTCAATTGTGTTTCTACTTTTACACGACACAACAGGATTTTCAACAGATAAGTGCAATGCTGAACAGCGAATATATTTTTATTTTGCCACTAATACACGGCAAACAGGGCTTTAGAATATATCACTGCACCGCACAAGGGCAAATAAGACATACTGTAGAAATATTTCCTTGTAATAAATAGTAAAGAGCAGCAGGGGCAATATTCGAATTCGCAATATTTTGTGAATATTTGGGCGAATATTGGTCATATATTCGCGAATTCACTATTATTTTCTTGATGGCGAAAATCAGCAGTGTAATATTCACTTATTACGCGCGCAATACAGGCGTGGGTCACTTTTGCTACATTTTTCAAGCTGCTAGAAGTTTACTAAGACTGGAGAAAAAATAGTTGTCACGGGCCACGGCAAAACATTACAATAGCTTTACATGCAGATAGAGTGCTCCAATAAATTCACGATTGCGCAAATCGGCAATTGATGCACATATTTTTGCACAATACGGGCAACTTCACATTTTAGCAGGTCTGACTACATATTAGTGATCGGTGCACTAAGTATTGTTGTGAACTTGTTACATTACAGCACTATGTCTGTAGCATGTATGTATGGACAGCAGAACCTATCACCCTACCTAACACCCTGCACTGGAACCTATCAGCTACACTATATCACTATCTAACCTACACTGACTATCTCACACTATCTTTATAATATATATATATATATATATATATATATATATATATATATATACGCTAACTAACAATGTAATGTGACAGCAAAACACAGAGCACAGCAATGACACTGCTGTTGCTCTCATGACTGTAAAAAACTGCAAAATGCCTGCTGGGGTGGCTCTTATATAGTAAAGGGGTAGGCAACTTTACTATTGGGTTGCTAGGAATGTTGATGTGCTCAGACAAAGACATTGCTGCCTTCTCAGTGGCCCACAAGCAAGAAGCAGGGAGGAATCATGTGTTCAGATGAAAAAAAAAAATCTTGAATATTCGAAATTACAAATAAATATCACTATATTCTAAATTCACAAATTCACAAATTCTTGAAGTGCCATATTCGTGATTAATATTTGCGATTCGAATATTCGATCCCAACACTAGTAATAAACCCTGTTAATGTCTGTATCAAACAGCACTTGCACCCCAATAACAAGAACTGTTTGCTGAAATGACAGAGCTGTATAATGGCCTTTTGGATCCCCAGTCAGTGCGCCAAGGTGTAATAGGATTGTTCCTATTACCCAGTCTGTAACATCCACTACTGAACCCTGTTCCACATAAATGCTGTGGATTACTCCCTATCTTTTCACTGCACTTATAAATAGTTTTTTCACCACAATCAAGTCTTTCCTATCACTGTTGCTAGCACCTGCAGACGTCACTCCCTGCACTAATTCACTGGTAAATGGCAAGATTCTAAGATGGCTGATGCTATTTATAGGGCAGTGACATTACACGGCAGGCTGGCTGGCTGCTGATTGGCTGCATGCAAGGCATAATGGGTGATCCTGCCTTCCCAGAGTTCCTTTCTCTAAGTGCAGCAGCCATTTTAGGAAAAAATGTGATTTGTTACTTACCACGAAGTGTGAGGAAATTCGGCTTCAGTGCGAAAGTAATAATTCCTGAAATTCTGATTGAATTCCACTTCGTCAGCTTCGATTGGCTCATCTCTACTTATAACCCCGGACCATTCTGAATAGGAATCATTGACCACAACTCTCTGGACACGGTCCTTGAGCCAGTTATTAATCCAATTACAAACTATACTTTCCAAGCCTATAGACCTTCCTTTACCTATTAAACGTCTATGAGGGACAGTATCAAAAGCATTTGCAAAATCCAGAAACACTACATCCACAGCCATCCCTCTGTCCATGTCCAGGCTTCTACTCACCTCCTCATAAAAATAAATCAGGTTAGTCTGACAACTTCTGTCTTTGGTAAACCAATGTTGGTTATCACTTATGATATCATTTACAGTCACATACTCCTGTATGTAGTCCCTTAAGAGTCCTTCAAACATTTTTGGCACAACAGAAATTAAACTAACTGGTCTATAATTACCTGTGGAGGACCTAGATCCTTTTTTGAATATGGGCACCACATTTGCCTTGTGACAATCACTTGGCACTGTACCAGTATCTAGAGAATCTTTAAAAATTATAAACAGTGACACAGCAATGACTGGACTGAGCTCTTTAAGCACTCTTGGGCGTAATCCATCTGGACCTGGAGCCTTGTTCACATTTACCTTATTTAACATATCTTGGACCATATTTACAGTTAGCCACTTGGTCAAATAACTCTTGCATACAGATGCCTAAATAACAACTGTGCCACCATCATACACTGCAAGAACATTCAGTAATAAGTAATTAAATACCTAATAGAACTAAATAGAACTGCTATATACTACACTCCATGTGAGAAGGCCTAGGAGAGAAAGCCTATGTAATACTGTTTGAATTGCCCTATGCTATGTTATGAGAAACAACTCTGTTTGTCTCCAAATGAGAATCAAAGGGGCACTGAGGCACTAACTGTATGACCTGGATCCCTAATATCATCCTATGCATGAGCCCCAGCCGTCATTTTCTTGTAAGCTGTAAATTTGTTGTATGACTTATATTGACATAACCTCAATAACATGGCCTTCCACACGTATTCTTGGGTTTTACACCCAGAAATATTATTCTTTCAAAAGAGTTCTCTCAGTAAGGACCATTATATTTCCCAGTGCTGGCCACAGCACCAGTGGACATCTACAATGGGTTGCTAGGTAAAAGGATGGTCTTCCATGTACCATGGCCTCTCTGCTCTCCTGCAAACTGCAGCTCAATTGATCTGTCTACAGTTCTCCTCCTTCCTACTGCAATGCATTTACTTGCCAAAGCAACCTGGAATTTTTTCTGAAATCACCAACTGATGTAGGCCCGACGTACGTATGCGTAGGGTCATTGTCCTGCGGGAACACCATGTTGTCCTTTTCATACCCATAGTACTGGAGTGTACAGAGTAACTTGTCTTGTAGGATACTCATAAATAGCTCAGCATTGAAACCACTATTGATCCTGGTCAAGTATCCTTTGGCTATGAAAACACCACATATCATCAGGTTTCCTCCACCAAACTTGACTGTTCCTTCAATTTCTCAATCCGTTATCACCCTTTTCCCTTCAAGCCTGCCCTGACAAAGTGCAAGTTAGCGCAAAACAGCTGTAGCCGATTCATCCACCTGTGTATTATCCGCATCCATCACTTTTATACAACAATGAAATAAACTGCAACTGCAATTCAAGATTGATGGTGAGTGCCGCGGTGCTTCTTTCTCTACTTGTGGATACTATATATATATATATATATATATATATATATATATATTTTTTTTTTTTTTTTCCTATATTCTGACCTTTGTTATGGGGCCCCATGATTTCTGTGCATGCCCCTGGTGGAACTGCAGTAACCAAGGATATACAGTATATCATATACCCTTGCTACTGATTGCTGGATGGCTGTATCTCACGCTTTGTACATTGCAAATTACAGATATTGCAAATTAGATACAGGTCCCAGTGAGTACTGCATATTTATTAGGCTCTGACTCCCGACCCGACTTCTAAAGCCCCTATTATCAGCTTTAAAACAGGATTAGACTGACTTGTCTAGCTAGTAAAAAGACCACTTTATTGTGTTAGTCTGTGGGTGACTTGTCTAGCTGCTGAACCGCGAATGATATGCCAGGATAAAGTATAGTTCTCTATTTCTTCAGCCAGCTGTGAGCTTAGGCAGCCTGGTAAAGGAAAGGGGCACAAGAGAGACACAGATTCTTCTCTCTCCCTGCCTCAATTTAAATCATCCCAGGAGCAGGCTAATATGGATAGAGATGTCGCGAACATAACATTTTCTGTTCGCGAACGGCAAACACGAACTTCCGCAAATGTTCGCAAACGGGCGAATCGGGCGAACCGCCATAGACTTCAATAGACAGGCGAATTTTAAAACCCACAGGGACTCTTTATGGCCACAATAGTGATGGAAAAGTTGTTTTAAGGGACTAACACCTGGACTGTGGCATGCCAGAGGGGGATCCATGGCAAAACTCCCATGGAAAATTACATAGTTGACGCAGAGTCGGGTTTTAATCCATAAAGGGCATAAATCACCTAACATTCCTAAATTGTTTGGAATAATGTGCTTTAAAACATCCAGTGTGTGTATACGATCAGGTATGATGTTGTATCGATCAGGTAGTGTAAGGGTTACGCCCGCTTCACAGTGACAGATCAAATTCTGACAGACCAAACTCCCCGTTTAACACACCGCAAACAACCGCAAACAGTCCATTTGCACAACCGCAAACAGTCTGTAACGGACCGTTGCTGCAGACAAGGGGTAAAAACCGTTTAGGCGATCGGCCCCCTTTACAGAGATATAGGCACAGCTACTGCAGAACACCAAACTCCCGAACTGGATACAAAATAGCACTCCAACTCCCGTACTGGAACCTCCCAAATAGCTGCTAGCAGACGAACAGGAAAAGCAGACAATCAGCTTACACTCCTGGCAATCAGTCTCTAACAGCATACAGTGAATCCCCCCAAGAACGAGACGAGGCTCCGTATTGATGGTAAACAGGAATTCTAACTTTATTAACGGCTACCTGCCTGGTATTTATCCAGGTCTCCCACCTGGTGGACACTCCCCTAGAGGACCAGAAGGAAGACTGCGACACGGGATACAGCAGCCAATCACACACATTGGGACAATACAGACACCCCCAGCATATCCCTCCCCTCTGCCTGTGATACCATCACCCTACATGGGTAATGCAATCATCACAGGCAGACGAATACACAATGTCTTCTGTCCTGGAGACAATTGAGGAGTCATTCAATTATCTCTCAGGACAAAGGAAATCGCCAATACACATGTGGGGACAATAGGACAGACATCACTATTCAATACACAATGTCCCACCCTTTACAATACACACAGACATTTCAGAGACAAGACTCCATTATGCACATGGGGACACAGAACAAGCATTACTGTTAAAATACACCAGGTAAGACACATTACATTAAAACTATACATTTAACATATCCCCAGATAGCTCAGGTCTGAGCGCACATTATTAAGTGAATGGCGCTCAGACCACACGAACTACTAGTTTAATCGCCATGGAGCCAAAGTCTTTACAGTCAGTTTCATACGAATGGGCTCCATGGGATTCCTATCTGGGGTATAACACATTCAGCAAAACTACCGAACCCCAGGCAGAAAAGCACGAATGAAGCTTTTCTGCAGGTAAAAAGATGTCTTTTAACAGGGGCCATAGTCCAAAGGCAGCAGGCGAGCAACCAGGTTTCTCCAATGCAATGTGGCGAGATTGGTCTCGTCACATCTCTCCCCTTTCCAAACAGACTAACAGGGTATCTGACCTCCTGCCGGTCAGTGCCCTTGTTAGTCCAGCAGCCACCCACAAAACACAATCAACAGCACAGCCCACCCACAATAAATAGTTACTGCAACTGGGTAGAGGAGAAGCTTGTCCATGTCCAGGTGCCTCACCACGGCTGTGCTGGAGTGCAGGTGCAGCTGACTTGGTGGGGTGCTGCATGGGCAGAGACCCGCGTCACTCTGCCCTGTTGCCAGCGCTACTGGGAGGGTAGCCTGGTTGAAGCCTGGTTGTTGGAGGGAGACCGACTGTCTCCCCTTTAGATATACAGTCCTGCTGCTGGAGACCGACTGTCTCCCTTTGGTTACACAGCTCTGCTGCTGGAGTCCGACTGTCTCCCCTTTGGTTACACAGCTCTGCTGCTGGGGAAAGGAGACTGAGCTCTCTATTCCCTGCCCATTAATGATCCGCCGCTGGGAGAGGTGGTAGTAAGCTCTTCTCCCATACATACCTTCCTCCTCAGTGGAGGGAGACCGACTGTCTCTCCTCCCAATACAGAGTCCTGCTGCTGGAGAAAGGAGACTGGGCTCTCTATTCCCTGCTGGTTACTCTGCCGCTGGGGACTGGAGACCGGGCTCCCAATTCCCAACAAATAATACTGCCGCTGGGGAATGGAGGCCGGGCTCCCAATTCCCGAAAAATCACGCTGCTGATGTGGGGCAGGAACAACTACCTCTGCCCCTGTAGCTCAGCCTGCCGCTGGGGAATGGAGCTCAGGCTCCCAATTCCTGTAATATCTCCCGCTGGGAATGGAGCTCAGGCTCCCAATTCCCTGCAATATCTCCCGCTGGGGAATGGAGCTCAGGCTCCCAATTCCCTGCAATATCGGTGGAGAGACCTCGGTCCCATCTCCACCTGCCGCCTGGGGTTCCTCCCAGTAAATTTCAATAATGTCTTCCCAGCGGAATGGGTCTGGAACTGGATCTGTCACCTTGCTGTCCTGCTGAGCCTTCCCAATGGAGTGGAAGAGATCTCGGTAGTCCTGCTCCAGTTCCCACTCCAGGGTTGCTAGGTGAGCCAGGTCTTGCTCTACCTCATGGGGGTCATCCCCGTCATGCCTAGCCTCCCTCTCGTAGAAAATGTCCTGAAGTCTGTTCTGCGCAGGACTCCCGAAGTCAGGCTCTGCAAGGACTCCCATAACAAGCCAGAACCATCAAACTCCTCTCCCTCTGGCTTGTCATGCTCAGCTGTCCAGGGTATATACTGTGCCATATACCACCAGAGCGCCTGGTAGGCATCCTCCAGCCATAGCTCCTGCCATACCCGGTGCTCTAGTTCCTTCACCCCATTCATCAAGGGCTGCTCTCCCAGAAAGGGCATCCGCAGGGCCACTTGCTTCTGCCACGCTGCTCTTCACTGGGAGACTCTCACCCCGCTGGTATTGTACATTGTCAGGGCCTGGTACCAGATGCCTTTCCTTAATGCATCCCGGCCATCAGGTCCTCCTCCTCGTATGACACTGCTGGTTCCATTCTGGTGCTTTTAGGGTCGCTGTACTGGGACATGCGTTGCCCCCACTTGTAAATCCAAGGAAATGGTGTCTCCTGTAGCTGTCCTTCTGGCTGTAGGAACGATCCGCTGCTCGCCACCAATTGTAACGGACCGTTGCTGCAGACAAGGGGTAAAAACCGTTTAGGCGATCGGCCCCTTTACAGAGATATAGGCACAGCTACTGCAGAACACCAAACTCCCGAACTGGATACAAAATAGCACTCCAACTCCCGTACTGGAACCTCCCAAATAGCTGCTAGCAGGCGAACAGGAAAAGCAGACAATCAGCTTACACTCCTGGCAATCAGTCTCTAACAGCATACAGTGAATCCCCCAAGAACGAGACGAGGCTCCGTATTGATGGTAAACAGGAATTCTAACTTTTATTAACGGCTACCTGCCTGGTATTTATCCAGGTCTCCCACCTGGTGGACACTCCCTAGAGGACCAGAAGGAAGACTGCGACACGGGATACAGCAGCCAATCACACACATTGGGACAATACAGACACCCCCAGCATATCCCTCCCTCTGCCTGTGATACCATCACCCTACATGGGTGATGCAATCATCACAGGCAGACGAATACACAATGTCTTCTGTCCTGGAGACAATTGAGGAGTCATTCAATTATCTCTCAGGACAAAGGAAATCGCCAATACACATGTGGGGACAATAGGACAGACATCACTATTCAATACACAATGTCCCACCCTTTACAATACACACAGACATTTCAGAGACAAGACTCCATTATGCACATGGGGACACAGAACAAGCATTACTGTTAAAATACACCAGGTAAGACACATTACATTAAAACTATACATTTAACATATCCCCAGATAGCTCAGGTCTGAGCGCACATTGTTAAGTGAATGGCGCTCAGACCACACGAACTCCAGTTTAATCGCCATGGAGCCAAAGTCTTTACAGTCAGTTTCATACGAATGGGCTCCATGGGATTCCTATCTGGGGTATAACACATTCAACCAAAACTACCGAACCCCAGGCAGAAAAGCACGAATGAAGCTTTTCTGCAGGTAAAAAAGATGTCTTTTAACAGGGGGCCATAGTCCAAAGGCAGCAGGCGAGCAACCAGGTTTCTCCAATGCAATGTGGCGAGATTGGTCTCGTCACACAGTCCATTTGCACAACCGCAAACTCCCCATTTGCACAAGGTTGGATACCAAGCGAGCCATGTCCCGTTCCTTGTCCTCACTGACGTCATTGAAGGTCTCCTCCTCCACCCAGCCACATACAACACCAAGGGTCCCCGAAAGGGACGACGACAAGGCTGCTTCTGGTGGTGATGGTGACCACAACTCTTCCTCTTCATGCTCATCTACGGCCGGATCCAGCACTCTTCGCAGGGCATACTTCAGAAAAAACGCATATGGGATGAGGCCGATGATGTTGCCTTGGGTTTGACTGACCAGGTTTGTCACCTCCGCAAAAGGACGCATGAGCCTATAGCCATTGTGCATGAGCGTTCAGTAACGCGGCCAAAAAATACCCAGCTCCGCAGAGGCGGTCCCCTTTTTTTTAAATTAAAAAAATCTGTTCTTACCAGTTTAATCTCTGTTTTGTCCCCTATCAGGGGCCGGTGTATGGAATAGATTTTAGGAACCGGGAGATGGAAAAAGATGGTTGGTCGGTCCTCTTCCCTCCAATTTGGGGCACTGCGCGTGCGCCGTGCAATCTACTGTGCCACCCTATATGAGTGGTGTGTTAAGTAGTAATATTCCTATCAGTTTAATCTCTGTTTTGTCCCCTATCAGGGGACGTGTATCAAATAGATTTTAGGAACCGGGAGATGGAAAAAGATGATTGGTCGGTCCTCTTACTTCCAATTTGGGGCACTGCGCGTTTGCCACACAATGTACTGTGCCACTAATACAAATAGTGTGAACTACTATTCTTACCATTTTAATCTTTGTTAAGTCCCCTATCAGGGGAGGTGTATTGAATTGAATCCTTGCATGGGGAGATAGAGAAAAAAGCTTGCTCTGTCCGCTTCCTTCTAATTTTGGGCACTTGCAATGGAATTTGCCACCAATGCAACTAGTGTTAACTAAGTACTTTTCCTATCAGTTTAATCTCTGTTTTGTGCCTTATCAGGGCCAGGGCCGGTGTACTGAATAGATTTTTGGAACCGGGAGATGGAAAAAGACCCATGCTCGGTCCGCTTCGTTTGAATTTTAGGTCACTGCGCGTGCGCGTGCAATGTACTGTGCCACCCTATATGAGTGGTGGTCAGTGGGCACAGTACAGTGTGTGGGTCTGACACACACTGGCAGGCAACTGCAATTATATTAAAGGGTAATAATTAAATGATGTTTTTATCTACAAGGTACTGTGCCACCCAATATGAGTGGTGGGCACAGTACAGTCTGTGGGCCTGACACTCACTGGCAGGCAACTGCAATTATATTAAACGGTAAAAGTTAAATGACTTTTTTTATCTGCTAAGTACTGTGCCACCCGATATGAGTGGTGGGCAGTGGGCACAGTACAGTCTGTGGGCCTGACACTCACTGTCACGCAATTAAATGACATCTTTATCTGCAAGGTACTGTGCCACCCTATATGATTGGTGGGCAGTAGGCACAGTACAGTCAGTGGGCCGGACACACACTGGCAGGCAACTGCAATTATATTACACAGGAAAAAAAATTACTTGCTTATCTGCAAGGTACTGTGCCACCCTATATGGTTGGTGGGCAGTGGGTACAGTACAGTCAGTGGGCCTGACACACACTGGAAGGCAACTGCAATTATATTACAGAGGAAAAATTAAATGACTTTTTTATCTGCAAGGTACTGTGCCACCCTATATGAGTGGTGGGCAGTGGGCACAGTACAGTCAGTGGGCCTGACACACACTGGCAGGCAACTGCAATTATATTAAAGAGTAAAAATTTAATGACTTTTTTATCTGCAAGGTACTGTGCCACCCGATATGAGTGGTGGGCACGGCAGATGGCACAGTACAGTCAGTGGGCCCGACACACACTGGCAGGCAACTGCAATTATATTAAAGGGTACAAATTAAATGACTTTTTTATCTGCAAGGTACTGTGCCACCGTATATGATTGGTGGGCAGTGGGAACAGTACATTCAGTGGGCCTGACACACACTGGCAGGCAACTGCAATTATATTACAGAGGAAAACTGTAATTACTTTTTTATCTGCAAGGTACTGTGCCACCCTATATTATTGGTGGACAGTGGGCACAGTACAGTCAGTGGGCCTGACACACACTGGCAGGCAACTGCAATTATATTAAAGGGTACAAATTAAATTACTTTATCTGCAAGGTACTGTGCCACCCTATATAAGTGGTGGGCAGTGGGCACAGTACAGTCTGTGGGCCTGACACTCACTGTCAGGCAACTGCAATTATTTTAAAGGGTACAAATTAAAGGACTTTTTTATCTGCAAGGTACTGTGCCACCCGATATGAGTGGTGGGCACAGTACAGTCAGTGGGCCTGACACACACTGGCATGCAACTGCAATTATATTAAAGGGTAAAAATGAAATGACTTTTTTATCTGCAAGGTTCTGTGCCACCGTATATGAGTGGTGGGCAGTGGGCACAGTACAGTCAGTGGGCCTGATACACACTGGCAGGCAACTGCAATTATATTAAAGGGTAAAAATTAAATTACTTTTTTATCTGCAAGGTACTGTGCCACCCGATATGAGTGGTGGGCATTGGCAGTGGGCACAGTACAGTCAGTGGGCCTGACACACACTGGCAGGCAACTGCAACTATATTAAAGGGTAAAAATTAAATGACTTTTTTTTATCTGCAAGGTACTGTGCCACCGTATATGAGTGGTGGGCAGTGGGCACAGTACAGTCAGTGAACCTGGCACACACTGGCAGGCAACTGCAATTATATTAAAGGGTAAAAATTAAATGACTTTTTTATCTGCAAGGTACTGTGCCACCCGATATGAGTGGTGGGCACGGCAGATGGCACAGTACAGTCAGTGGGCCCGACACACACTGGCAGGCAACTGCAATTATATTAAAGGGTACAAATTAAATGACTTTTTTATCTGCAAGGTACTGTGCCACCGTATATGATTGGTGGGCACTGGCAGTGGGCATAGTACAGTCAGTGGGCCTGACACACACTGGCAAGCAACTGCAATTATATTAAAGGGTACAAATTAAATTACTTTTTTATCTGCAAGGTACTGTGCCACCCAATATGAGTGGTGGGCACTGGCAGTGGGCAAAGTACAGTCAGTGAACCTGGCACACACTGGCAGGCAACTGCAATTATATTAAAGGGTAAAAATTAAATTACTTTTTTATCTGCAAGGTACTGTGCCACCCGGTATGAGTGGTGGGCACTGGCAGTGGGCAAAGTACAGTCTGTGGGCCCGACACACACTGGCAGGAAACTGCAATTATATTAAAGGGTAAAAATTAAATGACTTTTTTATCTGCAAGGTACTGTGCCACCCTAAATGAGTGGTGTGCACACACTACAGTCTGTGGGCCTGACTAAATAAATAAAAGCAGACTGATGCACCAGCCCTAAAAAGGGCTTTTTTGGGGTGCTGTCAGGACACTGTCCTTACAGCAGATGAGTCTTTGAGGACTGAAGTGGACACAGAGCACTGGCCTAGCTAACGTTTTCCCTATATTAATTCAGCATTGATTGGCTGGAGTGTGTCTGCTTACTGTGAGGTACAGGGTCAAAGTTTGCTCAATAATGATGTATAGGGGGAAGACCGAACATCGCATATGTTCGCCCACCGTGGCGAACGCGAACAAGCGATGTTCGCCGGCGAATAGTTCGGGACATCTCTAAATATGGACTTCTGTGCATATTATCAATGCACCTCCCCCCATCAATCAGATTGTCAAATATGGGGGGTGGTCTTTTTTTACAGAAAAAGGAGTGAGAAGATGAGCACGACTCTGCACCTAATTAGTTCATTTATTGATGCCATGACCCAGACATTTACTAGCTTCTTGTTTATAGCATCCAAATAACAACATTAACAATGCACATTAGGCAAGACATGACGTTAACAATAAAGATAACATTTTACACTGTTCCTATCATGTCTATATCTAAACTTTAGAGTACCATCGCTTCTCTAGTGATTAGTGTTGACCGAAGTGAAGCCTCCAAAGTAGAATTTGATCCCAAGGTTAGGAAAAATTCAATTTACAACTGATCCAAATTTTCTCTCGTTTCGTGGTAACGAATAATTTTTTTCTTAAAATGGTGACCACATGTGTTACAAAGTGAAAGTAAGAAGCCTGGGAATGCAAGCTACCCAGTCCCTGTGATTTCACAGCTCTTTAAAAGCCTCATCCCGTGTGGTCTCCACCATTTCAGAGCTGAAAATAGGGAGAGATGTGACAAGTGCTAGGGACAGTGTTCAAAAGAGCTGTTAATTGTAGAATGTTGGATAGGGAGAGTACAGGGACAGTGTAGGGAGATTGTAGGGGGGAGTTTTCATACACTGTAGGGAGAGCAAAGGGAGACTGCAGGGACAGGCCAGGGAGAGTGCAGGGACTGTAATTTGAAACTGAAGGGATCCATAGGAGACAGCACATTTTGCATCAATCCCTGTGTAGGGCACATAGCTATATAATTAAACAGTGTCCTCCTTGTTTAATAAAAAAGCAATTCCATTAGACCTTGATTCTCAAATTGGGGTGAATAATCTCTTTTGTTCTATATACTGTATGAAACCTGCCTGTCACATTAACAGCTTCACTACCAGAAAGGACTATCTATGCATGTTGCTGCAATGCACAGTGCAGTACACCAAGATACACTCTCCCTGCAGGCTAGGATATAGCTGATCGAATGTGCTTTGTGACAAATTAATTCAGAACTGAGCTAATTTCTTGGAGAAATTCGACAAAGCGTCTGAATCGAATTTTTAAAAAATTTGCTCATCTCTAGTGATACCCGATACATGCTGCAGTAATGTGATAGCAATTATCATTAGAGAGGAATCAAATATATTTCTGACAGATGAGAAACATTTTCATCAGCCAGAAAAGATATTTGCACTCTGTGACGTCATAACTAATAATTGCCGGTAATTACTGTATTTAAGAAAAACTGCTGGACCTCCTGTGGTTCTTCTGAACCAGAATTATGCTGTTCCAACTAATTTTCTGATAAACTACAGGAGGTTCAGGTGTTGTCTCCATAATATGGTAGTAATAAAACACCCAAGTCTGTTTTTGCCATATTTAGGCTCTGGCTTTGCATTAAAGAGTGGTTATCAGTCTGGCCCACATTATGCATTACAGTCTCCACATTTGTCCCATATTAGCTGATGGCAAACTTATTTGCCCATGGTATTGTGATACAGTGCAATGGAAAAGTCATTGAAAAAAATCTTTGTCTTGGGTAAAGGAAAGCCAGAGATGAGCAAATTTGCTCATCTTATTTTGGGTCCAATTCACAGAAATCTGTTCTCAGAATCGATTTTGGAGAAAGAATCTCAGAAAACAAATAATAATGCACTAACACAATAGATGCATTATATATAGACTAAGCCCTCATTCTGATATAATAAAATCTGAGACCCTTGATCAAATGTTTGCATCTATTGTGTTTAGACATTATTACTTACTAGACACTATGCCCGTTACAATAACGGGCGCTAGAACATTAGTGCTGGCACTGTTATGGGGGATCTGTGGATGACACTGTTATGGGGGGGATCTGTGGATGACACTGTTATAGCGGATCTGTGGATGGCACTGTTATGGGGGATCTGTGGATGGCACTGTTATGAGGGAGATCTGTTAATGGCATTGTTATGCCAGGGATCTGTGGAGGACAGACTGTTATGGGTGTCTATGGCTGACACTGTTATGGGGGATCTGTGGATGGCACACTATTATGGGGTATCTGTGGCTGGCACACTGTTATGGGGGATCTGTGGCTGACACTGTTATGGGGGGTCTGTGGCTGACACTGTTATGGGGGGGTCTGTGGCTGACACTTATGGGGGGGGTCTGTGGCTGACACCTATGGGGGGGTCTGTGGCTGACACTGTTATGGGGGTATATGTGAATGACACTGTTATGAGGAAATCTGTGGATGACACTGTTATGGGGGTGGTCTGTGGATGACACTGTAAAGAAACAGAGATGAACAGCACTCCTTGATTCCTGTGAGCAGTGGGTGCTCGCCTCCAGGGGGTGGTAAAAGCCCCCTTAAAAATCAATGGTCCAATGAAATTTGTGAAAATGCTTGACAAAGGCTGATTTGCCGAAACGTTGCATCTGGATTAAACCACACGATTTGGACGTGCTGTCTCCATTTTTTATTTTTATTTTTCACAAATTTCACTGTTATGGGGGTGGTCTGTGGCTGACACTTATGGGGATCTGTCACTGACACTTATGAGGGTATCTGTGAATGACACATAGCATCTTATGCTATGTGTCATCCACAGATCCCCCTATAAGTGTCGCTGTTTAGTGTTAATGTAATGGCAGCGGGGCCCAATGCAGTCACTGTATTAAACCAGGCCCCTTCACTTCTTCACTTACTACATGGTGAGGCAGGAGGCTTGCCGGGCGGGCGACCAGTCACTGGCAGCGTAACTCACTATGTCATGCGCCTGCGGCACCTGCTTTATTCATGAAGTGGGTGGAGCAGGGGCGTCACTTAAGTGAGTTACGCTACCAGTGCCTGGCCGCCCGCCCGGCCTCCTGCCTCACCATGTAGTAAGTGAAGAAGTGAAGATCGTTATTATTATTAAGGTTATTCATACTATTACTACTCTAACCGGGCCCCGCTGCCATTACAATAGGATGCTGCACATGTAGTGTCCGTGGAGTGTGTGCCGACTGGTCTGTGCGCCACGCATGCGCATTTGACAAATCGGCACGCACGGACACCACACACATAGGGATTTTATTAGTATAGATTTTCTGTAATTAATTTTTTCATAAATCTAGCCATGGACATCTGCATATTTATAGATCGTATCATGCAGGATGTTTTTATCTTTGCTTTTTATCTTTTTTCTGTGATTTTTGTTCAGATTCGCTTTTTAGTCTGAATAAATTCACCCCGAAGAGAGAGTACACCGATTACCAGGAAAAGTTGTGTATGACACTCTGGAGTTTCCTAGCACTGCATCCAACATCCAGCCTTCTCGCTGGTTTTCCTAGGCCAGCGACGTTCATCGTTCACATGGTCTAGAAGCAGCTGAGCCACATTCAAGTAAATTAGGCTGAGCTGCAATACCAAGCACAGCCGCTATACAATGTACGGTGCTGTTCTTGGTAAGCTGTAAAGAGGCCAGAGCACCGCTCAAAACAGCTGATCGGCGGGGTTCCCAGGTGTTGGACCCCACAGATCAGATACTGATGACCTATCCAGTCTGGGTAGGTCATCAGAAAAAAATCTCAGGAAACCCCTTTAGTGAACTATTTATCATAATTTTAACAACTTCCTAGAACATGAGAACTTTTTAAAAGAAGGAAATGATATGACCATCCTATATATTGTTTAAAATGGAATAAGAGACATTAATTTAAAATGAGAGGTGTCGGGATAGTCGTCTGTTCATACGCTGAGCTTATGGTTTGCAATCTAGCATTGCAGTACAACCAGCAGCTCAGGGATAGCTGCCATATTAGGAGAAATGTAGTGTATTACACCATATACACTGATATTTTCTGGCTCGTCCTGTTAGTCTGCAGAATTGTCACCATAAATAAATGTTAAGCTCTTTTGGGAAAGGAGGTTTTTCCACAATCACATCCATCCATATACTTACAAGTTCAGCACTGGACTACAGTTAATGCCCCTAAAGAGACCAGCCTTAGCAAACGAACAATACTGTCAAAGATAATAGCAGAATGCCCACTAAAAATAAATAGTGAGAAATTAACCTTGCAGTGGAAGAGGTGGCAAGCGACTACATGCAATATAAAAATAGCTAAAAAGTAGTCATCAAGTACATAAAGGCATAAAAATAATGTGGAACAAAACTCGTATTAGAAGACTCTTCACATCAATGAAAATTCGCCTAAAGAAATCTTAAGGCAGTGACTTAAGAAACTGCACAAAATGCCAAATTATTGAAAAAGTTTGATTATATAACTGCAGAAAGTAAATATAAGGATAAATATAAGGATAAATGTTCTGTACTACTACCCATCCTATGTACTATAAGCAAAGCAGAGAAGACACATTTTTCTTATGAAATTTTTAATAAATCATAATTTTGCAGTCAAAAATTTTTACTTATTGAGTCTATGTATAAAAATAGATAGCGTAGGGATGCCATACAAGTCATAAGATTGGGATGACAGGCTCAGGATGACATCTGATTCTTCTGTAGGCTGTCATATTAACCAAGTCCAGCATATCATTAGGCATACTGATAGATTGGTGCATTGTGTCCACATGCGGTATAAATAGTGCACTCCAGTCATACTTATCAAACCCTCTACATTCATATTAGTGTGTTGATTGCAGTAAGGTCCTGTTCACAGGGTCTGGAGTCCGAGGCAATACTCTTTACAGAGGAACATGGAGTTCCTACAGGTATTTATTACAGATATACAAGCATACCATGAAGAGATGCCTACATAGTTGCCAGCAGCTCCAAATCTCCAGGTACTGTCACTAATTTTCAGAGATAGTAACCGCAAATTCGAGCTGTCCGAGGTCGGGAATGGGCAGGGCTTATGTAAACCCCACTCATAAATTGGTTGTCAAGTATGGTTTGGATTGGGCCTGTTTGTCTCGAATTTACCAGATGCAAAGTTGGTAAGTATGTAAGCGCCTGTAAGGAATCCAAAAAACATCCATACTATTAAACTATAAAAATAACTTAGAAAACCGTACAGTGAACGGCATATCAGGGGGGGGGGAATCAAAAGGACCAATTTGCCATTTATTGTTGCTTCACCTCCTCCCAAAAACATTGAATAAAAAGTGAGCAAAACAAAAAGTCATACACACTCGACAGTGACAGGTCTTTTTTACCACATAGGAAACACCGTAAAAATAAAACCCATAAAAGTACGGCGGAGTTGCGTTTTTTTCTAATTCCACCCCATTTGGATATTGTATTGCTTATCTTTACATCGTATGTAATAGTAAATGGTGCCATTAGAAAGTGCAACTTATCCTGCATAAAAAAAAACCTCATACATCACCCTCATGTGTAAACAGAAAAATGAAAAAGTTATGGCTGCGGGAAGGTGGGCAGTATAAAATGAAAATTAAAAGAAAATTGAAAATTGCCCAGTTGGAAAAGGATGAATTCAGCAGTTAGTTTCATTTAACTTTAAAGGGGTTGTCCCACAAAAAATATTCTACAGTTTTCAAACCAGCACTTGGATTAGAATACTTTTGTAATTGCATGAAATAGCATAGCCACTGAGCTATTCAATAAAATGTATCTGTATAGCGCCACCTGCAGTTTGTTGTTTTCGTATTTATTTGACCTGCTCACTGAGATGGCTGCACATGCTCAGTCTCATCCTTCAACTGCCTCCTGAGTTGTGATAGGGAGAGCTGGACACGCCCCCTTAGCTGCTGCAGAAAAGACACACCCTCTTAGCTGCAGCAGAAAAGACACTCCCCCTGAGCTGTCAGCTTGATATAAATCTAGCAGAGCAATGAATGGGGAGATCTATGGATCCATGTGAGGTCCAGGGCTGGTTCTAGCTTTATTAGAAAGCGGTTGTCATGTACTGTATGATGTCTGATTTTCATTTTTTACATTAGTCATGGGATAATGCCTTTAAGTAAAACAAATCAATATTTTTTTTTTACTTATTATAAACTAAAAGTGAAATAAAATTATATAAATATATATACTTTTTTTTCTATAACCCAATCCGCTATTCTGATAAATCAAAATCGGTAATCAGCTAGTACGTGACAGATGTGGAGACTGTAATGCATAGTGTGGACCAGACCGATGACCCCTCTTCATGGCAAAGCCAGAGCCTAAATATGGAGAAAACAGACTTTTCTGCCAGTAATGAGAAAGTTCACTCATTTAAATCGCTTTGAAAACTAGCAACGCTGTACTTATCTCTGCTTTCAAGCTACATATTCAGAAGGCTTTTACACTTCTAACCATTATTTTCACTAATGCCACATCATTAAAGGGCTATTCATAAACTACTTTGCAGCTAGGCCTTATTTTCCTTGTTATTCCCTTAAGTGTATCTCCACTTGATGTTACAGTGTGTGATCTGAGCCCGAAGTAAACAAAAAAGCATATTCTCCTCACACGCCAGATCTATCTCTATTTAGACACTGGCGGCAATTTACTGCGAATAGATTCCTTTAATATTCATTTATCAGCAGCTAATATTTGTCTTTGTCGGGTGCTGTTTGCGTTACTTGGATATGGAAATATCTTTAAGAATTAATTCTTGCTGATATTCATGTTGAAACCCACACAGGTACATTCAATCATTTTACCCTGGGAGACTAACTGCCTTCTATCAACTCTAAATAATTCTTAAAACATTTTACATATATTTCTCGGCGGAAATGTACACCTTAATGCCGTATAATTGGCTACCACTGAAGCATCTAGTAGTTTTATCTGCAGTGCACCGAGCACTCCTGAATAGTCCTTGTCTCTTAATGAGGACTTTAAAAGTCTGTAATTGTCCCTTTGTGCCTGTAAACTAGCAAAACAGTTTTATAAAGATACGTCGCTACTGGTTATTATTTTATTACTTGGAAGAAGGCGCCGGTGAACAGTTCACTGAAATGGCTTTTACATTTAATTAAGTGGTGGGAAATATTATGGTTGCATATTTTAGGAAGATCTTTACATTACGTTGATATACTTTACCGGGCCTTCTGCATTTTAATCAAGAAAAGGAAGAGTGACCTCTTGTAGGAGCAGATTAGAAATAGCAATTTTATGAGGTGAAGCAACATTTATAAGTGGGCACCCCATAAATTACTAAGAATCCATTGACATTGCAGTGATATAGCACATTATATTATATTATCTTTCAATTTCATTATCATAACCCCTGATCCCATGACTTATTGGAAGATAGAACCATTAATTGATAGACACATTGCTATGTGCACCCCAGTTAACCTTATAGAGCATGACTAGCGCATTTTGATTTGCCTGCTTGAGCGCCCTAAAAGAGACAATGCTGTCAATTTATTTTAAAAGCATTTCCTACCACAGCAACTACCGTATATTGGTAAGATGGGGTTAGTGTGTACATGCCTAGTGTTGTGAATTGTACCTAGCATTGGACTGGGGCTCCTTGGACCCACCAGAACAAACAGGGCGACTTAGTGGTTAGTACCAGTGCCTTGCAACTCTAGGGTCCTAGGTTCGTATCCAACCAAGGACAGCATCTGCATGGAATTTGTATGTTCTTCCTGTGTTTGAGTGGGTTTCCTCCAGGTTCTCTGGTTTGTCCCCACACTCCAAAGACATACTGATAGTTTAGGTTTTGAGCCTCATTGGGAACAGTGTAAAGATAATATCTGTAAAGCGCTGCGGAATATAGCAGAGCTATATAAGTAAGTCAATTCTCAGGATCCAAGTCCTACATTTTCAATGAAGACTAATAGGTTTTGACCAAATAAATAGACCTCAGTGTCAAGTGATTAGCTCCAAATGTTTTCGTTTTTTCTCCTGGACCTTTGGGGTGCACTATGGCTCCAGAGACTAGTTCCACCAGAGTATCTTCTAGTATTCAGGTTGGCCAGTCCAACTCTGACTGTTCCACTGTAGGTAGAAGAATGCTCCCCAGAAAGTTCGAAAAATACAGCAAGTCACCAAAAGTATTGGTTAGTGTAGAACAGAAGGTTATTTTATTGCCACTAGTGTTGAGCGAACAGTTCGAGCATCGTTCGGGTTCGTACCGAATTTTGGGGTGTCCGGGACCCGGACCCGAACCCGGACATTTTCAAAAAGTTCGGGTTCGGGTTCGTCGTTCGGCATGTATTTAGGCGCATTTTGAAAGGCTGCAAAGCAGCCAATCAACATGCATCATACTACTTGCCCTAAGATGCCATCGCAGCCATGCCTACTATTGGCAAGGCTGTGATTGGCCGAGTGCAGCATGTGACTCAGCCTCATTATAAGCTTGTGCGCACGTCGGGACGTGCTCACTCCCGATGTGAATAGAACAGGGATAGACGCAGCTGATGCTAGGGCGAGAATAGGCAGGGATAATTGAATAACTGGAAGCAAATTTCTCTCCTCCACCTGTGATTCATCTGAACAACTGCAGCTGAGCTGCTTTTTTGATAGGGATTGGCTATTTTTAGAGTGGCCAGAGTGATTTTTCCATCCACATGTACCTGGGCTGACCGCCGGCCGCCATTTTGCGACTTGTAGTGCTGCAGCAGAAGCTGCCACAGTGTGCATTCCAAAGCTCCAAACAAGTCAGACATCTACACCTGGGATTCAGACCAATAGCGATTTAGCAGCACAGTCCAAGGCTATTTTTTTAAAGGTTGTGCAGACCATTTTGTGGCACATGTTACTGGGCTGATAGGCGGCGGCCATCTTGGGACTAGTGCTGCAGCACAATCTCTCCCAACGTCCATTAATCACTTGTAATAGTGGTCTGTGCCATAGAAATCCTACATCAGGGACTTGGGTGTGCTTGTGTCACCCCTACTAATACCAGTCCACCTGTAATCCATACAGTCAAAAGACTGAAAGTATTCCAGTGAGGGAATTTTTTTTATTTAAAAAGGCCAAGTTAGTTTATCTGGCGTTCAATATACTAGATACAGTTAGGCCTGCGTTTCATACATCTGGAATTAGCAAACTAATGTGCTGGGGTTGGGAAAACATATATGTACCCATACTAGAATCTGTCAAAGAAAGCGGTACTCACATATAACAGTCATTCCATCTGTAATCCATACAGTCAAAAGACTGAAAGTATTCCAGTGAGGGATTTTTATTTATTTAAAAAGGCCAAGTTAGTTTATCTGGCGTTCAATATACTAGATACAGTTAGGCCTGCGTTTCATACATCTGGAATTAGCAAACTAATGTGCTGGGGTTGGGAAAACATATATGTACCCATACTAGAATCTGTCAAAGAAAGCGGTACTCACATATAACAGTCATTCCATCTGTAATCCATACAGTCAAAAGACTGAAAGTATTCCAGTGAGGGAATTTTTTTATTTAAAAAGGCCAAGTTAGTTTATCTGGCGTTCAATATACTAGATACAGTTAGGCCTGCGTTTCATACATCTGGAATTAGCAAATTAATGTGCTGGGGTTGGGAAAACATATATGTACCCATACTAGAATCTGTCAAAGAAAGCGGTACTCACATATAACAGTCATTCCATCTGTAATCCATACAGTCAAAAGACTGAAAGTATTCCAGTGAGGGAATTTTTTTTATTTAAAAAGGCCAAGTTAGTTTATCTGGCGTTCAATATACTAGATACAGTTAGGCCTGCGTTTCATACATCTGGAATTAGCAAATTAATGTGCTGGGGTTGGGAAAACATATATGTACCCATACTAGAATCTGTCAAAGAAAGCGGTACTCACATATAACAGTCATTCCATCTGTAATCCATACAGTCAAAAGACTGAAAGTATTCCAGTGAGGGATTTTGCTTATAAAAAATAATATATTTCATTGTGGTGCGAGTTGAATCGCAACAATGAAGAAAAATACTATTAAGGGACGAGGACGCGGTCGTGGTGGTGTCCGTGGAGCCTCTGTTGCTGGTAGAGGACGTGGCCGTTCGGCCCCAGGCGCACACAGTAGGGAACGAACTCCCTCAACTAGCCGGCAGAATGTACCGCAATATCTCGTGGGGCCCAATGCCGCTCTTAGGATGGTAAGGCCTGAGCAGGTACAGGCATTAATCGATTGGGTGGCCGACAGTGCTTCCAGCACGTTCACCACATGGTCTTCCACCCAGTCTTCTGCGGAAGCGCACAGGTGGCACCTGAAAACCAAGCCCATCAGTCTGTCACATCACCCCCAAGCATATCAGGGAAACGGTCTGAGCCACAAGTTATGCAGCAGTCTCTTCTTCTGTTTGAAGACTCTGCTTCCAGGGTTTCCCAGGGGCGTCCACCTAGCCCTTCCGCAGTGGAGGAAGACATACCATGCACTGACGCACAACCACTTATGTCTCCAGATGAAGAGGACATGGGAATACCACCTCATCGGATCCGCACGTCTCTGATGATGACGAAACACAGGTGCCCACTGCCGCGTCTTTTTGCAGTGTGCAGACTGAACAGGAGGAGGTCAGGGAGGGAGACTGGGTGGAAGACGATGCAGAGGACGATGAGGTCTTAGACCCCACATGGACTGAAGGTCATGGCGATGACTTTCACAGTTCAGAGGAAGAGGTAGTGGTGAGACCGAGACAACAGCGAAGCCAAAGAGGGAGCAGGGGGCCAAAGCAGACGAGCCGCCGCCCCCAGAGTTCGCCTGCTACTGGACATCGCCAACAGGGACCCAGCCCCACAAAGGCAGCTTCAAAGAGTTCCCTGGTATGGCACTTCTTTAAACAATGTCCTACCGACAAGACCCGAGTGACTTGCACGCTCTGCCATCAGAGCCTGAGGCGAGGCATTAACGTTCTGAACCTCAGCACAACCTGCATGACCAGGCATCTACATGCAAAGCATGAACTGCAGTGGGGTACACACCTTAAAAACCAGGCACTCGCTGAGGCTCCCCTGCTCCCTCTACCGCTGCTGCCTCGGCTTCCGCCTCGAGAGGAATGTTGCCACCTGCCGAGCAGCAAACAGAGGATGTGCCACCGACACCACCACCACCGCCACCGTCAACTAGCGTCTCCACTATATCACACAGCAGCGTTCAGCTCTCAATATCTCAAACCTTAGAGAGGAAGCGCAAATTCCCCGAGTCACCCTCGAGCCCTTGGCCTGAACGCCAGCATTTCTAAACTGCTGGCCTTTGAAATGCTGTCATTCCGGCTGGTGGACACAGACAGCTTCAAACAGCTGATGGCCATGGCTGTCCCGCAGTATGTGGTTCCCAGCCGCCACTACTTCTCCAAGACAGCCGTGCCTTCCCTGCACATGCAAGTGTCCGATAAAATCAAGTGTGCACTGCGCAACGCCATTTGTGGCAAGGTCCACCTAACCACAGATACGTGGACCAGTAAGCACGGCCAGGGACGCTATATCTCACTAACTGCACACTGGATGAATGTAGTGGCGGCTGGGCCCCGGCGGACAGTTCCTTGGCGCACGTCCTTCCGCCCCCTAGGATCGCAGGGCATCATTCTCTGCCTCCTGTAGCCTCCTCCTCCTACTCGGCTTCCTCCTCCACTGCTTCCACCAGCTCATCCGGTCAGCCACACACCTTCACCACCAACTTCAGCACAGCCCGGGGTAAACGTCAGCAGGCCATTCTGAAACTCATATGTTTGGGGACAGGCCCCACACCGCGCAGGAGTTGTGGCGGGGTATTGAACAACAGACCGACGAGTGGTTTCTGCCGGTGGGCCTCAAGCCAGGCCTGGTGGTATGCGATAATGGGCGAAATCTCGTGGCAGCTCTGGGACTAGCCGGTTTGACGCACATCCCTTGCCTGGCGCATGTGCTGAACTTGGTGGTGCAGAGGTTCATTCACCACTACCCCAACATGTCAGAGCTGCTGCATAAAGTGCGGGCCGTCTGTGCGCGCTTCCGCCGTTCACATCCTGCCGCTGCTCGCCTGTCTGCGCTACAGCGGAACTTCGGCCTTCCCGCTCACCGCCTCATATGCGACGTGCCCACCCGGTGGAACTCCACCTTGCACATGCTGGAGAGACTGTGCGAGCAGCAGCAGGCCATAGTGGAGTTTCAGCTGCAGCACGCTCGCGTCAGTCGTACTGCCGAACAGCACCACTTCACCACCAATGATTGGGCCTCCATGCGAGACCTGTGTGCCCTGCTGCGCTGTTTCGAGTACTCCACCAACATGGCCAGTGGCGATGACACTGTTATCAGCGTTACAATACCACTTCTATGTCTCCTTGAGAAAACACTTAGGGCAATGATGTTAGAGGAGGTGGCCCAGGTGGAGGAGGAGGAGGAGGAGGATGAGGGCTCGTTTCTAACACTTTCGGGCCAGTCTGTTCGAATTGGCTCAGAGGGAGGTTTGTTTAAGCAGCAGAGGACAGGTTCACAAGTCGCCAGCCAAGGCACTGTACTGGAGGACGAGGAGGATGAGGAGGAGGAGGTGGAGGGGACGAGGATGGCGCAAGTTCACAGCGGGGTGGCAGCCCAGGCCCATCACTGGTGCGTGGCTGGGGGATACGGTGGACGATGACGATACGCCTCCCACAGAGGACAGCTTGTCCTTACCCATGGGTAGCCTGGCCCACATGAGCGAATATATGCTCCAATGCCTGCGCAACGACAGCAGAGTTGCCCACGTTTTAACGTGTGCAGACTACTGGGTGGCCACCCTGCTGGATCCCGGTATAAAGACAATGTGCCCACTTTAATTCCTGAACTGGAGCGCGACCGTAAGATGCGCGAGTACAAGCGCACGCTGATAGAGGCGCTCTTGAGAGCATTCCCACATGTCACAGGGGAACAGGTGGAAGGTGAAGGCAGAGGAGTGGCAAGAGGTCGCCAACGCAGCTGTGTCACGGCCAGCTCATCTGAGGGCAGGGTTAGCATGGCAGAAATGTGGAAAAGTTTTGTCTCCACGCCACAGCTATCTGCACCGACACCTGATACGGAACGTGTTAGCAGGAGGCAGCATTTCACTAACATGGTTGAACAGTATGTCTGCACACCCCTCCACATCCTGACGGATGGTTCGGCCCCATTCAACTACTGGGTTTCGAAATTGTCCACGTGGCCAGAGTTAGCATGTTATGCCTTGGAGGTGCTTTCCTGCCCGGCGGCCAGCGTTTTATCTGAACGCGTATTCAGCACGGCAGGGGCGTCATTACTGACAAGCGCAGCCGCCTGTCCACAGCCAACATGGACAAGCTGACCTTCATAAAGATGAACCAGGCATGGATCCCACAGGACCTGTCCCTCCCTTGTGCAGAGTAGTCCTTATTAACTGCCTAAAACATGTCTTGTTGTGCTACGGGCCACTTCTTTATTTGATACAAATTTTATGAAACCCACAGTTGAATGAAACTCTTCTCTGTCTGGGCGCCGGGGCTAACCAGATGAAAGTGGCCGGTTAAACTAACGGGTGACATGAAGCCATAACCTCTGCCATGCTACCTCTGTCTTCTGTCTGGGTGCTGAGGCCTAAGTCAAATAAAGCGGTCTTCTGCTGTGCTGGGGATATGAAGCTAATCTCTGACCTCTCTCCTCTGTCTGGGTCCAAAGGCCTAAATCACTGAAAGAGGCCTTCTCCTGTGGTGTGTGATATGATGCCAGAATATGTGCTGTGGGGCCTCTCTCCTCTTCCTGGGTGCAGGGGTCAAAGTAACTAAATGGTGGCTTCTCCTGTGGTGGTTGATATGATGCCTGATTCTCTGCTGTGAAACCTCTCTCCTCCATCTGGGTGTAGGGGTCAAAGTCTTTCAAAGTCGCCTTCTCCTGTGCTGATTGATATAAAGCTGATGGTTGTGCCATCTGACATGGTTGCCAGGGTCTGATTCAATGGGGGCCTACTCCTGTGGTGGGTGATCTAAATGCCTGATTCTCTGCTGTGAAACCTCTCTCCTCCGTCTGGGTGTAGGGGTCAAAGTCTTTCAAAGTCGCCTTCTCCTGTGCTGATTGATATGAAGCTGATGGTTGTGCCATCTGACATGGTTGCCAGGGTCTGATTCAATGGGGCCTACTCCTGTGGTGGGTGATCTAAATGCCTGATTCTCTGCTGTGTAACCTCTCTCCTCCGTCTGGGTGTAGGGGTCAAAGTAACTAAATGGTGGCCTACTCCTGTGGTGGGTGATATGATGCCAGAATATGTGCTGTGGGGCCTCTCTCCTCTTCCTGGGTGCAGGGGTCAAAGTAACTCAATGGTGGCTTCTCCTGTGGTGGCTGATATGATGCCAGAATATGTGCTGTGGTGCCTCTCTCCTCTTCCTGGGTGCAGGGTCAAAGTAACTAAATGGTGGCTTCTCCTGTGGTGGTTGATATGATGCCTGATTCTCTGCTGTGAAACCTCTCTCCTCCATCTGGGTGTAGGGGTCAAAGTCTTTCAAAGTCGCCTTCTCCTGTGCTGATTGATATAAAGCTTATGCTTGTGCCATCTGACATGGTTGCCGGGGTCTGATTCAATGGTGGCCTACTCCTGTGGTGGGTGATCTAAATGCCTGATTCTCTGCTGTGAAACCTCTCTCCTCCGTCTGGGTGTAGGGGTCAAAGTAACTAAATGGTGGCCTACTCCTGTGGTGGGTGATATGATGCCAGAATATGTGCTGTGGGGCCTTTCTCCTCTTCCTGGGTGCGGGGGTCAAAGTAACTCAATGGTGGCTTCTCCTGTGGTGGCTGATATGATGCCAGAATATGTGCTGTGGTGCCTCTCTCCTCTGTCTGGGTCCAAAGGCCTAAATCACTGAAAGAGGCCTTCTCCTGTGGTGTGTGATATGATGCCAGAATATGTGCTGTGGTGCCTCTCTCCTCTTCCTGGGTGCAGGGGTCAAAGTAACTAAATGGTGGCTTCTCCTGTGGTGGCTGATATGATGCCAGAATATGTGCTGTGGGGCCTCTCTCCTCTTCCTGGGTGCAGGGGTCAAAGTAACTCAATGGTGGCTTCTCCTGTGGTGGCTGATATGATGCCAGAATATGTGCTGTGGTGCCTTTCTCCTCTGTCTGGGTCCAAAGGCCTAAATCACTGAAAGAGGCCTTCTCCTGTGGTGTGTGATATGATGCCTGAATATGTGCTGTGGTGCCTCTCTCCTCTTCCTGGGTGCGGGGGTCAAAGTAACTAAATGGTGGCTTCTCCTGTGGTGGCTGATATGATGCCAGAATATGTGCTGTGGGGCCTCTCTCCTCTTCCTGGGTGCAGGGGTCAAAGTAACTCAATGGTGGCTTCTCCTGTGGTGGCTGATATGATGCCAGAATATGTGCTGTGGTGCCTCTCTCCTCTTCCTGGGTGCGGGGGTCAAAGTAACTCAATGGTGGCTTCTCCTGTGGTGGTTAGTATGATGCCAGAATATGTGCTGTGGTGCCTCTCTCCTCTGTCTGGGTCCAAAGGCCTAAATCACTGAAAGAGGCCTTCTCCTGTGGTGTGTGATATGATGCCTGAATATGTGCTGTGGTGCCTCTCTCCTCTTCCTGGGTGCGGGGTCAAAGTAACTCAATGGTGGCTTCTCCTGTGGTGGCTGATATGATGCCAGAATATGTGCTGTGGGGCCTCTCTCCTCTTCCTGGGTGCAGGGGTCAAAGTAACTCAATGGTGGCTTCTCCTGTGGTGGTTAGTATGATGCCAGAATATGTGCTGTGGGGCCTCTCTCCTCTTCCTGGGTGCAGGGGTCAAAGTAACTAAATGGTGGCTTCTCCTGTGGTGGTTGATATGATGCCTGATTCTCTGCTGTGTAACCTCTCTCCTCCGTCTGGGTGTAGGGGTCAAAGTAACTAAATGGTGGCCTACTCCTGTGGTGGGTGATATGATGCCTGGTTCTCTGCTGTGGGACCTCTCTCCTTTGCCTGGGTGCTGTGGTCAAAATAATAGTAAGTGACCTTCTCCATTGGTGGGTGACTTGAAGCCTGATTCTGTGCTATGGGACCTCACTCCAATTAATATTGTTTAATTTTTATTTATTTTATGTTAACTCATCATTTCCCTATCTACATTTATTTGCAGGGGATTTAACTACATTTTGCTGCCTTTTGCAGCCCTCTAGCCCTTTCCGGGTGTGTTTTACAGCCTTTTTAGTGCCCAAAAGTTCGGGTCCCCATTGACTTCTATGGGGTTCGGGTTCGGGATGAAGTTCGGGTCGAGTTCGGATCCCGAACCCGAACATTTTTCGAAAGTTCGGCCGAACTCGTCGAACCCGAACATCCAGGTGTTCGCTCAACTCTAATTGCCACTTTTCACTGAATTCAGGACAAAGTACGCCAACCAATAGGTGGCCTAAAGCCACGCAAAAATGCCTAATAATGCATCAAATTTATCATTTTGAGAAATGTGGCACATCTTTAGACTGCCTAAGTTTATGCTGTCTAAATATTAGCGCAATTGTTTTTTTGTCTTTTTTTGATGTAAAGAAAAATGCAACAATTTTATTTAGCAGTCAACTGCTCTAGAATGGTATATTGGTTTGTTAAGTCTAAATAACTTTCCTGGACACCTAAGACAGTAAATCTTCAACCTAACTTCCATTTCCACACTGGGTAGAGAATCTTAACCACGCTCTAATCTCCATTGGGCTGTTTCACTTGACTGCTTTTGACATACCAAACTTCCCATTGTTGTCGAGAAGATGCTTCAGGGTTCCTGCTCTCCCAAAACATATTTTCCTATTAAAATAAAATATGTATGCTTATAAAAAATAATTACCTCATTATTTTCAGGGCAACACACTTTAAATATTTATGCATAAAAAATATGCTCACTATTAGGGAAATAAACCAAAAGAAGCACATCATCCTCATTATGGACATGCCATTAGTGTCAAAATCTCCTCAAGCATGTCAACATTGTTAGGAGAAGACTTGACAAATGATTTATCTGACTTTGAAGCCTTTTGTGTTTGGACTTTTGTGTGTGTTTGTTGAAGTATACAAATGTTAGACTGATATCAGTTCCACTGAGTAACCTTTGCAGGATAGGTGAATGGCTCCATGATATCATTTCAATATTCATTACTGAGTCTATTCGGAGAGTGAAGAGTTATTGTATGAGTGCCTCCATGTTACTGTATAGCTTGTTAGAGAAATCAAGATTTGCATGACTGTCCTTTGTGTTATGTAGCAATATAATCATGTTGAATAGGTAATCAGCTACCATATTGTTTTCAAACCTGTTCCTTAACGGCATATCATGCAACTTACTGACTGACATAACTGTACTTCTACAAGATTAAATGAAACCTAAGTGGATTTGACATCCAATTTGTATAATTTGTATAAGGCAAAGGTTCATTCCACCTATTATGTACAGCACTTACCAGTGAAAGCTGTTTATTGCATTAACAATATGGAGGAGTGTTTTTCTTGTAGAGGCAAATATGGAAAAATCAATACACTTCTTACACCTAATGAAAAAAAAACAAAAAAACACTATAACATCATATATAGTAAATGTATCTACATAATAAATGTACTGAAAATCTAAGAATATTTGTTTCATTTTTAAGTCTGGCTTTGCTTTGTGTGTACCAAATTCATAAAATGGTGCACCTTAATAATATATTCGGCAGGTAAGCAATATGGTTTATACTTTTATGTGTAAAAGTATACCGGGGGTTGCCACTTTTGTGCGCCTTTTGCAAAAATAGCACATAATAAATGTGCCATAATCCAGGTCTAATCTCACATTTGTCCCTCAAATAGAGAACACTTTGAAAAGTGGTGCGCCTCACCAAATGTCGGAAAATTTTAGCAAATTGTGCAAAAAATGGGGCAATCGACATGACTTGTGACATTTTTAAGCCAAAATCTAACATATCTGATTTGATAAATGCCCCTCATAATATTTCTATCACTTTTGCTCTAGTAGCATTTGAGTAGGGAACTAATTTACTGAGTAATTCCACCTTAACTGAAAGAACTGGCATTTTTTTCATTTTGAAAACATTTCTGAAGGTTGATCATTTGGAGGCACATAAACCCTTCCTGCATTTTACAAATAAAAAGTACAGAGGGGGCTTTGAGCGTAAACAATCAGAAAGGTGTCAATAAATTAGCACAGTCTCTAGATGGAGTACTGCCCCCTTCCGTAGAACGAGCAGTGTGTGGCAGTGGATCTTCATACTGAGCCTTACCTGCATAAAATGTTGCTAGCCTACCCAATTAAGGCTTGTTTCACATATGCATGAAATAGGTCCTGTCAGATCTGCCCCTGCCAGGCGCACTGCCAGAATTCCGTCTGGCCCCATTCACTATAATGTGCGCAGGGGGATTTGTCCAGCCGCTCCTCGGCATATTTGCGGCCAGATCTCTGCCAGACCCTATTGTAGTGAATGGGGCCGGCAGCGCATGGTTGAACCCGGCAGGGATAGATCCGACAGGGTGTTCCTGGCCGAAACAACCTGCTGGATCTGTTTCATGCATATGTGAAACAAGCCTTATGCACGGCTCATGGGCCCTGGTGCAAGAGTTCAGCTTGGGCCCCCATTCCCTCAGTGCTTTGTGTGTCTTCCTATGCGGCACAAGGGTCTTTGGGCCCCCTTAGGCTCCTGGGCTCGGTAGCGACTGCTACCTCTGCACCCCCTATAGCTACGCCCATGCTTATGCTCTCAGCAGTACAACTGAGCTGTTATACTGTATATGCCAGCTCATTTTCTAATGGTAATGAGATGACTCTACTTACTCTGTCACAGTTTACACATCAAAGCTTAAAAGTGAAATGTAGAAAAATGTAGAAATTGTAAAACAAAAAATTAAAAAACACCATTTAAAAAATATGTTTGTAATAAATAACTGATTGAAATACTGTGGCATTTTGCAAACCCGCTGCAGATATTACCTATTACAATGAAATTAGATAACGCTAAGTAAGGAATACTTATAAACAGCAATAAATCTGCATTTACCGTAAATGTACAGTACAGTTGTATGTGTGTGAGTTTGGTTGAAGATTATTTCCTATATTTCACTGGACAGGAATTGTTCTGTCCATTGTGTTTGACAAGATCAGGCGGTAAAAACATCATCATGTGTGGCCCTGTTAATCAAAATGCAGAGGGAACAGGAGTTGCAGAGAGAACAGATCCTCTATGTGTAACAGCAACGTCCCCATTGCTCCTAGAGGCTCATTTGCATATATTAAAATATATATATTTCTCAGCAATGCGGACACATATGAACATGGGACCAACACAGATGCCTTCAGCTGCCAAGTGCACATGTAACAGGTCAGCCAGTTTCATAGGTACAAATCTGCTGGCACGTGCCATTTAATTAGTGGTTTATGTACTGTAAAACATTCTAGCTATGTGAGATGTTCTTCAAGCACCAGGGCCACGCCAGAGCACAGAAGTAGCAGAAAATAAGAGATGGGTATTAAGAGTGTGACACAAGATCTTTGGCAAGTTGAGTAGCATTTTCTTTGTTAACAAACTTTCAAAAAGTGTGATACTATTCTCATTGATGAGAGACACAGCTGAGATTTTCAGTATATTTCTTTTGTTTTACATCGTTATTTATTTATTTATTTTTACACATAATTGGGAATAATGCTTTTGTTGAAAGCTAAACAATCTCACTCTATCATTAATCTTCACAATCTATCATTATCTATGTATCATTAAATATCTGTCCCATATTCTCTTACATAGTCTGTACTATTTCAGGGTTGCTTTCAAGCTTTCTTCTCAACTTTGAACAAAAGACTTAATATACAAAGTAATCAAATGATCTGGAAGAACATCATGAGTAACAAATCATTTGTAATTTACTGTTCCAGAATTTTATTCAAGGTGACAGGACCACTTTAATCTGAATCCATTGTTCTTGAATGACAAGATCACATTATTTGTCAAAGAACCTGTAAAAGAATAGATCTGCATAACATTAAACTAAATAATTAGCAACTTTGATTCTGATTCATTCACTTTTTCTCAGATAATTTAATCTCTGGGCCAAATTCCCACCTTGCACATGTAAAAAGGTTCATGCACATGGGGAATAAAGATCACTGATTGGGGCACATAGTAAAGACTCTAAAGATCAGAATTTTAGTGTTTCTGTTAACCACTGTGATCTTTATAAAGGCAAATTTCCCCTTTAAGTCACTTGTACCCATTATATATTTTATTACATATTCTTTTCATCAAGGTGTATCCTTTCATATCATTTTGGCTCATTTGCATTACAATCATCTTTTACTGCTTTCAATAGCGACTTTTTTTTTCCGGTGCCTTCTCTGTTCTATCTATACCAAAATCTGTCTGTAATAATCACCTACTGAAATCTATCACAAAGCCTACACCTTCTACTGCGATTTTATTATCTGGTACATTTAATACAGTGCTATGAAAGCAATATACCCTCGTTAACAAAAAAGAAATACAAAATTATGCACCGAAATGTAGGATTGCTTCAAAACATAGCATGTAGTTATGTTTCAGGCAAATATGTAAATAAATAAATGTACAAAAGTGGCATAAGCGGGGAAAAGTATCAGATTTTGCTGCAACATGGGATGCAACAAAATCTGCGACTTTAACCTCTTGCCGCCACGCTAACGCCGATGGGCGTCAGCGCGGCGGCTCTCTCAGGTCTCAGTCACGCCTATCGGCGTCATCTCGTGAGACCTGAGATTTCACATGAACGCGCGCGCGCGCGTTCATGTGATCGGAGCCGGGACAACTGAAACTACAGCCTGCCAGCGCTGATCAAGCGCTGGCAGGCTGTAGATGCGGAAAAAAACGCATTGAAATCGCATATCAGATGCTGTTTTTTAAACAGCGTCTGATATGCCTGCTGTCTGCTCGTCTGGTGGTCCCTTTGTTTGGGACCACCAGAGGAAACTATAGGAAAAGTGCACCAATCACTACACACACACCCCCCCACCCCCATCACTGATTAACCCCTGATCACCCATGTCACCCCCTGATCACCCCCTGTCACCCCCTGTCACTAATCACCCCCTACAGGCTCATTCAGACATCCGTATGTGTTTTGCGGATCCATGGATCTGCGGATCCATGGATCTGCGGATCCGCAAAATACGGACACCGGCAATGCGCTTTCCGCATTTTGCAGATCCGCACAGAACTATATAGAAAATGCTTTTCTTGTCCGCAATTGCGGACAAGAATAGGACATGTTCTATATTTTTGCGAACGGAAGTGCAGACTCGGAGCGCGGATCCGTAATTCCGGATCCGAGCGGGACAAAGTCTGTCCCCATAGAAATGAATGGGTCCGCAATTTCGTTCCACAAACAAAATTTCGGACGTGTGAATGGGGCATAAGGGTCCCCTATCACCGCCAGTTAGTTAGATACTTGTTAGGTAGTTAGCGCCCAGCCCTCCGCACCGCAGTCACTGATTTTGGCAGAGATTTTTTCATCCACATTGATCGATGCGAATGAGGAAATCTGTGCCGTTCATTTTTTTTTTTCAGCGCAGAGGCTGAACGGAAAAAAATCTCATTACCCGTGTGCTCAATATACGGAGAATCGCAGAAACTCCTAATGCTGGCCATACGTGTAATGATTGCGGAGACCCCTAAAATGCCAGGGCAGTATAAATACCCCACATGTGACCCCATTTTAGAAAGAAGACACCCCAAGGTATTCCGTGAGGGGTATGGGGAGTTCATGTAAAATTTTATTTTTTGTCACAAGTTAGTGGAATATGAGACTTTGTAAAAAAAAAATATATATATATATCAATTTCCGCTAACTTGTGTCAAAAAATTTTTTTTTCTGTGAACTCGTCATGCCCCTCACAGAATACCTTGGGGTGTCTTCTTTCCAAAATGGGGTCACATGTGGGGTATTTATACTGCCCTGGCATTTTAGGGGTCCTAAAGCGTGAGAATCCAAATACGTAAAAATGCCCTGTGAAATCCTAATGGTACTCATTGGTTTTAGGGCCCCTTTGCGCATCTTGGCTGCAAAAAAGTGTCACACATGTGGTATTGCCGTACTCAGGAGAAGTAGGGCAATGAGATTTGGGGAGTATTTTTATATATACCCATGCTGCGTGTGAGAAATATCTCTGTAAATGACAACTTTTTAAATTTTTTTATTCAAAGTTGGCAATTTAGAGAGATATTTCTCTCACTCAGCATGGGTATATGTAAAATACACCCCAAAACTCATTGCCCTACTTCTCCTGAGTACGGCGATACCATGTGTGACACTTTTGCAGCCAAGATGCAAAGGCCCAAATTCCAATGAGTAACTTTAGGAGGGCATTTTACACATTTTCTTCTCACGCTTTAGGGCCCTAAAATGCCAGGGCAGTATAAATACCCCACATGTGACCCCATTTTGGAAAGAAGACACCCCAAGGTATTCGCTGAGGGGCATAGTGAGTCCATGAAAATTAAACTTTTTGTCAAAAGTTAGCGGAAAGGAGACTTTGTGAGAAAAACAATAAAAATCAATTTCCACTAACTTGTGCCCAAAAATTTTTTTCTATGAACTCGCCATGCCCCTCATGGAATACCTTGGGGTGTCTTCTTTCCAAAATGGGGTCACATGTGGGTATTTATACTGCCCTGGCATTTTAGGGGCCCTAAAGCATGAGAAGAAAATGCGTAAAAATGCCCTCCTAAAAGGTACTCATGGAATTTAGGCCTTTACGCATCTTGGCTGCAAAAATTGTCACTCATGTGGTATCGCCGTACTCAGGAGAAGTAGGGCAATGTGTTTTGGGGTGTATTTTACATATACCCATGTTGGGTGAGAGAAATATCTCTGTAAACTGACAACTTTGTATAAAAAATTTAAAAAGTTGTCGTTTACAGCGATATTTCTCACACACAGTATGGGTATATGTAAAAATACACCTCAAAACACATTGCCCTACTTCTCCTGAGTACGGCGATACCACATGTGCCACTTTTGCAGCCAAGATGCAAAAGGGCCCTAAAACCAATGAGTACCTTTAGATTTCACAGGGCATTTTTACGCATTTGAATTCTCACGCTTAGGACCCCTAAAATGCCAGGGCAGTATAAATACCCCACATGTGACCCCATTTTGGAAAGAAGACACCCCAAGGTATTCCGTGAGGGGCATGGCGAGTTCATAGAATTTTTTTTTTTTTTTGGCACAAGTAAGCGGAAATTGAGATACAGTCATGTGAAAAAATTAGGACACCCTTTGAAAGCATGTGGTTTTTTGTAACATTTTTAATAAATGGTTATTTCATCTCCGTTTCAACAATACAGAGAGATTAAAGTAATCCGACTAAACAAAGAAAACTGAAGAAAAGTCTTTTCAAGATCTTCTGTAAATGTCATTCTACAAAAATGCCTATTCTAACTGAGGAAAAAGATAGGACACCCTTGCCCCTAATAGCGAGTGTTACCTCCTTTGGCTGAAATAACTGCAGTGAGACGGTTCTTGTAGCCATCTACCAGTCTTCGACATCGGTCTGAGGAAATTTTACCCCACTCCTCAATGCAGAACTTTTTCAGCTGTGAGATGTTTGAGGGGTTTCTTGCACGTACAGCCCTTTTCAAGTCACCCCACAGCATCTCAATGGGATTCAAATCTGGACTTTGACTTGGCCATTCCAGGACTCTCCATTTCTTCTTTTTCAGCCAATCTTTGGTTGATTTACTAGTATGTTTTGGGTCATTGTCATGTTGCATGGTCCAGTTCGCTTCAGCTTTAATTTTCTAACTGATGGTCTCACATGTTCTTCAAGCACCTTCTGATACACAGTAGAATTCATCGTGGATTCTATGATGGTGAGCTGACCAGGTCCTGCTGCAGCAAAGCAGCCCCAAACCATGACACTTCCACCTCCATGCTTCACAGTTGGTATGAGGTTCTTTTCTTGGAATGCTGTGTTTGGTTTACGCCAAACATGTCCTCTGCTGTTGTGTCCAAATAATTCAATTTTGGACTCATCTGTCCAAAGAACATTATTCCAGAAGTCCTGGTCTTTGTCAACTTTATCTCTGGCAAATGTCAGTCTGGCCTCGATGTTTCTCTTGGAAAGCAAAGGTTTCCTCCTTGCACACCTCCCATGCAAGTTAAACTTGTACAGTCTCTTTCTGATTGTAGAGGCATGTACTTCTACATCAACAGTAGCCAGAGCCTGCTGTAGTTCTCGAGATGACACTTTAGGGTTTTTGGAGACCTCTTTTAGCATCTTGCGGTCTGCTCTTGGGGTGAACTTGCTGGGGCGACCAGTCCTGGGCATGTTGGCAGTTGTTTTGAAAGCCCTCCACTTGTAGACTATCTTCCGGACAGTGGAATGGCTGATTTCAAAATCTTTTGAGATCTTTTAAATCCCTTCCCAGACTCATAGGCTGCTACAATCTTTTTCTGAAGTCCTCTGACAGCTCTTTTGCTCTCACCATGGTGCTCACTCTCACTTCAACAGTCAGGAGCACACCAAACTAAATGTCTGAGGTTTTAAATAGGGCAAGCCTCATTCAACATGCAGAGTAACGATCTACTAATTATGTGCACCTGGTGTGATATACCTGTGTGAGATCTGAGCCAATTTAAGAGGGAATACATGTGAGGGTGTCCTATCTTTTTCCTCAGTTAGAATAGGCATTTTTGTAGAATGACATTTACAGAAGATCTTGAAAAGACTTTTCTTCAGTTTTCTTTGTTTAGTTGGATTACTTTAATCTCTCTGTATTGTTGAAACGGAGATGAAATAACCATTTATTAAAAATGTTACAAAAAACCACATGCTTTCAAAGGGTGTCCTAATTTTTTCACATGACTGTATATATATTTTTTTATTTAGTTTTTTACAAAGTCTCATATTCCACTAACTTGTGACAAAAAATAAAATTTTACATGACCTCACCATACCCCTCACGGAATACCTTGGGGTGTCTTCTTTCTAAAATGGGGTCACATGTGGGGTATTTATACTGCCCTGGCATTTTAGGGGCCCCTAAAGCGTGAGAAGAAGTCTGGAATCCAAATGCGTAAAAATGCCCTGTGAAATCCTAAAGGTACTCATTGGTTTTAGGGCCCCTTTGCGCACCCAGGATGCAAAAAAGTGTCACACATGTGGTATCGCCGTACTCAGGAGAAGTGGGGCAATGTGTTTTGGGGTGTATTTTTATATATACCCTGCTGGGTGTGAGAAATATCTCTGTAAACGACAATTTTTAAAATTTTTATACAAAGTTGTCAGTTTACAGAGATATTTCTCTCACCCAACATGGGTATATGTAAAAATACACCCCAAAACACATTGCCCTACTTCTCCTGAGTACGGCGATACCACATGAGTGCCACTTTTTTGCAGACTGGGTGCGCAAAGGGGCCCAAATTCCAACGAGTACCTTTAGCTTTTACATGGCTGCTCACAATTTAGCCCCGCCCAAAATGCCAGAACAGTAAACACACCCCACAAATGACCCCATTTCGGAAAGTAGACACCCCAAGGTATTCACTGAGGGGCATAATGAGCCCGTATGAGATTTTTTTTTTTGCCAGAAGTTAGCAGAAATGGAAACTTTATTATAATTTTTTTTTTCCTCAGAAAGTGTCATTTTCCGCTAACTTGTGAAAAAAAATGAAATGATACATGAACTCACCATGCCCCTCCGCGAATACTTTAGGGTGTCTTCTTTCTAAAATGGTGTGATTTGTGGGGTATTTATATTTTCCTGACATTCTAGCACCTGAAGAAACATGACAGGCGCTCAGAAAGTCAGAGCTGCTTCAAAATGCCGAAATTCACTTTTTGCACCATAGTTTGTAAACGCTATAACTTTTACCCAAACCAATAAATATACACTTATTGGACTTTTTTTTATCAAAGACATGTAGAACAATACATTTAGAGAAAAATTTATATAGAAATGTAGTTTTTAAAAAAAAATTACAACAGAAAGTGAAAAATGTCATTTTTGCAAAATGTCGTTAAATTTTTATTAATAGCAAAAAAAGTAAAAATGTCAGCAACAATGAAATACCACCAAATGAAAGCTCTATTAGTGAGAAGAAAAGGAGGTAAAATTCATTTGGGTGGTAAGTTGTATGACCGAGAAATAAACGGTGAAAGTAGCGTAGTGCGGATTTGTAAAAAAGGGCCTGGTCACTAGGGGGGTATAAACCTGTGGTCTTCAAGTGGTTAATACACCACTATTGTGGCATATATCAGTTAATAAATGTCCTCTTAAGTTTTGCCACAAAAATTAAGTAAAAGTGCTTCCCCCAGTGCTGTAGAAAAATGTTATCAGAGGCTACTTTTGGGTGGTGTCCCTCTTGGTGCAAGATCATTTTGTCTTAGACATGCCTTTACAACCTATTCAAAGTCATTTTGCCCAGTTGACAAACTTGAAATAGGGCACATAATTGAACTGTAAGCAGCAGGATGGTCACTTCAACGAATTGCCCGCCATCTAGGCCTTTCTGACATATCTGTTTGTAGGTGTTGGCGAGCACTAGTTACGTGAGGGCATGCACACATTGTGAACAGGCTCCAGATGTCCCAGACAGACCACCAGAAGAGAGGATTGTTTGAGCCACCAACAAGGATGAGTAGTTTCATATTCCACCATCCAGACACAAGTGGCACCTTCATAATACACCCTTGTCTCTGCCCAGACCAAATACAGGTGCTTAGTAGAAGAAAACTTGGTGCCACCTGCTCATTGTGTGTTCTGCAATTAACAGCAAGAGACTGTTGCCTTCGTTTGCAGTGGTGTCATAAATGAGAAACCTGGACTGCTACAGACTGGAACCATATCATCTTTTGCAATGAATTTAGGTTTCGCTTGGGATCCAATAAGGATCAGGTTCAAGCATGGAGGCCTCATGGTCAGCGCATTAATCATGCCATTTTCTGTGCAGTGACACACTGCTCAAACTGCTGGTTTGATGATCTGGGGAGCTATCATATACGACCGTCGGTTATCCCTAGTAGTGATACGAGGGACACTAAAATCTCTGCGCTATGTGCAGGACATCCTGTGGCCACAAATCATCTCTCCCATGATCTATTTATCCCCAGGACTGTGACTGTGACGAGGGGACATCCTCTGCGTCTGGAGGAAAGAAGGCTTTTACACAAACATAGAAGAGGATTCTTTACTGTAAGAGCAGTAAGACTATGGAACTCTCTGCCAGAGGAGGTGTAATGGTGAACTGAAGAGTTCAAAAGGGGCCTAGATGTATTTCTGGAGAGTAATAATATTACAGGTTATAGCTACTAGAGAGGGGTTGTTGATTCAGGGAGTTATTTTGATTGCCTGATTGGAGACAGGAAGGAATTTATTTCCCCCTAAAATGCGGAAAATTGGCTTCCACCTCACAAGTTTTTGTTTTTTGCCTTCCCCTGGATCAACTTGCAGGATACCAGGCCGAACTGGATGGACAGATGTCTTTTTTCAGCCTTACAATCTATACTTTGCCTCTCATGGCAGGGCTTCCAACTGACATTTTTCAGCAGGATAATGCTTGCCCACACACAGCTAGGGTTTCTCAGGAATGTCTCCACCAGATTGCATCACAGACAAGAATAGGCATTTTCTATTATGGTTCTGGCAATGTGCGGTCTGCAAACTGCAGAATGCACACGGCTGGTATCCGTATTTTGCGGATCCGCAGCGTGCAGGATCTACAGGCTCAGCTGTAACATCTGTGGGCAAAAGGATACCATATCTATCTAACCATTCTGGGAGGATTGCTCATTTACTAAAATATGCAAATATCTTAACAACTGTTCTACCTACAGATATAACAAACGTATCATTTTAATCAGCATGATTAAGCATGCCTTGACATGTGGCAGATTTTGTGGCAGAAAATTCCGCCCCATTAAGATGAATGGAACTGATTTTCAGTTGCAGAATTTTCTGCCACAAAATCTGCCGTGTGTAAAGGCACCCTAACCCTACAAGATAGTATCCCTGGTTTAATTGGCTTTATCATGCTGACAGATGCTCTTTAATGCGAACATATCACCACAATGCAGAAAGCATTTTAGAGAGCTGGAATTGCTGAGTGCTCTGATATATAGTTTAATGAGAAATAATTAATCAAAACTGGTAATTTATACTTTTAAATCCGCTCTTTATGAGCTCAGTTGTATCTTTTGGGGATTTTATGTGATAGACTAACACAAAGTAGCAAGTATGTGTGAAGTGAAAAGAATAAATAAAAAACTGAAAATTGTATTTATATTCTGGCCATTGTACTCTGGTACCTCTGAATAGAATTAAAATAATTAGTAAACAGAGTCCACTTGTGAGTAATTTATTCTCAGTATAACTAAAGCTGTTCTGTGAAGGCATCAGAGGTTTGTTAGTGAACATAAATGATCAAACAGCATCATGAAAACCAAGGAACACATCAGACAGGTCAGGGATAAAGTTGTGGAGAAATGTAAAGCAGGGTTAGGTTATAAAAAAATATCCTCACGGAGCACTGTTTAATCCATCATCTGAAAATGGAATGAGTATGGCACAACTGGAAACATGTGGAAGAAGGTGCTCTGGTCAGATGAGACCAAAGTTAAACTTTTTGGCCTAAATGCAAAACACTATATGTGGCAGAAAACTAAAGGTGGATTTAGACATGCAGATTAGAAGCAGGTTGTTGATAAGGAAGCGTTCCTTACTGACATTTGGCTGCTTGTAAAGTGGAGGTGAAGTACTGCATTTACATGGAGCGATCACCTCCACAGTGTAAGGAATTTTAGTGATGATCGAATATGCCCATATTCGAATTCGCGATATTTCGCGAATATTTCGTAAAATATTCGTGATATATTCGCAAATTCGAATATTCGTATTCGTCATCATTTAATCGCCATCTTTTTTTTATAAAATCGCGGATAATCGCATAAAGAAATCGCATCGCTTAATAAAAATCGCATTACGAAAAATCGCAAAAAAAAAAAAAAGACAAGGGAGGGAAGTGGGGACGGGGGGGTCGAGGAATGGATATAAAATGAAGCCTTGTTGAAAGTGAAACTAATGATTGGGGGTGAATGAGAATAAGAAGAGGAAAACACGACGACATATATTCGAATATGCGAATTTTCGAATATATTCGCAATTCGCAGCATGTTCGTATTCGCAAGTTGACGATCGCGACTACCAAGCACATAGAGTGAAAAAAAATCGCATTACGGAAAAATCGCATAAAGGCAATATTTCAATTTTCAAGTCAATGCGCAGGCATGTCAGCAAGTGTTAGATATTCGCATCGCTGTCAAAAAAATCGCATTACGGAAAATCGCAAAAAAGGCAGGATTTTGGCTATGGCTTTGAAAAAGAGCCTTGATGCAAAACAACACCTTAAATGAATGAAACTCAGAGTCACTCAAACTCATTTATCAACACAAGTGAACTGAAGTTCTTGAACTTATTGTGTATCATCTAATTTAACCAACGCGAATATTCGCAATATCGAATTTATGGCATGATATTCGAAAAAAATCGCGAAATCGCGAATATGCGTTATTCGCGCAAAATATTCGCATCGCGAATATTCGCGCCCAACACTAGTAAGGATGAGGGATCTCTATTGCGATCGCTCATCCTCATACAGCTGCATTGTTTCTAGGCAGCATGATCTGCTGTCCAAAAATGATAATTTAGGTGTTTGCACGAATGACCAGCTGCACCTTTAGAAGGGCATATTGTTGGGAAAGAGCACCACCTTAACACTGCACATCACCCTGAACACACTATCCCCACCGTAAAACATGGAGGTGGCAGAATCATGCTGTGGGGATGTTTTTCTTCAGCAGGGACAGGAAAACTGGTCAGAGTTGATGGGAAGAGGGATGGAGCTAAATACAGGGCAATCCTTGAGGAAAACCTGGTAGAGGCTGCAAAAGACTTAAGACTGGGGCAAAGGTTCACCTTCCAGCAGGAAAACAGCCCTAAACATAAAGCCAGAGCTACAATGGATCAGTTTAGATCAAAGCATATTCATATATTAGAATGGCCTAGTCAAAGTCCAGACCTAAATCTCATTGAGAATCTATGGCAAGACTTGAATTACTGTTCACAGACGCTCTTCATCCAATCTGACTGAGCTTGAGCTAATTTGCAAAGAAGAATGGGCAAACATTCCAGCCTCTAGATGTGCAAAGCTGATAGAGAGGTACCCCAAAAGAGTTGTAGCTGTAATAGCAGCAAAAGGTAGCCCTTCAAAGTACTGATTCAGGGGGTTGAATACAAATACACTTCACAGATTTTCATTTATTACAGATTTTGAAAACCATGTATCATTTTCTTTTCACTTCACACATACTTGCTACTTTGTGTTGGTTTATCACGTGTGGGTCTAACGTTAAAAGATGTGGAAAAGTTCAAGGGGTATCTCTCCCTGTGAGGCAGGCATCCTCAAACTGCTGCCCTCCAGCTGTTGTAAAACTACAACTCCCACAATGCCCTGCTGTAGGCTGATACCTGTAGGCTGTTCTGGCATGCTGGGAGTTGTAGTTTTGAAACAGCTGGGGGGCTGCAGTTTGAGGATGCCTGCTGTAAGGCCTCAACCCAAATGCACAGGCAACGTCCGTGCAGCGGCCGAGACGGATCGAGACCCATTCAACTTCAATGGGTCCGTGATCCATCCGCCCCGCAAAAAAATAGAACAAGTTCTATTTTTTTGCAGTGCGGAAGCACAGACAGAAACACGACAGAAGCTGTTTGCGGGCAGCAATACGGCCATGGACGGGCAACGGCCGTGTGCATGAGGCCTAATTGTTACAGGCCATAGGGTGTGTACTTTCTACTGCAGTTCTCTTCCTGTAGCTGTCACAGGTAATAACAATAGATATGGCTGGTGGCGGTTAAAGTATGGAACTGAGCATGTACGACCACCTCAGTAGGTAGGCCGGAATATTACTATACAATTTGAACACCAGGAGGCGCCATTATAATAAATTAAAGAGAATATCTCACCACTGGAGCATTTTCGTACCAGAAAGGAAATGACAAAACTAGCTAGTTTTTCAATATGAATTATATTAAAATATATTAAAATTAAAGGTGGCACAACCGCTTTAAAGAAAAAGCAATTCCCTATGATGCATTTAAGAAATAACACAGCCCTCCTCCTTGGGATTTCTGCAGTATGCAGCATAATTTCAAACATAAGTAAATCTGATAATAAATATATCTAATACATGAGAACAGCTGTATATGCAATTTCTTCAATCTACAGATGTTGCAGTCATCATCTTGGTCCTGAACGAGTACAGGAAACAATGGCAAGAAATGTTTCAAGGGCTTTGTTGGCATGATAATTAGCGTTGAGCGAAGTAATTGAAAATTCAATTCACTTTGCAATGACGTGGAACCGTCATGGCATCTGAGATTAATAATGAGGACTTTCAGGGGTTAATCAGTAAAAAAAAAAAAAAAATGCTCCCCTTATCCATTTGATTACGTAGAGCATGCCGCAGTCATCTTGATTTAAGACATTGCGCAAAATCTAGCATTGTGACGTGATGACATCATCACAAGGGGTGGCTTGGTGACATCATACATTACCGCTAGAGATGAGTGGATCAAATCCCATGAAGTGGAATTCAATCCGAATTTCAGGAATTATTCAATTCTTCTAGAAGCCGAATTTCTGCGTGCTTCATGTCAGCGAATCGATTAATCCTGAAATTCAAACTTACCGCCTCCATTTGTGTGTACAAACAGTGTAAAATTAATATTAAAAAAATTACATCAAACTTCCATTTTCTCACGACAGGCCGCAAGCCTCCATCTTGCTTGAAGATATCGGCCGAAATCCCGTGCGGCGTCATATTTCACCACGCCGGCCGGCTTGATGATGTAATCTCGCGCTGCACAAGATTTCGCCTGAGATCTTAAAGCAAGATGGCGGTGGCCGGCCTGTCGTGAGCAAATGGACGTGGTAAGTTTGATGTAACTTTTATTTTTTATGTTAATTTAACACTGTTTGTACACTCAAATGCCGCAATCATGTATGAACCCTGCATCTGTGAGGTGCAATGCCGGGGGCGGTGCTATCGCAGCTCCCTGTCATTGCACCCGCTACTTACAAAAAAAATGCGCTTCGTGGCAAAGTAATTCGTCACAAAACAAATTTTTTTGTGAAAGTCGACGTTGTGGCAAATCAAAATTTTCCTGAAATTCGGGTCGAAGTCCATTTCGGATAATTTGATTTGCTAATGATAATGCACTGTAACTGTACTCAAATCTAAAATGGATGGAATCTGTATGAGTCCTACGCCAAATTCACAGACACAATAGACAGTACTGCAGGTTTCAAATGACAGTTTTCATGCATCACAATACCTATGCCACCTTTTTCACATAGTGTATACTGGTGCCACAGGAAACAACATATGCTTCCTCAGACCAGACCGCCTTCTTCCATTGTACAGTTCTGATGCTCACTGGTCAGCATGGACATTCTGACTGGTCTATGGATATTCAGCCCATGCCTAGCAAGCTGTTATATACTGTATGTTCTGACACCTTTCTATCATAGTCAACATTCAGCAATTTGTAGCCAGCCCCCTGTGGGTTTGGACCCCACGTTCATGAATAAAAGTTGTCACTGATTTCCTGGTTGGACCATCTTTAGTTGGTACTAAGCGGGAACATCCCACAGACCTGCAATTTGGAGATGCTCTGACCAGTCATATAGCATTAAGGGCACAACTTCACTGCAAAATTTTGTCGCGCGACATTTTGTCGCACTATTGTCGTGCGACAATTTTTATAATGGGAGTCTATGGTCATTGCGACATGCTGCGACTGCGACGCGACAGTCGCAGAAAATCCCATCTTGAATTTATCATGGTGAGAAAGTTAATACAAGGCACTTACTAATGTATTGTTATTATCCATATTGCCTCCTTTGCTGGCTGGATTCATTTTTTCATCACATTATACAGATTTTGCGCCAGATCTTCAACCAAGATGATGCCGGCAGGCCCATCGCGAGCAAATGGATGAGGCAAGTATAATTTTCTTTTTCATAAATTTTAATTGTACCCTCTGTTATTTACATCAGATGCTGCAATCATGTATGAATGCGGCATTTGAGGGCTGCAATGACGGGAGCAGCGCTATCGCCTCTCCCTGTCATTGCACCCGCTACTTACAAAAAAAATGCGCTTCGTGGCAAAGTAATTCGTCACAAAACAAATTTTTTTGTGAAAGTCGACGTTGTGGCAAATCAAAATTTTCCTGAAATTCGGGTCGAAGTCCATTTCGGATAATTTGATTTGCTAATGATAATGCACTGTAACTGTACTCAAATCTAAAATGGATGGAATCTGTATGAGTCCTACGCCAAATTCACAGACACAATAGACAGTACTGCAGGTTTCAAATGACAGTTTTCATGCATCACAATACCTATGCCACCTTTTTCACATAGTGCATACTGGTGCCACAGGAAACAACATATGCTTCTCAGACCAGACCGCCTTCTTCCATTGTACAGTTCTGATGCTCACTGGTCAGCATGGACATTCTGACTGGTCTATGGATATTCAGCCCATGCCTAGCAAGCTGTTATATACTGTATGTTCTGACACCTTTCTATCATAGTCAACATTCAGCAATTTGTAACCAACCCCCTGTGGGTTTGGACCCCACATTCATGAATGAGCGTTGTTACTGATTTCCTGGTTAGACCATCTTTAGTTGGTACTAAGCGGGAACATCCCACAGACCTGCAATTTGGAGATGCTCTGACCAGTCATATAGCCTTAAGGGCACAACTTCACTGCAAAATTTTGTCGTGCGACACTTTGGCGCACTATTGTCGTGCGACAATTTTTATAATGGGAGTCTATGGTCATTGCGACATGCTGCGACTGAGACGCGACAGTCGCAGAAAATCCCATCTTGAATTTATCATGGTGAGAAAATTAATACAAGGCACTTACTAATGTATTGTTATTATCCTTGTGGTCGGGGCTACATGACACATAACAGTCTACCTGCCTACCTAACTAGGCTAAGCGGCTTGAGTTGTGCCGTAACCGCTGCGTAGGAGGAATGCCTGAAGGGGGGCATGCCCTGCAAGGGGTTTATGAAAAAAAAGGGTGGGTTGGGAGGGTACGCAGCAGCTGTCCACACGCCCAAGGGAGGCACCTGCCTGGTATAAATGTGCTACTTACGCCCCTCCCGCAAATACAGGCCAATAAACAGGCCTTCTAACTTGTGGTCGGGGCTACATGACACATAACAGTCTACCTGCCTACCTAACTAGGCTAAGCAGCTTGAGTTGTGCCGTAACCGCTGCGTAGGAGGAATGCCTGAAGGGGGCCAAAAAGCCAACAACTAAATGATACACCATAGTACGTAACAACAACACTAACATGACCAATCTCTGGAATGCAAGAACATCTCTCAACTACGCTGAGGTATGAACCTATTGAACATGCAGAGCGCCTAATTTCCGGATAACATGGAGCCAGAACTATTGTTCCCAGAGGCAGCACATGCTGCACCTGACCTGAAGGAAAGGCCGGATAGCTGTTGGTTTGGACCCTAAAATTGGACACCGGGATAGGACATGCCGCATAACTGAGAAGTGGTGAGGGGTGCCGTGAGGACCGCAACAGAGTACTCTTAGGTCTTGGTCTGTTACTGCTGCCAGCAATTGCTAAAAGACACAAAGCCGGGCACTCTGAAAGGAATGTCGGGACAGAGGTGTAAGTAGAGATGAGCGCAAAGACCCACATTCGACCTTGCAACATCAGACGAACAACCTGCATCACATTCGTCGTGCATTCACGATATAGCAATATTCGTTATTTCGCATGCAATATCATGATTAGCAACTAATTCAAGTAATATTTGCGTGCGCATAAATTGTTCGTTATTAATAATGTTTAAACGTATAGAAAGCTTGAAATGGCGGGAGTCATTTGAGTGAATGGAAGGGGCGAAAAGACATGTACGGATTTCCACAATACACTCAGCGTACTGGAGTCTGACACGACCTGTTAACGCTAGGTAGGTAAGGGAATACAAACCGCGAATAGATTAATGCGATTATTCAAGTGACGAACATTATTAAATCTCTATTGTTTAATCTCTACTGTGACCGGAATAGTGGGAACTGTGAAAGAAGCAACTACGGTTGGGGAAATTATGTCTTATTATAATTTTTTTTTTCAGATACAGTTTCCCTATCACTCACTATCCATCTCAAGAGCGAATATACGTAATTGCGAATATGGGGTCAAGTATTTAACATATTCGCAAACCTCAAAATCACGATATTCGAGATCAAACTCGCCTTGCGAATACTCGCGCCCAACACCAGTGGCGAGTGGGCCGTGGGAACCGCAACACAGTACTCGCAAGGCCTTGGTTTGTTACTGCTGCCAGTAATTGCTGATAGACACGAACCGGGCACCCTGAATGGAAAGTCGGAAAGTAAATGATTATATTGGGGGGCCAAGAAATGGTAACAAAACCAGTGCCAGCGAAAGCATCAAAAGAAAAAAGAAAATAAAAATGGTTGAAAACGCCGTGACCTGAGCGACGTGTACAGTTTGACGTTGCGATACTGCAACCTGACGAAAACGTGACTTACCCAACACTGAACCTATAGCAGTCTTTGAAGAAACATCAAGTAGCGAGTTTGTAAGCTGATAAAGTTTCACACATACTTTATTTTCCATTTAATTTTATTTTTATTTATTTATTTATCGCTTTTTTTTTTTTTTTCGCTACCTTAGCAACAAATGTAATTGACCACACCAACTAAGAATGGAGAGCTGTTACACGACCTGAAGAAGCAAATGACATGCAAAGATGCTCCTGGCTGTGGTAGTATGCCGACACTGACGTGAGGCCTGCAGGCATCAGAACCAACGAAATGGTTGACACCGCCGAGGCCCGAGTGATGGGTCAGGTCTGATTTTGTGACACCGCAAACTGATGAGAAATGACTTACCCAACATTCTGGACCTATAACAACCTAAAAATAAAACGTCAAGTAGCAAAGCCCGCAACCTAATGGGAAATCCACCCGTGATGTGATTTTTTTTATTTTCGTTTTTTTCCCCCTACTACCTTAGCAACAGATGTAATTGATCACACCAACTGAGAATGGCAAGCTATGACATGACCTGAAAAGCAACGAATGACATGTAAAGACAATCCTCCTCACTGTGGTAGTATGCTGACACTGACGTGAGGCATGCAGTAATATAAACCACCTGCACCACACCACTCCGCTATAGGTGAGTACATGCAGGCGTCGCCACTATCAGCACATGCACCCAGTAGAGATGTGGGCATATATGCCGTAAAAACAAACTAAACTCAGTTCTCGACAAAAGCCACGCTTCTATCTATTTTTAGCACAAATAAAGCAACAAAACTAGGCAAAAATAACAAAATAAAAAAGGTCCTCATGGGTCTCTGCAATTACCTTTGTAGCAAGCAGCTCCCCCAGTGTCCAGCTAACACTCTGAACTGAAGATGGATCCCAGCACCAAGCACAGGTGCTTATTAGGTACACAAACTCAGGTTCACAATCTTAAAGTGACACACACACATTTTACATTTCCAAAACAAATGAAACAAGACAAATGAAATATACCTCAACACAGAGCAGCTTACCGTCTACTTAATATACATATTGAAAAATTGCATCTATACTAAAGAAACAATAACACTATGAAAACAGCAACTCTGCTCCACCTGGAGTAATCAGCTGCCTGAACCTATCCCTCTATAATGCAAGTAAGGGGATAACGCTGGATGTCAGTGTGAACAAGGCTTTAGTCTGTCTGCAGAAACAATAGCGGATAGCGAGAGAGATTTGCTGGCGAGCAGCGAAGTGAAAAGCAGACAAGAAAGACATGCAGATATACACGGACAGACTAAGCAAGGTGACCTGTGCAAGACATGGAAGCCTGCGAGAAAGCGAGACGGAGTCACGCTGACCCCTGCTGCCTAGATGTGCCACCACGTGGACACCAAGCGTGGGCTGTCAGGCGCGAGAAAACGAGACGGAGTCACGCTGACCCCTGCTACCTAACCGCACTGCCACGTTGGGGTGCCAGGCAGGATCGCTCCGGTGCAGTGCTGCTCCCTACTCACCAAAGAGCCGACACACTGCCGGCCGGACTAATCGTGCTGCCGCGTGGGAGCCAAACGTGGGCTGCCAGGCAGAATCGCTCCGGTGCAATGCCGCTCCTCCTCACCAAAGGAGCCGACACATCGCCGGCCGGACTGTAACGGGACGATGCTGCACGAGCTGGTTGCAAACCCTCACCCGACCGGAACGGCCTCAACTGGGATCCTGGACACTGACTGGGTACGGAAGCTGCAGATTCAGCCCATGTGCTGCAACAGGTGGCTCTGACTGCACACAACTACGCAACAGCCGTCGACACGCCCAAGGGAGGCGCCTGCCTGGTATAAATATGCTACTTACGCCCCTCCCACAAATACAGGCCAATAAACTGGCCTTCTAACATATTGCTTCCTTTGCTGGCTGGATTCATTTTTTCATCACATTATATAGATTTTGCGCCAGATCTTCAACCAAGATGATGACGGCAGGCCCATCGCGACCAAATGGATGAGGCAAGTATAATTTTCTTTTTCATTAATTTTAATTGTACCCTCTGTTATTTACATCAGATGCTGCAATCATGTATGAATGCGGCATTTGAGGGGCTCAATGACGGGGAGCAGCACAATCGCCTCTCCCTGTCACTGCACCCACTACTTACCAAGAAATGCGCTTCCTGATGAAGCAATTTGTCACAAAGCAATTTTTGTGGTAAAATTTGGCGAAGCAGCGGAATCGAATTTTTCACTACTTCGGGACCATGCCGTCACTGACATAACACGAGCACGGACGTGTGAATGAGGGCTGAATCTGGGAACGCACAAGCATCTTTTTCTGTCACGTTATTTTGTATTACAGACAATGGACAATATTGAGATATGGTGGTGGGATGCATATTCCCAGATCTAATATTCAGCAGTGCTTTGTATACTTACGCATTTACTCACTTATACAAGCAGCTATTTTGTAATAAGCCCCTTTACATGCATTTGAAGATGTATGCATATACAGTATGTAGACAATATTTCGAATACATTTTAAACTAGAACCCGACTTAGGCAGAGTGCGAGACATGTATTGAAGTGAACATTTTATTACGTACAGTGTCATTCAGATTATAGAGGAGAATGCATGACACTGACAGGTTATTGCATGTATCTTTGGCAATCTATTTATATGTGACAGGGAGGGCTTGATTTATATAAAAAAAAAATCTTAAAAAACACAGTAAAATAACATCTCATCTTCCAGTATCACTTTGGAACAAAAGGGCTTGCTTTAAGAGATAATTTCAAGGCGTAAATTAACAAAATCTAGATAAACACAATTTAAAATCAATTGTGACACATAAGAGAGAAGACGGCAAGGAAGGCTTAATCACATGTGTATGACTGGGGCATTATACATATCCTAGCTTCATGTGCTTAGGGCTCAAACATCTTCCGAAAAGAATTCAAGGTCAGAAAATTCGTAGTTTCCCTAAAATGAATTACACTAGAACAATTTCTGCATTTATAGAAAAAAAATGTAATAAAAAATATTGATACAAAGGCTTGGTTCACACTCTGCTCTAAAACAGTGTGGAGCAGATTTACTGGACTAATCCTAGTTTTTAGTCAGTGCAATTTACAGGGTAATATAATAAGATGTGATTTTCCCCGACTGTTTTATGGAGTCTGGTTGTTTTGAAGCATTTCTTTGTGCAACAAATTCACATGTTCCACAACATATGTTAAAGAGATTATCCGTGAAATTATAATGATGACCTATCTGCAGCATAGGTCATCATTATCACATCAGCAGAGGTCCAAGTCTCGGCACCCCCACCGATCAGCTGTTTCAGGGAGCCACTGCGCTCACCGGAGCTCGGGTGAATGATGCAGGTTCCCGGCAACTTTCCAAGGACAGCGCCGTACATTGTATAGGGGAAGGGCTTGGTATTGGAGCTCCGCCACATAGACTTGAATGGGGCTGAGCAGCCGCTAGGCCTTGTGACTGATGCACAGTGATGTCACTGGCCTAGGAAGAGTCTGCAGCACTCAAGGCCTCTTCTAACAGCTGATTGGTGGGGGTTGCGAGTGTCGCACCTCCACAAATATGATCCTGATGACCTATCCTGAGGATAAGTCATAAATACCTTTTTCTGGACAACCACCTTTAAATTTGTCACACAAATTACATGGTGATTTCTCTATTCACCCTTTAGTAAATGTAAACTGTAGGGCACGTTCCAAACCACACAAGAAATAGTGCAGACACTTCATATATTTGTCTACTTCGCCAACAAAATAGGCAAAATCGCTTGACTTTTCTGGTGCAGCACATTTAATACATTTAATTTTTTTCCAGTTTTTTGTGACAATACAGACTGATCTACAACAGAAACTACAGTAGATAGAATAATGCCCAATATACAAAAATGCCTAAATAATGTTCAGTAATGTTCAATAAAAAGAATAAAGAAATTAACTCCCAATTAGGGTCAGGGACACAGCCACTCACCAAAGAGACTGCATAGTAATATTAGAGAATTATACACATAGCATAACAGTATTCTACCTGAAAAACTGAATCTACAGTATATGACCATAAGTGAATAGTATCTGTACAAAGCAGCAGGCTGTACAAAGGTGTAAATGCCTAAGGCGATCCTCAATGGAACTTAAGAGAATCACTGCTACAAAAACAGGGCAGAGCATTCAACCACAGAATTAATAAAGTCAAAGCGGTGCCAAAAACCAGATCTGCTACAGGAACGCAGCATTATGCATCCCGATTAGTGTTCAGCACAAATTAAATATATGTAATAAAAAAGTTTTTTCATCTACCACCTTTTCTATGCACAGCCCAGCAAAATGTTCTTCATTAGGGTTAAGCGAACCCAAACTGTAAAGTTCGGGTTTGTACCGAACATTACGGGTTTTTCACACCTGGACCCGAACCCGAACATTTCCGTAAAAGTTCGGGTTCATTGTTCGGCAATTTCTTCCCTCTTTTTGAAAGGCTGCAGGACAGCCAATCAACAAGCGCTTCACTACTTTGCCCTAAGAAGCCATCACAGCCATGCCTACTATTGACATGGCTGTGATTGGCTAAGTGCAGCATGTGACCCAGCCTCTATTTAAGCTGAAGTCACGTAGCGCCGCACATCACTCTGCTCTTCTCAGTGTAGGGATAGGATGCTGCCGCTTCTGTGAGGGACAGATTAGGGAAGAAATCTGTTGAACTTGGTGGTGTTAACTCTTCAAACTACAGCAATTTTTGAGGGTGCTATGCTACATATTTGTACCCAGCCCTGAGCCCAGTGATACTGCAAAATAATTTTTAATCCATCTGTTAGTGAGGTGGGGGTCGGCAGCCATTTTAGCAACTGCAGTGCCCTTGGAACTGCATGTGACCTACATGTGTGCAAGCCTGCCAGGGACATCAGTCTAATTATTTTTTGGTAGCTCAGTGGAGGAAAAATTCCTTTTTTCTGGCAGGTTAAGTCCCCCTACATTACCTATTTTATAATTTTGGGGTGACATAGTGCATTTCTGTAGTTGCTGTAATAAACCCGTACTGTGGTACCACAGAGCATGTTTGCATACAATGCTGAAAAACCTGTTTTATAATTTTTGGGGTGACAATCTGCATTTCTGTAGTTGGGTTAATAAACCCGTACTATTATGCCACAGAGCACGTTTACATACAACGCTGAAAAACCTATTTTAAAATTTAGCTAAGATTTAGTAGTGACATACTGCATTTGTGTATTTGGGGGAAATAAACCAATATTGTTGTTCCACAGAGCAGTTTTGCATACCATGCACAAAAACACATTTTTAAATTTAGCAGTGACATACTGCATTTCTGTATTTGGGGGAAATAAACCTGTATTGTTGTTCCACAGAACAGTTTGGCATACAACGCACAAAAACCTATTTTAAAATTTAGCAGTGACATACTGCATTTCTGTAGTTTATTGCAATAAACACTGGTTTTGTGCTACATAGCAGATCTGAGGCCTACCCTGTATTTCAGTCATTTTAAGTATCCTTTTGAACTCCGCATTTACATAGTTGGTTGCAAACACACAGGTTTTGTGGTAAATAGCACACTAGTGATTTACGCTGCATTTCTGACAGTCAGATTAAACCGTTAACTTCTGCTTTTACATTGTTGGTTTGAAAAATCAAATTTTTGGTGATAGTGAAGTAATTGTATTGAATTGCTCCGTTACACTGTTGTGTGACCTAAAGAAATGTATTCTACTTATGACACGGCACTGCCTTACTGTTAGTGAACTTAATTGTTGATTATTGGCAGTTAAATTGACACCGGAGATAAACCATCTGTTAGTTTGGTGGGTGAACGCAAATAATGAGAACATCAAATAAGGGACGTGGGCATGGTCGTGGTGGTGTTGGTGGAGCTTCTATTGCTGGGAGAGGACGTGGCCATTCAGCGCCAACTACAGGTCCAAGTGAAACACCTTCCTAAGGTGTGAGTAGGCGACAGAACCTGCAGTGTTATTTGGTATGCCCGAATACCACTCTACGAATGGTGAGGCCAGAACAAGTACAGGCGCTAGTAGATTGAGGGCACTGCCTCCAGTACCTTAACATTGTCTCCCACTGCTGAAATCTCAGAGTTGGCACCTGCAGCCCATGCCCATCAGTCTTTCTGCTCACCCCTTTGCAAATCAGCCAAGCAATCTGAGCCCCAAGTCATGCAGCAGTCTCTTATGCTTTTTGATGACTCTGCTGGCAGGGTTTTCCAGGGCCATAATCATAGCCTTGCCCCAGAAGTGGAAAAGATTAAATGCACGGATACCCAACCACTTAGGTTTGAGGATGAGGACATGGGAAGACCACCGCAGCACGTCTCTGATGATGCCGAAACACAGGTGCAAACTGCTGCGGCTTTCTGCGGCGTGCAGACCGACAAAGAGGGCAGGGAGGAAGACTGGGTGGAAGATGATGTTGAGAACGATGAGGTCCTACACCCCAAAATATACCACTTAAATCCATGTTATTCATGGGTGGTGGAAAAATCATATTTTTTAAGGCCAAGAATTACCTTTTCGCCCTGCGCTGCATATGTTACAGGGACAATAATATAGTTAATACGTCTGGGAGTTAAGGGGTTGACATATTCCAATTTTTCCTGTCAAGTAGCCCTACAGTGCATAGATGACAGGGACTAAAAATATGAAAAATCTTCTTTTAAATTGTTGGGTGCAAAATTACCATTTTTGCCAGGTGCAAAATTACCATTTTTGCCAGGTGCAAAGCCCTGCACTGCATAGGTGACAGTGACCGAAAATGCGGAAAATCTTATTATAAATTGTTGGGTGAAATATTACCATTTTTGCCAGGTTCAATCCCCTGCTCTGCATAGGTGGCAGTGACCGAAAATTAGAAAAATCTTCTTTTAAATTGTTGGGTTACATATTACCATTTTTGCAGTGTATAAACCCCTCCTCTGCCTGGGTGCCAGGAGCCTACATTTTTAAAAATCGTCTGTTCCATTGGTGGGTGACATGAACCCCATTTTGCCGTGAATTAACCCCTCCTCTGCCTGGGTGCCAGGGGCCTACATTTTTAAAAATTGCCTGTTCCATTGGTGGGTGATATAAACCCTGTTTTGCCGGTGAAAATCCCCTGCTGTGCATTGCTGATAGGGAACCAAATTTGGTAAAAACTTCTGCTAATGATCGAAAGATGAGTGACTACAAACGCACGCTGGTAGACGCGCTGCTGATGGCATTCCCACCTGATGCCTTCTCAACCTCCTACTCCACATCCATTCCCTCCTCCTAGATCAAGATTTAGATTTTTTATTTTTATTTATTTTTATTTATTTTAAGTCATTTCCCTAGCCATATTTGTTTGCAGGGCACTTAACCACATTTTGCTGCCTTTTGCAGCCCTCTAGCCCTTTCCATGACTTTTTTACAGCCATGTTAGAGCCCAAAAGTTTGGGTCCCCATTGACTCCAATGGTGTCTGGGGGCAAGTTCGGGTTAAGTTCGGATCCCGAACCCAAACTTTTTTGTGAAGTTCGGCCGAACCCGAACTTCCAGGCGTCTGCTCAACTCTATTCTACACCTGTCTTTTGCCTGTTGCTTTAACACTTCCTTCCTCTGCAGTTCTGTGGATCTGGGGATAATTTAAAGTGGTTATGCAGCGCTAGTATATTGCTGACCTATCCTCAGATTTGTGGAAGTCCGACTCTGGGCAACCCCGATGATCAGATGCTTGAAGAGACCACAGGACTGAGTTGAAACTTTTTTATGGACATGAAGCAATAAACACTGTTTTTTATCTTATTGTGGAGAGCTGCAATTTTTTCTTTTTTGGTAAGAAATAAATGCTACATAAATAAATAGGCAAACAGAAAGATAGATAGATATTGGATGGATAGATAGATAGATAGATAGATAGATAGATAGACAGACAGACAGATACGATAGATAGATAGATAGATAGATAGATAGATAGATAGATAGATAGATAGATGAATAAAAAAAACTCTTGAGAAAAGTCCCAGTAAGAGGACTGAAACGTCCCTTTGGCGATTAAAGAACACTATTTTTTAACTACATTTTTGGGAGTGCCGTTTATTTTTTTAAATTTTAATTTATTGGATGTTTTATATTTTATTGGATCGCCTCTGCAGCCGCTGGCACACCACAAGTTTTTAAATTGCTGTGCCGCTTTCATGAAATATGATAGATAGATCAACTTGCAGGATAACAGGCCGAACTGGAAGGACAAAATGTATTTTTTCAGCCTTATATACTATTTTACTATGTTACTATGTTACTACTGTATGATAGATGATAGATAGATAGATAGATAGATAGATACTATTCAGAGACATTGTCTCCTTTTTATACCATTTTGCACTGGATCAGGGATATTTTCATATACTGACAACATGCACAGTACGATATTACATGTATATGTATATATACTGTATATATCACACTCTGTACTACACACATTATTAAGGACATATTTGCTGCCATAGTATTAAATCCCTATGGGGAAAAGCTTTGTGATGTATGGTGGAAAAGACAGCACACATATGGAAAGATTAGAAGTGCCGCAATATCAAGGTAGCACATGTGGGGGAGCTAGAAGATAGGTGTAATCATTCATTTCTGCAGCCATCAGTAATATCATAGCATATGCTGCATTCTGGGGGAGAACCTGCTTTCTTTGTTGTGGCCAGAACACCATATTAACCTGTAATATATGAATTTCTGAGATGGATGTAAATGTAACAGAAAATTCTCTCTGTTGATTGTCTTTTCTAGATGTGCATTATTCTCACACGCCATCTAGACAGCATTATGCTGAGGTGAAAGGTACAATCCGTTCAGAGGACACTTAAATCTTCATTTTAGCCTGGGATTGCTGTAAGAGATTTTATATTTGGGAGACGCTAATCAAAGTTGATGATGAATGTTAATACAGTAGTCAGCATATATTACCAGCACACATCCAGAGATTAGAATCCCTTCACAATGTACACAAGAAGAATACACAATGTATATTGTCATCCACCAACTGCATTCACTTCCGCTAAGCCCCCCTGTATTTAGCTTCATAATGCTCTCACTAATATCATAATCCGCTCAGTAAATGGCACAATTCAATGATTAAAAGCTGCAAAAAGCAGAAACACATACAGCAATACGTTTGAATGAAAAGCAACTAAAATAAAGAAATAAAAGGGGATTAAAATGAGTATAGTACATATAAAATATACATTGTATATTATCAAAGATCTAAAACATATAGTTCTAACAATAATGAGGGGTTATGTCCATAAGCACAGTACAGAGCCTTCAGTCTCTGTGCCCTGCAGTACAGGATTCCCTAGAAGTCTTCCATAAATGCTTGCTGTGATTTTTCTTTGTCAAATGTGTATGCAACCCAACAGAAACCTCTGTATGGCCCCTTTCACATGGGCGTTGTGGAATGGGTGCGCATGTTTGGTACGCAGACCCGAACCCAGACCCGAACCCGGACTTCATCACTGAGGGGTACCAGGCAACATGGAGCCATAGTGCACCCATGTGTACACTCCCTAGCTGTAATGGCATGTTCAGACGTGGCAGTTTTGTTCTGGATTTTTGGTGTGAATTCTGTACAAAAATGAAAAGCACAGTGCGATGCGTGTGCATACGGTTTTTATACATACATGGTCAGGCTCCAGATACAAATGGCATGCTGTGAATTTTAAATCAATCTATGGAAAAATCAATGCCAGTGGTGTTGCACATGCAGATTTGTGACAAAACCCATGATGGAAACATTCTCCCTCTGAAAGTAAACTAATATAGTTCAGTAAAAGTATTTTTCAATATGTTATAGTAACCCAGCGCCATGTATCTGGACAGTGTTCCCTTTGTATACAGTTGTCTTTGCTCTGTTAGATTCTTATTAGAATATACAGATACGATGACACCATCTCTGTGGTAGTCCCCTTCCTAGGGCAGAAGTACATACATTTTCTTATATAATCATTAGAGATTAGCGAAGTTATTAAACATTAAATTCGTCTGCTTTGCCAAATGTCACAAAGAAATAATTTGTCACGAAGCGCATTTCTTTGTATCTAGTGGGCGCAAAGATGGGAAAGGGCGATGGCGCTGCCCTCCATCATTGAACCCCTCAGATGCCGCATTCATTGCTAATCTTGATTGAGGACACCCAGCTCAATCTTGTGCGGTGATGTCATGATGTCATTGTGCTGGCCGGCGTGGTTACGTCATACATTACCGCACGCCAGACTTTGCGCGGTATCTTCAATCAAAATTCCCGCGGCTGCCTCTTCACGCACAACCGGATGAGGGAGTATGATTTTTTTTTTTTTACAGCCATTTCAGGAAAAATTGCTCTGTTACCATAAAGTGGGAGACAATTTGGCATTGGGGCAAATAAATTTTTTCCTGAAATTGGGATCGAAGTCCACTTTAGATACTTCGATTCACTCAACACTAATGATGTAGGCAAAGATAGTGCAGCCTCCCTTTCTCCCTTATTATGGAGTCATGAATAAGAACTGTACAGTTTGAAACGCGTTGACTGACACAAAGACCGCGTGTTTTTACCGCTTGAGATGTAAATAGCTGTAATAATTGTGTCCACCGGAATAAAGAAGCTACAGCTAAAAACGAATATTGGAACTGCCCACTTCCCCAACCAAGCCACGTCCTCTTTTCTTGCCACCTTGGTAAAGTGGCATTAGCAAAAGTTGCAAAGTGCCATGCAATAAAATCTGGACTCTCGTATATACGACACTATTGTGGCATATATATGTTAATAAATTTGCCCCAGTGACTTTATGTCTGATATATGATAGAGCAGGTGCAGTCAAATAACTTCCATATGAGGTGTCATTATTAGTGTTGGGTGCGAATAGTCAAATTGCGAATTTTAATCGCAAATATCACCACTTTGAGAATTCGCGAAGATTTAGAATATAGTGCTATATATTCGTATTCGCGAATACGCTAGAATTTTTTTTCAACTGAACCCATGATCCCTCCCTGCTTCTTGCTTGTGGGCCAATGAGAAGGCAGCATAGTCTTTGTCTGAGCTTAGCAACATCCCTAGCAACCAATAGGAAAGTTGGAAAGTTGCCTACCCCTTACTATATAAGAACCTCCCTAGCAGCCACTGTATGCAGTTTTTTTCAGTTCTGAGAGAGACAGCAGTGTTATTGCTATGCTCTGTGCTTTGCTGTGTCACATTACATTAGATTAGAGTTAGTTAGTTAGTTAGTTAGTTAGTTAGTTAGTTAATATATATATATATATATATATATATATTACAGATAGTTATTAGTGGGAGATAGTCAGTGTAGGATAGATAGTGATATAGTGTAGGTTCCAGTGCAGGGTGTTAGGTAGTGTAATAGGTTCTGCTGTCCATACATACATACATACAGACATAGTGCTGTGATGTCACAAGTTCACAACAATACTTAGCGCACCAATCACTAATATGTAGTCAGACCTGCTAAAATGCGAAGTTGCACGTATTGCGCCAAAATATGCACATCATTAATTACCGATTTGCGCAATCGCGAATATTTTGGAGCACTCTGTCTGCAATATAAAGCTATTGTAATGTTCTGCTGTGCCAACCATTTTCTCCAGTCTCAGGAAACTTCTAGCAGCTTGAACAATGTAGCAATAGTGACCCACGACTGTATTGTGCGCGCAATACGCGCATATTACGTTGCCTATTTTTGCAATCAGTGTTATACTGACAGACAATTAGGTACTGCCCAGTGGCATACCTCCAATAGAGGAAACTATGTAACTGTAATGGGGCCAGGGAAGATGGGAAATGGCACTGAACTTACTTCTCTTCACAATGTAAAAGCCCTGCATTGTCATGCAACCACCAGGAGGAGGACCTCAGTGAAAAAGTATTATTTGAGTTTCTAGTAAATAACTGTATAAATTCTTATGCTCTGAGCTCCCTCTACTGGTGGCTGCAGGCAGACAGCTGTATTATAAAAGGGAAACAGGCAATTTATCAATTTATTTTTGCCAGTTGTCTGGTATGAATATTGAGAAATATGGTGGTCAAAATGAGCATCATTGTTATGAAGTACCTGTTCTACGTTTTCTGAAATAGAAGTGAGATAAAGTGGTTGGGATAAAGGGAGACTTTTTTTATTATTATTGTTTTCAAATTTTTTCCAGATAAGAAAATAAGCAAATTCAACAGAAATCAGGGACATTGCACTTTCCATTGCCTGGGAGTGATTGCTGCATGCATATAGAAAAATGGGTGGGGCAGGGGGACCATACAGAGTTTTGCTATAGGGCCTTATGAGATCCATGTATGACCATGGTCTGCCATACATACATGGCATACCCACCATGGCAGACAATTGCCACCCCAAAATTACATTTGCAGTGCACCATTAGACTCTGGGAGCAAACTTCATCACTTTGCAAAAATACTTGGGTGCTGCAGTCACTACTGACATGGGATCTAAGAGGTTAGCCAAGATAAGGTCTATCTCTGATCCAGGCCATGGCAGCAGCACTTGAGCTATATATTACAGCTGATGCCAGCAGCTGCTGTAATATGACATTCATTCTTGGGGAAAAAATTCAACTTCTTTGAAATTGTTACCAGTGGCGTGCCCAGGGTTTTTGGCACCCGGGGCGGGTCCTTTCTCTGGCACCCCCCATTACTTGGGCACATACCTCTTACATCAGGGACATCTCCTGTCATGTAGACCTTCTCTTTCCTCTTCTCCTTCGTTAGACCCAGACCGCCAAGACACATTATTTCAGTCGCATTTCGTCTCTGCAGAGTTAGTAACACAGACACATTAGATTTCTCAGTTTTTCCATCAATCTCCTAATAGACATAATTGGGGTCATTTATCAAATTGGTGTAAAGTAGAACTGGATTTCCTAAAGAGCTGTCAAATATGAAAGGTGGAATCTGATTGGCTGCTGGGGCAACTAAGCCAGTTCTACTGTACACCAGGTTGATAAATGACCCCAAATGTCCCTATAGTGTCTACAGAGGTTATAATGTCTCCTAGAGTGCCCCCAGTAATAATAATACCCTATTATTATCCCCAGAAATAATTGAATTGCCCCTACAATGCCTCCCCAATAGCAACGCCTCTCACGCTGCCCCCATATAGTAATTTCCCCCACACACTAGTGTCCCCAACACAGTAGTGCCCCCACACAGCAGTGTCCGCCACACTGTTCCTCACACAGTAGTGTCCCCCACACTGCCCCCCACACAATAGTGTCCCCCACACTGCCCCCCACACAGTAGTGTCGGCCACACTGCCCCCCACACAGTAGTGCCCCCCACACACAGTAGTGCCCCCACACAGTAGTGTCCCCACACTGCCCCCACACAGTAGTGTCCGCCACACTGCCCCCACACACAGTAGTGTCCCCTACACTGCCCCCACACAGTAGTGTCCGCCACACTGCCCCCCACACAGTAGTGTCCCCACACTGCCCCCACACAGTAGTGTCCCCACACTGCCCCCACACAGTAGTGTCCCCACACTGCCCCCACACAGTAGTGTCCCCACACTGCCCCCACACAGTAGTGTCCGCCACACTGCCCCCACACACAGTAGTGTCCCCACACTGCCCCCCACACAGTAGTGTCCCCCACACAGTAGTGTCCCCACACTGCCCCCACACACAGTAGTGTCCCCCACACTGCCCCCACACAGTAGTGTCCCCCACACTGCCCCCCACACAGTAGTGTCCCCACACTGCCCCCCACACAGTAGTGTCCCCCACACTGCCCCCACACAGTAGTGTCCGCCACACTGTCCCCACACACAGTAGTGTCCCCACACTGCCCCCCACACAGTAGTGTCCCCCACACTGCCCCCCACACAGTAGTGTCCCCCACACTGCCCCCACACAGTAGTGTCCCCACACTGCCCCCACACAGTAGTGTCCGCCACACTGCCCCCTCACAGTAGTGCCCCCACACTGTCCCCCACACAGTAGTGTCCGCCACACTGTCCCCCACACACAGTAGTGTCCGCCACACTGTCCCCCACACACAGTAGTGTCCCCCACACTGCCCCCATACAGTAGTGTTGGCCACACTGCCCCCACACAGTAGTGTCCCCACACTGTCCCCACACAGTATTGTCCGCCACACTGTCCCCACACAGTAGTGTCCCCACACAGTAGTGTCCCCCATACTGCCCCCACAGTAGTGTCCCCCACACTGCCCCCCATACAGTAGTGTTGGCCACACTGCCCCCACACAGTAGTGTCCCCACACTGTCCCCACACAGTATTGTCCGCCACACTGTCCCCACACAGTAGTGTCCCCCACACAGTAGTGTCCCCCATACTGCCCCCACAGTAGTGTCCGCCACATTGCCCCCACACAGTAGTGTCCCCATACCCCCAACCACACAGTAGTGCCCCCACATAGTAATTTGTCATACTCCCCCATCTTGTCATGCTTTTTCTGATCCCCCATCTTGTCATGTTTTTTCTGATCCCCCATTTTGATCACCCCTCCCCCAATCTTGTCATGTTCTTTCTGACCCCCACTCTTGTCATGTTCTTTCTGACCCCCTCTTGTCATGTTCTTTCTGACCCCCTCTTGTCATGTTCTTTCTGACCCCCTCTTGTCATGTTCTTTCTGATCCCCCTCCCCTCCCTACCTTTGCTGTAGCGTGGCCGAGCATTGCGGCGGGTACAGGAGCTTTTGTCTCCGGTACCCGGGCTGACTCACTGGAAGCGCAAGCTGTGTGCGCACTTCCTGTCAGTCCGGCCGGGTACAGGAGACAGATGCTCTCTGTACCCGGACCTGACAGAGCTCGGTCACGCTACAAGGGAATGACAGGAGGGAGCACTGAGCGCTTCCCCGTTCCCCCCTGTCAGTCCCTTTCCCTGGCACCCCTGACAGCCGGCACCCGGGGCGAACCACCCCCCCCCCGCCCCCCCCTGGGCACACCACTGATTGTCACATGACTGGCTTTCCTTGAAACTCCTCCTCCCTGGGCTGGCACTTATTATGGGCTATTCCCATCTTGGCAATGAAAAGCTGGGATTGGACTACTCTTTTAAGACATTCATTGTTAATCTTTGTACAAGCAATAGTTCAAATGGCTGCAGCTTTCACCTCCACTTTCAATCCAAGAAGCATGGAGAAGAGACCAGAACTGGGCCTTATGAAGTATCCAATGGAAAAATAGGATCCAGCTTCTTATGGAATAAAAACGTTTCTTTATTGGCTCGTCATATAAAATCCATTAAAGTCACAGAAAATGACATCAAAGTGACGCGTTTCGAGCTACAGAATCCAGCCCTTCATCAATACATAACAAAGTGTATTAAAACCATTCCTTTTATACAGCACAGGATCCAACCTCTTCTAATTAGCAAGATATCCTGCACCTGAAACCTAGAATGTGAACCATTCAGTGATCTAGGGGAGGAGATCCAGCATCACACGTGGTGCATACATATACATAATGAGGACATCTTAGTTATATTGCAGAGTAAGATCATGTTTTCTATTTAGCCCTTTTGGTATACAGGTGTCAAGCGAAAACATCCAGAAGGTTTCCCTACTGAGAAGTTTTTGTCTACGGTCCCCTTCTCTCATAGGCAATGTCACCACTTCGATCCCCTGTGCACAAAACGCAGATGCGTCTCCTTTGTGAACAGTGGCGAAGTGGAAAGTCGCCGCCGATACGTTACGAGTCTGAAAATAAGGGAAGTCACTTAGATGTTTTCTAATGCGTATTTTCAACTCTGTCATAGTGCATCCAACATACTGAAGTTTACAAATTTTACATGTGATAACATACACAACAAATTCCGTATTACAATTACTATATTGTTTCAAAGTGTGTCTGTTATTATTCACTGTGGACGTAACCTCCTTAGTAAAGCACATATATCGGCAGCATATACATCTCGTGGAGATCCAAGATCTGTTAAAATGTGGCAGGGAACAGGGCACTTTGTAATTTTTTTTTTAATCTTACTCAATTAAAATGTCAGCAATATATATGTAAAATAAATAATAGTAATAATAATAATAAAGTTTAAAAGTCCCCCAAATGTCTTGTATGACCTTATGGGGATCACAAATTGTAATATAAAAAAAAAAAGACAAAATGAAAAAATAAATAAATAAAATAAAAATGTCACCACGCTCCACAATGGAGCTTCTATCCATGTCTGTAGAAGCCAGAAGCTATACATCACATATATCAAATTGCAAAGGAGACATAATTAAAAAAAAAAAATTGATACACCCTGTGTTGTTAACAAAAAAGTGTAAAAAAAATATAAAAAAACATTATTTTCCTCCTTTTTTTACATTTTCCTAAAAACTAAAACTACTAAAACAAATATGACAAACAAATAAAGCCCCATGTATCACCGAATAAGTTAGCTTTCAAATATGCATGTACTAAAAAAAAAAACGAAAATGTCAGGAAGGAGGGTAAATGGCCTCCTGGTTAAATTAATTTAACTCACACATTACACTATATAAAATTGGACTAAAATGAAAAAAATATCATGAGGAATGGCCTTTATTTAAAATTATTTTTCAATATCCAGGGAATAAATTTAAAAATATATATGCCATTTAAGTGACCACAAACATATTAACATTAATGTGAATATTCTGTTTATCTTTAGTCTAGGGCCTTACATCTTACTGCCATCAAAGGTTTTATGTGTAAATTCAATGTATATTTTCTTTCATCAATAAAAATGATGTCATAAAATAAAATGCAATATAACTATAAAAAAGAAGACTTGGGTATTCTCCCATCACCAACAAAACTAAAGCAACAGTGACAGGGATTATTTATATTTGGAGGATTTGGTCTGAAGACTGTAAGGATAAGAACACTTACTAAATGAGCTTACTAAAGCAGCGAGGATGTATCATTGTGAATCTGACCATATTCATTTTCCAAACTAGTGATGGACAAATCCAGGGTCCGTTGAACTTGGATTTGTTAAAGCCAGCCTGATTTTGTGGTGGATTTGGATTTTCCAAATCCTTACTAGTTTGATATATATTGTCTGTACAAGATGAGAGTAGCCCCAGAAACAAAAGCTCAGAGCTGTACATTTCATTTAGCCAGAATAGATTATTATATGTAAAGAAACTGGATTCCTTCTCGTCCCTAATTTCCAGGTACGTAGCATAGAGTATTATATGATTGAGTTGATACCATTTGTATTTTTGTGCCCCAACTTTCTATTTTAATATAATTTTGAATTTAATATATCTAAATAATGATTTAAAAGGTTGTCCGATTTCCTATATTGATGACCTATTGACCGGATAGGTCATCAATATCAGATCGGTGGGAATCCGGCACCCCAGCTGATCAGCTGTATGAAGAGAATGCAGCACTCATATGAATGACGCATTCTTCTCGCCATTTACCTGCTCGCTGCCGGCATCGCAGTGGTGAACAGTTGTAATTACAGCTCTTCCATCCTATTCACTGGGAACACAAGAGAACACAGTGCTTCATTCTGTTCAAATAGCTGGTTGACGATATTGACGACCTATCCTGAGGATAGGTCGTTAATGTAGGAAACTGGACAAACCCTTTAGTGAGAATGTACGTGATTGTACACATTTATGAGATCTAATAATCCAACTAATAAGTGACAAAACATAACATAACTCAGCAGTGGCGTATAAGAGGAATGGCCCCAGAAGAAGAGGACCAGCCATTCAAACCAGAAGCATCTGGAGGGAGATTTATCAAAGACTGCTTTTTTACTCCTTGTCATAATCTAGGAGCATACTTCGGCTTTCCATGCGCCAGAATGGAATCTATGGTGCAAATGAAGATAATTGTGGCGGACCCGCTGGTCTCGCCCACTCACAGCCCTCACCTCATCCCTTTTCAGAAAGTGGATAGGGTTGCACAGAAACACCACTTGCGATAAAAATTTGTCTTGTGATTAGAGATGAGTGAATCAAAGTTGATGGAGTGGATTTCGATCCGAATTTCAGGAAAATTTTTATTTGCACCGAATCTGAATTTCCTCATGCTTCGTGGCAACAAATCACATTTTTCCCTAAAATGGCTGTTTCACATGTTAGGATATGAAGCAAGGAACTCTAGGAACGAGGGATCACCTACAATGCCATGCATGCAGCCAATCAGCAGCCAGCCGGTCCTGTGATGTCACAGCCCTATAAATAGCCTTTGCCATCTTGGATTCAGCCATTATCCAGTGTACTTAGTGCAGAGGAGATGTCAGCAGGCACTAGGGAAAGTGCTAGGAAAGACTTTAAAACTTTTATTTTGCTGTATAAAAGTTCAGGGAAAGGATAGGGATGAATCATTCCACAGTATTGAAGCAGAACAGGGTTCAGTAGGGGAGTTTACAGCCTAGGTAATAGGAACAATCCTATTACACCTTGCTGCACTGACTGGGGATCCAAATTGCCATTATACAGCTCTGTAATTTCAGCAAACCATTCTTGTTATTGGGGTGCAAGTGCTTTTTGATAGTGTTGAGCGCGAATATTCTAAGCGCGAATATCTAGAATATAGTGCTATATCTTCGTAATTATGAATATTCTAGATTTTTTTCATGACTATATAAACCTATAATCTTTTCTTACTTATCGTATGTAGCTTTTTTTTTATCCTTATTCTATCTATTATCCATACTTTTTTTTTAATAGTTATTATTTTACCGATCATTAATACACTTTTATTATAAGTAGTTTCTTACCTATTTTTTTTACTTTATTTTATGTTATAGATGCTATATTATTTTCTTTTTAAATTAAATCATTACCTATAATATATAATAGAAACATATAACAGACAATTACACAAAGGCTGTATGCCAAAAGTCGTGTATGTGCAAGCCAACAACCTATCCATGAGAAAGGTACAGTCAGCATACCTTACAATGGCAGCCTTGGGTACTATTGGACATTCAAAACCTGATATTTTTTTCCCCTCAGATGGGAATATTTACGATCAATCACTCAAAAATGTTCCACCCCATAATCATCGTATTTTATTACATATTTTCTTCAAGTTGCCAAATTTACATAGTTAATAAAAATCTAAATCTACGACCACTACCAGATCTATCCATTTTTTCACCTTCCAAATTCCTTCTGCATCCACAGCCCCCTTTCTTTTAACATCCCACCAGTAGCACATATACAATTTCCCTAATACCACCCTTATACTATCTTTCACACTTAACTCTTTCCTTCTAAACACATACACACTCCTCACATTCCATAATACTTCCTTCAAACATGACATAAACAACCACATCACTCTTTTTTCACCTCTAAATCCTAACCCAAACATCATTACCTCAAAGGTCAAACACGTCACTCCAGTCAATTCTTTACATAACTTTCCTAACTTCTTAATTACTTCTCTAGCAAACAATTCAAAAAGATATGTACTATATTCTCATTCCCTCTACTTTTATTTCTTGGACAATTCTCGCTCCTTACCAGTCTTCTCTTCTTCTGGAATTCTCTCACTGGTAGCACTCCATGTAACGTATGCCACACTATCTCACTCTGCCTATTTGTCATACCATTCATTCTCACCTGTTCCCATACCTTCTTCACATCACATCCTCTCACTATATTTATATCACATTCAATCTTTTACCCTCAAACATTATTGTCACTATTTTTTATCTATTAACACACTAACCTCCTCATCACACAAACTTTGTTAAAAACTTCACAACCCATACATACCATATAGAGCTTTCAAAAGCATCTCTTTCATCCCACTTTACTCTAAACAAATAATTCCCAAATAAATATCTGCACATACAAGCATACTTACTATCCTTCTCAATAGCTCTCAGAATAGTATTTACTATATTCACACAAAAAAATGTATTCTAAGTTTGGGAAACCAAAACCTCCCTTCTCTATCTGCAAAAAATTGAAACTAATAACTTAACTCTTCTAATAGCACATTCAGAATCACACACAACACATATATCATCCATATAACCACTCATTTTCCATTCTCTTCCTTCACCACCTAGGACCTGTACCCCTCTACATACTTTATCTTTACTTATCAACCCCAACAAAGGCTCAATCTCACAAATAAAAGCCACTGGCGAAATTGGACATCCCTGCCGTACTCCAGAATGGACCTGTACTCTTCTACTTACATTCCTATTCAACAACACACTACTATATATTCCTTCATACAAGCTTCTCACTCTCCAAACAAAATCTGAAGAAAGTCTAATCTTAATAACACCCTAAACAAAAATGTATGTGATAGTCTATTGAATGCTTTCTCGAAGTCCAGACTCAGCACATATAATCCTCTTTTCCAACTTTTGCAATCCCACTAACAATCTCTCAACATACATATACTATAATGAATTCTTCTACCAGGCACTGCGCATGTTTGTTCCTCTCCAATCACGCTTCCCACAACCCCTCTCATCCTATTTGCTATCGGCTTTGCATATATCTTATAATCGTTGTTTAACAGCGTAATCAGCCCCTAATTCTTTAAATTCTTTAAATCTCCTTTCTTAGGAATCAATACAACCAATCCTGCCTTCATACTTTCAGCCATCACCACATTCCTCCACATATACTCATACAATTCTACCATATCATTTGCTATCACGTTTCACATTCTACTATAAAACTCCATCGGCAATCCATCCACACCAGGTGTTTTGTTTTCCGCCGCTCTGCTTATCACTTCCCATATCTCCTCTCTCCTCACATTCTTCATCACGCAATCTCTCTCTATTTCACGCAGCTTCTTCTCTATTACACTCAACACATCATCCTCCAAAACCTCATCCCTCCATTTTTCTGCATACAATTCTTCATAAAATCTCACAACCTCTTCTTCTATTCCATCTCCACTCACTTCATTCCCATTTCCTCCATACAATACATCTATGCCCTGTTTTCTCCCGAACACTTTTGTTTGAAAAAAAAAGAGAGCACTTTTTATTGTGACGTGTGCCCAGTGAATGTTGAAAACAGAATCAAGCTTTACTGAGACAGTGATGATACAGTAAGCAGTCTTTCAACAGTTCCTTTTTGCAGACAATAAAAATTGCAGTGGTCTTACATCCAGCAAGGTTAAACAGAGGTGGTAATACAGGACTTAATGCCTGCCACTGACTCGTCCTGACTGGAGTCAGTAGCTAGGCCCCCAATACCCTACTTCTGGCTTATATCCTTGAGATCTCCAGCTTTATAATTTACCTCCACTTGACGTTTAGTACCTCCTTGCTCTAGGGATTGCCTCTGGGTTCTGCATTCCTTCTCCTAGGGCACCATCTTCCTAGGGTGGATGCCTCACAGGCCGTGAGGCCTGGGTTTAGCCTTCACAGGCACATGGCCTGCACTTGTCTCAGGCACACTCCAGACTAGACTACTTTCCCTTCCCCTGACTGGGCCTTATATAGACTAGGGCAACCTAGCTCCCTCTAGTGACTAGAGCTGGAATTACACCCCTAGCCGGCCTGCACATAGGACATTTCACAGTAACAGGGAAATAAAATACACTGATTTACATTGCATGGTACAAACAGCACCTTTACCAGCCTCCTCCTAACAGAGAGGAACGACAGCAGCCAAGTGACCCTTCGTAGTGACGGGCAGTACAACTCCCGTACACTACACATCTTATCTAACTTGGCCCTGTACATAATACTCATTCCTTTTTCTAACAGCATTTCTTTAATCTATCTCTTAACTAAAATTATATCTTCTTTCACATCCATACCCTCACCTCTTAACTTATATAAAAAGGCTAATCGAGCAATAAGCTTGACAAAAAAAATTATTTTTCCCTCTGCAACCTTATAACCTAATAAGTTCTTAAAGAAAATTTTGTTTTTTTCTTCACCCAGTCCCACCACATACATCAATTATCAAAGTCTTTCCTCTTTCCATCAGACTTACATTTAACTTCCAGACCCCTCTTCCATACTTTATTTTACTATTCAAATCAAACTCACACCTCACACATTCCTGGTCTGAGAAAATAACTTTCTTTTGAGAGTACCTTTTGGGAACTATGTTTTGTGATACAAAACAGTAGTCTATCTTAGATTCTACCCCCCTACTTTCTGCGTGAAATGTATTTATACTCACATTACATAATTTCTGCATGTCTCCTAAATGAAAATCACTTACCAACCCCAATAAAGCTCTCCCTGACACATCCACTGTTTCTTTACTTATATCACAATTCATATCCCCCACTATTATTACAGGTATTCTACCCTGGATAAAAAAACGTAACTTTCTCAAAAATAATTTTACACTCTTCCCTCCCAGATGGCGCATACACATTAATAACACTAAATTTAACCCCATGAAAAACAAAATTTGCTGAAATACATCTTCCTTTTTCTATAATCAAATAACTGTCCAGGGATATCTGGTTTTCTTTAATCAAAATGGCTACTCCATCATTCTTATTTGCTGAGCTTCCTGACCATATGGACCTCCCATGTGGCTATTCTTCCTCCTTAATCAGCTCATTAAGCCCGCATTCTTGTAAACAAAATATAGAAGCAAATTCATGAGCTAAAAAATCTAAAATGGCCCACCTCCTTGCTTTATTCTTAAACGTTCTTATATTCTGTGATACAACGGTTAAACTCATAATAATAACTGAAAATCAAAGGTTATTTGTTTCTATATTGTTTAACCACTTTAACAATTGTCCATAGCCTCTCCATCCCTTTCTTCCAATACTCGGTAGCAATTTTGGCTTTCGCTACCACTTTCTTCACTCTACTCACTTCTTAGTTTTTTAAATTGGCTTCTCCTGACGGGGACCTGTTAGCTCTTTCCAATTCGAGGTGGTTATGAGATGGTTATACAATGAGGCATCCGACCTCCAACCCATATATATTTCCCCTGCAGTGAATATCCTAGTTGCACTGGCCAGGAGATACCAGCTTCCCAGACTGAACTTAGGTAGCCAATATCTGAAGTCTTTATTGCACAGCACATATTTATAGGACATTGGGGGTGGGAACACCAAAATTAGCTTAGCAGATGACATGTTAATTTTGGGAAGTCGGTAAACAATACTGGTATCTGCCATATACAATACATGAAGGGGTATTTTACATATTACAATGGTAGTCTAGATGCTAACAAGTTAAACTCGTTACAGCTTGCTCTCATGTACATGAGGATCCTGCTATCCATTGTGTTTCCAACTGATAACTGTGTGTCATCTCTTGTAGTGTCAATAAGTTAAACTCGTTACAGCTTGCTCTCATGTACATGAGGATCCTGCTATCCATTGTATTTCCAACTGATAACTGTGTGTCATGTATTGTAGTGTCAATGTCTGCTGGGGTGGGCTCGCATACAGGAATTAAGAGCCCTCTGGGGGATGTGTCTTCTGAGGAAATTACCTGTCTTGTAACAAGTGGCAGTGCCTGATAGAAATATATATCTAATAGCAAGGTTAAAAATGCCTTTCAACCCAACCATTGATCCCAACTTTTTATACAAAAAAGAACGGGATCAGGACCTCTACCATTTCTTCCCCCTCATCGGATTCTGACCCACTTCCTGCTCTTCTGCTCTTCTCACCCCCAGGATAACCGGATCCTCTGACGGAAAAATACCAATATTGGCAGGGTCTGAAGAATGCACAGGACTGACTGCCTCCTCTATCACCTCCTTCAGCTGTCTGAACTTCTGCCAGGTAACTTTACTTTCCTCCTATCCTCCTCCACACTCCTTTCCGCCACCACCACCACATTTGCATAACTCCTCCTTTCCATTTCTTGTCTCCTAAAGATCACCAGAGGGCAATCCTTGTACTTGTGCTTGTTATCACCACACATATCACAGGCTTTAGGTTGAAAACAATCAACTGCTGGTTGCCCCTCCTGTTTAAAATTCCTGCAAAAGATACCCTTTTTACACTCAAACGCAGTGTGGCCAAACACATAACATTTCCGGCAATATTGAGGCTGTCCTGGGTAAAACAGGAAGCCTCTGTTACCAGCAATATTAAAGTTCGCCAGCGGGTGCGTGACACTTCCAATATTTCCACCATCTCTCCTCAGTTTTACTTTAAACTTATATTTGCAGTTAAAGATGCCCAACACAGTTTTCTGTTGTTCACCTTCTTTTACATACTTACAATAAAAAGTTTATCAGCATATTCACATCCATTTAGGGGTTATACACATGCACTACTATTTCACTTTCAAGCATAGAAAACAAGGCTTCAGCTTTTATGTTCCTCATCCACTCATACACAGTCAAAGCAGCTCCCTCTTCAACAAAAGTAACGCCATATGTTCCTTGTTTTCTAAAATCTTGGACACTGAAAATGTCTTCCCTTACCACACCAGCTTTCCCTTCAATGAAGTCCCATACAACATACACCACATTGCTATTTTCACTTCTGGTATCCACCTTCACACAGGCTGTGTTTCTCAAAGCCATCTTCTTTCTGTTCTGTCAGTATAAAACCACAGCAAAGCGATCCCTTGCAAGAATACCTAAAAAGCCTGATTACAAGCCAATACCAGCTCTCATGTGACTGAGAGCCAGTAAGCTTCAAACTTGCTTTATCTAAGTTGGATGACTTAGGGGGACCTGCGAACCTAGATCATTATTATTAGGGTGACAAGAATTGTAAATTTGTTTTTGGATGCTACCAAAACAATAATGATCTTATTGCGCAGGTCCCCCCAAGCCATCCAACTTAAATCAAGCAACTTTGAGGCTTACTGGCTTTCAGTCAGATGAGAGCTGGTTTTGATTGTCTCATAGTGCCCAAGGCTGCCATTGCAATGTATCCTCCTGACTGTACCTGTCTCAAGGATAAGTTGTTGGCATACAGCCTTTGTGTGATTGTCTGTTTATATTACATGTTTTAGGTAATGAAATTGTGTGTGCAATATGTGCATATTACATTACTGATTTTTGCAATTTTGAATTTGTGAATATTTGGCCAAAAATTTGCAAAATATTGTGAATTTAAATATTGCCTATGCCACTCATCACTACTGCTTGATACAGCCATTAACAGGGTTTATTACAAGGAAACATTTCTATGTCTTATTTGCCTTTGTGCGGTGCGGTTATATGTGGAGTGTATAAGTGGAAAAAGTACGGGCCTATTTGACGTTCAGCAGTGCAGTGCAGCAGGACATGTTGACTAATCTTTCAATTTTAACATCAGTTTGCGGGCTTAGTAAGACTGCAGTGTGCACCTATCTTGTCATTTGTTATTGCTATATTGAAAAAAGTAAGGGCCTATTTGCCCTTGGTGTGTATTAGTGCCAAAAATAAATATTACTAGCAGAATGCCCCGGCTTAGCTTGGGCATATTTCATCTATTTTACTTAATGTTTGTCTAATGTATGTCGTTAAAAGATATCGACAGTATCCCCCATAACAGTGAACTCCACAGCCCCCCACCCCTTAACACTGACCCCCCCCCACAATGCCCAGCCTTCTTAAAATGGGATCTCCACAGCAGCCCTTCCCCTTAACTTTGACCTTCGCAGCAGATGGCCCCTTTAACAGTGAGTTTCACAGCACCCCACTCCCTTGACAGTGACCTCCTCAGTGGCCCACCCTCTTAACAGTGACCTCTACAGCACCTGCCTCTTAACACTGAACTCCATAGGGGACCGTCCCCTTATCTGGGTCCTCCACTGTTCCCTGCCCCTTTAACAGATTCTCCACAGCACCCATCCGTTTAACATTGACCTCCACAGTACCCCACTCCCTTAACAGTGACCTCACAGTATCCTGCTGCCTTAACAGTCACTTACACAGCAGCTGCTCCTTTAATAGTGGCCCCTGCCCCCTTAACAGTGACCTCCACAGTGCCTGCCCCCTTAACAGTGACCTCCAAAGTGAATGCCCCTTTAACAGTGACCTCCACAGTGCCCACCCCTTTAACAGTGACACCCACAGTGCCCGCCCCTTTAACAGTGATCTCTACAGCAGCTGCCCCTTCAATAGTGGCCACTGCCCCCTTAACAGGGAACTCCACAGTGCCCACCCCTTTAACAGTGACCTCCACAGCAGTCTGCCCCTTTAATAGTGGCCCCTGCCCCATTAACAGTGACCTCCACAGCAGCTGCCCCTTTAATAGTGGCCCATGCCAACTTAACAGTGTCTTCCATAGCGCCCTGCCGCTTTAATAGTGGCCCCTTCTCTCTTAACAGTGACCTCCACAGCGCCCTGCCCCTTTAAGGCTAGGGCTACATGACAATATGTGTCGCACGACATTTTGTCATACCAATGTGGCGCAACAATTTTTATAATGATAGGCTATGGTGTCGCACTGCAACATGATAGTCGCAAAAAATCCATTCAAGATGGATGCATGTAGCAGTGTGGCCTAAAGCCGACCTACAGCAGTGAGGAAAAATGGCTAGGTTGTTATGGAAACATGGAGTAAAACTGTGTATATGTGGAGACTAAGGGTCTGCGAGCTTCTTTTGGCTGATAAGGGATATGTGACCATGTGTATGGCAGTTGGGATATGAAGAAAAGACTTGCAGGCTTGTATTGCTAATGCAGGTAACTTTTTGGGAATATCTCAGGATACATACATATCTCGGTACATCCTAGAGAGCAGTGACCCCCACAAAATTTCTTTCCAGGTAGCAATGGATGTGTATATTAGTGTTGAGCGCGAATATCCGAATCGCGAATATCAGCACTTCGAGAATTTGCGAATATTTAGAATATAGTGATATATATTTGCAATTTCGAATATTCTAGATTTTTTTTTTTCAGTAACCTCCCTTCTTGCTTGTGGGCCACTGAGAAGGCTGCAATGTCTTTGTCTGAGCTTAGTAACATCTCTAACAACCAATCGGAATGTTGCCTACCCCTTTCGTATATAAGAACCTCCCCAGCAGCCACTGTATGCAGTATTATGCAGATCTGAGAGAGACAGCAGTATTATTGCTATGCTCTCTGCTTTCCTGTGTCATGACATTAGATGGGTAGTTAGTTATTTAGCTTATAGATATAATATAGATAGTTAGTGGGAGATAGTCAGTGTAGGTTAGATAGTAATATAGTGTAGCTTTCAATACATACATGCTACATACATAGTGCTGTATGTATGTATGTATGTATGTATGCTACATACATACATAGTGCTGTGATGTCACAAGTTCACAACAATCCTTAGTGCACCAATCACTAATATGTAGTTAGACCTGTTAATAACGTATCGTCTACCTCTGAAAATTTGGGTGAAGATACTCCTGAGTTTAGGTCTGGGGATGAACCCAGGCAATTAAGGAAGGTAATCGTAGGAAGGGTGTGTGTTTTTTCTGCGGACAAAAGAGACATCTTATCAATGTATGTCCAATTTGTCCATGCATTCAGCGTCCAAAAAAAAACAGGACGTCTAATTCCCATCTGACTCTTTGACGGGTAAGAGGGAAGTCATAGAACGTGCATTTGTCTTTGACTGGTAGTACCCAATTTCTGCTGACTGCCAAGGTGACGCTAAAGTCCAAGACTGTGGGGATTGAGGTGTTTATTGACAGTGGGGCAGGGGTGAATATGATTGATGGTCAGTTCGTCCGTATGCACAGATTATCACTGAGTGCATTAGAGAAAAACATTTCAGTTTTTGCCAGTGATTCTGCACCTCTAACTCAGAAGTGTTTGTCTCAGATGGAGCATGACATCCGATTAAGAGTGGGTGACTGTCATCAGGAGTTCATCCCGTGTTTTGTGATGGAAGTCAAGCTAGACAGATTCTGGATTAGGGTGATTATTGCGTTGATAATTGTCTGAATAGCGTCTTTCTCTGGTTTAATCACTAAAACATTACCCTTTTTTATATCTGACTTTTCCGATTAATTTTCTGAAAGTGGATGCTAGTATTTTCCTCCACATAGGGAATATGATTGTCCTATCAATGGGGTTAAGCGACCCCGAATTGTTAAGGTTCGTACCGAACTTTAGGGTTTTTGGTACCCGGACCTGAACATTTCCGTAAAAGTTCGGGTTCGGTGTTTGGCGATTTCTTGGTGATTTTTGAAAGGCTGCAGGGCAGCCAATCAACAAGCATTTCATTAGTATGCCCTTAGAAGCCATCACAGCCATGCCTACTAATAGCCTGGCTGTGATTAGACAAGTGCAGCATGTGACCCAGCCTCTATATAGGCTGGAGTCACCTAGCGCTGCAGGTCACTCTGCTCTTCTCAGTGTAGGATATAGAATGCTGCTGCTGTGAGGGAGAGATTAGGGAAGAATTCTGGTGTACTTGGTGTTGTTCAATCTTCAAACTACAGCGATTATTGAGGGTGCTATGCTGCATTTTTGTACCCAGCCGTGAGCCCAGTGACACTGAAAAATAACTTTGAATCCATCTGCTAGTTCGGTGGGCATTGGCAGCCATTTTTGCAAGTGCAGTGCACTTGCAACTGCATGTGAACTGCATGTATCCCAGGGACATTACTTTAATTCTGTTCTGGTAGCTCAGTGGAGGAAAATTCTCTTTTTTGGCCGGTCAAGTACCCCTGCGGCATGCAGTGCATACCTGGCAGTGAAAATTATTCAATTACAATAGTCTGTCACATATTTTTGTGACCTAAAGCGATTTTTTATCTGTCTGCCACAGGCACTGTATATCTGACAGTCCAATAAAACCATTAAATGCTGCAGTTACCTTGCTGCTATAAAAAAGCTAATTTTTTGTGCTAGATAGCAAATTTGCGTGCTACACTGCATTTCTGACAGTTCAATAAAACCGTAACATACTGCATTTAAATTGGTGCTATAAAAACACTGTTTTTGTGCTAGATAGCGCATTAGCGGCCTATGTTGCATTTCTGATATTCCAATAAAACTGTAAAATACTGCATTTTTATTGTTGTTTGCAAAAAACACTGTTTTTGTGCTAGATAGCACATTAGGATCCTATGCTGCATTTCTGATATTCCAATAAAACCGTAACATACTGCATTTACATAGTTGTTTGCAAAAAACACTGTTTTTGTGCTAGATAGCACATTACTGGCCCTTGCTGCAATTCTGATATTCCAATAAAACCGTAACATATTGTATTTACATAGCTGTTTGCAAAAAACACAGTTTTTGTGCTAGGTAGCACATTAGTGGCCTACGCTGCATTAATCATATTCCAATAAAACCGTAACATACTGCATTTTTATTGTTGTTTGAAAAAACAGTTTCTGTGCTAGATAGCATATTAGCGGCCTACGCTGCATTTCTGATATTCACACAGAGCCTTCAGCATTATTTAGTAGGCTCGAATGCCACTCTACTAATAGTGAGGCCAGAACAAGTACAGTCGCTAGTAGATTGGGTGTTGACAGTGCCTCCAGTACCTTCACATTGTCTCCCACCCGGTCCACTGCTGAAAGCTCAGAGTTGGCACCTACAGGCCATGGGCATCTACCTAGCACTTCACCCCCTTGCAAATCAGCCAAGCAGTCTGAACCCCAAGTCATGCAGCAGTCTCTTATGCTTTTTGATGACTCTGCTGGCAAGTAGAGATGAGCGAACACCTGGAAGTTGGGGTTCGGGAATTTCAGCCGAACTTCCCGAAAATGTTCGGGTTCGGGATCCGAACTCGACCCGAACTTTTCCCAAACCCCATTGAAGTCAATGGGGACCCAAACTTTTGTGCACTAAAAAGGCTGTAAATACTCCAGGAAAGGGCTAGAGGGCTGCAAAAGGCAGCAAAATGTAGGTAAATGCTCTGCAAACAAATGTGGATAGGGAAATGAATTAAAATTAAATAAAATAAATAAAAATTAACCAATATCAATTGGAGAGAGGTCACATAGCAGAGAATCATGCGTCATATCACCCACCACTGGAGAAGGCCACTTTCAGTTATTTCGGCCCAGCACCCAGACAGAGGAGAGAGGTCCCACAGCAAGGAATCATGCGTCATATCACCCACCACTGGAGAAGGCCTCTTTCAGTTATTTCGGCCCCAGCACCCAGACAGAGGAGAGAGGTCCCACAGCAAGGAATCATGCATCATATCACCCACCAATGGATAAGGCCACTTTCAGTTATTTCGGCGCCAGCACCCAGACAGAGGAGAGAGGTCCCACAGCAAGGAATCATGCGTCATATCACCCACCATTGGAGAAGGCCAATTTCAGTTATTTCAGCCCAGCACCCAGACAGAGGAGAGAGGTCCCACAGCAAGGAATCATGCGTCATTTCACCCACCACTAGAGAAGGCCACTTTCAGTTATTTTGGCCCCAGCACCCAGACAGAGGAGAGAGGTCCCACAGCAAGGAATAAGGCGTCATATCACCCACCACTGGAGAAGGCCACTTTCAGTTATTTCGGCCCAGCACCCAGACCGAGGAGAGAGGTCCCACAGCAAGGAATCATGCGTCATATCACCCACCACTGGAGAAGGCCACTTTCAGTTATTTTGGCCCAGCACCCAGACAGAGGAGAGAGGTCCCACAGCAAGAAATCATGCGTCATATCACCCACCACTGGAGAAGGCCACTTTCAGTTATTTCGGCCCAGCACCCAGACCGAGGAGAGAGGTTCCACAGTAAGGAATCATGCTTCATATCACCCACCACTGGAGAAGGCCACTGTCAGTTATTTCGGCCCCAGCACCCAGACAGAGGAGAGGTTCATTCAACTTTGGGTTGCACCGCAAGATCATGGTAAAGTTAAAAAAATGAGTATTCAATAAAGAAGTGCCCCGGAGTACAAGAATACATAGTTGAGGGGAAGGCAGTTATAAATGTCTATTCTGCACAAGGTAGGCACAGGTCCTGTGGAATCCATGCCTGGTTCATTTTTATGAACGTCAGCTTGTCCACGTTGGCTGTGGACAGGCGGCTGCGTTTGTCAGTAATGACGCCCCCTGCCGTGTTGAATACACGTTCAGACAAAACGCTGGCCATCGGGCAGGCCAGCACCTCCAAAGCATAAAATGCTAACTCTGGCCACGTGGACAATTTGGAGACCCAGAAGTTGAATGGGGCAGAACCATCAGTCAGTACGTGGAGGGGTGTGCAGACGTACTGTTCAACCATGTTAGTGAAATGCTGCCTCCTGCTAACACGTTCTGTATCAGGTGGTGGTGCAGTTAGCTGTGGCGTGGAGACAAAACTTTTCCACATTTCTGCCATGCTAACCCTGCCCTCAGAGGAGCTGGCCGTGACACAGCTGCGTTGGCGACCTCTTGCTCCTCCTCTGCCTTCGCCTTTGGATTCCACCTGTTCCCCTGTGACTTTTGGGAATGCTCTCAGGAGCGCGTTTACCAGCGTGCACTTGTACTCGTGCATCTTCCTATCACGCTCCAGTGCAGGAAGTAAGGTGGGCACATTGTCTTTGTACCGGGGATCCAGCAGGGTGGCGACCCAGTAGTCCGAACACGTTAAAATGTGGGCAACTCTGCTGTCGTTGCGCAGGCATTGCAGCATGTAGTCGCTCATGTGTGCCAGGCTCCCCAGAGGTAAGGACAAGCTGTCCTCTGTGGGAGGCGTATCGTCATCGTCCTCCGTATCCCCCCAGGCACGCACCAGTGATGGGCCTGAGCTGTGTCGGGTGCCACCCCGCTGTGAACCTGCTTCATCCTCATCCTCCTCCACCTCCTCCTCATCCTCCTCGTCCTCCAGTAGTGGGCCCTGGCTGGCCACACTTGTACCTGGCCTCTGCTTTTGCAAAAAAACCTCCATCTGAGCCACTTCTAACAGACTGGCCTGAAAGTGCTAAAAATGACCCCTCATTCTCCTCCTCCTCCTCCTCCTGGGCCACCTCCTCTTCCATCATCGCCCTAAGCGTTTTCTCAAGGAGACATAGAAGTGGTATTGTAACGCCGATAACGGTGTCATCGCCACTGGCCATGTTGGTGGAGTACTCGAAACAGCGCAACAGGGCACACAGGTCTCGCATGGAGGCCCAAACATTGGTGGTGATGTGGTGCTGTTCCGCAGTGCGACTGACGCGTGCGTGCTGCAGCTAAAACTCCACTATGGCCTGCTGCTGCTCTCACAGTCTCTACAGCATGTGCAAGGTGGAGTTCCACCTGGTGGGCACGTCGCATATGAGGCGGTGAACGGGAAGGCCGAAGTTACGCTGTAGCGCAGACAGGCGAGCAGCGGCAGGATGTGAACGCCGGAAGCGCGCACAGACGGCCCGCACTTTATGCAGCAGCTCTGACATGTCGGGGTAGTTGTGAATGAACTTCTGCACCATCAAATTCAACACATGCGCCAGGCAAGGGATGTGCGTCAAACCGGCTAGTCCCAGAGCTGCGACGAGATTTCGCCCATTATCGCACACCACCAGGCCGGGCTTGAGGCCCACCGGCAGAAACCACTCGTCGGTCTGTTGTTCAATACCCGCCACAACTCCTGCGCGGTGTGGGGCCTGTCCCCCAAACATATGAGTTTCAGAATGGCCTGCTGACGTTTACCCCGGGCTGTGCTGAAGTTGGTGGTGAAGGTGTGTGGCTGACTGGATGAGCAGGTGGAAGCAAAGGAGGAGGGAGCCGAGTAGGAGGAGGAGGCTACAGGAGGCAAAGAATGATGCCCTGCGATCATTGGTGGCGGAAGGACGTGCTCCAAGGAACTCTCCGCCTGGGGCCCATCCACCACTACATTTACCCAGTGTCCAGTTAAGTCCCTGGCCGTGCTTACTGGTCCACGTATCTGTGGTTAGGTGGACCTTGCCACAGATGGCGTTGCGCAGTGCACACTTGATTTTATTGGATACTTGGTTGTGCAGGGAAGGCACGGCTGTCTTGGAGAAGTAGTGGCGGCTGGAAACAACATACTGTGGGACAGCCATTGACATCAGCTGTTTGAAGCTGTCTGTGTCCACCAGCCTGAATGACAGCATTTCAAAGGCCAGTAGTTTAGAAATGCTGGCATTCAGGCCCAGGGCTCGAGGGTGGCTAGGTGGGAATTTACGCTTTCTCTACAAGGGTTTGTGAGATGGAGAGCTGAACGCTGCCGTGTGACATGGTGGAGATGCTTGGTGACGCAGGTAGTGTTGTCGGTGGCACATCCTCTGTTTGGCAGGTGCCAATATTCCTCCCGAGGTGGAGGAAGAGGCTGAGGCAGCAGCAGAAGAGGGAGCAGGGGGAGCCAGAGTGAGTTCCTTGCTTTTAAGGTGTTTACTCCACTGCAGTTCATGCTTTGCATGTAGATGCCTGGTCATGCAGGTTGTGCTAAGGTTCAGAACGTTAATGCCCTGCTTCAGGCTCTGATGGCACAGCGTGCAAACCACTCGGGTCTTGTCGTCAGCACATTGTTTAAAGAAGTGCCTTTGGGGTGCTCGGTCCCTGGTGGCGGTGGCCAGTAGCAGGCGAACTCTTTTGGCGGCGGCTGGTCTGCTTTTGCCCCCTGCTCCCTCTTTTGCTACACTGTTGGCTCAGTCTCACCACTGCCTCTTCCTCTGAACTATGAAAGTCAGTGGCACGACCTTCATTCCATGTTGGGTCTAGGACCTCATCGTCCCCTGCATCGTCTTCCACACAGTCTTACTCCCTGACCTCCTGTTCGGTCTGCACACTGCAGAAAGACGCAGCAGTTGGCACCTGTGTTTCGTCATCATCAGAGAAGTGCGGACTGCGATGGAGTGGTATTCCCATGTCCTCATCATCTGGAAACATCAGTGGTTGTGCATCAGTGCATTCTATGTCTTCCACCACTGGGGAAGGGCTAGGTGGATTCCCTTGGGAAACCCTGCCAGCAGAGTCTTCAAACAGCATAAGAGACTGCTGCATAACTTGAGGCTCTGACAGTTTCCCTGATATGCATGGGGGTGATGTGACAGACTGATGGGCTTGGTTTTCAGGCGCCACCTGTGCGCTTTCTGCAGAAGACTGGGTGGGAGATAATGTTCTGAACGTGCTGGATCCAGTGTCAGCCACCCAGTTGACTAGCGCCTGTACCTGCTCAGGCCTTACCATCCTTAGAACGGCATTGGGCCGCACCAAATATCGCTGTAAATTCTGGCAGGTACTGGAACCTGAGGTAGTTGGTTCACTAGGACGTGTGGCTGTGGCAGAATGACCACGTCCTCTCCCAGCACCATAGGGTAAAATAACACCACCACGACTGCGTCCCCGTCCCTTACTAGATGTTTTCCTCATTGTTACCGTTCACCAAGCACCACAAGAAGAAAAAAATATTTGGCCCAATGTATTGATTTCAAATTCAGGCCTTTTTGTACAGGCACCTAACACTATCTGCCTATTTATTTATGTAGCGTATTACACTAATCCAGGCACAGCAGTAACCACTAATTTAGGGGAATATCTCTTTTAGGGCTAGTATTTAGGCCCTGGATGAAAGGTATCCTTTTATGGACAGATTTACACTTGGCCTGCAACAGCTGGAACACCAGATTCAGGGTATTGCTATATTGGCAAGTGAATTTCACCCCAAAACAAAATATACCCTTTTAAGGAAAGATTAACACTTGGCCTGCAACTGCTGGAACACCAGTTTCAGGGTATTGCTATTTTGGCAATTGAATTTCACCCCAGAACAAAATATATGTTTTGGCGGACACTATTATAGTTTGCCAGCCAGTGCTGGGACACCAGATTTAGGGGATTGCTATTTTGTCAATTGAATTTCACCCCAGAACAAAATATATAATTTGCAGGACACTATGAAACTTGGCCAGCCACAGCTGAAACCACTGATTTATGGTATTGCTATTTTGGCAATTGAATTTCACACCAGAACAGAATATTTCCTTTCCTTTGCAGGACACAATGAAACTTGGCCAGCCACAGCTGAAACCACTGATTTATGTTATTGCTATTTTGGCAATTGAATTTCACCCCAGTACAAAATATATGTTTTGGCAGACACTATTATACTTTGCCATCCACAGCTGTGACACCAGATTTATGGTATTGCTTTTTTGGCAATTGAATTTCACCCCAGAACAAAAGTTATGTTTTTGCGGACACTATTATAGTTTGCCAGCCACAGCTGTGACACCAGATTTATGGTATTGCTATTTTGGCAATTGAATTTCACCCCAGAACAAAATTTATGTTTTTGCGGACACTATTATAGTTTGCCAGCCACAGCTGTGACACCAGATTTATGGTATTGCTATTTTGGCAATTGAATTTCACCCCAGAACAAAATATATGTTTTGGCGGACACTATTATAGTTTGCCAGCCAGTGCTGGGACACCAGATTCAGGGATTGCTATTTTGGCAATTGAATTTCACCCCAGAACAAAATATATAATTTGCAGGACACTATGAAACTTGGCCAGCCACAGCTAAAACCACTGATTTATGTTATTGCTATTTTGGCAATTGAATTTCACCCCAGTACAAAATATATGTTTTGGCAGACACTATTATACTTTGCCAGCCACAGCTGTGACACCAGATTTATGGTATTGCTATTTTGGCAATTGAATTTCACCCCAGAACAAAATATATGTTTTGGCGGACACTATTATAGTTTGTCAGCCAGTGCTGGGACACCAGATTCAGGGGATTGCTATTTTGGCAATTGAATTTCACCCCAGAACAAAATATATAATTTGCAGGACACTATGAAACTTGGCCAGCCACAGCTAAAACCACTGATTTATGGTATTGCTATTTTGGCAATTGAATTTCACCCCAGCACAAAATATATAATTTGCAGGACACTTTGAAACTTGGCCAGCCACAGCTGAAACCACTGATTTATGGTATTGCTATTTTGGCAATGGAATTTCACCCCAGAACAAAATATACCCTGTTACGGACAGATTTAAACTAGGCCTGCAACAGCTGGAACACCAAATTCAGGGTATTGCTATTTTGGCAATTGAATTTCACCCCAGAACAAAATATATAATTTGCAGGACACTATGAAACTTGGCCAGCCACAGCTGAAACCACTGATTTATGGTATTGCTATTTTGGCAATTGAATTTCACCCCAGAACAAAATATATGTTTTGACAGACACTATTATACTTTGCCATCCACAGCTGTGACACCAGATTTATGGTATTTCTATTTTGGCAATTGAATTTCTCCCCAGAACAAAATATATGTTTTTGCGGACACTATTATAGTTGGCCAGCCATAGCTGTGACACCAGATTTATGGTATTGCTATTTTGGCAATTGAATTTCACCCCAGAACAAAATATATGTTTTGGCGGACACTATTATAGTTTGATAGCCAGTGCTGGGACACCAGATTTAGGGGATTGCTATTTTGCCAATTGAATTTCACCACAGAAAATAATCTATCCTTTGCCAGACAACAGACAGTATTATACTTGGCTAGCCAAAGCAGGAACACCAGATTTAGGGCATTGGTATTTTGGCAATTGTATTTAACCCCTTAATAAAATATAGAAATTGCTATCCTGAGTTTCTAGGGGTGACAATTAGCACAGCCAAGCCCCTGATGTAGGATGTAGCAAAAAAAACTAGTATTGATGGATTGATGGACTTGGTGGCAGCTTGTTCTGGTGCACCACAAGTCACAAAATGGCCGCCGATCACCCCAGAAAATAAGTGACAGAAAAATGCTCTGTGCAGCCTAAAAACCAGTGAGCAAGTAATTAGCAGAAGTTGAATCATTCATAGCTGTAGATCGATCACTTCATTAGGTGCTTTTGCTGACTTTTCCCTGCCTAATCTCGCCCTCATAGCAGCTGCGTCCTCTCACTACACTAATCAGAGCAGTGTGATGGTGTGACGTGCGGCGCTACGTGACTCCAGCTTAAATAGAGGCTGGGTCACATGCTGCACTTGGCCAATCACAGCCATGCCATTAGTAGGCATGGCTGTGATGGGCTCTTAGGGCAAGAAGTAAAATGCTAGCTGATTGGCTGCTGTGCAGCCCTTCAGAAAGCGGGAAGAAATCACGGAACAACGAACCCGAACCCAAGCTTTTTTGAAAATGTTCGGGTTCGGGTCCGTGTCCCGAACACCCCAAAATTCGGTACAAACCCAAACTATTCTTGAACTGTTCGCTCAACACTACTGGCAAGGTTTCCCAGGGCCATCCACTTAGCCCTGCCCCAGAAGTGGAAGAGATTGAGTGCACCGATGTCCAACCACTTATGTTTCAGGATGTGGACATGGAAGGACCACCGCCTTTCTGCAATGTGCAAACGGACAAGGAGGTCTGGGGTGAAGACTGGATGGAAGATGATGTGGAGGACGATGAGGTCCTAGACCCCACATGGAATCAAGGTCATGCGAGTGACATGTGCAGTTTGGAGGGAGAGGCGGTGGTCGCACAAAGCCACCAGCACTGCAAAAGAGGGAGCAGGGTGCAAAAGAAGAGCAGCTGTCCCCTAGACAGTACGCCTGCTACTGCCCACCGCACCCAGCGTACGAGCACAACAAAGCCAGCTCCAAGGAGTTCCCTGGCGTGGCAGTTATTCAGACAATGTGCAGACGACAAGACACAAGTGGTTTGCACGCTGTGCAATCAGAGCCGGAAGCGAGACATAAACGTTCTAAACCTGAGCACAACCTGAATGACTAGGCATCTTAATGCAAAGCACGAGCTGCAGTGGAGTAAACACCTCCAAAAACAAGAAAGGTCTCAGGCTCCTCCTGCTCCCTCTTCTTCTGCAGTCCCGGCCTCTTCCTCCACCTCTGGAATGACAGTGGAATGGCCACCCCGCAAACAGAGGATATGTCAGCAACACCACCACATCCGCCACCTTTAACAAGCAGCACAACAATGTCCCATGGCAGCGTTCACCTATCCATCTTCCAAACAATAGAGCGAAAACGGAAGTGCCCCCCTACCCACCCGTGATCCCTAGCCCTGAATGCCAGCATTTCAAAATTCCTGGCCTTTGAAATGCTGTCATTCCACCTGGTGGAAAGGAGAGTTTTAAAAACCTTATGGCCTTGGCTGTCCTACAGTAAGTCGTTCAAAGCCGCCACTACTTTTCCAGGCGAGCTATCCCTTACCTGCACAAACAAGTGGGGGACAAAATCAGGTGTACATTGCACAACACCATCTGTGGCAAGGTCCACATAACTACCGATACGTGGACCAATAAGCACATGCAGGGATGTTATATCTCCCTAACAGCACACTGGGTAAATGCAGTGGTGGATAGGCTAGAGGCAGATAGCTGTTAGGCGCATATTCTTCCACCACCGAGGATTAAATAGCATTTCTCTTTGCCTCCTGTTGCCTCCTCCTCCTACCCCTTTTCCTCCTCTAACACCTCCTCATCCGGTCAGCGTTCACACCTTCACCACTAACTTCAGCACAGCCAGGGTAAAACGACAGCAGGCAGTTTTGAAACTCATCTGTTTGGGGGACAAACACCACACGGCGCAGAAGCTGTGGACGGGCATGGAACAACAGACTGATGAGAGGTTGGTGCCAATGAGCCTCAAGCCCGGCCTGGTGGTGTGCGATAATGGGCGAAATCTCGTAGCAGCTCTGGGCCTAGCCGATTTGACGCACATCCCTTGCCTAGCGCATGTGCTGAATTTGGTGGTGCAGAAATTCCAGAAAAACTACCCCGATATGTCAGAGTTGCTGCAGAAAGTGCCACAGAGAGAAATTACGATGAGGGTAACAGAAAGTTGCTGGCCATTAAGTTGGCTTTTGACGAGTGGCGTCATTGGTTGGAAGGGGCAATTCATCCGATCGCGGTGTTCACAGATCCCAAAAATCTGGCTTACCTGGAATCGGCTAAACGACTGAACCCAAAGCAGGTCGGATGGTCTTTGTTTTTCACCAGATTCAATTTCATTGTCACTTATCATCCTGGGGTTAAGAACGTCAAGGCAAATGCCTTGTCACGTAGTTTTCCTGGAGGCGGTGATTTTGAAAAACCAAGTCCGATACTGTCAGAGGGGGTGGTAATATATGCTCTATACCCTGACCTAGAGGTGAAGGTGTTAGAGACTCAGGGAGATGCACCGGATTCTTGTCCCTCTGGGAAATTGTTTGTTCCATCTGAATTGCGTCACAAGGTGTTTGAGGAACATCACTGCATGGTTCTTACAGGACACCCTGGGAGCAGATCCACTGCTGACCTAATTTCTCGTAGATTTTGGTGGCCAGAGTTGCGTAAGTGTGTTGAGGACTATGTGTCAGCCTGTAGCACTTGTGTACGAGCTAAGGTGACACATACCCGGCCTTCCGGATCTCTACTTCCGTTGCCCATCACGTCCAGACCATGGACTCATTTATCCATGGATCTTATCACTGATCTACCTAATTTTTCAGGAAAGACAGTGATTCGCTTTAGTAAAATGGCGCACTTTATGGCATTGCCATGCCTACCTAATGCTAAAACTCTTGCACAAGTGTTTGTTGATAACATTGTGAAACTACATGGCATTCCCTCTGATATGGTCTGGTATCGTGGGACTCAGTTTGTTTCCAAATTCTGGAAGGCCCTCTGTACTAGACTGAGAGTACATCTGTCCTTTTCTTTGGCTTTTCATCCTCAGTCGAACAGACAGACAGAATGCACTAATCAGAGTTTGGAGACTTACTTGAGATGTTTTGTCTCTGAGAACCAGGAGGAGTGGTCTTCATTTTTGTCTTTTTTTTTTTTTTTAGCAGAGTTTGCCATAAACAATCGTAGACAAGAGTCCACTGATAAGTCATCGTTTTTTGGGGTCTGTGAGTTTCACTCGCAGTTTGGCACATTTTCTGGTTCTGATACTTCTGGTTTTCCTGAGGAGGAACATTTTTCGTCATCATTGTCATTCAAAATAAGCGGTTTATAGCTTCAGTCTTGTTGTATATTGCTGGATCTCGGCGGAGTTCCTGTGCTACCATAGCCATTTGAAGTTAAGTGTCTTCTACCCCTTTTGTTTATTGTTTGGATTTTCTTGTGTTGCTCTTTTCCCTGTCATTTGTGTTTACGCCTGAGGGAGACTCCTGTTCGTCCTACCATTTGGAGGAACAGGTTGTCTCTTGTCCTGACATTAGTATCAGGGTCCTACAGGGTGAGTAAGAAACTTAGGTTCCTGTGTATGAACTAACCTAATTCTGAGGTCAGTTCATACTTGCAGTCAGTCAGGACTTTGATTAGGGTTTCTCTAGGAGGTGACCTGCTAATTTTCCTGGTTTTCAGGCCTTTTCCCCTCACCCCTTTCACTCCAACATTCGTGGAGTCAGTGGGTTTGTCAGAAACAACCCTTAGTTGGCATGGCGCGGGAGCAGGCCCTGTGCCCTCAACTGTCCTCAACCTGCCTATCCTATTCTGTTCCCTCAGCCAGACAAGTATCATATGCTGTGGGCTCAGCCCCACTATACAGCAAGAACGAGCTACTAAAGGAAAGTCAGCAGCTACTGGCCAGCCGAGATGTGGAGAAGACATCCGCCGCTTCCTCAGATAGACGGCCAAGTATTGATGAGGAGAGTGGCGTGGGAGCTGGTGTTGCGAGCAGTCAGGCTCCTGACCCAGATTGATAAGGACATCAGTGACATGCAGACAGTACTCGATGACGATGATGTAGCTGATCACACTTGGGAGCTGGGTAAATTAGAGGTTTCATTATCATCGGGAGAAGAGGGTGGTAGCTTGCCTGTTGGGCAGCGGTGGAGCCAGCAAGACGTTAGTGTGGCCAGGAATCAGCAGGGTGGCAGCAGTGGGAGGTCGGGAGCCAAACGTGTCCAGGGTAAACCCCCCTCTTCGCAGGAGCCTAACTGCCTGGAAAGTACTGGTGCAGGGATTCACGGAAGCAGCTGTGGTAGCAGTCAGTCAGTGCGGGGGTAAAATCACCTACTCGGCGGTGTGGCAGTTTTTTGTAAGTCCGCCGGAGGAGGTTACATGGCCATTTAACGGATTTGTGGGCAGAAGCTGAAGCGTGGCCAGGCCACCATGGCCCTGAGTCAACATATGCAGTATCACCATAAAGTGGCCTGGGAGAACCGTGGCTCCAATGTGGTGGTCCAGCCTGCCGCAGCAAACGCTGCATCACCCAGTGGCATGTACCCGATTTCAGGCAGTCAAGGCTACACCACTTCAACCGAATGGAGCTGCTGGTCCTGATGCTCCTGCTTCTCTTCAGTCATTCCATCAGCAATCGATCACCGAAGAAATTGCCAAGAGACAACAGTATGCATGCACTCATCCAATGCCGCAGAAGCTGAACGTGCTCCTGTCCAAGTTGCTGGTGCTGCAGTCCCTCCATTTCCAAGTGGTGGACTCTGCACCTTTCAGAGAACTGATGGCTTGAGCCAAGCCGAGGTGGAGAGTCACAAGTTGTCATTTATTTGCCAAAAAGGCAGTACTAGCCATGCACACATATGTAGAACAGAACTTGGGCAAGCCTGTTGGTGTCTGCCAAAGTGCAAGGCAGTGCCGATGTGTGGAGCTATAACTACGATCAGGCACAATACATGTACTTTACGGCCCACTGGGTGAATGTGGTTCCTGCACAGCCACACCAACAACTTGGCCAGGGCACGCCGCTTCAGCCTTCATGTTCTCACGCCGTTGGTCCTGCGACAATGTCCGCCTCTGCCTCCTCATCCACCACCATGTTCTCAGCCTCCACTGCAGGGACAATTCACAGTGCACGTCTAGCATACCACATGTGCAGGGCACGGCAATGTCACACTGTTCTGCGCCTCATTTGCCTGGGCAAACAGAGTCACACAGGAGAGTAACTGCTCCGTGTCATTCATCAAGAAATCGAATCCTGGCTTTCTCTGCGACAACTGCAGAGCGGAACCATGGTGAACGACAACGGGAAGAACATGGTTTTGGTGCTTCGTCAAGGATGGCTGAGCCATGCACTCTGCATGGCACATGTGTTCAATCTGGTTGTCAAGCAGTTCCTGAAGTCTTCCACCCATCTGCAAGACATCCTAAAAATGGCCAGGAAACTTTGCATGCACTTCAGCCACTCGTACACTGAAAAGCAAACCCTCCTTGAGATGCAGCGGCAGAATGGCGTCCCCCAACATAGGCTGATATGCGACGCTTTCACCCATTGGAATTCCATCCTCCTATGTTGGACCGACTATACGAACTGAGAAAGGCCATAAATGATTTCTTGATGATTCAAGCGGACAGGAGTACTACCCTGTGTAACTTCGATGTCAGCCAGTGGCAGCTCATGCGTGACACCTGCCGTTTGCTCAGGCCCTTTGAGAAAGCCACATTATTTGTCAGTTGCCAGGACTACGGGATGAACAACGTTATTTCAGTGCTTCTTGTCCTGAAACAAATGCTGGTAAATCTGGCTGGTCAGGGGACTTGAGATGTGGCTACTAGATCTCATGGCCACATGAGCCCTATGGGGGCTGAACTGGAGGAGGAGGAGGACATTGGAGCACAAGCAATGTGTAGTGAAATGGGTGGTTTTTATACACAGGTGACAGGAGGAGCATGAGCAGCCAGAGGAGCTACAGCTACAGGACCCAGACACACCGTGGCAGTATGGAGTGGAGATGTAGGCAGGGAGTCCCTCCGAGTCACTTGCACAAATGGCCCGATGTATGCTCACTTGCTTGCATAGTGACAGCCGAATTGTCAGCATTCGGCAGAGGGATGACTTCTAGCTCTCCACCTTGTAGGACTCTCGCTACTGGTCCGAAATGTGGGCCTTTTTTACACCCGATGAGAGGGAGGACAAACTGAACTACGAAAGAGACATCCTATGTGGTCAGTTGGCCGCTGCCTATCTGTGCCATCGTCCATCCTCTCGCAGGTCTGTCTGTTCCTCTGCCATGGCTGCTGTGGCAGGGTGGGGGGATAGAAGCAGTTCCAGCTCCATCAGCAGCAACTTAAGTCTAGAGTCGCTGATGAGCAGCTTTCTTCACTTGCCTAGTAAAGAAACTACTCACCAGCAGCAGCAGGTAGACCTGGAGCAGGACCTGAACCAGCAGGTGGTGACATTCTTGGACAGCACCCTGCCACCCCACATTGAAAATCTGGTGGACTACTGGGCAGCCAAACTGGATTTGTGGCCGCAACTGGCAAAGTTTGCCCTGGAAAATCTGTCCTGCCTGGCCAGTAGTGTGGCATCAGAGCGGGTGTTTAGTGCGATGGGGGCCTTAGTTGCCCCAAGAAGAACTTACCTGTCCACCCAAAATGTGGAGAGACTGACCTTTGTCAAGATGAATCAGGCGTGGATTAGCCAGCATTTCCACCCACTAATGCCTGATGCATCAGACTAGATCATCCATGGTGCTACACCAACACTTTGACAAAGGAAACCGGTTTCTTTTGGCTACCTGCCTCAGCTACTATTCTGATGCTGCCACCCGCCTGATGCCACACATCTAATACTAAGTGCTCCTTCTTTCACCCACCATCTTCAGCTGGTAATGGTATTGCCACCCACCTCCCCACTCTGTTACCGGGTCACTCTGTGGTTGTCTAATGCTGCTGCCACCTCCACACTATGTCACCTTGCCACTCTGTGGTCTCCTGATGCTGATGCCACCTCCACACTATGTCACCTTGCCATTCTGTGGTCTTCTGATCCTGCTGCTGTCTCAACACTATGTCACCTTGCCACTCTGTGGCCTCCTGATGCTGCTGATGCCACCTCCATACTCTTTCATTGTGCCACCCTATGGCCTCCTCCTGATGCTGCTGTTGCCACCTCCACACTCTGTCATTGTGCCACTCTGTGGTCTCCTCATGCTGCTGCTGCCACCTCCACACTGTCATTTTGCCACCCTGTGGCCTCCTCCTGATGCTGCTGCTGCCACCTCCACACTCTGTCATTGTGCCACTCTGTGGCCTTCTGATGCTGCTGCTGCCACCTCCCCACTGTCATTGTGCCACCCTATGTCCTCCTTCTGATACTGCTGTTGCCACCGCCACACTCAGTCATTGTGCCACCCTATGTCCTCCTTCTGATACAGCTGTTGCCACCTCCACACTCTGTCATTGTGCCACCCTGTGGCCTCCTCCTGATGCTGCTGCCACCTCCACACACTGTCATTGTGCCACTCTATGGCCTTCTCGAAATACTGCTGTTGCTACCTCCACACTCTGTCATTGTGCCACTCTGTGGCCTCCTGATGATGCTGCTGCCACCACCTCCACGCTGTCATTGTGCCATCCTGTGGCCTGCTCCTTATGCTGCTGCTGCCACCTCCACACTCTGTCATTGTGCCACTCTGTGGCCTTCTGATGCTGCTGCTGCCACCTCCCCACTGTCATTGTGCCACCCTATGGTCTCCTCCTGATACTGCTGTTTCCACACTCTGTCATTGTGCCACTCTGTGGCCTCCTGATGATGCTGCAGCCACCTCCACACTGTCATTGTGCCACCCTGTGGCCTCTTACTGGTGCTAATGCTGTCACGTCCACACTGTCCTTGTCCCACTTTGTTGCCTCCTCTTGATGCTGCTGCCAACTCCTGACTCTGTCATTGGGCAACTCTGTAGTCTACTCATGCTGCTTTCACCTCACCATTATGTCATAGAGCCACTCTGTGGACTTCTCATGCTGTTCCAACCCTTTCGACTTCATGACTTGGCCACTATTTTGCCTTTTGGCCTGGCTGACATCATCATTTATTTGACCCTTCTTCTGATCTGTCAGAAGGAAGGAAAAATGAGAAACACAACGGATCCTGTCTATGTAGCAGATTCTGATTTGGTAGCCAAAAGCAGGAGTGGGTACAAAACACAGAAGACATGCAAATATTCTATCATGTGTCATCTCTGTTTTGGATCCACTCCTGTTTTTTTTGGCTTTAGCAATACTGATGGATTACTGACCAAATGCTGACCGACTGAGGGTGGATGCTCCACAGACAGGATCGTTTTTTGGGGGTTATTGTTCTGAGAGATCAGAGGAAGGGCAAAATAATCAGTGACATCAATACAAGCTTACTGCTGACATCCACTCTACTCTGTTGGGGGGGGGGCTCTACTTGTATAAGCGTTTAATAGAACAGGTTCTGTAGACATCTATGTGGAATGAGCTGGTGTAAAAGAAGTGTGCATTCACACTTCAGCTATTTGATCCGTTTTGGCCCCGTAACTGCCCAAATAAGTGAAGTGTGCAGTAATTCTAAGAGCAATGCCTGCCATCTACAGTATATGTCATGCTGACTCACAGTATTGTTTAACTAGCACAGCAGACTTCCTCTGCGTGTTACTGCAAGGCTCTGTGCAGTTAGGAAATAGATGTTTTTTTAATGCGATTTGCCACGAATAAATTCGGATCGAACCAACATTTTTTCGGAAAATTCAGTGAATCGAATTTTTGAGAAATTATCTCATCTCTACTTCTCAAGATTTTTTTACCCCCCAAAAAATAGGTACAGGGAAGTGATAAATCTTCATCTTGTGTCTGCATCCCTCACCATGCTCTTTTTATGACCCATGGGCCAAACTTCCACCCACCTGTTACTAATGATAAAATTCTTCTCAGCTGATCAGCGGGGGTCCCAGGTGTTAAATTCTCACCAATGAGATGCTGATGACCAATCCAGAGGATATCCCCTTTAATTATTATTTTACTAATAGTTGTGCAACATATGTATAAAATATCAAATGAGTGACTTATTCTTCAAGCCATTCTGCTATGTAGCATATGACATCAAAATAAGGCACCTATGAAATACTGTGAGCCTTAGGACATGTGAGTTTTGACCATGTTGTCAAAATGTTTTGAAAAAGGAAAGCATATTAGATAAAGGTCCATACATCATGTTGACGAGAACAGTTTGCTCCCAGTCCTCATGTATATTTTCTTCCAAGTATTCACATTAAAGAACAATTAGGCATAAATTAGATGGTCTCACAATGTTCTTCTATCTGCATGATTATGCGGAGTGGACAACTAGGAGAAAAAAAAATTGGGCAGGTCAGTGACAAATAGAATAAAACAGCAGGTTGTTCTTCATTTCGAATGTACACTTTGTAACATTAAGCATAATAATATAATGGCTTAGCTGTAGGCTAGTCATATCTTGTGCTTAGGGCTGAATAAATGGAGCTCCACTGAACATAGCTTATAAAATAAATCACATCTAATGTAATGCTAAATGAAGGACTTTTTGAGTGGTGCAAATTCTGTATCATTCAGATTTGTACCATTTTAGGTCATAATAATCATTTATAAATTATAGTCTTCACTTCATGATCATGTAAGTCTCACTGGTTATTTTTTTTTTTATGCACCACACATATGTAATATATGCTTTGTTGTTGTGACATGTAAGTAGTCAGTTTTATACAGTAGGTCAGAACAAAAAATTAAATTAGATTTAACAGCAAAGTGGTCTCCTGGACTGGGATTACAGTGTTGCATTTTACTTGAGCTCTTCTTTTCAGTCATAGATATATTCACATATGCCCTTTCCTTTCTGAAGTTTATATTTCCACCTTGGCACATTCAAAACTCTGGAAAACTGACCAATTCTAGACCACTGTGTTTGCCATAGTTGACAATGTAAATTTATGGACAACTAGATGCGGGCCAAATGGAATTTTACTTCAGAATGCTAGAGTTCATTTTTCTTTTAATGGATGTGCAGCTGATTCTGATGTCTTCCAGCACTCATATAAGAACCTGGATTTGCAAACTGGGAGTATGTGGCAAAATTTGAAGGGGAAGAATATATGGTCATATCATTCAAAATATAGAAATATTGGGGCAATATATCAGCACTGTGAGCCTAGTTTATGTGTAAAACTACTGTATTGTAGAGTCATGAAATGGTGTGGTTGGGCAGCACAGCATGCTATGCAGGGCACCTGTCTAGTAGCACTATACTGCAAAATAAAAAAAAAGTTGCATTGCATTATTTCGAATTGTAAATATTTGCTTACAATTCGCAACTCCTGATTTTTATTTTATTCCCATAACCTTTCTCAGAACCTTAGATAAGGGTGTTGGCTGGTGGTCCTATTTCTCATCATTATTCTTTCTTTTTCTTGATTTAGTGATTCTTTATTGCTCGTATTTCTGTCAGCTATATTCTCTGGTTAGGGATTTAATACCAATAAAAAATTGTCACTATAATATGTTACCCAATTTATTCTCCTACCAGTACTATATATCCTACAAGTTTAATCTCTGCTGACCACTGTCAAAGTTTGTCTCAAAAATGCCAAGAATACTATAAATTATGGAGGGTTTAAAAGCTGACTTATCATTTCACAGCCTCAACCACATGAACAAAAAGTTAATTAGCTATGTAATTTTACTTTTGTCAATCCTCATTTTCTAATTTTATTTTTATTTATATTTACAAAAATATTTACAGGGCTTCTAACAATTGTTTTTTATGACATGCAATTATATCAGAAGATTCATACTGAGGAGGTCGAGAAACTGGGACTCCAATAGATATCAAGCGAGAGATGACTGCACAACCAGAAGCCCATTGAAACAACCCCTTTTTTTTAGTATTTTTTAACTCATTCCAGTGGATAGGTGACACATGCATGCAGATCAATCTTATTCTAAAGACACCAAAAAATAAATTCTTGCATAAGGGTAAATAAATATATTTTTAACCCATTGCCCTGCCTATATACAATGCTTTAGCTGGCTTCCTGGCTTGTTTCTCAATTTGTATACAAAGCCAGGACAAAGTTGATATCTTCTATTACAGCATACTGTACCTTGAGTCTTGAGGTCGAGAAGTATTATGCTTAAGCTTGTTAACATACATGGTAAAGTGAAAAGTAGACAACCAGAACAGAGATACATTTTTCTTCAATAGTTGAATTCACTAAAGTGTTAAGTCAGAGCTCTCACTAACAACAATTGTTGAGTCTTGAAAGACAAGTGGAACATATGTAGTTTGTAGAACCAGGGAAAAGAGGAGTAGATGTGGATATGATATCGACAGTTAAGCACTGGAAGGGTTTTGTCAAGGTTTAACAAAGGAGTTGTTTCAAGAATAAGATCACCTTCAGGTCAAAAACAGATTTTCTGAAATTGGTCAGGTGAGGGGAAAAAAATCTGATGTTAGAAAATATTATTTTACAAAAATAGTAGTGCATGCTTTCATCAAATTTGAAATAGATATACAGTAGCTATATTGATCCAAACACATCTAGACAAAATACAGATACTGTGTTCCCTATTGTCAAGCCATTAATACAGGAATTGTATACGGTATTCTGAATGCCATAAGAGCTTTCATTTACTAAACTTTACTATGGAAGATTCTGTTTTGCTCAATTTTTACCTAATGTGTTTTTGTTAAGGAGCTTAATATCATAGCAAACCATGTGACTGTCCAAGCTAGCCTCATGAGTTATTACACTTGGGACCACCATCTATTATTTGTAATGACAAGCTACATGAATATGACTAAAGATGGGCAAAGTATTGAAAAATTCAATTAGGCTGCTTTGCCGAATTTTACCAAAACATTTGCTTATTGAGGAATGACTTTGTCCCGAAGCACATTTCTTTGTAAGTAGTGGGTGCAATGATGGGGAACGGTGATTGCGCTGCTCCCTGTCATTGTACCCCTCAGATGCCCCGTTCATACATGATCGTGGCATCTGATAGTAAAAATACATTGTAAAATTAACACAAAAATAAATTCAATCATACTTACATTGTATGTTCGCAAGAGGCCAGCCACCGCCATCTTGATTGAAGAATCTTGCGTGGCCCGATAGGATGTCATCATGCCAGCTGGCATGGTGATGTCTTATACGTCACCACACACAGTATTTCTTGCAAGAATTTCAATGAAGATGTCAGCGGCCAGTCCGTCACGAGCAAATGGAGGAGGTAAGTTTGATTTCTTTTTGTCTTTAAACCCTATTTCAGGTAAAATCGATTTGATACCACGAAGTACAAGGAAATTCGGCTTCATAGCTAATCGAATTTATCCTGAAATTTGGATCGAATTCCACTTGGTTGGGTTCGATTTGCTCAACACTAAGACCCCTTTCACAAGGACGAGTATTCTGCACGGGTGCAATGCGCGACGTGAACGCATTGAACCCGCACTGAATCCTGACCCATTCACTTCAATGGGGCTGTGCAGACGGAGATGATTTTCAAGCATCACTTGAGGGGTTAAAAAACAAAAAAAATTACCTCACCTCATCCACTTGATCGCGCAGCCAGGCATCATCTTCTTTCAGGACCTGCAAAAGGACCTTTGATGACATAATCGCGCTCACCACATAATCGCGCTCACCATCAAAATCTACAGAATACCGAACCCAAACCCAAACTTCTGTGAAGAAGTCCAGGTTCGGGTTTGGAAACAAACATTTAAACGCATTGCACTCGCGCTGAAAAATCACGCAATTTCCCTCAACGCACCCGCATCCTATCTGGCCCTCACGAACGACACCCATGTGAAAGAGGCCTAAATCTGAGTGTGTGCATTACATGTACCAGCTGTTGATTTCAAAGGGTGGAGTGTAATGCTTCCCTTCTCCTGTGATTGTGCTGCTACACAGTTAAAATTTATATGGAATGTATATAGTTTAATTAATTGAACCAATTCATATGATATTCTATATTTGGTTATATGCTTCCATTTAGTGGACGTTTTTGTTAATGTACTTGTTTTTTCTACGTGCTCTTCTTTTACATCTATGACTCATTTCCTGTCAATGCTCCACCCTTCTTCTGGAGTCCTTCGCTTCCTATATCTTCCATGCTTCTTCAGCCTCATGTAACAGGGACACATGTATTCTCATGTACGCTAATGAAAGCATCATCTTTTGACCGCACAATACCGGAATTCATCGGTTCTGCTGTACTCTGTTGTCTGACTTACAGAATAAAGCAACTAACACGGAGTTCAAGCTATCTGATAAGGATTGTCCGCAGTGATTATATATGCTTATACAGGCCAGGGATAGCGGTCTCACTAGGGATAAATCGCTATTTCAACAATCGGAGTCAGAATAGTGATGGTGCTGCAGGGAAATTGAACACTTGCTGTCAGTTGTCCCTACAGATGGCAGCTAGATATCTGGAGACCCCAGAAATCAGTTTATCATAAAGAAGCTTTTCTAATAAAAGATGATCAGAAACTATCCTTGAAGATTAAAAGGGTTGTGCAGGCAGTATATTTTGATGACCTCTTCTTAGGATAGAATAGCAATTGCCCAGCACACAACCCTTTTGCAGTGCTGCAGTGGGAAGGAACCAGTCTAATATCTGTAGTACAATAAGTCCCAGCAGCCACTGATTGATCTTTAGGGTTTCTTTATTGTATTACTTCATACAGAAAGTACAGGGTGTGTTTTGGCACATCCTAGCAGTTGAAAATGGTTAGGACAGGCCGATGCGTGTCCTGTACTTTCTTTATGAAGTAATACAATAAAGAAACCGTAAATATTAATCAGTGTCTGCTGGGGCTTATTGTACTATCCTAGGATAGGTTATCAATATGTGATCATTGGGGGTCCAATGCAAGGCCCTGAGGCCGATCAGAAGGCAACACTTCATGTGAGCGTTGCTTCCTCTTCATTACACAGCCTGTTATCCCGGAAGTCTCGGTGGTGCAGTGTAATTGCAAATACTCGCTCCATTCACTTGACTGGAGGGAGTACTTATAATTACACTGTGCTGTTTTAAGGGAGACAATGCGCAGTGTAATAAACAGCTGAACGGCAGGGGTGCCTTTCATTGGACGCTCACCGATCAGATATTAATGAAATATCCTAAGGATAGTCAAATAAGTCCTTCAGTGGCATGCATAAGGCGCAGTGGCAATTTATTTTACACTAAGCCATGCCTCTAAGTCTGCCCAATGCATAACTACACTCACCTAGCCCCACTCACCTGATAAAATCTGTCATAGAGTACATGGCAGTACCAATATACATTGCAATAAATTAAAGAAACAACTGGTCCGACCACATCCAGGATTTCATTGGCGTGTTGGCCTGATGTCTGCTAGAACTGGAACAAGGTCACTGTGGTGACAGAGCAAAAAGAATAATCACATAAGGAAGGGATGGTGATGACTGCCACTGTGAAATAGCCAGCAAGGGGCACTGTGCTGGCCCTGTAAAACCAAGCCATCCCAATGTATAACAGTCAAATAGAAAAAGTCGACTTAGGTTTGTTGCTTAATTCTGCACTGCAGGTTCTTCCGTGAGGTGAGCCAATTCACACAAATCCTTTATCATAAATAAGAAGAACCGCGCTGCTTTATATAAACTCAGGACTCCTGGATGTTACTCCACCTCTCCCGGCCAATTTTCTGTTTGTAAATATGCCACACCGATGCTTCCTGTGTGATAAATAAATCCCACAATCGTGAAGCACCGCCAACAGGGTGGAAAAAACGCAAGTGATAAATACTCACAAGGGTTAACTTGTGATCATAGCCAGACAAACTGGAACACCTCTCCGGCTTCTCAGCTGTTCGTAGTAAATATCCTTTGCAGTACTCCTTCCCCTGCCGTGTTATCAGAAAACACTGGACATAATGAAGCACTGCCTCAAACGTACATGTAAAACACTTTATTGCACTTACTAGATGCCGATCACATAAAAGCCATAAAACATAGATCACTCTTCCCAGCGCAGCCCGGGTTTCGCTTTTGCGCTTCGTCAGGGGTGATAAGTTCAGCCCATTCCTGGGCGGATTTATTTCCCACAACCACTCATGACCCTACCACTACTTTACATAAAAATATTACAATATTCCTAAAAACCTTTACACACCTCATAAAAAAGTAAAATACAGTTTCTGGACATCGCAATAAAACATCAATAATAAGCTTTTGGCCTCCATTATTTCGGCACATATCCCCCAGCTGATTCCATTCATTCATACAGATAACCCGCTCATATGACCTTCCACATGATCAGAGGGGGCAGGGAAGTTAGTCCATCTCCCGGTCATGTCGCAATCTTAAATATACCTCAAGTTTGAAACACATATCTTTATCAAGAATAACTATTATACAGAGGACTAAGAGACCAAAAATGAAGAGACAGACTGTTACACTTTCTCTCAGTGACTCCAATTCATTCATAAAAGAATCATTAGTCACCTGACCACACCAAGAAGGGACACACCCCCAGAAACCACTAATCTGCGGCCGTGCATCAGACAAACGGTCGTCATGAAAGGCGGCGATTCTGCCACCCGATACACAGGCACAAGAAGAAGGTTTCAAAGAATGGTAATAATCAAAAAGGATACATTTCCATTTACTCCCCGGTTCATTCAAAAAAACAGCCGTCATGTGGCTGATCACATGACTGCAACAGTAAGCCACACCTTCGAAATCCACTACTCTACGGTTCAGTGTTAATCCAAGAAACACCTCCCAACTAAATTGGGGTACAATTTCATACACACAAGGAAGTAATCCCAGAACACTTTTATATTAGACATGGTTATAAATTGCATTCAATGTTTAATCCTCCTGGCTGTAAAGTGCTGAGGCGAAACATCCACTCGACCTCCTTTTTATTAATGAATGCCAGAGGTCCCCTTCTCTCCAGGGGGTTATAACTAATTCCAACCCCATGAACATTAGACCTCTGGAATTTTTTTGTTGATGTTGCTTAAAATGCTGAGACACACTATGTGTCTCTAGACCTTTTTGAATATTACTAATGTGCTCTTGTATTCTAATTTTTAATTTTCTGGTTGTCCTTCCTATGTACTGGAGGCCACAAGGGCACTCCAGTATGTATATAACATTCATGTTCTCCCAACTTAAGGCTACCTTTATTATGTACTCCTCCTTGTTGCTATGGGAAATTATCCCTCCAATTTCTCTCTTTTTACTTCTACCTCGATTTTAACAAGAGAGGCAGAAACCACACCACACAAATTTAATCCCAATTACTTTCTTTACATCCCCCTTAAACGCACTGTGAACCAAGTGATTTTTCAAATTTGGTGCTTTTTTATAAATAATTTGTGGGTGGGTATAAATAAATAATTTGACCTGTGGGTAATTTTTCAGCAAGGACCGGATCGTTTTTCAATATTTTCCAGTTACGGTGAATTAAATCCTTAATGCCTCCTGCTAAATTAACTTCTTCACTTCCTCTTTTCCCTTATCCATCTTTTCTTTATTCCTCCAATCAGCAATCAATTTACTACGAACCTCTTCTATATCCTCATTCTTATACCCTTTAACCTTATACCCTTTCTCAAGAAACCTATATTTTATTACCACTTTGCAGCTCAAAATCATTCTTCTCCATGCAGTTGCATTGTATCCTCTTCAACTGTCCCAACTTTTCTCAGCCACGGATGGTAATGACAGCTAGAGATCTCAATATAAGCATTCACATCCGTGGCCTTGAAAAATGTCCTGGTTTTCAGGCGGTCATTTTCCTGGAAAATAGTGAGGTCCAGAAAATTGACAGAAACCAAGCTAATTTCGCTAGTAAAATGTAGATTCCAACTATTTGCATTAATCTGCGTAAAAAAGTCTTCCAGACTTTGTTTGTCCCCCTTCGAAATAATCAAGCAATCGTCGATATAACGACGCCACAAAAAAAGCTCCCCACCTCCTATCTCTTTCTGTAATATCGGGTCAATCCACTCCTTCTCCCATGCCGCCATAAACAGGTTGGCGAAACTGGGGCCGAATTTCGCCACCATTGCCGTACCCGTGCATTGCAGATAATAAGCTTCATCAAAAACAAAATAATTGTGACATGGGCAAAAATCCTGACAGGCTAGAATAAATTTTCTTTGCGCTAAACTCATACCAGGATCACTTTCTAATGCTTCTCTCACACCCCTTAATCCTAAATCCTTGGGGATCACCGTGTACAGTGAACTCACATCTGCCATTACCAGCCAAAAATTATTTTTCATATCCAACTCCAACTCTTTCAACAAATCTATAACACTACCTGAATCTCTGAGAAAGTAGTGCATTTTTTTCACATGACCTTGTAAGAAAAAGTCAACATATTCTGACAATCAGCCCTGAAACTGCCCGGGAGGGGGTCTATCAGGCTCTTGTAAATTCTAGGGAGATGATAAATCACAGGGGTGGTGGGATGCCAGATACAAAGAAAATCAAACTCTTTTTTGTTAAGGATCCCCTTTTGTAGACCCTCTTTGAGTAGAATATCCATTTCTGGTTTAACTTCTCCCAGGGGATCCTTTTTGAGCAATTTATAGGTGTTAGTATCTAAGATCAATCTTTGCATCTCCAAAACATATTTTTTCGTATAACAGGGTAATCTCGAGCATTGCTTTCTCCTTAGTGCTACCACACAATACTACTGTCCACATTGTGCCCCCTCACAGTAATAATGCCCACATTCTGCCTCTTTCACAGTAATAATGCTCACATTGTGCACCTCATGGTAGTTATGCCCACATTGGGCCCATCACTGTAGTAATGTCCTCCTTGTGCTCCCTCACTGTAGTTATGTCCATTTTGTGGCCCCTTCATGGTAGTTATGTCCTCCTTGTGCCGCCTCACAGTAGTCATGTCCTCCTTGCGACCACTTATAGAAGTTATCTCCTCCTTATGGCCCCTCACTGTAGTTATGTCCTTCTAGTGCCCCTCTCACAGCAGTAATGCCCACCTTTGGTTCCTAGTACCTCCTACGGCTCTTTAAAAAACAAGCAAAAAACCCCCACAAATACTTACCTGTTTCCCTGATGATCGGCACATCCGGCGTTCCTCAGCAACAGACGCAGTCACACACTCATCGGGCTGCTGGCTATGAAGGAAGCTGATTTCCAGGCTTTCACCGCTCCTCCCACACGGCCAGCAGCGCATTGTGTGGCATGTTCAGCAGAATGGTGAAACAGGGAGATGGCGGCTCCCTGTCCCCCCACCTTCCTGCTACGCCCTTGGGCCTTGGAGAACATAGATGAAAATATGTATCTATAGATTTGAAATAACTGTATTTTTCAAAAATACACATTGTAGTTACTTGGCACTCCACATACTGTAGTTACAAAATGCTTTCCACATGTATACATTAATTGCATGACACATGTTGCTCATGGCATGATATCTACCAGTGCCTTCTTCTCTTTATGGGTGTCAGTTGTCAGGTACACACAGCTATAAGGCAATTAAGCTCCACCCATTGCGGGAAAGATATAAAATGGTAATTGGAAATGATGTACCAAATTTTATTTATTTTTATTTTACAATTGTAAAGTCTGATTATTTCTAATGCCCAAAATGAGGTTTTATCAATGTAAACCTATGTAGAGACTGAACTTCTCCTTTAAATTGTCATCATCTCTTTAATTTGCCTTGACAAACGTTGACTTACAAACTGTTGTTTTTCTTCCTGTTTTGATTTCCTGATCTACGTTATTACTGTTTGAAACTTGCGGACAGGTCCTCAATAAATTGGAATCTAAACATGTCAATCAGAGTGGATGAGTTAGAATTTATTGGCTGCAAGAGTGACCTTCTCTAATTTACTGGATGCTTTTTATGTGATGTAAGAAGACTACTGAATGAATTGATAGATGAAACATGCAATAGTATCGATGAGGGGGTGACTGCTGATGTCATAATTAAATTTTTTTTTACATGAACCATAATCTCAAGGATTAGTCAGCACTAAACTGACGATATTTTAAGGCATAAAGCTTTTTGGATAACCTATAAACTATTTCTATAGAATACCCCTGATTAAACAATTTTAATTAAACGGGTATTTTTATTGTGATACAACTTTAAGATATTGTCTTTTTTGCTAAATATGACGCACTGGACTAAAAATCTCATCCAAGGTTTAGACAACAGAAAATTAAAAAAACATTTTCTAGGTCCTCTTTGAAGGGAATGTGGTTTACTGAAGTGAAGGGGTAAAGGTCAGTAACTTTAAGGTGTAAATTAGGGTGGGGGGGATAGTTTTGGTCAGCTTCTGTTACCCTTAGACCCTTTCAAATGAGCGTGACGGATTAGGTCCGAATGTGTTCAGGGTGCGTTCAGTGAAACTCTCGCCATTTTGCAAGCAAGTTCAGTCAGTTTTGTCTGCGATTGCATTTAGTTGTTCAGTTTTTTTCCACGCGAGTGCGATGCGTTTTGATACGTTTTTCACGCATGTGATAAACAACTGAAGGTTTACAAACAACATCTCCTAGCAAACATCAGTGAAAAACGCATTGCATCCGCACTTGCTTTCAGATGCAATGCTTTTATCACGCATTTTTCATGCATTCACTTCTATGGGACGTTCACGTCACGCATTGCAGCCGCGCGGAAAACTCGCTCGTGTGATAGTAGCCTTAGTGTATTACCTGCTGACCATTGTAACAACTAGCAATGGTGCATGAGGTCACCTCATTAAATGTAACTACTGTATCCAAATAAATGTGTCTCCTGTCATTGCTCTGTTTTCCTGCCATGCTAGATTATTTTTAAGTATTTGTCTGCAACACACACAGTTCTGTTACACTCACAGCACTAACATACACAGATACAGCACTGCTACACAGATACAGCTCTACTGTACACATACAGCACTGCTATACATAAACAGTTCCGAGACATACATATAGCTCTACTACACGCATACAGCTCTACTACACCCATACAGCTGTGAAACACAAAATACAGCACTGCTACACACATACACTATAATAAAAACTCACTTTTCCCTGCACTAGTGCCGGTTGTATAGTTCTTCTGTTCTGGCTCCTCCCATTGATGACATCATCAAAGGTCTTGACTTTAAGCTGTACTTGGAGTCCTCATTTCCTTTAACCCTTTCCCGCATTTTCAGGTACCTGTACGTGGGGGAATGATTCCATCGGACCCCCGGGCTGCAATGGCAGGGGGCCAATGGTTGACATGGCAGCCCTGATGCCCTCGACAGGCATCGGAGCCTGCCAGCTATAGAAGCCCAGGAGATCCAGCCTGAGGGCTGGGTCTCCTAGGCAACTGTCAGCCTCTTACTGTATAAGATGCTGACAGTTCGATTCAGTACAATACAGAATGTATTGAACTGAATTGAAACAGGAATCAAACCCTGAAAAGGTGAAGTTCCACAGTGGGACAAATACAACAAGGAGAAACAAAGTGAAAAAAGGGTTTTTAATAATAAAAACAATTTAATTTTCAAGTAAAAAAAAGTCCTTTTTCCAAAATAAAGTAAAACTTTTTTTTTTTAAATAGGGAAAATAAGAAAAGTAGACATATTAGGTAACGCCGCGTCCGTATCGACCAGCCCTTTAAAAATATCACATGACCTAACCCCTCAGGTGAAAACCATCAAACAAATAAAATAAAAACTGTGTTAAAAAGACATTTTTTTGTCACCTTACATCACAAAGTGCAACACCTAGCGATAAAAAAGGCATATGCCCCCCAGAATAGTACCAATCTAACCATTATCTCATCCCACAAAAAATGACCCCCTACCTAAGACAATCATCCACAAAATAAAAAGCTATGGCTCTCAGACTATAGAGACTTTAAAACATGATTTTTTTGTTTCTAAAATGATATTATTGTGTAAGACTTAAATAAAAAAGTATACATATTAGGTATTGCCACATCCATAACGACCTGCTCCATAAAAATATCACATGATCTCACCCCTCAGGGGAACACTGTAAAAAAAAAAAATGGTGTAAAAAAGCAATTTTTTGTCACATTACATCACAAAAAGTGTAATAGCAAGCGATCAAAAAGTCTTATGCACGCCAAGATCATATCAATCAAACCGACACATCATCCAGCAAGAAATAAGAACCTACCTAAGACAATCACTCAAAAAATAAAAAAAACTATAGCTCTCAGAATATGGAGACACTAAAACATGATTTTTTTTTGTTTCAAAAATGCAGTTTTTGTGTAAGACTTAAATGAATAAAAAAAAGTATACATATAGGTATCGACGCATCCGTAAGAATCTGCTGTACAAAAATATCACATGACCTAACCCCTCAGATGAACACCGTAAAAAAATACTAATAAAAAGTGTTTCAAAAAAGCAATTTTTTGTCACATCACAAAAAGTGTAATACCAAGCGATAAAAAAGTCATATGCACCCTAAACTAGTACCAATCAAATCGTCATCTCATACCAAAAAAAAAAGAGCCACTACATAAAACAGTCGCCCAAACATTTAAAAAAAAACTATGGCTTTCAGAATATGGAGACACAAAAAAATTTTTTTTTCAAAAATGCTTTATTATGTAAAACTGAAACAAAAAAACAAAAAGAGTAGTCATATTTTGTATTGTCGCATCCGTAACCACCTGCTCTATAAAAATACCACATGATCTAACATGTCAGATGAACATTGTAAAAAACAAAAAATTAAAACGGTGCCAAAACAGCTATTTTTGTTATCTTGCCTCACAAAAAGTGTAATATAGAGCAACCAAAAATCATATTTATAAAATAGTACCAACAAAATTGCCACCTTATCCTGTAGTTTCCAAAATGGGGTCATTTTTGGGGAGTTTCTACTCTAGGGGTGCATCTTTAATGTGACATGGCAGTTATCCCAGTGAAATCTGCCCTCCAAAAACCATATGACGTTCCTTTACTTCTGCGCCCTGCCGTGTGCCCATACAGCAGTTTACGATCACAAATGGGGTGTTTCTGTAAACTACAGAATCAGAGTAATAAATATTGAGTTTTGTTTGGTTGTTAACCCTTGCTCTGTTACTGGAAAAAAATTATTAAAATTGAAAATCTGCCCAAAAAAGTGAAATTTTTAAATTTCATTCCCATTTTCCTTTAATTCTCGTGGGGCACCTAAAGGGTTAACAGCATTTATAAAATCAGTTTTGAATAGCTTGAGGAGTTTCTAAAATGGGGTGATTTATGGGTGTTTTCTAATATGTAAGCCCCAGAAAGTGACTTCATAACTAAACTGGTCCTAAAAAAAATTGGGTTTTGGAGATTTTCTTAAAAATTTTAAGATTTGCTTTTAAACTTCTAAGCCTTCTAACATCCCAAAAAAATAAAATGTAATTTTCAAGATGATCCATACATGAAGTAGACATATGGGGAATGTAAAGTAATAACTATTTTTGGAGGTATTTCTATCTATTATAAAAGTAGAAAAATTGAAATTTGCAAATTTTTCCAAATTTTGGTAAATTTGGTATTTTTTAATAAACAAAAATGAAATATTATGACTCAATTTTACCACTGTCATGAAGTACAATATGTGACGAGAAAACAATCTCAGAATGGCCTGGATAAGTAAAAATGTTTTAAAGTTATTACCACATAAAGTGACACATGTCAGATTTGCAAAATTAGGCTGTGTCCTGAAGGTGAAAAATGGCTTGGTCCTGAAGGGGTTAATTACAGCTGTAGGACCTTCCTCCCTATGCTCTAACTTGCTGCCGCTGATCATACAGATCCGTGTGCGCAGGGAGAGAAAAGTGTGTGCAGATGCAAATGTATACTTAGCTGGATCATTAATCCCTTCCTGACAATTGACATACATTTACGTCATTGCGGTAAGTGACATCCTGCAATTTGACATAATAGTACGTCATGATGATTGGGTGGGCACAGGAGCAGTGGCTGTAAGTCAGCATCTGCTTTTAAACTGCTGACCGTGGCATTGAAGTTGTTTGCAAAGGGTATGAGTCTCCACAGGATCGCCGCGCTGCAGTGACGGGGACCTAATGGCTGTAAAAGCAGCCCGATGCCTTCCATAGGCATCAGGGCTAGCCTTCTAGCGAAGCCTGTGAGACTGGGTCTCATAGGAAGGAGAAAGGCTGTCAGTGTATTACTGCTAACACACCAACAGGCAATGCATTACAATACACATTATTGTAAAGCATTGCAGAAGAGATCAGGCCCCCCCCAAAAAAAAAAAAAGTCCCACATTGGAAAAAAAAGTAAAAAAAAGTTTAAAAATAAGTGTTTTACAAAGTAAAAAAATATATGTACCAAATAAAAAAGCAACCTTTTCCCATAATTATGTCATATAAAATGGAAAAAAAATAAATAGGAAAAGAAAAGTAGACATAGATATTACTGCATCTGTATCGACCAGCTCTAAAAAAATATCATATGATCCAACCAGTCAGGTGAACATTGTAAAAATAAATAAAAACAGTGTCAAAACAACCATTTTTGTTCACATTGCCCAAAAAAAGTGCAACAGCAAACAATCAAAAAGTCCTATATACTCAAAAATACCAGTCACATATTCATCTCATCCCACAAAAAAATGAGCCCTACCTACCAAGACAATTGCCCGAAAAATAAAAAATATGGCTCTCAGAAAATGGCAACAAGGAAACAAGATTGTTTATTTTCAAAAATGCTTTTACTTTGTACATATATACATTGGTGCTGGGTAAATATAGGTATTACCACCTCTGTAACAACCTGCTCAATAAAAATGTCACATGATCTACCCCCCCCCCAGGTGAATTCTGTAAAAACATACAAAATGTGCCAAAACAGCCATTTTTGGTCACCTTGCCTCGCAAAAAGTGTTATACCAAGAGATCAAAAAGTCGTATGTACATCAAACTGCCATCTCATCCTGCAAAAAATTAGCCCCTACATAAAACTATTGTCCAAAAAATAAAAAAAACAAGATTTTTTTATTTTCAAAAATGCTTTTAATGTGTAAAACTTAAAAAATTTAAAACTCCAAAAAATAGACACATTAGGTATCGTCGCATCTGTACCAACCTGCTCTATAGAAATATCAAATGATCTGCTCCGTCATTTGAACGCTGTAAAAATAAATAAATAAAAACAGTGCCAGAACAGGGGAAAAACATTGTCACCTCACCTTATATAATGTGTAATATTAGGTGATGAAAAATTTATATGTACCCAAAAATGGTACCAATAAAAACATCACCTTATCCCGCAAAAAGACAATCGTCCAAAAAATTAAAAAATTACGGCTTTCAGAAAATGGTGATGCAAAAACATGATTTTTCTTTATAAAGGGCATTGTGAAAAAGTGATAAAATGTAAAAAAAAAAAAACTGGTATCTCTGTAATCATACTGACCAGAAGAATAAAGATAACGTGTCATTTTTCCCACATGGCATACACCGCAACAGCAATACCCAAAAAGCAATGTCAAAATTGCTGCATTTCTTTCCCCTGCTTTTCAAAAAGTAAACTAAAAAGTAATCCAAAAGTTGTATCTGCCTCAAAATAGAACCAATGATGATGGCAAGTCATCCCACAAAAAAAAAGCCCTCACACGGAGAAAAACAGATGGTTGTCAGAACATAGTTATAACTGGTACCCCAGAGTCCGGCAGTGTACCCTTACAGCACTTTACCACCACATATATTTAGGAGAAAATGGATAACAATTTATGGGGTGCTTTTTCTCCCGTTATTCATTGTAAAAATGAAAAATTTCGGGCTAAAGCTGAATTTTATTGGAAGTAATAAAATTTTTCATTTCCACTGCCAACTGTATATAAATTCTGTAAAATGCCTGTGGGGTCAAAGTGCTCAGCGCATTTTTGCCAAATCTGCCCTCCAAAAACTATATGGCACTCCATCCATTCTGACTTTGCCATGTGTCCCCGTAGAGCAGTTTACGACCACATATGAAGTATATCTGTAAATTGCAGAATCAGTTTTGAATAATTTGAGGGGTTTAGTTTCTAAAATAGAGTGGTTTCTAATATGTAAGCCCCTCAAAATCACTTTATAACTGACTTGGTGCCTAAAAGATTTAAAATTTTAAAAGTTGCTTCTAAAATTCTATGCCTTCCTACATCCTGAAAAAATAAAATGACATTTACAAAATGATGCCAACTTAAAGTAGACATATGTGGAATGTATTGTACGCATTTATATAGCTCTAAAATATTCTGCATCACTTTACAGACATTAACATCAAGCTGTCTCCAATGGGGCACAAAATCTAAGTTCCCTATGTTTTTGGATTGTAAGAGTAAACCAGAGTACCCGGAGGAAACCCACCAAACACAGGGTGAACATATAAACTCCATGCAGATGTTGTCCTTGGTCGGATTTGAATCTAGGACCCCAAGAGCTGCAAGGCACCAGTGCTAACCACTGAGCCACCGGGGAATGTTGATTGATAACTACCGTATTTTATGAGTTGTCTTAAAAGTAGTGTTGAGCGAACAGTTCGAGCATTGTTCGGGTTCGTACCGAATTTTGGGGTGTCCGGGACACGGACCCGAACCCGGACATTTACAAAAAAGTTTGGGTTCGGGTTCGTTGTTCGTCGATTACTTCCCGCTTTCTGAAGGGCTGCACAGCAGCCAATCAGCTAGCGTTTTACTTCTTGCCCTAAGAGCCCATCACAGCCATGCCTACTAATGGCATGGCTGTGATTGGCCAAGTGCAGCATGTGACCCAGCCTCTATTTAAGCTGGAGTCACGTAGCGCAGCACGTCACACTGCACTAATTAGTGTAGGGAGAGGACGCAGCTTCTGTCAGGGCGAGATTAGGCAGGGTAAAGTCAGCAACAGCCCCTAATGAAGTGAACAATCTACAGCTGTGAATGATTGAACTTCTGATAGTTACTTGCTCACTGGTTTTTAGGCTGCACAGAGCGTTTTTCTGTCACTTATTTTCTGGGTTGATCGGCGGCCATTTTGTGACTTGTGGTGCACCAGAACAAGATTCCGCCAAGTCCATCAATCCATCAATACTATATATTTTTTTGCTATATCCTACATCAGGGGCTTGGCTGTGCTGTGCTTGTCACCCCTAGAAACTCAGGATAGCAATTTCTATATTTTATTAAGGGGTTAAATACAATTGCCCAAATACCAATCCCCTAAATCTGGTGTTCCAGCTTTGGCTAGTCAAGTATAATACTGTCTGCTGTCTGGCAAAGGATAGATTATTTTCTGTGGTGAAATTCAATTGCCAAAATAGCAATACCCTGAATCTGGTGTCCCAGCTGTTGCAGGCAAAGTTTCATAGTGTCCGCAAAAACATATATTTTGTTCTGGGGTGTAATTCACTTGCCAAAATAGCAATACCCTGAATCTGGTGTCGAAGCTGTTGCAGGCAAAGTTTCATAGTGTCCGCCAAAACATATATTTTGTTCTGGGGTGAAATTAATTTGCCAAAATAGCAATACCCTGAATCTGGTGTCCCAGCTGTTGCAGGCCAGGTTTCATAGTGTCCGCCAAAACACATATTTTGTTCTGGGGTAAAATTAATTTGCCAAAATAGCAATACCCTGAATCTGGTGTCCCAGCTGTTGCAGGCCAAGTTTCATAGTGTCCACCAAAACATATATTTTGTTCTGGGGTGAAATTAATTTGCCAAAATAGCAATACCCTGAATCTGGTGTCCCAGCTGTTGCAGCCAAAGTTTCATAGTGTACGCAAAAACATATATTTTGTTCTGGGGTGTAATTCACTTGCCAAAATAGCAATACCCTGAATCTGGTGTCCCAGCTGTTGCAGGCCAGGTTTCATAGTGTCCGCCAAAACCTATATTTTGTTCTGGGGTGAAATTAATTTGCCAAAATAGCAATACCCTGAATCTGGTGTCCCAGCTGTTGCAGGCCAGGTTTCATAGTGTCCGCCAAAACCTATATTTTGTTCTGGGGTGAAATTAATTTGCCAAAATAGCAATACCCTGAATCTGGTGTCCCAGCTGTTGCAGGCCAAGTTTCATAGTGTCCGCCAAAACATATATTGTGTTCTGGGATGAAATGAATTTGCCAAAATAGCAATACCCTGAATCTGGTATCTCAGCTCTTGCAGGCCAAGTTTTTATAGTGTCCGCCAAAACATATATTGTGTTCTGGGGTGAAATTAATTTGCCAAAATAGCAATACCCTGAATCTGGTGTCCAAGCTGTTGCAGCCAAAGTTTCATAGTGTCCACAAAAACATATATTTTGTTCTGGGGTGAAATTAATTTTCCAAAATAGCAATACCCTGAATCTGGTGTCCCAGCTGTTGCAGGCCAAGTTTCATAGTGTCTGCCAAAACATATATTTTGTTCTGTGGTGTAATTCACTTGCCAAAATAGCAATACCCTGAATCTGGTGTCCCAGCTGTTGCAAGCAAAGTTTCATAGTGTCCGCCAAAACATATATTTTGTTCTGGGGTGTAATTTACTTGCCAAAATAACAATACCCTGAATCTGGTGTCCCAGCTGTTGCAGGCCAAGTTTCATAGTGTCCGCAAAAACATATATTTTGTTCTGGGGTGAAATTAATTTGCCAAAATAGCAATACCCTGAATCTGGTGTCCCAGCTGTTGCAGGCCAAGTTTCATAGTGTCCGCCAAAACATATATTTTGTTCTGGGGTGTAATTAACTTGCCAAAATAGCAATACCCTGAATCTGGTGTCCCACCTATTGCAGGCAAAGTTTCATAGTGTCCGCAAAAACATATATTTTGTTCTGGGGTGAAATTAATTTGCCAAAATAGCAATACCCTGAATCTGGTGTCCCAGCTGTTGCAGGCCAGGTTTCATAGTGTCCGCAAAAACATATATTTTGTTCTGGGGTGAAATTAATTTGCCAAAATAGCAATACCCTGAATCTGGTGTCCCAGCTGTTGCAGGTCAGGTTTCATAGTGTCCGCCAAAACATATATTTTGTTCTGGGGTGAAATTAATTTGCCAAAATTGCAATACCCTGAATCTGGTGTCCCAGCTGTTGCAGGCAAAGTTTCATAGTGTCCGCCAAAACATATATTGTGTTCTGGGGTGAAATTAATTTGCCAAAATAGCAATATCCTGAATCTGGTGTCCCAGCTGTTGCAGGCAAAGTTTCATAGTGTCCGCAAAAACATATATTTTGTTCTGAGGTGTAATTCACTTGCCAAAATAGCAATACCCTGAATCTGGTGTCCCAGCTGTTGCAGGCAAAGTTTCATAGTGTCCGCAAAAACATATATTGTGTTCTGGGGTGAAATTAACTTACCAAAATAGCAACAACCTGAATATGGTGTCCCAGCTGTTGCAGGAAAAGTTTCATAGTGTCCGCCAAAACATATATTTTGTTCTGGGGTGAAATTAATTTGCCAAAATAGCAATACCCTGAATCTGGTGTCCCAGCTGTTGCAGGAAAAGTTTCATAGTGTCCGCCAAAACATATATTGTGTTCTGGGGTGAAATTAATTTGCCAAAATAGCAATACCCTGAATCTGGTGTCCCAGCTGTTGCAGGCCAAGTTTCATAGTGTCCGCAAAAACATATATTTTGTTCTGGGGTGTAATTCACTTGTCAAAATAGCAATACCCTATACCCTGAAACGGCTCTGATGATGACGAAACACAGGTGCCAACTGCTGCGTCTTTCTGCATTGTGCAGACCGAACAGGAGGTCAGGGAGGAAGACTATGTGGAAGACGATGCAGGGGACGATGAGGTCCCAGACCCCACATGGAATGAAGGTTGTGCCACTGACTTTCATAGTTCAGAGGAAGAGGCAGTGGTGAGACCGAGCCAACAGTGTAGCAAAAGAGGGAGCAGGGGGCAAAAGCAGACCAGCCACCCCCAAGAGAGTTTGCCTGCTACTGGCCACCGCCACCAGGGACCGAGCACCCCAAAGGCAGCTTCAAGGAGTTTCCTGGCATGGCAATTCTTTAAACAATGTGCTGACGACAAGACCCGAGTACATTAGATTCCCGGTACCAGTAGATTCCCGGTTCAAAGACAATGTGCCCACCTTACTTCCTGCACTGGAGCGTGATAGGAAGATGCGCGAGTACAAGCGCAAGCTGGTAGAGGCGCTCCTGAGAGCATTCCCAAATGTCACAGGGGAACAGGTGGAAGCCCAAGGCGAAGGCAGAGGAGGAGCAAGAGGTCACCAACGCAGCTGTGTCATGGCCAGCTCCTCTGAGGGCAGGGTTAGCATGGCAGAAATGTGGAAACGTTTTGTCTCCACGCCACAGCTAACTGCACCCCCACCTGATACGGAACGTGTTAGCAGGAGGCAGCATTTCACTAACATGGTTGAACAGTACATCTGCACACCCCTCCACGTACTGACTGATGGTTCGGCCCCATTCAACTTCTGGGTCTCCAAATTGTCCACGTGGCCAGAGTTAGCATTTTATGCCTTGGAGGTGCTGGCCTGCCAGGCGGCCAGCGTTTTGTTTGAACGTGTATTCAACACGTGGACAAGCTGACCACCTGTCTGGGTGGTGAGGCCGAAATAACTGAAAGTGGCCTTCTACGGTGGTGGGTGATGTGACGCATGATTCCTTGCTGTTGGACCTCTCTCCTTTGTCTGGGTGCTGGGCGGAAATAACTGAGAGTGGCCTTCTCCGGTGGTGGTTGATATGACGCATGATTCCTTGCTGTGGGACCTCTCTCCTCTGTCTGGGTGCTGGGCCGAAATAACTGAGAGTGGCCTTCTCCAGTGGTGGTTGATATGACGCATGATTCCTTGCTGTGGGACCTCTCTCCTCTGTCTGGGTGCTGGGACGAAATAACTGAGAGTGGCCTTCTCCGGTGGTGGGTGATATGACGCATGATTCCTTGCTGTGGGACCTCTCTCCTCTGTCTGGGTGCTGGGCCTAAATAACTGAAAGTGGCCTTCTCCGGTGGTGGGTATTATGACGCATGATTCCTTGCTGTGGGACCTCTCTCCTCTGTCTGGGTGCTGGGCCAAAATAACTGAAAGTGTCCTTCTCCAGTGTTGGGTGATATGACGCATGATTCCTTGCAGTGGGACCTCTCTCCAATTGATATTGGTTAAATTTTTTTTATTTTATTTTAATTTAATTCATTTCCCTATCCACATTTGTTTGCAGGGGATTTACCTACATTTTGCTGCCTTTGGCAGCCCTCTAGCCCGTTCCTGGACTATGTTACAGCCTTTTTAGTGCCTAAAAGTTCGGGTCCCCATTGACTTCAATGGGGTTCGGGTTCGGAATAAAGTTCGGGTCGAGTTCGGATCCCGAACCCGAACCCGAACTTCCAGGTGTTCGCTCATCTCTACTTAAAAGTAGAGTTGTCTTAAAAGTAGAGAATTACAAATTGAAAAAATTGTGAATTTTTCCAAATTTTCTGTAAATTTGTATTTTCTTAACCACTTCAGCCCCCCTAGCTTAAACACCCTTAATGACAAGGCCACTTTTTACAATTCTGCACTATACTACTTTCACCGTTTATTGCTCGGCCATACAACTTACCACCGAAATTAATTTTACCTCCTTTTCTTCTAACTATTAGAGCTTTCATTTGTTGGTATTTCATTCTTGCTGACATTTTTACTTTTTTTGATATTTTGCTTTTTTTGACGAAATTTTTGCAAAAAAATTACATTTCTCATTTCTGTTTGAAAATTTGTCAAATAAAACTAAATTTCTCTACAAATTTTTATCTAAATTTATTGTTCTACATGTCTTTGATAAAGAAAAAATGCAATAAGTGTATATTTATTGGTTTGGGTAAAAGTTATAGCTTTTACAAACTATGGTGCAAAAAAGTGAATTTTCGAGCACCTGTCCTGTTTCCTGACATACTACAATGCCCAGACAGTAGAAACACCCCATAAATGACCCCATTTCGGAAAGTAGACACCCTAAGGTATTCACTGAGGGGCATAGTAAGTTCATGAAAGTTTTTATTTTTTGTCACAAGTTAGCGGAAATGCTTATTTTTTTCCAGAAAATTTCATTTTCCGCAAACTTGTGACAAAAAATAAAAACTTCCATGAACTCACTATGCCCATCAGAGAATACCTTAGGGTGGATACTTTCCGAAATGGGGTCACTTGTGGGGTATTTTTACTGCCCTGGCATTTTAGGGGCCCCTAAAGCGTGAGAATGCAAATGCGTAAAAATGCCCTGTGAAATCCTAAAGGTACTCATTGGAATTAGGGCCCCTTTGCGCATCTTGGCTGCAAAAAAGTGTCACACATGTGGTATCGCCATACTCAGGAGAAGTAGGGCAATGTGTTTTGGGGTGTATTTTTACATATACCCATGTTGGGTGAGAGAAATATCACTGTAAATTGACAACTTTGTATAAAATTTTTTAAAAAGTTGTCGTTTACAGCGATATTTCTCACACAAAGTATGGGTATATATAAAAATACACCCCAAAAGTCATTTCCCTACTTCTCCTGAGTACGGCAATACCACATGTGTGACACTTTTTTGCAGCCAAGATGCGCAAAGGGGCCCTAAAACCAATGAGTACCTTTAGGATTTCACAGGGCAATTTTACGCATTTGGATTCTAAACTCCTTCTCACGCTTCAGGGGCCCCTAAAATGCCGGGACAGTAAAAATACCCCACAAGTGACCCCATTCCGGAAAGTAGACACCCTAAGGTATTCGCTGATGGGCATAGTGAGTTCATGGAAGTTTTTATTTTTTGTCACAAGTTAGCGGAAATGGATTGTTTTATTTTTATTTTTTATTTTCTTACAAAGTCTCATATTCCACTAACTTGTGACAAAAAATAAAATTTCACATGAACTCACCATACCCCTCACAGAATACCTTGGGGTGTCTACTTTCTAAAATGGGGTCACTTGTGAGGTATTTTTACTGCCCTGGCATTTTAGGGGCCCCTAAACGTGAGAAGCGGTTTGGAATCCAAATGAGTAAAAATGTCCTGTGAAATCCTAAAGATACTCATTGGATTTAGGGCCCTTTGCGCATCTTGGCTGCAAAAAAGTGCCACACATGTGGTATCGCCGTACTCGGCAGAAGTAGGGAAATGTGTTTTGGGGTGTATTTTTACATATACCCATACTGGGTGTGAAAAATATCTCTGTAAATGACAACTTTTTTCCATTTTTTTATACAAAGTTGTCAATTTACAGAGATATTTCTCACACCCAGCATGGGTATATGTAAAAATACACCCCAAAACACATTTCCCTACTTCTCCCGAGTACGGCGATACCACATGTGTGCCACTTTTTTGCAGCCAAGATGCGCAAAGGGGCCCTAAATCCAATGAGTACCTTTAGGATTTCACAGGGCATTTTTACGCATTTGGATTCCAAACTCCTTCTCACGCTTTAGGGGCCCCTAAAATGCCAGGGCAGTATAAATACACCACAAGTGACCCCATTTCGGAAAGACGACACCCTAAAGTATTCGCTGATGGGCATAGTGAGTTCATGGATGTTTTTATTTTTTGTCACAAGTTAGCGGAAATATATATATTTTTTTTGTTTTTTTTTTACAAAGTCTCATATTCCACTAACTTGTGACGAAAAATAAAATTTTACATGAACTCACCATACCCCTCACAGAATACCTTGGGGTGTCTACTTTCAAAAATGGGGTCACTTGTGGGGTATTTTTGCTGCCCTGGCATTTTAGGGTCCCCTAAACGTCCCCTAAATGACAACTTTTTCCATTTTTTTTATACAAAGTCCATTTACAGAGATATTTCTCTCACCCAGCATGGGTATATGTAAAAATACACCCCAAAACACATTGCCCTACTTCTCCCGAGTACGGCGATACCACCTGTGTGCCACTTTTTTGCAGCCAAGATGCACAAAGGGGCCCCAATTCCAATGAGTACCTTTTAGGATTGCATTTTTACGCATTTTTCTTCTCACGCTTTAGGGCCCCTAAAATGCGAGGGTAGTAATAATACCCCAAATGTGACCCCATTTTAGAAAGAAGACACCCCAAGGTATTCTGTGAGGGGCATGGTGAGTTCATAAAAGATTTTTTTTTTTGGCACAAGTTAGCGGAATTAGATTTTTTTTGTTTTTTCTCGCAAAGTCTCCCTTTCCGCTAACTTGTGACAAAAAATTTAATCTTTCATGGACTCATTAAGCCCCTCAGCGAATACCTTGGGGTGTCTTCTTTCCAAAATGGGGTCACGTGTGATGTGTTTGTACTGCCATGGCATTTGAGGGTCTCCGCAATCATTACATGTATTGCCAGCATTAGGAGTTTCTGCTATTCTCCTTATATTGAGCATACAGGTAATGAGATTTTTTTCCGTTCAGCCTCTGGGCTGAAAGAAAAAATGAACAGCACAGATTTCCTCATTCGCATCGATCGATGTGGATGAAAAAATCTCTGCCAAAAAATATGCAAGAAGAAAAAGAGGGGCCTGGCGATTGCCAGGACATAGTGGCTCCGCCCAAACATCCATACCCACTCAGCTCCTATGTCCTGGCAAACGTGATTTCTCCATTCACATCGATCAATCGATCGGTGTGGAGGAAGACATCTTTGCCAGATTTTTTGATACAAAGTGTTTGCCAAAGCATATGAACTCCAACACCTCTCCTCAGCTCATATGCCTGGGCAAACGTACCTGTCCTGCAGAGGAGAAATCTCGTCTTGCAGCGCCGCATACACCGACTTCACGTGTCTTCTGACAGCAGCGCAATGCTTCTCTCAGAATTCACATCAGTGCTACTGCGTTTTCATCAGTTGGTCCGTTGATCTACCTGGAAAATAAAGGGTGGTTAGGGGGAAAAAAAAAAAAAAGAAGAAAAAACAGGCAGCAGGCACATAACTTGAACGTTACAAACTTTATAAAACATGAATAAAACCTGAACATGAAAAAAACCCGGAACTTTTAAAACCTGAACTAACTCAAGATTTATTTTTTCTTGCTACCTGTTTAATTTTTTTTTTCTTTTTTTAACCATATCACTCTATATTTTCCTAGCAGAAACCTCTCCTTTCCCATGGGACAATGTGTAAAGTGTTAATCACACAGAGATGGTGAGAAGTACATTATACACGTTATCCCAAGTGAAAGGAGAGGTTTCTACCGTTTCACACTTCTGCAGTAGCACAGCAGCACCGTCCCCTATGTGTTAGGGTCTCTCAAAACCTAGTATCCTGAGAGTCCCTTGAGCCTGATTGTAAAAACTACCTGTGTTCATATCCCCTCTGTCTCTTCTTACTTCCAAGCTATACATGTTAAGGTCCTTTAACCTTTCCTGGTAAGTTTTGTCCTGCAATCCATGTACTAGTTTAGTAGCTCTTCTCTGAACTCTCTCCAAAGTTTCAATATCCTTCTGCAGATATGGTCTCCAGTACTGCACACAATACTCCAAATGAGGTCTCCCTAGTGCTCTGTAGAGCGGCACGAGCACCTCCCTCTTTCTACTGTTAATGCCTCTCCCTATACACCCAAGCATTCTGCTGGCATTACCTGCTGCTCTATGACATTGTCTGCCCACCTTTAGGTCGTCTGATATATTGACCCCTAAATCCCTTTCCTCAGATACTGAGGTTAGTACTGTATCACTGATTTTATATTCTGCTCTTGGGTTTTTACGCCCCAGGTGCATTATCTTGCACTTATCGACATTAAATTTTAGTTGCCAGATTTTTGACCATTCCTCTAGTTCTCCTAAATCCTTTTCCATTCGGTGTATCCCTCCAGGAACATCAACCCTGTTACAAATCTTTGTGTCATCAGCAAAAAAACACACCTTACCATTGAGGCCTTCTGCAATTTTGCTGATAAAGATATTAAAATATATGGGTCCCCATAGGAGGTGTGTTTTTTTTTTTGGGGTGGCTTAACACGGGGTGTCAAGTTACTGTCATACAGTGGCTCCCAATAATATTAATGCCTCCATTAGTACCGCCCAAAATTAATAATGCCCCAATTAGTGCCCCCCAGCATAAATAATGCCTCCATTAACGCCCCCAGTAAGAATAATGCCCTCATTAGTGCCTCCCAGTAAGAATAATGCCCCCATTCTGCCCCCTTCTCTGCTTCTGCAAAAAAAAAAAGAAAGAAAGAACTCCTCCTCCATTTGCTGCTGACTGGAAGCTCAGGACAGGACCTGTGCTCCAGCGTGATGACGTCTCACAGGTCCTATTCTCCAGTCAGCCGCAAGTGTTCCCAGCAGCGCGATCAAATGGAGGAGGTGAGGTAAAGGCTGCACTAATGAGCGCTCCACAATGGAAGCGATCGTTAGCAACAGTCTTTGTAGAAAAATTCCGGCAATAAAAAAGTTACCGGCATTGGTAGGGCCACTAAAATACCGGCCGGTATTGCTGGTGAGATACCGGGCGGGTGGCAGCCCTATCTGTAACTGAGTAAAGGCTGAGAGAATTTTACCAGCGTAATGTAAAGATCAACCATACAAACTCTCTATGGCTGACCACCGGCTTCCTGAAACCTTCAGATTTTTGGTGGCAGAAGGTTTGGCTTTTTTTTTTTGTAACAGGAAAATGCATATCTGCATTACATGAAGAAGCTGGAGATGACAGAAAGGGAGTAGATAGAAACACAAGAGGGGGTCAGTCAGCACTTCCCTGTATGCAGGTGCACGTAGCTGTGGCAATTATACATACAAACAAAAAAATGCAACAGCACTCTGTAACCAGAACTCTGCCCAAGATAGAAGCTATAAGAGGACATTAGTGTACGTTTTGATCAAAAGGTAATAAGCCACTCCACACGCCAAGGCTGTCCCGTGAGTGATACTAACGCTAAATCTGACCTGATATGGGCCATGACAACCACATAAAATCCTGCTAACGCTGAGTCTTACCTGTTATGGGCCATGACAGCCAGAAAGGGAGTAGATGATCCCTAGAGGCCAGGATGACCTCTACTGAGGCCCAGGCAATCATGTTTTTAGCGCCTGCCATCATATATCATAATTATTTGCTCGGTGGCCTGTATGTCTTGTCACCAGTGATGAGCACATTCAGTTTTATCTGAGTTCTCCTCAGGTAATGCCCAGGTATCTGCATTGTCTCTAGCACCCCTCTCCACTTGTTGAATTGTTAAGACATATGGGGTCACTTATCAAAGTGTTGTAAAGTAGAATTGGCTTAGTTGCCTATAGCAACCAATCAGATTCCACCTTTCATTTTCCAAAGGAGCAGTCAAAAATGAAAGGTGCAATCTGATTGGTTGCTATTGGCAACTAAGCCAATTCTACTTTACATCAGTTTGATAAATGACCCGAATAATGTAGTGTCACCAAAAAATATAAAAGGTTGATTATAACCAACCATTTCTAAGTCCCATAGACCATATTCCATACCCCTAAAGTAGGACCCCCTTTACCATTGAGTAAGTAAATTTAAGTAATTTTTATTACAATGAATTAATCATTGTAATATGTACAGTACAATACGATATATTTTTTTATAAAGAGAGGAGATCAAACATGATTACACAGAGAACTATCAGTCTTGAAACTTGGGACTGTGTGGGGGCCAAGCGCAAAGCTATCATCACAATTTCCAGCAGTTTTCTCTTTTAGTTTGCCACGGTTTGGCAATTTTTTCTGCAGTTTTTTTCTTTTTCTTTTTTTTTTTAGCAAAATAAGATTTCTCACAGTCCCACCATTAGAATATATGTATTAATCAGGAGGTCAGCAAGTGGTTGAAGAGGTATTCCAGACGAAAACATTTGGCATCTGTTAACTGGATAGGTGATAATGAATTGGTGAGGGTCAGTTTTAGGCCTCATGCACACAACTGTACCCGTTTTGCAGTCCTCAAACTGCAGATACACAAAAGGGGGATGCAGCTGGTATTCCTTTCAAATTCTTTTATGGATCCATTGACTTCGATGGGTCAGTGGTCCGCATTTTGCAGGCAAGTATAGGACATGTTCTATCCTTTTGTGGAACGCATATACGGATGGATGCACAATGCAGACCATGGACCCGCTGAAGTCAATAGGTCCACAAAAAATGTTTATTTTATGAATACGATCATGTGCATGAGGCCCAAGGGTGTAAGTGCAGTATATCAGTGCTCATGTCAGTATTATTATCAGTGTGTCAGTAAGTGCAAAATGCCAGGGTGTGTGTCATTAAAGGGGTTATCCTATGCCTAATGTAAAAAATGAAGTTCAGACATTACATCAGTGGCGTACCGCCAATAGAGGCAGACCACGCAATTACTATGGGGCCAGAGGCACTGGGGGGCCCGGAGCACAGGGAGTCCCCGCCCACTCAATTTGGCACCCCCCACTCCGTTTACTGTGCAAAAAAAGTTAATATGCGTCACAGTGGGGCACTTGTGTTCTTTCAGCATCATCCAGCATCATTTCAGCACCACCCGAACCCACCACCGCTCCCAGGCCCAGTTTCTGTCTGACCTGCGGATCCATCCAGCCACAGGCTTGCTGCACGGAACTCTGGACAATCAGCGCAAGTCAGCACAAAGAGGCAGCTGCTAATTGGCCAGTTTATTGCCGGCACAGGAGCACAGGAGCCCACCAGCCCACTCAGTTTGGCCATGCCCACTCTGGTTGGCTCTGCCCACTCCATTTACTGGCCAGTGCTGATTGGCCAATGTATTGAGGGCACAGGCATGCTGCACCAAGATTCCGACCTGGAGAGTAACGTTGCCCCTCTCTCTCATAACGTCTGCGTGTCAGGCCAGGGAAGGACCGCTGCTGACAGGACAGGACACACAGAGTGACGTCTATATCGCTGGTTGGTGTGGTTCAGTAGTTCATGCATAACTTCAACTGAGCATACAGAAAGAGGGGACGCATAGGGAGGGGGATATACTTTTCTGGCTCCTACACTGTCCTCTATGAGCCTCCATCCCCCCCTGAGTCCTCTATGAGCCCCAACCCTAAATGCCACCCAAAATGCCCAAGGGGGGGTTGAGTAGGAGGAAAGCTCACTGGCCTTAATGAGCCTCCCCCGAGATAGACCCCCAACCTCTAATGACCCCCAAAATGCTCAGGAGGGGGAGGAGTGGCACGTCGTTGCTATGGGGCCCAAGGCACAGATGGGCTCAGAGCGCATGGAAGGCGCGGCCCCCTACATCTACTTTGCACAAGACACAGTTTATGTGCTGCGGCTGTGGTATTTAGGCAGCCCATGTCCTGCCTACGTGTGTTCTCCCAGCGCCCCCCCATTCTCCTTCTTTCTCCCCGTTGACACGAATGCTCTGTGTACCGCTGGCAGGCAGATCCTCTGGCTCTGCCCTCAGTGCCTGCCGCCCACATCTACCTCAGCTCTGCCCTCAGTATGTGCTGGTGCTGCCCACCAACTGCGTGCTCGGCTCTGCCCTCAGTGTGTGCTGCGCGCCGTCTGCCTCGGCTGCCTCAAGATCAGCCATCGATCAGTCAGTGAATGCAGCCCAGACCCCCCTCCCCTTCCCCTGGACCAGACTGAAGGAACGCTCCCGACCTGGGTCACTGTACACAGTGAACACAGACCCTGACTGACCAGAATAAACACCTGTGTCTGTTCCACAGGTAGTGTGCCACTTTTTTGATAAAAAGTTCATATAATGGTTAATGGATAAGGGTATTTTTGATGCAGGGAGGGTGGCAGCAAGCAGTGGGATTTGGGGGGTGCTGTAGGCTCATAGAGGACTCAGAAGGACAGTGTGCTTTCCTCATGTACCCCTGAGTCCTCTAAGAGCCTACAAGGGTTCTCCCCAGCACATCAGTCACCTTGCAGGGGATGGGGGGGGGGGTGCCTGCACAGCTCTAGGGGGTCCAATTTCAATTTTTGCTATGGGGCCCAGTGATTTCTATGTACGCCCCTGTCATCACATAGTACATGACAACCTCTTTGTAACAATGCTAGAACCAGCCCTGTACCTGACATGGATCCAGAGATCTCCTTATTCGTTGCTCTGCTAGATTAATATCGAGCTGGCAGCTCGAGGGGACTGTCTTTTTTTGCTGCTGCTCGGGGGGGTGTCCTTTCTGCTGCAGCCCTCTCCCTATCACAACTCAGGGGGCATAAAGGAATAAGTCGGATAAAGAAATAAGAAAAAGAAACGCAAACAGCAGGTGGTTCTATACAGATACATTTTATTGAATAACTCAGTTGCTATGCTAAGTTTTTAATTATATGCAATTGCAAAAATATTTAAATCCCGGTGCTGTTTTGAAACCTGTAGAATAGTTTGAGTGGGACAACCCCTTTGAATACAAAATGTCAGTAAGTGCAGATTGTATGTCAGGGTTTGTCAGGAAAGCGCGTCTTTCAGTCTTACCTTAAGGTGCTTATACTCACTTCTGGGGGTGTTGCTTTGAGACCCCTGCATTTCTGGTAACGCCAAGGAGAAGCAGCATGCAGAGAAGGGACCATATGCCCATCCTAAGAGAGGAGAAGGGAGAGGAGAAGGGGAAGGCGATGAGGTGCCCCTGAGCCTCATTAGGTACTGACAGCCAGGGAATAACAGGGGGCTCTTCTCCTTCCTGTGTGGAAAATAGGGGCTTCCATTCCACTTTGGCTAGAGCTTCTGTGGGAGCCTGGAGGGAGCAGGATACAGCACAGGAAGATGGCGCCCTCATAGTGCAGAGAGGACAGGAGAAGACGGGGACAGGTCAGACCTCATGCTGTGCAGCCAGAGGCAAAGCCAGGCATCAGCCAGTGCCCTGTACTCCAAAACCCACTCTTCTTGATCACAGGGGGTGGAACTGGACAAAATAGTGTTTTCAGCCATCAGAGAATTCATAGATAAACACTTTTGGTCACATGATGTGCCGTAGAGGGGGCCCTGTGCAGCTGCACCGTTCGCCCTATAGTTAAAGCGGCCCTGCATCAAATGCTTCAGCAAATTCCACACTATAACAAGCTACCTGCAGATTACTTCGCATTTTCATGGTGACAGGTTCCCTTTAATTGTAAATTTCTCAGTTTTTTCATTTTGTATACCCTGCGTGCCATATGTAAATTGTGCCTTTAAAGTCAAGTGGGCGGCAGGGCTCATGCTACAAGTCAAACTAGCTGCGTCCCTAGAGAGCGTCTTAACTGCTGATACATCTGTAAACCAGCAGACGTCAGACACAATGCCCCGGGAACCTGCATAGGCTCCATTAGCGATTCTTCTAGGCGCACATCTCGGGACCACATGCACCCTGGAATCTGGCGTCAGAGCAGTTTGTCCATCTGAAGTATCTTTGGCTTTAGAGGCACACTGCGGCAGATCTGCCCGCAGGGTTTTTAGCCAAAGCCAAAAGAGGATGAAGGAGAAGTATGAATCCTTTCTTTTATACTTCCTCTATATTTTGACTTTGGCAAAAAAAATCAATCACGCAGGCAGATCTGCCAAAAAACTTGGTGTGGCCGTACCCTAAGGGTGCATTCACACGACCGTATAAATGGGTCTGCCTCCGTTCCACGATGTTGTGGAACGAGTGTGGACCCATTCGTTTCAATGGGGCCGCAAAAGATGCGGGCCGCACAACATGTGCTGTCCGCATCCGTAGTTCTGTTCTGCAGCCCCGCAAAAAATATACAGCATGCCCTATTCTTGTCCATAATTATGGACAAGAATAGGCATTCTCTATATAGCACTGGCCAATTGTGCGATCCGCAAAATTCGGAACGTACAACAGCCGGTATCCATGTTTTGCGGATCGTAAAACACTTACGGTCATGTGAATGCACCCTAAGGCTGCATTCACACATCCGTGGAACACGGACCGTGTGATACCGCACTGGCACCCTGCTTAGTGCAGTAGCGCACGGCGTCATTGGTCCCTATGACGCCGTGCGATTCCTGCTGCCGCCACAGTACAGTATAGATCATAGGAGCGTACTACAGTGCAGCGGCGGCAGCAGGAAGCGCATGGCATCATAGCAACAAATGACGCCGTGCGCTCCTGCACTAAGCAGGGTGCCAGTCCGGTATCACACGGTCCGTGTTCCACGGACGTGTGAATGCAGCCTAAAAGTCAAGCCTAAACACTTCTGCTACTGGGCTACAGCTGGGAGGGGCCCCTCTGTAGCTACAGTAAATCGTCTGCACAGGCATTATGTCCATTGTCCACCTCTTTAGTTGTTTTCTTCAGTCAACCCCTTGTGACCAGCAGGGGAGACCCTGATTTCTTGGGCTCCAAGCATTTGCTTGGTTTGCATGGTGATAATGACCTCCACTGGCTGTGCCTCGTCAGTATGAGAACCAGTACCCCCTTAAACCATGCAGTATACAAACTGCTTTTTGATTAAATACATTAGTGTGAGGAGGTCTTCTTTTTTTCTTTTAGAAGATTGGATCTGTTGCATATTTCTTTTATCTAGTTATTTTGTGAAGGATTGATTGTAGATGGTTAGCAATTACCGTTGGGTTTTCCAGGTGGAGACAATAAGTAACAGCATGTGCTATGCCATTTGACATGTTAATATAGTTTTGTGACAACAACGTTCTAGATTTCTAACCTGCCTTCAGATGTGCTAGCGCTATCATATCCATTGGTAATAAATTAAGCATGCGGTATATATGGTCTTTCATGCACAAGTGCTTTTTTTTTCATTTAACACAAAAAGTCCTTTTATGAACTGAAGTATCTTGTCATCGCAAAAATCTATGAATAAACCTACGTTGGGCATATTTCAAATATGTTTCTGGATGAAATTATAATTTGTGACTTCAGAGGCATATATGGGTTCATGCTTTTAAAGTGAGTCATGGTGCTCACCCTGACTTTGTGGGATTTAAGAAGCTAGTATAATGTTTTACGTTGAAAAAAAGTCAAAAAGTCAGTAACAACAACATCTTGATAGCATTGCAATGTTCAAAGGCTAAAATAAGTAGCTGTTTGCTTTCATAGCTCTAAAGAGCCCTGTTTAAAGGGGTTAACTAACCTCCACAACCATTCTACTCATGGCCCCAAATGTTCTTATTGATCTGATTGTTCTTCACATCCACATTATCATTATCATATGTAGGATGGTTATTGTGGTACTTGTAGTCCGTTGCTGGCATCTTCCATTGTATGCATTTTTTGCTGTTGATTGCTCCTAGCAACGGACTACAGGTGCAGGATGTGCTCCCCTATATACATGCACAACTGCATATGGGTTGAGCATATCCTGCTTGTTAAACACCACACCCCGTTTTCTAATGGTTTGTATAATATGTTTGGAGGTGTATAAACTCCAATTTAAATGTGCCTGCTTTTCATCTACAGGCTACATGCAGGTGCACCTGGGAGGCTCTGGGCCATATCAGCCGGTCTCGGGTGGGGCTCACAGGCATCTCCCACCTCCCATTGCAAGCATGGCTACATGCTGGAGGTCACTGGTGAGCTGTTTGTGAGTCAGGCCTTACGCTCCCATAATGCCCAATGGCCCCTGGTATCGCCCATACGGCACAGGTAGGTTGAGTGGTAGGGTCTCGGGCTATTTGAGAGACCTTGGCGTGGTGTCCGAGCTTAAGACATGTCCTCCTATTAGGATGTGTCGAACTAACCTCTAAATTTTAACATCAGTGTGAGGGTTTAGTATTGCCGCAGAGTGCACCTGTCTTTGCTATGGTTATGTTTTTGATTGTTCGCCACATCCACATTATCGTTATCATATGTAGGATGGTTATTGTGGTACTTGTAGTCCGTTGCTGGCATCTTCTATTCAATGCATTTTTTGCTGTGCTGTTGATTGCTCCTAGCAACGGACTACAAGTGCAGGATGTGCTCCCCTATATACATGCACAACTGCATATGGGTTGAGCATATCCTGCTTGTTAAACACCACACCACGTTTTCTAATGGTTCCCAAATGTTCTTAGCCTAAAGACTTAAGTACTACTGTATGTACAACTTCGGAGGCAATTTTTTAATGATTGCATGTTACTCATTTTCAGCTAAAAAATCATTTTTTCAATTGGCCTTTATTAAAAAATATTGAGCTGTTCTGTCACAAAGTGTTAACTGTTTTTCTAGCTGTGTGACTGGTACGTCACTTCAATTTGAGCTGGTCATCTAATAAACCTTATCTCTAAACTACTGAGAGGTCATAAACACTACTTAAGCCACATTCTTATCAATAAGATAAAAACGGAGCTATAATGAGTGTTTATAAGTTCAAAGATCAGAGCTAAGGAGTCCATCAGCTACTGGTCTGATGGAAAAGCCAGAAAATCCAAAAGATGCTACTAGAGCATGTCAACTCTGTACAGAAAAAGGAGACCATATTTTTTTAATAAAGACCAATTTAAAAAAATATTTTTAGCTCAAAATGAGTACAATGCAATAATGAAAAAAAATCCCCCAAAGGTGTACCTAACCTTTAAAGTCACTTACCTATTCACTGGTTCTCTGTTCCAGGACCAACGGTCCTGTCCCTACTGCTTCCAGTCACCTGTGAACCAGAAGTATGATGTCCCAGTGAGGCCAGTAAATGGCTGCCATGGTGCCACATGACAAAGGATGGGAATCACAGGACATCACAATTCCAATCCTCAAAGCAGAGGGGGGCAGGACCCTCAGTGCTGGAACAGAGCACCGGTGACTAGGTAGGTGGCTTTTTTCTATAGGCTGAACACTTTTGTGACCATAAGTAAATTTGCTGTGGGGGTCGACAAACCCTTTTGTGAATTCATGCTTATGAAGTGGTTTCCTCTTACTGTTGCTCAAGTTCTCAACTGTTGGCAACTGTCTTGAAACCTCTTGATTGGTAAACAATAATTTTCAGTATAGAATTGTGAATATGAACTTGTTAGAGATGGCATTATAACTGGTTCCAGATTGACGAGCAGCAACAATTTCTTCTTGGAGATCATGGCTTATGTCTTTTGTTCTTCTGCTTTTAGAGTGCCTGTACACGTTGTATTCGAGTCATGGTAACTGTAGTGCCCTGGAGCAGGGGTACTTTGAAGTCTGTACATTTGCCTATTTCCACTATGCAAAGATATAAACTTCTTACTTTATTTTACTTGAAAGGGTTAACTTGCACTGTTTAATACCTTGTACAGTAACTACTTTTTATATTTATGTTGTGATATATATATAGTTCATTTGCACTGTATTTACATGGCTCTGTGGAAAGGGTTAATGAATACTGAAAGAATTTTGGGACTTTGAATGAGAAGCTGGTAATTTTCCACAGCTGCCATAGGGTTTAAAGAAGACCATGTTTTAGAGGGAAAAAGACAGACTTGTTTAGCACCAAAATCAGACAAACTGGCCTTTTGAATGTCTGGTTTAGCTCTGTTGTTGTGTCTAGAAACTTGTTTTTGTCTGGAAAAACTGCTGGGTCATTGGATTGAGTATCACTGAAGCTCTAATGTAAGTCTATGCCAGACAGTAGTGGCAACTTTCTATTTGTTTGTGCTGAGTTTCCCCACTCCACCCCTCCCACAAGAAGGTTCCAGTCTCACTAGAAATGGCATATAAGGAGAGCAGGCAGAGCCCCTAGTGCTTGGAAGAGGAGACTCTGCCAGACTACTCAGTGACCAGAAGAAGACACTGAGACAGGGATACTTTGCCACAGATCCTGGATCATTAGGCTTTGACTAGTTTACCAGCCTTCTAAGAGAGAGAGAGAGAGAGAGAGAGAGAGAGGACAGCTAGCTCAGGCCTTTCCTCAGCATCAAACCCTTCTTCTGCCAGGTAGCAGACTGGAGAAGCCAGCCCAATGCCTCACCTGTATTGTTTTGCACCTGAATTCCTCCAGTACAGAAGCACACTGGTTTACTGCAGAGCATGACTCTACAGACTTTTTTCCCATTGGGGTGCACCACGTCTTACCATCCCTTCTGGAGAACAGTAAGACTTCATGCACACGGCCATTCTGCGGTGGTTCCATGCATTGGGGACCGCAATTTGCGGTTCCCAATGCAAGGGCAACGTCCGTGTGGCGGCCGGGATGGATCGAGACCCATTCAACTTGAATGGGTCCATGATCCATCTGCACAGTAAAAAAATAGAACATGATCTATTTTTTTTGCGATGTGGAGGCACGGAGAGAAACACCACGGAAGCACTCCGTAGTGCTTCCATGTCTCAGTTCTGCACCGCAGCACCTGATTGCGGACCCATTCAAGTGAATGGGTCCTCATCCGTGATGCGGGGAGCACACAGCCGGTGCCCGCATATTGCAGAATGCAATACGGCCACGACCAGGTGCATGAGGCTTTACATGTGGTGACACCTCAACAGTGTCTGGAGGAACCCAGCATAGCGCTGGGGCCTCCCCAAACCTGGCCACAGCAAAACCACACTTAAATTACCACTAATCACCATGCTGCATTTCTACTTGCAAATTGAAACCATGGCAAGTACAGTGCCACATGGCAATTGGCAGTAATCCACATGTGGCTCTGTCGCAGTATGTACAGGCAACCTAAAACAGGTAGTCCCTCTTCTTGATGGCTAAATTGTGCATTTCCACAGTAATACCTGGTTGGTAATTAATCTTTTAATGATTGTAGGAGTAGGAAACCTATGATTATTTTTTCTAATCTGGTTCCTGAATGTAGATTATTGATTATTTGAAACCAGAGATTGTTTGTAACATTACTGAAGGCCATAACATTAAGTCTAGTTTCACACTAGCAATAAAACTATCTGGCAGGCTGTTCCTTTTCTGAAACAGCCTGCTGGATGTTTTTAACGCTAGTGTGAAACTAGTCTAAACTTAAAGGGGCTTTTCAGGACATAGATATTTATGATCTATCCTCAGGATCGATCATCATTTGATAGGGCTCCAACAGCAAAGGGTCAATACCGATAAAGAGAAAGAAGTCAGTACAAGGGCAGACAACAGTATACAGAACAACTTAGTAGGCTAAGGAACTTATTGCTTAGGTATGAAGATAACTAAAAGATTAAATTGTGTGTGCGGTTGTCTTATGTGCAGAGGAGGAGAGACCTAACTGGCAAGCAGGCTTTAGCCTGTGTGGATGGACAAAGTGAGCCAGGTGGTCCGACCTGCTGTAGGGAAGGCAGCAGGAAGTGGATAAGGAAAGCAGAGTGGCGGTGGCTCGCAGCTGCTGCCGTAACATTCCCCTGTTGTGCCCACCACAAAATAGTGCCTCCTTTATGGCCAAAAATAATAGAGCTTTACTTTGTGCTTCATACCATTCAAGTAATAATAGCCCCTGCAATCTGCTATATGCATAGCCCATTTACCCTCCCTTCCAGATTGCATGCAGATCTATGCATTTCTATGGGGCCAGAAAAATATGCAGAGAGCAAACATATGTCATCCATGTGCTGCCTGCCTCTGCACTGCTATGCTGCAAATTGAAGAATAGAATTATATCTAAACAATGCTAGGCATTTTGACAATGGGTCCACAAAACGTTTGGGATGCACACAGCTGGTATCTGCATTTTGCGGATCTGCGGTTTTTGAAGGGCAAAACAGACATATGTAGTCATATGAATGTGAACTTACACTAAAGAATAACGGATTAACGGGCCAGGCAGTGATGATGTTTTCATGGCCTGGTCCTGTCAATCAAAGTGGAGAGGGCATGGCAGTTGCAGAGAGAGTTGACCCTCTAGGTGTAATGGCAAAGCCCGTTGCTCCTAGAGGCTCTTTTGCCTACATTAAAGCATTTTTCTCAGCAATGTGGGCACATATGAATAAAGTAACATATTAGTCAATAAGAGGTGTGGTGTAAAAAGAGTCTCAAGATATCTCTTTAGTAGATAAAACGGGCAAATGAAAAGGAATGCAGCGGTGCCTGCTTTTTCTTTAGTTATGCCACCACAATTTGTACACTAGATAGTGAAAAGATAAAAAAAATCTGAAATTTGGAACATCTGGTGAAGTACAATTGTCTCAGGACAAAACTTATGTTGAAGTCTACACATAATGGTCACAGCAGGCTTCAGTGCGGGGAAGGAAAGCCTTGAGTTCATGTATAGGACTGGTTTGAATCATCGACTGCACTTTTACTTTGTATTACAGATCCTTTTCCACACATTACACCAATCAATCTAAAATCAGAACAGATACAGCACCTAAAGACAATACACCACAGTGACAGCACACCTGTGAGCTGGATGCATCCCATCATGACTGTCAGGCGCTTAATGCACATATGGGCTTTGTTACGAATGATTGTATTTTATCATGACCCAGCCACATTTCTTAATAGGCTCTATATATCACGGATGTTAGACAGCTAGAAGTAAATCCCTTAACATATCTGTGTCCTGGAAATATCATTATATATTACAGAAGTGCAAAAAAAAGTCAAAACTTTCAACATTTTGCTTTTACTCTCATAATACTTGATGTTACATAATGTACGGACGGAATTCAGTGCTTAAAAAAAAAGAAAAAAAGAAGAAATCATTTTACATCAGTACTGATCCCCTCCTCCTCTGTTCCAGCATGCTACGATTCTTAATGGGATTATTAAAAAAAAATCCTAATTGAATTTTTTCTTTCATGCTCTTTCATGCATCCTTCTAACCAATGTTACGGTAAATGAGCAGTACAATTTTCTGCATTTCTGATTAAGAGTTTCAAATAAGACTTTGTCAATTTGTAGAACTTTAATGCTATTTTTAATACTTTTTGTACATTCTTTGCACTAAATTGTTTTCTTTATATATATATATATATATATATATATATATATATATATAAAGTTCATCCACATTGAAACATGTGCTCCATTGACAATGCTACTAAGTGTCTGTCCTGTGCAGGAATATCCAGCTCCTCCTCTCTCTGCATCTTGCTGACTTTTCTCGGACATGGAAACTGCAAAGGAGGATTTGTAAGAAGTAAAGCCTGCAAAAGATGATGGTCATCATTAAGACCTAGCCCCCCTGAGGGGTGCATAAAAAAAGAATGATTTCCATATTCTACTACATACTACTTCCATAGTCAACTACATGGAAAGGGAGGGACTGTTGTACCAGCAACTGGGCCAGGTGCATGTTCAGCTTCTGCACTGTTGGATGAGTGCGCACGTACAACACATGTTGTCTTTTTGCAATTGTCTTGGTAATCGACTGTTGTCAAAACAAGTGACGAGGAGTAAGAGGAGGAGCGGCATCAGGAGCAATAGACAACCTTGAAGTCGATGGAAAGGAACAACGGCTTTCTTCTGCTGTTGTTGACGAGCCCTGACTGTTGGAGAGGGGTTGTAGGCTAGTGGGAGATGAAGGGGTTGCTGCATCAGGCTGTGTAACACTCCATGTGTTGACGCAGGGCTTTTGTGCCAATTTTATCACCCTGGTCACTCCCCAACTTCTGTTCACTCCTCCTGCACACCGCCACGCTAATATCCCCTAGTGACTTAGTGAAAAACTGGTGAGTATGTCATTTTCCCTCCACCACTGCATGATGCCTGCATGCCACTGCTTTTATGAACCCCTGCACTGCTAGTGTGTTCCTCACTGGTAGTCTCCTGAGTAGCAGACAGTGTACTCTTCCCGCATTTGGCTGCAGGTCTCTTACTGCTTTGACCCTGCTGTCTCAAGGGCACGCTTCCACCCTGCTGTTTCACAGGCACGCTTCCACCCTGCTGTCTTACCAGAGCACTTCTACCCTGCTGTCTCTCAGGAACGCTGCCACCCTCTCCCCCTGATGCTGACGATGCACGCTCTTCACCCGGCTCCCTCATGCAATCATCTACATCACCACCTATATATGTTTAAGAGTCACTTGTGTCACCCTGACCTATCTCTCGCTAACATGTGCTCCTACATATGCTCCCCTCATCGGTAATTGCACACCTAGAGGAGACCTCTCTTCCAACTCAGTGCTTGCCTGTAACTGCTGACTGTCTGACATGGATGGGGTAGGGAAGTGTGCCCCCCTGACTGCCACCCACGCCTCTACCCCTACCTACTTGTACGATCCGTCCTAGGTAACGTGGCACAACTGGACAGCAGTCCCTAACTTAAGTAAGTGCAGGGGAACTAAAGACAGGACAAACAGAACACAAAGCAAGTCAGACTAGCTGAAGTCAATACCAGGAAGTCAAGTCAGAACCAGGGAGCAAACAAGAGCGAGTCAAAACACAAGCCGGAAGTCAGTACCAGGAGATCACGACAAGCAACAGGGGATGAGCAGGAGCGAGGTCAAACAAGCAGAGCAGAGGTCAGGATACAGGAAACCAATGCCAGGAATACAAGAGTGTATAAACATATAGGCCTGGCTGGTGAGTCACATGACATGGCCAGCATCACGTGACTCACAGCAGCCCAATTCCGCCATGCAACGATAATCATTATCAGCGCTCGGCTCCCCTGCTGCTCGCCTGCTGCCTTGGAGACAAGGATGCAAGCTGCGTCCTTGCCCCACTCCTTGAGCAAGGTGCCAGCAGTGCTGCGAACGAAGCACGCGTCACCAGCTCCTCGTTACAGTACACCCCCTTCTACGAGGGGCCACCAGACCTAAAGTCATAGGATTGGGTTTCTCCAGATGAGCCAGATGGAACCTCTTCACCAGTCTGGCAGCATGTAACTTACTCATCGGCACCCAAGACCTCTCTTCTGGCTCGAAGCCCTTCCAATGCACCAGATACTGGAAAGAATTCCGCACCTTTCTAACATCAATAATCTTTAAGACCTCAAATTCAATTTTTTCGGCAACCTCCACTGGAGGCGTAGGTTCCTCTAAAAGAACGACAGGTGACACATACTTATTTAGTAAAGATTTGTGAAACACATTGTGGATGCGAAAGCAATCAGGTAGTTTTAGTTTAAATGATACATGGTTAATAATCTTAATAGTCTTGTAAGGACCAATAAATCGTGGAGCAAACCTATTATATGGTACTTTAAGAGACAGATTTTTGGTAGATAGCCATACCTTCTCACCCACTACAAAATCCACACCATGAGAACGTCTTTTATCTGCCTTGATTTTCTGAACCTCTTGGTCTTTCTTCAGTTCGACTAAACCTGGGCCCAGACTGTGCACAGTTCTCTAACCTATTTATCTGCTTCCGGAACTTGTGAAGAAGACGGCAACAATGAATGAAATCATGGATGGAACCCAAGATTACAGAAGAATGGCAACACTCCCGTGGATGTGTTCACCCAGTTATTAAAAGCAAACTCGGCCAAAGGTAGATGTCACACCCAAAACAGTTGATCATCAGAAACATAACATCTCAAGAACTGTTCCAACGACTGGTTCAACCGTTTGTTTGACCGTTAGTTTCAGGGTGAAAGGCGGAAGAAAAGTACACAGAAATATTACATTTATGACAGAAGACTCTCCAGAACCTAGAAACAAATTGAACACCTCTATCAGAGACAACATTCTCTGGAATTCCATGAAGGCGTGCCACATGATCCACAGAGAAGCCAAAGTTTTAGCATGAGGAAGCTTTGCCAGTGAAACAAAATGCACCATTTTACTAAATCTATTGACCACTACCCATACCACCGACTTACCCTCGGAGACTGGCAAGTCGGTGATAAAATCCATGGAAATATGTAACCACCGTCTACTAGGAATGGGCAGTGGTCGTAACTCACCAGCCAGGGGAGTTCTGGTAGTTTTGGCTCTGGCACATACCTCACATGAAGACACATATGAGTTCACATCTCTAGAACCATGGGCCACCAGTAGGACCTGGACATGAGTTCCTTGGTGTCATAAACACGGGGGTGTCCACATAACACTGAATTATGGCACTCACCCAAAAGCCTGAGACATAAGTGAACTGGAACAAACAATTTATCATGGGAAGATTGTACCAGAGCTAGATGTTGTGCCACCTCAATTTCGGTGGTAAGATCGGAGGACATTGAGGCCACAATGATACCACCTGGCAAAATAGGTTCAGGAGGAGTGTCTCACGGTTAAAAGGCATAAAACATTTGGGACAAGGCATCGGCTTTTACAGTTTTACTTCCTGGCCTGAAAGTTATAGAAAAGTTAAAACGCGTAAAGAATAACGCCCACATTGCTTGCCTAGGATTAAAACGTTTTGCGGATTCACAGAAACAATATATTTTTAGGATCCGTAAGAACAGTGATGCAATGTTGAGCTCCCTCCAAAAAAATGACACCATTCCTCAAAAGCCCATTTAATAGTGAGCAGTTCTCGGTTCTCAATGTCGTAATTTCTGACGATAGGGGAGAACTTCCGGGAGAAAAACGCACATGGCCTTAAATTAGTAAAATTAGATAATCCCTGAGAGAGAACTGCTCCTACTCCGTCCTCAGATGCATCGACCTCGACAATAAATTACTTTTCTTGATCCAGCTAAATCAGGACCAGAGCGTTACCGAAACACCTCCTTAAGGTTTCGAAGGCTTCTATGGCCTCAGATGACCAATTAACAAGATATGCCCCCTTCCTGGTTAGGTCAGTCAGAGGTTTAGCGATTACCGAAAAGTTTTTAATACATTTTTGATAATAATTAGAAAACCCCAGAAAGCGTTGCAACGCCCTAAGGGAAGAAGGTCTCACCCACTCTTGAATGGCTTGTACTTTCCCCGAATCCATCTTAAAAGATCGAGGGATAAGTATGTAACCTAAAAATAATCTCTTGTACCCTAAAAATACACTTTTCTTTCTTGGCAAATAATTGTTTTTTCTTAAGAACTTCCAGCACTTGCCTGTTATGGGGTGACATGGGATTCCCAACTAGGTGAAAAGATCAGGATGTCATCCAAGTAAACTATCATAAATTTGCCAATAAAGTTCCAGAAAATGTCATTAACGAAGTTTTGAAATACCGCCGATGCATTACAGAGACCAAACGGCATGACCAATAATTCAAAGTGACCCTCAGGAGTGTTAAAAGCTGTCTTTCACTCGTGCCCCTCCCTAATACGAATCAAATTGGAGGCTCCTTTTATATCAAGCTTAGAAAACCAACAGGCACCAAGCAACTGATTGAACAGGTCTGAAATCAATGGTAGGGAATACTGATATTTAATAGTGATTTTGTTTAATTCCCTATAATCGATACAGGGTCTCAAACCTCCATCCTTTTTCTCCACATGAAAGAACCCTTCCCCCATAGTTGAAATAGAGAGTCCGATATGACCTTTTAATAAACTTTCTTTGAGATACTCCTTCATAGAGATTCGCTCAGGACCGGAAAAATTATAAATACGGCCCTTTGGAAACTTAAATCCTGCAATAAGATTAATGGCACAATCATATAGTCTGTGGAATGCCAGCTTCTCAACATCATATGAAGAAAAAACATCAGTGAAGTCACTAATGTACAGAGGGAGGTTTTTAGATTCAATCGTGATTCCAGCCTGGACAACCGGTAAACAATATGGCCAGTGTCACGTGACTCACAGCCGCCCAACTCAGCCAAGCACCAATCATCATTATTGCCGCTTAGCTCCCCTGCTGCCATGGAAATGAGGACGCTGGCTACGTCCTTGCCCTTCTTCTTGCGCAGGGTGCCAGCGGTGCTGTGAAGGAAGCATGCGTCGCCGGCCCCTCGTTACACTGTCCCCACAAAGGTCATCGTTGCTGTAAAGCGGAGCAGAGCCGGCAGCAAGCATTACTTGGCCAACAGACGGGGCAGCAAAAGCAAGAGGCAGGTTCAGGACAGGTTGACTGCATCGAGGCAGTTCCTGGGCCATGCCAACTAAGCATGGTGTTAGAGGAACCCACGATTTCTGGCTGTATGCATCTATTGTAACTTGAGATGTTTGTGAAGAGCAAGTCAACCATTCCAGTACAGGTGGATTGCTGATCATAACACGACAGCTAGATCACAGTGGCACCTCTGACCTGTTGCTGTGGTTGTTGCTGCCATCACCACTTCTTATGCTGCTACTTGTGCTGGCTACATCCTCATTTTGGCCACTGCCTGTTCCTTTGGAGGGCCCAGCCATCTCTTTGGGAGATCCTTTTTACGTGCTTTGTTATCTGTGCAGAGATCATTGTGCAGGGAGGAGAAGGTGGTGAGCTGTCACCACCACCTATTGTGAATGGTGGATCCTGTGTAATCTGTACAGAGGTGTTATCTTTCATGATAATCCTCTCTGAAATGATAATGATAGGACTGTTGAAGAATGATCTCTACAGAACAAGAAGTGTCAGCATATGATTAAAAACATATTTTATATACAAATAAAAATAAAATCACCAAAAATTCTTAAATAATATGTTTAACATAAAAAACGTGATGTATACAAGAGGACATTTTCTGATGATATATTCCCTTTAAGACTAAAGTCTGAGGCAAATTTAAGTTAGGAAAATACCAGTGATTCCCATGTATATAGGGTTATAATAGGGTATTTACAACACCTTGAGGGATCCTTTATTTTTTATACAGTGATACTATCTGTTTTTCTAGCCTTATTTGAGGAAATATTCAATCCATTTTTAAATGACAGTGTAAATACTAAGTAGCATTTTTTCTTCATGCTGTTCTGCTCCAGTAAAATGCCTGTCAAGATCATAAATCTTAAAAGCCATTTAAAACTAAAACTGGCGTTTGAGCGCCAAATCAATAACTGCACATATCAAAAAGAATGCCATCTATTATTTATATCTGATTAACCAGGGATTTTTGTTTAGCAGATTTGCCCCATTATTATTGGACAATGCAATAATGTACATTAAGTAGGTTAAGGCTGCGTGCCATGACGTGAGATCTGACAGATAACATGTTTAGCATTAAATACACAACGATTTAACAAGCTTTTATATCATACAGATTACCTAAGAAAGCCTGGGACACAAACGGTACATTGTGATATTACTGCATTACCCTGTGGATGAACAGTAAGTGATAGCTGAGGTTCATTTTCCTAATGCAACACTACAATTGTCCCAATATCACTATGGATGTCAAGCAACTGGTCAAATAACGTCAAATAATAACCTCTTGATCATTACTGGGCATTTGGTTAAATACAGTTGGAAAATTGTAATATAGATGAAAATATAGATGAAAAAGCCAGCGCCTTTTCCTATAGCAAGCAAGCATGACCACCGGCACGGTATTGCAGAGTGGTCGTAACCTCTGGATATGCACAGTATATAATGTGATAAGATTCAATATGGACAATCACAATACATTAGTAAGTGCCTTATATTACTTCGTGTACGTAATAAATGTCATTTGCTGAAGAGAGACAACCCCTTTCAGACTAGAGTTTGCCATGTTTCATCTTATACATAAAGTACATTTAGGCCTCTTTCACACAGGCGTCATATTTGACGCCCAGATAAGAGGCGGGTGCGTTGCGGGAATATGCGCATTTTTCACGCGCGGGTGCAAACGTTTGTAATGCGTTTTGCACGCGTGTGAGAAAAAATGCCATGTTTGGTACCCAACCCGAAGCCGGACTTCATTCATCACTGAAGTCCGGTTTCGGGTCTTCTGGAGAATCGATTATTTTCCCTTATAACATGGTTATAAGGGGAAATAATAGCATTCTTAATAAAGAATGCATTGTTAAATGAAGAGGAAGGGGTTAAAAATAATAAAAGTTAACTTACCTTAGCCACTTGATCGCGTAGTCGCGATCTCTCCTCTCTTTTCCTGCATCTTCTAAGATCTACAGGACCTGTCATGACGTCCCATCACATGGTCCAATCACATGGTCCATCTTACCATGTGACATGGAAAGTTAAAACAAAAAACACCAAAAATTGTAAAAGTATTAAACATAAAAACATGATTTAAACAACAGGACATTTTCGGATGTCACATTCTCTTTAAAAACTTTTCTGTTGTGTTGACACTGAATTACTGCATATAGATTTTTATTTATTTATTCTGAAACAAATAAGAAGAAATAAAAAATCCAACATATAAATCCATAACCTACCTCATGCAGTTAATACTGTGCAGTCTATAACCTCCAAATGCAAACAGCAGAGGTACAATTATTAATTTGTACTAAATTCCAATTTGGTAGAAGAATAAAAGTGCGGTATGTGTTGTGACTAAATCCCCCCTGATGTCTGTATTATATCAGTGTCTCGGATTTGATAAAGCAAACACTAATGCAGACTGGATTCAAAAAAGAAGATTTTCAAAGGAATAACAAAGAAACCATGAGGAGATTATTTGACAGAGCTAAAATAAGATAAACAAATGTATCCCTGGGTGGAATTATCTCGACTATTTCAGTACATAGTTGCCATGAAGTGGTATAAAGACTATTGCTCTTCCTGGCTTTAGAACCAGTCCAAGAAAGATTCAGTATTTGAAGAATTTCCTGTGACATGGACATGACTGTAGAAATAATTCTGAACATTAAATCTGCTGAACTGTTGAACTTTGTTAATATTTTTTGCAGTGTTCAATCCATTTTTAATAAATTGTAAGACATTGGCAACAGAATAGACTTGAAGGATGTAAGATTGAAAGCTTCAAGAGGTCATGGAGAAAAAAAATAAAAAGGTGCATTGAGACCACAAGCCTGTTAAAATGTTAACCATAAAAATTAGGCCATAAAACAGGGTTTAAAAAATACCAGAAGATTCTTTGATCAGCAGATTGAAGGAACGGAAAACGACAAACAGGAAATTGTGAAGAATAACTGTTCTGACTAAGGAGAACAGAAGATTTAAATAGTCATAGCTCAAGAATATCATTCTAAGAGGAGCCCTCACCCTAAGCCTACGCTATTTTTACCCAGGTTTTGGAGACTTAGAAAGACATATTTCCATTCAAGGGGTTGTCTCAATAAAGATCTTCACTTGAATCCATCAGCAACCACATATATAATACTTCATGTCCCCATCTTTATTTCAATTTTCATACTGATTACGATAAGTGTTGTGTCCGGCTCATACTTCCTGCCTCTTTCTCCTGCCGTTCCCTCCCACTCAGCCCCATTGCATCACTCCCAAAATCATTTAGCGCTGTATCACGTCCAGCATCAGACTGAACTTCCTTTGGCCCACCAAAGAAAATGATCCCAGGAGCCCACCCTCAGTGTATACAGGATATATGCATGTTCATTTTGGTATCTTTTTTATCGTTGCACATTCAGGACTTATCATCAATACAATTTAATTGGATATGTGGTGGTTATTGATTCCAAGGTCAGCTCCAAATTACCCTCTGCTAGACCTCAGCAGTCTTGTTTCACAAAGGGCCATTTCTTCTTCAGAGCCTGGGCCCACTGGAGGATCAGAACATCATCTCCTCCTCTGTGTTTCACAGAGCTCCACGGCTGAGATAGAGAAGAGGGAGTAGTCAGACTGGAACATGCGCTGTAAGGACATGCGCTGTAAGGAGAAAAGGAAAAAGAAAAGAGAACAACTGCACATGTTTGACCACCTAATGCAGGGACAGAAGGCGGACATTACTAATGGAAACCAGAATTTTGATCACATCTTGAACAGGCGGCACAGGTAGTCACATGTACTGATATAGATTAAGACATTTTTTTTTTATAGAATCCACAAACGGCTAATACTTTGAATGGGCACTCTCCTTTTAACATAATAGTGACACATTCATTAAGATTTTTTGTTGTTGCTTTTTTTCGATGTTTTAGTTAACACAATTTTATTTTAGCATTTGTAATCATCAAAAGCATAGGAAAGAAAACTACCATGGCCTATCCATTACGATACATTTCAAACCTGGTGCCACCAAAAAAAGGGAGAAAGATAAGAAATAATATACTGTATTACATATTGACCCTAGTTTGTATTTTCTGAAAAGACTATTATCTTTCATCTACATGCGCCATCTCTGCTGGGAGCTATGTGTTAGAACCATTTCACAGGAGGGAGTCCATTGCGGGAATCACGCTCCGTATGTGAGCGTGACCCTCCGTTCTTGACTTGCAGGAGTCCATGGCATTATCATGATTTATAATGCTGCGTGTCTCTGCTTGACCGTACTGATAAGACTTACAGGACCATACTGACACCTTTATGTCACACACAGCATTATAAATCATGATAATGCCCTGTGCTCCTGCAAGTCCAGAACAGAGGATCACATTCGCACACGGAACTTGATTCCCGCAATAGACTCGCTCCTGTGAAACAGCCCTTATTAATCTATTCATTTCAGAGAGTTGTCTTAAAGAGATATTAACTTAGAGGGCATATTTACAGCATTATTTATTATTAATTAATGGAAACTTGAAATAGTATTCTTATCATGCAGCATTCACTGGAAAATGACATGATTTTTCTTTCTCATGGATTCTACATGTGACTCTTTTCCTCCATATGTATGAAGGTACAGTGTGGGCATACAGCAATCTATGGATGCCATTTTATTGAGCCCTACCTCACTGACCTATATTACTGCCTTGTGCATTGCCCTAGGAACAGGATTTACTATTGCTAAGGTGCTAATGAGAGTAACTTAAATGTAGAAGTGTCAGAAGGGAATTATTTGTGCTTACCTCTATTTTTTGTCATTGATTTATATGGAATCCTAACTATCATGTCCCATGTAATATTGGAGGCTAGTAGCCTCCAAGTAGACATAGTAGCAGAAACGGCCAAAAGCATTCTATGGGCACTGTGCAATAGATCCCGTTTTTTCCCCTCTTTTTTCCACTAGGCAAAAGTTGAAAATAGTATCTGGTACTTTTTTGGTACCTGATCTAAGTGGGATCTATGTCAGTCAAGTCAATACCATTAAAGGCGTTGTGTAGGCTGTATATATTGATGACCTTTCCACTGTGAATATGGTGCCCCCTCAATGTACCTGGGAGCAGTGTAGCAAAGATTCTCTCAGACCAATCACTAGTCAGCTGATCTGTGGGGGTGCCAGGTGTAAGACCCCTGCTAATCAGATATTGATGACCTATCCTGAGGATAGGTGATCAATATATACTGCCTGCACAATCCCACAAGTCATGTGACCAAACTGCTGGCTAGTGATTGGTCTGAGAGAATCTTTGCTACACTGCTCCCAGGTACATTAACCACCTCAGCCCCCTAGCTTAAACAGCCTTAATGACCAGGCCACTTTTTACAATTCTGCACTACACTACTTTCACCGTTTATTGCTCCGTCATACAACTTACCACCCAAATGAATTTTACCTTCTTTTCTTCTCACTAATAGAGCTTTTATTTGGTGGTATTTCATTGTTGCTGACATTTTTACTTTTTTTGCTATTAATAAAAATTTAACGACATTTTTGCAAAAAAATGACATTTTTTACTTTCTGTTGTAATTTTTTTTTAAAAACTACATTTCTATATACATTTTTCACAAAATTTATTGTTCTACATGTCTTTGATTAAAAAAAATCCAATAAGTGTATATTTATTGGTTTGGGTAAAAGTTATAGCGTTTACAAACTATGGTGCAAAAAAGTGAATTTCCACATTTTGAAGCAGCTCTGACTTTCTGAGCACCTGTCATGTTTCTTCAGGTGCTAGAATGCCAGGATAGTATAAATACCCCCCAAATGACAAAATTTTAGAAAGAAGACACCCCAAAGTATTCGCGGAGGGGCATGGTAAGTTCATGTATAATTTCATTTTTTTTCACAAGTTAGCGGAAAATGACACTTTCTGAGGAAAAAAAATAATAATAAAGTTTCCATTTCTGCTAACTTCTGGCAAAAAAAAATAAAATCTCAGACGGACTCACTATGCCCATCAGTGAATACCTTGGGGTGTCTACTTTCCGAAATGGGGTCATTTGTGGGGTGTGTTTACTGTTCTGGCATTTTGGGCGGGGCTAAATTGTGAGCAGCCATGTAAAACCTAAAGATACTCAATGGAATTTGGGCCTCTTTGCGCACCCAGGCTGCAAAAAAGTGTTACTCATGTGGTATCGCCGTACTCATGAGAAGTAGGGCAAAGTTTTTTGGGTGTATTTTTACATATACCCATGTTGGGTGAGAGAAATATCTCTGTAAATTGTCAACTTTGTATAAAATTTTTTAAAAAGTTGTCATTTACAGAGATATTTCTCATACAAAGTATGGGTATATATAAAAATAAACCCCAAAACACATTGCCCTACTTCTCTTGAGTACGGCGATACCACATGAGTGACACTTTTTTGCAGCCTGGGTGCGCAAAGGGGCCCTAATTCGAATGAGTACCTTTAGGATTTCAGAGGGCATTTTTACGCATTTGGATTCCAGACTTCTTCTCACGCTTTAGGGGCCCCTAAAATGCCAGGACAGTATAAATACCCCACTTATGACCCCATTTTAGAAAGAAGACACCCCAAGGTATTTCGTGAGGGGTATGGTGAGTTCATGTAAAATTTTATTTTTTGTCACAAGCTGGTGGAATATGAGACTTTGTAAAAAACAAAAATAAAAAAAAATAAAATATCAATTTCCGCTAACTTGTGCCAAAAAAAAAAATTCTGTGAACTCGACATGCCCCTCACGGAATACCTTGGGGTGTCTTCTTTCCAAAATGGGGTCACTTGTGGGGTATTTATACTGCCCTGGCATTTTAGGGAACCTAAAGCGTGAGAATCCAAATGCGTAAAAATGCCCTGTGAAACCCTAAAGGTACTCATTGTTTTTAGGGCCCCTTTGCGCATCTTGGCTGCAAAAAAGTGTCACTCATGTGGTATCGCCGTACTCAGGAGAAGTAGGGCAATGTGTTTTGGGGTGTACTTTTATATATACCCTTACTTTGTGTTAGAAATATCTCTGTAAATGGCAACTTTTTAAAAAAAATGTATACAAAGTTGTCAATTTACAGAGATATTTCTCTCACCCAGCATGGGTATATGTAAAAATACACCCCAAAACACATTGCTCTACTTCTTCTGAGTAAGGCGATACCACACACATGTGTGACACGTTTTTGCAGCCAAGATGTGCAAAGGGGCCCTAAAACCAATGAGTACCTTTTAGGAGGGCATTTTTACGCATTTTTCTTCTCACGCTTTAGGGCCGCTAAAATGCCAGGGCAGTATAAATACCCCACATGTGACCCCATTTTGGAAAGAAGACACCCCAAGGCACTCCGTGAGGGGCATGGCGAGTTCACAGAAAAAAAAAATTTGGCACAAGTTAGCGGAAATTGATATTTATTTATTTTTTTACAAAGTCTCATATTCCACTAACTTGTGACAAAAAATAAAATTTTACATGAACTCACCATACTCCTCACGGAATACCTTGGGATGTCTTCTTTCTAAAATGGGGTCACATGTGAGGTATTTTTACTGCCCTGGCATTTGAGGGTCTCCACAATCATTACACGTATGGCCAGCATGAGGAGTTTCTGCTATTCTCCTTATATCATCGCTCATTGATCATCGCTGGCAGGCTGCAGTAGAACTGGTGAGACGCGCGGCACTGTGAACGCTCGCGTTCACAGGAAATCTCGCGGCTCGCGAGATGACGCAGCGATGCGTCCAGTCAGAGCTACAGGACCGCCTGCCGGACGCATCCGTGCGTTAGGCGGTCCTGTAGTGGTTAAGGGGGCACCATATTCACAGTGGAAAACAAACCACCTGGTACGAAAATTAAGTAGAGTATGGCAGAGCTAGTACCTTGGAGTAGAAATTGTTTTTAAAGTACAGCCCTATAATTCCATGTTAATAAATATTCATATATCAAGCCTATATTTTCTATCTTTTCTGTCTATCTTTTCTTAAGGGCTCATGCACACAAACGTATTTTCTTTCTGTGTCCATTCATTTTCCTTCTGTTTCTGTTTGTTCGTATTTCTGTTAGGCAGAAAAATAGAACATGTTCTATTATTGTCTGCATTATGGACAAGGATAGTACTGTTCTATTAGGGGCCAGTTGCTCCATTCCGCAAAATACGGAATGAACACGACATCATCCGCAATTTTTTGCAGACTGCAAAATACATACATTTGTGTGCATGAGCCCTAATGCAGACAGTTACATGCTTCAGTAAAAAAAAAAAAAAACATGCTTGGGAAAAAAAATATATGGTTTGAATATATACTGTATGTTTGCCAGTAGCCAATAAAAATCAGTACACTACCTTTACTTGCCACTTCTAGTTTAACAGCAAATCTCCGGCTAAGTGACAGCTATAGAGCGTAGAGTCTTTTTCAGACATTTGGCAGGGTTGGAGTATATTGCCATCCATACTGCGGTAAAGTTTCCACCTGTTCCTATAGTAGCTAAAGCCTTAGTTATCCTTTCTTTCCCGAACTGCCAGTAGACAGGTGAAAAGGCAATTGACTGTAAGAAACCAATTGGCAGAAATGTAGGAATTCCTCCCCAAATCTTTTCCTGGAAAAAAAAAAAACAGATGTCCAAATAGAGAACTCACTGCTGCTTTTATTTCCTCCCTGGCAGCACTTCAGAACACTGCTAGACAAGTTTTGCTGGAAGACTTTTTCCAATGTATTTACATAATTTCATACATATTTTATGCTCTTGCATTCCATCTTTTGGTGGTGGTCATATTTAATATCTGTCCTCAGTACAAGTGATGCATTTATATGTAGGAGCCATTCTGTTAATTCACATAAATGAAGCGTGCATACTGTGAAACCACGTACTGTACCTGCAATGCTAACAGGAGCGCGCAGAAGGACAATAGACAGAGCCGTGCTACACCTGCCAGCTCACAAAGTAGCAGGAAACGTTCCTTCTTTGCTTATTTTCTTAAAATATGCTTGTTTCCTGAGAAATACGTCTTTTGCAATACAACATTATTTCATTTTAGAAAGCAGAGTTGCATTTACCATGGTTCATATGAAATATAAAATTAGATGTATCTTGAGTACTGATGCAAAATTGGTAATAGGACCCCCAAATATACATGTAATTTATACTACTTGCATCCTTATGTGGCAGAGGAACCACGGGGACATTTCACGCACCATTTCCCAGGTACAACTGCACCTTCTTCAGCTCAGAGAAATGAACACAAAGGGGCAGATTAACTAATAGTGTTGTACTTTACACTGTCTAAGAATATGAATCACAGTCTTAATATTAGACAAATTTACTATTCCATGTGAAGCCACTCCCCTTGTTGGTCGAGGTTTAAAATGTTTAGAAAAGGGTGTAAGAAAGTGGGTGAATGTGATGCACGGCTTGCATGACAGTTTTTGGTGCTGAATGTGCCAAAAAATTGGAGCATTTTCAATAGTAAATCTGCTCCTGTGACTATTAAAAAGAGGTATAATTTATACAGCAAGAAAGCTTGGAAACGCCATATAAAGGGGTTGTCCCACAAAAAAATATTCTATAGTTTTTAAACCAGCACCTGGATCTGAATACTTTTGTAATTGCATGTCATTAAATATTTTGTATAGCTACTGAGTTATTCAATAAAATGTATCTGTATAGTGTCACTTCATTTCCTATTTCTTTGACCACCACATGCTCAGTTTCATCTTCAACTGCCTTCTGAGCTGTGATAGGGAGAGCACGGACACGCCCCCTGAGCTGTGATAGGGAGATCACGGACACGCCCCCTGAATTTGTGATAGGTAGAGCACAGGCACGCCTCCTGATCTGTGATAGGGAGAGCATGGACACGCCCCCTTAGCTGCAGCAGAAAAGACACTCCCCTTGAGCTGACAGCTTGATATAAAGCTAGCAGAGCAATGAATGGGGAGATCTCTGAATCCATGTGAGGTACAGGGCTGGTTCTAGCATTGTTAGAAAGAGGTTGTCATAGACTATATGATATCTGGTTTTCATTTTTTACATTATTCATGAGATAACCCCTTTAATGTAAAAAATAACGCACACAGTGATGTCACAGTAAATCGATAATAAACTGTGATGTCACAAAAAGGTATTTTGTATGTAATAAAGGCTAGGGCCTTAGAGATCCCGTTGCAGAACTAGGCTCCACAACTATCACGTCATGCTTAGTACTGCCACCAATTATACCATTTTGCCCCCAGGAATTCCACCCAGTTTTGTCTAGGTCTTTCCCTTGATTTGGGGCCAGCAGATTATGGCCAAGTTCAAACTAAAAGCACTACACAAGGTCAATTGGATCCATATTACAGAATAGCTTCTCCGTTGTCTTTCATGCTGTATATCCTGCTCCACAAAATTAAATTTGTCCAAAATTCAGAATTTCCATGTTTTGCACATCCTTATTGTCCCCCGCAGGCGAGAGATCTGACTAGTCTCTAGCTTTACCTGTGTCCTACAGCCAGCAAAATATTGATTACCATAATACTGAAAATAAAGAATCCCCATTTATTCCCGGCCTCTTATGTATTTGTGTGGAACATTAAGCTACATACCCAGCCACAACGTTCACTATTTTATGCCTTATGTATTTTAGTACATTGCTTTGTTCCTATTTTATGAGCTTTAACTCATCATCAACATATCATAAAGGACAATCAATGTTAAGCAGTGTGCTTAGATGGCTTCTAAAAATAAAGCTATGCTTTGGTAGCATCTGCTGTAAGCTACAGTATTGGCGGAGAGCGAGAACAATCAGGTGCGCGTGCAACTTTAAAGTCTCAGCATTCACAATGGGTCATTAATATTTTAGATTCCACATAAGCAAAATGAGATAAAGCGGTGAAAGAAAAAGGCAGAATACTGAAAATGCAGTGGTGCAGAGAACATGTAGACTAAGCAGTCATTATAGCAAATGCTTTCACTGCTTTAGGAGAGACATGTGAGAACTCTTTATGCTTAATGCAGAGGTGCATTTAGTAGAAAGTGAGATTAGGCAACCTACGCATAGTTCGGGGTTACATACATGGGGCTATATTTGTGTGTTTTATCTACCTCGCAATTTTAACTTTATAACATTACTATCATAGTACACATTTGCTGCTTTGTGCTTTTTACTTTGCTTTTTTATGTGTGTGCCATGGCAGTCAAATGATGTTCACAACAGTTCCCCATTTTAGAATTGACCACTTTGGCAACCTCAATTTTTATTGTATTTATACATCTGTATGTAAGTTTTTTTCATCCTGTCTCACTGGTCTGAGGAAGGAGCAAGAACACCGAAACCAATGTTATCATTGAGTCTACGAAGATCCCAAATTGCTCATTCCTGATAACTGCCCCATGTAAATGTCACCCGACAAACGAGTAGAGCACATAAAATCACCATTTGTCGGCATTATATCACCCTGCTTAAAAGAGATGTACTGCCCACAATGAATCTGTATGAGGATGAAGGATCACAGTAGAGATCATTCATTCCCATACAGAGGGGATGATTACTGTATGTAAATGCAACTATGTAATGAACTGACAATGATGGGAAATAAACAGTTTGATCAGATCATGTAAATGGGCCCTAAGGCAAAATTATTTGGGAAGTATTATGTTAGTACAACCAGAGGCGGATTAAAGTGGCCCTAGAAACAGTCTAAAAGTGGCTTCATATTGTAGGCAGGTCTAAACTGGCAGAAAGCCAACACAAGTAGCCATGGCCAGCAAATCATCAGCTGTAGCTATGTTGGTAGTAGGTAGGGCCAAAGCAAAAATACAATGGAATACCACTTTGAAGACAATAGTACAGAGCTTCTCAACTGTTATATGCAGTTCTATCGTGAAGTATGGAGCACCATTATTCTATATACAGCGCTATAGTGATATCCTGATCATTATATAGTATCCAGTATATAGTCCTATAGTGATACAAGAAGAACTATAAGTATGTATAGAGCCCCATAGATATATTTGGAGCAATACAACCCTAAAGTGACAAGTCTGGTGCTCCATTTCATTCTATATGGCTCTACATATAGCTGCAGTGCTTCTTTTCTCACTATAAGACAGTATACTGTATGTAATAACTGCACTCCAGGATCATGTAACCAACACACACAACTCCTATTCCTATACATACTGCCCCCCTTCTGTTCCATTGCTGCATATCAACTGACGACATACATTGATTAGTTTTTTTTGGTCTAACTTGGGAAACCAATGGATCACATACCCCCTATGGTCACAGTCCAGGACTGCCCAAAGGCCACATTTCAAGCCAGGATTGCTGACAAACCAGATATGGTGCCCATCGTAGTCAAAATGATTCAGATTCAGAGCTGCTTGGTGATCACCACTGAGACTCAGAGGTGCACTTTGACAACACATGGAGAGACTAGGGATGTATAAACAAGAGTACTCTTTTTACCCTCAGTACAAGTGCCAGCACTGCCAGCTAAACTGCCAGGAGCCAATCACCATATGCAAAATGGGAGAGTTTACAAAATCAAGACCAATGAATATAATGACAGACTGAAGATCCTTGGGCCCACCAGAAGAAGTATTTCTGAGAGCCCACTCTCATAGACTGAAAATGACCCCTTGGCAATAAAATTATGTGGGGTGGGTCCATTTTTGTAACAGCTAGTTGGCTGAGAGTGAGACGCTTATTACAGGGCTCCTTTGTGTCAAGTTGTTTAATGATGTACCAACTTCTCTTGTGGATTTTAATCCACAGTAGCAGCTATGGCAATAGTTAAACAGTTCTTTATATGCAATGAAATTGACATTAGGATGCCTTGGTGTTTTCTTTATAGCCTGCTGGTGGACCCCTTTTTCTACCGGGCCCCTGTGCAGCTCCACATTTTGTACACATGATAGGTCCTTGATCTTATTCCAACATCAGCTCCAAATGAAATTTTCTTCTGCTAGACCTTAGGAGCCCTGTTTTATCAGGGTTTTTTTTTAATTTGTCTGAAGTTGGGCCCACCAGAGGATGCTCTGGTACTCTGGTGGGCCGGCATGACTCTGAATGAATAAATACCAACCTTTTAACAAGGATGAACACTTTTGTAATGTTACTAGTCAGAGGGTGTGGCTCATATGTAGCCTGTGCCTGTTATGCAAGCGGGTGTGGACCCACTGCCCCACTGACCGGCTATACCCTAAAGGGGCATAGCTAAGTAACTACATGGTCTTCACTAGAGCCTCTGATGGTAAGGATAGGCTTGGGCCTTTAGGGTAGCTACCAGGTACCACTCCAGAGCAGTCCCTGGATCAGTGGAAAGTCTGATGTCAGAGCAGGCAGCGATCAACCAAAGTCCATAATTGAAGTCCAAAGTCAGAGGTAGGTGGCAATCAAGTGAAATCTGTTAAATCCAGAAGCAGGGTCTGGTACACAGAAAAGCAGAAACTTCCAAACACCTTCACACAAGGGACTAGACTAGTTAATGACCAAGATTGCTCAGGCGCCTTCCTGGGCCAGGAAGCGCCTTTAAATACTTTCTGCAACCCAGTCATAGGCTGGTAAGATAGAAGGCGTGTACGTGCTGCCTCACAAAGGAGGAGAGACACACCCATGCACACCCTAAGAAACAGTACAGGCAGGGGCGTACATAGAAGTCATTGGGCCCCATAGCAAGAATATGAATTGGGCCCCCTTAACTCCGCCCAATTGCTGGCAAACCTTGCTGTGGGCACCTGCCCCATCCTTGCCCTTGCAGTGAGCACCTGTCCCATCCTTGCCCTTGCAGTGGGCACCTGCCCCATCCTTGCCCTTGCAGTTGGCACTTGCCATATTAATCCTTGCCCTTGCAGTGGGCACCTGCCGCTACAGAATCCTTGTGCCAGTGGTGGGCCCAAGCCCAATGTTTCCAGGGGGCTGCACGAGCACTTGGGCAGGAGACCAGCCCTGCTGGGAGGAGGAGACGTATCCTAAAGGAACCCGCACTGAAGAACGGACAAGTAAGGGAGTGCAGGTAGCCATTCCAGCTGAAGTCAGCATGGCCGCACACAGAAAAGTTCCACAGCGGGAGCGGTGGAGAGCAGATTCTAGCAGCAGAGGGGCGGGATTTCAGTATATTACAAAAATGGTCTGAATCGCTGCCCCTAAACATTACAAAAATAGAAAAAAGAATGACAGTTACACTTTAAGGATACGGGGGTATATGCCACCTGTTCCGGTGATTTGTCTATGTTGATCTTTTTAAGATGCCCCTGATGCTTATTTTGTTCAGTGAATAAAATGGAGGGGAAAAAAATATTTAAAAGCTTTCTCTGCAACTACCCCTCATCACTCTGTAAAGGGCTGGCAACCTTAAGATTTATTATTACCATTTATATAATTGAAGAACATTTTAGGGATAGTTTTACTCTATTTGGCAATGAATCTCTCTATCTACAATTAGGCTGCTTTTATTTGTCTTTTACATATTCTATTTTTTTCCTTAAAGTTTTTCAATGCTTCCTTGCTCCAGTTTTAGTGATTTAACCTCTTTCCGACCGCCTCACGCAGGATTGCGTCCTGCGGGCGGTCGGTCTGTTCCTCCTTGACGCGCCCGCGCGTCATCTCGCGAGAGGCGAGATTTCCTGTGAACGCGCGCGCGTGTTCACAGGATCACGTCGGGGACAAGGTAAGCTACAGCCTGCCAGCGCTGATCGTGCGCTGGCAGGCTGTAGAACTTAAAAAAATGGCATATCAGACGCTGTTTTGTTAACAGCGTCTGATATGCTTGCTGATCGTTCCTTTGGTGGTCCCTTTTGCTTGGGACCACCAAAGAAACTTTTATAAGTGCACCAAAACACCACACAGACCCAGCCCATCCACCCCCCCCACCCCGTCACTGATTAACCCCTGATTAATCCCTGATTAACCCCGATCACCCCATGTCACCCCCTGTCACCCCCTGACACTAATTACCCCCTGTAAGGCTCATTCAGACGTCTCAGTATGTGTTTTGCGGATCCATGGATCCACGGATCCGCAAAACACGGACACCAGCAATGTGCTTTCCGCATTTTGCGGATCCGCACATTGCCAGAACTATATAGAAAATGCCTTTTTCTTGTCCGCAATTGCGGACAAGAATAGGACATGCTCTATCTTTTGCGGAGCTGCGGCCGGATGTTTGGTGGCCGAAACCCGGAAGTTTGCGGCCGCAGCTCCACAAATGCTGATGCGGCGAGCGCATAGTGTGCTCTCCGCATCACCGCCAGCCCCATTCACACTAAATGGGTCCGCATCTATTCCGCAGAATTGCGGAATAGATGCGGACATTTTTTCGGACGTGTGAATGGGGCCTTACTACTTTTTTTTTTTGCACATTTTTGGCCAGAGATTTTTTCATCCACATTGATCGATGCGAATGAAAAAATCTGTGGCGTTCATTTTTTTTTCTTTTCAGCGCAGAGGCTGAACGGAAAAAAAAATCTCATTACCCGTATGCTCAATATAAGGAGAATCGCAGAAACTCCTAATGCTGGCCATACGTGTAATGATTGCGGAGACCCCTAAAATGCCAGGGCAGTATAAATACCCCACATGTGACCCCATTTTAGGAAGAAGACTCCCCAAGGTATTCCGCGAGGGGTATGGTGAGTTCATGTAAAATATTATTTTTTGTCACAAGTTAGTGGAATATGAGACTGTAAAAAAAAAAAAAATATCAATTTCCGCTAACTTGTGCCAAATTTTTTTTTTTCTGTGAACTCGCCATGCCCCTCACGGAATACCTTGGGGTGTCTTCTTTCCACAATGGGGTCACTTGTGGGGTATTTATACTGCCCTGGCATTTTAGGGGTCCTAAAGTGTGAGAATCCAAATGCGTAAAAATGCCCTGTGAAATCCTAAAGGTACTCATTGGTTTAGGGCCCTTTGCGCACCTTGGCTGCAAAAAGTGTCACACACGTGGTATCATCGTACTCAGGAGAAGTAGGGCAATGTGTTTTGGGGTGTATTTTTACATATACCCATGCTGCGTGTGAGAAATATTGCTGTAAACGACAACTTTTTACATTTTTTATTCAAAGTTGTCAATTTACAGATATATTTCTCACACACAGTATGGGTATATGTAAAAATACACCCCAAAACACATTGCCCTACTTCTCCTGAGTACGGCGATACCACATGAGTGACACTTTTTGCAGCCCGAGTGCACAAAGGGGCCCAAATTCCAACGAGTACCTTTAGGTTTTATATGGCTGCTCACAATTTAGCCCCACCCAAAATGCCAGAACAGTACAAACACCTCACAAATGACCCCATTTTGGAAGAAGACACCCTAAGGTATTCGCTGAGGGGCATAGTGAGTCCATGAAAAATTTAACTTTTGTCAAAAGTTAGCAGAAAGGTAGACTTTATGAGAAAAACAATAAAAATCAATTTCCGCTAACTTGTGCCAAAAAAATCTTCTATGAACTCGCCATGCCCCTCACAGAATACCTTGGGGTGTCTTCTTTCCAAAATGGGGTCACATGTGGGGTATTTATACTGCCCTGGCATTTTAGGGGCCCTAAAGCGTGAGAAGAAAAATGCGTAAAAATGCCCTCCTAAAGGTACTCATTGGTTTTAGGGCCCTTTGCGCATCTTGGCTGCAAAAAGTGTCACTCATGTGGTATCGCTGTACTCAGGAGAAGTAGGGCAATGTGTTTTGGGGTGTATTTTACATATACCCATACTTTGTGTGAAAAATATCTCTGTAAATTGACAACTTTGAATAACAAAATGTAAAAAGTTGTCGTTTACAGCAATATTTCTCACACGCAGCATGGGTATATGTAAAAATACACCCCAAAACACATTGCCCTACTTCTCCTGAGTTCGGCGATACCACATGAGTGGCACTTTTGCAGCCAAGGTGCGCAAAGGGCCCTAAAACCAATGAGTACTTTTAGGATTTCACAGGCCATTTTTACGCATTTGGATTCTCACGCTTTAGGGGCCCCTAAAATGCCAGGGCAGTATAAATACCCCACATGTGACCCCATTTTGGAAAGAAGACACCCTAAGGTATTCCGTGAGGGGCATGGCGAGTTCACAGAATTTTTATTTTTGGCACAAGTTAGCGGAAATTGATATATATATTTTTTTTATTTTGTTTTTACAAAGTCTCATATTCCACTAACTTGTGACAAAAATAAAATTTTACATGAACTCACCATACCCCTCACGGAATACCTTGGGGTGTCTTCTTTCCAAAATGGGGTCACATGTGGCGTATTTATACTGTCCTGGCATTTTAGGGGCCCCTAAAGCGTGAGAAGAAGTCTGGAATCCAAATGCGTAAAAATGCCCTGTGAAATCCTAAAGGTACTCATTGGTTTTAGGGCCCTTTGCGCACCCAGGCTGCAAAACAGTGGCACACATGTGGTATCGCCGTACTCAGGAGAAGTAGGGCAATGTGCTTTGGGGTGTATTTTTATATATACCTATACTGTGTGTGAAAAATATCTCTGTAAACGACAACTTTTAAAAATTTTATACAAAGTTGTCAGTTTACAGAGATATTTCTCTCACCCAACATGGGTATATGTAAAAATACACCCCAAAACACATTGCCCTACTTCTCCTGAGTACGGCGATACCACATAAGTGACACTTTTTGCAGCCTGGGTGCAAACGGGCCCAAATTCCAATGAGTACCTTTAGGTTTTACATGGCGGCTCACAATTTAGCCCCACCCAAAATGCCAGAACAGTAAACACACCCCACAAATGACCCCTTTTCGGAAAGTAGACACCCCAAGGTATTCACTGAGGGGCATAGTGAGTCCGTCTGAGATTTCTTTTTTTTTGCCAGAAGTTAGCAGAAATTGAAACTTTTTTTTTTTTTTCTCAGAAAGTGTCATTTTCCGCTAACTTGTGAAAAAAATGAAATGATACATGAACTCACCATGCCCCTCCGCGAATACTTTGGGGTGTCTTCTTTCTAAAATGGTGTCATTTGGGGGTATTTATACTATCCTGACATTCTAGCACCTGAAGAAACATGACAGGTGCTCAGAAAGTCAGAGCTGCTTCAAAATGCCGAAATTCACTTTTTGCACCATAGTTTGTAAACGCTATAACTTTTACCCAAACCAATAAATATACACTTATTGGACTTTTTTTTATCAAAGACATGTAGAACAATAAATTTAGAGAAAAATTTATATAGAAATGTAGTTTTTTTTGAAAAATTTTACAACAGAAAGTGAAAAATGTCATTTTTTTGCAAAAATGTCGTTAAATTTGTATTAATGGCAAAAAAAGTAAAAATGTCAGCAACAATGAAATACTACCAAATGAAAGCTCTATTAGTGAGAAGAAAAAGAGGTAAAATTCATTTGGGTGGTAAGTTGCATGACGGAGCAATAAACGGTGAAAGTAGTGTAGTGCAGAATTGTAAAAAGTGGCCTGGTCATTAAGGGTGTTTAAGCTAGGGGGGCTTAAGTGGTTAAATGCTTTCTTTTTGTCAATTATTGCTTCCTTTATGTGAAAAAGGGACAACCTTTCTCATAGCTCTTATTATCTGCATATGGTTTTATGTCAATGTGTGATTTTATATCTTTTTATGACTTTCTTTAATACTGTCGGTATAATGCCATGCAATCTGGACCCGTATGGGATAATACACAAACACCTTTTGGCAGGATTCAAACTGGCATCCTCCTGCTAACAAAAGTTGTGGTAAAGAGGTTTCCTGGATGGGACACTAGAAACCCATGGTAATGCCTGGCACATCAGAAGTATTGGCACCTGTGCACAGCAAACATCTAGGTGCTTTCCAACTAGAGTACCAAACAATGAAGAAAATATATCATAAGTAATAACTCATCTCTGGTACAACTCACATATTAATTATAATAATTGCATTCTGTTTAATGTGGGCATCATAGGGAATCCAAACACCTCCCCCCCACCCCCACCCGCCACCCCTCGACAGCCAGCATTCCTGTGTAATGAGAATCCCTCATTCCGAGACCCGTATACCAGTCATCTTTGGTATTAGAATGAGCGACCTGATGAAATATGTGTTATTAAAACATGTTGGGGCCTGAATATCCATTAGTGTAGACGGAAAGCCTTGTTTCATTAATATTTTATGCTTGCCAGCTGAGGTATAGGCATGGAACACACACCCATAATGAAGACCTTCCCAAAAGGTTGGGCCAAGAATGGGAAGGAGACCCCTCTCAGCTCCCCCCTTTAATTTAAATGTCATAAATGGTGGTAGTGTGTTGGGGTGCACGAAAGGCTGTGTCTGGGTGTGATCTAGGTTTAATCTGAGGTCTGGCGCACCTTGGTCACGTGACACAGCAGTTCCCATATGTGGCACTTTACATTTTCATTTATCCACATTATTTATTTATTTTGGTCCTTACCCTTTTATTCCAATAAGGTATGATTTTAAAAATTTCCCATTTTGTGGCTGCATTTTTGTTTTTGAGGACATTGTCCCATTTTTTTTTTTTTTTTACGTTTGGTACTTTTATGCCTCCCTGAAGAAACACTCTTTTAAATGACAATTGTAAGATTATTATTTTATGGTCACTATATGACAGGTGTCCCCCAACCTGCACATCTGTTGTTTTGTCAGGTCTGTTGGTTAATACTAAGTCCAGTATGACTATCCCTCTATTCGTCTCCTGAACCAGCTGGGAAAGGTAATTGTCTTTTGTTATTGCCAAGAACCTGTTTCCCTTATGAGATGTACAGCTTTTAGTTTCCCAGTCTATATCTGGATAGATGAAGTCCCCCATAATAACGATCTCATTATGATTAGCCGTCTCATCTATTTCCCATAGAAGTAGATTTTCTGAGGACTCTGGTATATTAGGTGGTTAATAACAAACTCCTATTAGTATTTTATTATTGTTTTTGGCTACATGTATTTCTACCCACAATCACTCCACATATTCATGTCCCTCACTTATACAGTTATCTTCCTGGAGTATGGGCTTTAGACAGGACTTCACATAAAGGCGGACCCCTTCCCCTCTCTGGTTTTGACAATCCTTTCTAAACAGACTGTAACTCATGTCTCAGTTATTCCCACTATGTCATAGTCCTCCTCACACATCACTAATTCCAGTTCACCAGTTTTATTAGTCAGGCTTCTGGCATTAGTATACATACAATTGAGAGGTTTTTGTATATTCTTTACCCTACACCTTTCCTTATGATCTGTTCTAGTCCCTCCTTCCATTCCTCCCCAGTTCCATTACCTTGCCCCAAGTCTCTATCTGCACTATCTTCCCCTCCTATAATGTAATTACTGTCCAATCAGTGTCTAGTTTAAAAACCTCTCCAACCTTCTAGCCATCTTATTGCCCAAAACAGCTGCACCTTTCCTATTGAAGTGCAGTTCGTCCCTACAATATAGAGCATGTACCCGACAGAGAAGTTGGAAAAGTTCTCCATAAACCCAAACCCCTCTATCTTATATCAGTTCTTGAGACACTTGTTAACATTCCTAATCTCCCACTGCCTTTCTCGTGTGGCTCCTGATACAGGTAATACATATTTTGGAAGATACTACGTTTTAGCTCCTAAATCCCTAAAAATGTTAAAGGACGCTCCTAACTTTGTCATTGGCTTGAATGTGGACTATGAGCGCTGGATTTTCTCCAGCCGCTCCCAATAATCTATAAACCTAGTCCTCGATATATTGAAATCGAGCACCAGGGAGACAATACACCGTTCAACGATCCAGGTTAAATTAAATGGACATTAGAAATCTACAGACTAAAGTGGTATTTTGATGCAATTCTGTATCAAAGCCAGCAAAAGTACATAGTTATATAGGTTATTTGTTGCATTTTTATCTGAATGGTATTCTGCAGCAAAAAAAAAAATGCATTACCAGTCGACTGTTCAAGGTATGACAACTGTAAAATATGACTACTAGTGTTGAGCGAAGTGAAGCAGCAGAAGTGGAAATCAGCCCGAATTTCCTTGCGCTTCGTGGTAACTAATCATTTTTCCTAAAATGGCCGCTGCAATTGTCTTAGAACACATAGAGGCAGTCCACCCCTCTCTTGATTGAAAAAGACCTGCCGAAGGACTTGCGCTGCGCACTCCCAGCTTGATCACCTGGTGGCGTCATCAGTACATATACATCTGATTACATATGTCAAACAATATATGTGCGGGTACAATACAATATATGTTCCAAAAGTTATTCTGTTGTTCTGGGCATCTGTTTGCATTCATACCTACTGTAGCTATGTTCTCCATATTATACATCACACACGGATGTTATAGAATAATGTGCGGTAAGTAACTAGCGCTAAGAGGTGTATGGTATCAAGTATCGGCTATAGAGAGAGGAGCATCAATTAGCTGATAACGTAATTATAACAATTAGATTAAATGTATGAGTAAAGAGGTCAAGTACATCTACAATCAGGAAAGTAACTGGTTTAAAAAGATGCCAGCTTGCATTTTCCATTAGCTGAACTGACAATGTCACAAATGATTGTGTCATTGGTACAATATATAGAACACAATAAAACTAAAATGCACATTTTTGTGGCAGACCTGAGGGCCTTTCTGCCATGGCAACCCATATCGTGGAGTACCAATAGTCTGGCAAGCACCTGCCTCTGTTAAAACCCTTGGTTGTTGCAGTTGCCTGCAGCATACTGCCAGTATCGGAGTTATCTTCAATCCAGGCAGGCGTCTGACGCTAAACATTTGGGCTCAGTGGCAGTACCCAGAAGGCCATTGTGATGTGAATATCTACAGTATCTGTAACAAAGCATCAAGAAGAACTTGCCTGGGATGCATACTGTATGTCACAGGTCATTTAGGAGTAGGTGCAGTGCCATTCGGTTAAGTTTTGTGCCAAATCCAGTGTTTACGTTATTTTCATGAATAGAGCTGGTGGGAACACGCCCTTACCAATTTATTATTTTACTCTTAATCTCACCAAGCGGCTAACTTGGAGAGAAAAGTGGGCACCAAGCATTTACAGTTGCAGCAAAGCTTCTTTAAAAAATCACATCCACATTGTCACAAAATCATGTAGGCACATATGCAACCCAACAGGCCACGAGGAGGCGCTCTGGCACTCACTGCACCCATGATCTTGGATGAGATTGTAAGGGGGGGGGCTCTGCTTCTACACTCATCTATGCACAAGGCTACCAAGGAATCAAGCAACCCCCAAATTCACATCCACACACCCTCCATCCTCAGCATAATAGTTTGTTGTGGAATTCCATTGCACTCTTTACAATGCAGAGGGTGACATCTAGGGCCGATCCACAGCCAATTCTGCAGGTAACTCGGCAGGATTTTGACTCCAATTCCTTGCAGATTTTCTGCCACATAATATATTATTTGTGGTCCTATTTTGTGGTCCTATACTAATAGGGGGTTGTTTTTTACTTTTTTAAATGTGAGTAACAGCTTGTCATAACTGATGAAAAACTCATGCTCACCATCTTCACTTTGCTTCAGTATGATTCTATATGTAGTGCCCCAGAGGGGGCACTACCATTACTACTACTGTCTCTAATTGTTAACAAATAATGTCATCTGTGTACTTGATACCAGGTCTTTTGATATTGTGCCTTAATAATATTGTTATATGTAACTGTTATGTATTGTATTACAGGTAATGTTCGTGGTTATCCAACAGGTGGCAGTGTATCTGGCAGAGAGAGAACTTTAGACAAAATGGAACTTACTATTCCATTCTCCCCCATTTTAGGCAGAAGAGGGCTATACCTGCTTCCTACCAAGGGATGGGTTGCAGAAAGCTATAGGTGACAATTGAGAGTTGGAAGTAGAGGAGACAACAAGGTGCAGTGGGGGAACCCCCACTCCCCTCCACCCTGCAGCTGAAGCCCTGGGAAGCAGCTTGGAAAGCACCCTGACTCCTTGCAGTTCATGGACATGGAGTATTGCAAGGGTGTCAACAGCAAATGGCACCCTACTCAAAGATACCAGAACTGTAATAAAGTCCCATAATCAGACTGAAGCCAGAGATTACCACAGCAGAGAGATAAAACCAAGTTCACCTGCCAGTGCATCCTAAAACCTGCTGGAGCCAGAGAAAGATAAAATGTTTTCTGGATGCAAGTTTATTCAAGTAGGGATGGGCTCACACTAGCGTTATGGTTTCCATTATGGCTTTCCGTTATAACATAGTTATAACAGAAAATAATGGAATCCATAAGACAGAATGAAAAACGTAAGCCTTTAAGAGGCATTCTATTTTGCTCTGTCCTAATAGAAGGCTATGGGAAAGCATAACGGATCCGTCTGGGTCCTGTTATGCAAGACTGAAAACAAAGTCCTGTCGACAGGACTTTGTTTTCCATCTTCCATAACGGGAACCAGACGGGTCCGTTATGCTTTCTCATAGACTTCTATTGTGACAGAAAGAAAAGGGAACGCCATTTAAAGGCTTCCGTTTTGCATTCTGTCATAATACAAGTCTATGTGCTCCAGAATGGATCCGTCCTCCATTTTATGGACTCATGTTATATCATAATCATAATCGAAACCATAACTCTAGTGTGAACCCACCCTAAGACTGTTGAACTTTATCAAGTCTGGACTCGACTTATTCTCCATCAACTACAACTCTCTTCTTTGGATGCTACAGAGAATAACCCTGGAGAGCGACGGTATCCAGGTAGGAGCACCGTGAGACACAGAACTAGTATGGCCGCATCAACACTTGGCATTTCCTACACACTGGGACCTCAATCGGCCCTGGGGGGCTTCACGTTGCACACGGGTCCTTGGCTCCCTTCAGGGGTCTTCTGGTTTCCATCCTGTAAATTTCCAGATGGAACGGATCACTGTTGCCGCTGTGGTCAATTAATGACCTCAGCGGTGATGTTTCCCAAGTATGTGATATACCAGTGACGTGCCTTTGGAGACACGTCACCGCTGAGGGCAGTTTTGGCTAAAGTGGCAAACATGACCCTGTCTGTCCAGAAGTTTATAGGACAGGGAATTAAAGATGCAAAAAGGAGCCAGGGAGTAAGGAAATCATAGTAAAGTGGGGGGAAGAGGTGAGTATGAGTTTTTCAACAGGTATTACACAGTGCAGGGATCTTTTCAAAATCAGTACCTGAAACTGTAGGGCATGATTACTAGATGTGATAGGGCAATTTTTTCTGATACGTTGCTTTGTTGAGCCACTGTGTCCCTAGTTCTGTTTTGGCTCCCTGTATGCTAATCAACAGTATTGGTACTGGGAGGAGGAGACGCCAGCATTTCTCAGTGGGCATCTCCTCCTCCCTGACTGTGAGCTGTCCAATCACAGCGGACCACGTCACAGCCATTGAGAAAAAACTGCTCACCTTCTCCCTGGCTGTGACGTGGTCCGCTGTGATTGGCCAGTTCACAGCCGGGGAGAAGGGGATGCCCACTGAGAAAAGCTGCTGTCGTCTCCTCCCCATACCAATGCTATTGAGGAGCATATAGAGTGCCAAAACAGAATGGGGGCACAGCGACCCAACGAAGCACTGTATCTGAAAATAAAAATTGCATTATCACATCTAGTAAACATGCCCTACAGTACCAGGTACTGATTTTCTAAAGTTCCCTGAACTATCATGTACATTTCATTTCCCTGACTGGTATTATAATTTGGAAATTTCCAGCCCAGCACGCTGCTTTTAAAAGATATTTTATTGCATTCAATAACACCTTATGAATGAACTCTCTATTCTGATGCATTTTCTATTTCAGTACTACCGCCGCTGCACACACCCATATATAATTCATTCAATAGATATATATGGCATATCAAAGCCTATTAATAAAGAAAAACATAGAAATCTTACAGATCTCATAAATCAGATGTAATTTTGCAAGACTTGTGTAAATCATTCCAGATGTGTAGTGCCTGGTACAAAAAAAAGATAATGTGCAAATTTTGGGGGAAACACTTTTAGGTTCTTAAAAGCCGACCAGGGGTCATAAATTATGTTTACTGCAGGGTTAAACCTTCTTTCCTAAAAAGTATTTCAGCTGTGACATGGAAGTTTTGTATATCCTGTATTGAAAACAGCCAACACAGTCAGTGGGATATACTGTAAGAGGGATGGCATAGCTACCTAATAGGACAAAGCAGAATATTGAGTTTTACTTTACGTCAGATTCACAGAGGAGAATTTAGGAAGCAATAAACAGATCACTATCGAACAAAAGAAACAAGAGAACCATATATATATATATAAAAAAAATTGCAGTAGTTAGCTTTCCCCTCAGCATGACTGAGAATTCGAGAGCTACAAAGTGTTGAAAATCACGTAGGTGGAAAGAACTTATTATCAACACCACTGAACAACAACAAAAAGATTAAGAAACTCCTACAATAATTGCTGTAAACAACACAAACCTACGGCAAAGAGGAGAAAGAAACAATATATCCTGCACCTTACAGATGCCGTTTCTACTTGCTTGAATCATCTTAAATTACAGTACTATAAACATTTACAATAGTCTAAACCTTTTCAATGTCAAAACTTTATTGTACCTACCTAATGGAAAATATCACAATGTAACATGATTGATATATTTCAACTATAAAACATGAGGGAGACAAAATTACTAAAGCCATTATAACGCTGGTAGGAAAGGTTATTTAAAACCTACCATGAGGCTACACTTGCTTAGGGATTATTGGGGGACAGAGTTATTAGTTAAATTTTATGCTTGTGTAATATAAAAATCACACATACAGTATAAATTCGTGGGTAGTTATTACGTGTCAAAGTAACAGTTACGCTGATATCCCATCCTCGATGCGGTGCTTTGTATTTAAATAGAGATGACACATGACCCTCCATCAGCAGCCATTTTACGGACAGGACCTCTGTGCCAACAGCACATTAAAACTTGGTAAACAAGAGGGCATACCTTATGAAATATAGAAAATTATGCAGAATACCAGCAAAGGCTATATTAGTAAGTACCATATAATCATGTAACATACAAATTGATAAACAGTAACATGAAGACAAAGAGACACACAAGTAACAACTAAAAGTGGCTGTAGGAAGGGCCTGGCAAAGCATCACAAGGGAGGAATCTTAGCATGTGGTGATGTCCATGGGTTTACAATTTCAGAAAGTAGGCTTTTGCTTACGGTTGAGCGAACACGTGGAAGTTTGGGTTCACCGTGGACCCGAACTTGACCCCGAACCCCATTGAAGTCAATGGGGACCCGAACTTTGGGGCAATAAAATGGCTCTAAAAAAGTCATAGAAAGGACTACAGGGCTGTAAAATAAGGGTAAGAGCAGGACAATTGCCCTGCAAACAAATGTGGATAGGGAAATGAATTAAAATAACATAACAAAAATAATGATCTTGAACTAGGAGGTGGAGGTCAAAGTGGAGTAGGAGGTTGAGGAGGCAGTGTATGTGGCAGTGTAGGTGGAAGCGGTGGTGGAGGAGGTAGCCAACACTATTTTTTATATTTTTTTATAAATTTAGGAAGACCCTAAAACATTGGGAAATATAAAAAAGAAAACAAAGAAAAAATGAGCTGCAGTATAACAATGGCTGGGTGCAGCCGGTATAATTGTCTATTCTGTACAAGGTACGGACATGTCCTGTGGGATCCATGCCTGATTCATTTAAATGAACGTGAGCTTCTCCAAGGCGTAAAGGGAAAGCTCAGGCCATGTGCCATATTTGGAGACCCATCAGTCAGTACGTGTAGGCGTGTGCACACATACTGCTGCAACATGTTGCTGAAATGCTGCCTCCTGCTAAGACGTTTCATATCAGCTGGTGGTGCTGGTTGTTGTGGCTTGCTGACAAATCTTTTCCACATTTCGGCCATGCTAACTCTCCCTTCTGAGGTGCTGGTTGTGCCCCAGCTGCGTTGCTGACTTATTCCTCCTCCTCTGTCTTTGCCTTGTGCTTCCACTGAGCCTCCGGTGTTAGGTAGGAGTGCCATTAGCAGCGCGTCTACCAGCATACGCTTGTACTTGCGCATCTTCCGATCACGCTCCAGTGATGGAATTAAGGACAGCTCGTTGTCCTTGTAGCGGGGATCCAGCAGAGTGCCCACCCAGTAATCAGCACTGGTTAGAATGTGGGCAACTCGGCGGTCATTGCGTGAACACGGTTCCTCCTCATCATCATCCTCCTCCTCCAGAACTGTGCCGTAGCTAGACAATTGTATACCTGGCCCCTGTTGGTGCAGAAACCCACCCTCCGAACCACTTGTGAATAACTGGACTGATAACCGTGGAAACGGTCCCTCTTCCTACTCTTCTTCCTCCTGTGCCACATCCTCTTACATCATCGCCTGAAGCGTTTTTTCAAGGAGACAAAGAAGTGGGATAGTAACGCTGAGGACTGCATCATCGGCACTGGCCATAATGGTGGAGTACTCGAAACACAGCACACACGTCCTGCATGGAAGCCCACTTGTTGGTGGTGAAGTGGTGCTGTTCCGTAGAGCGACACACCCGTGCGTGCTGCAGCTGAAACTCCACTATCGCCTGCTGCTGCTCGCACAGTCTCTTCAGCATATGCAAGGTGGAGTATCACCTTGTGGGTACGTCGCAAATGAGGCAGTGAGCGGGTAGGCCGAAGTTAAACTGCAGCGCAGACAGGCGAGCAGCAGCAGGGTGAACCTCTGCACCACCAAATTCAGCACATGTGCCAGACAAGGGATGTGCGTCAAACCGTTTAGGCCCAGAGCTGCTAAGAGATTTCGCCCATTATAGCACACCACCAGGCCAGGCTTGAGAGTCAGTGGCAACAACCACTCATCGGTCTGTTGTTCCATGCCCGTCCACAGCTCCTGCGCAGTGTGGGTTTTTTCCCCAAAAAGATGAGTTTTAACCCCTTAAGGACGAAGGGCGTACATGTACGCCCTTGTGTCCTGGTACTTAAGGACCAAGGGCGTACATGTACGCCCTGTGAATTTCCGATCACCGCTGCGCACATGGCGGTGATCGGAACAAGATGCCTGCTGAAATCAATCAGCAGGCACCTTGGCACAATGCCCAGGGGGGTTCTGTGACCCCCCATGTCAGCGATCGCAGCAAACCGCAGGTCAATTCAGACCTGCGGTTTGCTGAGCTATCTGTAGTCTCTGATCCCCGCGGTCTGTGACCGCGGGGATCAGAGACTAAAATATGCCCCAGCTCTGGGCACATTGCTGACCCCCTGCTATAAACTGCTGACATCTGTGCTGCAGATGTCAGCAGTTTAACCCCTTCTATACCGCGGTCCGTACGGACCGCGGTATAGAAGGTGTTAACATGGAGGGAGCTCCCTCCCTCTCCCATCGGGGGACTGCTGTACCTTTGCAGCCCCCCCGACGGAATAGGATAGTAGAGGGAGGGAGCTCCCCTCTCTTCCCATCACCCGCTGCTCTCTTATGGCAGCGGGTGATGGTTACCATGGCTTTCAGAAGTGTCCTGCTTGCCATGGTACTGAAACTCTGAATGAGCTTTTGCTAAAGGCAAAAGCCTATTCAGACTTTGTGAAGTAAAAAAAAATACAGTAAGTACACTATATAGTGTACTTACTGTATTATATAGACACCAGCTTACTGTATTATATAGGCACCTGCTCCTGATGAAGGGGAATGTACCAGCCCCAAAACGCGTTGAGCCACATATGTATTTGAATAAAAGTGATTGATCTGAAGCTTCTGGTTCTCCGGCTGCCATCATTCACTAAGACCTACAGGCGATCCTGGCCGGGGGGTGTTAATCCCAGGTGTCTTGAGTTTATCCTGTGGACAGCCCCATAGTGAAGTAAGTGCATCCTGTTTTATTCCAGGATCTCCAGGAATACTTTGCTTTTATTTATTTTACTGGTAACTACTACTGATTTTATTGATTTTACTGTGGACACTCTCCCAGAGTCAAGTGTGGTCCCCACAACTGATTCTGATACTAAGAGTAGCCTCCTTATTAATATTTCACTATTTGTATATGTTATAAATCATTAGACGAATTTTATCCGCATTGTACGATTCAGTCTATATCTTTAACATATCTATTCCTTGTAAAGTCCCTCTTGGCGCTCCCTATCCTCCATTTTCCCCTTCCCTCGGGTTAGCTGTTACCCTAGGTGTCAGTGGTGAGGACAAGTGAGGACATCGCCCTACTGACTACCTAGGGCAGGGGTCTCAAACTTAATTTGCCTGGGGGCCGCAGGAGGCAAAGTCTGGGTGAGGCTGGGCCGCATAAGGGATCTCACGGAAATGACGTCTGCGCTAGGCGCGAAGTACCTTATTTTTTGCTCTATAAGATGCACCGGCCCATAAGACGCACCTAGATTTTTGGGGAAGAAAATAAGAAAAAAATATATTTTTACCAAAAGGTGTGTTATTGGTGGGTTTGGAACTAATGGTGGTCTGTGCATGACACTGTTATGGGGGGGATCTGTGACAGGCACTGTTATGGGTGATCTGTGACGGACACTGTTATTGGGGATCTGTGACGGACACTGTTATGGGGGATCTGTGGATGGCACTGTGATGGGGGATCTGTGGATGGCACTGTGATGGGGGATCTGTGGATGGCACTGTGATGGGGGATCTGTGGATGGCACTGTGATGGGGGATCTGTGGATGGCACTGTGATGGGGGATCTGTGGATGGCACTGTGATGGGGGATCTGTGGATGGCACTGTGATGGGGGATCTGTGGATGGCACTGTGATGGTGGATCTGTGGATGGCATTGTGATGGGGGATCTGTGATGGACACTGTTATGGGGGACCTGGGGATGGCACTGTTATGGGGGATCTGTGGATGGCACTGTTGTGTCATCCACAGACCCCCACCCCATACCAGTGCCATCCACAGACCCCCCCTCCCCCTTAACAGTGCAATCCACAGATCCCCCCATCCTGCCGCTCACAGTCCTGCACTATAAAGTTATACAATGTCCCCTCATTCATAAAATATCCCCTTATTCATTAAATCATGCCCCTTCACCTATTACTGAAGTTACCAATAATTGCAGGAGCTGACGAATAATGCGGGCATGTCGGCTGGGCGGACGGCAGGCCGCAGCGTGACTCACTGATGTCACGTGCCTGCGCCGCCTGCTTCATTTATAAAGTAGGCGGCGTGGGCACGTGACATCAGGGAGTCACGCTGCCGTCCGCCCAGCCGATATGCCTGCATTATTCGTAAGCTCTTGCGATTATTGGTATCTTGAGTAATAAGTGAGGGGGCATTATTTATTGAATGAGGGGATATTTTATGAATGAGGGGACATTGTATAACTTTATAGTGCAGGACTGTGAGCGTGTGATTTTTTTTACTAATGCGATTTCATTCATTTTTGCGAAGGCGGGCCACAAAATATTGTACTGAGGGCCGCAAATGGCCCGCAGGCTGCGAGTTTGAGACCCCTGACCTAGGGCTTGTTTCAGGGTAAGCCAGGATTATTAAACCTCCTAAATGCTTGTAAAGCACAGTACATTGCCATTGGATGTCAGATTCGTGGTATTATAAGAATATATAAAAAAAAAAAACATTCTCTTAGTACATTTAAAACTAAATCGCAAAACATAAAAATAAAAAATTAAAAAGCTATTAGACTGCCAAAACACAGACAACATAGACTCACTCCTCAGGGACCTAAACTTTAAAAAAAAAATTCACATAAAACCCTAGTAGATTCTAGAAGCATTGTAATAGCAATTTGCTGGCTGGCGTCTGATTGAGCCTGTAAACACGGATGAAGATAGTGAAGTTTGGCGTTCTTTTTTTTTTTTTCTCGTAGCCTATGCACTCACTAATATAATTAAAATAAAGCTTGTCAAGGATTTGCCGTTGTGTTGTTTATATGTGGATTTGTGGAAAGGAATTACAGATTTAAGGCATTTTGCAAAAGATTATTTGCCAGCAGCAATATTTAGTGCAAAGCACATATTTTTATTAACAATAATTTCAAGAGCCAGAAAATATTGATATGATTATAGCCAGAGGCAGTAAAAAGGATCGTAATGAGGTGGTGGTAATCAGAGAGAGTAGTGAGGGTTGCTTTGACTAATGACTATATGAACACCAATGTACATTATTCATAGAGCTTCCGATTAAAGGAAATCTAAAATGTAACACAAGGTTCTTAGTTACAAAATCTGCACTTATCTGCATTTCAAATGCAAGCCGTACTTAAAGATCTTGGACTAATTCTGAGCAGACAGGTCTTTCCATATATTAACCTGTAGTGGATGTATTCATTTCAAAAGATTTGCCATGTATACATAATGAACTATGGTTAACCTGTTTAGGGCCGTGGACAGGTGAGTGGTCTTGGGCTTTAAACCTGGGCTACTGGTGTGGCTAAAAAGTTCCTGTTACAACAGTATAGCAGGAGCAGGTGTTATATGTACAAGCATAGGTAAAAGAAATAAAAACACTAAATAAAATATAAAAAATAAAAAAAATCGCACCACCTCAGTGATGGCTAACCTCCGGCACTCCAGCTGTGGTGAAACTAGGACTCCCAGCATGCTCCATTTCTTTCTATATAGTTCTGAGAACAGCCAAGCCAGTGTGCATCTTGGGAGGCTTTCCAAAGCTGGAGTGCAGGAGGTTAGCCATCACAGACCTATGTCAACCCAACCTATCGCATTAGCTGCTTCTTTATATGCACATCACATATGAAAATGACTAAAACAATATAGACAACTCATGCTATCATTTTTAGTTGAAACCAAGTTTTTTCTGTGCTGTTTTTATTTTTACATTTTTGTCGCAGTTTTTGATATGGTTTTTATTTTACCATTGCAATGGGCATTTTGGATATCAATTTTGTGTGGAATCCACACAAAAAATGAACGTGCCCCTTCTTTTATTTACCATGTGGTTTTTAAAACTGAAAGAGGAAAAGCACCATGCTGTGTAAATTACCATGTTATTCTCCCATTTAAACCAATGGAAGGTGGATTGCATGAGTGTTCTGAGTGGATTTTTAGGTGCAGGATCCACATTAAAATTATCTGCATGAGCTCACCCTTGCTGTAAATTTCCAAATTTCAAGGTGTTGTCCAATTATTTAAAAAGCTCCTCAAAGCCTCTAATTGTGATAAAATAATAAAAGAACCTATACTCACCACCTAATATCCTGCTAATTCAGCACCACCACTCTGGTCCTCAACTCTGCTCTGTATTTGAACAGCTGCAGCAGTGACTTAGCTTTAAACCCATGTGATTGCAACATCCAATCATTGTCCTTATCAGTCATGTGTAGAGTTCAGTGCACACCTGGAAATTCGGGATCGACAGGTTCGGCCGAACTTCCCAAAAAAGTTCAGGTTCCGAACTTAACCCGAACTTGACCCCGAACCCCATTAAAGTCAATGGGGACCCAAACTTTTGGGCACTAAAATGGCTGTAAAAAAGTCCGGGAAAGGGCTAGAGGGCTGAAAAAGGCAGCAAAATGTGGGTAAGTGCCCTGCAAACAAATGTGGATAGGGACATGACTTTAAATAAAATAAATAAAAATTAAAGTCTTGATCTAGGAAGAGGAAATGGATACGGAGTAGGAGGTTAAGGAGGCACCAGGTGGGAATGCCATCAGCAGCGCGTCTACCAGCGTGCGTTTGTAGTCACGCATTTTTTAATCATTAACAGACGTTTTTACCAAATTTGGTTCCCCGTCAGCAATGCACCGCAGCAGTTTTTCACCGGCAAAATAGGGTTAATATCATCCACTAATGGAACAGACGATTTTTAAAAATGTAGGCCCCTGGCAACCAGGCGGGAGGGGTTTATTCACGGCAAAATGGGGTTCATGTCACCCACCAATGGAACAGGCGATTTTTAGAAATGTAGGCCCCTGGCACCCAGGAAGAGGAGGGGTTAATTCACGACAAAAATGGTAATATTGCACCCAACAATTTACAGTTGTGTTCAAAATTATTCAACCCCCAATACTGTAAAGGGTTTTAGGGAATTTAGTGTACATTTGTAATTGTGTTCAGAATGAAATGTTACAAGGACTTTTTAAAGAACTAAAATGACATCAATTGTTTTTGTAATACAGTATTAAATGTTTTTTTTGTGATTTCTTCATTGACACAATTATTCAACCCCTTAAAGACTACCACTTCTAAGAACAGAGGTTCATTCAAGTGTTTTCGATCAGGTATTGAAAACCCCTGTGGATGTCAAGGAGCAGCAATCAAGCATAATAAGCACCAATTAGGCAGATGTAAAATGACTGTAATACTCAGCTCCTTCTAGACATTTACTGGTGTGTTTACAAACATGGTGAAGTCAAGAGAATGGTCAAGGAAGACAAGAGAAGAGGAGATTTCTCTTCACAGGAAGGGCAATGGCTATAAGAAGATTGCAAAGATGTTAAACATACCAAGAGACACCATAGGCAGCATCATTCGCAAATTCAAGGCAAAGGACACTGTTGAAACGCTACCTGGTCGTGGCAGAAAGAAGATGCTGACTTCGACTGCTGTGCACTACCTGAAGCGCAAAGTGGAGAAAAGTCCCCGTGTGACTGCTGAGGAACTGAAAAAAGATTTGTCAGATGCGGGTACTGAAGTTTCAGCTCAGACAATAAGGCGCACACTGCGTAATGAAGGCCTCCATGCCTGAACTCCCAGGCGCACCCCCTTGCTGTCTCCAAAGAATAAGAAGAGTCGACTGCGTTATGCCAAAAGTCATGTGGACAAACCACAAAAGTTTTGGGATAGTGTTCTGTGGTTCTGTTAGAACTGTTTGGGCCCATGGATCAACGCTATGTTTGGAGGAGGAAGAACAAGGCCTATGAAGAAAAGAACACCTTGCCTACTGTGAAGCATGGCGGGGGGTCAATCATGCTTTGGGGCCGTTTTGCTTCTACAGGTACAGGGAAGCTTCAGCGTGTGCAAGGTACCATGAATTCTCTTCAGTACCAGGAGATATTGGATGAAAATGTGATGCAGTCCGTCACAAACCTGAGGCTTGGGAGACGTTGGACCTTTCAACAGGACAATGACCCCAAGCATACCTCCAAGTCCACTAGAGCATGGTTGCAGATTAAAGGCTGGAACATTTTGAAGTAGCCATCGCAGTCACCAGACTTAAATCCGATTGAGAACCTCTGGTGGGACTAAAGAAAGCAGTTGCAGCGCGCAAGCCTAAGAATGTGACTGAACTGGAGGCTTTTGCCCATGAAGAATGGGCGAAGATACCCGTAGATCGCTGCAAGACACTTGTGTCAAGCTATGCTTCACGTTTAAAAGCTGTTATAACTGGAAAAGGATGTTGTACTAAGTACTAAGATTGAATGTCACTTGGGGGTTGAATAAAACTGATAATGATGTGAGCACAGAAAAGTACATTTGTGGTTATTTCATTATAAATGTTATGTTATATTTGTCTGACTTACAAGTGCCTCTTTGATTTAATTGTAAACAAGATGACTGAAATGATCAAAATGAATGTCAAACTGCCCAAAACACTCAATTTCAGTGGGGGTTGAATAATTTTGAACACAACTGTAAAAGAAGATTTTTCACATTTTCAGTCCCTGTCACCTATGCAAAGCACGGGTTTGTACCCGGCAAAAATGCTAATATTTCATCCAACAATTTAAACGAAGATTTTCAGCATTTTCGGTAACTGTCACCTATGCAGTGCAGAAGTTTGTACCCGGCAAAAATTGTAATTTTGCACCCAATTTAAAAAAAGATTTTTCAAATTTTTGGTCCCTGTCACCTATGCAGAGCAGGGGTTTTCACCCGGCAAAAATGGTAATTTTGCACCCAACAATTTAAAAGAAGAATTTTTCCGCATTTTAAAAGAAGAATTTTTCCACATTTTCAGTCACTGTCACCTATGCAGAGCAGAGGTTTGTAGAAGATTTTTCTAATTTTCGGTCCCTGTCACCTATGCAGTGCAGGGTTACTTGACTGCAAAAAATTGGAATATGTCAATCCCCGAACTCCCAGACGGATTAACTATATTATTGTCCCAGCACATATGCAGCACAGGCAGCAAAGGTAATTCCTGGCCTTAAAAATATGATTTTTTACCCCACCCATGAATAACATGGATTTAAGTGGTATATTTTGGGGTGTAGGACCTCATCGTTCTCAACATTATCTTCCACCCAGTCTTCTCCCCTACCCTCTTTGTCGGTCTGCACACCGCAGAAAGCCAGAGCAGTTGGCACCTGTGTTTGTCATCTTCAGAGACGTGCTGCGGTGGTCTTCCCATGTCCTCATATTAAAACCTAAGTGGTTGGGCATCCATGCACTCAATCTCTTCCACTTCTGGGGCAGGACTATGGTTATGTCCCTGGGAAACCCTGCCAGCAGAGTCATCAAAAAGCATAAGAGACTTCTGCATGACTTAGGGCTCAGATTGTTTGGATGATTTGCAAGGGGTTGAGGTGAAAGACTGATGGGTATGGGCTGCAGGTGCCAACTCTGAGCTTTCAGCAGTGGGAGACAATGTTAAGGTACTGGCGCCACTGTCAGCCTCCTAATCTACTAGTGCATGTACTTGTTCTGGCCTAACCATTCGTAGTGCGGCATTCGGGCCTACCAAATAAGGCTGCAGGTTCTGTCGCCTACTCACAACTGAGGAAGGTGTTTCACTTGGACCTGTAGTTGGCGCTGAATGGCCACGTCCTCTCCCAGCAACAGGAGCCCCAACAACAACACCACGACCATGCCCACGTCCCTTATTTGATGTTCTCCTCATTGTTTGCGTTCACCAACCAAACTAACAGATGGTTTATCTCCAGTGTCAATTTAACTGCCAAAAGTCAACAATTAAGTTCACTAACAGAAAGGCAGTGCCGTGTCATAAACAGAATACATTTATTTAGGTCACACAACAGTGTAACGGAGCAATTCAATATAATTACTTCATTATCACTAAAAAATTTATTTTTCAAACCAACAATGTAAAAGCAGAAGTTAAAGGTTTAATCTGACTGTCAGAAATGCAGCGTACACCGCAAATGTGCTATCTAAAATCCAGTGTGTTTGCAATCAAATATGTAAATGCGGAGTTCGAAAGGTTACTTAAAATAACTGAAATACAGGGTAGGGCTCAGATCTTCTATGTAGCATAAAACCAGTGTTTATTGCAACAAACTACAGAAATGCAGTATGTCACTGCTAAATTTTAAAATACGTTTTTGTGCGTTGTATGCAAAACTTCTCTGTGGAATAACAATATGAGTTTATTTTCCCCAAAGACAGAAATGCAGGATGTCACTGCTAAATTTTAAAATAGGTTTTTCAGCGTTCTATGCAAATGTGCTCTGTGGCACAACAGTATGGGTTTATTACAGCAACTACAGAAGTGCAGTATGTAATCCCAAAAATTATAAAACAGGTTTTTCAGCATTGTATGCAAACGTGCTCTGTGGCACAACAGTACGGGTTTATTACAGCAACTACAGCAATGCACTACGTCACCGCAAAATTATAAAACAGGTTTTTCAGCGGTGTATGCAAACGTGTTCTGTGGTACGACAGTACAAATTTATTACAGCAACTACAGAAATGCACTATGTCACCGCAAAATTATAAAACAGGTTTTTCAGCAGTGTATGCAAATGTGTTCTGTGGTACGACAGTACGGATTTATTACAGCAACTACAGAAATACACTATGTCACCGCAAAATTATAAAATAGGTAATGTAGAGGGACTTGACCTCCACTGAGCTACCAAAAAAAAATTTGACTAATGTCCCTGTCAGGCTGGCACACATGCAGGTCACATGCAGTTCCAAGGACACTGCAGTTGCTAAAATGGCCACTGACCCCCACCTCAGTAACAGATGTATTAAAAATTATTTTGCAGTATCACTGTGCTCAGGGCTGGGTACAAATATGTAGCATAGCACCCTCAATAATTGCTGTAGTTTGAAGAGTTCACACCACCAAGTTCAACAGATTTCTTCCCTAATCTCCCCCTGAGAGCACCAGCAGTAGCCTGTCCCTACACTTAGAGCAGCAAAGTGACGTGCGGCGCTACGTGACTCCAGCTTAAATAGAGGCTGGGTCACATGCTGTACTTAGCCAATCACAGTCATGCCAATAGTAGGCATGGCTGTGATGGCTTCTTAGGGCAAAGTAGTGAAACGCTCGTTGATTGGCTGCCCTACAGCCTTTCAAAATGTGTGAAGAAATTGCCAAACAACAAACCCGAACCCAAACTCTTACGGAAATGTTCGGGTGCGAAAAACCGCAATGTTCGGTACGAACCTGAACTTTACAGTTCAGGTTCGTTAAACTCTAGTCATGTGCCATATGCCGCTAAGGTTAGAAATTGGCTGCATTGGTGATTTAGGGTATAGGGCCCAATCTCTCTGCAGTCATGCAATCAAATCCCAACAGGAAGGACCGATGCAGGAAACAGTGGCGATTAAGTGGTGAGTATAGAATCATTATTTCATCACATTTAGGGGCTTTGTTTTTTTTTTTTTTTAAGTTAGACTACCCCTTTAAAGAATAAAAAATATTTAAAAAAGTTTTATTTTTTTTTACTTTTTGTACACTTCACTGCTTAGGAAAATAAAAAATAAAAAATATTTATATGGCTAAGTTCACTACCACAAGATGTGTAAAATCACTAAACAGTATTCGGTCATCTAAGACCAAAAATTAAGAGGTTAAGCAAGATTTATACATTTGAATATGACTGGCATGATTATTTAGCTCTTGTAATGCTTGTAGTCCTGTAGTAGCTCTGTAGTCCTACAGAGATTTAGAGAAAAAGTCCAGTTTGGACCACTGGTATTCAGAAGACCCCAGAACTTGGGCGTGAAGTGGCTGTCCCATACTCTCATATGCCATCTAGGTGTGTCTGTTTTTTCCCAGACCCATTCATTGGAAATGAACAAGAACAAGAAAGGTGCATGCTGTGCTATGTGGCTGAAGTCCAGACACCACCTAAATCAGGCGATAAAGAGGACCTGTCAGCTGTCCTGACATGCCTGTTTTAGTAAATAATTGCATTCCTCAAAATTTCTGAAATATCTTTTCTTAGATCTCTGCACTGTTCTGTTCCTCTGTTATTCATACTGGGAATATATGAACCAATTGACAACTGGTTGTTGCCTGTTCAATTTCTTAATTCACATTTGCTGCTTTGTTTTTTTTTTATACAGCTACAAAATTCCTTGCATAGACACAGTGTATAAATGTATTTTTGATATTATGACTGCCTACATCCACCACTAGAGGGAGATCACTGCATACTCCTTTATTATTGCTCTGTTTTAGAAACATAGCCACACAGAGGAACCAAGGAGTGCCTATAGCTTTATAGTACCTAGTCATAGAGGCTCGGCTCACATGGATCTCACAAAAAAAAAAAAAGGATCTATAATTCTTTATGGTAAGAGCAGTGAGACTATAGAACTCTCTGCCTGAGGAGGTGGTAATGGAGAACTCACTAAAAGAGTTCAAGAGGGGCCTGGATGTATTTCTGGAGTGTAATAATATTACAGGCTATAGCTACTAGAGAGGGGTCGTTGATCCAGGGAGTTATTCTGATTGCCTGATTGGAGTCAGGAAGTTGGCTTCTACCTGACAGGGTTTTTTGCCTTCCTCTGGATCAACTTGCAGGATAACAGGCCGAACTGGATGGACAAATGTCTTTTTTCAGCCTTCTAAACTATGTTACTGTGTTACTATGTATAATACCACATTCACTTATACCTTCTATAGATAAGTATTAAAGACTATAGTGCTAGCTGTCCTTCCAGAGTCTTTCTTTTTTTTTTTTTTTTAAATGATTAAACCCTTCTGTTATTTTCAAAAAATCCCTTCTGAGGAAGTAAAGATTAATAAACAACGGCTTCTTGTTCAGCTTACAGGTTTCTTCTTTATTTGGCGTTTTCGAGTTTGAAGTCTGTGGACGAATGCGTCTGTTTAGACAGCCTCGTACTGGAGGTCAAGTCACACTCTTCAGGACGATGCTCACATATCTTTTTGATCAAGTTGATGCGCTTACAAAAAAAAAAAACTATTTACACCATGATGTGCCATCTTAATGTCGAATTACTTTATTCATAGTCCATTCCACCAGTCAGGAGGCCGAGGAGATTTTCTGACTTATGGCTGACTCGAGAGAGAGAGAGAAGTGTATTTTGTGCAATAATCATGTTTGTTCTTCAGTGGAATAAAATGAATTAACATAAAAATGTCTTTATGCAATCATTTCCGAGAATAGAGGATCTACAAACAGTGCTAGCACTATAACCTGAGTCTAAATCTATGTTATTATTATTGTAATGAGGAGAATTTGATGGTATTTATTCAAGCTCCTTTCTACTTCAGGTAATGCATTGTTTGGTCACCTGCAAGAATTTTTCTGAACTATATTGAATGGGAAAGCGGGAATTATTGGAGCAGATGACTTGATAGAATCAGACTGTTTATAGATGGTAACAACAGATGATAGACTTGCTTTATTAGCTGATAGACATCTGCCATTGTTCTTAGTCAACTCCCTGCCCATTGTTCTGATTCAATCATTTCTTTTATTTTGGGAACAAAATTAATGCATGACCGTGGCCATAGAAAACTTCAATTTCTTTAATCAAAACACTTTTTTATGTATATCCATAATTACCAGTAAGAGAAAATCATTTGAAACACAATTGTATCGTTCTGACATCTTTACTGTTGCTTCGCAGTTCGCTGATATTAATGAATTGTAAGTCATTTTAGTATGTGAGCAGATGGAAATGATATGCTTTTTTTTTTGCATTTTGAATGCCTTCAGAGAGGCTAATCTAGGAGCGGTCACCCGATGCAGTTTCCAGAGGTGTCGATGCAGAAACCAAGCCAAGAATGGACATGTATTGTACTTTGTTAGCGTGATCTGGTTATAAACTACAATGGTATGGACAGCAGCACAGCTTGTTGGCCAATCCTGGCAAAAAGGGCAGGTATGACCAACAATAGTTTAATCTGAATGGAGGCCAACAAAGATCCATGTTTGGCAGATTCTTAATATGGCCCCCATAGTTAAATATGGATCCATAATGTACCTCTGTATGCTTACAATTTCATTTGAAGCATACGGTTTTTTTTTTTCTCATAAATCCATACACAGCAAATGAGAGAAAAAAAAAATCAAGTCATGGTGCCCTGGCTCCAGCACTGTCGTCCCAGGCTTTGGAGCTGCCACGCCAGGTGAAATGTGTCGGGCCACACCCACCATGACGCGCTGTTGTGCTACGCCCCCCCCCTCACCAGTGACACGTCAGCGTCCTTAGCAACAGGATGCAATGCCCTTTCTCCCCAAAGCGGGCGTGAGCTGGAGTAGACTAGAAGTGGGTGGATTGCCCAGCTGATCTATTCCTGTGTGCTAGTGTCTGACTAATGGAGTGCCGAACCATGACCTATCATGTTCTGATCCGGTGACTTGGTGCTCTATTTTAACCCCTCCCCAGCCTTATACCAATGCCAGTAAAAATCTGAGACTCCCTAGCTATGCTCCTGGTTCCAGTTCTGTCTGTTTGTTATTATATATTATTGACCTTGGCTTGCTTTTGACTAGTTTCTGCCTTGTGTTTTTGGTACTGTGTCCTACATCTGGTTCTGATCTCAGCTTGGCTATTTGACTACCCTCTCCTCTGTCTTTCGATGTGGTACTATATTGTCCTTCTGGATCCAACCCATTCCTGTACGACTCTGCTTTTCTGTGGTTTTTGTCTCTGTGTTTCGTTTATCTTGCACCTTAGTAGGATAGGGAATGTTGACCAGTTGCAGACTTGCCATATAGGACTTGCACTGCAAGTAGGCAGGGAAACTAGTGGAGTTCCAGTTAGGGCTCACTGTCCGTGTCTTCCCTACCGACTGTCGTAACAGATGGTTAATTGCATTCCTTCGGTGCTGTAAATAGGAACCAAGTGCCAATGGCTCTGTAATATGGTACTGTAGGGACTCTGTCAGTATAGTACATCATACAGTACATCATACAGTACATCATCTGTGCACATCATACAGTTACATCATTTGTGCACATAACTTGTGCACAAGGACTAATTGTAATATACTACTAACTGAATACATATGTTTGGCAGTGGTGACACATTTTATCTTTGTGGATAATGACCTGGACAACATATTATCATTAAAGGGGCTATGCCATAATTGATCTAAAAAATGAAAATCAGGCATCATCTAGTACATGAGAATGTTTTTGTAGCAAGCAAAGCAAGAACCAGCCCTTTACCTCACATGGATCCAGTTTTCCCACCATTCATTGTTCCAATTGCTGTGCTCAATTCTCTTTAGGATGGCAGCTGAGAGGGTGTGTCCTTTCTCAGGGGGTGTGCCCTCAAGAGGTATGTCATTTCTGCTGCTGCTCTCTCCCTGTAACTGTCACAGTGTTCAACAGTAAATACGACAGGTGGTAGTTGAAGGATGGAACTGAGCACATGCAACAACCTCAGTAGGTACACATCCATATTACTAGTATAATGAAGTAATGGGAATATGTTACAGCTGGAGGATTTTTGTAACAGAAAGTAAATAAAAAAGTAGCTATACAGTCGAGTCACATTATTATGACCACCTCCTACTTTCAATATTGGTAGCGTGAAGCTCATGAAGGGAGTCACGTGTGGTGAGCTGGCTTGGTGGGTATATATGGTGTGTGATAGGCTGTCTGCACACACATCCCTTGCTGCTGTTATGTGTAAAAGGGGCGATTTGTCAGATTTTCAAAAATTGATGATTATTCACTTTCTAGCCAAGGGTGGCAGTCCTTCAGAAACTGTGCAGTTTGGGAACTGTTTGCATGCTGCTGTGGTTAAAGTGTATTGTGAGTGGACAATTCACTACTGTGAATCAGCAGTTTGGAAACTGCGGAGCACGACATGCCATTGATGTGAGAGGTGAACATCAGCTACACAGGTGCGCAGGGGGGACTGACATGCTACAGTGGAGCAGCTTACTGCAAAAATGAACCAAGAAGCTACCAGGCGTGTGTAATAAGTCACAGGGCACCGTGGATGCCATTGTGGGCCCTGTGGATGGCACTAGGGGCACTGGAAGCCAGTGGGGGCATTGAGATGCTCCCTAGACATGTATAGCCTTTTCTTGGGTGGCCCAGACACACTACAGCCTTGGTGTTGCATTCCTTTGCAGGAAATTGTCCAGGCAGCTCCGCCTTCTATACTTCAGCCACTTAAAAAAAAAAAAAAAAAAAATTGACATGTACTGCATTTGACATCTGCTGTGCTACAGAGTACAGTGTATGATGTGATATTCTAGAGAGATAACATACAGGCAAAATCACATATATGTAGATTTTGCTCTTACCTAAACTCTAGCGACTCTGTTCTTTTGTTTTTGACCATACAGTGGCAGACAACTACTGGGTTATTTTCACCCAGGTGGCATCTTTTTTGTAGCGGTCGTGATTAGAGATGAGCTAACTTCTATTTTTAGTTCAGCGTCCAAAGTTCGGGTTCGGGTTATCGTAGCATCCCGTTATGGATTCCATAACGGCATTTGGAATCCATAATGGGGCTGCTTCATTGAACCGGAACCTTGGACAACCCTAAGGACCTGGGGTGACGTCACCGTGATATGATCAGTGCAGGGGGGGGGATAAGAGGTGATCCAGTGCTGAGCCACGCCCCCTGCACTGATCACATTGATAGTTTGTGACAACTGGCAATAACTGGAACATCAATGAATAGGAGCATGCACAGTCATCCCCCATGACTTGATCCAGTTTTTGAGGTTTCATGTGGCTAAAAATCTTTGCTTTAAATCTATCTTTCGTGTCCCTCCCAAATGCCACAGTTTGGAGCTAGGTGCTTGAAAATGTGAGCAGATCTTGCGACACCTGCCACTTCTTCAATTTTTATAACCTTAAGTCTTGGCCTTCTGGGTGCCACAATTTTTAATGTTAAGGAGAGTATATTGGTTCCTCAGGAGGTACATTGGTAGAATTTGCTGTATGTCACAGACCTAAAAATGTATTATTTATGAACGCTCTGAAATAAGCTATATTCAGTAAAACACCTAACACCTAAAAATAAGAGAAGACTAAGAATGTGCAAAATGAGTTCATAATTTACTATTTAGATGCTAGGTTAGTAGCTGTGGTTGCCTTTCCTCTACACTATAACCCTGTAAGAAAGAATGTTAACTATTGAATTAAACACACTAAAGCAGGTTGTAAGTTATGCCCAGTTCATTGTAAAATAGGAAAAGAAATTATGATAACGTCCCTTTAATTGACTGTAAGCTACTCCAGTAATTTCCTATCAGGATAGATTGGAGCTACACAATGCTTCCTCTGAGAGCATTATCTCACCTTTTATGTTTTTGGCAAATGGTCCATCATAAAACAGCAGCATCTCCTCTGAGCTTTACTTCCCAGCACTGGTATTTCATAGTTAACTAGGCTGCATTGATATCAGATTGCAATTAGACTGTAGATAGATGCACGTTAAAAAGGGGAGAGAGCGTTGTGTAGAACAACCTTCATCTACATGGATTTATAATGCACTCCCTTCTATTTAATTGCTTGGACTCGGGACAACATGAACACCTAATCACTGCTCTAAGAAAACCTTTACGTTATAAATGGGAGGGGCGGTTACTGTTCACTGTAATGTATTATAATAATCATCTGCTTAGCCATTTTTAATGGAAAGAAAGTTTACAGTTCCATTGTTGCGATTGGAATAGTTTATTGCTTAGAATTCAACAAAAGGTCATTTATGAATTGTAACATGCACCGGAGCATTATAGAGAGTCAGAAATAATGTGTTAAACCTGGCTGTCAAATAAAATGTTCACCAGTTCCAATTTCGTTTCTAACCAGAAGTCTCCTAGACATAATAGTGCATGCAAGAGACCTGGGGGTACTACACATTGTTTATTGTTATGTGATGTATCTTACTGTTTCCTTGGTGGTAGCTATGGCCAGAAGCAAAGCATGGAAAGGGTTGGCAGAAACAGGGTTAATCACCCTGTTCCTCCTCTCTTTGTAGGAGAGGGTTGGCCCTGCTTCCTTCCAAGAGGGGGAGTTCCTGTCCAGAGAAAGGATTCTTTAGAAAGAACTACTCCAGAAGACTCAAGTAAAGACTTGAGAATGACTGATCAACATCTACAGACACTGCTGTAAGGTAAGGGACTACAGCCAAGTCACCCATCATCAAATATACATACACAGAAATGCAACAGCACTCTGCAACCAGCCCTCTGCCCTGCCTCTATGCTAGAAGTTATTAGAGGCGTTAGTGTACATTTTCATCAAAAAGTAATAAGCCACTCCCTGGATTTTATGTGTCTGTCATGGACCATAACAGGTAAGATTTAGCGTTAGGACCACTCATAGAGGCGGCCTTGGCGCGGTGAGTGGCTTATTACTTTTTGATCAAACTGTACACTAACGCCTCTGATAACTTCTAGCATAGAGGCAGGGCAGAGTGCTGGTTGCAGAGTGCTGTTGCATTTCTGTATTTGTATGTATATTTTGCCATGGCTATGTGCACCTGAATACAGGGACATGCTGACTAACCCCCCTTGTGTTTCTGTGTAGTATATGCTGGAGGTGTGGCGGCCTCCTTTCAGTCATGCACACCTGACTAGTTTGTCTGTCCTAGAGGCTGGTTTTAATCAGAGTAAGTATAAAACTGAATTTGCATTCATAGTACCTATGGCTCCAGGAAGAGTACACAGTGGGCTCAGCATGCATGTTGGTACCTGCGTCCCTGGATCTAATGGAGGCTGTTATGGCACCATAAAGGGTTAATAAGCACGGTGGATCCTAGCATGCATGCTGGGCCCGCACTCACTGGATTTTATGTGGCTGTCGTGTCCCATAACAGGTAGGATTTAGCGTTAGGACCACTCATAGAGGTGGCCTTGGCGTGGCGAGTGGCTTATTACTTTTTGATCAAAATGTACACTAACGACCTCTGATAGCTTCTAGCATAGCGGCAGGGCAGAGTGCTGGTTGCAGAGTGCTGTTGCATTTCTGTATTTGTATGTATATTTTGCCATGGCTATGTGCACCTGAATACAGGGACATGCTGACTAACCCCCCTTGTGTTTCTGTGTAGTATATGCTGGAGGTGTGGCGGCCTCCTTTCAGTCATGCACACCTGACTAGTTTGTCTGCCCTAGAGGCTGGTTTTAATCAGAGTAAGTATAAAACTGAACTTGCATTCATTGTACCTACTAATAGCCATCTGGCTCCAGGAAGAGTACACAGTGGGCTCAGCATGCATGTTGGTACCTGCGTCCCTGGATCTAATGGAGGCTGTTATGGCACCATAAAGGGTTAATAAGCACGGTGGATCCTAGCATGCATGCTGGGCCCGCACTCAATGGATTTTATGTGGCTGTCGTGTCCCATAACAGGTAGGATTTAGCGTTAGGACCACTCATAGAGGTGGCCTTGGCGTGGCGAGTGGCTTATTACTTTTTGATCAAAATGTACACTAACGACCTCTGATAGCTTCTAGCATAGCGGCAGGACAGAGTGCTGGTTGCAGAGTGCTGTTGCATTTTTGTGTTTGTATGTATATTTTGCCATGGCTACGTGCACCTGCATACAGGGACGTCCTGACTGACCCCCCCCCCCCACTTGTGTTTCTGTGTACCCAATCATCAAATAACTACTAGGCCAGTATCACCTAAGTGCTGAATTACCACCAACCAACCTACTGCTACTGTATGTATTTTAAGTTCTACGTTGCACCTAGTAAAAGACTTTGTTATGGTTAACTCTGGCCTCCTTCTTCAGGAATAAACCATGACACAGCACTTCATCAGGGCCACTATCAATCCTTTCCTTACACCGGTTCCTCAGGGGCTCGCTGTAAATGAAGGTAAGACTTTTGTTCTCTTCTGGATCCACATACTTAGTTACACATTAGAGCAGTTTTGGGAAATACTATGGTCACCGTCTGGAACCACAGACATCAAACTCAAAAACTGCTACGACTCATTCTTAAAGGGGTTGTCTCACTTCCGCAAATGGTATTTCTGATGTAGAAAAAGTTAATACAAGGCACTTACTAATGTATTGTGATTGTCCATATTGCTACCTTTGCTTGCTTTATTCAATTTTCCATTGTATTATACACTGCTCATTTTCAGGGTCACGGCCACCGCTGCAGTGCAGAAACGAGGTGAAATGGATGGGAGCTGCAGTACTTGTGTGCCTATGTGCACTCTCACTGTTCCAGCTATCAGAGAAGCCAGCGCTGTTTCCTATAGTGTGCAAGCACGGCACCCCTGCTGGACTGCAGGGTGATCATAACTATGGAAACGAGCAGTGTATAATGCGATGGAATATAAAAATGTATTAAGCCAGCAAGGGAGACAATATGGACAATCACTGTACATTAGTAGGTGCCTTATATAAATTTTGTCTACATGATAAATGCCATTTGCTTAAATGATACAAACCCTTTAGCCACCATGTTTCTCTTAGGCTGTTCACCATAACTTGTCGCAGGACCAGAACAACTTGGCTGCTAGGCACCCAGTTTATGTCTGCAGAGTCTAGCAGAAAACAAGTGCCAGCTTTCTAGCATCAGATCTACCAGAATGACCAGGGGGTACTAAAGAGTAGTGGGCAAGCAGGGCCAAAACCAGAAGAAACAGATAACGCCAAATCAGTAGAAATGTTGTTCATTCAGAAACAATCCAAAAGTCAGTTCACCAGGAGTCATAATGCAGGTGTTGAGAGCAGCACAATGCACAGGAGCTAGGACACATACAAAATCATAGGCAAAGACAAAAGTCAATACTACACTTAAATCTCCTGCCTAGCTCTGGAATTGAATTCTAAGTTAGGAACCTGATTGATTAGATGTCCAGGCTCATGGATAAGTTGACCAGCTGGGGATTTACCAGTCAGCAGAGCAACCCTCCTAAAACATTACTACATTAATTTCTATGGGGTCACCGAAAATAGCCAAGTGCTCGCTCTGCTATTTCCGTCTGCCCCATAGAAATGAATCGGAGTAGTGGCCGCTGAAGCACAGTGTGCTCCCATTCACATGAATGGGGAGAGCGCTTGGTGGTGGCCGGACCCCGGGAAACCCGGAGTCCTCCAGCCACCACTCTTCTAGCTCCGTTCTCGGTGTAGGTGCGGGTCCCAGAGGTAGGATCTTCACCTATCAGACAATGGGGGCATAGCCTAGTAATATGCCCCTGTGGTCTGTGATGGGAATACCCCTTTAAACCCAAGACTTGTCTCATGAAACATAGGCCTTCATACGGCTATGTGAATGGAGACTTTAAGAAGTTATGGCTCTTTGGAGGTGGAGAGGAAAATACTAAAGGGAAAATAATAAAATGTTTTGAACACCAAGGGGTTAACTATTGCATAGCAGGAATAGCAGTAAGGGGCTGAGTAATGAAGACTGAATATATGAGTGTTGGATCTGTAACTTGAATAGCAGAATAGGAGCAGAATTGAAAAGACCACTTGGGTCAACTGGCAATCTTTCAGCATCCTTTCAGTAGAGGAGAGGTCAGCATCAGGTCCAACAGCGCATCTCATGACAGGAGCCAGGAAGATGAACACCAGATGCTGAAGCATAAACACAGGAGCTGGAGCCTAGACACAGGAACTAAAGTGTAGAAACAAGAGCTGAACATAGTCAGCAACAGGACATGGTCTAGAAGGTTCAGGAACTAGATGTAATAACAAAGGGACAAACAGTCAAATAGTCCAGCCATGGTCTGGCTGGCAAGCTCTTGGCCCAACTAATGGCCTCACAATTTGATTGACACAGTAGAAAAATCATTGTAGTAGATCTCAAAATCAGGAAATAGTTGTAATGTGATGAAAAAAATGAATCAAGCCAGCAAAGGAAACAATATGGACAACCACAGTACATTAGTAAGTGCCTTATATTAACTTTGTCTACATGATAAATGCCATTTGCTGAAATGAGACAACCTCTTTAACCACCCTGTTTCCCTAAGGCTACCCCTAGGTTCTTCACTATAACTTGCTGCAAGACCAGAAAGACTTGGCTGCTAGGCCCCCAATTTATGTCTGCAGAGTCTAGCAGAAAACAAGTGCCTGCTTGATAGTATCACACCTACCAGAATGACTAAGGGGGACTAAAGAGTAGTGGGCAAGCATGGTCGAAACAAGAAGAAACAGATACCGCCAAATCAGCAGAAAAGGGATTCGTTCAGAAACAATCCAAATGTCAGTTCCCCAACAGTTCTAATGCAGAAGTTGAGAGCGGCACAATGCACAGGAGCTAGGACACATATAAAAGTCAATACTACACTTAAATCCCCTGCCTAGCTCTGGAATTTAATGCTGAGCTAGGAACCTGATTGATTCGATGTCTAGGCTCACAGATCCTTGAGTGTCTATGAAGTTCCTAAAAATTGTCTCAGGAATTTATATTTACAAGAGCTCATGCACACGACCGTATTTTCTTTCTGTGTCCGTTCCATGTTTTGTGCAGACCGTATGCAGAACCATTCATTTCAATGGGTTCGCAAAAAAAAAGGATGTTACTCAGCATGCATTCTGTTTCCGTATGTCTGTTCTGCAAATTCTATGTCTCACAAATCAATCTCCCACAAAAAAAATCACATGTACAGTCAGTTAGGAAAATACCCTCCAAGATTATTCTATATTGCATTGCGAAAAATTCTCACCTGGGGATAATTCATTCTGTGGTGTAAACATATGAAATAAGGAAGAACCTTCCAGTCTACAGAAGATTAGAACTTTAAATAGAATCTGAATATCCCATTCATACACTAGCAAATCCATGGCACTTTTCTTTGATGGTCCTATTCTCCCAGGTGGGAGTATCTCCATTTTTTTTTTTATTATTATACCTGTACTATAGATATTACAGCTTTCTGGTGACTAAAATTTTCCAAATATGGTGATCCTCAGATACCCCCAAATAATGTTTTTTTCTCATCTGTCTTGTAGACTCCATCACCGATTTCATCATATTTGCCAAAAATGATGGACATTAAGGAAAGTGGGGTCTCCGTCCCCTTTGTTTTCTGACGGATGGCTAGTGGGGTCCAGGTCTGTCACTACTTGAATTCCGGTTTTCTGTTCTTATTAAGACGCAGAAAAGAGCAATGTAGATGTGAACCCAGCCTAAGACACATAAAGAACAATTATTTTTATAATTATAAAGGTTTCTCTTTAACAGTTTCAATGTAGCGGAGATCTCCATTTCTAAGGAAGGACTTCATGACTTCTGTATATGTAAGGACACTTCTGTAAATCACTATCCTGGCTTTCAGATAATGATGGCATTATGACATAACAAGGCACAAGGGAGAGTTGAATCAAATAGTTGAAATTTGCTGATTGAAGTAATCCATGCCTAATCAGTCATTTCTGAATACATTAATATGCCGGCTCTGCTGTGCCATATTTGCACTATATCTTAAAATGACAACACTAAGTACTTTAAATGACAATGAATAATGGCCTTCATTTGTTGTAGTTAATGAAAGTGGATTTTTGGCTCTTTAGGCATGCTAAATCTACAAAGCACATAGTCATTTAAAATATCATAACTTCTGAGAATTAATAATTTTACATCCCAATTAAATAAGCAAATCAAGCCTATGTCTTGACATTGTACCTGCCCCCCATCAGACTATCACATATCATATCCAGGTTGTTTACTTGCAAAAAAATAATAATTATATATACATACAGTATCTCACAAAAGTACATACAGTATCTCATAAAAGTGAGTACACCTCTCACATTTTTGTAAATTCTTTATTAAATCTTTTCATGGGACAACGCTGAAGATCTGACACTTTGATACAATGTAAAGTAGTGTACAGCTTGTTTAACAGTGTAAATTTGGTCTGCCCTTAAAATAACTCAACACACAGCCGTTAATGTCTAAACCACTGGCAACGAAAGTTGAGTACACCCCTAAGTGAAAATGGCCAAATTGTGCCCAAAGTGTCAATATTTTTTGTGACCACCATTATTTTCCACCCCTGCCTTAACTCTCTTGGTCATGGAGTTCACTAGAGCTTCACAGGTTGCCACTGGAATCCTCTTCTACTCCTCCATGATGACATCACGGAGCTGGTGGATGTTAGGGACTTTGCGCTCCTCCACCTTCCGTTTGAAGATGCCCCACAGATGCTCAATAGGGTTTAGGCCTGGAGACCTGCTTGGCCAGTCCTGTACCTTTACCCTCAGTTTCTTTAACAAGGCAGAAACCAACTGTTTCTTTGCAGTTTGTACTGGAGGTATGGCTGACTCCATTTAGTCTTGCAATCCTGACTAGCCTGTCTGCCCCGTAGGCTTTTTAAAATTAGTGTAAGTATAAAGCTGTAGCCTGCTCTCCCTGCACTTACTAGAAGCCTTTTGGCACCAGGAGGGGTATAGATTGGACTCAGCATGCATGTTGATACCTGCATTCCCTGAACTTAAGGGAGGCCATTTTGGCACCAACCATGATAAAAAGCAGAGTGGACCCAGCATGCATGTGAAACCTGCACTCCCTGAATTTTATGGTGGCCATCATGGCACAAAACAGGTAGTATTTAGTGTTAGGTTCCCATCTTACATCTTGTCAGATGGGCCCAAATAATTTTGTACAAAATGTATTTGCCAAGAATCTCAAATTTACGAAATAAGCATATCATTAGCTCCAGAATATTTACTATTACTATGGCATTATTGTACTGGTTTGCTGAGTGATGTTGCATTGTATTTTTTTCTTTGTGTTTCTAGCCATGGCAGCGTGCACCTGCGCATTGGGATGTGCTGACTGACCCTCTATTTCTTCTTATGGCCTAAGCTTCATCTTTATGTAGAGCAACAATTCTTTTTTTTTTAGATCCTCGGAGAGTTATTTTCCATGAGATGCCATGTTAAACTTCCAGTGACCAGTATGAAAGATTGTGAGAGCGATAACAAAAGATTTAACACACCTGCTCCCCGTTCACACCTTAGACCTTGTAACACTAACAAGTGTGCGGAGGGAAATGGCTAATTGGGCACAATTTGGCCATTTTCACTTGGGGGTGCACTTACATTAATGGCTGTGTGTTGAGTTATTTTGAAGGCACACCAGATTTACACCGTTATACAAGCCGTATACTGACTACTTTACATTGTGTCAAAGTGTCAGATCTTCAGTGTTGTCCCATGAAACAATATATTAAAATATTGAGGGTTGTACTCACTTTTGTGAGATACTGAGATACTGTATATATATATATATATATATATATATATATATATATATTTTTTTTTTTTTTAATCTGAGATAAAAGAGGTTGTGAGCACAATTTGTTAATTGAGGAGTAGCAGGATCCAGGTTCTTCCTTGAAGAACAACAGGGTCCAGTTTCTATCTTAATGAATAGCAGAATCCAGTTTTGTTACTTGACAAACAGCAGAATACAGGTTACCGGTAACTGAGGAATATCAGAGTTCATATTTGGAGCACAGGGGAACAGACAAAGCCCAAGAGTAGGATTATTCCTTGGGAACTAGTAGACACAGGAAACAGCGACCAGGTGCATGCATTGGATTGATTAACGTGACAGCAGAACAGAGACTTAGAACAGTCAGGGGTCGGAACCAGTGGATACCAGGAGAAGCATCCAGAGTAGGAGAGTGTCAGAACCAGGATCTACAAGGAGCAGCGTCCAGAGTAGGCCAGCATCAGAACCAGGATATACCAGGAGCAGCGTCCAGAGAAGGCCTGTTTGAAAACAAAGAAATACCAGATGGGTATGGGAGCTAGTACATTGAGCAGAGACACAGTGCTGGACCTTAGAGCGAAGACTTGGAACAAGGTAGCATAAGGTAAAATGCACAAGAGCACAGAAGGAAAGGACAGGTCCATTTAAGAATACAATTGTAAATATATAGATCTTGGTATCGCCTGAATGAGGCAACTGACCAGGTATTTAGGGAAGATTTGCATGTTGTTACCACATTGTGGCTGCATTGTGTCCAAAGTCCATTTTTGCCACAGTTTTTTGGCAGCAGTGCATTTGTCTATAATCGCAGAAAAACACTGGGGGACATTTATCAAAAATTGTGTTCCCATATACCGGTCTTAATCCCCTGTGCGCTGGAGTAAGATATGCTTAATTTGTTAAAAGGCAAATGCCTCTTAATACATTAGTCACATATTTGGCGTCAAAAACTCAAGTCTGTGCCAGCCAGGAGATATTACTTACACTCTGTCCATAAAAAAAAAGCCCTCTGGCTCTGTAGATGAAAATACAAAAAAACTAGAAGAGCAGAGTAGGAGCAGAATTGAAAAGATCACCTGAGTCAACTGGCAACCTATCCTTTTAGTGGAGGAGAGGTCAGCAGCAGGTCCAACAGTGCAACTCATGACAGGAAGCAGGAAGATGGACACCAGATGCTGAAACATAGACAAAGGAGCTGGAGCCTAGACACAGGAGCTAGAACATAGAAACAAGAGCTGGAACATAGTCAGCAACAGGCAGAGGCGTACATAGAAGTCACTGGGCCCCATAGCAAGATTCTGATTGGGCCCCCTAACCCCGCCCACTATCCACCCCTGGCCCATCCCGCCTCCTGTCCTGACTCCTCCCCTGCCACACCCCCATTTTTCAATAAAGAAATGTATATATATGTTCCTACAGATAACACAGTGATGGCACTCTGATTACCGAAAATGTAGTAGTGTTACCTGCAGTCCTATGTAAAACCACAGATAACACTAGTGTAGATCATGTGGTAGTGTTACCTGCAGTACTATGTAAAACCACAGATAACACTAGTGTAGATCATGTAGTAGTGTTACCTGCAGTCCTATGTAAAACCACAGATAACACTAGTGTAGATCATGCGGTAGTGTTACCTACGTCATTAGTGTGCCTCCCACGGACCCCATGCTGGCGGCGCTGCCTCCTCTTCCTTCTTCTTCTTACCCCGCACAGAATGTCCTGATGTAGCTGCGTGAAGACATAGGAACACTGTCAGCATGGTGATGGTGACACACAGGGAGAGACACACACACATACAATAAATAGGATCACCAACATATTTCCTATATTATATATATATATATATATATATATATACGGAAAAACGAACAGCACTCCAAAAGTTCAGTGAAGTGTCCTCTTTATTCACCCGTGTGGTGCAACGTTTGGCTCAAGAGCAGAGCCGAAACGTTGCACCACACGGGTGAATAAAGAGGATTCTCCACTGAACTTTTGGAGTGCTGTTCATTTTTCCGTTTTTATTATTGGGGTTACACGCCAACCTCCTTGAACGAGCACCCGCTTATCCATTTTTTTGGTTGGTGCCGCCATTTTTCTTCAAGTATATATATATATTTGCAGAGAGAGAGAGAAAGACAGAAAGACAAATACATGCATAGACAATAGATACACATAAAGACACACATATATATATATATATATATATATATAGTGTGGTAAGGTGCAGGGTGCCGTCCTAGATGGCAGGTACGTGTCACCGAGGTTCATAGCCTCGGTGAGGTAAATGCCGTTTGTTGGTGTCAGTAGCAGGTAGTGCTACTGACACATTTGCTAGATAGCATGGCTGCAAAGCCGATCCGGGCCGGCTCTTACTGGGAGCAGCTAAAGTGTAGGGTGGGTGGCTGCTCCCCACGACCCAGTCCTGGTTTTGGGCTGGGTTTAAAAACTCAGCCAGCACTAGCAGCTGAGAGAGTGATTGTCTTGGAAGCTGCTGCTAGTGTTGTGGAGCTTTCTGGGCTGGAAGGACGTGCCCAGCAAGGAGGCGTGCAGCCGTCCTGGAACCCTGAAGGAGGATTGTCCTGCGGCTGGGCTGACAGCCAGGTGCGAACCCGCACATCAAACCTGCCAGGTGACTGGAACCTGTGTTTGGACTTTTTGTTTTCCCCTTCATTTGCTGATGGGTGTGACTTAACACCAATTGACTTTCTGCTGTTATTTTGATGCAAGTGTGAATAAAACACTGTTTTCTGCACCTTCTGGACTCCCTGTTGCCTCTATACTGCACCCGCACCGCTGTCTACCAGAGCGACTCCCCACAATAGACACATGCATTCATACAGATACATAGACACACACATATATCCATACACACACACACACACACACACATATATATATTATATATACATACACACAACACCCATACATAGATATATATAGACACATATATACATGCATACATAGAGATATATATATATAGACACATATATACATACATACATACATGCATTAATAGATATACTGTACACTATACACACATTACAAACATAGATTGGTCACTTACTTTTCTACTTGGAGGCTGCAGGAGAGGAGCAGTCAGGAGGCACGGAGGAGGAGGGGGAGCACCGCTGATGGCATACAGAGAGGTTTTTTCTCCCTGACCTTTGCATGCTTCCTTCCGAGAGCGCGGACCTGGCAGGATCAATCAACGTCAGCAGGCATGTGTATAGAGCCGGCTCCTCATTGGCTCAGCGTGCCTGCTGACGTATAATGTTGCTGCCCTGCGGTCCTCCAGACACAATTAAATAAACAGGGCTGGGGAGGGCCCGGGCCACCTCAATGCTGGCCCCTAATATCTATAGTTCAGCGACAGTCTCTGTCTGTGCAGAATAGGGGGCAGGGCCTTCCATGCGCTTCGGGCCCCCCTGTGCTGCGGGCCCCATAGCAATGGCGTGGTCTGCTTATATTGGCGGTACGCCACTGGCAACAGGACATGGACTAGAAAGTTCAGGTAATAAATGTAATAACCAAGGGACAAACAGTTAAATTGTCCAGCCATGGTCTGGCTGGCTGCTCTCAGTAGGTCACGCCCACCCACAGCAGCCAATGGCAGCACTTGATTAATACATTAGAAAAATCATTGCAAGTAGATCTCAAAACCAGAGAATAGTTTAACCATTGCTTTGCTGGTATAGCAGAGTGTGGCTAAAGTTTAGGAAGAACAACCTAGAAACATAGCAAATTAGCATTGTAGCCAAAATAGCAGAGTTGAATTTATAAAGGAGACCCAAAAAGCCACCCAGGTCAAAACGAATCCAACTAGTGGGGAAGACGTAGCAGCACAGGTAGTGGTAGGAGTGATCTCAGCCCCAGGCATCAGCCATGGGTACTTGACTAACCACTATAGCCATGATAAACTTGATTATGGTAAGTAAAATTTATTTGGGTAACATTTTTAGATTTAATTTTTTTCTTTTGTAGGCTCTGCAAGATATATTCCACTGGCACCTCCTACTAATCCTCAGAAAACACATAGGGCCAGATTTATCATTACACTTACATCTTACTCCACTTTTACATCTGCCCAAAGTCACTTTTAGTTAGTCAGATTTATTAATGGTAATGGTGTGGATTGACGGTAGCAGTTTATCCTTCAGTAAGCGGCTTTACAAAAGTCGCACGTCTTTACAAAAAAGTCGCATGTTCTATTAAAAAGTCGCATAAGATAAGCATGGTCCCCCTTGGAGTGAAATTGCGCATTTTTTTGCGACTTTTTTGCGACTTTTTAAATGGTTGCAATAGTAAATCTGTCTAGAGATTCATTTACATAAGACAACACGCCCACTTTCACAAAACTGGAGAGCTTAGTGCAGAGCTTGAAAAAGTCGCAAAAAAATGCGCAATTTTACCGATTGCGAATTTTTTTGCGACTTTTTCACTCCATTAAAGTGACTTTAGCTAATGATAAATCTGGCCCATTGTGTGTGCACATGTATATGTAGTTTTCTAACTGCCCAAGAGGCCAAAGACACTAGCACTCTGCTTTTAAGAGGTTCTGTGCTTTGATCAATCCCTACGTGTTAGAAAGGTCTCTTGACAATAAGATGATCACAAACTGGGACCATGGGGATCAATCATTATCTGGAAGGAATCCTGGCAGTAAGTGTTCAATTGTCTGCAGCACCAGCAGGAAATTACATGGTGCCCATTCACATCAATGTGTTTTCTGTACAAAACAGGACAAGACTGGTCCTCCAGAGTGAGGATCAATCTCGTCCTTCTTTACTTGAGTTGTTAGATGATGATCCTATAGAGCAGAGCAGACTATAATTTGATGCTCAAATGCTCAGTCAACCCTATGCTGTACACTTTACCAAATTAAATCCATCCTTGCGCTTGAAGCACAAATGATATTATATTTCACAATTCTTGAGAAGACCAAGTTCCCTAGAACTTACAGAGTAGGTGCACATTTTGATATGATCTGTGCTTGTCTCATGTCTCTCATTGCCCATATGGGTCACTGACTTGGATGAATTGTATACATGTGGAAATACATTGGTGGTGATGCCTTAGTGCCTTTTTTGAGTTCATTGCATTCTTACCTTTTTAAAGACTTGGGAAAATAAGGTTCTATGACAAATTCAATACAATGCTGTTTAGTATCTTATATTTAGGTTGGGTAATGCATATAATTAGTAAAGCTATGTGAAAGTGTGCAATGTAATACAATGTTCTATAATGTCAGCATTATCACTTGGTTTTCCACATGTGTCTTTTTACTCACGGCACCATATGATTTCTCCTTTGGTAAATGTTCTGTTTTCTCCATATGTAATTTTTCTCCTTTTTTTACATGTTGGCTCTCTGCACTATTTGATCTGCACCCTCCTAGTTTTATGACTACCTTTTTCGCTATGACCTCTGCCTCCTAGGCTGCTCTCTCTGTGTTGGGTTATGTGTTTTGCTTCTCTGTACTGTGTGGTTGGTTGTCATCTGTATATGTGTGACGTTACTTGACAGCAGCCATAAGGTTATCCTTTTTTACTGCATTTTATATGCATCACTGTACATAACCAACATCATGAATACCAACATTACACATCTGTTATCCAATAGACAATTAGCGACGCAAATATCAAGTATGTGGACACATTTTGTCACTCTCATGAGACAGTCGTCCTTTAATTACTGGCATCTGTAAGATGCCTTCAAGCAGTTAGGACAGCAGGTGCAGCTGATGACAGGCATGGCACTTCTACTGAAGCATAACCCACATTTCTCTCAGAGACTCAGGAAATGGAGAGTGGCATCTACCCTTGTTCCGAGCAGCTGTATAATGAGTACTAAGTGCTGGTAGTTATCACATTTAGGCATTTATTTATTCACACGGTCACTGTTCTTTCAGACAACTTTACATAAATTGGTAGTTCAGGCAAATATAATAAACTGTGTAATATATCTTATCAGAGTAAAACTCCACATAAGTGCAGGCAGGAGCTAGAACAGGGCAGGAGCTCACATGTCACATTGCTGCCTGCTCTGCTAAAGCCTCAAATGCTAAGGTTTTAGGTTTTAACCAGGGAGCCGGCTAGACATATCTATGCCAGGCTTGAGATGAGTAGTGCGTGTACAGGCAGAGCAGGGATTATCCAAGTCCGACCAGTACAATGCTCAGTGCGGCTGCAGGGAAATCTGTACTCAAGTACACAGCGATGTACAGGAATACGCATTTCAAAGTGTGATAGGCACCTGAACGTAAGATGCCTATTTTACTAAGAAAAGTAAAAAAAAAAAAAGCTAATAAATAATAATACAAAAATTATTTCCCTCGCGTTTAGAATAGATTTTAATAAACTGTATGTGAAGTTTAGATGCATGTTAAGTTTTACTGCCTTTGTACAATAGAAATGTTTTTTTTTAATGTTTTTTTATGCTTTTGCATCCCCAAATTCCACATTACATTAACTTTTTTATATTTCTTTCTACGGAGCTGTATGAGCTATATTGATTTTCAAGGGAAGAAATTTAGTTTTCATTGGTATCCAGACATTTTGATCACTTTTTCTTTTGTTTTTATTGTGGCAGATTAGTAAAAAAAAATGTAAATTAGTAAAAAATAAAATAAAAAAAAACGTTAACCATGCAGGATAGATTACGTGATAATTGAATCATTTAGGTTGTTACAGATGCAGCAATACCAAATATGTGGAAAGAATTTTATTTATTTATTTATTTCCATTGAAAAGCATTTTCTCCATGGAAAGCGCTTGTGGGTTATTTAATTTGGAGATTTATTTTATTAACACTTCAATTCTTTATTTTTACCACTTATTTCCCTCAAGGGAACTTTGACATGCCATCCTTTGATCGTTCACGTAGTATACTGTACTACTTATGTAAAGCAGCTATTTGGATAATGACGGGCACTCTCTTAGGCTGCACCTCTAGAAAAACTTAATAGTAATACACACAGGGCAGGCCGGAGGGTCTTCATTAGTTCCTGGCTGTCATACTAAGACATCAATACCCAGGCTCATTCGCAACAGTGACAATGTCTGACAAAGGGAGCTCCCTCCCTCTGAAACCACTCGGATGTAGAAGTCTCTATTGACTGTTGCATCTAAGGGGTTAAACAGCTAGGATTGGTGAATCTGTTGATCCAGGCTGTCAGAGCAGGATCCTGGCTGTCATGGGAGAGCCAAGCTCCTGCTCTTTGCTGCACAGGAGACCCATGCAGCGCCTAGATTAGACCGCCAGTACAGATTGGTAACATAGGTCTGGCAACTAATATAGGGGTTAATGTACATAGATCCATAGACTTCTATGGAACCATACCATACTGTACCTCAATGTGCCTTTGACATCTGGGGGTCATGGGTTTGAATCCAACCCAGAGCACCATTTACAAAAAGTGTTCTCCAAGCTAATTGACTTCTTATCTTTGTTTTTTAGATACCCAATTTAGATTGTGTGGCTCATTGTAGACAGCGACTGATGTGTGTGATTACTGCCCCTCTGTGCTACCGAACAATAGGGACTCAATTTGCCCCAATAGTGGTTCCTTGGTCATGGCTCTATCATATGCATTCAGCCTAATGTTAATCTTAGGACACATGTGTAATATAATGTGTGCTTATTAGCAGAAATAGATTTATTTTGGCAATGTGTCTATGCATGTTCACTTTTTAAGGCATTATGAAGGGAAAGACAAGTTAGAAGAATGAAGTACTGTAAAAACTACATCTCTTATTTCATAGTTATCTTTCTGTTCTTTAGGATCATTGTGTAGTAAGTGGACTTGTGCATTATCTACACTATGTATATACTGTTGTTTATATACTCTGACACGTCCTTCATACTGTTTGTTTTTTCTACAATTGTGGTATAGACACCCTACTGAACCTATTCTTTAATGATGAGACATGAAATGGAAACCAACAGCAAAAACTCCCAATATTAAGACTGTTATAAATAAATGGCGGAGCACTAGGACAATTACAAATAAATGAAGTTCTATTATATGAAAAAGCTTCAATTCTAAGCATTAAGGAAAGACTTCTCATTTATTCCCCGGACGAGACCCATGCAAGAATGCCTAGAGCAACATCACTGGGGGATATGAGAATTAAAATTAATTATCTTATTAAATATTCATGCAGTGTTTAATTAGCGCAACAAGGGATTCTCCAAAGTATCATCACAAATAATTATTCTACGTTTATAGAAAAATAATGTATGGAAAAGGCTGTTTTTTGAATAATCACAGTATGTTAAAGCCTGAACACGTGCATCAATGTCCCTAAGATATGGAAAAAAATTAAACTAAAGAAATAACTTGCCCTACTATGACCTACTACTTCTATCATCTTTATAAAGGATTAGCGAACCAGTTCCGACTAAATCATTTTTTTAGACGGCAGATGAACACAAATATTTCCGAGTTTGTTATGGACAAATCCACTAAAATGGCAGCTAGCTCCATTTTAGTGCACATGTCAGCAGGAAAAAAGCACTAGGCAGGAAGAAGGGGTCTCACATAACCCTGAGGGGAAGTAGGGGGGTGGCTTGCCCTGATTGGCTCCCAGGCTGACAGACAGCCTGGATGAGCCAATCAGTGCTGGAGCAGGAGGAAGGTGCCCTAGCAGAATGCCATTCTATGCGGGGCTGTAAATCAGGGTGATTGTGTGTGATGGTCTCTGCCAGGAAAATTATCTTAGGGAGTAAGGAACAGTGAATAATCAATTAGGGACAGTCATAAATCAATCAGCTGATTGCCAGGGACAGTGAAGGGAAAGGCTAGGATTCCAAAAAAGAATTGTGTGCATACAATAAGGAGAAGCAGGGCAGCTGAAAGACGGGGAAAGGAAAACAGGACCTGTGGCTCTGCCTGCTATCAGAAGTGCAGATGCACCTCAAAAGCCACTTCCTGCAAGCAAATACTATCATTTTGTTTCCCCATTTTCGCAGAAATTTTTTATTTTATTTTTTTCTGTGAGGTTCAATATAATTAAGCAGTATATATATATATATATATATATATATATATTTAAGCCCCTTCAGGACCCTGCCATTTTTCACTTTAAGGACAAAGCCATTTTTTTAATTCTGACATTATCCAAGCCATTCTGAGATTGTTTTCTTGTCACATATTGTACTTCATGACAGTGGTAAATTTGAGTCAAAATTAGAGTTGAACGGACAACTGAAAGTTCGGGTTCGACGGGTTGGGCCGAACTTCACAAAAAAGTTCGGGATCCGGACTTAACTCGAACTTGACCCTGAACCCAAACCCCATTAAAGTCAATGGGGACCCGAACTTTTGGGCACTAAAATGTCTGTAAAAAAGTCCTGGAAAGGGCTAGAGGGCTGCAAAAGGCAGCAAAATATGAGTAAGTGCCATGCAAACAAATGTGGATAGAGAAATAACTTAAAATAAAATAAATAAAAATTTCAAATCTTTTTGATCTAGGAGAAGGAAATAGATGTGGAGTAAGAGGTTTAGGAGGCGTCAGGTGGGAATGCCATCAGCAGCGCGTCTACCAGCGTGCGTTTGTAGTCACTCATCTTTCAATTATTAACAGATGTTTTTACCAGATTTGGTTCCCTGTTAGCAATGCACAGCAGGGTTTTTTCACCGGTAAAACAGGGTTCATATCACCCACCAATGGAACAGATGAATTTTAAAAATGTAGGCCCCTGACACCAGGCAGGAGGGGTTTATTCACGGCAAAATGGGGTTCATGTCACCCACCAGTGGAACAGACAATTTTTTTAAATGTAGGCCCCTGGCACACAGGCAGAGGAGGGGTTAATTCACGGCAAAACGGGGTTCATGTCACCCACCAATGGAACAGATGATTTTTAGAAATGTAGGCCCCTGGCCTCCAGGCAGAGCAGGGGTTTATTCATGGAAAAACGGGGTTGATGTCACCCACCAGGGGAACAGACGATTTGTTTAAATGTAGGCCCCTGGCACCCAGGCAGAGAAGGGGTTAATTCACAGCAAAACGGGGTTCATGTCACCCACCAATAGAACAGACGATTTTTAGAAATGTAGGTCCCTGGCATCCAGGCAGAGCAGGAGTTTTTCACCAGCAAAACTGGGTTGATGTCACCCACCAATGGAACTGACAATTTTTAAAAATGTAGGCCCCTGGCAGCCAGGCAGGGGAGGGGTTTATTCATGGCAATACGGGGTTCATGTCACCCACCAATGGAACAGACGATTTTTAAAAATGTAGGCCACTGGAACCCAGGCAGAGGAGAGGTTTATTCATGGCAAAACGGGGTTTATGTCACCCACCAATGGAACAGACGATTTTTAAAAATGTAGGCCCCTGGAACCCAGGCAGAGGAGAGGTTTATTCACGGCAAAATGAGGTTCATTTCACCCACCAATGGAACAGACGATTTTAAGAAATGTAGGCCCCTGGCATCCAGGCAGAGCAGGGGTTTTTCACTGGCGAAACTGGGTTGATGTCACCCACCAATGGAACAGACGATTTTTTTAAATGTAGGCCTCTGGCACCCAGGCAGATCAGGGGTTAATTCATGGCAAAACAGTGTTCATGTCACCCACCAATGGAACAGATGATTTTTAGAAATGTAGGCCCCTGGCATCCAGGCAGAGCAGGGGTTTATTCATGGAAAAACGGGGTTGATGTCACCCACCAATGGAACAGACAATTTTTTTAAATGTAGGCCCCTGGCACACAGGCAGAGGAGGGGTTAATTCAGAGCAAAACAGGGTTCATGTCACCCACCAATAGAACAGACGATTTTTAGAAATGTAGGCCCCTGGCATCCAGGCAGAGCAGGAGTTTTTCACCCGAAAACTGGATTGATGTCACCCACCAATGGAACAGACAATTTTTAAAAATGTAGGCCCCTGGCAGCCAGGCAGAGGAGGGGTTTATTCATGGCAAAACGGGGTTCATGTCACCCACCAATGGAACAGACGATTTTTAAAAATGTAGGCCCCTGGAACCTAGGCAGAGGAGGGGTTTATTCACAGCAAAACAGTGTTCATGTCACCCACCAATGGAACAGATGATTTTTAGAAATGTAGGCCTCTGGCATCCAAGCAGAGCAGAGGTTTATTAATGGAAAAACGGTGGTTCATGTCACCCACCAATGGAACAGACGATTTTTAAAAATGTAGGCCCCTGGAACCCAGGCAGAGGAGAGGTTTATTCATGGCAAAACGGGGTTCATGTCACCCACCAATGGAACAAGCGATTTTTAGAAATGCAGGCATCTAGCACCCAGGCACAGGAGGGGTTTATTCACGGAAAAACGGGGTTCATGTCGCCCACTAATGGAACAGAGGATTTTTAAAAATTTTGGCTCCTGGCACCTATGCAGAGCAGGGGTTTGTACCCTGCAAAAAAAGTAATTTTGCAGCGAACAATTTAAAAGAAGATTTTTCAAATTTTTGGTCCCTCTCACCTATGCAGTGCAAGTGGTATATTTTGGGGTGTAGGAGCTCATCGTTCTCAACATCATCTTCCACCCAGTCTTCTTCCCGGCCCTCTTTGTCGTTCAGCACACTGCAGAAAGCCGCAGCAGTTTGCTCTTGTGTTTCGTCATCATCAGAGACGTGCTGCGGTGGTCTTCCCATGTCCTCATCCTCAAACCTAAGTGGTTGGGCATCCATGCACTCAATCTCTTCCACTTGTAAGGCAGGGAAATGGATATGGCCCTGGGAAACCCTGCCAGCAGAGTCATCAAAAAGCATATGAGACTGCTGTATGACTTGGGGATCAGATTGCTTGGCTGATTTGCAAGGGTGAGGTGAAAGACTGATGGGCATGGGCTGCACGTGGCAACTCTGAGCTTTCAGCAGTGGGAGACAATGTTATGGTACTGGAGGCACTGTCAGCCACCCAATCTACTAGCGCCTGTACTTGTTCTGACCTCACCATTCGTAGAGTGGCATTCGGGCCCACCAAATAACGCTGCAGGTTCTGTCGCCTAATCACACCTGAGGAAGGTGTTTCACTTGAACCTGTAGCTGGCGCAGAACGGCCACGTCTTATCTCCGGTGTCAATTTAACTGCCAATAGGTAACAACAGTAAGGCAGTGCTTGTGTCATAAACAGAAAAAATTTATTTAGGTTGCACAACAGTGTAACGGAGCAATTCAATACAATTACTTCACTATCACCAAAAATTTGATTTTTCAAACCAACAATGTAAAAGCAGAAGTTAACGGTTTAATTTGACTTTCAGAAATGCAGCGTACATCGCTAATGTTCTATCTACCACAAAACCTGTGTGTTTGCAACCAACTATGTAAATGCGGAGTTAAAAAGGTTACTTAAAATGACTGAAATACAGGGTAGGCCTCAGATCTGCTATGTAGCACAAAACCAGTGTTTATTGCAACAAACTACAGAAATGCAGTATGCCATTGCTAAATTTTGAAATAGGTTTTTGTGCATTGTATGCAAAACTGCTCTGTGGAACAACACTACGGGTTTATTTGCCCCAAATACACAAATGCTGTATGTCACAGCAAAATTTGAAAATACGTTTTTGTGCATTGTATGCAAAAGTGCTCTGTGGAACAACAATAAGGGTTTATTTCCCCCGAATACACAAACACAGTATGTCACTGCTAAATTTCAAAATACGTTTTTGTGCGGTATATGCAAAACTGCTCTTTGGAACAAAAGTACGGCTTTATTAACCCAACTACAGAAATGCAGTATGTCACCCCAAAAACAGGTTTTTCAGCGTTGTATGCAAATGTGCTCTGTGGTACGACAGTACAGGTTTATTACAGCAACTAAAGAAATGTACTATGTCAACGCAAAATTTTAAAATAGGCTTTTCAGCGGTGTATGCCCGCGTACTCTGTGGTACGACAGTACGGGTTTATTCCACCAACTACAGAAATGCACTATGTCACTGCAAAATTTTAAAATAGGTTTTTCAGCGGTGTTTGCAATTGTGTTCTGTGGTACGACAGTACGGGTTTATTACAACAACTGCAGAAATGCACTACGTCACCGCAAAATTTCAAAATAGGTTTTTCAGCAGTTTATGCAAACGTGTTCTGTGATACGACAGTACGAGTTTATTACAGCACCTACAGAAATGCACTATGTCACCACAAAATTTTAAAATACTGTAGGTTTTTCAGCAGCTAAAATAGGTTTCTCAGCAGTTTATGCAAATGTATTCTGTGTTACGACAGTACGGGTTTATTACAGCAACTACAGAAATCCACTTTGTCACCACAAAATTTCAAAATAGGTTTTTCAGCGGTGTATGCAAATGTGCTCTGTGGTACGACAGTACGGGTTTATTACAGCAACTACAGAAATGTACTATGTCACTGCAACATTTTAAAATAGGATTTTCAGCGGTGTATGCAAACGTATTCTGTGGTATGACAGTACTGGTTTATTCCACCAACTACAGAAATGTACTATGTCATTGCAAAATTTTAAAATAGTTTTTTCAGCAGTGTATGCAAACGTGCTCTGTGGTACGACAGTACGGGTTTATTCCACCAACTACAGAAATGCTCTATGTCACCGCAAAATTTTAAAATAGGATTTTCATCGGTGTACGCAAATGTGCTCTGTGGTACGACAGTACAGGTTTATTACAGTAACTACAGAAATGCACTATATCACCGCAAAATTTTAAAATAGGTTTTTCAACAGTTTATGCAAACGTGTTCTGTGGTACGACAGTACGGGTTTATTACAGCACCTACAGAAATGCACTATGTCACCACAAAATTTTAAAATAGGTTTTTCAGCAGTTTATGCAAACGTATTCTGTGGTACGATAGTACGGGTTTATTACAGCAACTACAGAAATGCACTATGTCACTGCAAAATTTTAAAATATTTTTTTCAGCGGTGTATGCAAACGTGTTCTGTGGTACGACAGTACAGGTTTATTCCACCAACTACAGAAATGCACTATGTCACCGCAAAAGTTTAAAATATTTTTTTCAGCGGTGTATGCAAACGTGCTCTGTGGTACGACAGTACAGGTTTATTCCCCCAACTATAGAAATGCACTTTGTCACCCCAAAATATAAAAAAGGTAGTGTAGGGGGACTTGACCTGCCAGAAAAAAGGAATTTTTCCTCCACTGAGCTACCAAAAAATAATGTCACTAATGCCACTGATGTCCCTGGCAGGCTGGCACACATGCAGGTCACATGCAGTTCCAAGGACACTGCAGTTGCTAAAATTGCAGCGGACACCACCTCAGTAGCAGCCTGATTAAAAATTATTTTGCAGTATCACTGGGCTCAGGGCTGGGTACAAATATGTAGCATACCACCTTCAATAATTGCTGTAGTTTGAAGATTTAACACCACCAAGTTCAACAGATTTCTTCCCTAATCTCTCCCTGAGAGCACCAGCAGCACCTTTGCCTACACTATGAGCAGCAGAGTGATGTGCGGAGCTACGTGACTTCAGCTTAAATAGAGGCTGGGTCACATGCTGTACTTAGCCAATCACAGCCATGCCAATAGTAGGCATGGCTGTGATGGGTTCTTAGGGCAAAGTAGTGAAACGCCTGTTGATCGGCTGCCCTGCAGCCTTTCAAAAAGCGGGAAGAAATCACTGAACAACGAACCCGAACACAAACTTTTACTAAAATGTTCAGGTTCGGGTCCGGGTGCGAAAAACCGTAATGTTCTATACGAACCCGAACTTCACAATTTTCAAAATTTCAATTTCTCTGCTTTTAAAACAGAGAGTGGCACCTCCTAAAATTGCTATTACTTTACATTTCCCATATGTCTACTTCATTTTTGGATCATTTTGTAAATAACTTTTTTGGGGACAATCAGAAGGCTTAGAAGTTTAGCAAATCTTAAAATTTTTCAGTAAAATTTTCAAAACCCACTTTTTAAGGACCAGTTCAGGTCTCAAGTCACTTTGTGAGGCTTACATAATAGAAACCACCAATAAATGGCCCCATTTTAGAAACTACACCCTTTAAGGTGTTCCACAAGAATTAAAGGAAAATATAGATGAAAATTCAGAATTTCACTTTTTTGGCAGATTTTCCATTTTAATCTATTTTTTCCAGTAACAAAGCACAGGTTAACAGCCAAACAAAACTCAATATTTATTACCATGATTCTGCAGTTTACAGAAACACCCCATATGTGGTCATAAAATGCTGTACGGGCACACGGCAGGGCGCAGAAGGAAAGGAACGCCATATGGTCTTGGAAGTCAGATTTCACTGGGATAATTTTAAGTTGTCATGTCACATTTGAAGACCCCCGGATGCAACCCTAGATTAAAAACTCCCCAAAAATTACCCTATTTTGGAAACTACGGGATAAGGTGGCAGTTTTGTTGGTATTTTAGGGTACAAATGATTTTTGGTTGCAGGATATTGTTCCCCATTCGTTTAGGCTCTCGGAGAGCCATCTCACAGTAGTAGACACCATCTGCATGCCCCATCAACTGGTTAAACAGATACATCTTCCATCTTCTCTGCCTCGGCCAGTACCACGGTGCCACCATCTCCAGACCCATTCTTTACAGGCTATGGCTTAGACTTCTTGACATCCTTCAGAGGACTCTCCTCTTCAGGTTTATCATTTTCCACCTGCTGCTCGAGAGAACGCTTAGACTTCAACCAACTCATTAACATTCTTCCCAACGTCATTTTTTGAGCTCATGAGATCTTCCATCTCTGCTCTGAGTTGCTTGTTCAGCCTCTTAAATTCATCTCGCTTCTCAAGCGCTTCTTTCAGGGCTCGAGCCAAAGAGAGAGCCTTGGTCTCCTTCTCCCGAGCCTCAGCCTCCGCTCGGTCACGTTCTTTGGCACATAGGGTCGAGATGTACTTCTCTTCAGCCAGGAGCCGGTCAAACGTCTTTTTTTTCCGCACAGGCTTGTTGTAAGCTCCCCGTTCTTTGGCCTCCTGTTTCAACTGCTCTTCGTTCTGCTTTGCTGCATCAGCAGATGTAGGAGCACCACCACTCTCTTTTAGACACCCTGTTGGGGTTCCACCCAGGGTCCCTTTAAGCACTTCGTGTCTACCGCAGTTTTATGTGCTTCTTTGGAGCCTTCCCTCTTCACTTGGATTTCAGGCAGTAAATCCATCAGCTCACTCATCTCTTTCTGGGTCTCCTCTTTTGACCTCTCTGCAGCCTTCTTCGGTGACTCTGTGAAGACAGCTCGTCCCTTCTCTATCACATCTAGGGACCGTGTGGAGAGAGAGAAATCATCTTCATGATTGCAGCTGTACTGACGTGTTAGGTAATCTACCCCTGCCTGGGTATGGGTCTCAGACACTAGGCTGATATCTCCCCACTCATCTCTCATCACGTCAGGTACAACTATCTTCACGTCGCTACCAGTAACCACGTCAGTTTCGCAAAACCTCGACCAGGCAGCTACCCTCTTGGAGTTTCTAACGGTCACCGCACATACGTCATATATACTGCTTGTGTCCTTATCAATCCTGACCTCTAGGAGCACCGATGAGCTAATCCCCCCCTGGGACACTGTAGAGACTGCACATCCTCCTCTGGTTCATGTGGTACATACTTTAGCCCTACCACATTTTCCACATTGAGTTTCCCCAGTTGCATTCTCTCAACATTTATCAACATTTTTGCATTATATAAACTTTTACTAGCAGGGGGCACTGACCACACCCTGCAGCGGAAAAGGCAAGTCATTATTATCACAAATTTTACATGACATCACATTCTAATTATGCATTTCGGCAAACAGGATACCATCACATTGCACCTTATCGGCTCCACTGTTTCTAATGGTCACTTCATTTAAAGGGCTAGGTACCAGTTCTGTGGGAGTTATGTGACAGACCCCAGATGTGTTTTCACCTCCCCACAAATTACAGGATACCATTCTCTCATGTACGGGCGTATTTACAGCAGCAAGTGCATCAGTCCCAGCTGTCAACATAGTTTCAGTCCCAGTGAAAACTACCTGACAGTCCTTATTAACTGCATGTTTGTCCGGCATTTTTATCACTTCACCAATCAAATGTTTCCCTATTGCGCTACCTCTTATCCGGGCTAGCATAGGATCTCTAACTTTCACCATCCCACATCTAGCCTTGATCCCGCGCACTTTGGGCAACACAATAACTTTCTCCCCTGCAGATTCCTGCGAGGGAGCAATCACACCTTACACATTACCCGCCTGTTCAGACACTGCGTTTCCCACATAGTCACATCCCCTTGCAACAGTTCCTTGCCTCTGCGACATATCACCTACCGGCCCAACAGGTATCAACTGCCGTCGGCTTACTGGCTTACTGGGACGTTCTTACCCGCGATGTCACAAGTTCGGCAGTGTCAGGAGACAAAAACATTCCAACTACATCTCCACTGAGACCACCGACTTTTGCTTGGCTCCTGGTACCACGATCACCGGCAGACTCCATGAAGCACCTGTTGCTATTAGAAACGACTTGGCCTGTAGTCAAGACCTTTCCCGGACAGTCACTCTAGCCCCACCCTTTAGGACCTTGCGCACAATCGCAGGAAACATAGTAACTCCTGAGAACCGCACAACTCTCCACCTTCCTGCCTTCCCGATGGTTGCCCTTGGCAACAGCATATCTTTGCTTTTCTTCCGGCACTCCCGCCATACCACCGACCTCTTGGAACTTCGCGAAGGGTCCATACAGCGTTGAGGACCCTCTTTTCAGGCCCAGCTGCAGCTGCGCCTCCAGAGCTTCTTGCTCTGCATCAAATTTAGAGAACTGCTGTATGCGCCACCGCCGCCAGACGTATTCCTCAATGAGACCCATGGTAGCAGTAAAAAATTTCCACCAACAAGTCCACTTCAATCAGAGATCACACCTGGAAAAAACATCTCCACAGGTTAGTCACTTTTCTGGGCTTCTGGCTCTTTAAATCACTGCACGGGTTTTTTTTTCTCTGCCCCACACACGGCAATACAGCTTTTAGCAGCACCTGCTGTCTCATCATTGCCCCTAGCAACCGACTGTTGCCTTCTCTCATGGACAACGTGCCCGCATCCTCCACCATATGTAAAGGATCGCTTGACTTTGGGGGTCATTCTCACAAGTCTCTTCACCATACACGGTTTCACCGTCCAAACTGTGCATTTATTTGGTACCAGCAGAACATAAACAACAAAAACACCTTGCCCGTCTGGGCTCTACCTAAACATAAACAGTGTGTCCCTAACTCAGCTATTAGACACAGTTCATACCTGGTACCCGATGCGGCTTTCCCCAGCCCCCAGGCTGGGCAATAACAAAGTCCCTGAGGGGATTTGGGCTCACTAGTCCACCTGACTTGGACCCTGTGATCCTCCCAGGTGTCGCTTTGTCCCCACCCAAGATCCTGCCAACACCTAGCCTCATGGCCCTGCAGCTGGCCCGGCTGAGACCACACACACAGAGCCGTCCCAGGCCTCTGTTCCAAACTCTCCCCTGACTGACAGTCTGGGTTGGGCTCTTATGCCAGACTGATTGTGACACCTGGTGCGGCCTCTGACCTGCTGATTGAAAGGGAAGACATGGGAACTCCTGCCCTAAATCTCCCCTAGCAGCTAGGAGGTCTTTCACTGCCTTACAATATACAGGTGAAACTCAAAAAATTAGAATATCGTGCAAAGTTTATTTATTTCAGTAATGCAACTTAAAAGGTGAAATTAATATATGAGATAGATTCATTACATGCAAAGCGAGATATTTTAAGCTTTTATTTGTTATAATTTGGATAATAATGTCTTACAGTTTACGAAACCCCAAAGTCACAATTTTGAGGTACCCTTTGCTTAGGGGATATGGATTAATTAGCTGACTAGTGTGACACTTTGAGCCTAGAATATTGAACTTTTTAACAAAATTCTAATTTTAAGCTGCATTAATGCAATTTCTTTTAATTTGCATTACTGAAATAAATGGACTTTTGCACGATATTAAAATTTTTCGAGTTTCACCTATAGATAGATATATATATATATATATATATATATATATATATATATATGTATGTATAGTGCATTTGGAAAGTCTTCAGACCATTTTACTTTTCTTACGTCTCACATTTTGTTATGTTGAGGCCTTGTGCTAAAATAAAAATAAAAAAGTTTTTCCCAATGATTCTGCACTCAATACCCCTTATTAAGAAATTGAAAACAGAAAGTTAGAAATATTTGCTAACTTCTTAAGAAAAAGGTAACATCTTGCATTGACATAAGTATTCAGAACCGTTTCTTAGGAATTAGTTGAAGAACCTTTGGCAGAGATTACAGCCTCCAGTCTTCCATTGTATGCTGCCACAAGGTTTGCACACATGGATTTTGGGATTTTCTGCCATTATTTCCTGCAGGTCCTCTCAAGATTTGTCAGGTTGGAAGGGGGGCCACCGGAGAAAAGGCATTTTCAGGTCTCTACAGTAATATTCGATTGGGTTCATTAAGAATTACTCTGTACTTTGCTCCATTCAGCTTTTCCTCATCTCTGACCAGTCTTCCTGTCTCAGCCTGTGAAAAACACCCCCACACGATTATGATGACACTATCATGCCTCGATGTAGGGAGGGTTGAAAAACTCAAGGTGAGATTTCATGTCTTTTACTAAGATGCTTCTTTCTGGCCACTGTGCCATAAAGCTCAGATTGGTGGAGTGCTGCAGTGATATTTGACCTACTGGAAGTTTTGCACACAGGATCTTTGGAGCTCAGCCAGAGTGACCATTGGGTTCTTGGTCACCTCTCTTGACAAGGCTGATTACCTAGTTTTGGGGGGGGGGCTAGTAAGAGTCCTGGTTGTTCCTAACTTCTTCCATTTATGAACTATAGAGGCCAATATTCTTTGGGAAATTTCAGTACATCAGCAATTTTTTGTACCCTTCTCCAGATCTGGGCCTCCACACAATCGTGTCTCTGAACTCTACAATATAACTTTTAAAAAATATATGTGAAAATACAAATACATATTATTAATTTATAAATATTTTTTATTCAAGATAGCTCTACAGGTAGTTCTTTCCTCTTCATTAGGGTTGAGGGAACCCGAACTGGAAAGTTCGGGTTCGTAGCGAACTTTGCGAGTTCGGGTACCTGGACCCGAACCTGGACTTTTTCACTGAAGTTCGGGTTCAGTGTTCGGGTGATTTTATTATTTTCCATTATAATATGGTTATGACGGAAAATAATAGCATTCTTATGGCAAAATGCTAAATAAAATGGCCATTAAGGGTGACGTCACCGCGCTCAGGTCCTGCAGAAAGAAGAAAGAAAAGGATACTGGCTGCTTATAATGGAAAATAATAAAGTGAAGTTCAGGTCCCCATTGACTTTGGGTCCCGAACCCTAACTTTGACCTGAAGTTCGACCGAACACAGCTAACCCGAACTTCCACGGGTTCACTCATCCCTACTCTTCATAGCTTGGTTTTTGCAGTTTCATGCATTGACAGCTGTAAGATCTTATATAGACAGGAGGGTGTCTTTCCACATCATGTCCAATCAACTGAATTTACCACAGGGTGACTCCAATCAAGGTGTAGAAACATCTAAAAATTAACAAGTGAAATTGGAGCCCCCCAGAGCTAAATTTCCAGTGTCTTAGCAAAGGGTCTGATTACTTATATCTGGCTTTCATTGTGTTGTAGACCCATAACTGGGGCTCCACATTTATTTTGCATATTCCTGTTTGCCAGGGAACTTTGCACTTCGGATTGCTGTGTTGAGACTCTTAAGTGAGGCTCCGCGGTGTTTTTTGTAGCTGGTCTCCCTGAGATCAGCTAATGTTGTGTTTGAGTACTTATATCTATGCAAAAGTTTAGTTTTGTCCTTTTTTATGAATTTTCAAAAATGTATAAAATTCTGTTTTCACTTTATCAAGTAGTGAGTGCAGACTTGATGAAGGAAAATGTCAATTTTATTTTAGCACAAGGCCAATAGCATAAGGCTTGTACTCCAGTATCTCCAGCAATGTCAAAGAGATGAATGGAGCAGCAGAGCGCATGATTGACCTGCCGCACCATTCATTTTGGTGGTCTCAACTTCAATGTAGGCTTAGACTGGTTTTAGATAGGTATCTACAGATATACAGCCAGGTGAAGTGAAAAACTTCAATTATCTTATTACTATAGAATCTTTCAGGATAACATATATTAAGCAACAAGTGTATAGTCAGTTATTGAAGTTGACACATTGGGAGAAAGAAAATATAATGAAGCATAAGGATTTGAGCAACTTTGACGATAATGAAATTGTGAAGGCTATTGTAAAAGCTAAAGGACTGAGTCAGATGATTTCCAAAACAGCAGGTCTTGCAGTTTATTCCTGGCATGCAGTGGTTAGTACCTACCATAAGAGGTCCAAGGAAGGACAACTGGTGAACTGACAACAGGATTATTGGTATGCAAGGCTTATTGATGCACATGGGGAATGAAAACAAGCCTAATATAATGGTATATACAGGGTTATTAACCATGTATATAGGTGTAAAACTGTAATAAGCTTTAGTGATTAAACAGACGCTGATTCAATAAAGCAGTTCTACCTATGTTAATCCCAGAGTATGAAATTAGCAAAAAGGGACAGTAAGAAGTTATTTCAGTTTTGAACAGCACATCAATGAAGAAAATACATTTATTATTACTTTTATCTAACCCCGAATATTCTCCTTGTATCATCGGGAAAGTTTAAGTTGAGCTTGTAGAAGTTCTGTACCTCTCTCCTGTCGGCTATTGTGATATCCTTTCCTTCCACACAGGGAGTTTTTATTCACACCTTTCTGACATTTTTAAAGGTTATATGAATGGAAAATGCTAATCTACTCAATGTTCTCGGAGTTATATGTATCAAAACGCATTGCTAATATCACTGCTGTATACTTGTTGCATTCATCAAAAAGTGTTATGCATGTAAGCCCCTAATCTTTTCATTATCCCCTCTACCTCTTCAATGTTATTAGCTATTGCAACACTGAATATACAATAACAATCATACAGCACCAGAATATTACATATTTTAGAGAGCACACTTATAAAGAATGTCACGTTCAGAAGGACAGGGCAGACCTCTGAAACGTCATGCAAACAGGACACAGGCAGATACAGACCGAGGACAACAGAATACTTTATTATACATGTAATAAATGAACATGACAGTAACAGGAGGCAATGGTATAGTGGTAGCACTACCACTGAACCAAGTGCACCGCCAAGACAGGAGGCCAAAACCAGAGGGCAGAGAACCAGCGAGCCCCGTTCTTCCCAGAGCCCCTGGTGGTGGGGATGAATTTGGCTGGGGGCTCACTGGTTCCAAGGTCCCGATACACTTGGCCGCTATCTGTGGAGAACTACAGACAAAAACAGGACTGGAACCAAAACAAAGTCACTACATGGATCAGACGACAAACGATAACCAGCACACAAGCAGTAGCCTGGACTCCATGCAGAACGGAAGCATGACAGTCACATGGAACAGACATAATACAACATTAATGACACAGAACAGGTACAGAAGATCAGGCAAGGCATGGACAAGGATACAACAACAATGCTTTACCAGGCGACACCACACTGAAGGGCAAATGCAAGGGGCTACACCCAGCAAGGCACAAGACAGAACTGACCACAAGCCCCACAGCTCACAGATAGAAATAGCTGCATAATGAGGGCACCTGATAAGCCACACCCAGGAACAGACCAGGGAATGTTAACCCCACCAGAAATAGGAGTAATTAGAACCAAAGAACATACAATCACAAGTGTCAGTTCACACCAGTCACAGAATGCTGCAGCCAACACGCCCCAAACTACAACCAGCATACACAGGATAACTGTAGCCAGTATGAGGTTACAGGCAGCCAGCCTACACAGCAAGGAATGACCTGCACTGTGATACAAACAGAAATGCATTCATACACAGACCCTGTTCACACACAAGGCCGCAGCCAGCATGCATCACAGAACCAGCATGCATGGGAACACCCACAGCCAGTACACAAACCAAATGCAGCCAGCCTGCACAGCAACAGTGACAGGGGCCAGAGAGATATGGATGTGGGGAGACACAAACACAAGCAACAGTTCAGACACAACACAGCACTTAGCCCCATGTAACCAGCATACACAGGTGTCAGCCTGCACCCAGCACGCGAGAGAGTATGCAGCCAGCCCACAAGGCCACAACTGTCACAGTGAACCACACCGTGACAAAGAAAATCAGACAGTCCAAATAACAAACAAACGAGACAAACCAAATAACAAACGCTCAAAGTGAATAGAAAAAGGTGGAGGAAAAGGGGGTTAATGTTAATGGAGTCCAAGAGGTAATTTCCTTCCAGATGTTGTCACTTTTAACTTTGTCCAGGTCTTAAGCACTGAAATCTGTGATTGGTGCCTGCGCTTTAGGACTAAGGGCAGGGTAAAAGTTACTGTATCAAAGAGTTGGCTTGGATCATTGGATCGTGAGGAGATGAGAGTGGTGATATAGGCTTGCATGGCATAGTGAAGGGCAGTTTTAGATTCTTAGTGCTGTATTAGACTGGCAGATAGTCTTGCAGATCATCAATAATTCACAGGTCTGCGACTAAAAAGCTGTTTGATTATTTTCATCAAATTTCCATGTATTTTGGTGTGCTGAAAACAAATAAAATATTGAAAAAACTCCTAGACGTCATGATTTGCCACAAAATGCAAAATTGCCTTAAAATTTTAGGTATTTTTTTATATTATGGGATTTTAACCATATTTAAAGTACAAATTACTATTAATTAATTCACATAAGTGCATTTAAGATATAGTGCATTTAAGATGCCACTGAGTTACTTGGATCAAGACTGAAAAGCAGGAATTTATTGTTGCCAGGAGTATCATCTTTATGATTCAGACATCGTGAAAAGGAGTTCGTTCCTTACTTCGCCCAGGAAGACAAGTTGGTTTACTGCATCGATGTTGAAGATCTGATGGGTCAATTTAAAATCCAATATGATTCAGAGCAATGGGGTCATTTCAAGCTTTAGGTTGCCTGACGAGTTTCAAAGTGCATTTTCTCCAGTCCCACCTTGACTACTTTCCTGAAAATTTGGGAGCTGTGAGTGAGGAACAAAGTGAACGATTCCACCAAGACATTACAGAGATGGAAAGGAGGTACCAGGGAAAATGGAGCATTACAATGATGGCAGACTACTGTTGGATGCTTCAGAGAGACATTCCAGATGCTACTCACAAGCGTAAATGCACCAAGAGGAGCCTCACAGGGAAGAAGAATCGAGTTTAGTGTGTGTAGGTGAGCTCATTTCAATTCAAAAAAGGATTTTCATGAAAAAATTGTAATAGAACTTTAATTTTATAAGTCTATTTCCATTTATTTTGAGGTATTGCCTTATTTACATAGTAACCTAAATTGTCAGGAAACGTGATGTCCTATGAACAAAGGGAGGTCATTTTTGGATTCAGCGCATCCAAAAACATAAAGATCATGTGGAATAACCAAAACAGCTCTTGAAAAATATTTTTTTGCAGACATGTGTAATGAGTGTTCGTAGTCAGTGATGATCTGGAAGTGTTCATCCGGCAATCAAAACGTTAAACTGGTTTAAAAATTATCTTTTGCAGGCGGCAGATCATGCTGTCTAATTACGATCTGCTGCAGGCAAACAGCTAGTCAGTATGGAGATGAGCGATGGCATAACGATCGCTCCTCCCCATACTATGTAGGTGATCAATGCATGTAATAGCAGCGGATTCCTCCATTGACAAGAAGGCAATTTCCGGGAAGGAACGCTTCCTCCCGACAATCGCCTGCTGTATCGCTGTATGTAATAAAGCCTTTAGCATGACCTTGTAACGGAGGAAATATGCAGTTATGTCACTTTATCTATAGACAGTTATCACACTTTGAGCACTGCTAAAGAAAGCAAGTGTAAGGAGTGAGCCAAGGTTACTTCCATCTGGGGATAGGTCATCAGTATTGGAAAAACTCTTTCATGATATCAGAAACTAAGCAGAGGCAGGAGAAGAACATGTCAAGTGAATTCCTTTCTTTCATGTGTAGGAGAAGTAGTGTAGCAAATTGTGAAAGTCCTAGGAAAGAGGTTATAAATAGAAACTGAGATGTAGATGAGAAGATGGGGATGTTAAGGTCAGAATTTCACAAGATAAGGAAGGAAGAAGTGAGAATGCAAAGTGATCAAGGAGCTGGTTAGGTGAGTCTGCATGAAGGTAGACAACCAGGTCTGAGGAAATGAGAAATGTGTAGACGGCTATAATGCAGAGCATCAGAAGAAGCAGTGGCAGATGTGTGAAGCCATGTTTCTGCGAAAGTCAGAGTATGAAAGGCGTAAGCCATGAATAAAGGTGAATTTGTTTCACAGTTACCAAGAGTTCCAGATCATAAAATGAAAATAGCTATCACCATGAAATGCAGGACAATCTATAGGCCGCAGGTTATAGAGCAGGAGGTGCTGAGTAGAGTGATATATAATTTGGTGGCAAAAGATGCAGCAAGACTGAAAAAATAGGGGACATATTTATCAGTGATTGATAGCATTCCCTGTATAAGTGTGTATACAGAAAATGCAATCAATCACTGAAGACAGCCCACGTGTACACCTGTCCTCAGAAAGACCTGAGATTTGAATATATAAACTACACGAATACATAAACTTTTACTGAATCCTACTTTTGCTCAGCTTCACCTGCTCTATAACATGCTGCCTGCATGTTGCACTGCATTTCATGGTGATAGGTTCTTTTTAAACAAGATGTGATGAGGCGTGAGGAGCCTCTAGGAGTAACAGCAACGTTGCTCCTAGAGGCTCATTTGCATATATAAACTTCATTTTTTTGCCAAGCGCACAATGAACAGGTCAGCCAGTGTCATAGGTGCAAATCTAATGACAGGTGCCCTCTATGAGGCATACACCTCTTAATAATTGAGATGCATCTGGCACCACTGGGGGAATGGATTAAAATTGTCATGTCATACGTAGGTCTTAATAAATGTCCCTCTTTGTGTTTTTATCTCATTTTAAAATTCATTTAATGATCTGAAATATTTTTTCACGGCACTGTATTCTTGAATTAGTACAGAGTTATGAAAAGAATTATTACAGAATTTAGAACCTAAAAATAATAATAACATAATTGTATGAAAGGATGGATAATGACTTCTAGCTTGGAAAATGTTTTCCATTAAGACCATCATAAAACACCAAAATACATATCACTTCTTTCTAATAATATACACCAGTCAGAAATAACAATAAAAGCACTGATAGTTGATACAGTAACTGATTATGTTAAAAAATTCGCACCTGTCAATGGGTGGGATATGTAAAGCAGCAAGTGAGCATTTAGTATTTTGAAGTTGATGTGCTAGAAGCAATAAAAAAAGGGCAAAGATCTCAGTGATGGATAGATAACTAGGTCAAAACAAACCACAAGAGCAGTTCTTGTGGGGTGTTCCCAGTAGGCAGTAGTTAGTGTTGTACCTAACGAAAGTTATTCAAGGAAGGGCAAACAGTGAACTAGTGACAGAGTTTTGGGCTCCCAAGGCTCATTGGTGTACTGTAGGTAGGGGGCAAACGCTAGTCCATCTGATCCTATCCCACAGAAGAGCTACTATAGCGCAAATTGCCTAAGCATTTAATGCTGGCTATGATAGAAAAGTGTCAGAACACACAGCACATTGTGGCTGTGTAGCTGTAAACCGGTCAGAGCATCCACCACCAAATAGTGACTACAATAAGCTTGTGAGCATTATAACTGGACCATGGAGCAATGGAAGTAGGTGGGCAGGTTTGGCGAATCACATTTTCTTTTACATCACATGGATGGCTGGGTACATGTGTGTTGTTTGCCTGGGGAAGAGATTGTAATGGGAAGCTTTGAGTCCAGCCTTTCAGGTGAAAATCTCTTTGAAATGTACTAACTACCTAAACATTGCTGCATACCTAGTACACCCCTAAAAGAGGCATTTCCTCATGGCAGCAGTGACCTCTTTCAGCAGGATAATGTACCCTGCCACACTGCAAAAAAGGTACAGGATTGGTTTGAAGAGGAGTAAAAGGTGTCCAGGGTGTTGAATCCGTTAAGCCTTTCAGGCATGTGCTGGAAAAAAAGTCCAATCTAAAGTGGCCATACCTTACAACTTGTTTTAATTAGTTTTCAGCGAATCAAAGCATAAGAAGCGGAATTTGATGCGAAGTTTAGGAAAAATTCAATTCACACGGCTAGCGTGATGAAGTGGTGAGTGATGCCATCACGCTCAAGACAGGTCCCTTGGCAGGTTTTCCTCAATCAAGATGGGAGATGACGGCCTCTCTGCGAGCAAGTGGATGAGGTGAGTATGATTTTTTTTTTTTAAACCCTGGATTAACCCCGTTAGCACCTGAAGTTGAATCTCAGATGCCACGAAAGCTGGCATCTGAAGAGTTAAATGATGGGGGCTGCGCTATCCCCCATCATTGCGCCCGCACCATACTGTACAATGAAAAGCTATTTGTGACAAAGTAATTTGTAACAAATCAAATTTCTTGGCGACGTTTGGCGAAGCTGCTGTATTGAATTTTTCAAACTTTTGCTCATCACTAGTTTTAGAGGGAGTCTTTCACCTAGACTGTCCACTACAGAACACTAACACCATGATCTGCATTACAGTTCCCATATTGGAATGCTACTTACTACACTGTCCATGGCTTATTTTCGCTAAAAAACACTTTAATTCAACATGTTAATTAGGTTCTGAAGGTGCCCAGGGGCGGTGTTCCGGCGGCCAGTGCCCAGGCCCCTCGTCACTTTTCATATAAAACCCCTCCCCTTTCACCCCTCTGGCCTGCCCTAGGTTCTTCAGAAATCCAGAGCCAGCGCCATTCACAAGATTCGCCGTGCCTGCGCACTTCATTCCCTATTATGGGCAGAGGCACAAGGCTGGATAGATGTACGGGCTGGCACATGTGCATTAAACGCTCCTGTGCCTTTAATATTATGACTGATCGATGTATAAATCCATTCAATTCACTAAAATCACATTTCAAACCTTAACAATGCCTTCCAATGTCAAAAATGAGCAGCTACAAATACTAGATAACATTGGTTATAAGAAAAATCATGAAAACAAAAACAAACATCAAGTGAGATAAGGCAAACCTCAGCCAGACAGAAAGACAAATCAGCAGACATCACACCACTGATTATGAGCGGCAATGCACAAGAACAACAAGGCCAGACTACAATTATGTAGAAGGGAAATGTTTACTGGGAAATAAATGTAGTAATGAGCTCCATCTCTTTACATGAAATCAAATTTAATAACATTTTTCCAGTTTTCTTTACTGCACTTGCACTATACTGGCAGACTGAAAACTCGTTACAGATGGAACCAAACTTAATATCTCCCCTAGGTGTTTGTATATATATATGATATGTTATTATTTTACGATATACATAAGCATGAACATACCCTTCGATATACCCTTACTTTATGTACTTATACATATGCTTAAAGAAGTGGTACTAATATTTAGCAGTCATTCAAGATGGCCCTTGTAATGATCAGTGGGTGTGAGACCACTGTGTCAACCAACCAGTTTGACTTTGGGCTAAACCTAAAGGCGTTATCCTTGAAGTTCCCTGGTATCCATCCTTTAATCCAAATACAGGGATCTGGATTTTGCTGAAGGGGAGCCACCAGGCCACTACCTCCTGGAGTAATCTTGGTGTGGTTGACATCTGACCCACAGGGATAAGAGACACTGGTGCAGCGCATTAATGGATCAGGCAAAACTCATAGTCAGTAACAGGCCAAGGTCAGGGCAGGCAGATGCAGCACGCTGCCCCCCAGGGAAGTAGTCCCGGTGTGTAGGATGTGAGTGGCATACTGTGGCTAGTGTTGAGCGAAATGAGCTTTGTATCATAGACCCGAAGTTGCTTTAATCAAAATTTTATTTAAATACTGTACGGACATCAAAAATCTCTGAACTGCATTCAAATGTATGGGCTCCGCCGAGGTGAAATTCGTTATCTCGAAGTAGCACAAGACTTTGTTGAATAATTCAACTAGAAAACAATTTTAAAACTGGGTTCTGAAGTTGTCTTCGATACCCAGGTACTATGCTCGGCGCTCAGCTTTATTCGGCCAAGCACCGCGTGTATTCGTCGCATTGCTTAAATCTCCTCCCCGCACGTTTGGCGCCTTCTAAGCAGCCAATGAAGGTCCAGGTAAGTAATTCCCCTCAGTGTAAGGCCATAGCCATGTTAGCTGTAAACCTTACACTGATTGGGTGACCAGAACACGTGATACCATTTCATATTGGAGCCGAGGTCCGACGCTCAAATCATTCAGCGTCAGGGAGAGCAGACAGTAGGCAAGGACAGATAGCGTTTTGCTCCAAACTTGCTGATTTCACTCCAAAAACCTTATTGAAAGACCTAACAGTCTTTTTAAGGACTAGAGTGTGTGTTTGACAGCAGTGCAGCACCTTTATTTTATTTATTTTTTAAGAAGGGGTTTGCTTCAGCACTGTCAGGGACAGGCGTCACTAGGAATGGACAGATAGCGCAGGGCTTGAAAATCGCTTTTTTAACTTCTAAAAGACACAAAGATTTCCGATTAGTGACATCTACAATACGCCATCATTAAACAGTGTGTTGGGCAGATATTATAAAAAGGGGCTTATTCACTACAGTGTGCCTGCTACTGAGATATACACTGCACCATCATAAAGCAGTGAGTTGAGCACACATCATAAAATAGGGCTTATTCACTACAGTGTGCCTGCTACTAAGATATACACTACACCATTATAGAAATTATTTGTTTCATTACTTCTATTTACATATGATGAGCTCAAGTCATGCTAGAATTTACTCTGTTTCTAACATCACTATCCAAAAGGTAATGGGTGTCCTTAGACCATTTAGCCTTCACTGTGAACCCTATAAACAGAAGGGTGGCTTTATCCGGTAATCCCTTAAATAAGTTCTACAATGGTAAATGCTGCTCGCCTTGAAGACTATAACTGCCGTAGCCATTAAGGTTTCTCAAGGAGTGGCAGAAGACACACACTGTTAGTCCCCGGGGCATATAGCTTCATATCTAGTAAAGGAACGCAGCATAATATTCCCTCTCACCCAGGACTCTTATGAGCTGCCCACTTTAAACAGGACTACTTTACCTGGAGCCAGGGGGTAGGATCAGCCCAACACCCTCAGTCTCAGTGAAGGTACTGATCATCTAGTCACCACTGGGGTGCCAGCCTGTTACAGCAGCTCCTGCTCAGCTTGAGCTTTTTCTTCTATTTTCTTCTGTTTTTCTTATTACTCTACTTAAGAAAGATTACACTATGGATAACCATATGAGGACTTGAACATGGACCTTTGCAGTACTTTTTATTGTGTTTTCACTGGAAGTTATGGTGTCTGGAGATCCTGTATGGAGCCAAAGTTCTATTGTTTACATCAGGGAGCAGCTGATGGAGCTTAGGAACACAGCAAGGTTGCATGCTACCAGACCAGACATCCCTGATGAACTAAGGAATAGAAGGAGACAAGGTTGCAGAGTTGGGGCTCTTCGGAGGACCAGGAGGAGATGCTATAGACCTGTTCTCACCTCCGTCATTATGGGCAACGTGAGATCTCTCTCGAATAAGGATGAACTGTTGGCATTGACCCAGCATCATCAGGAGTGCAAACTGTTCCAGGCAGACAGGACAAGGGACAGCGGTAAGAGGAAAGGAGGAGGACTGGCAATATTCATGACTGATAGATGACATAACTGTAGGCACATTACGATTAATGAGCTATATCTATTCTTCAATAGGTTTTATCCCACACCTGCTCCGTCCACCCCAGAATGCCATTCTATCCCCTCTTCCACACTAACTGTGACCTTGCCTCCTGCTGTTAGCTCTTGTGTCAAGATCAATCTAGCAATCAGTCATCTGGCTACAGTCTGATCTTGAAATAAAAAGAAAGTGTCAGTCTTGTATCCCAAAAACACGGACAGTTACTTGCGCTGCTGGTTCCAATGTAGTGTGGTGGGTAGTTCACACTGGAAAATTCATGTAGTAAAGGGTCTGAAACCGCGCTTCTTCTAAATCCGTCGTACGAAGCACAGGTGAAAATATAAAGGGTATTAGCCTTTGTCCTCCTCTCTCAAAGGGTTCGATCCTCCTCAGACCGTCTCCTCTGTAAGATTAAACGACCGGCATATAGTGAAGTACCCTCTTAATAGTTGGTAAAAAATGGTTTTATTTTACTCACAAACACAGGTGGTTTTCAGGCATATCACAAAGATAAAATACATCAGGTTCCTGCCCGACCCGGGTTTCGCTCTCTGGCTTCCTCAGGGGCGATCACTGCGCATGTCCATAGCATGGCCCTTTAAATAGCCCAGTTTCCTGTTCCCGAACTCTGGGAGTCATTACCCAATCAGCATATATTAAACATTACTCATATAAAAATACAAACTTAACCAGGGGACTGGTTTCTCATCGCTAAAATCATATTTAACCACCATACATCCAAAGTATCCCACCAGATTAGTTACATAGTAAAAACCTTTAGTTTAACAGTTTGTGCATCCGCTCTCACGTCACCGCAATCCTATAACATACATAGGTCTCCTTAATACATTTAAGTATTCTCTTCCTCCGGACAGTACCAATATCCTACTTATATCTTTCACTTATATATCCATCATACCACATTATTACAGTTCTTCTTAAACTCATGCATCACACGTAACTCATAACCCCTCCATTCATTTTCACTACTGGTCACGTCATCTCGATGTTCTTGAAACCCGCCTCCTTCCCATTCATAAACTTGGTGTCACATGATTCAAGTATCCAATCACCATCATATAGTTCAAAAGGTCCTCAACACAGGATAAAACTCATCCCGGAGATCTTACAAACCCGCCTCTTCCCCATTCATCAGATTGGTGTCACATGATCCAAATGTCCAATCACCATCGCGTTTTTCAAAGGTCCTCGACACAAGGTAAGACTTCATAAATACTTACACAAAGGTAGTACAATGTATCTACATTAAATCAAACAAGGTTTCAGATCGAATTCTATATTCAAGCCGCTGGGTTGCAGCGTCCCTAATTGGTAGATCCATTGTACTTCCTTTCGATTTATCCGCGCCAGCGAGTCACCTCCTCGCCAGTGTGGTTTAACCACTTCTACGCCAGCAAACCTCAAGCCCCGTGGATTCTTACTATGCATCAGCTTGAAGTGAGCCGACACACTATGGCTCATCAGTCCCTTCTTGATATTCCCTATATGTTCCTGAATCCTCACCTTCAACTTTCTCACTGTCCTGCCAACATATTGGAGTCCACACGGGCACTCCAACACGTATATAACACCCTCATTTTCACAGGAACAGTTTCCTTTTATTCGGAACTCTCCTCCGTTCTTCTTAGAAACAATGCAATCAAGTGTTCTCATTCTCTCTTTTGTGTTGCGATTTTTACAACCGGTGCAGAATCCACACCACGTGAATTTGTCCCCCTCCCTACTCGCCTTTACCCCTGCTGGAGGGATGGCGCTATGCACCAGCTTGGTCCTGATATTTGGAGCCTTCCTAAAAATAAAGGTAGGGTTCTTCGGTATGGCCTTCCCTAAAATCGGGTCATTTTTAAGGTTCCCCAATTTTTCCTGACAGCTTTTTTAATAGTATCCGACATGGAACAGTATCCGGTTGTAAAGGAGAATCTATAATCCTTCTCATCCTTTTTATTTTTCGTTATACCTCCTACTCTGGTTCTCTCCTCCTCAACAGTTTTGATAGTGGCTTCAAGGTGGTCTCCTTCGTATCCTCTTTCAAGGAAGCGGTCCTTCAACACCTCACACTGTGACCTATAGTCTTCCACCGTAGTACAGTTACGAGACATTCTCTTAAACTGCCCTTTGGGTATATTTTTGAGCCATGGTTTATAGTGACAGCTTTTCACGTCAATATACGAGTTCACATCCGTATCCTTAAAAAGGAACTAGTCTTAAAGTTCCCATCTTCTATCTTAATGCACAGGTCTAAAAATTTATGGACACATCACTAATCTCCCCACAAACCGCAGGTTCCATTCATTATCGTTAAGCTGATGGATAAAATTCTCCAATCCTTCCTTCTCTCCTTCCCACATTAGGAGGCAGTCGTCGATGTATCTCTTCCAGAGGATTAGTCTGCCTCTGGAAGTGACTACCCCCAATGCGGGGAGGATGGTGACCTCTTCCCATGCCCCCATAAAAATATTAGCGAAACTGGGGCGAATTTCGCCCCCATCGCCGTACCAATTCGCTGGACATAATGGGAGTCCTTAAACCAAAAATAATTATGTTCAAGGCAATAATCCAAAATTTTCTAAATAAAATCCCCCTGCAAGTCACCTATTTTGGGGTCTTCTATAATTCTGTTTTCTACCGCTTTTAAACCCAATTGCTTGGGAATTACTGTATACAAAGATGCTACGTCAACTGTAGCCATCCATGTATTTGATGTGGGTGGATTCAGATTTTTTATTATCTGTATCACTGTTTCTGTGTCCTTTAAGTGGGAACGATTTTGTGTTGCATATCCCTGTAAATAAAAATCTATATATTCTGTGACCTTGCATGTCATGGAATTTAACCCTGAAATTATTGGCCTCCCTGGGGGGTCAGTCAAACTTTTGTGTATCTTTGGCAAATGGTATATCACTGGCACAATGGGATGTGGGACACTCAAATATTCAAATTCCCTTTTATTTAGTACTCCTTTTTAAAACCATCAGTTAATAGACCATCAAGGATTTTTATACTCAGAGGTAGGATTACTTTTAAGTCTCTGGTATGTGGCTTCGTCAGATACTAGTCTCAACATTTCAGACTCATATTTATCCCTATTCATCACGACCACACCCCCTCCTTTGTCTGCGGGTTTAATTATTAACTCAGAATTCTTCTCCAGATCTTTTAGAGCCTTCCTTTCCCCGAATGTTAAATTGTGGGTTATCTTATTCGCATCCAGTTCCTCTAGTTCTTTTAATAATCCTGTTTTAAACGCTTCCACACACTCATTATTTCGATTTTTGGGGAAGAATTTTGATTTCAATTTCAAATTTGTGTGCATGATACCCTCCCCTTCTTCTACCCCTTTCACTTGTGGTGCCGGATTATTCAACCAATATTTAGCCATATTGATTTTACGAATATATTTATGTATATCTAGGAACATTTCAAATTTGTTCACTTTTTGGCTTGGTGCATATTTTAACCCCTTGTTGAGAACCTTCTTTTCATCCTCTGTCAACACATGATTGCTTAAATTGAATAAGAAAGAATCCTAACCAAGGATATCACACTGAGGGTTTTAGGAACACTGAGAACGGAGGTGGAAGGCAAAAGTTTTTTAAAAACTATCATACTAAAAACTACCAGTCTAATGAATATGCACCGCAGCGGAATTATGGGTATTATAATAGGAACTACGACCGCTCTTATAACCAAGTTAGAGGGAATGACTACATATATCAGCCTAATCCTAGTGTTTCCCAGAGAGGGAATGACCACACATACCAGCGGAATTATGGAGGACAGTACTATGGACATAATAGTGGGTATAGAGGACAGTATTATAGACAACCACATAGACAGCCATACCAAGGAGGAAGTTATAATGGAAGACCAAAACGAGGACCACAAGAATATTATGGTCCCACTCAGCAAGAAAATAGAAGGTACATGGATAGGGCAAATCATGAGGAGAAAGGTCACACAGAGAATAATATGAAAGAAAGTGGAGAAGAAGGGAGACTAAGGTCGACACAGCAAGGTGAACAAAATTTTCCTCATCAGAGTATAAAAGGGATAGCAAGGGAGGTGGGAATAAAAGAACAGAATGTGAGAACACCACTGAAAAGAAGTCTTGTAGAGGAAGAAGGGGAAAAGGGAAAAACAAGCCCAAAGACAAAAAAGAGCAAGGAAACACGAGAGGGATATTCAATTTAAGCAATCATGTGTTGACAGAGGATGAAAAGAAGGTTCTCAACAAGGGGTTAAAATATGCACCAAGCCAAAAAGTGAACAAATTTGAAATGTTCCTAGATATACATAAATATATTCGTAAAATCAATATGGCTAAATATTGGTTGAATAATCCGGCACCACAAGTGAAAGGGGTAGAAGAAGGGAGGGTATCATGCACACAAATTTGAAATTGAAATCAAAATTCTTCCCCAAAAATCGAAATAATGAGTGTGTGGAAGCGTTTAAAACAGGATTATTAAAAGAACTAGAGGAACTGGATGCGAATAAGATAACCCACAATTTAACATTCGGGGAAAGGAAGGCTCTAAAAGATCTGGAGAAGAATTCTGAGTTAATAATTAAACCCGCAGACAAAGGAGGGGGTGTGGTCGTGATGAATAGGGATAAATATGAGTCTGAAATGTTGAGACTAGTATCTGACGAAGCCATATACCAGAGACTTAAAAGTAATCCTACCTCTGAGTATAAAAAAATCCTTGATGGTCTATTAACTGATGGTTTTAAAAAAGGAGTACTAAATAAAAGGGAATTTGAATATTTGAGTGTCCCACATCCCATTGTGCCAGTGATATACCATTTGCCAAAGATACACAAAAGTTTGACTGACCCCCCAGGGAGGCCAATAATTTCAGGGTTAAATTCCATGACATGCAAGGTCACAGAATATATAGATTTTTATTTACAGGGATATGCAACACAAAATCGTTCTCACTTAAAGGACACAGAAACAGTGATACAGATAATAAAAAATCTGAATCCACCCACATCAAATACATGGATGGCTACAGTTGACGTAGCATCTTTGTATACAGTAATTCCCAAGCAATTGGGTTTAAAAGCGGTAGAAAACAGAATTATAGAAGACCCCAAAATAGGTGACTTGCAGGGGGATTTTATTTTGAAAATTTTGGATTATTGCCTTGAACATAATTATTTTTGGTTTAAGGACTCCCATTATGTCCAGCGAATTGGTACGGCGATGGGGCGAAATTCGCCCCAGTTTCGCTAATATTTTTATGGGGGCATGGGAAGAGGTCACCATCCTCCCCGCATTGGGGGTAGTCACTTCCAGAGGCAGACTAATCCTCTGGAAGAGATACATCGACGACTGCCTCCTAATGTGGGAAGGAGAGAAGGAAGGATTGGAGAATTTTATCCATCAGCTTAACGATAATGAATGGAACCTGCGGTTTGTGGGGGAGATTAGTGATGTGTCCATAAATTTTTTAGACCTGTGCATTAAGATAGAAGATGGGAACTTTAAGACTAGTTCCTTTTTAAGGATACGGATGTGAACTCGTATATTGACGTGAAAAGCTGTCACTATAAACCATGGCTCAAAAATATACCCAAAGGGCAGTTTAAGAGAATGTCTCGTAACTGTACTACGGTGGAAGACTATAGGTCACAGTGTGAGGTGTTGAAGGACCGCTTCCTTGAAAGAGGATACGAAGGAGACCACCTTGAAGCCACTATCAAAACTGTTGAGGAGGAGAGAACCAGAGTAGGAGGTATAACGAAAAATAAAAAGGATGAGAAGGATTATAGATTCTCCTTTACAACCGGATACTGTTCCATGTCGGATACTATTAAAAAAGCTGTCAGGAAAAATTGGGAACCTTAAAAAATGACCCGATTTTAGGGAAGGCCATACCGAAGAACCCTACCTTTATTTTTAGGAAGGCTCCAAATATCAGGACCAAGCTGGTGCATAGCGCCATCCCTCCAGCAGGGGTAAAGGCGAGTAGGGAGGGGGACAAATTCACGTGGTGTGGATTCTGCACCGGTTGTAAAAATCGCAACACAAAAGAGAGAATGAGAACACTTGATTGCATTGTTTCTAAGAAGAACGGAGGAGAGTTCGAATAAAAGGAAACTGTTCCTGTGAAAATGAGGGTGTTATATACGTGTTGGAGTGCCCGTGTGGACTCCAATATGTTGGCAGGACAGTGAGAAAGTTGAAGGTGAGGATTCAGGAACATATAGGGAATATCAAGAAGGGACTGATGAGCCATAGTGTGTCGGCTCACTTCAAGCTGATGCATAGTAAGAATCCACGGGGCTTGAGGTTTGCTGGCGTAGAAGTGGTTAAACCACACTGGCGAGGAGGTGACTCGCTGGCGCGGATAAATCGAAAGGAAGTACAATGGATCTACCAATTAGGGACGCTGCAACCCAGCGGCTTGAATATAGAATTCGATCTGAAACCTTGTTTGATTTAATGTAGATACATTGTACTACCTTTGTGTAAGTATTTATGAAGTCTTACCTTGTGTCGAGGACCTTTGAAAAACGCGATGGTGATTGGACATTTGGATCATGTGACACCAATCTGATGAATGGGGAAGAGGCGGGTTTGTAAGATCTCCGGGATGAGTTTTATCCTGTGTTGAGGACCTTTTGAACTATATGATGGTGATTGGATACTTGAATCATGTGACACCAAGTTTATGAATGGGAAGGAGGCGGGTTTCAAGAACATCGAGATGACGTGACCAGTAGTGAAAATGAATGGAGGGGTTATGAGTTACGTGTGATGCATGAGTTTAAGAAGAACTGTAATAATGTGGTATGATGGATATATAAGTGAAAGATATGAGTAGGATATTGGTACTGTCCGGAGGAAGAGAATACTTAAATGTATTAAGGAGACCTATGTATGTTATAGGATTGCGGTGACGTGAGAGCGGATGCACAAACTGTTAAACTAAAGGTTTTTACTATGTAACTAATCTGGTGGGATACTTTGGATGTATGGTGGTTAAATATGATTTTAGCGATGAGAAACCAGTCCCCTGGTTAAGTTTGTATTTTTATATGAGTAATGTTTAATATATGCTGATTGGGTAATGACTCCCAGAGTTCGGGAACAGGAAACTGGGCTATTTAAAGGGCCATGCTATGGACATGCGCAGTGATCGCCCCTGAGGAAGCCAGAGAGCGAAACCCGGGTCGGGCAGGAACCTGATGTATTTTATCTTTGTGATATGCCTGAAAACCACCTGTGTTTGTGAGTAAAATAAAACCATTTTTTACCAACTATTAAGAGGGTACTTCCCTATATGCCGGTCGTTTAATCTTACAGAGGAGACGGTCTGAGGAGGATCGAACCCTTTGAGAGAGGAGGACAAAGGCTAATACCCTTTATATTTTCACCTGTGCTTCGTACGACGGATTTAGAAGCAGCGCGGTTTCAGACCCTTTACTACAGTCTGATCTTAACAAGTGCCCAGATGAGAAGGGATCTTGGGAGGATCAAAGCAGCGCAGGCTGAGTAGCATTAGTGCCAGGGTACTTAAGACCTGTGGTGATGAGCTGTGTGGTATGATTACAAATACCTGTATGTTCAATATGAGCCCGAAGTTGGGAAAGGTACCATAACTGTGGAAATCATCATGTGTGGAAGCAGTTCCAAAGACACCTCATCCGATGGAACTCAATAGCTACAGACCGGTGGCATTGACATCCCACTTGATGAAGGTCTTGGAGAGGTTGGTTCTCACACATCTCCGCCCTCTAATGAACTCATCCATGTACTCCCTCCAGTTTTCTTATCGGTCTGGCATTGGGGCGGATGATGCTATCATCCACCTTCTACACCAAGCTCTTTCTCACCTGGAAAAAACAGGGAACACTGTGAGCATAATGTTGTTTGATTTCTCCAGTGTTTTCAACACCATAGAACCAACGCTACTAAGAGAGAAGCTGGATCTTGTGGGAGTGGAACACCACCTCTCCAATTGGATCCTAGACTACCTAACAAACTGACCTTAGTATGTAGGAGCCTGTAACTGTGTTTCAGACATGGTGATCTGTAGTAAATGGTTACCTCAGGGTAAAGTTCTTGCTCCTTTTCTCTTCACACTGTACACTGCAGACTTCAGGTACAACTCATTTAGCTGCTACTTACAGAAGTTCTCTGATGACTCGGCAAAAGTAGGCCTCATCAAAGACGAGGATGATATGGAGTACAGAGAACTGACCTTTGTGGAGTGGTGCCAGCAGAACCACCTTTGAATCAATGCCAGGAAGACTAAGGATCCTCCTAAACCAGTGGACATCCAGGGTATGAACATTGAGATAGACAATACTTTTAAGTACCTGGGTGTACTCCTCAATAATATGCTGGACTGGGCAGACGACATGGAAGCACTATACAAAAAGGGCCACAGCAGGCTTTTGGAGTTCATAGGACACTTACTAGGACATTTTCAACTCTGTGGTGGCATCAGCAATCTTCTTTGGCGTGGCCTGCTGGGGTAGCAGCATCTCAATCAGGGAGAGGAAGATATTTGACAAACTGATTAGAAGGGCCAGGTCTGTCCTGGGGAGAAGAACCAGTGCAGGTGGAAGGTGAGAGAAGGATACTATCCAAGTGGATCTCCATGCTGGAGAATAACTCCCATCCCATGCATGAGGCGGTGATAGCATTGGGCAGTGACCGACTACTTCACCCCAAGTGTGAGGAGTGCTATTGGAAGTCATTCGTCCCTGCTGCTGTTAGGCTGTACAACCAACAATGACCCAAGCAGAGATAGACTGCACTCATTACCTACGGGTACTTAATTATTCTACAGCATTATACTTAGCAGTGGGGTTACCTTTTAAGGTGTTCCGGTACTGCTTGGGACTTGTTGTTCCCAGAGTCAGAGTACACACTCACTCCTTCCCCTTCTATATAGCTAGCTTAGCTAGCTTAAGGTAGTATTTACTTTAAAGTCCACTTAAAGTGCATAATAAAATCACATTGTTGCTTGGATCAAAAGAGTCCATGGGTTAAAGTGCTTAAACGTGGCAAAAAACTAGTGCAAAAAGGAGGCTCCCAACCTGTGACAACTTAAAGGGGTTATCCAAGATCTATAATGTCCCCCTGATATGCCCGGGCCCCTCACAGAGGCTGTACTTATCTCGCTCCCCAACACTCGCATCGTTTCTGATGCCGGCATAGCTGCCGCTGAATCTCCCAATCGTGCGGATGAAAATTTCCGGCATCGGGGGGAGGTTTAGCAAATAGCAGGCCGCGATGGGAACGAGTCTCCCTAGCATCATGTCACGACTGTGACTGATCCAGATATGTCATCCGGGTTTTGCCTTGTGAACCTTTTTGTCCTGACTGGGAGTTTGTAGGCATTCTTCTCGGGTGAGTCCAGTCTGCCACTCCCAGCTACTATATTAGTTTCAGTTTCACTTGCAGTTATTGAAAGATATAGTCCTTACTTCCAGTGCTATTCTGACCTTTGAAGGAGATCGTTTGACGGTATTGCTGTGGAGCTCTTGTCTGGCGTGGACTGTCGTTATTGGGATCATCTTCTCTGCTCATGACTGGATAAGTCTATCTCTGCTGGAGATTGTTTGTTTGTTGCTGTCTTCCCCTGTTCCCCATCAGAAGCGACACAGGTAAGTACAACCTCTGTGAGGGGCCCGGGAATATGCTGGGGCATTATAGATCTTGGATAATCCCTTTAATGGGAAAGGCCTGCAGGACGTACAGGTAGGACCACCATAGGCTTCAATAGATGGTTTAATCCACACATAAGGTAGATCGTAATTTGAATTTAGGCAGTGAACCCATATGGTGAGTTGAGTTCCCACTTAACCTGAGAAGGGGAAAAGGGGAATGGAGCTAACATGCACAACTAGGATTTTTCTGTTGGGTGGATTCTTTGAAGTCCAGGCACAAAAGGGCTGGACTGAAGAGGGCCAACAATAAAGTAAAATAAGAGCCAATGTTTCTCACCTATATAAAGATGTCCCTTGCGTGGCTTCTCAAGTCTGTTGGAGAGCAGCTTCTCCTTAGATAAGGGAATGGTAGTCCTCCTCACTGCTGCTGCTACTCCCAATTAACGGGCAGGTGGCTTGCTCTTATTGGACCTCCGTAATAACAGTTCAGGGTCTTCAGAGGTAGAGTCTATAACTCCTAAAGAGGGTTCAGGAGTATGATCTGGCTCTGTAGAAGTGGGTGTTTCAACAACTGGTAGCAAGATCCAGATTTGTGGCTGGAGGAACAACTGGAGAGGATCAAACATGGAAGGCAATTTTGTTGAGGTCCTACTTACTGGAAACAATGGCAGCTCGGGTGACTTATCCACTTCGCTTTGCTACTTCTGAACAAGTTCCTGCAGACACTTCTTGAGCCAGTTGCGGTGATTGACCTTATCCTCCCGCTGAATCTTGTAGACCTTGGGTAAAGGTACGGTCACCACTCACGCTCCCAGTGACTATCTAGTTTGCTAACTGGGTGATTGTTTCTGAGCCAGACCTGGTCTCCAGGTTGTAAAGGACCGGCGTAAGTATGGATATCAAAGGCTTGTTTTTGTTTTTGCTGGACCTTCTCTATTCTGAAATCTATGATTTCTTTGGTGTCCTCCGGGTGTCGCTGATGCTCCTTGACCCATTTGGTTTCGGGAAGGAGTTTCTGAGAGTCTGGCACAGGTATATCCAGGGCAATGTCCACAGTCAGACAGCTGAGTCTTCCAAACATGAGGTAATAAGGGCTGTCCCCAGTAGAGCAATGAGTTGTATTATTGTACAGGTACATAAGTTCATGAAGAAGGAATAGCCAGTCGGCTCTTTTGTGAGGTGGAACAGGCTTGAGGATGTTAATCAGTGTCTGCTTCATTTTTTTCACACAACCCGTGTTCCCTTATTGGTGGTAAGCTGTAATCCTCAGCTTTTTTCAGTGGTGTAGAGCGCAAAATTCATAGAACAACTGGGACTCAAACGCTGATCCTTGATTAGTGAGTATCTTATCAGAACACCCATATGGCAATATGAAGCTCTTTGACAATGCAGCGGCCATAGTTGTAGCAGTCAAGTTCTTTATGGGTACAGCCACTACAAAGTTGAAGTAATGGTCTATGATTGTCATGGCGTATGTGTACCTGGATCTGCTGGGTTCAAGTTTTAGATGGTCGATGGCCACGATTTCTAGAGGACTCTTATTCACTATTGGGTTAAGAGAGGCTCGCTGGTCGTGTTTCTCCCCTCTAGCCATAGCACAGGTCGGGCACTCAAGACACCAGATTTCAATGTCAGTTCTCATGCCGATCCAGTTTAAGTGACGCCAAATTGTGGCTTCAAGTCTTTCAGGTTCCAAAATGCCCATACGTGTTATGGTATATCTTGTCATCTCTGCGGGGGACTACTATCTGATGGAGGTGCTCACAGGTGACAGCGTCAAGTGTACTTCGAAGGAGCAGACCTCTTTGTAGGAAAGGTTGTTTCCTCTGAAAAAATTCCGCATCAGCTCTCTTCTGTCAGATCCTCTCAGGTACACTCCTGCTGGAGAAATAATCAAGCTGAACCTGGATGACTTTACTCTTTGCTTAAAGGTGGGGTGGGGTCACAGATCTGTGGAAAACTGATGGCTCCGGAGGTCTTAGGCCTGATGTGCTGGATTTCCTTCTGAGCAAACTGGGAATAGAACATTGGCATATCCATGTATACCCACTGTTTATCTGTGGAAAATAGTTCCTTTTGAGCAGCTAGAATGGACAAGGTGTCAGCATTATCATTAGTCTTGTCAGCCTGGTGTTTGATGGTGAAATCGAAGTTTGCAAGCCTAGAGGCCCATCTCTGCTCCAGAGCTCCCAGATGTGCCATGTTCAAGTGAGCCAGCAGGTTATTGTCAGTGTAAAGAGTCAAAGGTGAGGGCAAATAGTCCTTGAACGTCTGTGTTACAGCCAACACCAAGGCCAGGAACTCTGATTTGAAAAACCTACATTTTGGTTATTCCACTCCAGTTCTTGCAAGGATCTGCTGACATAGGCGATTACTCTTTTGGTCCCAGCTTGCATCTGAGACAGCACAGCTCCTAAACCCTTGTTACTGGCATCCGTATAGAGACAGAACGGCTGGTCATAGGGTAACCCAGGATTGGTGGCCCTGTGAGTTTTCCCTTGAGTAGATTGAAAGCGACTTATCTCTCCTCACTCCACTTGACAGGTATTTTAGCATTTTGGCAATTCTTAGAATGACCCTTCAAAAGCTCTTGGAAGGGTGCTGCAATTTGGGCGAAGTGCAGTATAAACCTCCTTTAATAACTCGCAAAACCAAGGAAACTCTTAATCTGTTTGGAGTGGGCAAGATTTGTATAGCAGCTATTTTATCAGAGTCTGGCTTCACACCCTCGGCACCCACATGACCCAAATACTTCAATTTTCCATCACATTATGCACTGCTCGTTTCCTTGGTTAAGACCATCCTACAATCCAGCAGTCGTGGTAGTACTTGAACACTATAGAAAAAAGAACTAGTCTATGTGTGCTCCAAGGACCCCAGACACCAGAAAGCCCAACACCTTTTCCTACAGTGTGCAAGCACAACCACGACTGATAGATTGCAGGGTGGTCATAACCATGGAAGTAAGCCAGCAAGGGAGGCAATATGGACAATCACAATACATTAGTAAATGCCTTGTATTAACTTTCTCTACATGATAAATGTACTTGCTGAAGTGACAAACCCCTTTAAAGGGGTTATCAGAGTTATGGGAAAAAAATTAAAGCCTCATAAAACTCATCAGAACATACATATAAATTAGTTAAGCTTGATTTCTTAAGAGAAAACCCCATACTTAGGCCTTGTTCACACATCAGTTTTTTGATCAGTTATTTCCATCAGTTATTGGGAGCCAAAACCAGGAGTGGAGGCTACACAGGGATAAAGTGTAATGGAAAGATCTGGACCTATTCTGTGTTTTTGACCCACACCTGGTTTTGGCTCCCAATAACTGATGGAAATAACTGATCAAAAAACTGATGTGTGAACAAGGCCTTACAGCTTTTCCTGGTTCTGTTATTGCTGAGTTTACATGCTGAAGTACATGCTGAGGAGGGCGTGTAACAACAATGCCTGAGCTCTCCCTCATGAATATTTGTGGGTGTGAACAATCTGACCTTCCCCTCATCCCGCTCTGCACATCCTAACTGTGCATAAAAATGATCATCTCCTAGCTCACACAAACAGATCTATCTAAGCTTTATCTTTATCTAAGCTATATCTGTATCTAAGCTATATCTGTATAAGCTATATCTGTATCTAACCAATATCTTTATCTAAGCTATATCTGTATCTAAGCTTTATCTTTAACTAAGCTATATATGTATCTAAGCTATATATGTATCTAAGCTATATATGTATATAAGATACATATCTTAGATACCGTTCAGGCTTAGATACAGATATAGCTGAGATACAGATATAGCTGAGATACAGATATAGCTCAGATACAGTCCACGCTTAGATACAGATAGAGCTTAGATATAGCTATATTTATACGATAGACATATATCTGTATCTAAGCTATATCGGTATCTAAGCTATGTATGTATCTAAGCTATATATGTATGTAAGCTATATCTGTATTCAAGCTATGTATGTATCTAAGCTATATCTGTATCCGAGCAGGACGGAGCCAGACACATACCCTGCTGCCGAACAATTCTCTCATCACAGCTCTGGATAGGATCGCTCATGCGCAATCGCTTACAATCGCCGAGGCTGTGCGAGGAGAGAGAGAGAGGGGCGGGCACCTAAGGCTCTGACGTCTCGTTTACAGAGCCCGGCCACTCCCTCAAGCAGGGAGAAGCTTGTAAATGAGACGTCACGACTTCAGCAGGGTTGATGACGTTGGGGGTCACATGAACCAAATCTGAACAGGAGAAACGGCGCAATGAAAATTGTGTAAGTGATTTATAAAAAAGTTTATTATGGTAATATAAAACTCCTTTACATAAATTTATATAACTCTGATAACCCCTTTAAGTTCTATTTATTATATTCCTATTGCTTGTGGAGTGCCAGCTTATTCCTCAAAGCTGTAAAATAACTGTCATCACTCACAGTATAAGGCCACAGCCCCCAGGTTTTGTATTTTGGTGCATAATGATGTACATTTGCAATACGTTTCTACCTTTACATTGCAAAGTGTGAAATCCACTACAGAAATCCAATCACATTTAAGAAACCTCTCCGGTCAATTGTGACCACAGCATCTAAGCGGTCATTTATTGGAGGTGGGCTGCTTCTGGTGACCTTTCAGTTGCTATGGCTGAAGGGAGCCTTGTGATGGCTCCCAGGACTACCATAGCAAAGTTCCTATTGAGCCCTACCTGTGGCAGGGGTTAATAGGGACATACCAATTTTACAAAAAGCTGCACTGGCAAATCATTGCAGTCTATGGTATAAGCAATGTAATGATCACATGTTCAATTCCCCAAGAGGATAAGAAAATAAAAATATAAAACATCCCTAAACCAAAAATATTAATATCATTGGTATGGCTGCTTCTTAAAAATGAAAATGCCTCCCCAAAAAAATTTGAATAGACAGAAATATAAAAAAGTTATGGCTGTCAGAATATAGTGATGCAAAAAAAAATGAATTTTTAGTAGTAAAGTATTGGAATGTAACAAAAACTATATAAATTTGGCATTGCTTAATCTTACTGAATTGCAAAATAAAGGTAATATGTAATTCTACAACCCAGTGAATGCCATAAATTCGAAACCTGTATAACAATCACAATGCATTTTTTTCCAATTTCACCCCAATAATATTTGTCCCAATAAATTGTATGGAATAGTGAATGATGCTATTAGAACATACAATTTGTCCTGTAAAAAAAAAAAAAAGAAAGAAAGATTTTTGCTCTGGAGTTGTGGGCAGTCCTACTGTATCTGTGATTGCCAGCTAACTGTCCACGACTACGCACACATAGAAGGCTGTCAATCAGTAAGTAGGACCGCCCACATGACTCCTAAGGATCAAAAGGGCAGAGGTTTTAATTTATTAATAAATTACAAGTCTTACTGAATGTTTTTCCACCAAACTTTATATCAATCTGCTCAGCTTCTCCAGTTCTATAACATGCTGTCTTCAGATAACACACTGTTTAATGGTGACAGGTTCTCTTTTATAACACATTGAGCAAATCTTTATTCTTGGATCAGTACAACTGAGTCTTAATAGCTGGACTTTAAAATAAAACTTTTGCTACATCATAGTGACATATTAAAGGTTTTGAATTGTGGAGGGTCAAGTGCTGAGACCACCGCTGATCTCTAAATTGAGGAGATAGACGTGTTCAGACACAGCATTCTCTCTCCTAGCTGCTCAAGATGGATTGGAGATGGGCTTGTAGACTTTTTATGAAGCCCATCTTCAGCAACAAGGAGAGACAGTGTTATGGATGAATGCTTTTCCTCGTATTAGCAATCAGTGAGGGTTCAGCACTCGGACCCCAATGGATCATAACTTTTCATATGTCCTTATGGCATACAAAAAGTTTTTTAAAGTACAGTTAGGGTACTTTCACACTAGCGTTAAAGTTTTTACGGTATTCAGTTCCGCCCTAGGGGCTCAATACCGGAAAAAAAATGATTAGTTTTATCCTAAGAATTCTGAATGGAAAGCAATTCATCCACTATGCATCAGGATGTCTTCAGTTCAGTCACTGTACGATGCTGCGGTATTTTCTCCGTTCAAAATTCTGGAACACTTGCCGGAATGCCGGATACGGCACCAAGTGTCCTGGAAAAACGGATCCGGTTTTCGAGTCTGCGCATGCGCAGACCTTTAAAAATGTGAAATAAATAAATACCTGATCTGTTTCTCTGGGTGACACCTGAAAGACGGATCAGGTATTTCAGTGCATTTGTCAGTCTGCAAATGACATGCGTTTGCATACAGTTTTCCTGATCAGGCAGGCAGTTCAGGCAATGGAACTGCCTGCCAGATCCGGCAATCTGTATGCAAAGGGACAGCATTTGTAGACCGATCCGGATGCGGATCCATCTCACAAATGCATTGTAATACCGGATCCGTCTCTCCAGTTGTCATCTGGAAAAATGGATCCAGTATTTATTTTTTTCACAGTTTTAAAGGTCTGCGAATGCGCAGACCAGAAGACCAGATCCGTCAATGCGGTAATTTTAATGCCGGATATGGCACTAATACATTTCAACACACGGCAAGTGTTAACGAAATTTTGGACGGAGACAGAACTCAATACCAGAAAAGTTTAATGCAAGTGTGAAAGTACAGTTACACTTTAATTTTAATGAACGTTTACTACATAAAATATACTCCTGTAGTGGCAGCCTAGTTTTCCTCTACAGATACCTCACAACTGCTTTGTTCCTTATTTTTGCACTTTTCATTTAAAACTTTAGCATTGTGTTTGGGTGTTTAAGGACAAGCCCATTGTACTTCAGCAGTTTATATTTGTCAAAGTCTAATTTATACGTTACAAAAAATTTTTTGGCATTTAAGGTGTGACTCTAATAGTTAGTTGCAAAGCTTTTACAATGATTGCTGCACTCCTGGGCCTACTTGAAAATAAATATCGCCTGTAGGTTTTAGGTGTTTGTAACTGTAAATTTTACCAAAAAGAACATCACTGCTGGAGATTACTTTTATGTACATAAAATTTTGGTTAAGAGCTGCAAGACCCTCACAGCTGCCCAGCAGGAAATCTATAAAGAGCACACAGAAGTTGATAAAATATTCTAAAGTTGGGATAAAAATATACAGTACCTGTATTTAAGAAAGCTTTAAGGAGCTGAACAAAAAACAGTTAAACTAGAAAATAGGGGCAAAAGTGGAAATAACAAGGATTCAAACAGAAGTTCACGTTGTCTGTCTGTAAACACCATTACTGCTGGTTAAAAACAGGTTTGATGATTTGAATTATGTATAGTTGAATATGAGTTTTTGTCCAACTTCTACAAAACTAGTGCAATATGGCACACCAGTCCTTATGTTTACAGCATGGAGTCAACATACTTCCAAGCAAGAGCTTATCACTCACTGATGTTTTCAAATGAGTACTTAGAATCAACCAAAATAACTTTCCCAAAAATTAAACAATCACAAAAAATTCTACTCATATTGCTCATATTGCTATTGTATAAATATCAAGTATACTACATTTAGAACAAATCACATGCAGGATTTTTTTTCAGAAAACATCTAGAAATGTGTTCTGAATGATTAATAATCAATTCACCATGTCAAACAGTATTACATAGATAAGTCCTAAGAACATTCTAAAGCTATAATTATAAATAAAACAATCATTAAAGGGGTTGTCTCATAAAGAAAGACCCTTTCATCACGGACGAAAGCCCAGCAATCAACTGGCCTGCTGAGTGAGAGACTCCCCTCTATAATGTCCTATACAAACCTCAGATTTATCACTTTTCTGGTGGGCATACATCGCAAAACATGGCGCTGGGGCTAGTGATGAGCGAATCAATTCGTACAAATCAAGTCTGTTAAAAAATCTGCCTCGTTGAGCAGAAGGGATCTGACCTCGCTGTTTAATATACTCACCCCTCCTCCTTGATTGACAGAGCCAGTCATAACGCCATTGCTTCAAGTAGTGGCACAAGCACCAGAGCAGTGCAGATGTTAACTCTACCTCGCTGCTCATGTCTGAGTACAATCGGATGCACAGTCAACATCTGGACTGCGCAGGTAGCAGCGGCAGAGCTTCTGAACTTTCCCCATTACTTGGAGCAATGGTGCAGACATGAGATTGACAGGACCAAGCAAGATGTCTGGTCCTGTCAACCAAGGGTGAGTCTCTTGAGCAGTGGGTTCAGCCCCTGGCTTTGTATGAATCAATTCACTTATCACTGGTTTTGGCCAAATGCTATATCTATGAGTCCCTGTGCCACTATATATACAAATATATAACATATACAAATTATATATACAAATATATAACATATACAAATACGGCACAAAAACTGGGTGAGATTTTAAAATTGCACATGTTGTAACTAACATTTTTTGTCACTTCTCTACTTAGAAAAGTATCAAAAACAGGATGACCTAGCATTGTTTTCACCCTGCTGATACATCTAGTGCATATGGCTAGAGGGAGAGACACTGGTGCACCACTAACAATGAATATATCAAATAATTTCCCTTAAATGGATTGTCCAGTTTCACAATGACATTTTTTTATCTGCTCAGAGTATCCCAAACACTGCATATTTTTGTCCACATGCAGGATGTTTACATGCAGAACTTCCTGTTTTCATCAGCTTCCTATTGGGTTTTATAACTCAGCAAGCTTTGCTTTTTAATATTTTTAGGGCTTGCTCTGCCTACCACTCTGCTCTCTCTTCAGTAGTAATGCCCCCTACACCTTTACACTACATGTTAGGTGGTGCACATCCTATGAAACAATACAGAGTTTAGGTAAATATTTCAACAGGAAGCTAATGAATATAGGAAGTTCTGCATGTATACATTCTGCCAAGGTCCAGTGATGTTGAGAAAAGGTCAAGTAAATTGCTGATATGAAAAACATTTCATTATGAAACCTGAGAACCCTTTAAAGGGATCGTCCAAAAAGGGGGATAAATGTCTGATCAATGGTGGCCCCACCATTAGGATCCCTTCCAAACACTAGAACAAGGTGTTCCTCCTCTGGCTTGGAGATCACCGCCAGTCATGCGCACTGTTCTGCCCACTATGGGCAGAGGCACTGATCTTAACAGTGGTTATGCACAGGCCCGGCGGTGACCAAGCCAGACGAGGAGGACAAAGTTGGAGAGGCGGGCAAGCCAAAGGACTACAAGAGGAGCAGTTATCCGGGCACATACTGTAGCTTAGGGGCCTTTGCACTTGCAGCCTTATCTATGCCCCGGTGCACTTGCAACAGCTATTTTGCATAACTTTATAAAGTACTTTTTCAGACACAAGAGTATCAGAGTAGGTGACAGACAACCTTTAATCATTTGCGGAACCTTTTATTATACAATTATACTTTCTTTACATAAAACCAGAAAATCCAACCCCTGTAAAATACACCAACATACACCCAGGTATCAGCATAAAAAGTGCATTTTCTTTATTCTTCAGAAACTGAAGCTAGAAGCCAGTACAGTACAGTCTGACAAGCCGTACATAAAGGCAAACGACTACATTCAGCACAAAAGACAAACCAGAAGACAGGATAGTTTGAATCAGGACACAAGACACTCAAAAGTCAAATGTAGACAACTACTGTATACTTAATATGAAAAAAAGAAGCTTATGTGGAGAAGTACACTGCAAGTATCAGGATCACCAGCATACAACTCGTAGTACCAAAATGTTCTTATTGGTGGGCATCGGCAGCTTGGCTGCCACATATATTCATTTATAGTATAGTTTGTATATGATACTGATAATATGCATAATTCATATCTAAATAAAATAAAAATTACTAGACATTAATTCTATTTGAATACTTTTATAATTGCATGTAATTAAAAATTTTGCATAGCCACTGAGTTATTCCATTAAACTTGCATAAACATCAACTTGTGCAGAATGCCGCAGCAAGACTGCAGTACTAACGGGTGTTAACCGCCGAGAGAATATCACTCCCTCTCTTAAAGCCTTGCACTGGCTCCCCGTCCAACGGGTTATGTTCAAGACTGGATGTTTTATGCTTAGGGTGTTCCATGATGTGGGACCCTTGTACCTGCAACGTAAATTCACCAGGTACACCCCGTTGAGGACATTGAGGTCTAGTAGCTCTGCAAATCTTAATATTCCGCAAGGTAATAAGATCAGACGTGAAGGTAGATCTTTTTCGGACCAAGGGGCAAGATTTTGGAAACATCTACCTCTGGCACTGAAAAGGAAAACCAATCTTCTCTCATTTAGACGTGCACTGAAAACCCTACTTTTCAATCAGGCGTTTGATCTTCCTATGTAACACTAGGTTTGGTTTACACAAATATGGGGGCTTTTCCAGTTTTGGTCCGTGTTTTCAAACGTGGTATTGTTTTCATTTTGAAAGACATCTTCATCACGCTTATTAATTTTCACCTCACATTTCTACACCCCATTCGAACCTCTGGGACCATCTTTTTCTTCTCCCTTTCTTGCATCTCCATTTGATATGTGTTAGGCGGTTGGCGGTGAAATGGGCCTTGTGGCCTATGGTCAAGTGTTATGCCTTTTTTTTCTGCCAGCTAAGCGCATCAAGGCCCTATGGGTAAGACTGCGTGTATATAAGATTATACATCATCATCATCATCAATAAAATGTATCTGGATAGCACCACCTCCTGTTTGTTCTTTTCTTATTTCTTTGTCCTGCTCACAGAGATGGCCGCACATGCTCAGTTTCATCCTTCAACTGCCTCATGAGCTGTGATAGGGAGAGCATGGACATGCCCCGTTAGCTGCAGAAGGAAAAACCATGGCCGAACTGTCAGCTTGACATAAATCTAGCAGAGCAATGAATGGGAAGATCTCTGGATCCATGTGTGGTACAGGGCTGGTCCTAGTTTTGTTAGAAATAGATTGGCATATACTATATGATCTCTGATTTAAATTTCTACATTAGTCATGGGATAACCCCTTTAATTCTGGCTGCTATGTGTCAGCACACCTATTTATCAACCGTATTTGAAGACATAGTTGTATATTTTCCAGTATAAGAACATCCTGAAAACCTTCTGGCATTACAGTACTCTCTATGGAAGATGTATGGAACTGTATGGTAGACAGATGCAAACATTCAAGTTATAATATATGCCTGATGTATGCACCAAGGGGGGAATGTATCATGAGGTTATTATTCAATGTCAATTTTGCTTGCATCTGCCTTGGTGTACTTTGTGCCAGATTTATCAAACTTTGCAAATTCTTTGTAAAACTTGGCCTATCTTACACAACTGGAGATAGTTTGTGATTTTTTACATGAAACTAATTAACATGACTAACCACTGGCACTTTTTCTTCTATTTTTCAATACTGGAGTTGTGTCAAAATGCAAAAAGTCACAAACTTTTTGGGGCAAGTAAATCCCATAATGTAAAAGTCCAGAATTCTGGAGTACAGGGCATGATAAATTCCCATGCATCAAATATCTATCCAATACTGACAACGTAAACCTATCAAAAACATACAGGACATTATGATGTTTTGATGGACCCTTCACTTTCAAATGTATGAATTTTTTAATAGCTGTGTTGTTCTTGTTTATATGCACAGCATATGTATTAAAGGGGTTCTCCAGGACTTAAAAAGGTTTACTGAGACTTTTCTACTAATGACCGATCCTCTAGTCTCATGGCCTAAGCGCAGTTCAGCCCCATTGAATGGGCTGAGTTGCTATACCAAGCACAGCTGGTATCAAATGTATGACACTGTGCTTGGTAAGCTGAGAGAAGGCCACAGCACTCACAAGAGTGCCAATGCCTTCTCAAACAGCTGATCAGCGGGGGTCCCGGGTGTCAGACCCCCATCAATCAGATAATAATGACCTATCCATAGGAAAAGCCATCAACCTTAGATAAGTGGGGGTCCAACTTGCAGCACCCCTGCCAATAGGTTGCTTGCTAGAGCTCTAGTGCCAGAAACAGACAGATCCATCCACTGTGTAGTGGCCGTGCATTGTTACTGCAGCATTCTTAAATGTATAGAGGTTATGGGTTTAACACCAGATATACTGCAGTTTATTGGCGATGCCAGGAGTGTCTTCTCTGCTGAATATACTATAATACTATACAGAAAATATCTTCTTCCAAGCTGAAATAAATTGGCAATATCAAGACCCCCCAACTCCCATGAGCACAAACTGAATGGTATCTGTCTGTTTATCATATTCTTAATTTCATTTCAGATCATCTTATCTAAATATATTTCAACATCCGTTCTCTCTGAACGCTACTGGAAGTAACTTTTCCTAAACGGCCATGTTTGTGCTATAGATCAGATTTAATGGGCTTTTTGTTGGCTGCAATTTAAAATAAAATATACACACCACAGAGAAGAAAAAAAAAGAACTGGAACATAATAATTTCTTCTTCAAATGAAACAAGATGCTATTTGCAGACCACCAAGAATCTGCGTACTGTTCAGTCCCCCTAGACAAAGCTTGGAAAATTGACAAATCCACAATTTGGCTTTTCCTTGCAGAACATATATCTAAATATGCAACCTGGCCTAATTTCATCTCCCACAATTCAGCATGTCTCCGATCAAGTGTCTTTTAATTTTCTCTTTAAAATATTTAGTCCATCAGCTCGTTTGCCAACGAAAACATTGGGGCAGGAAAAAAAAAAGGCCAGGATCTGAGAGAGAGAGAGTCAGGCTTCTGTACTCTGTGTTCTGGTTATCAAAATTGACATTCCTGCTTTGAAAAATTACAGTTCCAACCTAGTTTCCTTTTAATAAAGTTGACAGACTCGTACACACCGTGCTGTTTGTCGTGGAGCTATCAAATGCATATTCCGCTACTTCACATTGTGTACACAACTCCTGTATGTTTGTCTTAGAGTGCTGTACTTTTCTGCCCCACTGACAAAGCCAGCCAATCCCTGTTATTATAAGAGTCACTGAAGCATTCACGAGACATTCTTTCATTTGCTAGCGAGATAAATTTTAAGCTGTTCATACAATTGAGACTTTTGAAATCATAAAACGATGTTCATAGTTTCGTCTATTTATACTGAACGGGAGGTTAGAAGAGGTGAAATCACAGCAGACAACAGGAGACATATTCATTCCCATACGTTTGGTTTGGCTCCATCTCGACAAAGTTTTTCTTTTAATAGAACGCACAAGGGGTCATGCCGTAAAATCTGAGAATTAATTATCTACCAGTGTTTTTATTTGCTCACGTGGGAAAACCACGCAAACAAAGTTCATTAGGAAACAATACCATACACACCCTTGCAGACTCTCTACAAAAATAATTTCTGCCTTGTTGGTAGAATGTTTTTCTTAGAATTCCCCCATTTCATGCCAGTGAAAAACATTTCAATTTACCTTTAAGAATATATAGTTAGCTACAAAATCAGCAAATGAAAACAGCAGGGAGCTTATTACAGGGACATCCAAGACCATTTCATATAAAGTCATTTGTTCAAAAAAAAAAAATGAAGGAAGAAAAAGCTAAAAGATATTGTTCTCCAAAATTGTAATTAATCAAGGTGTATCTAGATGCCACCAAAAATACACTAGCTCCAAGCAAAGTAATTGTTGTGTATAGCTAAATTAGAATCCCCACACCAAAACAAACAGATAGATACACAGCACATGATCAGCCTAAATAAATATTTTATTGATTACATATCAGGTAACATTTAAAAACCAGTAGCAGGGGCATGCATACACAAAAGTAAAAAAGAACCACAATGGATATGTCATATACCAAAGAAAAGACTCATTGATGAACAGTAAAAGTAATTACGGTAAGTAAAGTAATTAACATGGAAGTGGACAGCATACTGCTACAGATAGATCTGGATAGATTGGAGGCTTGGGCAGAGAAGTCAGAACCGCAGGAGTGTGCATAGGCCAGATCATTTTCCTATAGTGTGCAGACAAGGCCATCACTGATGGATTGTAGGGTGGTCATAACCATAGAAACGATTGGAGATGTCAAGGAGAGCGCTATGCATCAGCCACTGGGGGTAGTGTTACAGTGTGGGCAGGTGTGTTTAGTCAATACAGAACTTCCCTATACTTTGTGAATGGTACAGTAACAAGCTATCACTGTAGCATGAACTTTTTAAGTTTTCCATAAATTTCACCCGATAATATTCATAACTTTTTGTGAGTAGTGTATCAGGGGTCAGTATAGAGATCTCTCCCATTATTTATTTATTTTCAAGAATGAAATATGACGAGGGGACATTCTCTACATCTAGAAGAAAGAAAGTTTCTACACAAACATAGAAGAGGATTCTTTACTTTAAGAGCAGTGAGACCATGGAACTCTTTGCCAGAGGAGGATGTGATTGTGAACTTAACACAAGGGTTGTTAATCCAGAGAGTTATTCTGATCGGCTGATTGGAGTCAGGAAGGAATTTTTCCCTAAAATGAGGAAAATTGGTCCCTACCTCATGGGGTTTTTTGCTTTATTTCAGGATGAACTTGCAGAATAACAGTCTGAACTGGATGGAGGGATATCTTTTTCCAGTCTTAAAACTATGTTACTATCTTACTTTGTAACATAGGTAATGCAGGCAGTTATTAAAACAGACATATCAGGAATGGTGGTGAGTTTGAGCACCATTCAGAAAGGGATCTAACACATCCTGGACCAACTCTTATTGTTTTGCTGCATTAACTTGCCTTATAAAACAGGTCACACAATTTGTACTCAAGACTGTGAAAAATCAATGTACGTAATAAGAATAAGATGTAAATCAAAAGTTAATCTAAAACTTATTAATCTCAATAATATTCCTGGGTAACAGTTCTCCATAGATCCCCCCATTACACAGAAATCCTAATGAAGAAACATTTCACATTTCAAGGAGACTGGTTACATCTCTCAGATCTCGCTGAGTATACAGTACTATCTATTTGCATTTCCACTCCATGTAACTGTGAAAGATGTTAATTGTATATGAGACATATTACACCCATGTGTGTATTAAAATGACTGATTCCAACCTCCAAACTAAATCTTCCCTGAAGAAAAGTTTGTAGATTTGATTGCTCATCATTTTAAGGGAAGATAAAGGTATCACATTCACGTTAGTAGAGTTTTAGATTTTCTAAAAATATTTTTGTGAAATTAACATGTATTATGTTAGCTGTTCAGTCTGGCTATGCCAAAAAGCTATTGAGGCACAATTAATTGGTACTCCAGTTTTGTAGTGTCAACAAGTTTCATTTTTCATTTTCAATTTATGAATTTTGAGGAGTTTTGAACTACTTTTTTTAAAAAAGTGGCCTAGGCATTCCTGAAACACAGAAGTATCCTGACTCACCTGCCCTGTGCTGTTGATTGACAAATGAGACTTCACACCACTAAACACCACTAAACACATCTTAAACGGTATAGGAGAGGGATGACAATGGGTTTTTAGAAGATGCCCAGCTATTTTCCTGCTCATGTATAGGTAATAAAACTTTTTTCCCTTTAACCAGGGATTGGTTACTACTACCTATGTTTAAACTATATTCCATAGGACCTATATATATAGTTTGGTGGGAACAAATCTGCTGACAGATCCCTCTTAAAGAGTGTGAAAGTTAAAGGGGTTTTCGAGGCCTATTCTTAGGATCGGTCTTCTTTAATATCCAATCATTGAAGGTCCACACCCTGCATCCCTACAGCCTCCACTAGCTGTTACTAGCTGTTAAATAGAACAGGAAGCTTAGTTACAATCAAAGTGCAGTGGCTATGCTGGGTTACTGCCACATAGCTACCACTGAAGTGAATGGAAGCTGAGTGGCAGTGACTTGGCATGGCCTCTACACTTTAAATGGAGCTGTGTTACCTGTTTCATTCAAAGTGATAGTTCCAGATCTGTATGCTGCAGGGAACAGCAGATCAAGGGTAAGTGGGGTGTCAGGTACCTACTGATCTGCAGCAGCAGGAAATAGCAGATCAGTAGGTGCCCGACACCCCATTTATGCTGTTGGGTTGTCACCCCAACAAGTTGGATGTCAAGCACCACCTGATTGAATATTACATAGTAACATAGTATATAAGACCGAAAAAAGACATTTGTCCATCCAGTTCGGCCTGTTTCCTACAAGTTGATCCAGAGGAAGGCAAAAAAAAACTGTGAGGCAGAAGCCAATTTTCCCCACTTAAGGGGAAAAAAATTCCTTCCCGACTCCAATCAGGCAATCAGAATAACTCCCTGGATCAACGACCCCTCTCTAGTAGCTGTAGCCTGTAATATTATTACACTCCAGAAATATATCCAGTCCCCTCTTGAATTCCTTTATTGTACTCACCATCACCACCTCCTCAGGCAGAGAGTTCCATAGTCTCACTGCTCTTACAGTGAAGAATCCTTTTCTATGTTTGTGTACAAACCTTCTTTCCTCCAGACGCAGAGGATGTCTCCTCGTCACAGTCACAGTCCTGGGGATAAATAGATGATGGGACAGATCTCTGTACTGACCCCTGATATATTTATACATAGTTATTAGATCTCCCTTCAGTCATCTTTTTTCTAAAGTGAATAACCCTAATTTTGATAACCTTTCACGGTACTGTAGATCCCTCATTCCAGTTATTACTTTAGTTGCCCTCCTCTGAACCCTCTCCAGCTCTGCTTTGTCTATCTTGTTCACAGGAGCCCAGAACTGTACACTGTACTCCATGTGTGGTCTGACTAGTGATTTGTAAAGTGGTAGGACTATGTTCTCATCACGGGCATCTATGCCCCTTTTGATGCAACCCATTATCTTATTGGCCTTGGCAGTAGCTGCCTGACACTGGTTTTTGCAGCTTAATTTGCTGTTTATTAAAATTCCTAGATCCTTTTCCATGTCAGTGTTACCGAGTGTTTTACCATTTAATATGTACGGGTGACTTGCATTATTCCTTCATTATTATTGATAACCTATCCAATCAGTAGGTGTCCGACACTTCAAATGAGGTGGTTGGCACCTACTGATTGGCTATTGATAACCTATCCTGAGTAGGGTTGTTTCGGGTATCGAACTTTCGATACCCAATCAATACTTTTCTCTGGTACCGAGCTCGATACCAGGATTAGTATTTTATCGATACTGGGCTGTGCTACTGCACAGCCCAGTATCAGAGAACGTGGCTGCGCCACTCTCAGCGCGGCCATGTTCTCCTCGGCAGCACGGGGAGAAGGAGGCAGTCTCTCCCTCCCCCTGTGCTGCTTCCACCAATGAAGAAAGACGGGAGGAGGAGGCGGGGTCACTGGCCACCAATGAGGAGTGTCTTTTACTATACTGATGTATACAGAAGAAGCTCATTGCCGGCACCTGCCTGTGACCGGGCGCTGCGATCCGCGGCAATTAACCCCTCAGGTGCCGCACCTGAGGGGTTAACTGCCGCGGATCACAGCGCCCGGTCACAGGCAGGTGCCGGCAATGAGCTGCTTCTGTATACATCTGTATAGAAAAAAAAAAACTGCACAATTCGCCATTTTATTTTAGTCGCCTTGTCCTCCCAAAAAATAGGATCGGACTGTTGTATTATTGGCCGGACGTTCCATAAAATGAGGAATGCACGCAGCTTTTTTTGGCATTTTTTTTTTTTTTTGCGTGGTATCGAATGGTATCAAATATTGCCATACTTTTTTATGGTATCGATACCGAATCAAAATTTTGGTACCGAAACAACTCTAATCCTGAGGACAGGTCATCAAAACCAGAAGCCTGGAAAACGCTTTTAAGACTACCATTAAAAATTAAGAAACAATAACTAAAGAAAAGAATAAACAGCAGGTGGCGCTATACAGATACATTTTATTGAATAGCTCAGTGGATGTCCTACATTTTTTATTGCATTCAACTATAAAATTGTCCAAATCCAAATGCTAGTTTAGGACACAGTCCTAAAAAGCTCCAAAAACAGGCAATCCGGATTAATCAATAGTATATCTTTATTAAACATATAGTGTATATATAAAAACATCACATAATATCTAAAACAAGTTAGGTGGTGAAAGCTACATACCGGGCCATGTAATGCCCAAATGAGGAATGACAGTAATGTAAATAGTAAATAATCATGAGAGGTTTAACTACTGGGAGCAGCATATAGAAAAAGTTAAGAGAGGCCAATGGCGAATCAATAGCAGCAACAATCAATAAAGTGCTTAGTGCATAATATGTCATGGATATATAAATATACAATAGCATAATGGATTCTAGTTAGCCATAGTTATTGTGCACATGGACGGATATCTAAAGTGTATAAGCTAAATAGTTAAATTATAGGTAGAATATATTGAAAACCCATGGGGTAACAGTAAGCACTAGAGACAGGACCAGGATGCAGAGACCAGCGTGGAACAGGTGAACACTAAAACCACCAGCAGGGGATCTTAGGTGAGTATTACTCCTGTTATTTTTTTATTCATTCTTCCCCTTTTTTTTAAAAGAAGTCTTACCTCAACCCTCAGTGGCAGAAACAATCACAAACCATGGGGCATTAAACCTCCAACACCAGGGAAGACAGTGCCAAATTAAACCTGGAAAGTATTGGTTTAAAGAATAACATAGAAGATTGACGGCACAAAAAGATCAGTTCGTCCATCTACTCTGCCCTTATATTATTATTTTTTATGTTAGAATAGACGTGTGTTTATCACAGGCATGGTTACATTCACTTACTGTAAATTTCCACATCTGCTGGAAGTTTGTTCCAAGCTTCAACCACTCTATCAGTAAAATAATATTTCCTGACATTGCTCCTGATTAGAGATGAGCGAATTTCTCAAAAGTTCAATTCAGCTGGTTTGCCGAATTTTCCGAAAAGATTCAATTTGATCAGAATTTATTCATGGCAAATCACATAAAAAAAACAGCTATTTCCTGCAGAGAGCCAGTATAGTGGTGTAGAATACTGTGCCTTGCAGTAATACACATACGGAGGCTGCTGTGGTAGTCAAACAATACAGTGAGTCAGTATGACACGCACATGACAGGCGTTGTTCTTAGAATCACTGCACACTTCACTTCTTTGGGCAGTTGCGGGGCCAAAAATGACCAAATAACTCAAGAGTCAACTCAGCCTTACAGGTCGATGTTAGCGTGAAAAAGCGCACTTTTTTTAAACCATCGTCAGCTGATTCCACATAGATGTCTACAGAACCTGTAGTATGGAACGCTTATACAAGTAGAGTCGTCCTGACAGAGTGGAGAGGGTGTCAGAAGTAAGTTTTTGTTGATGTCACTGATTATTTTGCCCTTCCTCTGATCAGTCAGAACAATAACCCCCCCAAAAATCGGATCCTGTCTGTTGAGCATCCGCCTTCACTCGGTCAGCATTTGGTTAGTAATCCATCAGTATTGCTAAAGCCAAAAAAAAACAGGAGTGGATCTAAAACATGATGACACGTGAATGGAATATTTGCATGTCTTCTGTGTTTTATACTCTCTTCTGCTATTGGCTACCAAATCATAAGCCAATTCTGATGGAACCATACAGGCCTTACAACTGATACACAAACAGGATTCGTTGTACGTCTCATTTTTCCTTCCTTCTGACTGATCAGAAGAAGGGTCAAATAAATGATGATGTCAACCAGGCAAAAAAGGCAAAATAGTGGCCCAGTCATGGGGTGGGGAGGGTGGGAGAACAGCTTGAGAAGTCCACAGAGTGGCCCAATGACATAGTATTGAGGTAGCAGCAGCATGAGGAGAAAACAGAGTGGCCCAGTGACATAGTGGTGAGGTGGCAGCAGCATAATGAGACCACAGAGTGGCCCATTTACATAGTGTTGAGGCGGCAGCAGCATGCAGGAGCCACAAAATGGCCCACTGACATAATGTTGAGTTAGCAGCAGCATGAGGAGGCCACAGAGTGGCCCAGTGGCATAGTGTTGAGTTAGCAGCGGCATGAGGAGGCCACAGAGTGGCAAGGTGACATAGTGTGGAGGTGGCAGCAGCAGCATAAGGTGGCCACAGAGTGGCCCAGAGACAGAGTTGTGAGTTGGCAGCAGCATGAGAACCCCACAGAGTGGCAAGGTGATATAGTGTTGAGGATGCAGGAGCAGCATGAGGAGGCCACAGAGTGGCAATGTGACAAAGTTTGGAGGTGGCAGCAGCATGAGGAGACCATAGAGTTGGCAAGTTGACATAGTGTGGAGGTGGCGGTAGCAGCAGCAGCATAAGGAGGCTGCAGAGAGGCAAGATGACATAGTGTGCAGGTGGCAGCAGCAGAATCAGAAGGCCGCAGAGTGACCCAGTGACATAGTGTTGCTTTATCAGCAGCATGAGAAGACCACAGAGTGGCAAGGTGACATAGTGCGGATGTGGCAGCAGCAGCAGCATGAGGAGGCCACAGAGTTGCCCAGTGACATAGTGTTGAGTTAGCAGCAGCATGAGGAGGCCACAGGGTGGCAAGGTGACATAGTGTGGTGGTGGCAGCAGCAGCAGCATGAGGAGGCCACAGAGTGTCACAATGACAGAGTGAGGAGGTGGCAGCAGCAGCATGAGGAGACCTGAGTGGTGAAGTGGCAGCAGCATCAGGAGACCACAGAGTGACCCAGTGATAGAGTGTGTAGGTGGGTGGCAATAACAGTATCTGCTGATGATGGTGGGTGTAAGAAGCAGCACTTGGCATCAGATGTGTGGCATCCGGTGGGTGGCAGCACCAGAATAGTAGCTAAGGCAAGTAGCCAGAACAAACCATAGAAACATAGAAACATAGAATGTGTCGGCAGATAAGAACCATTTGGCCCATCTAGTCTGCCTAATATGCTGAATACTATGAATAGCCCCAGGCCCTATCTTATATGAAGGATGGCCTTATGCCTATCCCATGCATGCTTAAACTCCTTCACTGTATTTGCAGCTACCACTTATGCAGGAAGGCTATTCCATGCATCCACTACTCTCTCAGTAAAGTAATTCTTCCTGATATTACTTTTAAACCTTTGCCCCTCTAATTTAAAACTATGTCCTCTTGTAGCAGTTTTTCTTCTTTTAAATATTCTCTCCTCTTTTAACGTGATGATTCCCTTTATGTATTTAAAAGTTTCTATCATATCCCCTCTGTCTCTTCTTACTTCCAAGCTATATAAACCAGTCTCTTTTGTCAAGGTTTGGGTGAGGCAGCATGGATGATTTAATCTGATGCATTAGGCATTGGTGGGTGAAAATCCTGGCTGATGTATGCCTGATTCATCTTGACAAAAGTCAGTATCTCAACATTTTGGGTGGACAGGCAAGTTCTCCTTAGGGCAACTATGCCCCCCGCCGCACTAAACACCTGCTCCGAGGCCACACTAGATTTACCTGTATCTGTTCCAGGATATGAAGCAGTGGAATGACGTTGTTCATCCCGTAGTCCTGGTGACTGACAAATAACGTGGCATCCTCAAAGGGCCTGAGCAAATGGCAGGTGTCACGCATGAGCTGTCACTGGCTGACATCGAAGTTACACAGGGGAGTACTCCTGTCCACTTGGATCATCAAGAAATCGTTTATGGCCTTTCTCTGTTCGTATAGTCAGTCCAACATATGGAGGGCTGAATTCCAACAGGTGGAAACGTCGCATATCAGCTTATGTTGGGGGACACAGTTCTGCAGCTGCAGCTCAAGGAAGGGTGTGCTTGGTGGTGTACAAGTGGCTGAAGTGCATGCAAAGTTTCATGGCCATTTTTAGGATGTCTTGCAGATGGGTGGAAGACTTCAGAGTGAACATGTGCGCCATGCATGGTGCATGGCTCAGCTTTTCTTGACGCAACGCCGACACCATGTTCTTACCATTGTCAGTCACCATGGTTCCGATTTTGAGTTGTCGCGGAGATTACTTGATGAAGGACATGGAGCAGTTCCTCCCCTGTGTGACTCCGTTTGCCCAGGCAAACTAGGTGCCAAACAGCATGACACTTCCGTGCCCTGCACATGTGGTATGCTGGTGGAGCATGTTAAATTGTCCCTGCAGTGGAGGCTGAGGACATGGTGGAGGATGAGGAGGAAGAGGCGGACATTGTCGCAGGACCAATGGCGTGAGAATGTGGACAAGGTAGCGGCATCACTTGGACAAGTTGCTGGTTCGGTTGGGCAGGAACCACATTTACCCAGTGGGCCATAAAGGACATATATTGCCCTTGACCGTAGTTACAGCTCCACACATCGGCACTGCCTTGCACTTTGGCAGACACCGACAGGCTCAAGGACTGGCACACTTTCTGTTCCACATATTTGTGCAAGGCTGCTCCTGCCTTTTTGGCAAAGAAATGGCAGCTTGGGACACTCCACCTTAGCTCGGCACAAGCCATCAGTTCTCTGAAACGTGCAGAGTCCACCACTTAGAAAGGGAGCACCAGCAAATTGGCAAGGAAAATGTTCAGCTTCTGCACCGTTAGATGAGTGCATGCATAATGTTGTCTCTTGGAAATCGTTTCGGTGATCGATTGCTGACGGAATAACTGACGAGGAGTAGGAGGGCGAGGAGCAGGAGCATCAGGACCGATAGATTATAGGAAGGACAGACAGCTCCCTTCGGCTGTGGATGTGGAGCAATGGCCATGTTCACTTCCTCCAGCGGCTTAACAAAAAAACTGCCACACCACCGAGTAGGTGATTTTACCCCCGACACTCCACACTGACTGACTGCTACTGCTGCTGCCTCAGTGAACTCCTGCACCACTACTTTCCAGGCAGGAATGCTACTGCGAAGTGGGTGGTCTACCCCGGGTACGTTTGGCTCTCGACCTCCCACTGCTTCCACCCTGCTGACTCCCGGCCACGTTACCGACTTGCTGGCTCCACTGCTGCCTCACGCGCAAGATGCCGCCCTCTTCTCCCGATGATGATGAAGCCCCTTCGTCACCCGGCTCCCAATTGCGATTGGCTACATCATCATAGAGTACTATCTTCACATCACTGATTTCCTCCCCAATGGTCTCTGAGCTAGGAGAGTGACCGCTGGCAACACCAGCTCCCATGCCACTTTCCTTATAACTACTTGCTCGCCTACTGGAGGAAGCGGCAGTTGTCTCCTCCAGATCTAGGCTGGGCAATAGCTACTGACTGTCCTCTAGTAGCTCGTCCTCGCTGTATAGTGGAGCTGAGCCCACAGCATATGATAATTGTCTGGCTGAGGGAACAGAAAAGGACAGAGGAAGGTTGAGAACAGGTGAGGGCACAGGGCCTGCTCCTGGGCCATGCCAACTAAGGGTTGTATCTGACGAACCCACCGACTCTTGACTGGAGGTGTCTGATGTCACTTAGATCAAAGTGGATGACCGAGTCAACCATTCAAGAACTGCTGGGTTGCTGTTCAAGACATGACCACTAGATGACTAGATGACCCCTACTGCCACGCCCCCTTACTCTGCTGCAACCTATGCCTGCGCCAGAAACGTTTAGGCCTCTGCCCCTCCTCTCTGTCTGACATACTGTTAGATCAAAAAAGTAAATAAAAAGGAAATTAATACACCCCCAAAAAAGGCTGTAATTTTGTCACTGTCACTTTACCACACAACGGCAAATAATTATTTTTTTCCACTAATTTTTGCCACGTGCGAGCGGGTGCCACGTTTAAAGACCCTCTACCATTCTTGTAGCCCATCTCTGCACCTGTTCTATTTTATCTATGTCTTTTTGTAAGTAGGGTGTCCAGAACTGGACACAGTATTCCAGACATGGTCTTTCTAGCTCTCTATACAGAGGGATCACGATCTCTATCTTCCTACTGGTTATACTGGTTATACCTTTAGTTATACAGCCAAGCATTCAACTTGGTCTCACTGCCTGTCTACACCGAGCACTCATTTTGAAGCTGTCTGATATCAAGACATTCCTTAAATTCTTCTCTTCTGATGTCTTCAGTAACACAGAACTGCCAATACGATACTCATACTGTGGGTTGCTTCTCCCCAAGTGTATACTGCTTTGGGTTGAATAAGTTGTTGGTTTTTAGGTGGTCAATCATCTTCTTTTTTAGGAGGGTTTCCATTATTTTTAGTATGGTTGTTAAGGTCACTGGTCTGTTGTTCCCAGCTTCCTCTCTGTTACACTTCTTGTGGATGGGTACAACACTGGCCATTCTCCAATCTTCTGGAACATTACCTGTTAAGAGGGACTGGTTAAACAAATCCAACAGAGGATCAGCAACCACAGACTGGAGTTTTTTATGGTCTCTGGGGCAGATGCCATCTGGACCATAGCCTTATATGATTTTAGGTGTGCCAATCAGGGGCGTTGCTAGGGTCTCAAAAGATCCGGGGCCCAAGCCCTAATGCATATGGGCCAATTCTCTAAGTCCACCATACAGTCCCATGCAAATAACACTATTACTCTCCGCCATAGAGTCCCATGTAAATACCATTACACCATCTCTCCTGTCCCCTCCAATATACAGCCCCACCTAAATAACATCCCCCCTCCCCAGCTGCTTTCAATATACAGTCCCATGTAAATAACTTCACCCCCTCAATATTCAGTCCCATGTAAATAACATCACTCCCTTCCCCAGAAACCTTCAACATACAGTCCCATGTAAATAAAATCACCCCTCCCCAGCCACCTCCAACATGAAGTCCCATGTAAATAATATGACTCTCTCCCACAGCCACCTTCAACCTATAGTCCCATGTAAATAATGACTCCCTCCCACAGCCATCTTAAACATATAGTCCCATGTAAATAACATCACCCTGCCCCAGCCACCTTCAACACACAGTCCCATGTAAATATCATCACCCCCTCAACTTTCAGTCCCATGTAAATAATTCCCCTCCCTTTAGCTCTAACATACAGGCCCAGTTAAATTACTACAACATTGCTCTACATCTCACACTCAGTAATCTACCCCTTCACTTACCTCTCCTCATGTAGCAGACATCACCACAGCTTCTTCCCAGGACTTCTCCTCTTCACTGCCATCCTCTCCTGCACTAGTCACATGATGGTGACATCATGGCAGGTCCTTTTCAGCTACTGTATTTAGAAATGATCGCACAGACTGTGATGTCATCACAGGTCCTTTAGCTCTTGCAGGGCATTAGATTCAATTGTATTGTCATCTTGAGAATGTAAATTCCCCTTTAAAAGTGCCCTGTCTGACCCAGGAAGAAGTACAGCAGCGACTTAAAAAGATTAAAATAGACAAATCGCAAGGACCGGATGGCATACACCCCCGTATCCTAAGGGAATTAAGTGATGTTCTAGCCAGACCCTTATTTTTGATATTCACGGACTCCATACTGACAGGGAATGTTCCACCAGACTGGCGTATAGCAAATGTGGTGCCAATATTTAAAAAGGGTCCAAAAACAGAGCCTGGAAATTATAGGCCGGTAAATTTAACATCTGTTGTGGGTAAACTGTTTGAAGGTTTTGTAAGAGATGCTATCTTGGAGTATCTCAATGAAAATAAGCAAATTACACCATATCAGCATGGCTTCATGAGGGATCGGTCATGTCAAACTAATTTAATCAGTTTCTATGAGGAGGTAAGTTCTAGATTTGACCGGGTGAATCAGTGGATGTCATATATCTGGACTTCTCCAAAGCATTTGACACTGTACCACACAAAAGATTAGTATATAAAATGAGAACACTTGGACTAGGAGAAAATATCTGTATGTGGGTAAGTAACTGGCTCAGTAATAGAAAACAGAGAGTGGTTATTAACGGTACACACTCAGATTGGGTGACTGTCACTAGTGGGGTACCTCAGGGGTCAGTATTGGGCCCTATTCTCTTCAATATATTTATTAATGATCTTGTAGAAGGCTTGCACAGTAAAATATCAATTTTTGCAGATGACACTAAACTGTGTAAAGTAATTAACACTGAAGAGGACAGTTTTCTGCTACAGAGGGATCTGGATAGATTGGGGGCTTGGGCAGAGAAATGAAAGATGAGGTTTAACACTGACAAATGTAAAGTTATGCACATGGGAAGGAATAATGCAAGTCACCCGTATATACTAAATGGTAAAACACTCAGTAACACTGACATGTAAAAGGATCTAGGAATTTTAATAAATACCAAACTAAGCTGCAAAAACCAGTGTCAGGCAGCTGCTGCTAAGGCCAATAAGATAATGGGTTGCATCAAAAGGGGCATAGATGCCCGTGATGAAAATATAGTCTTACCACTTTATAAATTACTAGTCAGACCACACATGTACTGTGTACAGTTCTGGGCTCCTGTGAACAAGGCAGACATAGCAGAGCTAGAGAGTGTTCAGAGGAGGGCAACTAAAGTAATTACTGGAATGGGGCAACTACAGTACCCTGAAAGGGTATCAAAATTAGGGTTATTCACTTTAGAAAAAAGACGACTGAGGGGAGATCTAATAACTATGTATAAATATATCAGGGGTCAGTACAGAGATCTCTCCCATCATCTATTTATCCCCAGGACTGTGACTGTGATGAGGGGACATCCTCTGCGTCTAGAGGAAAGAAGGTTTGTACACAAACATAGAAAAGGGTTCTTCACGGTAAGAGCAGTGAGACTATGGAACTCTCTGCCTGAGGAGGGGGTGATGGTGAGTACAATAAAGGAATTCAAGAGGGGCCTGGATGTATTTCTGGAGTGTAATAATATTTCAGGCTATAGCTACTAGAGATAGGTCGTTGATCCAGGGAGTTGCTCTGACTGCCTGATTGGAGTCGGGAAGGAATTTTTTTCCCCCTTAAGTGGGGAAAATTGGCTTTACCTCACAGGGTTTTTTTGCCTTCCTCTGGATCAACTTGCAGGAAACAGGTCGAACTGGATGGACAAATGTCTTTTTTCGGCCTTATATACTATGTTACTAGTTGTATCAAGCTGGCAGGCAGTACATTCGGGGCCTGGGACAAAACATTAGAAGCTCAGGACCCGAATGTTTTAACCTAGCAACGCCCCTGGTACCAATTCACCTATAACATCAGCCTCCAAAAACACTGGAGCTCCACTCTTACAATTAGTGGGACTGCCATGCCCATACAAGTCATGATTCTGAAAGCTGCCTACTGAAAGTACTGAACAGAATTCATTATTCAAATCAGCCTGTTCGCCATCAACATTTTCCCTATTTCTAAATTTTGTAATCCCACAGTTTTTCTTCTTTCTATCACTAATATACCTGAATAAGTTTTTATCTCTTTCCTTAACAGATTTGGCTATTTCTTCTTCCTTTGATGCTTTAGCAGCATTAATAATATGTTTGGCCCCCTTCTGTCTAATTTTATACAACTCTCTGTCAGTTATACTTCTAGAGTCTTTATACCTCATGTATGCCATCTTTTTTTCTTTTCCAATTTTTTTACTTCTCTAGCAAACTATAGCGATTCCTTCTTCCTTTCATTTTTGCTAATTTGTCTGAGATATAGTTTAGTTGCCTTTAAGATGGCCACTTTTGAGTGTCCACTGGGCATTCGCTCTTGCTGTGTTTTTATAGCCCTTTAATTCCTTTTTAACCACTCCCCCATTTCCTTGAAGTTAGTCTTACTAAAGTCTATTCTGCTATTAGTGCATCCATTAGATTCCTGTGCCTGCATGTAAGAGCACCAGAAATATTTCAATCTACAGCAGACATGTTGAAGTCAACTTGAACTACAATATGTCCCTTTACTGCTATTTCATCAATTAACTTGATATCATAATCTTCAGTTTGCCCTGGAGGCCTATGCACCACACCAATTCTAATAACACTCCAGTCTCCTTAGTCTGCATACAAATCCATAGTTTCCAGCTCTGTGGGTGTACTCTGAATTACTGTGGATTGAAGACTATCCTTGACATAAATGGCTACTCCACCAGCCTTTCTATCTTCTCTGTCTTTCCTGTACAGAGTTTATCCAGGTATGACTATTTTCCCAGTCATAAGAATCCTTGAATCATGTTTCTGTAACCACAACTAGATCCAAAGTTTCCCTAGATATGATTGCCATTAGCTCGTAGAGCTTGTTTCCTAAACTACAAGCATTAGTATACATTGTTTGAAGAACATTAGTATTACGCTCTGTATTATTCTGAACATTATCTGCATCTACTGGACAAACAACCACATGTCTATCAGTTCCAACACATTGCTTCATCCCAACTGTCAGAGGGGAGGAAATCATCTGACCCCTTCATCATCTGGTTTAAATGTTTACCCAAAATTTTTTGGAATTCTGCCCCAAGTACTTGTGTACCTTTATGTGACAGAGGCAAACTGTCCTTCTTGTACAATTCCTTATTAGAACACCTACTAGCATCATAACATATCCAAAGCCTTTAGATTTACACCACTGTTTGAACCACACAATAAACTTTGAGAAAGAAAGTGGCTTGTGCTTCTGATTACAGACTGGCAAAACCTTTAGAAAAAGGTCACTAAACCTGTTATGTTACCAAGCTCCTGTTTGAAATTATGAAATTCCCTTTGTTCAGAAAGCAAATAATTTTGGGACAGATCATTGGTGCCCGGATGCACCATCAGATCAACATCACAATTCTTACTTGCTGCCTTGGCTATATTTGCAAAACACTTCTTATCTTTATTGACTATGACACCTGGAAGACATCTCACCTCTCAGTTCTGTCAAATACTTCTAATGGTCAGCAAGAAGAAGATGCCTTCTCTTCTTGGTTATTCCATCAACTGCAAAAGAATCTCTCCTTTAGGAGAAATATCATCCTGCTCATGGGAAGCCCATACCTCCTTACTGATGACCAGAGGCAACTGGGTCCCTCCCAGCCATTAAAAAAAAAGTATCTTAGTAGAGTACTACAAATAGCTATAAAACTAGAAAAACGACCTCAAAATCAATTTGCAATAGAGATCACAGAGTCGGTGAAAGAAGGGAGGTATTCTTTGTCCACAATGGTGTCCACTTTCTCTAGAAACTCAGACCTGCGATGTTCTAATCATCTCAGACACCAGCCATCAAAAGGATGACCGCATAGTACGTTGAGCCTCCTGGCATGTAGTACAAGTCCAGCTACTGTAGTACAGTGTTGATAAGCTTTGAGGGTCCTTTATAAGAGAACAGGCTGAGTCAAGGGAACTGGAACCACACACATTGGAAGCCCTGTGTAAGTCTTGGGGTTTTGACGGATTGTTGCCATGTAGACCTTGAGCAAAAAGGAGAGGGAATCAAACCCCCTAGCTTGAGTGTGTAGAAGGTGCCATAGACAGCTAAGTGGATGGCGGCGGGGCATTGTGGAGGTTTTTTGCCTGAACCCTCTTCCACAGATGCATGATCAAAATATGCAATTGGAATCAGAATAGTTGGTGGTGTACATGCTGGGAGGCACTACCCTGTGCCTACAATAAAATGATAGCTTTCCGTGTTCCAGTCTCCTATGGAATTCCAACCAGGTTCCAATGAATTATTGGGTTTTGATGGATCCTTTTAAAGAAAAACTAATTTAGAAAATATAGTGAACAAAAAGAAAAACAAGCAGATCATTGTTCAAACAACTCAAAATAAATAAATAATTAAAATAATCCTGTATTAAGTAGATAATACAGACACCAACATTTAAAAACATCTAAAATCACAAAAAAATTATAAGCTATACATTTCAAGTACTATCCAAATATAAAATTCCCTCAACATATGATAAAAAATGTCTAATACATCGCAACAAGATTACAGAAACATCAAATATTATATATCATACAAGACTCAATAAATACGATTTTCACAAAAATCTTAAAAGTAGATAAAGATAGCCCAATCAAACAAATTAATCAAAAATATTAGACTTAGTTATCTATTAATTGAAGAAAATGACCCAATATCACATGTGTAAAAAATATGTGAGCCTTTAGCATTAGCATATAATTTTAAGCAAATTAGCATCAGGCATTTACAATCAATGGGTTGAAAATCAAGTGTGAGTGGGTGATCTGTTTAGTTTAAAGGTATCTAATAAAGTCTGATCTCAACAACACCTTTGTGAAAGTGTATAATGGCAAGAACAAAAAAGATATCTGAGGATCTCAGGAGAAGACTTGCTGATGCTCATCAGGTTTGCAAAAGTTGTAAAACCATCTCTAAAGAGTTTGGACTTCACCAATCCACAGTCAGACATGGTATACAAGTAGAGGAAATTCAAGATCATTGATACCCAAGAGTGGTCGACCAACAAAGAGCACTCCAAGAACAAATATGTAATAGTCCAGAAGGTCACAAAAGAGCCCAAGGTAACTTCTAAGCAGCTAACGTCCTTTCCCACATTTTCTATTGCTAATATGCATGAGTCCACCATCAGAAAGACACTGAAAAACAATAGTGTGCATTGCAGGAGTGCAAAGAGAAAGCATCTCTGCAGTTTGCCAAAGATCACCTGGACAAGACAGAAGGCTCCTGAAACAATGTTTTGTGGACATATGAGAACAAAATATGTTCAAATGAGAAGCGTTATGTTTGGAGCCAAGGAACCACATCCTATCAAAGAAACACAGTGGTGGTAGTATTAGGGTTTGGGCCTATTTTGCTGCATCTGAGCCAGAAGGGCTTGCCATCATTGATGGAACAGAAATTAAGAACATCCCATTGAGAAACATGAAAACTTAAACAGAAGAGGAGATAGTCATAGGAGTCTGAAATGACTTCATAATAATATTAGCTACTTTTACATTGGAAATTAAAGGGGTTCTGCACTTTGTTTAAACTGATGATCTATCCTCTGGATAGATCATCAGCAACTGATCAGCGAGGGCCCGACACTTCAATGGAACTTAGCCCGCCCAGGCCAATTGATACAAGTCATGACGTCACTGGGCAGGCGGTAAACATTGAGAAGGCCGCGGCTCTCCTGGAGTGCCGCTGCCTTCTCAAACAGCTGATTGACGGCGGTCCCAGGTGTCGGACCCCCGCTGATCAGATGCTGACGATCTATCCAGGGGATAGATCATCAGTTTAAACAAAGTGCAGAACCCCTTTAAATATATCAGCAATGTAGAATACTCTAGGTTATACTATAGGACTATGATCAATATGTACAATATTAGCAAATGTCTAGCTTGGTTGTGGATTGTAAATAGTCAAATTTAAAATGTGAAAATAGATATGGATACCATATTAAAACCATGTCATGGCCTTCATAAAAGTGTTCCGACGATATTAAGCTTTCTAAAGTAATTTTCATTTTTATGCCATACTTCAAAGTTTACAGCAGTTAATTGTATCTTTTAGCCTAATGTATAAAATGGTATATAAAATCATAAATCATCACAGACAAGTTATTTTACCAAATTAATAAATCATGCCCCCAGGAAAAGATTACCTCGAACTCAATGTACTTATATTACACTATTTTATCTTCTAATAATCTGCGATTTAATAAGATAGCACTTCTGTTAATGCACTAATTAAAATGCATAAGATAAGTATTACATAAATATGAATGACATGCATACCAGAAAGTGTGAAGTAACACTTCATTATCATTCACGGTAGTTATACACTTATGTTTACCCATCTTTCCATAAAATTATAGGATTGGACAAAACAAATTCACATATATATATATATATATATATATATACTAATCTATTTACGCCATGTCATTTGTGCAGTAAAATTTGCAACTTTTCCCCGTGCAGGCCATTTTTACAAAGTGGTGAGAAAAGGGGGTGTGACGTGGACGGAAAGCAGGCGGGTCGGTAGGCCCAGGTCATTTATCATTTATTACTGCAGTTTTTTTGGGTTATTTGTCGCACAGCCTGCCGGATGAAGCGCCAAACTTACGTAGAGGCCTGCGTGTCTACATAACTTTAATACTTCCTCTGACAGCACAGAGGGACTTGAGACCGCCGTGGAAAATGACAGTCTTAATAGATGCCCCCCTTTTTTTTTTATTGTTTTAGCTTTTTTTGTTTACAAATTTTTGCATTTTATCTTCTTCCCCCCACCCTTTTAAGCTGTTGAACTTTTTTATATAAGAAACCTTTATGGTGTTTAAATGCAGACTGTGTTGTGGGAAAAAGAGTAGGCTGTTTGGACCAAAGATTATGCCTTAACTGGGCAGAATGTGTTTATTCACACACACGTTAATGTCTTAAGAAACAGTTCTAAATTAGGCTGGAAAAAAAATCTCCTCTTTAATTGGCATGTGGAAATACAGTGTGGATGTGGAAAGAGTAGGGTAATAGTGGCATGGGGTAATAGTCATAATAGTAGCAGCAAAATTAGCACTACAGTATGGAACACACAAGGCAGTAGATGTGTGTGTGGTTGTTTAGTGATAGTAGTAGCAGTAGTTGCGGCTGTGTAGCAGTAATGTTAGTGACAGTAAGCATAATGGAACTAGCAGAAGGGGGGATTAGCAGCAGAGAGTAGGCAGATGGACAGAGGAAGTAGCATGATTGGGTACCATCACCAAGGCCAGATCTATCTACCGACCTCAGCCGAAGATGTCAGAAAATCCTCACGGATCTGGTAGTGTACTTGTAATAAAGCAATATGGCCTCCCTTTTGGCATTAGGAAAACATTTCCCCATTTTGGCTTGATAGTTAGGGTCTAAAAGCATGGCTATCCAATAATCATCAGATTGTCTGATGTGAATAAAAAAAACAGTATGTAAAGAAGCAAGCATACAGTTCGCTATTTTCACTAGCATAATCGAGGACCCAGTTCTTTCTGATTCCACCCCCCACTGAGATGATTGGTCATCATGGCCAGTGCCATCGCCATCATTAGCAGAAGCAGCCTCGTCCTCCAGCATAGGCAACCCCTTTTCCTGGTCCTCCTCTTTCAGTGTTAGCTTCTCATCTGCAATTATCTGCTCCATAGGACTTTCTTTGGGTTGGTCTGCAACAGCTACAAGGCAGCCAGCAAGATGAGTAAGCTATTCTTTTTCCTGCCATCTCTTGTTGCATCAGCATGAGAATCTGCTGTTGTTCTTAACCACCTTGCCCAGTTGGAGTTGTCAGAGGGACAGCTAGCAGGATGGTTGCTGCTTGATGCACTTTAGCAAGTCATCGGCTGTGAGGCTACTCTCACCCAAGTTAATCTGCTTTAACGTGGCATGGCAACCCATTCCTTTACACATACAGTATGTTAGGAGGGAGGGGGAGTGGGAACAACACTCTGCCCTGCTTCTATTGGAGACAAGAGGATGTCCACTAAGGAGGATTTGGAGGAGGTGATATGTGCTTTGTGTGGAAACCATACGAAAGCAAACATGGAGGTGTCAGTAGGACCTGGCCTTGTTGCTGCCTCGTCACAAAAAAACATTGACCCATTAAGCAGTTGATAGACATGTACTGTCTCTGCCTGTAACAGCTGCTGAAGTTGTTCATGGTGGCATGCAACTTGCCACAAAGCAAGAAATGCAAGGAGTGGACCATGTTCTGTGTCACATGACTGTACAAGGCAGGAATGGCTTTTTTGGAGATATTCTGATGTGGCTGAGTGCATGCCATTAGCTCCCAAAAAGCAGCAGAAAAAACTAAGCGGTACACAGCAACTGCACCACCAGCAACTTGGCCAGGTGGGAGGCAATCTTGTACACCAGCGAATTGTCAGGTATATGGAGTTGTTTCCTGGCCATGCGTTCTGTTATTAATGGCTGGCGACCTGGTTGCCACAAAGGAAACCAGAAGGAAGAGGAGCCTCATTTTGCAGTAGCTGGCAGCCTCTTTTATTTTCCTACAGTAACTGGTGATTCTGCATTATGTGCTGCAATAGTGCCATGGTACCTATGTTTGTCCTTGAATGCCCACGACTTATTTTAATAGTGCAGATCTTGCACATGGCAATACTTTTGCCTTCTGCCGCTGTGGATAACGTAATGACTACAAGATTAGAGATACTCGCACAGTCTGCACAGAGCTAGCAGCAGTTGAGCTTGGCTTAGGTCTGGCACATTTTGAGGCAGTATTAGCAGCATCACCAGTTCCCAAGCTAACTATAATAGAAACCAATCTGGTCATGGCAGTTTTTGGGAGGTTCTGGTCATACATTGCCTCTGCTCTTTGTTGCAGCAGCGCCAGGACCGTACCTTTCCCTCTGATGTTACCTCCTTCTTAGTACCCTGATCTGGCTCAAATACAAAATCCAATACAAAATCATTGTCATCGTAATCTTCACCCTCCATGCCACTTTATCAGATGGTGATATATCATTATGGGCTTCTTGGCCACCCTAATTGCCTGCTCTGCATGTTCCCCGAGTGCCACTGTCACTACCATTGCTCCTACCATCACCACTGTGGCTAAAAGTGTCACTAATACCACCACCAACACAGCTAGGCATGGGGTCCCCCGCCTCCACATGAACCTTCTTCTTCTGGGAGTCCAAAGGCTTACTGTTCCCACACAAGTCATCAGCAGAAACTATCTTGAGTATCTTCTATAGCATGTGTTGGAGTTTTGTTGCATCTTCTTAAGAAAAAAGAAGGCGCCTCACTAGGAGGAAGTAGTGAAGACAGAATGCAACTGAATGCATTCTCTGGGGTTGCAAGGAGGATGAGCGGGAGGAATGCTGTGACCCCTGACTTCAAGGTGTCAGACTCCAACTGTGACAACAAATTTTTAAATGATAATAGCAAAATTGCAAGTATTTTTTTTGTTATTTAAAGACAGAGGCGCAATTACATTGTCCCTCTCTAGTAATAATTCAGTTTTTGCTGGAATGTGTTCCCTAACACGGGTATAATAATACAGTGTTTGTCTTTAAACTATGTGTTTTCAAACATAGGTATAAGAATACAATTGTTGCAGTGAAACGTCTTTGAACTACACGGTCTGATGCAGTAATACAAAATGCTTTTTGAGGCAAAAATGTAATGTTTTCAATAACATGAGTATAAAAATGGTGTTATTGCAATATTCCTTATGCTCTAACTACCCTTTATCTTAAAGCAATATGCAATGTGTTTAATAACACAAGCAAAAACTGGCATTACTGCAGTATTGCTTTTGCTGTAGCTATCTGTTATTTTGCAGCAATATGCAATGCGTTCCGTAATACTGGTATAATGTACCAATCTACCTAATTAGAAACAGTAAATTTATACTGGTTTTTAAAAGCAAAAAATGCACAATTGTTCAGCTTTGGAGCAGAATATACGCTATTGGGGTGCTGGCAATAAGCCTATAAACTGTACAAACTTGTTTTAAAAATAAAAAAGCTGATTTTTGTTGATATACAAAAAAAATTTAGTTTTTGTTTTTTGCAGGGGCTTTTGTAATGTAAAAAAGGCTGCCAACAGCTTTATCAAATATCAAATATCAATATCAAATTTATCAATCACAACTGAGTGACAAGTCTCTCACTCTCTCCAAGCTTTCACTAAAGCTTTCCCTGATCAAATTCGCAAAAATCTACCCTTAGTACAGCGTGATTACTCGTTTGTGCCTGAAATAGCTTTTTTCAGACACTGCCATAACACACATCCTTCTAAGTCACAAGCTGAAGACAAAATTTTGATTCTTCTGTCTCAGCATAAAGAACTGCCTGCCTACTGCCTTCTGTTTGGCTGACCCAGGCTGTCTGTCGGCCTTGGAGCCAATCAAGCCAAGCCCTCCCCCCACTTTCCCCCAGTGTCATGTGATCCTCCATTTTCTTCCTCCCTCATGGTTTATCCTGCCAGTATTCACAGTAACATAGTGTTAGGCGCCCTTTTTAGGTGATTCATCCGAAACAAAGAGATAAAACTTCAGATTTATTTGGGAGATTTTTGATGTAGTTCGTTACTAATCCAAATAATTTGGAATCGATACATAAGTAGTACAGTGTATTATTTATAGAAGCAATTTGAAGATCGCTCATCCGAGTCCCCTAGTGGGGCTAATAAATAGTCAAAATTAGTTAAATAGTTTCATTTAAATAAAAAAATCTCCAAATGTTTTTCAATAGAAAAATTGCAAAATTAAAAGCATTCCACATATGTGGTATCGCCGCATCCCTAACAACCCGCAGTACACAATGATTATGTAATTTGTCCAGCATAGTGAACACCGTAAAAAAAAACAAAAAAAACAGAATTGCATTTTTATCTTAGCAAACAGAAAGTGTTATGTACCCAAAAATGACACCAATGAAAACTACAAGTTATTCCACAAAAATCAAACCCTCACATAGCTCCTCAGAAATAAAAATAACAAAGTTATAGGCTTGAAATGCAGCAATGCAAAAACATTTTCTTTTTTTAAACAAAGGGTTTTTATTGTGTAAAAGTAGTATAAGTTAAAAACTACTGTACTATTTTGTATCACTGTAATCACACTGACCCAGAGAATAAAGTTATCATGTGATAAATAGAGAAATTGGATTTTGAACCTCATTGAGGACAAGGACTAATTCGAGTAAGATAATGTCTGTATGACACTTTGGGAGCATTTTCATTATTATTATTATTATTTATGCATTTTACTCATTTTGAGCTAAAAAAAATCAGTTTTTAAATTGGTCTTTATTAAAGTTATGGAGCCCTTTTTTCTGTACACGGCTGAGATGCTCTAGTAGCAGCCTCTGAATTTTCTCTCTCTTCCGTCAGCCAGCTCATCTGACGGGTTTCTTATCTCTGATCTCTGACCTTATAAACACTCAATGTAGCTTAAATCTTATCTTACTGATAAGAATGTGGCTTAAAAAAGTGTTTATGATCTGTTAGTAATTTAGAGATAAGATTTATTAGATGGCCAGCACAAAGTGAAAGTAATAAGTAGGAAACACACATGCAAAAACAGTTACAGAATGACTGAATATTTTTTAATAAAGACCAATTGAAAAAATGTTTTTGGCCCAGAATGAAGAAAATGCAAAAAAAGAAATAAATAAATTGCCCCCAAAGGTGTACATAGTCTTTAAATTTTACCTGAGTTTTCAAAGACTTTTGATTCAGCCGTCACTGTACTGCTATGACGTCCTTTCTCTTACTTTTCTCTATGTCTGCTTTCAGCTTTCGAAACAGCTCACAAAACAGATAGGGAGAGAAAGATCACACTTATAGAAAGGTAGGACGCTAGAAGAAGTAATTTTATCAGGCTCAGGATCCCAGATAGATTTGAAACGGCCCCCCCCCCATACACACACATACACACACATAAACACACTTCTTCTCTGCCATCTGTGTTACTAAGGACATATTTTGCCTGACAACAGGCAATGGATAGGGTTTGTACCGAATTTTAGGGTGTTCGGGACCCGGACCCGAACATTTTCATAAAAGTTTGGTTTCGGGTCCATTGTTCGGCGATTCTTCACGCTTTCTGAAGGCCTGCACAGGAGCCAATCAGCAAGTGTTTTACTTCTTTGCCCTAAGAAGCCATCACAGCCATGCCTACTAATGGCATGGCTGTGATTGGCTGAGTGCAGAATGTGACCAAGCCTCTTTATAAGCTGGAGTCACGTAGTGCCGCACGTCAGTCTGCTAATGTTAGCCTAGTGAAAAGTTGCTGCCGGTGCTATTAGGGACAGGATAGGCAAGAAATCTGTAGAACCTGTTGTACTTTAATCCACAAGATACAGCAAAAAGAGAGGGAGGGAGCTTCAGCAATCCTACAATTATGTACCCAGCCACTGCCAAGGAAATTTTTTTAATCCATCTGTTACTGAGGTGGGGATAGGTGGCCATTTTAGCAACTGCAGTGTACTGCATATGTGCCAGCCTGCCATGGACATCAGCCTAATCCTGTTTGGTAGCTCAGTGAAGAAAAAAATGCTTTTTTTCTGGCTGCTCAAGTCCCCCCCATACCTTTTGTATAATTAAGGGGTGACAAAGTCCATTTGTCTAGTCTGGGACCTATGGTGCCACAGAGCACTTGTGTATACATTGCACTAAACCGTATATTCAATTTCAGCAGTCAAATAGTGCATCAGTGCATATTTGTGGGATAAAGTGGTAATCCTGGTCCAGAAAGCATTTTTAAATACACTGCCCAAATACACATTTGACATTTCTGCAGTGAAATAGGGAATTAGTCTTTTTTTTGTGGAAAAAAGCAATATTCTTGCTTCTCAAAGCAATTGTACATACAGCGTACAAATACATATTTAATATTTCTGCAGGGAAATAGTGCGTCAGTGTGTTTCAGGGGGAAAAAAATGTATTCCTGGTCCACAAAACAGTTTGAAATACACTGCCCAAATACATATTTGACATTTCTTTAGTAAAATAGTGAATTAGTCTTTTCTTGTGGGAAAAACAGCACAAAAAAGCTTCACAAAGAAGTTGTGCATACAGCGTAGAAATACCTACGTTTTAGTTATAGCTGTGAAATAGCGTATTTGTGTTTTTTTTTTTAAAAAGTCGTGTTCTGGGTCCACAAACCACTTTTGCATACAGCGTAGAAATACCTACGTTTTATTGATAGCAGTGAAATACTGCATTTCTGTGTTTTATTAAAAAAATCCTTGTTCTGGGTCCACAAACAACTTTTGCATACAGCGTAAAAATACCTCCGTTAAATTTACAGCAGTAAAATACTGCATTTCTGTGTTTTATTAAAAAAATCCTTGTTCTGAGTCCACAAACCACTTTTGCACACAGCGTAGAAATACCTACATTAAATTTACAGCAGTAAAATACTGCATTTCTGTGTTTTATTTAAAATATCCTTGTTCTGGGTCCACAAACTACTTTTGCATACAGCGTAGAAATACCTACATTTTATTGATAGCAGTAAAATACTGAATTTCTGTGTTTTATTTAAAAAAATCCTTGTCCTTGGTCCACAAACCACTTTTGCATGCAGCGTAGAAATTCATGTAGTAAAGGGTCTGAAACCGCGCTGCTTCTAAATCCGTTGTACGAAGCACAGGTGAATATATAAAGGGTATTAGCCTTTGTCCTCCTCTCTCAAAGGGTTCGATCCTCCTCAGACCGTCTCCTCTGTAAGATTAAAGGACCGGCATATAGTGAAGTACCCTCTTAATAGTTGGTAAAAAAAATGGTTTTATTTTACTCACAAACACAGGTGGTTTTCAGGCATATCACAAAGGTAAAATACATCAGGTTCCTGCCCGACCCGGGTTTCGCTCTCTGGCTTCCTCAGGGGCGATACCTACGTTTCTCAGGGGGAAAATACCTACGTTTTATTTCCGGCAGTTAAATACCGCATATCTGTGTTTTATTGAAAAAAGCTGTGTTCTGGGTCCACAAACCACTTGTGCATACAGCGTACAAATACCAATTTTAAATTGCAGCACAAAAATAGTGCTTTACTATGTTTTACTGGAAAAAAAAAAATGTGTTCTGGGTTCACCAAACAGTTGTGCATACAGCGTACAAATACATATTTTACATTTCTGCAGTGGAATTGAGAATCAGTGTGTTTTAGGATAAAAAAAACTTTATTCTTGCTGACAAGGGCACTGCCTTAGTGAACTTAATTGTTGACAATTGGCAGTTAAATTGACACCAGAGAGAAACCATCTTTCAGCTTGGTGGGTGAACGCAAATAATGAGGAGAACATCAAATAAGGGACGTAGTGGCGTGGAGCTCCTGTTGCTGGGAGAGGACATGGCCGTTCAGTGCCAACTACCTGTCCAAGTGAAACACCTTTCTTTGGTGCGAATAGGCGACAGAATCTGCAGCATTATTTGGTAGGCCCGAATGCCTCTCTATGGATGGTGAGGCCAGAACATGTACAGGAGATAGTAGATTGGGTGGCTGACAGTGCCTCCAGTTCCTTCACAGTGTCTCCCACCCAGTCCTCTGCAGAAAGCTCAGAGTTGGCACCTGCAGCCCATGCCCATTAGTCTTTTACCTCACCCCCTTGCAAATCAGCCAAACAGTCAGAGCTCCAAGACATGCAGCAAACTCTTATGCTTTTTGATGACTCTGTTGGCAGGGTTTCCCCGGCCCATCCACCTAGCCCTGCCCCAGAAGTGGAAGACATTGAATGCACTGATGCCCAACCACTTATGTTGCAGGATGAGGACATGGGAAGACCGCCGCAGCACGTCTCTGATGATGACGAAACACAGGTGCCAACTGCTGTGGCTTTCTGCAATGTGCAGACCAACAAGGAGGGCAGGGGTCATGAATAGGTGGCAGATGATGTGGAGGATGATGAGGTCCTAGACCCAGACTGGACTGAAGGTCGCACTAGTGACGTGTGCAGATCTGAGGAAGAGGCGGTGGTCGCACAGAGGCAACAGCACAGCAAAAGAGAGAGCAGGGTGCAAAAGCGGAGCGGCGGTTCCATAGACAGTACGCCTGCTACTGCCCACCACACCCAGCCACTGAGCACACCAAGGCCTGCTCCAAGGATTTCATTGGCGTGGCAGTTCTTCACACAATGTACTGACGACAAGACACGAGTGGTTTGCACGTTGTGCCATCAGAGCCTGAAGCGAGGCATAAACGTTCTTAACCTGAGCACAACCTGCATGCTGCACATCTACAAGCATAAAACGAACTGCAGTGGAGTAAACACCTTAAAAACCACGAAAGGTCTCAGGCTCCTCCTGCTCCCTTTTTTGCTGCTGTCTCGGCCTTTTCCTCCACCTCTGGCATCAACGTGGCACCTGGGAACCAGCAAACAGAGGATGTCCCACCAACACCAACACCACCTCTGTCACCATCACTAAGCATCTCCACCATGTCACAGGCAAGCCTTCAGCTGTCCATCTCCCAAACACTGGAAAGAAAGAGAAAATACCCACCTACCCACCCACGATCCCTGGTCCTGAATGCCAGCATTTCAAAATTGCTGGCCTTTGAAATGCTGTCATTCCATCTGGTGGAGACGGACTGTTTCAAACAGCTGATGGCGGTGGCTGTCCCACAGAACGTAGTTTTCAGCCGCCACTACTTTTCCAGACGAGCCGTCCCTTCCCTGCACAACCAAGTGGAGGATAAAATCAAGTGTGCGCTGCGTAACGGCATCTGTGGCAAGGTCCACAAAACCAGTAAGCACGGCCATGGCTGCTATATCTCCCTAACTGCACACTGGGCAAATGTAGTGGCGGCTGGGCCCGAGGCGGATAGCGGTTTGGTGCATGTCCTTCCACCACCAAGGATCGCAGGGCATTATTCTTTGCCTCCTGTTGCCTCCTCCTCCTACTCTGCATCCTCCTCCTCCTCTTCTACCACCCCTACATTCGGTCATCGAAAGAACCTCACCCCCAACTTCAGCACAGCCAGGGGTAAACGTCAGCGATGATTTTAAAAATCATGTGTTTGGGTGACAAACCCCATACCACACATGAGCTTTGGAGGGGCATAGAACAACAGACCGATGAGTGGTTGCTGCCAGTGAGCCTCAAGCCCGGCCTGGTGGTGTGCGATAATGGGCAAAATCTCGTTGCAGCTCTGGGACTAGCCGGTTTGACCCACATTCCTAGCCTGGCGCATGTGCTGAATCTGGTGGTGCAGAAATGTCAGAGCTTTTGCTGAAAGTGTGGTCTGTCTGTGCTCGCTTTCGGCGTTCTCACCCTGCTGCTGCTCGCCTGTCTGCGCTGCAGTGTAACTTCGGCCTTCCAGCTCACCGCCTCATATGCGACTTACCCACCAGGTGGAACTCCACCTTGCATATGCTGGAAAGACTGTGCGAGCAGCAGCAGGCGATAGTGGAGTTTCAGCTGCAGCACGCGCGGGTCAGTCGCTCTGCGGATCAGCACCACTTTCCCACCAGTGACTGGGCCTGCATGCGAGACCTGTGTACCTTGTTGCGGTCTTTTGAGTACTCAACCAACATGGCCAGTGCTGATGACGCCATTGTTAGCATTACAATACCACTTCTATGTCTCCTTAAAAAATCTATTACGTTAATGATGGAAGAGGATGTGGCAGAGGAGGAGGAAGAGGGGGCATTTCACAGGGTTTCAGGCCGGTCATTCTGAAGTGGCTCAGAGGGTGGGTTCCTGCACCAGCAGAGGCCAGGTACACATGTGGCCAGCCAGGGCACAGTTCTGGTGGACGAGGAAAAGAAGGATGAGGTAGAGGAGGAGGAACAGGGTTTATTGCAGGGTGGCACCCAACGCAGCTCAGGGCCATCACTGGAGCATGGCTGGGGGGATACGGAGGACACAGACGATACACCACCTACAGAGGTAAGCTTATCCCTACCTCTGGGCAGCCTGGCACACATGAGCGACTACATGCCTGCGCAACGACAGCAGAGTTACCCACGTTGTAACTTGTGCTGACTACTGGGTTGCCACCCTGCTGCATCCCCAGTACAAAGACAACGTGCCCACCTTAATTCCCGCACTGGAGTGTAATAGGAAGATGCGCAAGTACAAGCGATCGCTGGAAGACGCGCTCCTGAGGGCATTCCCAACTGACACGGGGGGACAAGTGGAAGCACATGGCGAAGGCAGAGGAGGAGGAGGAGCAAGAGGTCGCCAATGCAGCTGTGTCACGGCCAGCTCCTCAGAAGGCAGGGTTAGCATGGCCGACATGTGGAAAAGTTTTGTCACCGTGCCACAGCACCACCAGCACCACCAGCTGATATAAAAAGTCTTAGCAAGAGGCAGCATTTGAACAACATGGTGGAACAGTACATGTGCACATGCCTCCACGTACGCACTGATGGTTCTGCCCCATTTAACTTCTGGGTCTCCAAATTGTCCACACGGCCTGAGCTTGCCCTTTATGCCTTGGAGGTGCTGGACTGACCTGCAGCCAGTGTATTGTCTGAACGTGTATTTAGCACGACAGGGGGCGTCATTACAGACAAACGCAGCTGCCTGTCCACAGCCAATGTTGACAAGCTCACGTTCATTAAAATGAGCCAGGCATGGATCCCACAGGACTTGTCTATATCTTGTGAGAATAGACATTTATAACCGCCTCAAACATACATTCTTGTACTCCAGTGCACTTATTCATTGAATCCTTTTTTTTTATTTGTACCATTATTTCGGGGGCTACCCCAATTTAAATAAACCCCTCCTCTGTCTGGGTGCCAGGGGCCTAACCTAGTGAAAATGGCCTGTTCCATTGCTGGGTGATATTAACCTCTCATTGCCGTGAATGCCCCTCTCCTCTGTCTGGGTGCCAGGGGCATAAATTAGTGAAAATGGCCTGTTCCATTGCTGGGTGACATGAAGCCTGTTTTGCTGTGCATTGACCTCTCCTCTGCCTGGGTGCCAGGGTCCTACATTTCTGATAATCACCTGTTGCATTTGTGGATGACATGAAGCCTGTTTTGCCGTGAATTGACCTCTCCTCTGTCTGGTTGCCAGGGGCCTGACATTTCTGAATATCACCTGTTCCATTGGTGGGTGACATTAACCCAGTTTTGCCAGTGATAAGCCACAGCTGTGCATTGCTGACAGGAAACCAAATTTTGTAAAAACGTATGTTACTGTTTAAAAGATGCTTGACTACTGACTACAAAACGCACGCTGGTAGACGCGCTGCTGATGGCATTCCCACCCGACGCCTCCACAACCTCCAATTCTACCTCCTCCTCCAAGTTGCCAATTAATATTGTTTAATTTTTAGTTATTTTATTTTAAGTCATTTCCCTATCCACATTTGTTTGCAGGGCATTTGCCTACATTTTCCTGCCTTTGAGCCCTTTAGCCCTTTCCTGGGCTATTTTACAGCCACTTTAGTACCCAAAAGTTCGGGCCATTTCAGTGAAATTCGGCAGAACTCCTCGAACCCGGACATCCAGGTGTCCGCTCAACTCTAGCAATGGACTATAAATTATGTGGAAGTGAGAACCATAGTAGCGATCCATGACTTTACAACAACATGACTTTCAGGTGGATGCAGGCATATATATTTTTTTTAAATGAAGTGATTTAGAAATGTGCTAGTTACACAATTCTTTATTTAATGAAATCAACTTGTGTGAAAGTACAGTGACAGGGAAAAGATAGATTGTCCATATTTGTACTCTACATTTTGGCACATAGTCTGCATTATTGGAAATACAAATGAAGGCATTTAGGGGAAACACTACAACCTAATATTTGCCAAAGCAAATACTTTTTGGATTTTAACCTGGCAGATGTGGGCTCCAACTAATAATTGAAGAATCAAAAGAGTTAATCTGCAACGTTTAACAGGCAATTTCATATTAATTTATCAGCACTTAACACATACAAACTACCACTTTAAAGTGCTCTGTCATTAACCAAATCCCATATTTTTCTATAAAAAATAGACATACTGATCTACATTTTTTCATGCTAGCTTGCTAGAATAGACTCAAGGGATATTATCTTATTCAGAAAGAACCTTTCAAGGTTGAATAAAAGAAATAGTGCAGGATCCCTGGGAGAGAGAAGTGATCATCATTTTCACCTTCAACTCTTCTTTGATGTGGCAGAGTCAATTTTTAATCAGCAGCCATCAGACTGGGCTTCATTTCGCTTTACAAAGTCCTATTACTCTGCCACTTTCTGGAAGAAGGTGATAAGGACAGTACTGTTCATAGAGTCCTGCATATGATGAGTCCCCTTGGAGAGACTTGATAAAAAAAAATGAGTGAGTGTATAAGGAGAAAGGTCATCTCTCTTTCAGAATTAACTCTTCAAGATGACAAACTTAGATTTTTTTTTTGGTATGGTAGTTTTTATATTATTTTAATCTCTATTCTCTATTGTCCAGATATTGGATAGAAATAACGATTACAGGCCCTCGTAGGTTAAAAAGAATGTCAACCACAACTACAGTGTGTGTATATATATATATATATATATATATATACATAGAGAGAGGAAGAGAGAGAGAGTTCCTGAATTGTAAAGCAGATACATAATATATGTTTCTAATGTAACTGCGCAGCTATATATTTTATATCTATGTAATATATACCTTATATGGCTATCTATCGTTATCTATGACTATCTATCTATTTATCATTAGGGTTGAGCAAACACCTGAAAGTTCGGGTTCGCCGGGTTCGGCCGAACTTTGCCACAAAGTTCGGGTTCGGTACCCGAACTTGACCCCGAACCGGAACCCCATTGAAGCCAATGGGGACCCAAACTTTGCGGCACTAAAATGGCTCTAAAAAAATTATAGAAAGGCCTAAAGGGCTGCAAAATAATGCAAAACAGGGGTAAGAGCAGGACAGTTGCCCTGCAAACAAATGTGGATAGGGAAATGAATTAAAATAACAGAATTTAAAAAAAAGTAAAAAATAATGATCTTGAACTAGGAGGCGGAAATCAAAGTGGAGTAGGAGGTTGAGGAGGCGGTCGACATGGCGGTGTAGGTGGAAGCAGTGGTGGAGGAGGAGGTAACCAACACTGTTTTTGTAGTTTTTTTTTTTATTAGTTTGGAAATACCCCAAAACATTGGGAAATATAAAAAAGAAAACAAATAAAAAGTGCGCTGGAGTATAAAAATGGCTGGGTGCGGCCTGTATATTTGTCTATTCTGCACAAGGTACAGACAAGTACTGTGGGATCCTTGCCTGGTTCATTTTCATGAACGTGAGCTTGTCCACATTGGCTGTGGACAGACAGCTGCGCTTGTCTGTGATCACCCCCCCCCCCCCACCCCACCATGCTGAACACACGTTCGGACAACACACTGGTCAAAGTGCAGGCCAGCACCTCCAAGGCGTAAAGGGCAAGCTCAGGCCTATTACCAATTTGGAGACCCAGAAGTTGAATGGGGCAGACCCATCAGTCAGTACGTGTAGGCGTCTGCACATGTACTGTTCCACCATACTGCTTAAATGCTGCCTCCTGCTAAGACATTCCATATCAGCTGGTGGTGCTGGTTGGTGTTGCGTGCTGACAAAGCTTTTACATATTTCAGCCATGGTAACCCTCCCTTCTGAGGTGATGGTGGTGCCCCAGCTGCTTTGGCGACTTCTTCCTCCTACTCTGCCTTTGTCTTGTGCTTCCACTGAGCCCACGGTGTCAGGTGGGAATGCCATCAGCAGCGTGTCTACCAGCATGCACTTGTACTCGCGCATCTTCCGATCATGCTCCAATGACAGAATTAAGGACAACACGTTGTCCTTATAGCGGGGATCCAGGAGGGTCGTCACCCAGTAATCAGCACTGGTTAGAATGTGGGCAACTCAGAGGTCATTGCGCAGGCACTGCAGCATGTAGTCGCTCATGTGTGCCAGGCTGCCCAGAGGCAACAACAAGCTGTCCTCTGTGGGAGGTGTATCATCTGTGTCCTATGTATCCACCAGCCATGTTCCAGCGATGCCCTTGAGCTGCTTTGGGTGCCACCCTGCTGTAAACACGGTTCCTCTTCCTCCTCATCATAATTCTCCAGAACTTTGCCATGGCTGGACGATTGTGTACCTGGCCTCTGTTGGTGCAGGAACCCACCCTCCAAGCCACTTTTGAGTGACTGGCCTGATAACCGTGGAAATAATCCCTCTTCCTCCTCCTCCTGAGCCACATCCTCTTCCATCATCGCAGAAAGTGTTTTTTCAAGGAGACATAGAAGTGGGATAGTAACGCTGAGGACTGCCTCATCTGCACTGGCCATGTTGGTGGAGTACTTGAAACAGTGTAACATGGCACACACGTCCCGCATGGAGGCCCACTCATTGATGGTGAAGTGGTGCTGTTCCGCAGAGCGACTCACCCATGCATGCTGCAGCTGAAACTCCACTATCGCTCTCTCCACTGTCTCTCCAGCATGTGCATGGTGTAGTTCTACCTTGTGGGCATGTCGCACATGAGGCGGTGAGTGGGAAGTATGAAGTTACGCTGAAACGCAGACAGGCCAGCAGCAGGGTGAGAACGCCAAAAGCGCGCACAGACAGACCGCACTTTTTGAAGCAGCTCTGACATATCGGGGTAATTTTTCAGGAACCTCTGCACGACCAAATTCAGCACATGTGCCAGGCAAGGGATGTGCGTCAAACCGGCTAGGCCCAGAGCTGCTATGAGATTTCGCCCATTATCGCACAGCACCAGGCCAGGCTTGAGGCTCAGCGGCACCAACCACTCATCGGTCTGTTGTTCCATGCCCGACCACAGCTCCTGTGTGGTGTGGGTTTTTTCCCCCAAACAGATAAGTTTCAAAACAGCCTGCTTTCGTTTCCCCCTGGCTGTGCTGAAGATGGTGGTGAAGGTGTTACGCTGACCAGATGATGAGGCGGTAGAGGAGGAAGCAGAGTAGGAGGAGGAAGCAACAGGAGGCAAAGAGAAACGTCGTACAATCCTCGGTGGCGGAAGGACATGCGCCAAACTGCTATCCGCCTCATGCCCAGCCGCCACTGCATTTACCCAGTGTGCAGTTAGGGAGATATAACGTCCCTGCCCATGATTACTGGTCCATGTATCAGTGGTTATGTGGACCTTGCCACATATGGCATTGTGCAGTACACACCTAATTGTGTCTGCCACTTGGTTGTGCAGGGCGGGGATGGATCGCCTGGAAAAGTAGTGGCGCCTGGGAACCACGTACTATGGGACAGCCTCCGCCATAAGTTTTTTAAAAGTCTCCTTCTCCACCAGTTGGAATGACAGAATTTTAAAGGCCATGAATTTTGAAATGCTGGCATTCAAGGGCCAGGGTAGGGGGTAACTTCCTCTTTTTCTTCAGTGTTTGGGAGATGGACAGCTAAACGCTTCCATAGGACATTGTGGAGATGCTTGGTGACGGTGCCACTGTCATTCCAGAGGGGGAGGAAAAGGCAGAGACTGCAGAAGAAGAGGGACCAGGAGGAGCCGAGATCTTTTGTGGATTTTGAGGTGTTTACTCTACTGCAACTCACGTTTTGTCCTTAGCACATTGTCTGAAGAACTGCCACGCCAGGGAACTCCTTGGAGCTGGCTTTGGTGTGCTCAGTCTCTGGGTGAGGTGGGCAGTAGCAGGCATACTGGCTAGGGGACGGCCACTCTGCTTTTGCACACTGCTCCCTTTTGCTGTGTGGCTAGTGCTGTGTGACTACCACCTCTTCCTCCGAACTGCACACGTCACCTGCTAGCAGAGTCATCAAAAAGCATAAGAGACTGCTGCATGACTTGGGGCTCAGACTGCTTGGCTGATTTGCAAGGGGGTGAGGTGAAAGACAGATGCCCATTGGCTGCAGGTGCCAATTCTGCACATTCAGCAGGGGACCGGGTGGGAGACAATGTGAAGGAACTGTAGGCACTGTCAGCCACCCAATCTACTTGTTCTAGCATCACCATTCATATATCGGTATTCGGGCCTACAAAATAGCGCTGAACAGTCTGTCGCCTACGTGCACCTGAGGAAGGTGTTTCATTTGGGCTGTAGCTGGCACAGATCGACCACGTTCTCTACCTGCAACAGGAGCTCCACCAATCCCAGCAGCACCATGACCAGAGCAACGTCCCTTATTTGATGCTCTCCTCATTCTTTGAGGTCACCCACTGAACTAACAGACAGAGTAACTATATTATTTTCCCTGTCACGTATGCAGTGCAGGTGTACTTCATGCAGTAAATGGGTATATGACGCGCACCTAACTAACAGACGGATTAACTATATCAATTTCCCTGATATGAATTCAGTGCAGGTGTACTTCACGCAATAAATGGGTATATGATGTGCACCTAGCTTACAGATGGATTAACTATATCAATTTCCCCATCACATATGCAGTGCAGGTGTACTTCACGCAATAAATGGATATATGACGTGCACCTAACTAACAGACGGATAATCTATATCAATTTCCCTGTCACATATGCAGTGCATGTTTACTTCATGCAATAAATGGGTATATGACGTGCACCTAACTAACAGGCTGATTAACCTGATTATTTATCCTGTCATGTATGCAGTGCAGGTGTACTTCATGCAATAAATGGGTATATGACATGCACCTCACTAACAGACTGATTAACTATATCAATTTCCCTGTCATGTATGCAGTGCAGGTGTACTACACACAATAAATGGGTATATTACATGCACCTAACTAAAAGACGGATTAACTATATCAATTTCCCTGTCGAGTATGCAGTGCAGGTGTACTTCACCCAATAAATGGGTATAAGATGTGTACCTAACTAACAGACGGATTAACTATATCAATTTCCCTGTCGAGTATGCAGTGCAGGTTTACTTCACGCAATAAATGGGTATATGACGTGCACCTAACTAACAGAAGGATTAACTATTATATTTGGTTGTCAGGGGTACAGAGTACAATGTTGCATTGCACCCACACAAAAAAATCTTTGTAGGTCACCCACAGAATTAATAGCCAGATTTATGATTAGATTTCTGTGTCAGGGATGCAAAGATGGTGTATTTCAACCACAAAAGAATTGCTGTAGGTCAACCACAAAATTAACAGTCAGATGTATGATTATATTTCTGTGTCAGGGGTGCAAAGATGGTGTATTGCACCCATAAAAAATAGCACCAACACTGTCCCTCACTTCAGCTGCCTGCTTTCTGTCCCTTCACTACTGAATCCCTTCATGTGATCCAGCTTATAGGTCACATGATGCACCGGCCATTTACAGCCATGCCATTAGTAGGCATGGCTGTGATGGCTTCTAAGGGCACACAGCTTAAAAGCTTGTTGATTTGTTGACCTGCAGCCTTTCAACAAGCTTTATTAAATGCCTGAACACCAGGTACCAAAAATCGTAAAGTTTGGGAACCAAAAATTGTAAAGTTCGGTAAGGACCCGGCTCAAAACTATTTATCATGCATTTATCTCATATTTTTAGCTATCAGTAAAACCGTGGAAGTTCGGGTACACTGGGTTCGGGACCCGAACTTGACCCAGAACCCTATTGAAGTTAATGGGGACCCGAACTTCACTTTATTATTTTCTGTTATAACATAGTTATATCGAAAAATAATAGCATTCTCAAGACAGAATGCAAAACAATATCACAATTTAGGGGTTAAAATATGTACCAGCGATATGCGTAATGACTTCACCACGTGGGAGAGCGAGGTGACGTCATTGCGCACATCACGGGTCCTATGGTAGGTCATGTTCAGTGAAGATTGATGAAGCTACTGCAGCACGATCAAGTGGATGAAGTCAGTTGTTGTTGTTTTTTAACCCCTAAATGGCTATAATTTTTTGCATTCTGTCTTAAGAAGCTATTATTTTCCGATATAACCATGTAATAATGGAAAATAATAAAATAACCTGAACAATGAACCCGGACTTCAGTGAAAAAGTCTGGGTTCTGGTCTTGGGTACCCGAACTCGCAAAGTTAGAGTTCGCTCATCCCTACTATCTATCTATTTATATATCATTCTATCTAACATCTATGTATCTATCTATCGCTATCTATGACTATCTATGTCTATCTATCTATCTATCTATCTATCTATCTATCTATCTATCTATTATATATATATATATATATATATATTATATATATTTGTTTATATATCATTCTTTCTAACATATATCTTTGTCTATCTATCTATCTATCTATCTATCTTAACATCTGTCTAAACCTACCCCTGTCTACCTCATATCTATGTCTGCCTGTCCATCTATTGTGTTAGGTTAGGTTTATCGTCATCCTCAGGTTTTATTCTTGCCTCCTTACTTTTAGTATTGCATCTAAGGCCACATATGTGGAAATTGTGCTGCATAAGACAATGGTAGGTATAAAAAAGAGAAAAACATCTTCCCAGTATTTTTCTCTCTGTTTTAAGCATTGCACTCCAGTGGAAAAGAGAGAAAACCCTTATAATCTTGGTATCATTTATTGAAGTCAGCATTCTTAATTGCTTTGCTGAAATTGATCAGGGTTCTGGGAATTACATACTGAAATGATGTTACCAGTCTCCAGTCTGTACATTCCTTGATATAATCTCATTAAAAAATCAAGCCTTTAGGTGAGAGGATACATATGGATGCTAAATGCATTTTAAGCAGCAGCTGCAGCAGAAGCGGCAGCACACAAACTGATGACCTAGTTATTAAAGAACAAAGCTGAGGAAAATGAATTTTAATGCTGGAGTACAGCACATTCTTTCTCAGTTAATGCAAAATATAATTGTGAACACGTTTCTGGATTATATTTGCTGGTTAACCCTGGAAGAAATGATTTCCTGAGACCAATGAAAACACTGTATAATATTCCTAAAGACCACACAAAACTTAAAAGTCTCTTAATTATCTGTAAAAATGACTGTACCGACAGATTTCATCCATAAAATTTCCTGCTCTATAAATAGACATTCAGATATATTTTTTTCAGGCTGTGGATTCATCCATATTTTTTTAAGAAAACCAAGCAGATCGAAGAAATGGAACATTTCTTTTACTGACCATTTACTGCCCCATAACTGATAGTACATGGAGTTTATGGCTAAAATCCAGAGAGGTTGGGTTCAATTCACACTAAAGTACATTAGTAGTGCACTGTCGGAATATTTACTGTCGCTGTACCAGGTATATGGTTAAGCATATACATACAAACACAGAAATGCAACAGCACTCTGCAACCAGCACTTTGCCCTGCCTCTATGCTAGAAGTTATCAGAGGCAGTAGTGTACATTTAGATCAAAAAGTAATAAGCCACTCGCTGCGCCAAGGCCGTCTCTATGAGTGGTCCTATGGTAGGTCATACATTTAGAGTTCCAATGGATCACGTCAGACCAAGGCTGCAGCAGAAGAGGTCTTAATAAGAAGGGACTTAGTATTCTCAGGTAGATGAATGAAAGTACATGCTTACAATTGTTCTATAAAATATGGACTGATGAGGTCCCACTCATCTCTATTTCCTGGTCCCAACTAAACACACAGGAAATGCCTGGAGACACCTGCTCAGCCAAACACTGGCCAAAGTGATCATCTATCTCAGCCAGTGATTGGCTGAGCAGGCATATGCTACCATTTTCCATGTGTTAAACCTGGACCAAGAAAAGGAGACCAACAAGGACCTAGTCAGCATCGGAATGGCAGCAGTCGAGGGGATCAGTGAGTTGATTTCATAACCATCCTGACCCTTATAATAAAATGTTATCCCAGACCACCCCTCTAAAGAGGTTTTGCAGGAGTAAAATATTGATGACCTATCAGTTCGGTGGAATTCCGACAACCGGCACCCCCACCAATCAGCAGTTTGAAGAGGCCACAGCTATACAACTTGTAGTGGCTGTGTTTGCTACTGCAGTCCAGGCCCATTTACTAGAATGGGACTGAGCTGCACATAGGCCATGTGACCATTAAACGTGACGGATGAATTTGACATCACATGGCTTTGGAAGAGCATGCAATGCTCTTCAAATAGCTTGTGTGAGTGTGCTTGGAGTTGGACCCCCACCGATCAGATATTGATGACCTATCCTGAGGTAGGTCATCAATATATAAATCCTGGAAAACCCATTTAACTTTGTTTTATAATTGGAATAGTTCATCGCCCAGTGTACGGACGTGGCAGGGTTAAGACACACACTTGGTGAGTTATCACATCTAGTTAACGCGTTATGACTCTGCTGCATCTGTATCTGGAACCAAGAGCTAAAAGGAAAATGAGATACACAGTGATAGGTAGATTTTCAGAATGAAAGTGCTGGCACCGTGTCCCTGTTAAATACAATTTAAATAACAAATTCCAATAACAACTACTTTATAGAAACGATTACTGACTATACGGAATGACATATACCGTGATAAATAATACACTACCTCCAGTAACACCGAGGCCTGACTCAGGCAAAGGCTTCCTTATTTAAACAGACAGGAGACAATATTAGATCCCCGGCTCTAGGTCTTCATATTAATATTCTGCTCATCATTCTTTATAGCTTTATTGTCACTCAACATATACAGTGCTTTTAGTCCACAATTTCCTTTGTGCACTATCAATTTATGCATATAATGGTGTCATAAGCATCGTAGAATTTACTGTGTCATTTGAGTATAAAGATCTCTCCCGAACAGGCAGAGTACGTGACATTTTCTCTAATAACCCCTCATTTGTTTTGCAAGTCAATTCCAGAGATATAGCACACCAAATAGCCTTTCATTTCACATCAAAAGGTGCAATAATGGAGACTTCATCTGTATGGAGCTTTTACAAATCTTGGGTCTAACAGAGGAAGAAACCTCTAAGGATATAATAACTCCCTACCTGTACAATGATACTTTGTATATCACAAATGAGTTACAATCAGGCTGGATTGTAGCACAGCACAACTCAGTGCAACTACCATAATGCAACAAACTCTTTGGTCGTGATTTTGCTGTGCTCAAGAGCTGAAGTTGCTTAATTAATTAAAAGTGTTGTCCAGTCTGAACATTTAGGTTATATTGACAGGATATATGCTTTAAATAATCAATAGTGCAGGTCCCACCTATGGGATTTACTCAAGAACTGTGCCCTGCGGGTGCTGTACACCAGAACAGGGTTGCTACAAAGGGTTGTTTGATGTAATGTGACATTGTTAAGTAACATGTTCTGATTTATTATATTTGTGTACCTAATGACATTGTATGGACAAGTAAGGGTGAAGCCTGTGTTTACAGGTTAGGTTTCTATGTAGGTGCACCCTGGTTCTACCCCCTAGGGAGTCTGTTTTTAGCAGAGGATGAGGATGGACATGTGCGAACGCTCTGCAGACAAAAAATGCTAGTTCCAGAGAATCAACATCTCTGAGACTTCAACAGCCAAGGAAGCTACTTCATCATGAAAAGTGCCAACACACCCTTCCATACACAGAGACGGTTTATCCAACCATATTTTAAATCTGCACCCTCAGTCTCAGAAAGAGTACTACAATCTCCAGCATACGTTGCTCTTGGTGGAAGGATTGCTCTGTGGTATATGACTTGGACTTGTGCCATGTTATTGACAGCTGTACTACTACTCCTATTCTGTACTTTCTACTCCTAATTTGAACGTATTTATTAATACCAACTGGCCTGGTTACTGACTACCTTGCACCCTGCCAAACACTTAACATCAAGGGCACCCCAACTACCACCAGGCAGGAGTCCCAATATCAGGGTGTGACCTGAGGGAAGAAAGGGTGCACCATCCATTCACTGTATGGCCTCAGGGAGTGCCAGAGGGGAGATTGTCACTGCGGACTGCTGAGTATTACTACTACCACCATCTAGGCCACAATCACCACTCTCGGTCTTCTCCTGAACCTCCCCGGGTTGCCACAGCATCAGGAATGGAGAGGGCACTGCATATGTGCAGCTTTCTCTATTCACTGAATGTGCTAGCACACTCAGCTATTTTCAGAAGTCCCATAGAAGTGAATGTAGAAAGTTTCGCTTGCGTTGTCCTCTCTGTTCCTAACAGTGTCTCGTTCTTGAGATAGGAGCAGGCCCAGGGGGGGTTACACACACCTGTGAATATGTCATAAACGTCCAGATTGGACAACCCTTTAATTGCTTCTCTAATTGGATGTACATATGTTGTTTTGTTTTAATAGTGAAAACCCATGACCCAACATATGGTAAAAATGTGATAAATAGTGTACAGTGGTTAAGAGGTATTCTCACCGCATATTATTATCATGATATTATGGACTGGTATAATGCTATAATATGCTATGACATGATGACATGAGGCTTTCTGAGATTTGGGAAACCAGAAAACAAAGGGCTGAGATCCCCCTGATTTTTACAGTTCCCATTGTGCAGAGATATGTGGCACAGCTCCATTCAAGTGAATGGGACAGAGTTGTAGGTCGTAAATGTCACTGTGCAGGGAAAATCTGTGAAGGAGCAATGGCAGTTAGCTGGTGGTACTAGGGTCAAACGGGGGAAAAAAGTGCACGAAGCCATAACTACACAATATTTACAGTATGTGCAGTTCATTCCATGACAATTCCTGTCCTATTACAGAGGTCATGTAGCAATGGCTTCTTCTGTCCCTGATAACATTCTATCCCACAGAAATAAATCTGGAAGGAAAAGCTGCAATCTATCAGCAAATGGCCAGGGAAGTCGGGAGTAGCATGAAGGAGAAGAGTAGTGGAAGCAATAATGGTGATGCAGGTACTCATGGTGGTGCCTGGGGTGCCCATGATGGTGGATAGTTGGCATGGTGCAAGACAGGAGATCAGCTATAATATGGAGGGCCAGCGGATGATGGTGAAATCAATGACCATGTTAATTGGTTACAATTAATAAAGACTTTAACATGAGTCAATGGACTTCCATGGAAGCCATCACCTTTCATGAAATATATGCTATAGTAAATAAATGTATTTCAGAAAAAGTCTCACTGCGGCACAAGTCTAGTAGACAACTGGGCCTTACGATGTCAAGAGGATGTATCCCCACATAGTCTGATAATGTCAGTGAAGACCGGACCTTGTCAGTATATAGTTACACAGGCTTTAACTTGCTACCGAGTAGCTGGAGGATTCAATGGTGGACCCCTCTTTCTAGTGGGCCCCTCTTAATACCAATTCTGCATATACTGGACATACATAGAAAGGCTTCAGCAGAGGACTGGCAGGGGAGCAAGGGCAGAGCTGTTCCAATGACACTGTATGTGGGTCTCTGCATCTAAGCTCTGCAGGTCGGCAATAACTCCTAAACTGAACTGACTGTCTCCTTGCTAGAGATGAGAGAACCTTTTAAGAAAACCTTTTAAAATTTGGTTCATTTCAGGTTCGCTGAAGTTTTGAAAAAATTAAGTTTGGACATAAATCGATTCAGAGAGATAGAGAGCACGTAGTATGAGTAGTACGGGTGCGGAGCATCATAGGCTATGCAATGCTCCTCTGGGTTTATAGGAAAGATATTTAAATTAGCTTTCCGAAGCCTGTCTGATGCGAGCAGATGTAAGATGTGCTAATTGTCAAATATTCCCAGAAACCCAGAAGAACGTTGACTGGCTTACAATATATATCATGCATACTCGGCACCCTCCATAAGAAGAAATAGTACCCCAGCCAAGGCCTCTCTGACAGACAAGCAAAGTATTTGCTCAGCTCTGTTAAAGGGTATTTACCCAGAAAGAGCTGGATTCTTGGTATGAGACAGTTTTACCTTATCTTTTGGAATGGAGACTGGGATTATGAAGCATTATTTGGAGATGCAAGCACAGCAATAGCTAAAAATCTTATTGTGAAAATCAATGATTGAAGAGTATAAGGCTACCACCAGGGGAAAATCTTATTATGAAAAAGCAATGATTGAACAGTTTGAGGCTACCACCAAAAAGTTAACAGAAAAAAATAGGGCAAAATTGATCTATGGAACACAAGGACGATGAGCAAATCAATTTAATCAATTTGGAATTCATCCTAAACAAACCAAAATATTTTGCAATTCATTTTAGGCAAATCAAGAGAGATTCAAATGTAAAAAATTCTATTATGGAGACCACTTAGTATATATGATGACTAGGCAATGCTCCTCTTGGTTTCTGGGAAAATATATATGCACGTTAGAATGTCTAACAAAAGCTGGCATCAGAAAGAATGACTTTTTGTGAGAAAAGCAAATTTACATAGCTTTTGTTTTTTGCGAAAAATATTTAAATTAGCTTTTCTGAAAAAAAAATGATAAGAAAGGTAATTCTTTCTGATGCCAGCTGATGTTATAGACATGCTAATTTGCATATATTTTTTCCAATAAACCCAGAGGAGCATTGTCTGGCCTACAATACTTCGCATACGTAGTATGCATACTAGGCACTCTCCGTAATAAGAAAAAGACAATGCACATATGTTGCTGAGAAACCCAGAGTAGCATACTAGTCTGTCTCTTTATAGTAAAATATTTCAGATAAGCTCCAGTAAAATCTCTGGCTGTCAACCTAGGGTGCCTCTGACTAAAATACACTTTTATTGACATATGCATTAAACCACATCCATACACTTTACTGACAATGGCATTCAGTTACTGATGTACATGCATAATGATTCATATGCTGAGTTTTTGACACACTGATGCCCGCTTTACTGACTCACAAGCACATATTAAAGGATAACTGTCACATTTAGACCCTAATTTCAGTTTTCATATATGTAGTTACTAATATGATAATATACCTGAATCAATAACTATTAGACTTACTTACCCCATATTTAATAAGATTCAGCCCTTAGCAACCAGTCTGCATAAAACTGCAATTTCACTATTCTGTTAAGATGGCTGCCCTCAGCCCTGAGGCTAATCCATAGGACACCTGCAGTGAAGTTAGTGAAGATCAGCTCTGTATAGGGGGTCTTACAGTGAAGTTCCCAGGTCTGGCTGAAGCCTATAGTCCTCCTACAAGCTCTCCTCTTATCAGATAAGGCTGTCATTTATACACTGAGCAGCCACATTGTCCTGCACTGCTAAGGGAGTGTCTGCCAAGCACAGGCATGTGGAGAAGTTCACACACACAGCCCAGCACTGTTATCTCCTGTCAGGAAGAACCTGGCTTTTTATACATTCCCTTACAATGTTGACTCACTATCAGTTCCCAGTGCACGCAGCGTGCTCCGTCCTCATCTGGTAGACGGAAGGAGCATAGCAACCTGATTTTATCTCAGGTAACAATAGCCAATACTGGGGACTTTTAGGTGGCTTTTAGGGGATATTTATTAAATAATCAGAAATTAAAACAGGGCCAACAAGGTGATATTAATCAGCAAAATCCAATAGTAAAAAAAAAAAAAAATTGACAGTTATACTTTAACACACCTATTTACTGACATTCACACGTAGGCCTTTCACTTGTCGGTCAATCACACTTAGGTGCTCTCTGTGTTCTCCACGGACAGCACACATATACATTGATTTGAATGTGTTTATTCACACATGGTTCTCTCTTCAGTGACTGGAAAAAACCACAAAGACATGCATTACTTTGGTCCTTAATGTAGACCAAGCATGCCCATTGAAGTATATGGGTGCACGAAAACCAGTAACAGAACACGAATGGCATCTATGTCCCATCAGTGATTTTCACAGACCAAAATTAATTTTCAGCCTAGCAGAGTACGTGAATTATGGATGACACAGAGGTCAAAAAAATGGACATAGCCTTCATGGACAAGCCACTAACCATTTTGACATCTCACATACACTTACATATACACCTGATACACTAACACACACACAATTGCTAACATTTATTTTTAGTCAGATACAATTTTTATGTCTAACTACTTTGCTGTGCATTAGCTGCCTGTGCCATAAATCTATGGTAAGGTGTGGAAAGTGGTTAATAGTGGAATAAAAGTACTCATCCACACTCAGGTTCAGACTGACCATAGACCCAACAGGGAAATTTCCCAGTGGGCCAATGCCCAAGGGGCCAACCAAGGCATTCTCATCACCGCAGGCCAGGTACATAAAGATCTGGTGGTGTCAGCATTAATTAATGTAGGAGCATCAGGCACCTATGCACCTGGCCAGAGGTGCCCTCTTGAATTCAACTGTATTGCCGCCCTCAGGACAATGATACAGTTTCATACTGTGGTGCAGGCACCAGTATCTTGTGCTACACTGTGGTATTTGGTTCTGCTGAAGGACTTACTTAATTGCTCCTCCTCCCAACCTCCCCTGCCCTTTGCATGCGCCGCACGCCGTGACATCATGCGGAGGCACTGCAATGCTAGGGTGAGCCAAGCCCCGGTCTCCTTACTGAATTACAGAGCAGTGCCCACTTCCAGCCCTGAGCCCAGCTGCCCAGAACACTGATCCTGCTGGAGTCTTCAGAACTGTAAGTATTTACAGTAATTCACTGTAAGCTATATTATATATATTACTTGTTTTATGTGAGTAAGGGTCCATTCACACGTCCGCAACTGTTTTGCAGATCCGCAAATTGCAGATCCGCAAAACACGGACACCAGCCATGTGCGTTCTGCATTTTGCGGACCGCACATGGCCGGCACTATAATAGAAATCCCTTTTCTTGTCCGTGTAAGCGGACAGGAATATGACATGTTCTATTTTTTTGCGGCGCTGCAGAAAGGAAGTGCGGATGCGGACAGCACACTGTGTGCTGTCCGCATCTTTTACGGCCCCATTGAAAATGCAGACCCTTTTTGCGGACGTGCGAATGGACCCTAAGGGTGCTGGGTGGTTGGAGAGGGGGAGGGGGATGGAGAAGGGGAAGGGAGGGGTGGATGGAAGGGTTAGTATTATAGGACTTATTTGTGAACCAGTTCTTTATGTTTACATTATTAAAGTTTACTACTCTAGGAGGTGTGTTTTTTTTGTGTATGTGTTGTGGTGGAGGGCATGATTGCATGCTAGGGTATGGGAATCCAGGGGGCCCAAGTAAATTCTTGCCCAGAGTCCAATCAATATTAAAGATGGCCCTGCCTGTCGTGCGGATTTTGAATTATGAAGTATGTAAATTGTTTTTGCAGATGTTAAGTGCAGATTTGCAATCAGGGAAAAACCACATCAAAATCTGCAAGTGGCACATGCATTTTGATGTGAAATTTCAGATAAATCCTGTTGAAAATCCACACAGAAATTCTGTTTGTAAACCCTGTTTATAAACCCTTGCTCATGTAGCCTTAAGGTGCCTGTGCACAATGCAGATTTGTGTGCAGAAAATCCGCAAAAACTCTACAATAGTGTTGAGCAAACCTGTGTTTTAAATTCGGCCCTAAAGTGTTTAGGTTATCAAAAAATCCCATTCTGGAGTCCGTTACCACAGATCATAACATAATTCGGAATCCATAACGGGATTCTTCGATAACCTGAACCAGGAACTTTGGATGCCGAACTTTAAAAACAAGTTTGCTCAACACTACTCTGCAGCAAAATCCCACAAAAAATGCACATAAATCCAAACTATTTATTGTGGTTTGTGTGTGGTTTTTGGCATCATGCGCACGGCCGTTGCTCGGTGGTTCTGTACATTGGGGACCACAATTTGCGGTTACCAATGCACGAGCAACATCTGTGCGGATTCCGCAGACGGATCCAGACCCATTCAACTTGAATGGTTCTGTGATCCATCCACATTGCAAAAAAATAGAACATGTTCTATTTTTTTGCGGTGCGGAGGTAGAGACAGAAACACGCCTCCTTTCTGCACCTTCCGGAATGCAGACTCATTCAAGTAAATTGGTCTGAATCTGTGATGCGGTGAGCACACGGCCGGTGCCCTCATATTGCAGACTCCCTGTTTGAGTGCCGCAATACGGGCACGGCCGGGCAACAGCTGTGTGCATGAGGCCTTTTAGTGTGGATTTTCCTCAGATCTAATCCTTTCACTGAAGAAGGCAAAATCCGCACAACAAAAATGCAACAATTGACATGCTGCAGATTTCAAAATCCCTTCAGCACGTCAATTTCCACTCCTAAGAAAAAGGCAAAGTGTACATGAGATTTAGCTAATCTCATACGCTTTGCTGGCACTGCATTATGCTGCATTTTTTCTGTAGAAAATCCACACAAAAACGTAATCTGCATCGTGTGCATTCACCCTTATGTTATTGCCACGTGGTTAGGTTTCCTGATGCAGTTTTGGACACCAAAAGCAGGAGTGCATTCAAAAAAAGCGAAGTCGTATCTATCCTTCATACTTTCCCTAGTTTTACGATCCACTGCAGATTTTGGCATCCAAAACTGCACTCCAAAATCTGACCACGTGGTTTTACCATCAGGGTAAACAAGTGCAGGTGAATGCACATAAGATCTGCACTAATTTCCTCGCAGATTTCTGTGTATTTCTGCACCATGTGCTCACCAAAATCCACAATTTCTAACAGACATCACCCTTCTGCAGCTAAAACTAGAAACATAATTGATATGCTGCAGATTTGGAAATCTGCACGGCAGGTCAATTTCCGCACTGAAAATTCCGCAAAGTGTACATCAGATTTATGTAATCTCATATACTTTCCTGGTACTGTACTATGCTGCAGTTTTTCTGCACGTATTCCACATTGTGTGCAGGTGGCTATTTTATGACAGTATTATATTTGGGCGTACCTTCCTGGAGGATCTCCAGCTATACGATCTGGTTTTACATATATTTCCATTCTGAAATATATGAAGTAATAACACCCAGATCACATCTGCTTACATCTCACCAGGAATCATTTAAATATCAAAATTAAATGCCCTTTACAGAAAATCAAATGCACGGGAATTCATCTTCTGGCCTGACTGGGGCAATCTCAGCCCATTTGCAAAACATCGAGGAACTCTGTGGGTTCTCATCATGATGTATGCTGTATTTGAATATTTAAAAGGATTTGCTGTACACTTTACTGTCATTCATCATTACTACAACATGAGCCCTATGTGTATTTTGTCAAAGTGTTTCGGCAGGATGCTGTGACAGCTTTTCTTGATGGATTGTAAGCACTCTAATTTTTCTGTTGCATAAACTCTTTACTTATTGAAGCCTATTTGCATGATCACTCAAAGCCTCCAGAAAGGAGACAGAAGTTCACTAACAAGCAGCCGTGGGGCGTTGGTTGCAGGAGCTTAGCAGCAAAAATATGTTTAGCTTACCAGGAGTCTCTAAATGATACAAGACGCTCTTCAATAAACGTATGAGGGATAATTGTGGAAACTCCATGTAGGTGAAGCCGTTCAGCACTTGATATGATCTGATGAATTTCACAAATTTTGAGCAAAGTGGTGGCAGTGGAAATGTAAATTTGCGAAGGAGGAGAATATTTATTGCAGTAGTAACTGTCTGTTTAAATCTAGAAGGAAATGAAATGGAAGGAGATAGCATCATATAACATAGTTGGTTAGTATTCTTTATTGTGGAGAACAAAGTAATTATCAGGAGAACTGACAGCGCGTTTGTAGATTCACTAGAAGAGGTGTAGTCCTACAGAATGAAATGTATCACCAGTGCTGAATTTATATCTCAGGAGGCGCACATTGCTCTAAGGATAGAGTCTGATCAGCAAGTGTAAGTGTAAGGCTGGTGTCACACAAAGAGGTTTTTTTTTATGGGTTCTTCGGATATTGATGCATCCTTTTGGCAGCATTTTTAGGCTAAAAATGTCAGCTCCTGACAGCTGCAGGTCAAACTTTTTTATTTTTTTTGGTGGGTGAGTTTTTTTTTGTGACTTCGCTACATGCACACGACTGTTGCCTGCCTCCGCGTCCGCTCCTCCTTGAAATTTTGCGTCCGTCAAAAAAAAATGGATGACGGGCCGTTTTTTTGACGGATCCGATTTTTACGGCAGATCCATTGTAAAAATGCTTATCCTTGTCCACAAACGTGAAAAAAATAGGACATGCACTATTTTTTTGACGGAATGAAAACACGGATCACGGATGCGGAAAAAAAACGGTTGACCATCCGCATTTTTTGACGGACCCATTGAAATGAATGGGGAAGCATCCTATCCGTGAAAAAAAACGGAACGGACACGGAAACAAACAACGGTCGTGTGCATGGGGCCTAAGTGGGGTTTGTCTGGAATCAGAGCATGCTCTGGATCTACCACTTTCTCCCCCATTGTCTGGTGTTTTGTCCCACAGATATCCATTGACTTTTTTGTGCTGCTTACAAAAGCAAGTGCGTGGTGTGTTTTTAATGGCATTGTTGAATGGCTTTATTTTTACCGATGTTTCTTCCGATATTGAGGAAGTAACATTACAAGGGGAGTAGATACTTCCCAATTAAAAAAAAGGCCATAAAAAACTTCAGGTGCTTAAACTCTCTAGGTAAAAATGCGATGAAAAATTCTGAGCAAGTAAAACATTATTGAGGCTTTTTTTTTGCGATACAGCACTCTGACAAGAGGCAGCTATGGCATAAATTATGATAAATGTGTTGTAGTGAGGAGGCCTTACCCCTTCTTCTAAGTGGTGTCAGCAATGTGATCTCAAAAAGCCACACATTTTATCCGCAGAATACTGATGCACACATTTGTGAATTTTGCACATAAGAAAACTGATGTAGAGCTTTGATAAATTTCCACCTATATCATAAGTAGAGATGAGCGAATCGACTTCTGATGAAACATCCGAAGTTGATTTGCATAAAACTTTGTTAGAATACTGTACGGTGCGGGGTCACCGTACAGTATTAGAATGTATTGGCTCCTATGAGCAAAAGTTATTGCTTCGCAAAGTCTCGTGGGACTTCGGGTAATAACTTCAGGTACCACTTGGAACCGAAACCGAGATCGGTAAAGGGTTTTTAACAGTAGAAATTTCTGAAGTTATTACCCGAAGTCCCGCAAGACTTTACGAAGTAATAAAATGACCGGTATGACAAATAGAGATAAGACCATAAAGTGCAAGGTATGTTGTGCACAGCACTGCTAAAATCCAAATAGGCAGCCACAAAACATGAAATAAAAAAGAAATAGAACTAAGTGAGAAAAAGACTAAAAGCAAATCACATCAGTTCATATACGCATAACTGAAGGCAATTAATTGAATTAGAAGACATTATCTAAATGTGCATATAAACAAAAGTACTGAATTGAGACTGGAACTGCACCACATTTATCAGGTAAGTATAGGTTCTTCTGTTATTTAATGCCATTTGCTCCATTCAGTCCAGCTTCTTCCTATCATGGAAAACCAGTAGAGGTAAGGCTACTTTCACACTAACGTTTTGGCTTTCCGTTTGTGAGATCCGTTCAGTGCTCTCACAAGCGGTCCAAAACGGATCAGTTTTGCCCCAATGCATTCTGAATGCAAAAGGATTCGCTCAGAATGCATCAGTTTGCCTCCGTTCAGTCATCATTCTGCTCTGGAGGTGGACACCTGTGTGCCAGGACGGATCCGTATTCTCTGCCACAATAGAAAACGGAATCCGTCCCCCATTGACTTTCAATGGTGTTCTAGACGGATCCGTCATGGATATAGAAGACATAATACAACCCTATCTGTTCATGATAGATGCATGCCGTTGTATTACTGTAACAGAAGCGTTTTTGCAGATTCATGACGGATCCGCAAAATACACTAGTGTGAAAGTAGCCTAAGAGGCAATTTATCATAGACATGGTAACTAAAAAAGATACTGTGGTAGTGTGTATAAGGAAAAGGCTTAGTAGTATGAAAATGAAAACCAGCCTACAGGTACAGTTTCTTCTCCTGGACCTGGACTTGATCTGGCTAAGCATCTTAGAAGTAGATTCAATCCAAAAAGTCCAGCATTGGGGTTGAAATTTAAGACCCGACTTAACTGAATTTATACATTAAAAGTCCATCATGGAACGGGGATTCTCACACGTTTCGAGCAGTATCTCTGTTCTTATTCATGGCCTACTGTATGTCTAAGAGAGTGGATATTGTTCAAAACACATAAGAGTCCCATTTTCAAGATGGACTGTTAACATATATATTGAATGACGTTTTAGCTTTTAACTGCAGTACGGGAATATTTGGATTTTATCTGTGACCTAGGACATGGATGCAAAGCCAAGGAAAGCCCTTACAAAGAATATGTAAGGAAAGAGGAATGAGGGGATTTTAGGGACCCCCACTATAAAATGAATCCATAATGTAGGTAGGCAGGGGCAACATGATACAGATGAAAATCAGGCTTGCCCGATCCTACTTCTCTCCTCTGTCCTGCTTCTGTTTGCCAAGAGGTGAGAGTCAAAATCAAGAAAGGGTGGTTGAATCTCCAGATAAAAGCTATGCATAGTAAAAAAAAACTGTAAAAACACCGTCTAGGACACATAATAGATATGCCTCAAAGTAATGTATGCAATATACATACGTATATATCCTTTAGTAGTGCATTAATTCTGCTGAATTAGGATAAAGTGACTTTCAACCAGTGTAGAAGATGTGCCCCAATCGTATTTAGGGGCTAAAAATATAATGAAAGTGTTGACACAAGCCCAATGGGATTAGAGCACCTAGATAATTAATATGATATGTCTACATGCACTTCAAGGACACAAGTTAGTATATGGCTTTAGCAATGAGACAAGCAGAGACACATTTGGGCTGAAAATTCAATTTAGTAGGACGGTTTGCACTGGCCTTAATTAGTTCAGCCTTTAGATTTTCAGTCCTCTACTGCTTGATGTCAGCCGGTTCCATCACTGTTTCATTGACTAATTTGTTCCAACAGAATCTCACAAGAACTACTTTTAAGAGCAGACATTCAATGCACTTTTATCTTGTAGTTAGTTGTTCCATCTGTGCGAAATGCTTGACCTTTGACAGACCCTGACCACCAGAATTCATCTGATCCATTATCAACACCCTCTAGAGGAGATACTTTTCTGCTCGCAATTAAAGTCCAATTTAATGTAGCATATTAAAATTGCATTGCAATTAGATACTTAGTTTTGCACATTCAATTTCATTTTCTGGGTTTTACAATCTCTGCCTTGTGGATTTCTAAATTATAAATGCACCACAAATAAATAATGCAGATATAATGTGACTCAATAGCTAGCTCTCTGTGGCACCTATTACTTTGCTATAATCGTTTTACAATATTTGATCTGTGCTTTATGTTACATACCTAAAACCCAAACTACATGGATTGCTACATAAGTGGCAGTGTAGGATCTACTACTGAGAAGAAGACCATACTTTAACAGTAAATATAAATCCTCCATCCTCTAATGGTTTTCTACACACATTCTTTATCACTGTGTATCTAACATTTAGATTCCCTAAAGGCCATTTGCATTGCCCAAGTGTTTCCTGTCCAATATTTTTTATGACCATTTGTTTCCTTTGCACAGAAGCATCCTGATTGACACTGGAAGTCCATTTAACCTTTCATGAATGTTTCATAGCTATACATACTAATATCAGGTATGTTATTCCAGATACAGAATTATCATTGGTTAGCACCCAGCTCTACATTTTATATGTCGATCCTAGGCACGTCTTGTGGAGGGTAAGTACAAAGGAAAACTCCTTAATAACACTTGCTAGAAGGACTTTAAGGGTTTTTCCCAACATCATACTGTGGATATGCCATAAATACTTGATAAATTCAAGTTCTATCTGTGTCTCATGACCTACATTTACAGATTAAAGCTGGCCACTCTCACCATGGAAGTCAATATGATGGGCTCCACCCCTACCAAGCATTGCTGGCAAATCCCATGGATATACCATAAGGGTCTAAGATAGAAATACCCCTTTAAGGTGGATATCTACCCAGAATTAATCTTCATGCTGTGTGTACATGTCAGAAGATCACATCTTTGGAGTTTGTTAGCTTAAACCATCAAATCTATAGCATACAAAATTCAGAATTTCTCAAATATAACATATGCATGGCTGTTTGAGTCTATGGAGTCTTCATTAGCTCTGTGTCAGAGATTTCTACTAACTGAAATCTCAGCGCAGGGCCAAAATAATTTAGGCAGTCTGTAGACAGCCATAGCCTCTTCCGTTTCTGGGATTTACTGGTGGTCTATAAACACAATTCCTACCAATGTGATCTCTGGAACAGTATCCATTTCCTAGATCTAGTAATATGCCCCCAATACACTTAGCATGGGGACAGTTTAAGTAACCCAAAAAGAGATGGCATATTTTCCCTGGCCCAATAGCCGCAGCAAGACTACAATGTAGACACCATGTGGACTTGTAGACTAAGTGAGATTTAGAAGAAAAAAAAAACAGGTAACTGTAGGACGACCTTTCTAAATGAGAGGTATTTCAATTCACAATAACGTATGTATGGAAAGTAAGACATTGGCCTAAATTCACTATCGAATCTGTACCTCAACTTGGTCTCGAATTTTGTCATATTTTGACACTAATCTTTTATTTTTTTGCCACATTTGGCAAGTGAGCATGGCCTAAAATGTGAATTTGTGTGTGAAATGCGCTAAAATTCCTGCTGTCTTATTTTCATTCAGACTTTTACAACTAAAAGTTGGCTTAAACATTTACACAGGAAGTCTATAGTTGCACCAGATTTATCATGCAGCCAGAGCCACTGTGATAATTCTGGAGCATTTGAGGACTCCCTAGATGTCTCCGCTGTCTTCCTCATAGTAAATCTATGCCTCTGTATCTTTAGTGTTGACCATGCCATCTCAAAGTCTACTGTCCCATCTTTAGAACTAAAGTTAAACACATATTATTAGGGGGAACTGTAGTAAGCCAAAATAAGATAATCCGTTTAAAAAGCTTCTCTAAAGCATGATGAATGTGAATAATTTGCAGCTCTAACACCAAATAATAAGGTTAGGTAGAAAATATTTTTAACATACCTCACAGAGAGATCCCATTAGCAGTAATTAAAATAAAACTAGTCAGCTGCATTAGTGTAACAATATATATACATATAATTGCAGAAAAGTGCAGTGACATTAAAAACAAAGGAAATGAATAGACGACACGCAGACTCCAAGCTCAGCATATTGTTCACTTGTCTACTGTCAGCTATGCATCTGTCAAACACTTAAGACTCCCCATGCAGTGCTAACCTATTTCTCTCATAATATTAAATATATATATATTTCAACATGTCACTGGAAGGGTTGTCAAATAATTTTGCCACAATAAAAGTTTGCAATATAAATGCCACTGAAGTCTTTCGCATTAATGTCAAAAACAAAAAAGAAGCCTTTGACTATCCATGGAATACTGTGTAGTTTTACTCATTGCTATAAATATATATGTATATATATATATATATATATATATATATATATCTATCAGGAAAATTAAAAAAGGCCACTGCAATTCTATCTTAAACCTGCATCTCCACGTGGCAGTCATTACATTCCAGTGTTTGTCGAATTCCATCACAATAACACCTCATTCTATTTCTTGAGGTGCTCATGAGGTAATCACCTAAACCAACCTAAAGCAATAGTATAAAAATGACTCCTGTTGACATCACTTTTCTCTTACTATAGAACCAGCTGGATGGCAAAAGCAGTGCAAGTAGTACTGAAAAAGTAAGTGTAATCAAAAAAATAACTACAGACCAGAGCTGAAAAGAAAAGTTCTGACTGATGAAAAGAAGGGTTCAATTCTAACTTTACTGGCAGGGGGATACGGTGGGCGTCAGGTTGCTTCCATCATTAAAACGTCAAAGAAAGTGGTTTATCAGAACAAGGTCAAGCTGAAAACATTGTGGGATACAAAGCTACAGACTAGCAGAGGGCAGAAACGGCTCTTTAGTGATGACCACCACCTCATACAAATCTCACTTAACCATAGGATAACATCAAGTGACCTACAAAAAGAATGGCAGTCAGGAGCTGGGGTGAAATGCATGGCAAGGATGGTTCGAAACACACTTCTAGAGGCAGAGCTGAAATCATACAAAGCTAGAAAAAAGCCCTTCGTCAATGAGAAGCAAAGAAGAGCCAGGCTGACATTTGCAAAACACCATAAGGCATGGCCCATATAGGACTAGAGTAAGATCCTCTTTATTGACGAGTCCAATTTTCAGCTTTGCCCAACACCTGGTCATGTAATGGTTAGATAAAGAGCCATGCTAACTCTTCCTTCTGAGGTTCTGGAGGTGCCACAGCTGCATTGGCGACTTCTTCCTCATCCTCTGCCTTCGCCTTGTGCTTCCACTAAATCCCCGCTGTTAGGTGTGAATGGCATCAGCAGCGAGTCTACCAGCGTATGCTTGTACTCGCGTATCTTCCGATCACGCCACAGTGACGGTCCTTGCCCTTGTAGCGGGATCCAGCAGGGTGGCCACCCAGTAATCAGCACTGTTTAGAATGTGGGCAACTTGGCGGTCATTGCACAGGCACTGCAGCATGTAGTCGCTTATGTGTGCCAGGCTGCCAAGAGGCAACAACAAGCTGTCCTCTGTAGGAGGTGTAACGTCTGTGTCCTCTGTATCCCCCCAGCCACGCTCCATTGATGCCCATAAGCTGCTTTGGGTGCCACAATGCTGTGTACACGGTTCCTCATCATCATCATCCTGCAGAACTGTGTCCTGGCTGGACAGTTGTGTACCTGGCCTCTGTTGGTGCAGGAACCCAACCTCCAAGCCACTTGTGAATGGCTGGCCTGATAACCATGGAAATGATTCCTCTTCCTCCTGTGCCACATCCTCTTCCTTCATTGCCCAAAGTGTTTTTTCAAGGAGACATAGAAGTGGGATAGTAACGCGGAGGATGGCGTCATTAGCACTGGCCATGTTTGTGGAGTACTTGAAACAGCGCAACTCACCTGTGTGTGCTGCAGCTGAAAATCCACTATGTCTCTCCAGCATGTGCAAGGTGGAGTTCCACAGTTGCACAGACGTCCCACACTTTTTGCAGCAGCTCTGACCTATCGGGGTTATTTTTAGGAACCTCTGCACCACCAAATTAAGCACATGCGCCAGGCAAGAGATGTGCGTCAAACCGGCTAGGCACAGAGCTGGTACGAGATTTCGCCCGTTATCGAACACCACCAGGCAAGGCTTGAGGCTCAGCGGCATCAACCACTCATCGGTCTGTTGTTCAATGCCCGTCCACAGCTCCTGCGTGGCATGGGGTTTTGACCCCAAACAGATGAGTTTCAAAACAGCCTGCTGTCGTTTTCCCCTGGCTGTGCTGAAGTTGGTGGTGAAGGTGTTACGCTAGCCGGATGAAGAGACAGTAGAGGAGGAAGCGGAGTAGGAGTAGGAGGCAACAAGAAATGTCCTGCATTACTCGGTGGCAGTAGAACATGCGCCAAACTGCTATCCGCCTCAGGCCCAGCCGCCACTGCATTTACCCAGTGTGCAGTTAGGGAGATATAACGTCCCTGACCGTGCTTACAGGTCCACATATCGGTAGTTATGTGGACCTTGCCACAGATGGCATTGCACAGTGCACACCTGATTTTATCCCCCACTTGGTTGTGCAGGGGAGGAATGGCTCACTTGGAAAAGTAGTAGCGGCTGGGAACCACGTACTGTGGTACAGCCACCGCGATAGTGTTTTTAAATGTCTCCACCAGATGGAATGAGAGCATTTCAAAGGCCAGGAATTTTTAAAATGCTGGCATTCAGGGCCAGGGATAGCGGGTGGGTAGGGGGTTACTTCCTCTTTTTCTCCAGTGTTTGGGGGATGGACAGCAGAATGCTTCCATGGGACAGTGTGGACATGCTGGGTGAAGTGGTGGTGCTGCTGCCACATCCTCTGTTTGCGGGGTGGCAGGTGCCACTGTCACTCCAGAGGCGGAGGAAGAGGCCAAAACCGCAGCAGAAGAGGGAGCAAGAGGAGCCTGAGATCTTTTGCGGTTTTTCAGGTGTGTACTCCACTGCAGCTCGTGCTTTGCATTTAGATGCCTGGTCATTCAAGTGGTGCTCAGATTTAGAACATTTAGGCTTCGCTTCAGGCTCTGATTGCAAAGCATGCAAACCACTCGTGTCTTGTCGTCAGCACATTGTCTAAAGAACTGCCACACCTTGAATCTGGCTTTGGTGTGCTCAGTCCCTGGGTGCGGTGGGCAGTAGCAGGCGTACTGTCTAGGGGACGGCCACTCTGCTTTTGCACACTGCTTCTTCTTTTGCTGTGTGGCTGGCGCTGTGTGACCACCACCTCTTCCTCCGAACTGCACACGTCACTCGCATGACCTTGATTCCATGTGAAAAAGCAGAAAGCCGCAGCAGTTTGCACCTGTGTTTTGTCATTATCATTGAGACGTGCTGTGGTGGTCCTCCCATGTCCACATCCTGAAACACAAGTGGCTGGGCATCAGTCCACCTATTCTCTTTCACTTATAGGGCAGGGCCAGGTGGATGGCCCAAGGAAACCCCGCCAGCAGTTATAAAAAAGTGACTGCTGCATGACTTGGGGCTCAGACTGCTTGGCTGATTTGCAAGGGGGTGAGGTGAAAGACAGATGCCCATGGGCTGCAGGTGCTAACTCTGTGGTTTCAGCAGGGGACCGGGTGGGAGACAATGTGAAGGAATTGGAGGCACAGTCAGCCATCCAATCTACTACCGCCTCTAATTGTTCTAATTGGATGAGGCAGAGGCGAAGTCAAACAAGCAACAGGTCAGGGCAGGCGGCACAGGTACAAGTCAGGCAGTCCGGTTCGGCAACAGGAGAGTCTAGGCAAGCAGGCAGGGATCAAACAGGTAGCGGAGTCCAGAAACACAAGCACGGGTCAGGTACACAGAAACACAAACAGAGAAATCATCAACCTTGGCAAGACACAAGGACCTTGACACTCAGGCATCTGGGAAGGGGGCTGAGCCACTTATCTACATGAAGGAGGGCTAGGATTGGTCAGCGAGGTCACATGATCTAACCCATAAAGCACAGGAAGTGATGCGCGCCGGCCGTTTAGAAAGTTCTGCAGGGAAGAAGCAGCAAGCATTCTTTGGTCATGGCTGAAAGTGGATCCCAGAAAAAACAGTACCTGCAATGACAGAGCCCAGGCCTGCAGTGGTGAATGGAGAAGCACAGGCAGCAGATCACCGCTAAACACGGCACCCAGGACGGCGGTGGTAAGCAGGAGAACAGTGGCGCATAGCAGCCACTGTTACAGAAGGTTTATTTGTTGTGGGACAAGATATATTTTTATATGGCACCATTTAACTTACCATATCTTGTATTGGAAAATGAGGGAAAATTCTTTGTTCAGTAAAATAATTTTGTTATTACGGTGTTGCCTATTTGCTAATCATGACATGACAACCTTATTCTGCGGGTTAGTATGATTATGGCGATAACAAATTTATGTTGTTTTTACAATTTTTTTTACTACTTTGAAAAATAATAAACCTTTAAAAGAATAAAAATGCTCTTTCTATTACCATATTCTGATATCTACAGTAATTTTTTTTTATATTTCTGGCAACAGTGCTGTGTAGGGACTTAATTTTTCAGGGTGAACTTTAGTTTTTATTGGTACCACTTTTTAATTTTTTTGGGGGGGCAAGGTAACCAAAAAATGGTGAAACACGCATTTTTATTTTTATTCTATTACAGAATACAGCGTGCAGGAAAAATTATTTTATAATAGTTTGGAAACTTTCTGACGTTGCGATGCCTGTTATGTTTATTTTTATTGCTTTTTTTTTGTTTATATGTAACATCGGGAATGAGAGTACATTGAATGCTACTTACTTTACTGTAATTTTTAGTCCCTTAGGGGACTTTAACATGCGATCTTCTGAATGCTTGTACCATAGACTGTAATAAAATACAAATGCAATGTATGGGATTTTTACAGGCTGCCTGTCAGGCTGTGCTGCTAGCAGGCCTTTATGGGCAGCTTACTGTTACAGGCCTGAGAGCCTTCACAAGACCCCAGGCTTTCATAGCAACCGATCAGAGTCCTGCAATTTCACCGGGAGGCTCTGACTGGAGGAGAGAGGGAGCCTGCTCCTTCTGTCTAACTGCTTAGATGCCATGGTCACTAGTGGCTGTTGCATTTGAGGGATTAAATGGTTAGGATCAGAGCTACAGTATCAGCTATATTATATAGCTGGCACCTGCCGCATATAAAGCAAGCGGAGCTTGTAAGCCCACTTTATACATAAACCTAACGCAAATGATGTACTGGTACATCATTTTGCATTAGGGGGTTAAAGGTTAAATATATTTTGAAATCATGGCATATCAACCTCAAAGAGAGCTTGACATCTGCCAATATGAGCCACACCAAAACAACAGTAGAGAAGCTATCATCCTGGGAGAATCACCCCAACCATACATTACATAGTTGCACATTCATCTGAACAGGTCCCACGTGATACTAAATTTCCACTGAAATCAGACATAAGTGCTGCATGAAGATTCCTTAAACAGTTGTTAACAGGGTTTAGAGAAGCTGGACCTGCTGCAGTCAGCTGTGTATGTTTGCCGTACAATAAAAGAAAAATTATTGATTATATAAAAATAAAGAAATATAGTGAAAAACAATAAAATTAGAATAGGTCATCAATATCAAGTAACTGGGGCCCCTTAATAACTTCTTCTTTGTCTGAACTGTTAGCACGACAACCTCACGTAACGTCTTTGTCAGACCAACAGACAGACCAGGGGTGGTAACTCAATTTGTGTTACACACCTCCCCATGTTATCCCAATAATGTGGCTGGTCAGGTCTTCTGACATTATACAGATCAATGCACTACTCCACAGTTTGCATCTTTATCTAAGCCTATCAAGAGAACATCATTCAAGTCCTCCAAGTTTTAATAAGGATTACCTTGCAGATAAACCCCTCCCTGTGTCATAAACTGATGCTCCATTCAGAATTTTTGGCTCTCTGGGATTATTGCAACAGACTACTGCTGAAATAATAAAATCATCACAAATTCTTAAAAATGTTTTCTATGAATATTGCTTTAAAAAAAATATTACTATTTCTGATTAAAGTGTATCTTTAAGAGAAGTTGTTTAGAACTGGCTTGGGTTAGGTTGGGTTAGTCACTGTGTATGTTTTCTGATATGCACCGAATGGGTTTTCTAACTTTGGAAAGCATTACATAAAGGAGATCCATTAAATGGAGGTAATTATTTCTACTAAAAATGTATCAGAAAAAAACCTGTAGAACAGTCTAAAGTAAGAAGAAAAGCAGGTGGAAACTGTTTTTCTCACAAGTATAGGGTAGAGAGTGTACCTTGTAGTTTATAGGTCACAGTGGAAATCACTTGTTCGGTACATGAACAGAAATCCAAGCACAAGTAAACAAATCGTACAACACGCAGAACAATTTCAGTCAAATCTGATGAGTAACCTCAGTGGAGGTCCAGAATCTAATATCCCCACCAGTGCATGAGACAGCTCTGGGGCTTTAGCCATTGTCCAAAGCTTTCAAAGTTTGTCAAGTTTCCAGAACTGGATCAGAAAATCAATTTTTTTAATCAATGCACCCTACCATGTAAATAAATTGCTTTAATGAACATGTTCTTTTTGTGGAATAGATATACACATGTGAAGAGCACATATATCATCCGTGTGCTTTCCCCATCCGTATGTCCGTTATACAAGAAGATAGAATATGGATAAGGTCGTGTGCATGAGGCCTAATTGTCACGGGTAATAGGGAGGGGATAACACCAGATAACACACAGAAGGAATATACCGGAATCTAGGTCTCAAAGCTAAGGAAGAGGGACGTGGACCTCCTAGGAATCCCTAGATCTCTCCATGACTTCTGCCAGTATGAGTAGACCCATAAGGTGGAAATACTCATACACCGGAACCTTATCCCTGGCGACCCTGGAAGGCCCTAGCAGTGGTGTCAGGGAATGAGACTACTGATTCCTCTCAAGATGAAGGAACCAGCATCTCTCTGAGGCTTAGACAACAACACACACAAACGAACAACAAAATGCAAAACAAAATGCACTTAGCTTAAAGAAGAATGGAGGAGCAGAAGACCCAAAGGAACAACACACCAGCTTAACCAACTCCAGCAGGAAATATCAACCGTGTGGTAAGCAGTGTGTCAGAACTAAATAGAGCCTCAGTAATGACCCACAAGCTGCACCTGACAAGAGATGTGGTCATTACCAAACAACACTGCAAGATGAAAACAGAGAGACTGTCAGTAGAGTTGAGCGAACTTGTATTTTAAGTTTGGCGTCCAAAGTTCGGGTTCGGGTTATCGAAGCATCCCGTTATGGATTCCGCTACCACGGACCATAACGGCATTTTTGAATCCATAAGACGATTCTTCAATGAACCCAAACCTTGGACAACACTAAGGACCTGGGGTGACGTCACCGTCATGTGATCAGTGCAGGGGGCTTGGCTCAGTACTGGATTGTATAAGAGGTGGTAGGCTACCACCTCTTATCCAAAGGGAAAAAAGTGCCTTATATCTGTTCGTAAATTACCCCCACAATATACAGAAGACGATGAGAAGGGGATCTTGTTACATTTTTTTGTTCATTGCCTGTGAATGACACTCTTGCTGTGAGTGGGGAGGGTAGAATTATGTTACAGTATTTTCTGTATTCTTAGCTCATGGTTCTTGTATCAGGGTCCCTTTTCCCACTGTATCAGCTGCCAACCACATCGGAGGTCTATCCAGTAGGTAGCTGGTTGCTTCCCCACAGTGAAGTCCAGATCCCTTAAAGGTTAAAGGATGACTACCAAGGAAGCACTAGAATAATGCCCTTAGGGTTAGCCCAAAGTCAAACTGGTTGGTTTGCACAGAGGGTCCACACTTACTGATCCATAACAACAGTCTTTCTGAATTCTGTGGTTAAGCCATCATGTCAGACCAAGATCATAAAAGTCTATAAAAGATAGGTGGCTAGGTAGTAAGTTATTTTCATGAGTTAACCTCTTTAATTCATTAAATTCTCTGCATCATTTAGTATCACAGAAATATTACACAAGGGTCTTAAAATAACATAAATTATGATAATAATATGCACTTAACAGTAGTTAATGGCTTCAATGGGTTGCCCAGCAGATAAAAAAGTAGAAAAAGAAATAATACCTTACCGATCCCACATTGAGAGGGACCGGTGACTAATGTCTGGTGGAGGAAACATTGAGACAGGAGGTATTATGTATTATATTTTTCTAAAGCATCCTTCAACTTTTTAACCTCATACAATGTAGCACAGACTGAATCTACACGTACATGAACACAAGAAATCATCATAATGTAGTCATTTGTTACTATATGTTAAAAGCTAAACCTTGAAGAATCTGAAATCACCTTGTGTAATCTTTTGAAATGTCAGGTCCTTCCCATACATGTCTGCACTATATTTCTGTTAGTTCTGTAATTATGATATACAAAGCCTAAAAACAGCAAACAAGCATGGTAATAATGTATGTAAATGAGATGCTGTAAGTATTACATAAATCCAGTTTACTCGAGGCTTAAATCCCAGATACATGTAACTTTTTTTCATTTTAGATAGGACTGTTATTATCATATATATTCAGGGATTTTCATAAAACTTTATTAACATTCCCACATTCAGTCTTACTTAATTGTTTTTAGAAAAACTGTCCATCATCCTTTATATCCAGGATGGCGATGTCATAATTCCTTGAAGCAATTATGTTGTGCTTCTTGTTTCAATAATTTGATACCATGGGGAACGCATTTCCTTTGAACGAGGAGGTACATTATCTTGGTATCACACTTCATTTGCATGAACTGAAATAACAGGGGGAAAAAAACTGCAAAAATAATGGTTCCCTGTCACAACCATGCTTGGTGCCAGTAGAACATGGCTTAGGGGAATACACTAAACAGATGTTTTTGACCATAAAGCGTGGAAAGGCTTGTATTCACTTCTCAATACAAGATTGATTTCAGCAAAAACATAGTTATCTTAGATTGAAGCATCATTTTTAGAGATGTGTATTAATCTTACAGTTTAACATTTTTTTCTTACATTTTTAGGAGATCATACACCATGGCCTGTTCCATGGATTTATGTAATTGCAATCTCTACACACTGCTAATTTCTATAATTAAATGGCAGTAAGAAATTGTAGTCTTGAAAACTGAACCTGCAACAATATGGAGGAACATGCTTGCCTAGCTTTGAGAATAACCCCATTTTCAATGTGATTTGAGATAACATTTTCTCCCATTTAAAATACTCCGCCCACATACCTCCAATGCATTGGAGTCTATGAGAAATTTACTCCATAGGAACTACTATGCAGCAGCCTCCTGTCGCATACACACTCCGACTCCTCCGATTGCAACATGGGGAGCTGGAGCATACCCGTATGTGTGCGCTTCCGGTATTTAATGCGCTTAGCTGCCGTGGCCGTGGGATGACATTTTATCTGAGGTACATAACACTTATTGATCGCATGTCATTCTGTTTTTTTCAGGAGGCGAGATGAAAAAAAAAAAATGTAAATCTGGAATTTTTTTTAAGGCATTTACCTTGTGGGTGAAATAATATGATAATTGTTTTAATAAAATTCTTGTTTTTTATATTTTTAATTATAACTATATTTTTTAAAAGTCCATTCATAGAAAACTGCTGTTTTTAGAATTGTGTTTTTTTTTTTTTTCATTTTGGCAGTACTATGCCCAAAAAAATACTAAATATTTTTCTTCTGTAGCAGTCAGCAAAAATGATAAGACCTCCTATATAGATCAGTAATCCATTGTCACGTTACTAGTGCTGTGAGGGGAAAATGTTTTCTAAAGGGTAACCCTCAGGCATACATAGAGAGGTAAGGGCCCCATAGCGAGGATAAAACCAGCCCCCCCCCCCCCCCACAGGACAGAATGGTTTCTGCCTAAACCCTTTTCAATGACCCTTGGGCCATTTTTCCACTGCTTCATTTGTTAAAAGTTATTCCTTTAGCGGGTAGAGTCCTAAGTTTTCACCTCCAGTAGATGAGGAGATGATCTCAACTAAGACTGGGCCCCCTATTGCCCTGGGCACCATAGCAGTCACATGGTCTGCCGCTATAGTAGTTACGCCCCTACCCTCGACTTCTCTCTTGATAGGCCTATATAAATATGCCCAGAAGAGCATTGCATTTATTAATATAAATGCAAATATAAATGCAGTCTGCCTCATCTGCATGAGCGGCGAGACCCTGCACCCCGGTGACGGATCCTTATACCTCCCCCCCCTCTCCTGAAACAAAGCAAAGGTGAGAAGGAAACCTGGGGCCTTCTTAGGGGCGCAATCTCCCCTCTTACAGTGCTGCGGACTTAGGGTCCATTGCACGTGCGTCCCCATATACTGGGGCCATTGAGGCTGGGGCACCTGCAGCTCTCCACTTCTGACCACACAGTGGGGCCTTGCTACTCGGCGGTGACTCCTACTGCCTCACTCCCCTCTCCTGCATAGAAGACAACAGTGAGGAGATAGCTTTGGGGCATCACAGTGCCACATTTGCCCGTCCTGTCCATAAGTGACTGCTACTTCTTAGATCTTGTTCGGGGGGCTCGCATTAGCTACAGGCTGGAATTGACATAACTGACGCACTACAATACTCAGTGAGAGTGATACTACTGATCTGCACTGTGGGGGTCCCCCACTGTCGTCCTGTGGTTGCCCTCTTAGTAGTGCATCCCCTGCTCAGGTGCACCTGGGCCCCTTGCCGTCTTACATCTACTGAGCTCTTTGTGGGGCTGCTACTTTCATCATACGTATACCATTAAACGCTTTATGGGCCGCAAGACGGGTACCTCTGGGCCTACCATCTCGCCTAAATTGCTGATTAACAATATGAGTCAGACAGAGACTCAAGGGGTGGATGCTCCCACTGATCACTCAGCGGTGGAACTCTCTAAAATTATGTCAGCCATCACAACATGCCAGACGGCGTTGACGGTCAAACTTGATCATGTCCAGGCTGATCTTACCTGCCTCAGACACGACATCGACAAGATACGAGAGAGAACTACTGAGGTGGAGAGGAGATTGGGGGAGGTGGAAGACAGGACACATCGTGGAGATTCTGTAGTCCGTACTCCTCAAAACCAAGTCAAGACACTAGTGGCGAAAGTAGAGGATGCCGAAAATCGCAACAGAAGAAACAACGTCCGCATTATGGGTCTACCTGAAAGAGCGGAGGGACAATCCCCATAGGAATTTGCAGAGCGTCTTATCAAACAAGTGCTTGATCCTATCAGTCTATCAGCGAATTTTACAGTGGAACGGGCCTACAGGATACCCACCAGACCCCTACCCCCTGGGGCCCCGCCACGACCTTTCTTCTTTAAAGTCCTGAAGTACAGGGATCGTGACGCGGTGCTGGCGGCGGCCCGCCGACTGAAAGACATTCGCTTTGAAAACACCCGGATCTCCTTCTACCCGGACTTTTCTTCTGAGGTCCAGAAGCAGCGGAGGCAGTTCACGGCAGTGCGAGCCCGGCTGCGAGAGAAAGGTCTCGCCTGTGCGATGATGTATCCAGCACGACTCCGGGTGCAAGATGGGGACTCAGTGAAATTCTTCTCCACTCCAGAAGATGCATCCGATTGGCTCGACCAGAGGGGCTGACTATATTGAAACTGGGGGGCTTGGGGGTATCGATATTGGCTTAGAGATGGCCGTGTTATAGAGAGGAGCTGTGTTTGACATGATTGTTCGGTTCCCTGGGTGTGGCTTAGTTACCACCGAGGGTTACGAAGTTTAGAACAGGTCCCTCCCGTCTTGCTATTTAGTATTGTACTTGAACTGTTTGGGTACCTGGGCTCGGATATGTTGGGGTCATCTGGGCAGGGTGGGGGGGTTGGCCTGGGTTTTTGGGCTAGTTGGGAAGGTTATTCATTGTTATTGTGTGTTAGGGATGGATGTGTGTGTGAATGGCTTGGGTGGTCCGGTATCCTCTTAAGGTGCAGTGATGCCCTACCACCATGATGACGGTCTGTCGATTCGTCTCCTGGAATGTCAGGGGGCTTAATGATAAAATCAAAAGGTCTCTTGTCTTTAATTATCAACCCTGACATGCTGATTTTACAGGAGACACATCTCCAGGTACAGAAACTCCTGGCGCTGAAGAGACCCTGGGTGGGGGCGACATACCATGCTACATACACTACTCGGGCAAGAGGTGTGTCCATTCTGGTGGCGAGGTCCATTCCATTCCGATCCTACTCAGTCCAGACGGATATGCTGGGACGCTTTGTTATTCTCCATGCTGCAGTCAGAGGTATTGATTATATCATAGTTGGGGTCTATGTCCCTCCCCCTTCCAGAGGGAGATACTGGACGAAATTATGAAACGAGTGGCGTTGTTGCCTGGTGCACCTCTGATTGTATTTGGAGATTTTAATGCGGTTCTCGACCGGGATGCGGATCGGCTTCGCCCCAGTGGTACACATAGCGATGCACTGAGTTCATGGGTGGAGGGGTTTACCCTAACAGAAGGATGGAGATACCTACATAGAGGGGAATGTCAATTTTTCTGCTACTCTGCCTCATATGCTACACTTTCCCAAATTGACTTAGCGTTCCTCAGTAAAGATTTGTTGCCCTCCCTGACGACAGCCACTTACTTATTGAGAGGGATTTCTGACCATGCCCCTTTACTGGTTGCCCTAAGACAGCCACTAGCCCCTGCCGAAAGGCCGTGGAGACTCAATAGCAAATGGTTGGAAGTTCTGCCAGTGGCGTGAGCCGCGCAACAAGGCGTAAAAGACTACTGGGGAAACAATAAGGGCTCGGCCAACCCCTTAGTGGAGTGGGAGGTTTTTGAAGTGGTACTGCGCGGCACCTTGATTCACGCGATAGCCTCGCATAGGAAATTAGGGGGCAACTAGGACTAAGCTGGAGAGAGAAGTTGTGGAGGCAAAATACGCCTATACGCATGACCCTAGCGCGGAAAACCGCAGTGTGTGGGATGTAGCGCAGAGGAGCCTTAGGCCTCTTGCACACGACCGTATGGCTTTTTAGTGTTTTGCGGTCCGTTTTTTTATCCGATTTTTGCTTCCGTTGTGTTTACGTTTCGGTTCCGTTTTTCTGTTTCGCTTTTCCATATGGCATATACAGTATACAGTAATAACATAGAAAAAATTGGGCTGGTCTTAAAATTTTCAATAGATGGTTCCGCAAAAAACGGAACGGATACGGAAGACATACGGATGCACTTCCGTATGCTTTCCGTTTTTTTGCGGACCCATTGACTTGAATGGAGCCACTGAACGTGATTTGCGGACAAGAATAGGACATGCTCTATATTTAAACGGAACGGAAAAACAGAAAAACGGAAAGCATACGGAGACACTTCAGTATTTTTTGCGGTCCCATTGAAGTGAATGGTTCAGTATACTGTCAGTATACTGAACTGAAAAAACGACCAGTATACGGTCCGCAAAATACTGTCGTGTGCAAGAGGCCTTAGTCTACACCTGACAGAATACACTCAGAAGAAGCTGCTGTTTCAAAGGCGCATAGTGTTTTCCGATGGTGACAAAAACGGCGTTTCTAGCTAGAACAGAAGCGCCACAAATTGTAGTTCCTCACATCACTTGTGGGGATGACTCGAAGGTATTTTGTCCGGAGGATATTTGTGAACAATTTGCTCAATTCTATACAGACTTGTACAGTTCCAAAACAAGTTCGTCCCCGGAAGAGATGAGATCCTACCTTCGATCTATCTCGCTGACACCTCTGGCAAGGGCAGACAGGACGTACTTGGAGGGCCCTATTGAGGAGGGGGAGATCAAGGCTGCGATTGAGAGTATGGCAGTGGGGAGATCACCAGGTCCGGACGGCTTCCGGTAGAGTGGTACAGGTTGGACATTGACCTTCAATGTGCACGTCTGCCTCAGCTTTTTAACAATGCTTTTGAATCCGGTGAGTTGCCGCCAACCTTTGGAGAGGCTACCATCGTGGTGATTCACAAGGCTGGAAAGCCTTCGGACTAATGTGCGTCATAATATCCCTAGGCCGATATCCCTTTTGAATACGGACGCCAAAATTTTAGCCAAGATTCTGGCTAGGCGCCTGAATATGGTAATTTTGTCTAATATACACCCGGACCAATCGGGTTTTATGCCGGGAAAGACAACCGACATAAACCTCAGGAGGTTATTTACAAATTTGCAGGTCAGACATGATGACGCAGGATCGAGGGTCCTGGCTTCTCTTGATAATGAGAAGGCCTTCGATTCCGTAGAGTGGCATTTTATTTGGGAGACGATGCACTGTCTTCAGTTTCCTCAATCTTTTGTCAAATGGGTCCAGTTGCTATATCGGGCGCCTACAGCACGAATCAGAGTAAATGGATCCCTTTCCCGTACCTTCAGGTTGTATAGAGGCACCAGACAGGGGTGTCCTCTCTCGCCGTTGTTATTTGCCCTTATAATGGAACCCCTTACCCAGCTGATCAACAACAGTTCTCTGATAGAGGGGTGGACAGTAGCGGGGTGCAGGAGAAACTGTCACTGTACGCAGATGACTTGCTAGTTAGACATTGTAAATGGCTATGGTAGGCATTCGGGACTCCGGGTAAACGGGACCAAATCCAGTCTATGCAAAATAGATGTTGAAGAAGACATAATTATTTCCCCAGTGTCTCCCTTGAAGGTGGTTGACAGTTTCCTTTACTTGGGGATTCGAATCCATAGGGACCCGAGGCAGTTCTGTCAGTTGAACCTGCGACCCACTATGGAGTATGTCACGCGTAAATTGGAGGCTTGGGAAAACCTTCCCATAACCCTTGTGGGCAGAATCAATATCATTAAGATGATCTTGTTACCCAAGTTGCTGTATGTGTACAGAGCGGCCCCTGTAAGGATCCTTAAGTCACACTTCGACTCCCTAGACAAAAGTATGTCTCTTTTCCTATGGTGCCATCAGACTCCAAGACTGGCCAGGAAAACACTGAAGGCTTTGCATTCTCAGGGGGATTGCAACTACCGGACATGTATATTTATTATGTAGCAACCCGTCTGATGTATGCGTCCTGGTGGATCAGGGCGGATGCCAATAACCCGGCGGTAGTACTTGAGGCGGCATTGGTGAGGTCTTACGAAGCCCTAACGAACTTAGTATATAGGAGGGGTGGAGCTCTGGGAGCCGGAAGATATATGGAAGCCATGGTGACGGTGATTGAGGCATGGGTGCGGTTTGTGGAGACGCACGTTGATGACCCTACGGGGAAACCTGGTCTCCGTATACCCCCCTGTGGCGCAATACACGTCTTCCCGAACTCTTAAATTTCTCTGATTTTGAATTTTGGCCCCGGAAAGGGATTAAGTATCTGACCCAGTTATATCACGAGGGGATTTTCCGCTCCTTTGAGAGTTTGAGGGCTGATTTCCTACTACCCAGGGCGAGCTTTTACCGCTACCTCCAGCTGAGACATGCTTGTGAAACGCAGTTCAAATCCTTGTCGCTGACCCTGGACTGTGGACCTCTGGAATCGGTAGCTAGGAGGGTACATCTGTATAAACCAATCTCATCCTTTTATGTAGAAATTGTAAAGATGCAGGATTCCCCTATTCGGCGATCCTTCACCAGATGGTCAGAGGATATTCCGGACTTGGAGGATTTGCATCTGGAGGAGTGGCGCTTGTGGTGGAGGAAGTCTGTTATTAGTGCCCGCGATCAACTCATCCAAGCCAAATGGATGCATAGGATATATTTGACCCCACTACGTCTCTTGCGGAGAGGTGAGGGGCTCCTTTTTCCACATGGTTTGGCTGTGCCCGGTGTTGCAAGTGTACTGGAAGGGGATATGCAGCTTCATTAACACGAAGTTGGGGCTCCGAAGTTACGCCGACTAAATACGGCAGAATATTGCTTCGGCTGTTGCTGTTCTATGGGAGGAAAAACATTCTTCTTAATTGGAAACCACCTAAACGCCCAACTGTGGACCAATGGTCACAGCTTATCAATAAAGATCTTCAGATGTACAAGCTGACGTATGCTGCAAGGGGGGTACCAGACCGTTTTGACAAAATCTGGGGCTTATGGGTGCAGGCTGGGGGCACGATATGAAGGAGTATTAGGTGTGGAGACCGGACTGCCCAAGTGTGTGACTGAGAGTGTGATTGTGGGATGAGTGGGTTCCGGTGGTGGGCACATGGCGACAGCGATTATCAGCTTGGGCTTTAAAACATTAAAGTTAATGTATATCCTTTCTGCTGTCAGGAAACACATGTACACTTGATCATTGCTGAACTTGCCTATGGTGTTGAATGTATCTATGTGATTGTTCTTTTCCCTTCGGGATTGTTGTAATTAATGCAAAAGTGTTAAATAAACGCTATTAAAAAAAAAATAACCAGGACATACAGTAGGATACAAGTCGTGATTCCAAAAAATTGCAACCAGAAAAACACCTACTACCTGTTTTTTAAATTAAAAAAATATATAACATAGAATGTTTACATATATGGTAAGTTGTTAATATGCGCTAAAAATGATGGCTGTGACATTTTAACCTCTTATGGACACAGGGTGTACAGGTACGCGCTGATGTCCGAGTCCTTAAGGACACAGGGTGTACAGGTACGTCCTGTGTAATTTCGATCACCGCCACACGGCTGGTAGTGATCAGAACAGAGTGCCTGCTAAAATCATTCAGCAGACACTCTGTGACAATGCCAAGGGGGGGGTCCTGTGACCCCCCCATATCGGCGATCGCTGCAAACCGCAGGTCAATTTAGACCTGTGGTTTGCAGCACTTTCTGAAGTTTCTGATCCCCGCGGGCACAGAAACTTAAAAATGGCATTTTTTTAATGTGTAAACCCCCCCGTGCAGCCCTCTTTGAAATGTGCCGGCGGGCGGTGCAGGGGGAGGGTGCGGGCGGTGCTGCGATGCAGACGGGGCTGTGATGCAGGTGATCTCCCGCCCCCCTTCCCTCTAGTTTCCAGGATGGCCGAGCGGGCAGAGTGTCAGCACATTGCTGACACTCTGCTTGAAACGGCTGACATCTAACACAGATGTCAGCCGTTTAACCCCTTCCATGCCACGGTCCGTAGGGACCACTGTATGGAAGGGGTTGACAAGGAGGGAACTCCCTCCCTCTCCTATCGGGGGCTGCTGTACCATTGCAGCCCCCGATTCTTGACAGGATCATAGAGGGAGGGGGCTCCCCTCCCCATCACCCGCTGCTGTTGTAGCAGTGGGTGATGGTTACCATGGCAACTGGACGCCTTCACAGGCGTCCTGCTTGCCATGGTAATGGTAAGTCTGATCATACTTCTGCTAAAGGCAGAAGTCTGATTAGACTGTGTAAAAGTGAAAATACAGTACAGTACACTATATAGTGTACTGTATTGTATTATAGAGGCATCAGACCCACTGGATCTTCAAGAACCAAGTGGGTCTGGGTAAAACAATAAAACATTTTGAATACCTTGAGTGGTGTAGTTTCTTAGATGGAGTCACTTTTTTGGAGTTTCTACTGTAGGGGTGCATCCGGGGGGCTTCAAATGGGACATGGTATCAAAAAACCAGTCCAGCAAAATCTGCCTTCCAAAAACCATATGGCGTTCCCTTCCTTCTGTGCCCTGGTGTTTGGCCATACAGCAGTTTACGACCATATATGGTTTATATGGTGTTTTTGCAAACTACAGAATCAGGGCGATAAATATTGAGTTTTGTTTGGCTGTTAACCCTTGCTTTGTTACTGGAAAAAATGGATTAAAATGTAAAATTTGTCAAAAAATCGAACTTCTGAAATGTTATCTCCATTTGCCAATCAACTCTTGTGGAACACCTAAAGGGTTAACAACGTTTGTAAAAACAGTTTTGAATACCTTGAGGGGTGTATTTTCTAAAATGGGGTCATTTTTATTATGTAAGCTTCACAAAGTGACTTCAGACCTGAACTGGTCCTTAAAAAGTGGGTTTTGGAAAATTTCAGAAAAATAATTTGCTTCTAAACTTCTAAGCCTTGTAACGTCCACAAAAAATAAAATGGCATTCCCAAAATGATCCATACATGAAGCAGACATATGGGGAATGTAAATTAATAACTATTTTTGGAGGTATTACTATGTATTATAGACGTAGAGAAACTGAAACTTGGAAATCTGCAAATTTACCACTGTCATGAAGTACAATATGTGAAAAAAATGGCCTGGATAAGTAAAAGTGTTTTGAAGTTATTCACACAAAGTGACACTGGTCAGATTTGCAAATTTTTTTTGGGGAATGCCATTTTGTTTTTTTGGGGATGTTACATAGCTTAGAAGTTTAGAAGCAAATTTTAAAATTTTTCAGAGATTTTCCAAATCCCAGTTTTTATGGACCAGTCCAGGTATGAAGTCCCTTTGTTAGGCTTACATAACAGTTCGGGTTGGAGGCAGCCGCCCCTTATGGATTCCATATGCCGCTATAGTGGAATCCATAACGGGATGCGCGACTTACCACAACCAGGACGCCGAACACCGGACTTTTTTTTAAAGTTCACTCATCTCTAATTATAATCCATTTTTTCCACTAATAAAGCAAGGGTTAACTGCCAAACAAAACTCAATATGGGTTGCCCTGATTCTGTAGTTTGCAGAAACACCCCATATGTGGTCCTAAACTACTGTTTGGCCAAACAGGAGGACATAGAAGGAGGGTAACGCCATAAGGGTTTTGGAAGGCAGATTTTGAGGGATTGTTTTTTTTACACCATGTCCCATTTCAAGCCCCCTGTTGCACCCCTAGAATAGAAATTCTAAGAAAGTACACCCCTCAAGGTATTCAAAACTGGGTTTACAAACTTTGTTAACTGTTTAGGTGTTCCACCAGAGTTAATGGCAGATGGAGAAACAATTTTGGAATTTTGATTTTTTTTGGGGGAAAATTTTTCATTTTAATCCATTTTTCCCAGTAATAAAGTAAGGGTTAACTGCCAAACAAAATTCAATATGGGTTGTTTGCAAAAAGACCCCATGTTTGGCCAAACGGGAGGACATAGAAGGAGGGGAACGCTATACGTTTTTTGGAAGGCAGATTTTGCTGGACTGGTTTTTGACACCATGTCCCATTTGAAGCCCCCGATGCACCCCTAGAGTAGAAACTCCAAAAAAGTGACCCCATTTTAGAAACTATGGCAGTTTTTTGGTACCGTTTTAGGGTACGTAAGATTTTTGGTTGCTCTATATTACACTTTTTGTGAGGCAAGGTAACAAGAAATAGTTGTTTTGGCATCGTTTCTATTTTTTGTTATTTACAACATTCATCTGACAGGTTATTTCATGTGGTATTTTTATAGAGCAGGTTATTACGGATGCGGCAATACTTATATGTATACTTTTTTTATTTATGTAAGTTTTACACAATGATTTAATTTTTGAAACAAAAAAAAATCATGTTTTAGTGTCTCCATAGTCTGAGAGCCATAGTTTTTTCAGTTTTTGGGCAATCATCTTGGGTAGGGTATGATTTTTGTGGGATGAGATGACGGTTTGATTGGCACTATTTTGGGGTGCGTATGACTTTTTGATTGCTTGGTATTACACTTATTGTGATGTAAGGTGACAAAAAATGGCTTTTTTTACACCGTTTGTATTTTTTTTTACGGTGTTAACCTGAGGGGTTAGGTCATGTGATATTTTTATAGAGCAGGTTATTACGGATGCGGCGATACTTAATATGTATACTTTTTTTTAATTTATTTTACTTTAACACAATAACAGAATTTTAGAAAAAAAAATTATGTTTTAGTGTCTCCGTGGTCTAAGAGCCATATTTTTTGGGCTATTGTCCTATGTAGGGGCTCATTTTTTGCGGGATGAGATGGCAGTTTTATTGCTACTATTTTGAGAGGCATACGCCTTTTTGATCGCTTGGTGTTACACTTTGTGTGATGTAAGGTGACAAAAAATGGCTTTTTTTACACCATTTTTATTTTTTTACAGTGTTAACCTGAGGGGTTAGGTCATGTGATATTTTTATAGAGCAGGTTTTTAGGGATGCGGCGATATCTAATATGTGTAGTGTATTTTATTTTTTTTAATTTTCTTTCAGTGATGTGTTTTTTTATTTATTTTTTACCATTGGATCTGGTGTCTATCTGATACAGTACAGTGCACCATATAGTGTACTGTACTGTTTTTTTTTTACTTTACATAGTCTAATCAGACTTTTGCCATGGCAAGCAGGACGCCTCTGAAATCGTCCTGCTGCCATGGTAACCATCACCCGCTGCCATACTGAGGAGGCGGGCGGGGGACCGCCTCCCGCACCACCCGCAACCACCCCCCCTGCACCCCCACAGCCATAATATGATTGGGGGCTGCCGGGGGGGGGGGGGTAAAATCTGACACTTGGGGAGCATTTAGTCTCTGAGTGACCGCGGGGGATCAGAGATTGCAGAAAGCACAGCAAACCACAGGTCGAGGTCTGAATTGACCTGCGGTTTGCTGCGATCGCCAATACGGGGGGGTCACATGACAGGATTCCTGCTGGGCATACCGTTCCAATCACCACCCACGGCGCCGCGGTGATCGGAACTTCACAGGGTGTACATGTACGCTCTGTGTCCTTAAGTACCAGGACACAAGGGCGTACATGTACACCCTGTGTCCTAAAGAGGTTAAAGGAGTTGTCCCACAAAAATTTTCTACAGTTTTCAAACCAGCACCTGGATATAATACTTTTATAATTGCATAAAATAAAAAATGTATTATAGCTACTGATTTGGGGGATACTATATCTCTTTATGGAGAGTGCCTAAACGATGTGAAGAGTCTTGTAGGCCAGGCAATGCTCCTCTGGAATTCTGGGAAGAAGGTAACTTCCAGAGGAGGGTCATCTGGCCTATAAGACTCCACACCATTTAGGCGCTTTTCATAAGGAGATATAGTATCCCCAGAATCCTGACTTAGGCCTCTCACACAGTTAAGCCAGTGCTGTCTGCTCTGCATTGATGAGGGGCAATCACCCTGAAACAGCTGTCAGCAGATGAGGTGCCGGCTTAATTATTATCCATGTCTCAAAGCCGGTTTAAAAAGTCTAACCTTCATTTATAGGATAGCTACCTTACATTTGGTGGCATTAGGGGCAGAGCTTGTTAAGTTAGTCAATGAAAATGTGGTATAACGCTCTTTATTTACTTTTTCTGCCTTACTCCCTGATACAGAAGAACATGCTTAGTTCAATCCTTCAAATGCCACCAGCTGTAGCAGACAGGACAGACCCCTAAGAAAGAATACATCCTCTAAGCCGACAACTTCAAATAAATCTAGCAGAACAACTGGAGCAATGAATGGGGAGATCTCTGGATCCATGTGAGGTACAGGGCTGATTCTAGCTTTGCTAGAAAGAGGTTGTCATGTACTAGATTAGGTATGATTTTAATTTTTTACATTATTTAGGGACAACTCCTCCAAGTAGTAAACCAAGAAACAAGATGACACTCAGGACAAATTTCAGTGCAACATAAAGATAATTTTGAGTAGTGCTGGACTGTGGACTGTCTTTAACTCAAAAGGTATTTTTTCTAATAAGAAATATATTTCGGACACCATGCCATTACTAAAAGAACATGCAGCGGATTCTTCTACCAACAGACCATTGAGATTTTACCAGTGTGGAATTCAGATAATCCCCCCAGGATTAAATACTAAAAGGTTGTACTTATCAGTCAAATGCTTTAAAGACAATGACAACAAGACATGGAAATACATTTAAATGAGAAAAGTTCAGACTGGGATAAGACTGACATTTGGTAAGCAGCTGCCTCAACAATTACTATGCATCAACAGAAAAGATCAAAAAGCTTACATAATACATTGGTCTAGTCACCAGACTTAGCTCACTTAACAAGCAGGCCAAAAGATTTCCTGTAGTAGATAAAGTGGACCGAGGCAGCCATATTCCATGGCAACACCCACTTATTATGCCAGTGCAAGCAAAGCACTGAGGTATATGCAGACCCCATACATATTAGCTATTATACCCTGAACTTCAGGAATGGTAAGCTACTAAGATGATTATGCCTATCTTAACAGCACCCAGATGTTCTGCCTCATCTGTTTGGAAATCAACATTGGCCCCTTCTGCAACATGTGCACATAAAAGGTCATGATTAGAGATGAACGAATCGAAGTTGACCAAGTGGAATTCAATCCGAATTTCAAGTATTATTCGATTTGCACCGAATCCAAATTTCCTCACGCTTCACAGTAACAAATCACATTTTTTCCTAAAATGGCTGCTGCACGTGTGAGGACATGGAAAAAGGGACTCTGGGAAGGCAGGATCACCCATAATGCCATGCATGCAGCCAATCAGCAGTCAGCCAGCGCTGGCATGTCACAGCCCTATAAATAGTGTCAGCCATCTTAGATTCTGCCAGAGATGTCAGCAGGCGCTAGGGACAGTGATAGACTTGATTGTGCTGAAAAAAATGATTTCAAAGTGCAGGGAAAGGATAGGGAGGAATCGTTCCACAGCACTTTAGTAGAACAGGGTTCAGTAGGGGGAGGTTACAGACTGGGTAATAGGAACAATCCGATTACACCTTGGTGCACTGACTGGGGATCCAAATTGCCATTATAAAGCTTGGTCATTCCAGCAAACCTGTCTTATTAGAGCCATTAACAGAGTTTATCACAAGGAAATATTTCTACAGTACGCCTTATTGTGCGGTGCAGTTATATGTTGTAAAGCCCTTTTTGCGTGTATTAGTGACGAAATAAAAATATATTCACCGTTCAGTGGTGCAGTTATCTGTTGAAAAGCATTTTGTGTTGTGTAAAAGTAGAAAAAAATTAGGGCCTAATTGCCACTCAGTGGTGCAGTGATATATTCTAAAGCCCTGTTTGCCGTGTATTAGTGGCAAAATAAAAATATACTTGCCATTTAGTGTTGCATTTATCTGTTGAAAAGCCTTTTGTGTTGTGTAAAAGTAGAAAAAAAATTAGGGCCTAATTGCCGTTCAGCGGTGCTGTGATATATTCTAAAGCCGTGTTTGCCGTGTATTAGTGGCGAAAGAAAAAATATTTGATCTAACATTTGATTATTTGATGTAACAGTGTGTCAGAGAGGTGCCAGGCCCTGCACAGTGGAGTGGCAGAGGCCTAAATGTTTCTGGAGCAGGCAGAGGTCGCAGCAGAGTAAAGGGGCCATGGCAGCAGGGGTTGCAGTGAGAGGCCTGAGCTCCCGGTGTCATCTAGCGGTCGTGTCTTGACCTGCAACCCAGCGGATCTTGAATGGTTGACTCGGTCATCTCTGTTTTTGATCCACTCCTGTTTTTTTTTGCATTAGCAATACTGATGATTACTGACCAAATTCTGACCGAGTGCCTGCGGATGCTCCACAGACAGGATCTGTTTTTTGGGGGTTATTGTTCTGACGGATCAGAGGAAGGGCAAAATAATCAGTGACGTCAACACAAACTTACTGCTGACACCCTCTCCACTCTGTCGGGGGGCTCTACTTGTATAAGCGTTTAATAGAACAGGTTCTGTTGACATCTATGTAGAATCAGCTGACGAGGGTGTAAAAGCATTGCGTTTCTTCTTGGTGCTAACATCGACCTGTAAGGCTGAGTTCATACTTGAGTTATTTGGTCAGTTTTGGCCCCGTGACTGCCCAAATAAGTGAAGTGTGCAGTGATTCTAACAGTGACGTCTGTCATCTGCATGTCATACGGACTTACAGTATTATTTCACTACCAGAGCAGCCTCCCTATGCGTGTTACTGCAAGGCACAGTGTTCTACACCACTATAAAGGCTCTCTGAAGCCAGGAAATAATTTTTGAAAAATTCGCTCATCTCTAGTCATGATCTTGGACCTTCACATACTATAGCACTACCTAATCACACTGCATGGGATCTTACAAGGTATGGGAACTTTTACCAGCAGATTATTAGCAGCTGACTAATAAACAATGCAGTCCTTTCAGATTAAAAGCTTGTAATCAAGGCTCAGTCTTTACTCAGAAGGAACACATAACCTCAGTGTTGACCTCCCTTGCATATCACTCCTTTATACATCCATAATGAAATTTAAAATAATAAAGAAGCGAGTGCTCATCATTTAGTTATAAAATACCAAGGCTGTGGAGCAATCAAAATCAGAAAGATTAAACATGTGCACAGCGAGGATCCTGGCCATGAAAAGGTTTATGGAATCATGTCAGACACAACAGAGTCCTTTAGGAGTTATTATTAAAGGGGTTTTCATCGAGTTTAAAATTCATGGAATATCCTCAGGATAGAGCATTGATCTCTAATTGATGGAGGCCCAACTCCCAGAACTGTGCATCGCCTATATTGACCATATGAACAATGAATGTGACATCACCAGCGTAGCAAGAGTCCGCAGCACTTGCCAGAACACTGTGGCCTCTTCAAACCACTGATTATGTAGGTGCGAGAGTCGGACCCCCACCGATCAGATATTGATGACCTATCCTGAGGACAGGTCATCAATATTAAAGGGTTTTCATGAGATTCAGATACTGATGATCTATCCTCTGGATAGGTCAATATCAGATTGGTAGGGGTCCCAGATATCGGACCCAATCAGCTGTTTAAGGAGGTGCCATTTAGCTAGCTGTTTGCACCAGAACTCCACAGCTTCCTTGAGGCTTACCAAGTACAGCAACATCCTTTTGATAGCAGCTGTGCTTCGTAGACGGTGAGGAGGCTTCACTAGAATAGGACAGAGCTGTGCTTGGGTCACATGACCAATGAATGTGATGTCAACAGCTGATCGGCAGGGGGTGCGAGGAGTCTGACCCACCCATCTGATATTGATGACCTATCCAGAGGATAGATGATCAATATCAAAGTCTCGGACAAACTCTTTAAACTCTTGGAAACTCTATTTATAGGTTGTTCAGATCAGGGTTGTTTTTAGAAAGTTAAGTCATTTCTATGAACACACTAAGCAAACCAATTTTATATTTTTCCACCTTGAATGGAAATATGCTACACTCCGTCTGGTGATAAGGGATCAGAAAATGAACCACTTTCAGATATGAGCTAAAGATCACCAGCTTGGACCAAAGACAACCATTCTTAATTAGAGAAGGTTAAGTGTTTGACCTACTGTAAATGCTAAATGAAGACACAAGACCAGTAGAACATTTCTCAGTTACAAGGCAACACCACTAATATATGACACTTGTAATTTAAAAAAAAAAAAAAAAAAAAAAAACTCCTATAAGAAAATTAACTTTAAAATTGACTGCAAATGCAAATCTGTATTGTGAGAAAAAGTGATTGACAAAACCCCTAGGCAGGATGTAATCAGGGCGGCTGAAGACTTTACTATGAAGTAAAGAAATGTAATCGCTTGACAAGACCTCCTGGATTTACACGATTTCCCAGTATGATAAAAGATTGAGGTTCCTCTTTGATTTACATATCTTTGAGTGAGGGCTAGTTAAACAACTATATCATGCTTGCTTGATTTTTTTCTGCTACCTTAGCGCAAATTCTGAATGATAAAAAGCAAAAGGTGATTTATAAGTTATGGATGTAATGAACTATTTTTAACAAAAATCCGCAAGTTAGCATTCTCTTCATCAAATCTGCTGTCACATTACATCAATCAGACCTTTTGAAAATGAATGCTTAGCAGATTACTCTGATCAGTATAAGAACAGTAACATAATATATACTGTAAAGTTACAGCTGCAACAAATGAGGATAGATAGAGCAAAGAGAAATGGATCTGTAAATGGGACATATCTCAACATTCCAGCGCCAAGTACCCCCTATTCAAATTTACATCAAAGTAACCACAGGGTGATGTTGACGCTGCTTAGCTTACGAACAGAACAGCATGAAGATATTGCGAATACTAACTAGAGACAAGGTATGTCACCCCTTGGAGTAGACAAACCACTGATTGAGAACATGTGGTCTAGTTACATTATTTAATAATGATCTGAAAAGAATATCTCAGCACCAACTTTAAGGACTATTGTTACTACTGATCTAGTATATGCTCTATCCACAGTACCTAGAGAAATGATCCATGGGGACTAACATCGCTGTGCCCACTATCCTCCTGCCATCACTGCATGCATTATTTTTGAATTGTAACATCACTATTTAGTTTCTGTGGTGTATATGGCGACATTTTGTATGCATTATTCATTTCCTGCAATATCACCATGAGCATTAACTGGGCGACATCACTTTGTGCATTATTCATCTACTAGCATTGTGCGTCACACTACTGAAATCATACTGTGTGCATTACTGTCATAGCATTCGAAGATTTCAAACAATGCCAGAATCACAGCATTATATCCACTACATTGGATACCAGGACCAGGACCTGGTGAGCGCGATTACATCATTAAAGGTCCTGAAAGAAGAAGAAAGAAGACGATGCCAGCTGTGCCATCAAGTGGATGAGGTGAGTTAATTTTTTTATTTTTTAACCTCTCAAGGCACATTTTAGTAAGCATTCTGTATTAAGAATGCTATTATTTTCCCTTATAACCATGTTATAAGGGAAAATAATACAATGAATAAACTTTATTGGGGTCCGGGGTTGCTCATCCATATCATCTCCTAGCAACCATGCATGAAAATGGCACCGCATCCGTAATTGCTTGCGATTTTCACCCAGCCCCATTCATTTCTATGGGGCCTACGTTGCATGAAAAACGCAGCATATAGAACATGCTGCGATTTTCACGCAATGCACAAGTGATGCGTGAAAATCACCGCTCATCTGCACAGCCCCATTGAAGTGAATGGGTCCGGATTCAGTGTAGGTGCAATGTGTTCATTGTACCTCCATTTGTGAGGCTTAGGCTGCCATGGCATCAATAATAGTGCAGGTACCAAGTCTTATTTTAGAAGGCCAGTTATGTCACGTGATTAGAGTAGATACGGACAAGGATGGTGAGGTCCTGGACTGCAACCCCCCACTGTCCCTACCTACTTGCAGTAAAAGCCCTAGATAGCTAGACTGCAACCAGTTGTTATGCTACTTAAGTGCAGAGACAGACAAACACAATACTAGATTCGTCAGAAATGGGCCAGAACTAGATAGGCTATGGGCAAAAGAGGAACGAGGAACAAGGAACCTAGCTAGTGAGCCAAACAAGACTATCACTGGCAATAGTGTATTGTCAGGAAGGGATGCAGAAACATAGAAACATAGAATGTGTCGGCAGATAAGAACCATTTGGCCCATCTAGTCTGCCCAATATGCTGAATACTATGGATAGCCCCAGGCCCTATCTTATATGAAGGATGGCCTTATGCCTATCCCATGCATGCTTAAACTCCTTCACTGTATTTGCAGCTACCACTTCTGCAGGAAGGCTATTCCATGCGTCCACTACTCTCTCAGTAAAGTAATTCTTCCTGATATTACTTTTAAACCTTTGCCCCTCTAATTTAAAACTATGTCCTCTTGTAGCAGTTTGTCTTCTTTTAAATATTCTCTCCTCTTTTACCGTGATGATTCCCTTTATGTATTTAAAAGTTTCTATCATATCCCCTCTGTCTCTTCTTACTTCCAAGCTATACATGTTAAGGTCCTTTAACCTTTCCTGGTAAGTTTTGTCCTGCAATCCATGTACTAATTTAGTAGCTCTTCTCTGAACTCTCTCCAAAGTTTCAATATCCTTCTGCAGATATGGTCTCCAGTACTGCACACAATACTCCAAATGAGGTCTCACTAGTGCTCTGTAGAGCGGCACGAGCACCTCCCTCTTTCTACTGTTAATGCCTCTCCCTATACACCCAAGCATTCTGCTGGCATTACCTGCTGCTCTATGACATTGTCTGCCCACCTTTAGGTCGTCTGATATAATGACCCCTAAATCCCTTTCCTCAGATACTGAGGTTAGTACTGTATCACTGATTTTATATTCTGCTCTTGGGTTTTACGCCCAGGTGCATTATCTTGCACTTATCGACATTAAATTTTAGTTGCCAGATTTTTGACCATTCCTCTAGTTTTCCTAAATCCTTTCCATTTGGTGTATCCCTCCAGGAACATCAACCCTGTTACAAATCTTTGTGTCATCAGCAAAAGACACACCTTACCATTGAGGCCTTCTGCAATTTCGCTGATAAAGATATTAAACAATATGGGTCCCAGAACAGATCCCTGAGGTACCCCACTGGTAACAATACCATGGTCTGAATATACCCATTGACTACAACCCTCTGTTTTCTGTCCTTCAGCCACTGCCTAATCCATTCAACAATATGTGAGCTCAAGCTCAAAGACTGCAGTTTATTGATAAGCCTTCTATGTGGGACAGTATCAAATGCCTTACTAAAGTCCAGATAAGCGATGTCTACTGCACCTCCGCTATCTATTATTTTAGTCACCCAATCAAAAAGTCAATAAGATTAGTTTGACATGATCTCCTGAAGTAAACCCATGCTGTTTTTTATCAATCAACCCATGGGTTTTTAGATGTTCCACAATCCTCTCCTTGAGTATGGTTTCCATTAATTTCCCCACTATTGATGTCAGGCTTACTGGCCTATAGTTGCCTGATTCCTCTCTACTACCTTTCTTGTGAATTGGCACAACGTTTGCTAATTTCCAATCTTCTGGGACGACACCTGTTACCAGTGATTGGCTAAATAAATCTGTTAATGGATTTGCTAGTACACCTCTAAGCTCTTTTAATAGCTTTGGGTGTATCCCATCAGGCCCCTGTGATTTATTTGTATTAATTTTGGAATGCAGAGGTGCAGAGGTGACGTCATCGGCGCAGGCGCACTGTGGAAGTGCTGATGAAGCGAGCACCCTACTTTTAGAGCACCTGCGCCAAATGAAGACACGTAAGGCGCAGGCGCAGGATTTGAAATGCAGACAGGGTCAGCCGGAGGAGGAGAGCGCTCGCTGGCCCTGTCAATTAACCGGAGGAAGGGGTGTTTTTTTGAAAGGAGTCTGCGGCGGCTACCAGCAAGTAACCGCCCTATTTGCTGGTAGCGAAGTAATTAACATATTACAAAAGTACGATTTTTAAAGAAACTAAGCCACAGAAAAGGGTAAGAGCGCTATATATTGAATAATCGCACAATAAGGATTTTAATAAGCCCAAAAATGAAAAATGACTTTTGGGGGGTGACAGAAGCCCTTTAATCTGTCTTATACTGCTATTTTTCATGCCTCCCAATTATCTTTTTTTTTTTAGAACAAAGACAGTCCCCATTTTTGACACAAAGCCCTCTATCCCTTTTGCTCATTTGATCTCCCTCTTTTTGCCCTGGGAAATAAATGTGCATTAATAAAGTTACTAAACTTCTACGGAAACTAGCCGCCTGGTTCCTTCTTGTATATTAGACCTCAAGTATTTTTTGCATTATTTGGAGCAACAGTAGCTGCAGAACAGAAACTGCATTTTTTTTAAAATAAATAACCAATTGAAAAAATAATTTTTAGTCAAATGCAATGATAAAACAAAATTATAAAATTACCCCTGTAGCCTTTTAGATTCATAAAGAAGAAGGTGATCTGTTATACATAACAGAAAAAGCACTGGGATAGAAATTAGTAATTCACATTACAGGCAATAGATATAACACAAACTGACTTGCTCCAAATAATACACATAAAGCATTATAGCTTTTATGCAAAGAGGCTAAAACAACAGGAAATAAAGCATAGAATGCAATCTCTCCATACAGTCTCTAATCAGTTGATAAAAGCATCAGATAATCCCCCTTTTTAGACAGTGTCCACATTTTAATTCAAAGCTTAATATTTGAAAATAACAGAGAACAAATAAATATGTCTACAATTTTTAATGAAAATTACAGGCTCTGTGCTGATGCTCGACACAAAAGACAATTTAGTTCCTCACATATAAAATAACAAGTCTCAGTAGCTATAGGTGACAGCTAATTTCCGCTAGCCTCGCTGTGCCCCGAAGCTACTAATGGATGCCCGTTTTCAAGTACTATTGGAAAATATTAAACAAAAACAAAAAGAAAGCTGTCATTTTCTTGCGTAATTGCAATCCAAACTGAGTGCGAGGCTAAAGTACTTCACATAAATTACATAAATATATCAGTGTTTTATTTAAATAGATCTGATTATTCGTACAAAACTGTACAACTATTGCAACAAAGAAATAAAATTGTTTATACAGTATAGTGTAGCCGTAGCTATCCCTCACCACATTAGAGAATACATCTACGTTCACATCTATGGGCTTATGCACACAGCCATTGCCGTTTTTTTGCAGTCCGCAAATAGAAGATCCGCAAAACAAGGATAGCGGCCATGTGCATTCCGCATTTTGCGGAACGGAACGTCCTGCCCTCTGAAGAACAGTCCTTGTCTGTAAAAAGGACAAGAATAGGACATGCTCTATTTTTTTTCCGGGTGTCGCGGAATGGATATGGACAGCATACTGTGTACTGTCCGCATCTTTTGCGGCCTCATTGAAGTGAATAGGTCCGCATCCGACCTACAAAAAAAATATGTATCAGATGTGCATGAAAACTACGACTGTGTGCATCAGCCCTCAGACTGGATGTCCATTTTTATTCAGAAAGTGGAAGGACCCTATAACTCATTTTTTCTCTCCTTTCACATCTTAGACTTTGTCAGGAAACTCTGTAGCTGATTCCTTCACATTCGGTGGAAAAACAGCACTGCATGCTGATCCATTTGTTCCAGCAAAGTCACAGACATCTCAGCGGAATTGAATGAACCCCATTATAAGGTCTCATGCACACGACCATATTTTTGGTCTGTGGATGCATCCATTTCTATGGGTCTGCAAAAAAATAAATAAAAGGACAGCACACAGATAGAACCTGTCCTATTCTTATCCTTGGTAGGTTTGGAATGCATTTGCAATCATCTGTGGGGCAATGCTGCTAGTTATATTGGTGAAATGACCTGACAGACTCCTTTTAAAGAGGACCTTTCACCGGTCCTGACATTTCCATGTGTAGGACACATTGATGCCATGTGATATTGCTGTTTTTTTCTTTGCGCTGCTCCGTCCCCCTTTGCGCCCCCCATTCTGGTTTCCTGCCCTGTATGTAAATCCATACCATTGGTACAGGGAGGAGTAGATGGCTGTGTTTCTTAAAGGGTGTTTCCGTCTCCCTGGCTGTGAGCTGGCCAATTGCAGCAGAAAGCGTCACAGCCAGGGAGAAAAAAAAGCTCACCTTCTCCCTCGTTGTGACGCTCTCCGCTGCGATTGGCCAGTTCACAGCCAGGGAGAAGGAGACACGACTTGAGAAACACAGCCGTCTACTCCTCCTTGTACCTATGGTACGGATTTACATACAGAGCAGGAAACCAGAACGGGAGGCACAGCGGGGACAAGAATAGGCTTTTTTTTTTTACAGTGCGTCCCGCGAAAATGCGGGATGCCCACGGACCGCATCGGTATTTTGCAGACAGCAAAACGGATACAGTCGTGTGCAGGAGGCCTCAGACAGGTGCTCTTATAGATGTAAACCACAAAGCTTAATACATTTCTAAAGCAACCCTGGTGCATGATGTTTTAGAAATACACATTCCTAAGTTCAGAGGTATGCTTGGTCAAAAATACAAACCATTTTTTTATTATTGCAAGAGGTACAAAATATTTGGATGCATTAAGAACACTCGACATTCAGTTCCAATTCATGTCATTAACGTCTTAATCCAGCCACACAAATAATTCTGTACTCAACACAATTTCTCGCTAGCCCGCATATATATGCAGACCAGACCTGGTCGAGTATGAATATATAGATATATTTTTATGTATATATATATATATATATATATATATATATATATATAATTTTTTTTCAATATGGAGGTAAAATTGACACCTCTAGCAGCACCCTGTCTACAATAGGAATGAAGGGATGGGACAAGTTGAAATTCCCTCTAAGTGTACCGAGGGTGGGCCCAAGCCACTCGGTACACCCTTGCTTTTCCTGCCAGACCCTCCCTGTCTTTAACTGGCATATTTCTGCATAGTCATCTTGCCTGGCCCTGTCAATCAGGGAGAAGTAGGGGTTGGCAGAGGAAGCAGGAGGAACAAGTGTGCACTGAGTGACTTGGGCCCTCCCTCAGTGCACTTAACTGCTGATCTGCATATGGATATACTTTTTCTCCAGAACAAAGCAACAGATCACTAAGTGAAAGGCATCATTACATTAAGCTGAGGTAGCCCTACGAGACATTGTGCCTGGTTTACCAGTGAATGACAGACTCACTTTAAATACTTTAATAAAAAATGTGAAGAAAAAAAATCAGAAATAAAAAATGTTATTTAAACATACCATGAAACCTCTGACCAGGGCCTAAACAATATAGATTATGACATATAATGTCTACTTCCTGGTGAAATCTGGCCACCATCTAAACATGGACAACCAGTCAGTAAAGTATGCAGTAGTCTAATTTTATATAAAATAATACAGAAATCCAGAGCAGCATAAAATAAAAAATGTTTGGGTCAAACCATAGATTTTATGAATGCATGATATCATTTGTCCATTCATCAGCTTTTATTTGTCTTGCAGAAGAGCAGAAAGCTCTGCAATATGTTGTATCCAACAGGATTTCTCTTCTGAATCTTTTTCGACTAATTGCTCCACAGACCTTTTTAAATTGTCCTTTGTCTCCCAGCATTGGGGAAGAATCTGCAGTGGTTTATCAAAACGTGGCTGGTTCTTGTGGTTGGGGCATAAAATATTGTTGGGGGTTGGCTCCTTGTGAAGAACATCCTTTTGTCCTTCAGCTTTCAGATGAGTGAAAAGATTAGACAGAGTCTGATTGCAGGTTTCCAACTGGAGATCCAGCTGGTGGTTTCTAAGTCTCTCCTCTTCCAGCTTCTGCTGCCAATGCCCATTCTCTTGATTTAGTTCAGCCAGCTAGATAAGAAAATTGAAAAATAATTAACACAAGTGACTTTAAAATGTATTTATTTATTACATTTTATATAAAAACTGGTTTGGACAGATTTGGTTGAAAAATAAAAACAAGGCTCATCTACCATGACAAATGATATATAACTGGACAGCTTACATTTTTCTAATTTTATATCATAAACAAAAATTATTTTTTTCTCCTGTACTGTCCCATGTAGGGTCATTTGATTTCAGCTGGAATCACACGTTCAGTTTTTTAAGGCAAGCACAGGAGTGGCTACAAATGCATCCACTCCTATCATTGGTTTAAAAAAAAAACTGCATCAAAAACAGTCCCAAAAGCCACCTGTGTGATTTCAGCCTTTGGGTATGGTTGCACAACTTCAGGCCTCCTTCACATGTCCGTGTCCGTTTGATGTCCGTGAAAAGAAATCAGTCTGTGCTTCAACCGTGAAGGATTTGTGTGTGGTCTGTGTGTCCATTTTTTGCCCTCCGTGTGTCAACCATTTTCTACGGACACTTCCCCACTTAAATTTTCCAAAGCATCTCCTAATGGAGGTCAGTGAAAAACAGACCAAAGCAGTGCATGTCTCCATGATTTTTTCACTGATCCACAGTCAGTAAAAAAACACTGATATGTGAACAGACACAGTAAAATCAATGAGTATGTGTGCTATCAATGGAAAATGTCAACAGCACACGTCCGTGAAGAACGGATATGTGAACGAGGCCTCAAAGACAAAAAAATCTGCACAAAATATGCATGAAAGGAATCCATATTGCTTTTCACATGACCACAGAATTTTCCCTGCAGATCTGAAATCTGTTTCAAGAGGTGACATGTCCCTTCTTGACATATAATCCATGTGGAAAACGTAGCAGGGTAACTGAATGGAGATTAGCCCCATTGAGAGGGGCTAATTTGTAGTCAGATGCAGTGTGATAAAGTACGTGTCATGGATTTATTATCCAAATATATGTAAATTTTTGTTTTTTACCTAACTGCAGTGGCCTGTTTTAGCATGATAGTGCATCTGCCACACTGCAAATATTGTTGAGGAATGGTTTGCGGAACATGAAAAAAGAAAGAAGAGACAACATGCGGGCACAAACAGATCCCAGACGGAGTGGTCAGCAGAACATGCAACCAGCCACAAAAAAGGGATAACATTGTGGCACTCATCAATCCTTAAAAATATTCCTCCATTCCATCAATTTAAAATATATAGTGTGGTAGATACCGCTCAGCAACATGGGTAACAGAGGTTTCATGGTATAATTACTCCTTCCTGGCCCTAACAGATCCAGAAACAGAATACATTTACCCGAAGACAAAGCACATTGGGGGTAATTTATTATTCGTCGGTCTTAATACCCTTTTGCGCTGGCTGCCCCTGCACGCGGGCCTCTACATAACTTCTGTGTATCCATCGCCTGTCAAAATCTACGCTAGCTCCCTTGCTGGCATAGATTTAGACCATTTTTCTAGTTTTGGGAAAGGGGCGTTTTTTTTTTTACTTGAAACTTTTCTAAATCCAACGTTGACCAGGTATTCAGATACCTAAAATATAACTTTTACTAGATATGCCATAAAATAATTCAAAAAGTAAAAAAACACCACAAAACAGTGAGCAGAAAAGAGGACTTAACCTCTACTGACACATTCTACTTGATCACATATCATCTGCTGCTAAGAGAAAATATATGTACGATCCTACCAGTTCCAGACGTGTTCAGTATATGCTGGAATGATATCCTTCGCTGCAGTGGCCGAGGATATTGGGGACGGGTGCTTTGTGGCAATGGGAATCTGATGAACCTAGTCAATGGTTCCCTCAAAATAATCTTTGAAGGGGACTAGTACATTTACTGCCTACAAGACACAGAGCACCCGCCCCGATAGGGGCGACCCCATACGGAACCTGTCCGTAGTTAGGGGCCTAATCCCTATGCTTGCCCTCACTAAATCCCTACATGCCACGTTTCGTCTCAATCACAAGACTCATCAGGGGAATCAATACTGAAGTTCAACTGAAAAATACAAAGACAAACATACAGACAAAATAACTACCATCACGCTCCACACACTGGAAGTTGAGGATCATGTGTTCCTGGAGCCGCGGTTCACATGGCTACACAAGGCTACAGCGTATCCAGTTGCTAGGTAAGCCTACGAGCGCTGTGCCAAGGCTGCCAGCTGCCGCAGATAATGGACAGCAATTTTAACTTTGGAGCCTCAAATCGGACTCGTACACAGATTTGTAAGGCTAGCTTACCAACACAGACATACCAATTCCTTTGTACCCCGTCTCATTAGTACCTATGATGAGGCCTCCTCCAGCGTAAGGGAGGTGATTCGGAAGTTTTGGCATGTCCTCAGGATGGACTCAGACATTAGAGAAGTGATTAAGGAATACCTGAGTGTCACTTACAGAAGAGGTCCAAGTGTAAAAGATCAACTGGTTTGTGGCAGAGACCAAGCCTAGTACATGGCTGGACAGGAGGATATGTGGCAATTTTAAATGCTCGGGATGTGTGGCATGTAAATATATGCAACGAGGTAATACCTTTGTGAGTAGCAATACGGGGAGGAAATATGAGATCAGAGATTTTATCAATTGTAGATCTAAGGGGGTCATTTACAAAATAACCTGTTCATGTGGCAAAGAATATATTGGGAAAACAATAAGAGAGTTCAGACGGAGAATAGGCGAGCATTTGGGTAATATAGCGAATCTAAGGGACACTACAGTGGCACGGCATGTGAACACTGAACATGAGGGCCGACCCGAGTGTCTATTATTCATGGGGATTGAGCTTGTCACAAAACTAATAAGAGGAGGCAATTGGGATCATAGGATCTTGCAATGTGAGGCTAAATGGATCTACTATCTTGGGACTGTACAGCCAGGTGGATTGAATGAACAGCAAAATTATAGCTGTTTCATCTAACCCACCGTAAACCCTTGACCCTCCCAAAATAAACTCCTCCTAATTGCCATCCCTCCCTTAACAATGGGAGGGGAGGAGTTTGAAAGCGAGGCGCTTTTAAAAAGGACGAGACGGAGTGTAGCGTTATCCCCACTAGATACACCAACGGTGAGGCAGCCTGATGAAAGGGACACTTCCCTGCATTGAACACAGTGGGACCACTGTCCACCTATTAGATTTTAAACGTCACTAGTAAGTAATAAGTGTGTGTTATGGGCACTTATAGCTGGCGTGCACTGACTGAACCGTGTTAATAAGTGCTGGTAGTTATTTTGTCTGTATGTTTGTCTTTGTATTTTTCAGTTAAACTTCAGTATTGATTACCCTGATGAGTCTTGTGATTGAGACGAAACGTGGCATGTAGGGATTTAGTGAGGGCAAGCATAGGGATTAGGCCCCTAACTAGGGACAGGTTCCGTATGGGGTCGCCCCTATCGGGGCGGGTGCTCTGTGTCTTGTAGGCAGTGAATGTACTAGTCCCCTTCAAAGATTATTTTGAGGGAACCATTCACTAGGGTCATCAGATTCCCATTGCCACAAAGCACCCGTCCACAATATCCTTGGCCACGGCAGCGAAGGATATCATTCCAGCATATACTGAACACATCTGGAACTGGTAGGATCGTACATATATTTTCTCTTAGCAGAAGATGATATGTGATCAAGTGGAATGTGTCGGTAGAGGTTCAGTCCTCTTTTCTGCTCACTGTTTTGTGGTGTTTTTTTACTTTTTGAATTATTTTATGGCATAGCTAGTAAAAGTTATATTTTAAGTATCTGAATACCTGGTCAACATTGGATTTAGAAATATATTTAGGAGTGTGACCTTACATCCTGGCACATATACGTGCGTACGGGTGGTGGATGAGTTACTTAAAACTTTATTTTATTATTTTTATTATGGAAAACACAGTTTTTTTACTTTTTATTTTTGTCCCACTCTGGGACTTCAACTGCTGGGTGTCTGATCCTCTCTGCAATGCATTACAATACATTGTGTATTGTAATGCATTGGCTGTCAGCTTGTATGCTAACAGCCTGCCTGTAAGACCCAGCCTAAGGGCTGAATCTCACAGGCTTCCGTAGAAGGCAAGCCCCAATGCCTATGGAAGGAATCGGGCTGCCTTCTTTGCCATTGGGTCCCCATCACTGCAGCGCAGGAACCCTATGGGGAAGCGGAGGGCATGCGTACCCTCCGCAAACCCCGTGCATGCTGCGGTCAGCTTTGACCAGGACATACAAGTGTTTAATATGCCGGCATCAGTGTTTTAACCAATGCCGGCGTATGCAGCAGGGGTCCGGCTGTCAGTGACTGCCCAGACCCCTCCCGATGATCGGGCAGGCGCAGCTCCTGCACCCGCCCGATCAGCTTGCAGTACATGTACATCACTGGTCCTTAAGTAACGTCCATCTGTGACGTACATGTACGGCAAGGGTCCTTAACGGGTTAAAGCAGTGTTCCTCAACTCTATTCCCTCAGGGACCACCTGCCGGTCATACTTTGAGAATATCCCACAGAACTAATACCTTTGGTAATTCCTGATGCACAGACACCAATTATATCACCTGCTCAATACTAAGGAAATCCTGAAAACGTGACCGGCAGGTGGGCTCTGAGGACTAGAGTTGAATCACTGACTTAAAGGATCTGTTGCTAGCATCTTGGTGCCAGATACTACAGGAAACCTTCAAAGGTCTTGTGAAGTTCGTACCTTAATGGGTGAGAGCTGCTTTGGCGGCACAGGAGGGGGACCTACTCAATATCAGGATGGTGTTGTTGTTTTTTTTTTATTTCAGATTGGCGTATATTTAGTATATCCGCTACAGGACCGCCGCACGCAGGATTGCGTCCTGGCGGCGGCCCTGTAGCTCTGATCGGACGCATCGGCGCGTCATCTCGCGAGGCGAGATGGCGCGAGCACGCTGCCCGCACATGCGCAATGCGCGCCATCGGCGCGCTTCGCATGTAGTTATACTACAGCCTGCCAGCGCCCGATCGTGCGCTGGCAGGCTGTATATGGCAGAAAAAATCGCAGATCAGGCGTTGTTCTGTGAACAGCGTCTGATCTGCTTGCTACCCGCTTCTCTGGTGGTCCCTTTGCTTGGGACCACCAGAGAAAAAATATCAAAGTGCACCAATCACCACACAACCCCCCACCGCCCCCACCCACCCACCACCCCCTGTCACTGATTAACCCCTGATCTCCCATGTCACCCCCTGATCACCCCCTGTCACCCCCTGTCACTGATCACCCCTGTAAGGCTCATTCAGATGTCCGCATGTGTTTTGCGGATCCACGGATCCGCAAATCCGCGGATCCATAAGCTACGGACACCAGCAATGTGCTTTCCGCATTTTGCGGATCCGCACATTGCCAGAACTATATAGAAAATGCCTTTTCTTGTCCGCAATTGCGGACAAGAATAGGACATGTTCTATACTTTGCGGATCTCCAATTACGGATCCGCAATTACGGATCGAGCGGGACAAAGTCTGTCCCCATAGAATTGAATGTATCCACATTTCTGTTCCGCAAAATTTTGCGGAACAGAATTGCGGACAGCTTGAATGAGGCCTTAGGGTCCCTTAGCGATCGCAGCTTTATAGCTTTTCCCTCTTTTTTTGCACATTTTTAGAGATTTTTTCATCCACATTGATCAATGTGAATGGAAAAATCTGTGACGTTCATTTTTTTCTTTCAGCGCAGAGGCTGAACGGAAAAAAATTCTCATTACCCGTATGCTCAATATACGGAGAATCGCAGAAACTCCTAATGCTGGGCATACGTGTAATGATTGCGGAGACCCCTAAAATGCCAGGGCAGTACAAACACCTCACATGTGACCCCATTTTAGAAAGAAGACACCCCAAGGTATTCCGTGAGGGGTATGGTGAGTTCATGCAAAATTTTAATTTTTGTCACAAGTTAGTGGAATGTGAGACTGTAAAAAAAAAAAAAAAAAAATACCATTTCCGCTAACTTGTGCCAAATTTTTTTTTCTGTGAACTCGCCATGCCCCTCACGGAATACCTTGGGGTGTCTTCTTTCCACAATGGGGTCACATGTGGGGTATTTATACTGCCCTGGCAATTTAGGGGTCCTAAAGCGTGAAAATCCAAATGCGTAAAAATGTCCTGTGAAATCCTAAAGGTACTCATTGGTTTTAGGGCCCCTTTGCGCATCTTGGCTGCAAAAAGTGTCACTCATGTGGTATCGCCGTACTCAGGAGAAGTAGGGCAATGTGTTTTGGGGTGTATTTTTATATATACCCATACTTTGTGTGAGAAATATCGCTGTAAGCGACAACTTTTTAAATTTTTTATTCAAAGTTGTCAATTTACAGAGATATTTCTCTCACCAGCATGGTATATGTAAAATACACCCCAAACACACTACTTCTCCTGAGTACAGCGATACTACATGATGACACTTTGCAGCCAAGATGCAAGGGCCTAAACCAATGAGTACCTTTAGGAGGGCATTTTTACGCATTTTCTTCTCACGCTTTAGGGCCCTAAAATGCCAGGAGCAGTATAAATACCCCACATGTGACCCCATTTTGGAAAGAAGACACCTCAAGGTATTCGCTGAGGGCATAATGAGTCCATGAAAAATTAAACTTTTTGTCAAAAGTTAGCGGAAAGGGAGACTTTGTGAGAAAAAACAATAAAATCAATTTCCACTAACTTGTGCCAAAAAAAATCTTCTATGAACTCGCCATGCCCCTCACGGATTACCTTAGGGTGTCTTCTTTCCAAAATGGGGTCACATGTGGGGTATTTATACTGCCCTGGCATTTTAGGGGCCCTAAAGCGTGAGAAGAAAAATGCGTAAAAATGCCCTCCTAAAAGGTACTCATTGGAATTAGGGCCCCTTTGCGCATCTTGGCTGCAAAAAGTGTCACACATGTGGTATCGCCGTACTCAGGAGAAGTAGGGCAATGTGTTTTAGGGTGTATTTTTACATATACCCATACTGGGTGAGAGAAATATCTCTGTAAATTGACAACTTTGAATAAAAAATTTAAAAAGTTGTCGTTTACAGCAATATTTCTCACACGCAGCATGGGTATATGTAAAATACACCCTAAACACATGCCCTACTTCTCCTGAGTACGGCGATACTACATGTGTGACATTTCTTTGCAGCCAAGATGCGCAAAGGCCCTAAACCAATGAGTACCTTTAGAATTTCACAGGCCATTTTTATGCATTTGGATTCTCACACTTTAGGGGCCCCTAAAATGCCAGGTGAGTATAAATACCCCACATGTGACCCTATTTTGGAAAGAAGACACCCGTAGGTATTCTGTGAGGGGCATGGTGAGTCCACAGAATTTTTATTTTTGGCACAAGTCAGCGGAAATTGTTTTTTTGTTTTTAATTTTGTTTTTACAAAGTCTCATATTCCACTAACTTGTGACAAAAATAAAATTTTACATGAACTCACCATACCCCTCACAGAATACCTTGGGGTGTCTTCTTTCCAAAATGGGGTCACATGTGGGGTATTTATACTGTCCTGGCATTTTAGGGGCCCCTAAAGCGTGAGAAGAAGTCTGGAATCCAAATGCGTAAAAATGCCCTGTGAAATCCTAAAGGTACTCATTGGTTTTAGGGCCCTTTGCGCACTCAAGCTGCAAAAAGTGGCACACATGTGGTATCGCCGTACTCAGGAGAAGTAGGGCAATGTGTTTTGGGGTGTATTTTTATATATACCCATACTTTGTGTGAAAAATATCTCTGTAAACGACAACTTTTAACATTTTTTATACAAAGTTGACAATTTACAGAGATATTTCTCTCACCCAACATGGGTGTATGTAAAAATACACCCCAAAACACATTGCCCTACTTCTCCTGAGTACGGCGATACCACATGAGTGACACTTTTTGCAGCCTGGGCGCAAAGGGACCCAAATTCCAACGAGTACCTTTAGGTTTTACATGGCGGCTCACAATTTAGCCCCGCCCAAAATGCCAGAACAGTAAACACACCCCACAAATGACCCCATTTCGGAAAGTAGACACCCCAAGGTATTCACTGAGGGCATAGTGAGTCCGTCTGAGATTTTTTTTTTTTGCCAGAAGTTATCAGAAATTGAAACTTTTTTTTTTTTTTTCTCAGAAAGTGTCATTTTCCGCTAACTTGTGAAAAAAATGAAATGATACATGAACTCACCAAGCCCCTCCGCGAATACTTTGGGGTGTCTTCTTTCTAAAATGGTGTAATTTGGGGGTATTTATACTTTCCTGACATTCTAGCACCTGAAGAAACATGACAGGTGCTCAGAAAGTCAGAGCTGCTTCAAAATGCCGAAATTCCCTTTTTGCACCATAGTTTGTAAACGCTATAACTTTTACCCAAACCAATAAATATACACTTATTGGATTTTTTTTATCAAAGACATGTAGAACAATAAATTTAGAGAAAATTTATATAGAAATGTATTTTTTTTAAAAATTTTACAACAGAAAGTGAAAAATGTCATTTTTTTGCAAAAATTTCCGTAATTTTTGATTAATAGCAAAAAAAGTAAAAATGTCAGCAGCAATGAAATACCACCAAATGAAAGCTCTATTAGTGAGAAGAAAAGGAGGTAAAATTCATTTGGGTGGTAAGTTGTATGACGGAGCAATAAACGGTGAAAGTAGTGTAGTGCGGAATTGTAAAAAGTGGCCTGGTCATTAAGGGTGTTTAAGCTAGGGGGGCTGAAGTGGATATAAATGCCCACCGCCTGCCTACTTCGTTAGAACCAGACTAGAATTACTTTATGCAAAAATGTCAAAGATAATTAACCATTCCAACAATTGTACAGTGATTATCACTACATTGCTCATAAAGTGACAGGCTCCACCTGTACTCTGTGCATAAATGTCATTCCAATTTAAAAATGGAATACAGAATTTGTAATATAGAGAAAATACATAGAATCCGGCATTATTTTATAGTTTCTGATAAAGCTCATACACCTAAATGAACTTCAAACGTTGGTGTGTGATGTGAAGTTATAGTTTGAACATGGTTGTAATAATCCTAGGGAGAGGTAAAGACTAGTCATTAGCTGTAACTCAAATGCTGTATTTTGCAATTTGGGCGTTAATTAAAAGATCGTTCCCCGGCTTTAAAATGATAAAATGCGAGCAATTGAATCTGAGGCTCGGAATAATGGACAATAATGTGTAGTCCATAAAGCTTTCTAGGTATTTGACATGATTAGTGTGCTGGGTTTTTATGCTTTTCTTTCCCTTTTAAGAAACTTTAAAATCGAAATAATTGGAATCAAGTTTTGTGTCACTTATCTTTATCTGGAATTAATATAAAATCTATTCATCTTTGCAAGGCAATTTCCACTTTCATTTGTCACTTTCCAAGAGCCATTCTGGGCAAGATGAAGCACTAAGTGTAAATTCACAAATTAATCGTTCAGACGTTATACAGGAGTCCCATAAAGCGCAGGGTAATGAAAGCAAGTGTGAATCAGAGGATTCGTTTTATATAAAATTACAGTATAAACGTAAAATGTATGTAAAATGTAAAAAAATAAATAAAACACTTTGTAAATGTAACCAAGTCTCAAATTTACCTAGGAAGATAATAGGTCCTAAGCGTCCACAGAAGAAATCGGTTTCCTTTGAAATCATAGCTACTACACGCATTTTCTTAAGAAAACACTATAGGTACTGTAAAACTGATACATTGCGTAATATTTAAAGAGATTGTCCAGTTTCCGATATTGATGACCTATCCTCAGCGAGCAGATGGAGTGTAACTGCTCCTTCTCATTGAAGTGAATGGGTGTGGAAAAGCGGCAATTACACCTGCTCATGTGTGTAATGTCGACAGCAAGCAGGTAAAAAGTGAAGAGAACGCAGCACTTGTATGAGTGCTGCTTTCTCTTTAAACAGCTGATTGGCAGGTGTGTCGGGAGTCAGCTCTCCATTCATTTTCAAGGAGCAAAACTGCAATACCATGTATTGAAAGACAGAATCCTTGAATTCTGCACTGCCCCACAGACTCCACACTATGCATAACACAGTGTATCCGTTTTGCCTGGAGAGTTCCTTTAAAAATAAGACGCTGCATTTGAGAATATTTCAAGAATATGAGAGTCATATTGTACATGAAAGTGCAAACAAGGTCAGTGGTTTTGGCTGTAGCATCCAGTACAGTGGTTTCTCAAGATAGACCAAAGATTCATGAATATGGTTGTAAGAGGTACTACCAAAACCCATGCTATTCTAGCAACAGTTAAAAGGAATCTGTCAGCTCCAAAACCCCCTCAAACTAGAATTAATGGTGTATAGTGTAGGTGATGTTGAGTTTGGTTATGTAATCTTTATCCTCCTTTCATTCCGACACTGTGTTCCAACAACTCAGCAGTGAGAGGACTCCTGTTTGAGTCCTCTCAATTATGTGCAAGAGCTCAGGAGTCCTCTTAATGCATTTTACTGCTGGTTTGTTGGAGCACAGCATCAGAACGATAGTGAGTATGAAGATAAAAATTCCATAACCAGACTAAGTGTCACTTATCCTATACACCGATTACTCGGGGGGTTTCAGAGCTGACAGATTCCCTTTAAGCTAAGCATCAGAAATGAGTCATGTGTACTGATGATAGATAAACCTGCTCGATTCCCTGGTCCAAGCAGAAAGCGCTGCTACTTAATATATGTCACAAGCATTGAGCTGACAGGAGCGTTCCTTTAAAGGTATCATAGTCTAAAAGTCCTTTTACATGGACCAATGTTTCAGGCAATTATCGGGAATGAACCAAAAGTTCCTGAAAACTGCCTGATCGTCAGTGGAGATGAGGGCTGCAATCACCTCTGTGCATGGGGATGAGAGATTGCTACAGCAAACGCATGTCCCCATAGAAAATCATTGTATCTGGGAGGCAGATCACTGTTTACGCCACACAATCTGCTGCACAGAAACAAAGATGTTAGGTGCTGGATGAAAAAAAACAGCAGCAGAGGAACAAGTGTTTTCTCGTTCATCGGGGGATTGCTACCACCTTTTACACAGGCCAATTATCAGGAACGGGCATTTCTACAAACGCTCAACCCCGATAATTGGCCTGATTATTAGGTTATGTAAAAGGATCTTTAAATATATCAACACCTGGTTTTACATTTAGTTTTGCATTATTACTTAGCGCCATCTTTTTTTTATATAGAATTCAACACCATTTAAAAGGGAAGTAATCACACTTTTACAAGCTTGGATTTTACACGGTCTGCTTCATTTATGAGGTCATGGGACAGGGCCTGGTGCTTGGGGTAAGCCTAGAATTAATTTTGGCTAAAGTCACAACTGAAGTACATTTTAATCGTAAAGATCTGAGTAGCATAACGACAGCAACAATTTGCTTTGAAAAAGCTTTAAATGGGGTTGTTCAGCAGCAAACAACTGTCCACATCTAAAAAGAGCTCCAATCTATGGCTTGTGTCTGGAACTGCAGCTCTGCTCCACGGAAGTGAAAGAGGATGAGCGGTAATACCACGCACAACATGTAGACAGGCGTAGTACCGTTTCCAGAATAAAGCAAGCGTTTTTCAAATCCTGGACAACTCTTTTAAAGGGGTTGTCTGGGTTCACAATACTGATGACCTATCCCCAATATCAGTTTTGTTGGGGCCCAACTCCTGCCATTCCCACGATCAGGTATTTGAATGGGCCATGCAGAGTAACAACAGCTTTTCGTCCCATTCACCTGAATGGGAGTGGAAGCTGTGATTATGCTGTACAATGTAGGTACACACTGAAGAGGATGCAGCGCTCGCATGAGTTCTGCAGCTCCTTCAGATGACTGGTAGAGGTGCTAGGAGTCAGACCACCACTGACCCGATATTAATTACTTATCCCGAGAATAGGTCATGAATATCATGACACCTGAATAATCCTTTAAAGGGGTTGTCCAAGATCTATAATGCCCCCCCCCCATATCCCCTTCACAGAGGCTGTACTTACCTCGCTTCCTGGCGCCTGCGTCGCTATACCCCCTCTCTCCGGATATTTTCATCCGTGCGATGGGGAAATGCAGTGGAGGCCATGCCAGTATGAGAAGTGACATGGGGAACGAGGTAAGTACAACCACTGTGAGGAGCCCGGGCATATGGGGGGGGGGGGGGCAATATAGATCTTCGATAACCCCTTTAATAAAGAAGGTACAATGCAGGAAGTGATAAAACTTTACTGCTGGGATCTTTCTCAAGAAAAACTTTGATGACTTCCAGGTCTAACCTGGGGAACCTGTGACGAACATGATATCAAAAATGTACATATAAAAAGGTGCTCCTTTCCCCTGCAGTGGCACCATAGGGAAAATAGAGCATTACACAATTTGCATCTGACCATGCGCGTGACATCCAGACTCTCCACTGTGAGGGACGTTCTTTGTACTCACTCTACTCTCTGACTAGTACATGAAGGATAGGAGACCTCACCCCCCAAACAACTAAAACACGTCCTAATAGTGTAGGTGCCTTTTTCAAACCCAGACCCTTTTAATATCCCCCATTTTTTGATGGATCAGTGTATTTACATGTATTCACCTACAGGGGATTGACACAACCTCAGAGACGTTCCTCATTTGTGCTATTTTCTCTTCTTTTACTGTTGTAATTACAAACCCAGTAATTGAAGCTGAGTGAATGTAGCTGAAATAATGCACCCATTACACCTTGGATCCACATATTGTGTGGCTATCAGTAATAAAGCTTAATGCCGTTGTTTAATGCAGCAATTACTGCCTCATTAGCCCACTGAAAGTGACATTGTAAAGCTAACATTTCAGCTATAAAAAAAAAAAAAAAAAAAAACTGAACCCCCCCCCCCCCCCATAAACTAAATCCTTGATGCAAGGCGTAAAAAACCCCATCTGAGCTATTGCTCATGTCTTCACATGGAAGAATGACAGGTGTTTCTTAATGACTGCTTCCAAGCCGCGGGTCCTCCTGATGTAAAAGCTCCTTGTTGCTTACATTAAGTTCATAATGATCACATTAACTGTTTTATGGTTAAAAACAATAATGTTCACTATTAAGTACTGCAAAGCGAGGCCTGCAAGCAGCTGGGGTAATTATAGCGCAGCATCAATGAGACAGTAAACATTAGCGACCTTCCTCCAGCTAGGATTGAACATGCCGATTATGCAGGGACAATTTAGTTTGCAGTGGCATGGCCATTTTCTGACTATTAGCAGGAAATGAAATGAGATATTTCATTATTATTTAGTATGAAAATTCGGTGGAGAAGTTGCTGAAAATTACCGCTGAATTTATACTTGAGTTACTACACTCATTATTTCAAACATCTTGGTCTGAATCAATATCAGTAATGATTCATTCTTTTGATTAAGAAGTGACTCCATCTGTAGATGTCAGATAATTACCAAGATGACCCATAATGAGAACATTTCACAACTCTCTGACTTAACTTTCTTATTCCCTCAACAGCATAATGACTTCCTGAAAGAGCTTTTTATAGTGTGCCTATGCTCCTGGGGTTTCTTTTCATGATCAGCCACTATCAATGTAACTTTGCTCATTTTTTTTCCAATCTTTAGTCAAAAAATATATATCTTATGCAGGAAAAATACACAAACAGTGCATTGTGATGGACACGTTGAGGTTCTGAGTGTTACCGTCTATCGGTTTTAGGTAGAAACAAAGTGATAAATGAAAAAAAAAGGGGGTCTTCAAAAAGGAGACGGCATGCAGCATTAAATTATGACACAGAGTGTGCTTTGTTATTCAGTTAAGGGCTCAAAGGGGAATTCATTTCTGTTTTATTATATCAAATATTGAAATAAGAAATGTAGGAAATTCTTTTGATCTATCCACCAGGGCATACGGAATGTAAAAAGTTTGCAAAAAGAAATCTAGACTTTCAGCGACAGGTTAGCATAAACCGTGAAATTTATTGAGGGAGCAGTACACAGACGAGGCTTTGTCGCTGTCACATGCTACTGTCTCCTGATATTTGTGCACTCTCTCGGGTGAGTAATGACAGTGGACACGGCTGTAGGTTTTCTTGACTATACTTTACAGTTAAAGACCTCTCTCTGAAAGTAGTTCAGAATCCCGATCATTTACTACGGAGCTAGACAACGTGCTGATTTCTAGCTCTTTGTAACTGCAAACTCTCTTGTCATTGCAAGCAGGTTCCCAGACTACTATATAAGAAATGAAAACAGCAATAACAAATGTCTGACACTGACAGTGAAGCATCAGAAAGTTGAACGGGTAAAAAAAAAACAAATAGCTCACTGAATACAAAAAGTAATAAAATACCGTAGAACTGCCTAGAATAATCTAAAAACAGCTGAATACGTTGCCTTATTTACTCCTTAAAGGAGATGTCCCAGTAAAAATATTCTACATGTTAAAACTGGATCTGAATACTTTTGTAATTGCATGTTATTAAATATGTAGTACAGCTACGGAGTTATTCAATGAAATCAATCTGTATAGCGCCACCTGCTGTTTGTTCTTTTTCTTAAATATCTCTGTCCTCACCGACATGGAGGCACATGCTCAGTTCCATCCTTCAACTGCCACCAGCCACAGTAAAAAGGACACACCCCCTGAGCTTCCAGCTTGAAATAAATCTGGAGCATTGAGTGTCGAGATCTTTGGATCCATGGGTGGTACAGGGCTGATTTTAGGTTTCTTAGAAAGATATTGTCATGAACTATATCAGGGATCAGCAACCTGCGGCACTCCAAGTGTTCTGAAACTACAACTCCCAGAATGCTACAATCACTTTTATGGCGTTATAAGAACAGCCAATCATGTTTGCATGCTGGGAGTTGTAGTTTCACAGCAGCTGGAGTGCCGAAGGTTGCTGATCCCTGAACTATATGATGTCAGATTTTCATTTTTTACATTAATCATAGGATAACCCATTTAAAAGGGGTTCTCTGCTTCAGAAAATTCAACAATAAATACACCGGTCACAGGGCGTCCCACTGCTGTGGTCTGAAGAATTCCTGGGCAATCTGTAGAGTAACCTGCCAGTACATTTTCAATCTCCATGCAGCACCACAACATGCAAAATGACATTAGTAATCCCAACTGGAATCATTGGAAGGACCGTGCAGTGCACAGTGTCCAGTCCTTCACAGCAAGGCAAGCCTTTTTTGTCTAGACTGATCAAACTCCTTTAAATAGTACCATGTATTATGGCATAGCTATAATGCAATGGGTGCACTTGGGCATTTTAAGAAAACAATGCATGGTAGACATCCAGATACATTTAAAAAAAAAACATTTAACCAAAAAAACACGATAAGTAGCTAAAAATAAATGAAAAATGAATCTTCATTTATGCAGTGGGAATTCTAACTACCATATCTGGATGTATTTGCATGTAAACATTGCAGGTGCAGCTCAGGTCATACTTGGCTACACCTCTCCCTCCTGCCACTGTATTACTCTGGTGCTTTATTGGAATAGTCCTTTACTATAAGCTAGGCACCATACAATGTACGTGTGAGAGAGAGGGATGCCATTTTATCAGCTGAGCTGTGTAGGAGAAGCTCCCACGGCATAAAGACTTGACTGTTTAATAAAAAGTCAGGGGCACTCTCAATATGGTGGTGGTGGTGGGAAGAATAAGTGATTTCTTCTGTGGTCTAGAGGTTGTGCTTTACAACAGTCCACCTAACCATTTACATTTTCACAATCCTGAGCTTAAGTGTTTTGACCATACCTATGCAGCTAACATACACAGGGCTTCGATACGGTGCCCATGGCGGAACCTGCTCTCTATTTAAAAGAGCAACTTTGAAGAGAAAACAAATCTGCTTAAAATGTAATATTATTAATGACATATTATTCCTGATTGAGTTTGCACATTTTAGTACTATGATAAAAGGTGATAATTTTATGCTTTGATTTTCTTCCTTTCTGCAGCCTCTTGCATCTTTGCGGATATCACACATTTAGTACTATGGGTGCATAGTTTGTTCAGTTGCAGTTCTGTGTTTTTGAGCAGGAAAATAATATATGTACTGTAGCTCACCTTCTGGCTTAAAAAATGAATGGACGATATATTGTTCTTTAACCGAACTTGCATGTCTTCGGTGGCTTCTAGATTCTTCTCCAGTAGGTTTGTGTGCTCCAACCTAATATAAAATGGGAATACAAGGCTTATTTACATCAGGGACCACTACCTTACTTTTCTATGTATACTCTTAGATGTAGCTTAAAGGGAACTTGTCAGATTGAACATGATGCTTGAGCACCAGGCAGCAGTTCACAGAGATGCAGGAGCTGAGAGCTGCACATAGTTATGTGGGGAAAGATTGAGGATAATTTGTATTTCATCAACTTAAATTCCTGCTCATATTGTGGGCTTTGGAGTCAAGGGGGCGGTCCTATCAGTGATTGACAGCCTTCCTTCTATGGCTGTATATAAAGAGATAGCTGTCAATCACTGATAGGACCAACTCTAACTCCAAAGCTCAAAATGAATTTAAATGAATGAAATACAAGTTATACTAAATCTGTTCCCATAAAACTATATATCAATCTGCTCTGCTCCTCCTGCTGTACAATATAAAGGCTGACTGAGGACTGGACTGCATTTTCAATGAGACAGGTTCGCTTTAAATCAGCAACACGATGCAAACAGTAAAACACTAAATACTGTATTTGTACCCTGCTTTTGAATAACTTTCACAAAGACCCAAAGTATGGTGTAAAGGGGTTGTACACAAAAAAATTATATGATATAAAAATTATTTTTTTTCCCCCCCAGAAGCAGTGCCACGCTTGTCCATGGACTGTGTCTGGTATCCTAACACCGTCAAGGTTTCTGCCACTGCTGGCACTATTGGTGCCGTCAAAGATCTCAAAAGAACCCTTTATAAGTCAAGGCGGCACGTCGGCAGCTCCATCACAGCATCAAGTCATTACACCAGTTTGAAGTTTGAGTCTAACGAAACACTTTTTTTTTTTCACAAACGTTAAACAAAAAACGGCATCTTTGCAGATTTCGCTTCATCTCTGCAATAAAAATATTGTCGTAATCATATTGAGTCTACGTGTTAACATAGAGACCTGGGAAAGCAAACAAACAGACTTCATGGGAAAAGGGAAGTTTTCCGAAAACAAAAATAAATTTAAGCAGCAAAGTAACTGGAAAAAGCATCCAATGAAATATTATGTATATTATTCACAAATAGGTTGACGTACAGTCATTACTGGGTATCAAAGAGCAGTCAGGGAGGCAGATCGCACACAGACATGCAGATCTGACAGCCTGTCCTTGTGATAGACGGAGACTGCTTCAAAGTTCCTTGTAACTTGCCTGTGGAGTCTGTCAAGAGAGATGCTGGAGCAGAATAACTATAAGGAAGATTCAAGGGTAGCGCTAATGGCAGGATGTGTAGTACTTAACACATCCTTGTTTGTAATAGTATGAACAAGGGCAAACATATTTGTGATTAAATATGCATTAGGTACGAAGGGCTGTGATGAATGCTGCAGACTTCTGCATATGAGTGTTTCTAACCTACTATCAATGCATCCCATTATGTTCTTCACTACTTCTACAGAGAGAAAATGACTTCCATGGAATTACTCTAAGTAAAGGCTTGAGTCACTAAAAACTGAATGATCTGTAGTTTTCTAATTCCAGGGACTCAATACATTAATACTGAAGTCAGTTCTTGTTCTAAACATCATGCATTGAACGGAGAGATGCTTATGCCATCTGCCAGATAATTTATCAAATGCACACAGTAAAGGGCTCTTTACACAGGCCGAGAATCGCACAGATTATCGCTAAAGAGCGTTCAAAGTAACGCTTGTTAGCGATGTTCAGGCAGTGTAAATGCATTGCCGATTACCTTTTCGGTAATCCGATCATTTGTGCACACGCAAAAATGATTGTTTACTGGCAGCAGATTGTGCCGTGTAAACACGATTTCCTGCCGGCAAATGAGTGCTTATGGGGAAGAGCGATGGCATTAGCGATCGGCCATACTCTGGAGGAGATCGGTGCAGGAACGCTTCCTTCCCGACAATCTGCTGTAATATTGTCCCGTGTAAAGGGATCTTTCTACACAAATAGAAGGATTCTATCTATTTGTCTCATATATATTAATTCATGGGTTTCTGCTGAATTAAGGCTACTTTCACACTAGCGTTTCTATTTTACGGTATTGAGATCCGTCATAGGATCTGTTTTGTCCCCATTCATTGTCAATGAACAGAACGGAGTGCTCCAAAATGCATTCCGTTCCATTTGGTTGCATTCTCATACCGCATGCTGCGGTTTTCTTTCCGCCATGGGATGCGGAGCAAAACGGATCTGTTTTCTCTGACACAATAGAAAACGAATCCGTCCCCCATTGACTTTCAATAGAGTTCATCTTGATTCGATTTCGATACTATAAAAAAGTATTGCGATACTCGATACCATTCGAAGCCACGCAAAAAGAAAAAAAAGAAAAAAAAACGCCAAAAAAGCGAAGTGCATTCCGCATTTTATGGAATGTCCGGCCGATAATCGAACAGTCCGATCCTATTTTTTGGGGGGACAAGGTGACTAAAAAATGGCGAATCATGCGTTTTTTTTTTGGTTACTGCGTTTATCGCATAGGAGTTTTTTTTTATATTTTAATAGTTTGGACTTTTTCGGATGTGGCGATATGTAATATGTTTATTTATTGTTTACATATTTTATTTGTAAAATTGGGAAAGGGGGTGATTTAAACTTAATATTTAGGTGTTTTTTTAACTTTTTATTTAATAACTATTAGCCCCCTTAGGGGCTAGAATCTGGGATCTTTTGATCCCTTGTCCTATTCACCCTAATAGAGCTCTATTAGGGTGAATAGGACTTCACACTCTCCCTGCTGCCCTGGGCTTTGTGCACACGGCAGCAGGGAGCTTACCATGGCAGCCAGAGTTTCAGTAGCGTCCTGGCTGCCATGATCATAACCGATCGGAGCCGCAGGATTACACTGCTGGGGTTCCAATTGGAACTGCCACTGCACCACTAATGAGGAGGAGGGGAGGGAACCTGTAGTCACTGCCACCAATGACTTTAATACTGGAGGGGTTGGGGGCGCACTGCTCCACCAATGTTTTTAATACTGGGGTTGGAGGCACACTGCCCCACCAATCAAGATAACTAATGTTTAATACCAATACAGGAGGCGGGTGCCGGCGGTGGAATTACATAGCCGGCGTTCTGCCAGATTTCTATATCTCGGCAGAACGCCGCACGGGAAGTGACGCGGTCGCACAGGAATCAGCTGGAGAAGGACTTCATGCGCAAAACCGCACAACGTGCGTGCGGACTTAGGGGTAGGTAGATTTTCCCAGTGCAAAATGTTCCATCAGATCTCCTACCCCCTTACCGCAGAGCTGAGTGCAGAATATCAAGGTCACCACATAGCAGAACTGAGTGCACGATATTGGGGGATACCACATAGTAGAGCTGAGTATATCTCGCACTCAGCTCTGCTATGTGGTGTCCCTAGATTCTTTGACACTGTCCAATTGGAGCTGACAGGGTCAGAATGTGCAGGGACACATCCAAGTGAGAGGTGGAAGGATAATGGCCAAGCAAGTTAGAAGAGCGGGTAGGTCCCTGACTACATAGTAAAATTTAGCCAAGTTTTTGTTTTCCCTTAAAGGGATTCTGTCACCACTTTTCAGCCCTGTGAGCTAAACATATGCTCATATTCAGGGTCTCATTATGATTCCTAATGTGGCCTTATAAATAAGATCTGTGGCTTAATTTAGCAAAAAAAATGGTTTTACTAACCTGTCAATCATACAAGGGGAGGTCCGGGTATGCAGGGTGCCTGGCTGCAGCCATCACCATTCATGCCCAGCGCCACCTTCCCAGAGTTCTGCGCCACCTCCTACTCCTCTGTGCCGGTGTTCTGCCACTTTTCTATACCTGGCAGAAAGTCTATACCCGGAAGTGATGTAGCTGCACCGGAAGTCACATGTATGCGTTGGAATCAGCTGGAGGAGGGGGCAGAAAAAGTGGCAGAACATCGGCTCTCCCTCCCCCTCCTCCAGCTCTGAGATGCCGCGTGTGCGCACAAGCTCAGCCTGATGCGCCCGAACGGACTGCTGGCAACGGCTTCTACTAGCGTAGTGCGCATGCACCGGCACTTCGCTAGAAGAAGCCGATCCAAGCAGTCCGTACGGGCGCATCAGGCTGAGCCTGTGTGCACGCGCGGTTCCTCACAGCGGGAGGAGGGGGAGGGAGGGAGAGCCGACACAGAGGAGTAGGAGGCGGCGCAGAACTCTGGGAAGGTGGAGCTGGGCACGAATGGCGATGGCTGCAGCCGGGCACCCTGCATCCCCGGACCTCCCCTTGGGCACTTTGTTTGTATGATTGACAGGTTAGTAAAACCTGTATTTTTGCTAAATTAAGCCACAGATCTCATTTATAAGGCCACATTAGGAATCATAATGAGACCCTGAACATAAGCATATGTTTAGCTCACAGCGCTGAAAAATGGTGACAGAATCCCGTTAAAGGAGTTGTTATAATGACAACATATCTCCTATCCACAAGATAGGGGATAAGTGACTGACTGGCAGGGTTCCAACCATTGGGGTCCCGGCAGTCACTGGAATGGATGCCCATGTTCCCATGCTTGTCCGCAGCTCCATTCAACTCTTTGGAGCTGAGCGCTTGTAATTAACTATCTCTGGTAGTCCCATAGAACAGCAGACACAAGCCATTTAAACAGGAACAAGGGCCCCTGTTCTATTGATAAGCAGGGGCCCCAGAGGTCAAACCCCAGATGATTAGACACTTACATCCTAACCTATAAAGGGGTTGACCCAAAAAGACCATTAGGATAGGCAATAAGTCTCTGATGGATAGAAGTTAAACCGCTGGGACACCCTACTAATCACGATAACGGAGTCCTAGAGTCCCACTTCCCCTGTCTGAATGGAGTGACAGTCCGGTCTGTGAACTGCTGGTCTATTCAAGCTCTATGAGACTGCCAAAGCTCTGTACTCGGCTATCTTTGGCAGTCCCACAGAATGTGAATGGAGCAGCATTGTGCATGCTTGATTGCTGCTCCATTCAAAGGAGAACCGTGCATGGCTTCTTTGTTCTTGTGGTCCCAGCGGTTGAACCCCCACCGGACAGACACTTATGACTTATCTCATGAATAGGTGATACTTTTTTATTCTGGGATGACATCTAGAGTTTCTCATTATGGTAGTCATCACTCCAGCTTCCATATCCAAAGAGGTGACCTGATCTTGGGGACATATTTGCAGAAGGACGCTGTATACTTCGCAGGGTTCAATGTGTGCGTCTGTATGGATCTGCACAAAAACAATCCCGGAGATCCAGCTATAGCCTGTTTAACCCTTTCAGCCTTTTTACGCGTCACTAATATGATACAATATAAATGCTGTTCCCTGTTGTAAGTCAAAATGAAGCTGTGAAAAAATGACAAATACATTTCTTCTAAGAAGAAACTGATATGAAACCCTGCGCGTCGGTGAACATCTGCTGCAATTTGATGTTTAAAGAGCTGAATATTAGCTGCATCATGGTTGAGGAGATGCATCGGTAAATAACTCTCCTTGCTGGAGATGTAATTATGGGTTTCTAAAAGCTGATCCTTTTTGAATGCATTTTTTCTTCATTGTGACTGGCACTAATCAATAGCACGAACTGTTTTTTTTTTCCAGCTACAGGAAATGGTATATGACAATGGCTTGTTCTCGTGCACGCTTTATAAAAATCCCTTTGTTCAGAAATATATTGATGTATTACACAGAGCCGTTTCTCTTCCCGGTGAAACAAAGGCTGCCTTCGCAATCTAATGTCTGTCTGAATTTCTGCGCCAAATGAGGGAATCTCTGCGGGTCGTTCCCGTAAGGGGCACTGTAAACGCTGATCCTCATATAGGGCCAGCCAATCTATTACTAATATGCAAAGCAACACTGGCTGATCGAGGGCTTATCTTGGCCCAACCTACTGCAGCTGTACCTTCATGGTGGGCTTTTCCTGTATATATATTTCACTACACTCGAGTGATCTCTTCCTCAGTATCCATAACACTCGGTGATAGAGGAGTTTAGGAGATGTAAGCCCCTATATAACAGTGAGGGCTGCTGTCAACCAATATTGTATATGGTGTTTTAATGCTATTATAATGATCAGAGAGGAAGATCCATTAAATTCGCATTAAAGAAATAACTATTCAATGACATTTTTGCAGCATTTACAAAAAAATCCAAATAATTCATCATGTTTGAAAGTGTGAACTGAACTTTAAAAGATACAGATTTCTCTGTGCTCGCTATTCACATGCTGATACTTAAAGGGTATGTGAATAAGCTGGGTGCTGAATTAAATATCAATGCTAATATTGATGGTACTGCATACCTTGTAACTGTGCTTTCTCACCAAGTACAGTACATGTTAGTTGACTGCAATCCTTGTACACCAGAATACTGGCAGGTATTAGGGCCATACAGGTATTTGATAACAGGGCAGATATGCTGCATACGTTTCTGCAACTGAATTGGGGCTTGGCAAGATCCATACAAAGCTGCAGCAACACCTGCATCTCTGATTTGCTGGTTTACAGCATCCCGCTGCTGTAGCAGCATCACATAAGCTCCGCAGGACACTTAGATGCTGCTGCTCCAGCAGGGGACAGACGTTGACCAAAGCCATCAATGGAAAAGCAGGGGGAAATAGTCCGGAAAGGGGAAGAAAGGGGTAGTAGAGACGAAAAACGACAGCAGGTGCACTACCACAGGGTCAATGGTATGTTCCTGAATTGTGTGTGCCTGTCTCTTTCAGTACTATACTGTGCATACTGCACTGTAATATATATATATTAACAGATGACTATTGTAAATTGGCAGTGGACACATGATTGGCTATCCTGAGGCTGTCTCCACTTCTTCGCATGTGCTAAACATGTCAAGCACAGGTACGAGAAATATTGCTGCCTGTATTTGTGCAAGTGTTTAACGCATTTAGCTACTGTTAAGCATCTCTTCCTATTGCATCTTGCTCATAACTCAATGTGCCGCTCACTATCTCATTTTACATTGCCTAATCTCCATAATAAGATGGCACTTAACCTGACGGCAGACCCGAATCAGTGGAGCGTCAAAAGTAGTGGAGTACCCTTCCATCGATGTGTCACCTAATGTGCTTCTTGCTGCTGTTTTCATAAAAACACTCCTATCTGTAAGTGTTACATGGATCATGCATTTACCACTGTAGTGCACCAATTTTTGCAGTGTTTTGTGTTACATGGATCAGGCAATATAAACCCGGTAAAATATCCTCTTTAAGGTCATGGTTCTTGAATACCCAAAGCTGCATTTTCCTAAAGGACATGCTGGCAAAGCTCATGCAGTCCTGAACGTCCTCCTCAATGTTAGCATTCTGGGATAGGTGACTGCCAAGGTAGGGGAAGTGGTCCAGCAATAGTGATGAAAGGGGGCTCAGTTACTTGACCAGGAACATCTTCGTACAGGATCTTGGTTTTCCAGATAGGGACAGTCCTAAGGTCTTGTAAAGAGGTTCAGAGTGGCTTGAAATTTTTAATGCAGAGTTGGCACAAAACGCACTGTCATCTGCATACTGAAGAGCAGTGACTATTGACATTGTCACTTTTGTTTCAGCCTTGAGGTGTTTCAGGTTGAATAACCTCTCAAACCAGAATGTGATCTCAACACCACAGGGAGAGCGGTCGCACATCAGTAAGGGTATGACCACATGGCACAGTTGTATCGAAGTTGCAACGCAGCCGTGCTGCATTCAAGTACCGAGAGACTATACGAGCCAGAGAAGGTACTAATTAAACTAATTATGATTGTTGTGTTTAGTTAGTCTGCATTGTTAATGGTCAATGTGGTATTGGACCTCCGAACCTCGACGCACGTTTCATGTGTTCACACTTCGTCAGGAGGATTGAGGGACTGCCCTTCATTTCAGGCTCACTTGTAGTCCATGTCGTACTTGCACTTTCATAGGAAGCCTATAATTGATTTGGTGACAACCACACTGAGGGTAGACCTTTGTTATATGTTTTTTCTGCGAACCATCAGGTGCCACTACATAGTCTTGGCTGTTTGTGTGTTCCTTATTAACTTTGTATTATGTTCTGGTCTGCCCTCTCGTTGTATCTTGTCTCCAAAATAGTAGGGGTGTCTTGGATTTTAATGTAATTATGTAATAAAAAATTTATTTTCTAGGTACATTGTTGTTTGTGTCTTTTTTTTTTGGTTCTATTAGCATGCGGAGCAGAGCCATATTATGGTAGAGTTACGTTCTGAAGGACTATTTGTATTATTAATTTAATTAGAGCCTGCTGTGGTCATACCCTTACAGGATATCACTAAGATAGGTGGTAATTAAGGTTGGTGTGATGACTCATCCCTTGACACCAGTTGGAATAGTGAAGGGATCATTTCTGTCCCAATACCAAAGACAGTTACAGTCATCTAGTTACGTGGCAACATCAGGATACTGATGAATTTTGGTAGGGCATCTGACTCTTGATATATGTTCAAAAGGGCCTCCCGATCAGGGACGGACTGGCCATATTTCTTACAGGGAAATTTTCTGGTGGGCCAAAGTCCAGGGGGCCGCCTGAGCCCTCCTCATGGCCATGGACTGTACATAATGATCTGATGCTCTCAGCATTAATTAATGCTAGGAGCATCAGGTAAATATACACCTGGCCAGTAGCCAGGTGCCCTCCTGAATTCAACTGTATCACCGTCCTCAGTACGTTGATAGGGCAGTATTTTATACTGCATTGTGGCATTTCGTTTTGCTGGGGCGGTATATTGGGCTGCACTACAGTATTGCTGGCCTCACCTACTTCTGTTGTCCCTGCCTACTTGTGGCTTCTGTTGACCCTGCCTACTTGTGTAGCCCCACATTTTGTTAATTTGGACTTGCCTACAACTTGGGGCTACTTTCAGGTTTTTCCCTCTAGGGCCACGTAAAGGCCCTGGGCTAATTCTGTCAAGCCCATAGAAGTGAATGGTAGTGGTGGCCGCTCATGCGTGGTGCGCTCCCATTCACTTCTATGGGGAGATCGCTTGGTGGTGTTGCCTGACCGGAGTCCTCCAGCCACCACTTTGCAGGGCTCCGTAAGACAATGGGGGCATATCCTTGCGATATGCCCCCGTTGTCTGTGATGATACAACCCTTTTAAAGTTCCCAGTCTGCCCCTGCTCCCAGTTGATAGAGGTCAAAGGCCCTTGCCAGATCAATGAAGGGCACATACAGATTTTGATGTTTCTCACAGATTTATCTTGGATTTGCCTTGCTACAAATAACAAGTTCGTTGTACCAAGTGGGAGCAGACAATTTAAAAGGATACATTTGAGGATTTATTCACCTTGTCGGGAGAGCAGGGCAATGGCCGAGAGTTACTACACTGCAATTTGTCACCCTTGTTAAAGGTAGAGAGAATGCTGCCATTTCTGAGGTTCGGTGGGATCGTTCTAGATATTGCTTATGATCTGATGAAGCTTGTATGCCGTGCCTTGTCCAGTCTGGAATATCTAGGCCAAAGACCACAAGCCTTATTTTTCTTTGTTTATTTGATAACTTGATGTGTCTCTTCTAGGCTTGGTAGTAGGCTACCATACACACAGTATGTGTGCAGTATGCAGTATGTGTACAGTATGCAGTATTTTCCCTTGCGACTGGTTTTTTTGAGTAGCCAGAATGCTATCTTGTATATCTATGGATATGTGGGTGATTTCGAGCTCTGTATTAAATAACTGACGCATTGAAATCCATCAGAACAGAATTTAAAAACAACAAGCGGAAATTCACTTTCATGTCAGTTGAGCAATGGCCTCATATGAGGGCCAAGATCTCTTTGTTAAAAGCAGGTCTTTGGAGCAATGTGACTTTTGATGTGTCTAAATAAAACTGAAAATCTGTTAACCTTCAATATGCAGAAGTAGTCGCAGTGCTTGCTGTTTAGGCAGATGTTATTTTCTACAGCATGTTGTCAGGGAAGGTGACTGAGACTGGCTATATTGTGATATATTATGTACTGTAGGAATGTGTTAAACAAAGATAAACAGTTATATTTTTTTTCACCCGCATATTGTAGACTGCTGCTTATACCTAATGCATCAGCCAGATCTGTGGAGCATAGTGTCAGGCTGATTTAATTTCTATGAGACCCGGCAGACTGAATGATTAGTGACAACAAATATGAATAATTGCTGCATGATTCTTCCTGCAGCCTGCCTTATTACCGTAACTGTAAGGGGAGAAAGGGCAAATACAATGCGGTATGTGACGTGGCCCAGAAGCCTTTATCTGACTCTACCAGAGACTTTCCGACCTTTGCAGACACACAGCACTGGTTATAATTGCTAGCTCTCCCCTTTGCCTCTGTCTCTCTACCCTATGCAACAATGGTACACAAAGAGACAACATTTATGTCTTGTTTTATCTCTAGCGGCAAATATTTTATGAATAAATAAATATTAACAAGACATCTTATCAGCAGTGACATTAATCCCTTAATGTCCCACACCAGCAAATAATCGCTAAGTGCCATCTGCAAGTCTCCACCATCTTGTCACAGTCATGTTAGGAAGGATATCAAAAGCAGCCTTTATGATATAATTCTGGAGAGGAAAGCAGGAAATTATAATGAAAAGTTTGATAAGTCATAGTTTGTGCAGTCAATTTCTGGAATTTAATTTTTGGTACTGGTTAAGTGGACCTCGATCCAAATTTCAGGAAAAATTTGATTTGTCATGAAGCCAAATTTCATCGCTCTCCGTGGTAACTAATCAATTTTTCCTAAAATGGTGGCTTAAAATAAAAAATTATACTCACCTCATCCACTTGCTCACGGGGAGGCCACCCATCCCCATCTTGATTGAAGAAAACCCACCAAAGGACCTGCGGTGAGTACGATGACCTCACCGTGCACGCCTGGCGTGCTCATGTGGTGACGTTATCACCCTCGCTGCAGGTCCTTTGGCAGATTTTCTTAAATCAAGATGGACGGCCTCTCTGTGAGCAATTGAATGAGGTGGTATTATAACTTATTTTTAACCCCTGAAAGGCTTACCGTGAGTCACAGATGCCGCGATCAGCATTGAACATGGCACCTGAGGGGTTAAATAATAGGGTTCCCCATCATTGCACCCGCCCCATGCAATGAAAAGCGATTTGTGACAAAGTACTTCGTAACGAATCAAATTTCTTGTCGAACTTCGGCGAGGCAGCGGAGTCAAATTTTTCTAAACTTCGCTCATCCCTAGTACTGGTGTCAATGCAAATCAACGGATAATCCATAATACTAGTGGGGAATCTAACACCCATGCCCTAAAAACCTAAAACATTTTTTCAAGATAACCCCACGATCAGTGGAGGTCTACATGATGATGTGGATAACTATTTAAATGCAACTTGCATGTCAAATACAGTTCAATGGTTTTAGTCTAGTTCCTCAATACATGGAGCAGGTTCAGCGGCACAGACCACATATTTTCACAAAAGAAACGTGCTCTGCTTACCAATTAAAGAGAACCTGTCACCACGAAAATGCAGGGCAATCTGCAGGCAGCAGGTTTTAGAGCAGGAGGAGATGAGCAGATTTATATACATTGTTTTCTGGGAAAAGAGTCAGGAAAACTTGTCATTTATACATTAACATCTCTGCCTTTTCTTACGACCAGCACCATGAACAGTACTTAGTACACAGGGGAGGTGCTATGAGTGACTGACGGCTACCTCTGTATACACACTTACACAGAGAATACTATCAATCATGATAATACCTCCCCTGTGTACAGCTATCAGTGACTGACTGTTATCTCTGTATACACACTTACACAGAGAATACTATCAATCATGATAATACCTCCCCTGTGTACAGCTATCAGTGACTGACAGCTATCTCTGTATACACACTTACACAGAGAATACTATCATTCATGATAATACCTCCCCTGTGTACAGCTCAGTAACTGACTGCTATCTCTGTATAGACACTTACACAGAGAATACTATCAATCATGATAATACCTCCCCTGTGTACAGCTCAGTAACTGACTGCTATCTCTGTATAGACACTTACGCAGAGAATACTATCAATCATGATAACACCTCCCCTGTGTACAGCTATCAGTGACTGACAACTATCTCTGTATACACACTTACACAGAGAATGCTATCACTGATAATACCTCCCCTGTGTACAGCTATCAGTGACTGACAGCTATCTCTGTATACACACTTACACAGAGAATACTATCATTCATGATAATACCTCCCCTGTGTACAGCTCAGTAACTGACTGCTATCTCTGTATAGACACTTACACAGAGAATACTATCAATCATGATAACACCTCCCCTGTGTACAGCTATCAGTGACTGACAGCTATCTCTGTATACACACTTACACAGAGAATGCTATCACTGATAATACCTCCCCTGTGTATAGCTATCAGTGACTGACAGCTATCTCTGTATACACACTTACACAGAGAATGCTATCACTGATAATACCTCCCCTGTGTACAGCTATCAGTGACTGACAGCTATCTCTGTATACACACTTACACAGAGAATGCTATCACTGATAACACCTCCCCTGTGTACAGCTATCAGAGACTGACTGCTATCTCTGTATACACACTTACACAGAGAATGCTATATTACCCTATACTACTGTGAGCGCAGCTGCCTTCTCAAACAGCTGATCAGCGGGGGTCCTGGGTGTCGGACCCCTACCAATCAGATACTAATGACCTGGATAGGTTATCACTATAAACGTCTCGGAAAACCCCTTTAAGTTAGAACAAGCAGAGATATGTTTATAAATTACAAGTTTTACCAAATCTTTCCCTACAAAACTATATATCGATCTGCTCAGCCCCTCCTGCTCTATAACATGGTGTCTGCAGATTGCACGGCATTTTGAAGTGACAGGTCCTCTGTAAATATATTAATTCATATTTTGCAATGATTCCAGTGTCTGCATTGCTATAGACATTAAACTACCTAGGAGCCGTTCTTACATGTTTGCAGAAGCTTGTCTATTCAGCAGGTGTCCTCCAAACACTGCAATCCTTCATGTTTCAACAAACACGGTGTGTGCCCAAAATGTGCCTATAGACAATTTCCTTGAAAAATGCAGCCCTCTTATTGCAATCTGGATTCACCGTCCCTGTGTGTCATGGTTTTGTTGTTCCTAGTAACATTATTAAACTATCAGTCATAGAAACAGACAATGATAGATATATCAGAAGTACTCCACAGAGAGACAGCGTACAGTACACTGACTACCGCTAAATTACAACTCCCATCATCTTACTATTTCCTTTGGGTTTCATCAAGGTGCCAAAAACCAAAAAAGTTTAATAAACAAATGCATTTTACATAGGAACAGCACTTAAATATAAAGTATCTACATATCTTATTCTTCTTTGTTAACTTATCACATCTAAATAGAAACCATACGTAAAACAAGATTGATCCAGAACATTTATAATATAACAATGGGGTTTCATCAGCCCCAAAATCCTCATATAAAACTGCATGTTAATACATGCAGATTTACATAAAAGTTTCCCCCCTGTTCTACTGTCGATCAACCCTCACAGACATGACATTATTCACCTTTCTGACCCTGCCTAATTTTGCAAATCTGACATTACTGTACACGCCGCAAAATTATGTGTAGAAAATCCACACAAAAAAACGCAGATCTTATACTTCCATTGGACAGAGTGAAAGCCTCACCAGAAAAACGTCGCAACAACTGACATGATGCAGATTTTAGTGCCGCTGATGTCATCGGGCTCGCTGTTAGGTGGAGGCCGCTGCCTAGCTCACTCATGAGAGGCCAGGGTATGTCACCGCATCTAAAGAAAATTCCCTTGCCCTGCGCAATTCAGCAAAGACAAGGAGGAGCATCGGGACCATAAAAAGCTCCAATGCTCCACTCACTTATAGTAAATGAGTGCAGATCAGGTTGTGTCCGGGTTCAGCTCTGAAGTCGGACAACCCCTTTAAGACAAATAATGATAACCCACAAAATAGTTATTAATTAGTATTCACCATATGCCTACTTTAGGTTGGCATTGTTTTGTAAATGTATTTTTATATTTTTATGACGTTAGAACATTTTGAATCTTAGTAACAAAGTGAAGAATTTTTCTACAAATATGCCATTTCAGTGCTGGTTTTTACTTTATGGATTGTGCACATTGTATGCCAGGGTGAAAAGTAAGCCCTCCTATTATTATGCTGTTTCCTTCAAGGTCCAATGTGGTAATTTATACCGATTGTGCTGATAACTGTAGAGGTTTTGGGGTGAAATAATAAATTGAATCCTGGAGAAGTGACCCCCTTTTGGAAAATTCGGCTGCTCAGTGTATTAACCCCTTCAGAATCCTGCCATTTTTCACCTTAAGGACCAGGCCATTTTTTGCAAATTTGACCAGTGTCACTTTATGTGGTGATAACGTTAAAACGCTTTTACTTATCCAGGCCATTCCGAGAATGTTTTCTCGTCACATATTGTACTTCATGACAGTGGTAAATTTGAGTCAAAATATTTCATTTTATATTTATAAAAAAATACCAAATTTACAAAAAATTGGGAAGAATTCGAAATTTTTTAAACCTCAATTTCTCTGCTTTTAAAACAGATAGTGATTAGAGATGAGCGAACTTTAAAAAAAAGTTCGGCGTTCGGGTTGTGGTAATTTGATCCCGTGCTGAGCCACGCCCCCTGCACTGATCACATGACAGTGACGTCACCCCAGGTCCTTCGGCTGTTCAACAGTTCGGGTTGGTGGAAGCCGCCCCTTATAGATTCCATATGCCGCGATAGTCCGCGGTAGTGGAATCCATAGCGGGATGCGGCGATTACCACAACCCGAACGCCGAACTTTTTTTTAAAGTTCGCTCGTCTCTAATAGTGATACCTCCTAAAATAGTTATTACATTACATTTCCCATATGTCTACTTCATGTTTGGATAATTTTGTAAATTACATTTTTTTTGGGGGGGACGTTAGACGGCTTAGAAATTTAGAAGCAAATCTTAAAATTTTTCAAAACCCACTTTTTAAGGACCAGTTCAGGTCTGAAGTCATTTTGTGTGGCCTACCTAATAGAAACCACCCATAAATAACTAAATTTTAGAAACTAAACCCCTCAAGGTATTCAAAACTGATTTTACAAACTTTCTTAACCCTTGTGTTCCACAAGAATTAGGCTAGGTTCACACAACAACATTTGTCGCACTGCAACATTTGTTGCGTGACATTTTGTCGCACTATTGTCGCGCGACAATTTTTATAATGGGAGTCTATGGTGTCGCATTGCGACATGCTGCGACTGCGACGCGACAGTCGCAGAAAAACCCATCTTGAATGGATTTTTTACGCGTCGCAGCATGTTGACACCATAGACTCCCATTATAAAAATTGGCGCGCGACAATAGTGCGACTTTTTGTCGCGCTGTGAACCTAGCCTTAAAGGAGAATGTAGATGAAATTTCACTTTTTTGGCAGATTTTCCATTTTAATCCACTTTTTCCAGTGACAAAGCAAGGGTTAACGGCCAAACAAAACTCATTATTTATTGGCCTGATTCTGTCGTTTAGAGAAACACCCCATATGTGGTCGTAAACTGCTGTACGGGCACACGGCAGGGCGCAGAAGGAAAGGAACGCCATATGGTTTTTGGAAGGCAGATTTCACTGGGATAATTTTAAGTTGCCATGTCACATTTGAAGACCCCCTGATGCGACAATACCAAATATGACTACTTATTTGGGTTCTTTGTTTCAGTTTTACATAATAAAACATTTTTGAAAAAAGATTTTTTTGTGTCTCCATATTCTGAAAGCCATAGTATTTTTTATATTTTTTGGGCGACTGTCTTATGTAGGGGCTCATTTATTTCAGTATGAGATGACAGCTTGATTGGTACTATTTTAGGGTGCATATGACTTTTTGATCACTTGGTATTACACTTTTTGTTATGTAAGGTGACAAAAAATTGCTTTTTTGACACACTTTTTATTTTTTACGGTGTTCATCTGAGGGGTTAGATCATGTGATGTTTTTATACGGCAGGTTTTTATGGACGCGGTGATACCTAATACGTATACTTTTTTATTTATTTAAGTTTTACACAATAACAGCATTTTTTAAACAGAAAAAATAATGTTTTAGTTTCTTCATAGTCTGAGAGCCATAGTTTTTTTATTTTTTGGGCAATTGTCTTAGGTAGGGGCTAATTTTTTGCGGGATGAGGTGACAGTTAGATTGGTACTATTTTGGGGGGCATACGCAGGGGTGTAACGATCGCGACAGGGACCTTGTTCTGAATCCAGTGGACATCACACCGACGCCAGCGACACCCTGGATAAGGTAGGACCAGATTTTATTAGGACTGGGTGAGTGTAGCCATGCACTGGGCTTAGGGCTCTTTAACACGAGCGGATCCTGTGTGGGTAATCCGCTGCGTGAAAGTTAGCCAAGCCCCGTTCCGGACAGCAGAGACACAGAGCAATAACATGATTGATAATGCCTCTCTCTGACCTTTTTACTGCAAAATCACGGTGACAACTTTATCTTATAGTAAAAAAGATCACAGAGAGGCAAAGAGCATTATCATTAAGGTTAATGCTCTGTGTCTCTGCTGTCCGGAACGGGGCTTGGCTAACTTTCACGCAGCGGATTACCTGCTCGTGTGAAAGAGCCCTTAGTCTAAAGAAAAGTTTGCACAGGGGCCCATAGCGCTCTAGTTACGCCACTGGGCATACGCCTTTTTGATTGCTTGGTGTTGCACTTTTAGCGATGTAAGGTGACAAAAAAAGTTTTTTTAGCACAGTTTTTATTTCTATTTTTTTGACAGTTAACCTGAGGGGTTAGGTCATGTAATATTTTTATAGAGTTGGTCGATACGGACTCGGCAAAACCTAATATGTCTACTTTTCTTTTTTTCCCTATTTTTTAATTTATGTTTAACTTTATTTTTTGTCCCAGTCTGGGACTTCAACTTTTGGGGGTCTGTTCCCCTTTACAATGTATGACAATACTTCTACATTGTAATGCATTGGCTGTAAGTGTATTACACACTGTAATACACTTACAGCCTTCCTGCCTGTGAGATCCAGGGGGCTGGATCTCACAGGCTGTCACGGAAGGCAGCCACAATGCCTAAGGAAGGCATCGGGCTGCCTTTTCTGCCATGGGGTCTCCGTCACAGCAGCGTGGGGACCCGATGGCCACCGTGTAACCGGCACGTGCCGCGGTCAGCGCTGACCGTGGCAGTGCAAGGGTTAATGCACCAGCATCGCTGTTTTCACTGATGCATACAGCAGGGGTCCGGCTATCAGTGACTGCAGGACCCCTGCCTCTGATCGGGCGGGCACAGCTCCTGCACCCGCCCAAACAGCCCGCCGTACATGTACAGCGCTGGTCCTTAAGTCACGTCCACCAGCACCGTACATGTACGGCGCGGGTTCTTAAGGGGTTAAGGAGCAGGGTGAGTATTTTGACGCCAAATGAATTTTGCAGAAATAAGTCAATAGGGGACCGTGCAAAATGAAAAGTGAAAGTTTTCATAGAGATATGATATTACAGTGCCCAATATGTTGAGCCCAGCTTGTGCCGTCTACACACCGCACCCTTTAAATTGTTAGGAGGGTTCTACTAGATACAGAGCTTTGTGAGCGCTTATTTTTAGCTTGATGAGTCACCATTATTGTTGGTTCTATTTTTCAGTGCATACAAGCTTTTGAGGACTTTTTATTTAACTTTTTGGGATGCAGGAGAAAGAAAAGGCGGCAATGCTGCCATTGCTTTTTGGGTTTTGTTACTGCATCGTACACCAGGAGAAATGAAATATTAACTTTATTCTGCTGGTCAGTACAATTACAGAGATCCCAATTTTATATGTTTTTTTTTTTTTAAAGTATTACTATGTTTACACATAGCATTTTTGGAAACAAAAACATTTTTGTGCTGTCATTTTCTGAGAGCAATATTTTTCTCTGCTGACTGTCTTCTCTGGAGGCTTGTTTTTTGAGGGATGAAGTCATGTTTTCATTGGTACCATTTTGGGGTACATAAGGCTTTCTTGATTGCTATATATTATGCATTTTGTGAGACGAGGTCACCAATAGATGTTCCGGCATCGTTTTAATCATGTGATATTTTTACAATACCTAATATGCATATTTTTTATTTGCTTTAAATTTGTCATTTTGTCAATATTAAATGGCTTTGTAAGGGAAAAAGGATGTTTTTTTTTTTTTACTTGAAACTTTATGTGCCCACTCGATCAGAACTAAGTACATGTACGGTGCATGTTAAGAACTCACTTCCCAATGTGCTCTTACCAGAAACAGTATAGCTCCTATTAACTGCTATGGGAGTTATGGAAACAGCGGGGCACAGCCCACTCTGGCCGCTTCTTACTGACATTATCCCATCTCAGCCATGGGGAAAAAATATTTTAAGGGCATCTGTCAGCAGATTTGTACCTATGAACCTGGCTGACCTGTTACATGTGCACTTCACAGCTGATGGTATCTCTGTTGGTCCCATGTTCATATGTGCTCACATTGCTGAAAAAAATGTTTTAATATATGCAAATGAGCCTCCAGGAGCAATGGGGGCGTTGCTGTTACACCTAGAGGTTCTGCTCTATTGCAGCTGCCACACCCACTCCACTTTGATTGACAGGGCCAGACGTGATGACTTTTACATTGTCTGGCAGGTAACAAAGGCAGCAAGTATGGGGGATCAATGTTCCTGTATCCACGCTTGGAGAGAAAAGAAATATTTTTGGAGCACGCTTTCTTCACCTGTGTAATGAATCACCGGTACACATCCACTGTGGTAGCAGTCATCTCACTCCCAATTTGGATCTCCAACTCATTAGAGCAGGCATGTCCAAACTCTGGCCCTCCAGGTGTTGCAGAACTACAACTCCCATCATGCCCTTCTGTAGGTTGATAGCTGTAGGTTGTCCAGGAATGATGGGAGTTGTAGTTTTGCAACATCTGGAGGGCCAGAGTTTGGGCATGCCTGCATTAGAGAAAAGAAAATACCTCTAAAGCATATCCATATACATACTTAATCCTATTTACATGGTGATCATAAAACCTCATGTGACCATCCATAGGAGGTAAACATTTTCTGGTATTTTCGTCCTTATGCCTCAGGCAAAACCTCGGTCGGGTGAACTAGTGTTGTTTTACATGCAATATTAGGACTGCAATTTTGTAAGTAGATAAAAACGATTTAATGTGATTTTGGCAGTACTTCACCACTGGAGGGTTTTTTAGATTTTTTTTTTAGTTTTTAGTTGAGAAGCATGAGTGGCATAAGGAAGAAAATGCCAGATCCAGAAAATGTACACTTCATTTGGATGGTCATATGTGGTTTTACAATCACAGTAAATAGTATTACGTTTGTGTCTGGAAAGCAGTGCTCAACTATCGGAGGTTTTTTCTTTTCTCTTATGAGTTTGTGGTCCAAATAAGGAGTGAGAGGACTTCTACCGTAGTGAATGTGTACTAGTGATTGATTACACAGGTGAGGAAAGTATGCTCCAAAAACATTGCTATTTCCTCCAAAAAGACCACCAAGGATAGGGGAACATTGGCTTTGCGATTTTGCGGAGTGGACCTACCCACTGGAGATCCAGCAGCACTCACAGACTGAAGGCCTTCACTCCAGAATTCTGGTTTCAAAAAGTCGCGAAAAACAGGGCTTTTGTGACTTTTTGCATTTTTTTCACCACTTGCTCCAGTTTTTTTTAATGTGGGTGGAAAAGTTGGTGTGGTTATCTATGTTAATGAGTTTCACTCCAGATTCAAGAGAGTCGCAACCGCACTCCAGGAGGAGGGTGGGGTAGAAAAACTGGAGTAGCTCTCTAGACAAAATTGTTAGGTCTAAGGATAAGACAAATGTATCAAGTAACATGAGACTGTAGATAAATGTGGCACAAAGTACTCCAACGCAGACTTCAAATTTTCCCCTCATGATAAATTCTCAAGGACTTTATTTGGGATCCTTTCATTTACAAATATTATGGGTGTCATTTTTTATACTGAAATAGGCCTATGTAAGGCGCAAAATGGTCTAAATGTAAGCCAGCTCAGAAGCGGTCTTACATTTAGACTGGTGCTGGATACGCCGAAGTTATTGAGAGGCTGGCGCCTTTTCATAACTTCGGCGGATCCACCACCAGCTATGGGTCCTAATAAATGATCCCCCATATATTTAGGGCGGAGGACAAGTCTTATTCCAGATAGATTATAAAAAATACCCGCTTAGGTCTATGCATGAGTTCTGGAACCTAAATAACCTCATGTTTGAGAATCTAAACCTTTTAATTGTAATGCGATAAGAGAAAGGTTAGAGCGAGGGGGTCTGTGTGTGCTGTTCCCTCCCCATCTTGCTACTCTGGGGGTAAGAGGGTAGCATTCAAAGAGAACAATTATTCTAAAAAGGGTTAAAAAAAATAAAAGAAAAATGAAAATCCTGGAATTCTCAAGTCCTCAGAACAGGAGATGAAATTTTCTATTGATGTATATTCCATCTCCCCGTGCTTAACTCAGCCGTGCTGTAATCAGAGCTGCAACATGTCTGCAGCATTTCCTATTGCTACCTGCTGTGCCCTGCCTCACAGTTCTCAGCAAAATGTATTTCAGAATCCTTAAAGAACAGCACTGGATAAACATGGCTGCCATCCACACATTCCGTGTTGAGCTGAAGCAAATTTGTCACATAAGGCAGCGTCCGTTTCCGCTTCAAGAAGCAAACCTGCCATTTCGTCTTATCACTGGGCATCTAGGTATGTGCTTATTTCTTCTGAGAACACGCTGTGCCGCTATAGCACACTCAGTTGTGACTCCAGTATATTAATGAAATTGTAATGGAAAAAGGAAATTGCATACAACTGGTAATATCGCCCCGACATATACATCATTTTTGTTATGTTTTGTCACAGAATCTTAAATTTTTTCCCCTATCTTAACTTCCACAAACACAAATGACAGATTTCTCTCCATATTCTCAGCAATGACATTTGCCGTAAATTTAATTTATAATAGTGTACCAAGTATCCAGTGCCGCACTGTCATTGAGATTATTGAAATGATAGTTGTGCGAGATGATCTATCAGTCCAAACTGCAGGACTTGGACCAATCTCGTCTATATTAAAATTACCTGCGCTGTGAGAAAGCCATAACTCTTCCGCCTTCTCTTACAAGTTTGCCTTCTGTTTTGAGTTTGGTGAATAATTGCATTCTGCTGATCAAAAACAAATTCTAATGTACTCCGCACACGGTCATTGATCACTGGAAGCGTTAATATCCAATAAAAAATATGTGCACGCTTCCAACTAACACTGACATCTTTATAATAAAATCCCGTGCTCTCGGCCACTGGGTTTTTATGCTAAGATCACAATTTACTAAAGTGCAATGTGAAAACCCTGCAATTAGATTCTATTACATTTCCAGGCCTCAGTTCCTCACTTTTGAAATGATTTATGTGCAGGCTGCAACTTTAATGTAATTTTCGTAGAGATGAGTAACTGGAGCGGTGGAATACTGTGTTCTTCCCTAAGAAAAGCAGAATGCTTAATTCTATAATATTATCTATAGACAGTGCATTAAATGAGGTGCCGGACTGGATTTTCTTGGCTATTAGATGCTCTTCATGTCCAATCAAATGCAGGGTTTTATGACCTGTGGGCTCCTCATCTTGCATTCTTAAAGAAGCACTCTGTTTGTTTTTGTTTTGCCCCGCTTGAATACTATATAAGAGAGAGCAATCACCGAGCTTTAGCGGTGTTCACAACTTCGGCATGCCTGACCCGGCGTAAAAGCCATCTGTCAGCGGCCAGATAAAAGTTGCTACATGCAGCAGTGTTTTTCTGTCTGGAACCTGGCATTTATGCTCGGTAAGCGGCGGGATCACTGGCAGATCCTATTATAGTCAATAGGGATCAGGTGAACTCAGGTGATGCCGGATCCGGTGAACTCCGGCTGGCAGGGGCAGATTGGGAATTAAGAGTGGTCCTGGAAAAAACCTAAAAGTGGCCCCCTGTTGTATGCGGATGCAAATTGACAGAACGTGGGACAACAGAGGTAGGCAGGGCCAACAATACGTAGCGCAGAACAAAATACCGCCCAATAGAACCAAATACCACAGTGCAGAACAAAATACTGTCTCTGGGAAACCAAGTACCACTGTGCGACACAATATACTGCTGCCCTGCGCCATCGTCCTGATGAAATCAATACAGATGAATTCAGGGGGCACCTGTAGCTGCCAGTCAGGCGGATGATGCTCCTACATTAATTAATGCTGACAGCATCAGGTTTTGATGTACCGGACTGGTGGTAAACAATACATCCCAGAACTGTAAGGTTTAGGCTGCATGCACACGACCGTATGTGTTTTGCGGTCCGCAAAAAAAATGCATGCCATACGTTTTTTTGCAGATCCATTGTAGCAATGCCTAAAACGGATAAGAATAGGACATGTTCTATTTTTTTTGCGGGGCTACGGAACGGACATACTGATGCGGACAGCACACGGTGTGCTGTCTGCATTTTTTGCAGACCTATTGAAATGAATGGGTCCGCATTATATAAGCAAAAAAAAAACACGGAACGGACACGGAAACAAACAACGTTCGTGTGCATGTAGCCTTATATTGCATTATAAATCAATATAATGCTATGCAACCCTATTAGTGCTGGGTGGGTGCTTTTACTGACACACGCTGCGAGTCCAATGCGTGGAATTTGATCAAGTGAAAGCGGCCTAAGGATTACTACTCATTCCTTTGAAGCCGACATTGAGGCTCTTGTAGGATTGTTTAGAGAGACTGGGTTGTGGTCCACTTTAAAGATGATGTGTGTGAATTGGCCAGTCAGAGTGGGGGTCACATGGGGCAATGGAGGCTGGCAATAAAGCTTATAATTCTATGATATAGCGGCTGGTAAGCTCAATCATTACTAGGTCTAATGTAGTACTAAAATAGGGGACAACAATAAAAAAAAAAAAAAAAAAAAAAGAGTGCTTCTTTAACGGAACATTTTAAAGGGTTTCTGTCACCAGATTTGGGCATCATAAGCTGTCTGACATTAGTTATGTGCCAATGTCAGACCATCCTAATAATGTTACTCATATGCCCCTCTGACCTTTTATAAGGCTAAAAAAGGTCTTTATATTATATGCAAATTAGCCTCTAGAAGCAGGGAGGGCATTGCCCCTGCTCCTAGAGGCTCCGTGTTCCCACCTGTGGCCACGCCCCTCTTCTTGTGATTGACAGGCCAGGCAGCGCAGCTCTCCTGCCTCCAGCACCGTCTGCCTTCCGAAATCCCGCTCCTGCGCCGTCCGCTTGTGTAAGGCGTGGCCGCAGGTGGGAACACGGACCATCTAGAAGCAGGGAGGGCGTTGCCCTAGAGGCTAATTTTTCATATAATATAAAGACTTTTTTAGCCTTATAAAAGGTCAGAGGGGCATATGAGTAACATTATTAGGATGGTCTGACATTGGCACATAGCTAATGTCAGACAGCTTATGATGCCCAAATCTGGTGACAGAAACCCTTTAAGCTACTTTATCTAGCTGCTGATGTTTTTCTATTTTACATATATTACTAACTTACCACCAGTGTTCCATGAGTCTAATTTGTTCCACCATAACTCCGTTGCGTCCATATATTGAGAACCTTTTCTTTATAGGAACCTGGTCATGTGACCTCAAGTATGACACCCTGCTCTAATGTATAAACAGGAACTCAGTCTCTCCCCTGTGGCTGACTTCCTGTGAACTACAGGATTACATGATCACATCCCTCCTGGTAGCTCTCAGGCCCCTCTCCACCATCCATCTTCCTCTGCATATCCCTGCATTCTGTAGACGTCTCCCCTATGTAAAGCACCAGGAGTACAGATATACAGGTGAGTGTATGCAGCTCCCAAGAGCTATGAAAAGGCAGCTATACATTGGTCACCACTTCTTAATCTTTAGGGTGGAGAATCTCCTTACTAACAATACTTATAAAAGATTCTGCCTCTCTACAGTCCCCTCTTAAGACAATATTAGCAGCTTCCTCTATACAGTCCTGCTTGGACTTTCATTATGTCCCGACACACGCATAATTAGCCCCTTAGTTACCAGACAGTTTTGGGCCTTAAAGGGGCTATCCAATATAAATACCCCCCCCCTCCCCAATGCCGGCCCCCTCCAGACACGATACTTACCCGGTCCCTGGCACCCACGTCCCTCAGGATCCCTGCTCGGCCCCACTATCTTCCTGTCGCGCAGATCAAGGCATCCGGCGATGGAGGTAGCAGCCAATAGCAGGGCGCAAAGGTGAGGAGCCCCTCCTAGCTTCACGCATCAGTAGCCATGCAGGGATGAAGAGAGATGCGGGTAAGTATTGGGGACCGGGTAAGTATTGTCTATACATTGTGTGTGTGGGTATATGTGTGGGGGGTTGCATTTCGAGTATCGGATAACCTCTTTAATGACCTTCTACGGAAGACTTTGAGATCCAGGTCGTCAGCATACAAGCTAACGTTATATGTATTACAATACAGGTTGTATTGTAATACATTGCAGAGGGGTTCAGACCCCAGAAGTTGAAGTCCCAGAGTGGGACAAAAAAAAAAAGTAAAAAAAAAAGTGTTTTTCATAATAAAATAAAAATAAAGTTTCAAGTAAAAAAAAAAATATTCAATTACCCCAAATAAAACACATAAAATTGTAAATAAATAGAAAAAACCAGACATAATGGGCATTGCCACATTCGTAACGACTGGCTCTATAAAAATATCACAAGATTCACCCCCTCACCTGAACAACGTTTAAAAAATAAAATAAGCTTTAACTAAAATAACTTTGCTGAAAAGAATATTTTTTTTGTCACCTTACATCACAAAAAGTGCAACACCAAGTGATCAAAAAGGCGTATGCCCCCCAAGTCATTACCAATCAAACCATCACCTCATCCCGCAAAAAATGAGCCCCTATATAAACCAAAACAAAAAAAAAATAATAATACTATGGCTCTTAAAATATGGAGACAATAAAACATGATTTTTTTTTTGTTGCATCACTTTTAACACAATAATGTTAAAAGTGAAAAAAATGAAAAAGTATACATACTAGGTATTACCACGTCCGTAACGAACTGCTGTATAAAAATATCACATGACCTAACCCCTCGGATGAACACCATAAAAAAAAACTGTCAAAAAAGCCATTTTTTTGTCACCTTACATCACAAAAAGTGTAATACCAAGCGATCAAAAAGTCACACATGCAAGAAAATAGTACCCATTAAACCGTTATCTCATGACTTTCTTTCAAAAATGCTGTTATTGTGTAAAACTTAAATTAAAAAAAGTTTACATATTGGGTATTGCCGGGTCAGTAACAAACTGCTGTATAAAAATATCACATGATCTAACCCCTCAGGTAAAGACCGTAAAAAATATTAATAAAAACGGTGTAAAAAAAGCAATTTTTTGTCATCTTACATCAAAACAAGTGTGATACCAAGAGATCAAAAAGTCATATGCACCCTAAAAAAGTACCAATTAAACCGTCATCTCATACTGAAAAAAATGAGCCCTTACATAAGACAGTCGCCCCCAAAAAAATAAAAAACTATGGCTTTCAGAAAATGGAGACACTCAAAAATGCTTTACTATGTAAAACTAAAACAAACAAGCAAAATAAGTAGTCATATTTGGTATTGTCGTGTCCATAACCACCTGCTCTATAAAAATAAACAACTTAACATTATCCCAGTGAAATCTGCCCGCCAAAAACCACATGGCGCTCCTTTCCTTCTGCGCCCTGCCGTGTGCCCGTACAGTAGTTTATGATGACAAATAGGGTGTTTCTGTAAACGACAGAATCAAGGTAATAAAATTTGAGTTTTGTTTGGCTGTTAACCCTTGCTTTGTTAGCGGAAAAAAATGGATTTTTATGGAAAATCTGCCAAAAAAGCAAAATTCTGAAATTTCATATAAATTTACCTTTAATTCCTTAACAACGTTTGTAAAATCAGTTTTGAATACCTTGGGGGGTGTAGTTTCTAAAATGGGGACATTTATGGGTGGTTCCTATAATGTAAGCCCCACAAAGAGACTTCAGACCTGAACTGGTCCTTAAAAATTGGGTTTTGGAAAAGATTTGCTTCTAAATTTCTAAGCCTTCTAACGTCCCAAAAAAAGAAAATGTAATTTACAAAATGATCCAAACATGAAGTAGTCATATGGGAAATGTAAAGTAATAATTATTTTAGGAGGTATCACAATCTGGAGTACAGATAAACAGGTGAGTGTATGCAGCTCCCAAGAGCTATGAAAAGGCAGCTATACATTGGTCACCACTTCTTAATCTTTAGGGTGGAGAATCTCCTTACTAACAATACTTATAAAAGATTCTGCCTCTCTACAGTCCCTTCTTAAGACAATATTAGCAGCTTCCTCTATACAGTCCTGCTTGGACTCTCAATATGGCCCAACACATGAATAATTAGCCCCTTAGTGACCAGTTTTGGGCCTTAAAGGGGCTATCCAATAGTATAAATATCCCCCCCAATGCCCGGCCCCCTCCAGACACGATACTTACGCGGTCCCTGGCACCCACGTCCCTCAGGATCCCTGCACGGCCCTACATCTCCCTGTCGCGCAGATCAAAGCATCCGGCGATGGAGGGAGCAGCCAATAGCAGGGTGCAAAGGTGAGAAGCCCCTCCTAGGTACATGCATCAGCAGCCATGCAGGGATGAAGAGGGATGCGGGTTCTGGGGACCAGGTAAGTATTCTCTATACATTGTGTGTGTGTGTGTGTGGGGGGGAGGGGGGGGGGGTTTGACTATTAGATAACCTCTTTAATGACCAGGAAGTTGTTTCATCGTTGCTTTCTAAGAGCTATAACTTTTTTTCCATATATGTAGCCGTATGAGGGCTTGTTTTTTTTTTGGGGACAAGTTGTAGTTTTTAACCCTTTAAGAACCCCCGCCGTACATGTACGCCGCTGTATTAACCTGTTGTATGCCGCGGTCAAAGCTGACCGCAGCATGCAGACGGTTTGCGGAGGGTACGGGTGCCCTCCACATCTCCATGGGGTCCCCGCGCTGCAGGGGCGGGGACCCGATGGCAGAAAAAGGCAAGCCCGATGCCTTCCATAGGCATCAGGGCTTGCCTTCTACGGAAGCCTGTGAGATTGTGAGATCCAGGCCTTAGGCTGGGTCTCACAGGCAGGCTGTCAGCATACAAGCTGACATTAAATGTATTACAATAGAGGTTGTATTGTAATACATTGCAGAGGGGTTCAGACCCCAGAAGTTGAAGTCCCAGAGTGGGACAAAAAAAAAAAAAGTTCAAAAAGTGTTTTTCATAATAAAGTGTTTTTCATAATAAAAAAAAATTAAGTTTCAAGTAACAAAAAAAAAAAATTAAATTGCCCCAAATAAAACACATAAAATTGGTGGCATATTTTGACTCAAATTTACCACTGTCATGAAGTACAATATTGGACGAGAAAACAATCTCATCTGGCCTGGATAAGTAAAAGCATTTTAAAGGTATCACCACATAAAGTGACACGTCAGATTTGCAAAAAATGGCCTGGTCCTTAGGGGAAAAATGGCAGGGTCCTCAAAAGGTTAATGGTGCCATTTTAGTGTACACATAACTTACCTGATTAACTTTTATTAACTACTTTTGCAAAATAAAAACTCCTTTCTTTTTTTTCAAAAAAAAAGAAATGTTTTAATGTTTTTGGATATACCAATAACTTTTTTATTTTTCTTAATACAGAGCTGTGTAAGGGCTTGAATTTTGCAGGATGACTAGTAGTTTTCATTGGCATCATTTTGGGGTACATAACACTTTCTGATTGGTTTTTAATCGGTTGTTTGGTGGCGACTAAGCAAAAAGCAGCAATTCTGGCATTTTTGGGTTGTTATTTTGTACGGTGTCCACAGTACAGGATTCATTATATGATTATTGTGAAGTATGGGTCATTATGGATGCAGTAATACCAAACATGTGGAGCTTTTATTTTTGCTGTTTTTTTTCCATTGAAAAGTGTTATTTCAATGGGAAAAAGGTTATTTTTTAAGTTGGATTTAAAAAAAAAATGTATACCTTTTTGGGGCCTTTTTTAAAAAATATTTAATAGTCCCACAAGGGCACTATAATAGGCGATATTTTGATTGCTTCTAAAATACATTGCACTATTCCAGTGAGGAGCAGCCTGATAGAAAATGCTGGCTGCAGGCCTGAGGCCCAAACTAGGTCCCGGCTTGCCCAGAGGGCCCCATACCCTGTGGAGCCACCCTGAAATGGACAGAGCAGCTGGTCAGAAATGCATGCTGCCACTCCATTCATTTCTATAATAGCGCTGTACTTGCTCCTGAGCCACTGGTTCCATGGTCACCCATGTGGTGACAACAATGAGACTGATATGTCACCACTGTGGCCAGCATTTGGTCATACAGGACAACATATCAAGACTGTTTACAAAAGCTGTAAAGGAATCAGTGAGGAAATGTGAGTACACAAATTGTTGTTGTTTTTTTTGCTGTTTTCACTCATATTCACTGTATTTAGCATGGTGATGGTTTTGGAATGTGCTCCACACCCTTGGTCCATGAATTTTAGCATACTAGCTGTCATATGAACATTCTGGTTACAGGCAGTGAGTGTAGACCAGGGCGTTATCCTGGAAGTCCCCTGGTATTCACTCTTTAACCCCTAGACTTCTCTGTGGGGGAGCTACCAGACCACTACCTCTTGAGATAGTTGTGGTGGTTAGTATATGAGTAGCCTGGAGACAGGCCAAGGTCAGGACAGGCATTGTACAAGTGTATACATGAGACAAGTCAGAGGTTAGGGCAGGCAACAATAAAACAATACAAGAAACAGGCTAAAGTCAGGGCAGGCAGCTACAAGTTGGTAGTCATGTTTGAATACGGTACACGGGTAGTCAGACAGAGAATACATCTTTACTGACTACAGGAGATTAGGAAACCTAAAGCTCAGGCACAGTCCCAGTGGGGAAGGTGCCCTACATACCCTGGGCCAACATTTGGATGTGTGTGCTGGCCCTTTAAGAAGCTAAGAGTGAGCCCGCACGTGCCCTAAGGACAACGCAGGCCACAGCCTGCAGAAGACATTGACTGTGCCTGGGAGTGCTGGTGGCTGGAAGAGGGGCAGCCGGAGAAAGGAGACATTTTTTTAAACCCATAAATTGACCTATGGGGCGGGGGGTCGCTCTACCTACCCTTTAAATACCTTAAGTTTTAATTAAATCAATGTTCTGTAATTATTTATTTTATACGATTTGCTATTTTTTGCTCTTCTTTAGAAGATTTTGAATAGAAGGAAAGTGAATGGCTGAGGGGCTGCCTGCCTCATGTACAGTATATCACCAGCAGTAACAATAAAATGTATCTGCATTTCTGACTGTATTCTCTGTTATTAGCAATGCTCCGGGATGTTTTTACAATGAAATACAGCACGGATCAGACTATCAAATGAAATAAAAGCATGCGGGATACTTACTCTTGTGTTTCCAGCTGTTTTTTAAGTTCTGAAAGTAGCGCTCGCTGTTCAACACCATTTTCCTTTACAAACCAAAAAACATGAAATGAATTTAGGCATTAAGGCGTACAGATTCGACAAGGCTTTCCCTTTTTATTCCCCTAATTTTAGATTGAAAATATTACCATACCTTGAACAACAAGTCAATTCTTGCAATAATTAAAAAATAATAATTGTTATATCTATCTATCTATATAGCCTATATTATTTTACACAGCACAAAGAGAGAGAATGCTATGGAGCATTTTTGGTTACAAAGACAAATTGTAAGTGTAAAAAGAATCTCATTTTTCATTTCTAGTTAATGCAATGACACCACTCATGGGAAATAAACTGGTAAGGTGCTTATATTTTTGGAAGTTTGGGTTTTAAATGTTAGTTTAACGGGTATGAAAGCAATACGTGCACAATACATGTGCTGATAGACAAGGATAGTCTTACCTTTAATTGTTCATTCTCAGCTTTCATTTTCTCCATTTCTGATTTCAGTCTAGTAACCGCTGCAGACAACATCTCTTCTCTTTGTTGGAAGTTGCTGCAAAAAAACAAAAACAAATAATGTTATTCTTACATATTATCTGTATTTTGCACTTTAGTAAATTTTCGCATTTCCCGGAAAATAATTCTGCTGCATCTTTTCTATGACGTGACAACTGGGTGTTACCATTTACCTTTCAGTGGGGAGAGTCCTTATATAATCTGAACCCAACCGATTGACGTGGGGAATGTGTAAATTATGTAGTAAAATGTCAGGCTTGTTCTGTCAAAATTCTGCACCAAAATGGTCTTTTTCTTTTTTTTACCTAAAGATGACTTGCCACCCGTTCTCACATGTCTGTTTTAGTAAATACTTGTATTCTCCATAAAACAAATCTGGGGCATCTTCTCTTGTAACTCTGCATTGTTCTGATACTCTGTAATTTCTCCAAGAAACTTATGAATACATTGCCAACTGGGTATTACCATTTCCATTTGTAGGGCGGTCTGCCCCTAATGTCTGGCACTGAATTAGAAAAAAAAGGCAGCATCCCATAATTTGAAGAAAAATGGTGCTTTAATCCAAGAAAAGCAGTGCAAGAAAAAATGCAATGTTTCGGCTATACCATAGCCTTTCTTAAGCATGCTTTTTCTATTTTGGATTCAAGTGGCTTAGTTTCCCAAATCAGATTCCACCTTTTATTATCCACCGGAGCTGTGAAAAATCAGATTGGTTGTTATGGGCAATTAAGCCAGTTCTACTTTACACTAGTTTGATAAGTCTTCCCCATAGTTCTTAAAAAGGGTGCTGCAGAATTTTTAAAATATGGGGAATATAATTACTTAAGAAAACAGACATGTCAGGGGTGGTGACAGGTTTTCTTTAAACGGGCTGACCCATTCACAAAATGTATCTGGTAGATAGGTGATACATGCTTGATTACTGGGGGCCCAACTGCTGGGATCTGCACTGATTACAAGAACCCTGAGTCCCCTGTATACATACAGAATTAGTGTGTACGCATGACCCGTGCTCCATACATTCTTATGCTACTGCTGGAGAAGTCAAGTGCTGTACTCTGCATTCCTATAGCCAGTGAACTGGGTGTGCACTACTGCGCTATTCACATAGGGGGCTTAAGCCCCCCTCTTTTTGAGATCAGTGGAACCTCATGGATTATATATTTATCACCTATCCAGCCTTTGAACCACTATTTGGGCATATTAAATATGCACCCTCATGCAGTACCGCTATGTAGTATGACAGCTCTAAGTGTCCTCGAGTGCAACAGAATCCATCTTAAAAATAATACATTTGTAGAATACAATGTATTTTATTACATATGTATTGTACATACATTTGGGGTTGTATTAAAACGATTGGAAAAATGGGTCCAAGCTAAAACACATTAAAATAATAATGAAAAAAATAATATATATATATATATATATATATATATAAATAATTACATATATTACCTATTATATGAATTATGGGGGTTATTCATTAACATGAAATACGCCTATATTATGCGTATTTCAGACGCTGATTGCGGCACAACGGTCAGTGCAGGGGATTTCAAGACCAGTGGCGGTCTTGATACATCCCTCCTTTGTATTTAAAATGTTGGAAGCAACAAAAATTTTTTCTTTCTACAGATATAGACGCAAACTGTGATCTGCTCTGAAGCGTGAAAAGCAGTGGTCAATAAAGGGCAGAAATATCAGACCACGGGAGAAATTGTACACGGCGGGCAGCGGGGCACATATATTGTATATGTAGTCTTCTTTGTATTATTTGTATTTTCTACTTACTTCTGAAGCTCCCTATAAATCATGCACAAGGCCAAAGGATTTGTATATTAGAAACACAAAAGCTGGAAGCACTTCTCAGAATGAATAATTTATGACCCTTGTTCCTCCAGTCCTTGGAGCAGTCGTATTGTAACAATGGCATCTGTTTCTTTGTGTAAACTTTGGTCGCAGCTTTACATTTCTTACAAAACAGCAAAAGTTATGTAACAAACTTCCATGCCCTGCGTTTGCATTGTGTGCCCTGCCAGGTCCCAAAACCGATGTGACAGAGGGAGTTTAGCCATAATGAACTTTAATAAAAGCACTTAAGCGCAGGCAAAGCGCCTCCATAAAACCTGATGACATCATAATCTTTCCTGTTGTAAACTGCAGCGGTCCCCTTCTGAAACACGAAATATGAAACATTTATAGGAGTGGATGAAGTAGGACCTGTAAAATTCATCTTCTGAGTATTAACAGCTTATTCATTATTTGTTTCATGTTTTCCTAACATCCTGTTTCAATAGCCTATTACTTATATATTGTTCTTCAGCCAAATGGACTCGCCCATTCCTGCCAGCTGAGATAGCTTGATTTATAATCATACTATCCCTAAAATCCATATGTCTAGATGCGTCCTGTGAAAGTAGTTACGGGATGTTCGCTTATATACATCACGATGGGCTGAAGCCAGGAGAAAAGTAAATGAAATGTATAGTGACCTGGTTGTATTCACAGTATGGTGCAATCTATGAGGTTAGATGTGCACATACAACAATTCATTTACGTGGCACACTTTAACCACCCCACCTCCGACACAAATAGGCTTCAGCTTTACATTATTTGGGCATCTTACAGACGATTATTTTTAAACGGTCCAGCACTGAAGACAAATCCTTAAAGGGGTTTTCCAGGAATTAAATATAAGACCTATCCAACTGAAGAACAAAACCAGGAGTGGATTCAAAAGGAGAAATAGTATCCAAAAAGTATTTCACATTATTACAGCACCTGGATCTGAATACTTTTGTAATTGCATGAGTTAAGCCATATTCACATGTCAGAGTTTCACGGACATGTGCTGTACGTGTTCTCCACACATCCCGATTCATTTTAATGTGTGTACTCACACATCAGTGTTTTAGCACGGTCCGTGGGTACGTTATTTTTTTTTGTTAGTTTTTTTGCACGGAAGCATGCTCTATTTTTAAAATATTTTGAAAATTATTTTTCAGCTGTGCAGGGTCAGTGAAACACTGATGGGACACTAACAGAAAAAAACTGACACATGGACCACACACGGATCCTTAACGGACAGCTTCACGGATGCATCACTAACCACGGACATGTGAATGAGGCTTTATTCAGTTAAATCTACCTATATAGCACCACCTGCTTTTTGCTCTTTTTCTAATTTCTCTGCTCTGCTCACCGAGATAGAAGCACATGCTCCGCTCCATCCTTCAACTGCAGTAGAAAGGACATGCCCCGTGAGAAAGTGCACGTCCCCTAAGCTACCAGCTTGAAAGAAATCTAGCAGAACAACTGGAGCAATGAATGGGGAGATCACTGGATTTATGTGAGGTATAGAGCTGGTTCTAAGTTTGTTTAAAAGAGACTGTCATATTTCATGACATGGGAATTTGATTTTGTACATTAATTATGGGATAACCACTTTAACACTTTTTTTATCATCCGCTAATGAATTTGGCTTAGAAAAACTGCATAAAAAATCTGAACAACATTTGGAAGCGCGGATTTGTCGGGTCCGACTCCTGGGACCCCTTACTATAAACTGTTTGAAGGGGCCACAACACTTCAACAAGTGCTTTACTGTATACAAAGAAGAGCGCTGTACAGTCGTGGCCAAAAGTTTTGATAATTACATAAATATTGGAAATTGGAAAAGTTGCTGCTTAAGTTTTTATAATGTTATGAAGAGTGATCAGATGAATTGCATAGTCCTTCTTTGCCATGCAAATAACTTCATCCCAAAACAAACTTTCCACTGCATTTCATTGCTGTCATTAAAGGACCTGCTGAGATCATTTCAGTAATCGTCTTGTTAACTCAGGTGAGAATGTTGACGAGCACAAGGCTGGAGATCATAATGTCAGGCTGATTGGGTTAAAATGGCAGACTTGACATGTTAAAAGGAGGGTGATGCTTAAAATCATTGTTCTTCCATTGTTAACCATGGTGACCTGCAAAGAAACGTGTGCAGCCATCATTGCGTTGCATAAAAATGGCTTCACAGGCAAGGATATTGTGGCTACTAAGATTGCACCTCAATCAACAATTTATAGGATCATCAAGAACTTCAAGGAAAGAGGTTCAATTCTTGTTAAGAAGGCTTCAGGGCTTCCAGAAAGTCCAGCAAGCGCCAGGATCGTCTCCTAAGGAGGATTCAGCTGCGGGATCGAAGTGCCACCAGTGCAGAGCTTGCTCTGGAATGGCAGCAGGCAGGTGTGAACGCATCTGCACTCACAGTGAGGAGAAGACTTTTGGAAGATGGCCTGGTGTCAAGAAGGGCAGCAAAGAAGCCACTTCTCTCCAAAAAAAACCATCAGGGACAGATTGATCTTCTGCAGAAAGTATGGTGAATGGACTGCTGAGGACTGGGGCAAAGTCATATTGTCCGATGAAGACTCTTTCCGATTGTTTGGGGCATCTGGAAAAAGGCTTGTCCGGAGAAGAAAAGGTGAGCGCTACCATCAGTCCTGTGTCATGCCAACAGTAAAGCATCCTGAGACCATTTATGTGTGGGGTTGCTTCTCATCCAAGGGAGTGGGCTCACTCACAATTTTGCCCAAAAACACAGCCATGAATAAAGAATGGTATCAAAACACCCTCCAACAGCAACTTCTTACAACAATCCAACAACAGTTTGGTGAAGAACAATGCATTTTCCAGCACGATGGGGCACCATGCCATGAGGCAAAAGTGATAACTAAGTTTTTCGGGGACCAAAACGTTGAAATTTTGGGTCCATGGCCTGGAAACTCCCCAGATCTTAATCCCATTGAGAACTTGTGGTCAATCCTCAAGAGGCGGGTGGACAAACAAAAACCCACTAATTCTGACAGACTCCAAGAAATAATTATGAAAGAATGGGTTGCTATTAGTCAGAAATTGGCCCAGAAGTTGATTGAGAGCATGCCCAGTCGAATTGCAGAGGTCCTGAAAAAGAAGGGCCAACACTGCAAATACTGACTCTTTGCATAAATGTCATGTAATTGTCGATAAAAGCCTTTGAAACGTATGAAGTGCGTGTAATTATATTTCACTACATCACAGAAACAACTGAAACAAAGATCTAAAAGCAGTTTAGCAGCAAACTTTGTGAAAACTAATATTTGTGTCATTCTCAAAACTTTTGGCCACGACTGTACATTGTATATTGGCTGTGCTCGGTATACCATCTCAGTGCTATTCATATGAATACCACTGAGCTGCACAAAAGCCAAGGAAAAAACCACAGTGCTTGGTCGAGTGCTGTGGCCCTTTCCTACAGCTGATCATGGAGATCTCCCACCGATCAAATCCTGAGGATAGGTCATCGATATTTAACTCCTGGAAAACCTTGTTAATGGGATTGTCCCATCAGGTCAATGTCTTTCTAAATGTTCTGTTGGGGCATATGAACATCATGAAGGGGGCTCCTCACCTGTTCTGTGGGCCAGAGTGGAGAGCTATTAAGAGTTGCTCTTACAGATTAGGCTCACCAATGAATACCAACACGTCCCCTGCAGCAGTCGCCATGTGGATAGCCGCAGCTTCCTCTAGCTATAACAGCTCAGACCTAAGGATTTCTGAACACTTACCCACAACAAATCGTGATAGGTCGTCAATATCAGATTGGTGGCGGTTCAACATCCGAAGCCCCAGTGATCAGCTGTATTGGGCCGCCATGGTGTAAAGAGCAGAAGGCTCCGTAGACTCTGCAATTTCCGGTCCAGCGTTCTGAAGCTCATTTTTCATTCACTTGAATGCACGCTGAGCTAGTCATTACACAGTATATGGAGCCATCTGCCCCCAGCTCCGTACACTACACAGTCCCAGTGCCGCGGCAGCCCAAAACCGCTGGGCATGGTCATGCCAGACCTCCCCGTTCTGATACTGATGACCTATCTGGATGAGATTTACGGTCTGTATTACATCCTTAACCAGAAACACCCTATATATGATTCAGGAACTCTTTAATGTCATGGTACTTTTTTTGTTACCTATTTGAAAGGGACTCCGAGGGAGGGGTGGTAGTCGGTGAGGGGTTGGGTCTGTTATTTTTAAAATGAAATGTTAATAAAAACACAATAAAAAAAAAAAAACAGAATTGAAAGAAAAACCTGATCAATAATGTAGCCAGTGCCCGGTTTACCAGCTTTAGACACGCGTAAACACGTATCCCGATACACAGCATGGTGTACCCTGAACCGGTGAACTAGGGTTCACGATTACAAAAGGCAAGACAAAGTAAACACGGCATGGATGAAAAAACAAGAAGAAAAACACAACCATCAAATATTGCACTTTCTGTGTTATCAGAAGGCAGAAGAAGCTAACTATTCTCAGTTTTTATTCTTCTTGGTATAAAGCAATGCACTGGGTACGGGGTAAAATTCCATGACAGTACGACTCTAGAGACATCTTTGATCATTCGTTGTGATGCATAAAATATGTCACAGCTGTACCATAAAAGATATCAGCCATCAGGCATGGCTGTCATTTGCCCTTGCTGGTTTATAGGAGGGATGGGGAAAAAGTCATTTTTTCTGTTTTGTACTTCTGTAGAATTACTACTAAGGATAAACACAAGCTATTTAGACTATGCACATATTATCAGGCTTCTGCTTCATCTCAAATGAAGCCTCATCATAAAATACACATGCTAAGGAGGACGGCTCTGGCTGATATTTCCTTACAACATACACCATTTCATATGTTCTTATAAGCCGTGAATATGTTAAGGGCTGCTGGAAAGCTAGGCTCGAAGAAAAAGGATTACACATTTCCCCAGAGACCGGTCCCTTTCATTTGATTTTCTGTGATGCACGCATCTTATTTTTATTCAAAATCTCATCCCATGTAACAAAAGGCTCAGTTATGACTACAAAAGCAAAGTGGCAACTAGAAATTCATGACATTTGTATCAAAAAGACAAAAACATAAGGCACCAAAAAAATGGGTTCTCCTATACCGTGTGTACATTACATACACAGAATATTTTGGATCTGAATAGGAAAGGGATTTGCCTGCAGTCATTTATTAAACATGTGCTTTTGCTGAATTGTATAAACTGGGATTCGCTGTGTGTTATCCTGTTCATAGCGTCCTTTACTAAACTGAAAAACGACTATATAAATGTAAAGCTGAACAATTAGATTGAGGCACAATATCCGCAAATGCAGTATCACTAATGCTCACCTTCACATATGGAACCTATTCGGAGACATTAGGGAATCCCTAACATAATGTTATCATCAGAATCTCTGCCAAACATCCATAGAAATGGAAAAGAGACAAAATGGTCTGCGCTTCCAGTCTACTGACAGAATACAGTGCAGTCATGCATCTGTATTGCACTGGCAGAGGATGGAAAATATACAGATTTTCAGATGATGGCTGATTGGCGGGGAGAATAGGTCATCAGATATTGATGACCTATCCAGAGGTATAATAGTATAAGAAAACCCCTTTAATTGTATATGTTTATAGGGTATCAAAGGTCCCTTTTTTGGAGACAGAGCCCTAGATCCCTTCACTTGTATATTGATAGATAGTTACCTTGGACTCAGCTGGGAACAGTATAAGTCAGTGAGCACCCTCTAAAGATTTGGATAATCAGAATTTTAGCACTTTAATGTATCAAAAAATGTAGAGAAGCAGCGGAAGAAGTTCAGGCCTTGAATCACCAAATGCTACATAGCAATGGCATGGTCTCCCCCTATGTTAGAAATGCCATGAACAGGAGAGTATCTTGTGATTGTTACTGGGTAGGCGTGGGTGCCTTGCATCGCTGGGGTCCGGGGTTCGAATCAGACCAAGAACAACATCTGCGTGGAGTTTGTATGTTTGTGTGGGTTTCCTCCCTCACTCCAAAAACATACTAATAGGTTATTTGGCTAAATACGAAAACAAAATCGTAGATGTTGAGGATTGAGCGCCAAGACGGAAGCCACTGACTCCGTCCCTGAGGTGCAATTACAAATCTTTATTGGAGTTCTTGCCCCTAATAATCAAGGTTATCACAGCGAGAATACACTAATACTGTATAAAACAAATGAAATGCACAATCATTACACAAATTTAGGAGGGAATTTATCAAGCCCTGTACACCAGAATTCTGGGCTCAAAAATTAGCAATCAGACTTTTTGGCGGTTACTTGCGCAAAAAAGTTTGTGACTTTTTAAGCACTGCATCTTCCAGCGCCACCTACAGATGTGGAATAAGAATTTGGCCAGAATTCCAGAGTAAATCTTTTTTGTGACACATTTATGAAGTACGACTATTTAAAAAGTGACAACTCCACACTAGGCATAGGTATACTGAAGGAAATCACTATCTGTAATCTAATCACCCTTAAAACATCACTTTTAATAATGCCGTTAAAATAAATACCCACATAGAAAAACAAAACACATAAATACCAAATATATTTTTCCGTTTTTGGTATCTATGTGTTTTGTTTTTCTATGTGGGTATTTATTTTAACTGTATTATTAAAGTGACGTTTTAAGGGTGAATAGATTACAGATAGTGATTTCCTTTTCTAAAAAATACCCTAACTTATTCATACTACTTTAGCTTTGTTTGTTCATAGGTATATTGAAAGCACAACCATATTGTGCGGGCGCCAAATGTATTATTACTGTGCGTCATTTTCATATATTTGGTCCAGATACACATAGCAGCTCCAATCTAAAAACGAACCTCAAATACACCAATAATTATAAATGTTCCCCTTAGTATTTTAAGCAGATCCTCATTATGGGAGAAAGAGGGTTAGCAATGCGTTTAGCTTTAATGTAGAAAACTCTTACTTGTGATACACAGGTATGTAGGCATGTACAAGTTTTCAGCCTTGAGAAAACTGTGAGGAGTTGAAGCATATGGAAGAATATTGAATTACTTTTAATGATTAGAATAGGCTCCACCTACATAAGGAAGTTGCTGGAAAGCATATTTAACATCACCTACGAAGGGTTGATCTGAAAGCAATGGTTTGACATGTGCTGTACACCAGCACAGGGAGCGTCATGTTTTATAATGTTATGTATTATTCCCAGCATAGCTGTGTATGGATGGCACAGCCAGGGTAAATACTCCTTGTTCAGTCATCTGCAGGAAGTTGGGTGGGGATCCACGATTCCCCCCAGTTCAGTTAGTCAGTCTTAAGGGAGAGTTCAGAAAAGAGGAAGCCGTTGCCTCATATGTAGGGATGAACTTACTTCAAGTTTTGAAGTTCGAGTTTGGGTTCGGACTCCTGCATAACGGAAACTGGAAAGATCTATTGTGCTGGCCATAGACTTCTAATATGATAGAATGCATAACAAAATGCTTCTAAAGCATATACCCGCACTTCAAAACTTGAAGTTTGCTCTTTCCTACTCATATGCCACGTTTCCTTAGGCCCAGAAAGTTCCAGAGACTAACAGATCTTTTTGTGAATTACTGCAAGATCAACAGAAAGAGGAAGAAAGAGGAGAACTTGGAATCTGCATGGCCAAGCATAGGAGTCAGAAAGGCAACATGCTACTACATCCATTCACACTTTGCTTCTGTGGGGGACATCATTAAGACACTCTTCACACTTAAACATGTTCTGGCCAGCCGTGCCTACAAAAACCTGTATCCTGCAGTGTACACTACAGCCATTATTTCAAGAGTACTATTAGGCGCTATCGATTCTATTAAAATAGACTTCAGCAAGACAATGTACAAAGAGGGCTATAACTCCCATCCTAAATCCATACATGGCTATCTGGGAGAGAACTGCACTGTGTACAGTTGGAAATGTGACTACTACAGTTGGATGTACAACAACTCCCATTATACACTACAGTAAAGACAGATGTTTGTTCTTGTAACACTGATTTCTATGCCATACGCTTGCCATTGCAATCTACACACCCTGCCGCGCACCTATCCAAACACCTAACATCAAGGGCACCCCAGCGGCTATTAGGCAGGAGCTCCAGAATAAGGGTGTCCCCTCCTTTCACTGCATGGCCCAAGGGAGCATTGGTGTGGGAACAGCTGCCGTGATCGACTGTGATCGCCAGATCCACTAACACTCCAATCCTCTGCTCCAGCACCATCCAGGTCCTTGTACAGTCGAGGCCAAAAGTTTTGAGAATTACATAAATATTGGAAATTGGAAAAGTTACTGCTTAAGTTTTTATAATGGCAATTTGCATATACTCCAGAATGTTATGAAGAGTGATCAGATGAATTGCAAAGTCCTTCTTTGCCATGAAAATTAACTTAATCCCAAAAAAACCTTTCCACTATATTTCATTGCTGACATTAAACGACCTGCTGAGATCATTTCAGTAATCGTCTTGTTAACTCAGGTAAGAATGTTAAAGAGCACAAGGCTGGAGATCATTATGTCAGGCTGATTGGGTTAAAATGGCAGACTTGACATGTTAAAAGGAGGGTGATGCTTGAAATCATTGTTCTTCCATTGTTAACCATGGTGACCTGCAAAGAAACGCGTGCAGCCATCATTGCGTTGCATAAAAATGGCTTCACAGGCAAGGATATTGTGGCTACTAAGATTGCACGTCAATCAACAATTTATAGGATCATCAAGGAAAGAGGTTCAATTCTTGTTAAGAAGGCTTCAGGGCGTCTAAGAAAGTCGAGCAAGCGCCAGGATCGTCTCCTAAAGAGGATTCAGCTGCGGGACCGGAGAGCCACCAGTGCAGAGCTTGCTCAGGAATGGCAGAAGGCAGGTGTCAGCGCATCTGCACGCACAGTGAGGCGAAGACTTTTGGAAGATGGCCTGGTGTCAAGAAGGGCAGCAAAGAAGCCACTTCGCTCCAAAAAAAACATCAGGGACAGATTGATCTTCTGCAGAAAGTATGGTGAATGGACTGCTGAGGACTGGGGCAAAGTCATATTCTCCGATGAAGACTCTTTCCGATTGTTTGGGGCATCAGGAAAAAGGCTTGTCCGGAGAAGAAAAGGTGAGCGCTACCATCAGTCCTGTGTCATGCCAACAGTAAAGCATCCTGAGACCATTCATGTGTGGGGTTGCTTCTCATACAAGGGAGTGGGCTCACTCACAATTTTGCCCAAAAACACAGCCATGAATAAAGAAGGGTACCAAAACACCCTCCAACAGAAACTTCTTCCAACAATCCAACAAAAGTTTGGTGGAGAACAATGCATTTTCCAGCACGATGGAGCACCGTGCCATAAGGCCAAAGTGATAACTAAGTGGCTCGGGGACCAAAACGTTGACATTTTGGGTCCATGGCCTGGAAACTCCCCAGATCTTAATCCCATTGAGAACTTGTGGTCAATCCTCAAGAGGCGGGTGGACAAACAAAAACCCACTAATTTTGACAGACTCCAAGAAGTGATTATGAACGAATGGGTTGCTATCAGTCAGGAATTGGCCCAGAAGTTGATTGAGAGCATGCCCAGTCGAATTGCAGAGGTCCTGAAAAAGAAGGGCCAACACTGCAAATACTGACTCTTTGCATAAATGACATGTAATTGTCGATAAAAGCCTTTGAAACATATGAAGTGCGTTTAATTATATTTCAGTACATCACAGAAAGAACTGAAACAAAGATCTAAAAGCAGTTTTGCAGCAAACTTTGTGAAAACTAATATTTGTGTCATTCTCAAAACTTTTGGCCACGACTGTACATGCACCTAGATTGTGGAGGTTTCAGAAGGGTGGATTCCGTGTCACATCTGTTTTCTAGGGATGTCCTGATACCGATACCAGTATCGGTATCGGGACCGATACCAGCATTTTCACGAGTACTTGTCGATACCGGAAGTTCTGGTCCGGCAGCTCCTATACACTATTGACGTAAACCTAACCTCTATTAATGTGGCCAGAATTACTAACTATTGATGCACAGTCTCCCTCAGGTTAGGCGCTCAGTCCCTCCATGCTCCTCGTGCCTTCTTCATTCATAAAAGTGGGCGGAGCGGGCAGGCGGGACATGAGGCGCATGGAGGAACTGAGAGCTCAAACTGCCCGATTCCTCCAAGCACCTCACGTCCCTCCTGCGCGCTCCGCCCACTTTATGAATGTAGAAGGCGTGCAGGGCAGGAGAAGCATGGAGGGACTGAGCGCCTCACCTGAAGGAGACTGCGCATCAATAGTTAGTAATTCCGGCCACATTACTAGAGAATAGGTTTACGTCAATAGTGTATAGGAGCTGCGGGGCCGGTGTCAGAACACCGGGCCCGGCGAGTGTAAACTGGCCCCCCCCACACATCCACATAGCCCCCCTAACAGTGTCATCCAGAGATCCCCCATAAGTGTCATCCAGAGATCCCCCATTAGTGTCATCCAGAGATCCCCCCCATTAGTGTCATCCACAGATCCCCCATTACAGCGTCATCCACAGATCCCCCATTACAGCGTCATCCACAGATCCCCCATTACAGCGTCATCCACAGATCCCCCATTACAGCGTCATCCACAGATCCCCATAACAGCGTCATCCACAGATCCCCATAACAGCGTCATCCACAGATCCCCATAACAGCATCATCCACAGGTCCCCCATAACAGCGTCATCCACAGATTCCCCCATAACAGTGTCATCCACAGATCCCCATAACAGCGTCATCCACAGATCCCCATAACAGCGTCATCCACAGATCCCCCATAACAGTGACATCCACAGATAACCCCATAACAGACCCCCCTGGTGGCACATTGGTTGAAAAACACTATTATATTCCCATTTATTAACACTTGTACAAAGGAAAAGAAAGGCCACAGCAACAAAATTCCAGCTTTAATTGCTATCAGTAACTGCGCCATTGTTTATACGAGGTATCGGTAATTGGTATCGGCGAGTACTTAAATAAAAGTACCGGTACTCGTACTCGGTCTTAAAAAAATGATATCGGGACATCCCTACTGTTTTCAAAGTAAATTATTTTAATGCAACTAAAGGAACCTTTACTAAGCCATGGAAAGGATCATCCACAAATGGGCATCCAAAAAAAAACAATCGACAAATACCCTATACTTTATGATCGATTTCATCAATGGTACAGGTCTTCAACAGTTTAAGGGGTTATCCAGGAAATAATGATAATGATGACCTCTTCTAATAGCTGATCGGTTGCGGTCTCGGATGTTGGACGTTCACCAATCTGAAATTGATTACCTATCCTGAGGATAAGGCATCAATGTTATTTCCTCTGGATAGATCATCAGCATCTCATCGGTGAGGGCCCGACACTCAGGACCTCTGCGGATCAGCTGTTTGAGAAGGCAGCGGTGCTGGAAGCGGCCTTCTCGTTTCCCACAGGCCCAGTGACGTCACAACTAGTATCACTGGCTTGGGCACAGCTAAGCCCCATTGAAGTGAACGTGGCTAGCGGATAGATCATCAGTAAGAAAAAGCTGGAGAACCCCTTTAAGTCACAATTGTGTACATGCTCCCCTGTCCCTCAGCACATTTTACAGATTAAGAAGTTTAAGCATGGCTTAAAGGGAATCTGTCAGCAGAAACTGACTGACCTGTTGCATGTGCACTTAGAAGCTGAAGTCAACCGTGTTGGTCCCGCATACCTGAGAGAAATAATGTTTAAATATATGCAAATGAGCCACTAGGAGCAACAAGGGTGTTGCCATTACTCCTAGAGGCTCAGCTCTCTTTGCAACTGCCGCGCCCTCTCCACTTTGACAGGGCCAGTCAGTGAAAACATCATAACACCTGACCCTGTCAAGTAGAGAGGGCGTGTCAGTTGCAGAGAAAGCTAAGCCTGTAGGAGTAACGGCAACGTTGACACTCACTGCCCTCAGCACACAGTTCTTCATATTTCTAAAGGGGTTCTCCAGGAATTATGAAAAATGCAACCATTTCATGGACCTTGCTGCTAACTCTTCCAACCAGTCCTGACTGGATGTGTGCACTTTTTTCCTGTTCAGCTGCATAGTAGTAAATGCAGCTAAACCAGAAAACAAGTGCACACATCCGGTTGGAATCCAAGCAGAAGAATTTACAGCTTGTGCCAGTGCAGCAGGGACAGCGGTGTACAGGTAAGTATTAACCAAATCTTACCTCCACAGGTCTGTAGAATTTTCCTAATACCCAGAGAACACCTTTAAGAATCTAATTTTGATCTACAAGAAGCACAGCCTGGAAGACTGGGCAAGGAGGATTCCAAGGCAAATTTTCCTTATGATCTAAAGTAGAACAGGAATCCCCGCAAGTAGTAAAGAACTTGCTGTGGTGTGAACAAGTAACATCAAACAGTACTTAGATTGTTACTTCTATATTCATTTCACTTTCCAAGGATGATCGAATCTTCTTGCCAGTTCTTCCATTTCCCCCCTTTCTTTTTGTGCAGCTGCCGCAATAACTGTTTTCTGTTGGAACGTTTTCTCCTATTAACTCGACATACATGGGTCATTACATTATTTGTTAATTTACTACGCAGCGGTGCTTTGAAAGGGAAAGAGTAAACAGCCGCTTACCCGACACAAAGAATCGATTAGTGGCCGCCATCTGGATCAGCTCTTGAGAAACTGGCTGCCATATGTTTCGGCCAACACGACAAAACAAACTGTTTTATATTGTCACCACCTCCAGCTCTGTTTTATGTATTGTACCAGCTTTAATAGACTTATGAAATGGATTAGAGGCTGTTTCACTTGTGCCCTACTGCTAGATCGAAAGCAAATGGAAGGGGAGAAAACCCCGAACCTACAGAAAGGTTTTTGAAACAGTAAACGTCAATCGGAACAGAACGCTCCTGACAGCGGCAAATAAAAGAGGAGCTGTAATTGTTCCAGGTCCTTATTACTGTGTTTATTAATCTGTAAAGGCTTTAATTAAAGTCATTCTTATCACAAGTACGAAGACTGCAATAACCACAAAAATAATAGGAAATTAATTTACCATGTACGAGATTAACAGCATCTACAATCGGACTCCTCTACTGTACAATTCCATCAATAATGCATACACAAATACATACATATAGGTTGCTGCTGGAAAAATAACATATCAGGTTTAAATGAAATTTAGGAATGTTAATCTCTTCTGCAGCTGCAATTTTTGTTTTATGGTATTTTTACAGCTGTTTTTAATTTCTTTTAAGAAACACTAAACCTTTAGGAGAATTCCCCTGCGAGCCGCCACAGTACAGATAATTGGTTTCATTGCAATTCAGATTATGAACATCATTTTTCAGTTGTTACTTTCAAACTCCATATACAGCTAAATCTGTAAGCCATTTTCTACATTTCAGCTACCTCAGGAAGGCAAAATTACAGGAGCGATACAGTCACATTATTCAATTGTCTCTAAAAGTATTTACCTATATGGGATGCTTAGGAAGAACTTCAAAACTGTGCCTAAGTACAAAAACAGCTATTATTTTGCATAAAGATATATGTGGTGAGGTGCCTAGGCTTAACAATGGCTTCTGCGCCGAGTCTCAAATGTCATAAAACAGAAAAGTAAATGCAGAACAACTTAAATGGTTCAATACATTTGCTCAAAATAGCAGAATGCGTTACGTTAAAATGTATGCTACAGCTTCGGTTATAATCACCCTGCCCGCCCTTGCTTGGCTTTTATGTTTCTGATTATTTTCTTTTTCAAGTTGGGGGAAAAAAAACACTTTATAAGAATCTGTTAAGCGCTCAAGGTTAGCAAACATCTCATGATTTACTGTGCAAATTAGTGCCAATAAATTATACAGCATATTTATTCCTTATATTTCTAGAACAACAGTAAAAGGATGATGTGCAGAGAATTGTTCTTTGGAAGTTATCATGTTTGCGGAGGCAAAGCTGAGAATACGTTGGTTACATTTCAAGTCAAAGGCATAATATGAAGCTCCTGGGCCTCAATGCAAAATCTTTAGTGCTGCATTCACATTGCACTTTTGGTGGGAAAAACACCAACTCCAGTTGTTAACTGAACATCTAAGGGAATTTAAAAATTAAATTTCTTTTCGCTTTTTTTTTTTCTTCTTTCAATTGAGGTCTGTTATTTGTATTAATTAAAAAATCTAAGATTGCCATTACAGTATACAGCCCGTCACTGCAAAATGTATCAAATTTATTAAGCAGCAGCTCTTAATAACCTTCATGCATTTCCAGGCAGTCCAGGAACCAGACTCTTTGGAGCAAATGATAGTAAATCCGGTGAGCCGTTTGGTTAATAACACTGCCTGGTGCCTCCCTTCTCGTAGGGTTAACAGCTTCTGAGATGCCAAAGGTGGTAGCAATGATGCAAAAGAAGCCAGGAACTTGGCAGAATGAATTTAGTTCCCCACCTTCCACATTTGATAAGAATTTTTAATAAGAATCCCTAAAGATGTTCAGATATTAAAGTTTAAAAACCCACATAACTAGCTTCAGACATGACCCAAGCCGGAACCAATGTCTCCATACAGCACATATCTTCTTTCATATCACTGTTTTATGAATAATAACTTAAGATGTTCTGTATAAGATCAAGGACCATTATAGAGTATGAAATAAAGCGCCCTTTCAAATTAGGTCATCAATACAAGATTGGCAATCAGCTGTTAGAGGAAGCAACATGTTATGCAAGTGGGTGTGGACCAACTGTGCCGCTGACTGGCTATACCCTGGAAGGGCGTGACTAAGTAACTACCTGATCTTCACTAGAACCTCTAATGGTGAGTATAGGCTTGGGCTGTTAGGGTAGTTACCTTCGTCTGGGGGGTGCCGAAACGCGCGTCGGGGCTGGCGCCATCCCGGAGGAGAGACACAATATGGGTATGTTATTCTATGATTGTATGCACTTGCACTTTGTTTAATTAATTTGTTTGCAAACTCCCCTTTGTCTCTCCTCTTGGATGCCGCCCATCTATGCACCCCCTCAATGTAACTTTTAATTGTATGTGCTATGTGCACATTTTTAACATGGATTAATAAAGATATTTTTGTAATGGTACGCGGTCTGGTATTTTCTATTTAGGTTGTGTTAATTTATATACCACAGGAGTTTGACATAGAGTTGTGATACTTGGGCTCCAATTGTGGCCCAGTATTGGCTATACCTTTGGTGATTTAGATTTGGTAAGTACAATGGTCTTCTTGCAGCTTACAAAGCACAGCACCGTACATTGTACAGCTGAGCTGCACCTAGGCCATGTGACGAATGAACGTGACATCACGCAGCCTAGGAAGAAACCTAAGCTCCCACGGGGTGCCGAGGCCTTTTCTTATGGCTGATTCGGGAGGGAGGGTTGGGTTAGTTGGATCAGATACTGATGACCTATCCTGAGGATAGGCCATCCATATCAAAATCCCAGGGAACTCCATTAAAGGAAGGGTTGGTCTGCATCAGGCTACTTTCACAGCTGCGCTGTGTATTTCCTTTCTTCTGCTCCGTATAGGAGTTTTCGTGGTAAACAAGCGTCAGCATGGGCACCCTAACTGGTCTGCGGCTAGCTTTATGTACTGTACACCTACAATTCCCAGCATGCTCCATTCATTTTTAGGAGAGTTCTGAGAATAGTAGAGGAAGTATGCATGCTGGGAGTTGTAGTTTTACAACAGTTGGCGTGTCAGAGGTTGCCTACCCCTGGAATATACAGTATATAAAGACTATATGGTCTTGAAAATACAACAGAACAATCCCGAAGGGGCCTCTTCTTAGTTTAATTGACAGAGGTCTAGTTACTAAAATATTGATGGGCATAATAATATCTCTATGTACAGCAGATGAAGATGGAAAATCATAATACATGTTTAAGACATAAGTCACACAGAGCCAAGCCCTCGTCATGTCAGAGTCATAATGAACTGACACTCACTGCATGTAAAGCCTTAGCATGTCAGAAAATGGGATGTCAACATATATCAAAAGGAAAATGAAACGCTCGATGCTAGCTGGGTAAAACAAGTAATGAATTCATAAAAGAGTACGACCCCTACAGAACATGACATGGCCATCCTCATTAGGGTGTTAGGCAGATCACAGGGTGAGCATCCCTTTAAACGTGTTCCCCTTCTGGTCCTAATCTTGACCTTTTTTTTCAAAATGATGGCTATAAAAAAAAAAAGAAGAAGAAGAAAAACATGGCAATGTGTGATCCAGCATTGGCTCCGCTCTCTCGCTCTCCCTGGCTGCCACGAGAAGTGCTGGAGGCAAATGTTGATCCTAATAACAAATTCAGTTCTGCTCCAGCAGGATATTCAACCCTAAATCCATTACATTATTGATACAGCAGGAGCCTGCGTCTTACACTATCTCATGGTGGTGCAATCCAATAATGGTTACCAATGACAAGGTTTCTGGCCAAATCAGAAATTAAATATTGAGGGGCCAATGTATTTCAGGAAACATGTGTAATAGCAAAATCTTCAGGTGTAAGTAAATATGTGGTTTATTAGGATTGGATTACATGCGTCTCAAGTTTTCATTAACCTGTGATTTTTTTTTTTTTTTTATTCAGTCTAATACTGAAATACAAGAAACGGAATGCACATCTCTAATTGTATTACTAGTACCTGCTTTATGAAAGATGAGGATCATGAATGCGCCCATATAATATTACACACTGCAAAAAGATTGCTATTAAATGAAATCATATTAAAGTAGCATTATGTTACCCACCTCCCAAATGACAGCAAAGAGCGTAGAAATGAAAGGCATTATTATTAATGAAGTACACTCTAAAGCTCATCCGAATTTTGGACATGCTTACAATGTCTGGGGTCTCTTTCTTGCACAACACCTTTAATTAAATGAATAAATTCCATATGTTTTCATGCATGTATTTTTTCCAGAAATAGCAACATTTCTGCCCATGGACTGTTTCCAGTATTGCAGGTCCTTGCCTAACCTCCTAGGCCAGATATGGTGAACCTTTTAGAGACCGAGTGCCCAAACTGCAACCCAAGACCCATATACTGTATTTTTCGCTTTATAAGGACGCACCTAGGTTTTAGAGGAGGACAATAAGAAAAAAATATTTTTCATTAGACCTCAGATCAGGCCAGCAATCAGACACCCAATGTTAAGCAGACCTCATCTGACAGCCCCAATCAGACCCCCAATGTTAATATGACCCTCATTAAAACCTCATATCAGACCCCCAATGTTATTAAGACCCCAGTAAGACCTCAGATCAACCCCCAATGCCTTTTATCAGCCCTCATGCCTTTGTTCAACCCCCATGCTATTTATTAGCCCCCATGCCATTTATAAGCCCCCATTATGAACCCCCATACCATCTATGAGCCCCAGTGCCATTTTTGAGCCTCCATTATGAGCCCCCATGCCACAGATCAAATAATAATAAAAAAAAACACTTACCGTATATACTCGAGTATAAGCCGACCCGAGTATAAGCCGACCCCCCTAATTTTACCCTAAAAAACTGGGAAGAGAAGTGACTCGAGTATAAGCCGAGGTGGAAATGGATGTCACTGTTATGGGGGGTATCTGTGGATGGCACTGTTATGGGGGATCTGTGGATGGCATCCACAGCCCCCTCATCCCATAACAGTGCCATCCACAGCCCCCTCATCCCATAACAGTGCCATCCACAGCCCCCTCATCCCATAACAGTGCCATCCACAGCCCCCTCATCCCATAACAGTGCCATCCACAGCCCCCTCATCCCATAACAGTGCCATCCACAGCCCCCCATCCCATAACAGTGCCATCCACAGCCCCCCATCCCATAACAGTGCCATCCACAGCCCCCTCATCCCATAACAGTGCCATCCACAGCCCCTCATCCCATAACAGTGCCATCCACAGCCCCTCATCCCATAACAGTGCCATCCACAGCCCCCTCATCCCATAACAGTGCCATCCACAGCCCCCTCATCCCATAGCAGTGCCATCCACAGCCCCCTCATCCCATAACAGCTCCATCCACAGCCCCCCTTCCCCCGCTCCTGTAAAGTACCTCCTCACATGCCGCCGAGTCCTCCAGGCAGACGGGTGGGCGGGCGAGCGCAGCGTGACTGACGTCACGTGCCTGCGCCGCCTGCTTCATTCATAAAGCAGGCCGGGCAGGCACGTGACATTAGTCAGTCATGCTGCGCTCGCCCGCCGCAAATGCCCGCCCCCAGCTCCTCCTCCCACTCCGTCTCGAGTATATGCCGAATTTGTGTTTTTCGGCACAAATTTTGTGCTGAAAAACTCGGCTTATACTCGAGTATATACGGTACCTCTCCTGCTCTGGACTTTGCTGCTCCTTACTATCAGCGCGCTCTGTCTTCTTGCTTGCTGCCGTTAGGCCACAGAGCACCCTCAAGCTGTGCGCAGGGACAGCACAGCCGATAGCTGAGGACCAGGAAGCGATGAGTACAGAGCCTTCACCGCTTCCCGGTCCTCCGGTACTAATGAGCGCTCCATAATGAAAGAGCTCACTAGTATTTGCTTTATAAGACGCAGGGCCATTTTCCCCCAACTTTTGGGAGGGAAAAGTGTGTCTTATAAAACGAAAAATACGGTATTTATCGCAAAGTGCCAACAAGGCAATTTCAGCTGAATACTAGTCCAATATAGTATATCTTCCATGTACTTTATCAGTTAGCTATGATAGCCTGCCTACATTCAATTGCGCTACACTGTTTCCGTAGGTTTCATGCACTGTAATTGGAGCTACTGAAACAGAAGAGTGCTGGAGAGCTTTGCTGTTTCCCGGCCGGCTGGTGGTAGGGATTGTCTCTCATCTTGCCTTAGTAATGGCGAGATGAGACAACCCTTTTATTAGGCAAGCGAGGAGCCGAAAGAAGGGAAAAGTAGCAGGCTTGGACAATTTGATGAGCAAAGCCTATCTAGCTTGGGCACTGGAACAGTGAGTTGCAGTTCCTGAACAGCTAGAGTCCCGGAGGTTGCTGATCACTGATTTAGGGTAAGCTGGCTCATGCAAGCTTACATGCACTTTACCATATGTACCTCATTCAGGAGATAGGGGGAGCTTTATCCAAATTGGTGTAAGGGCAACTGGTTTAGCAACCAATCAGATTCTACCTTTCATTTTTCAGAGCTGCTTTGGAAAATGAATGGTGGAATCTCATTGGTTGCTATGGGCAACTAAGCCAGTTCTACCCAGTTTTAAGAAATCTCCCCCATTGCTTCCTTGCAGTTCCTAATTTAAAGACCATATTTCCCCGAATGCATATCACAATAATCAACTGTATGCACTGAGCCTCAATGAAGTGCTGGGAAATTTTAGCTCTGAAGCCTGTAGAATCATGAATGTAGATGAGAAAGGCCTACATACAATCTGGATAGGAATGACGCTCTCCAAGCAGATGGCTGAACTGGATTCGGTTGTCCAGTATTGGGGACATTGTTTTAAATGTTTCCCCAACACATAAATATCTCCTACATGACTATCCTACCTTTGGCTGCCTTCTCTGATGCCCCATATTTGTTATAGAAATGCTGAGCCAGAAGTGAGTATTTTTCGACATTCAGTGACGTACCGGGTCCCTTCTGCACTGCAAAGCCTCTTCTTCAGGCTGGCAGGGAGCCCGGTGACGTCACTATCAGCATCAGGCATTATGCAGAGCACAGGGAGGGGCCGTACCTCTGCGCCAACAGATCATGCTAAGCCACGCCCCTTTGGTCCGGTGATGTCACTGGGCAGGGCGTGTTCACAAGGAAGGAGGCAAAGGTACTATACTAATTAGCATAGTAACTACCTCCACTGCTAGATAAAGGGAAGGCAGTGGGTGGATGCAAGGAGGCAGTGGAAATGTTGGGAAACATGAATATTTATGAGGGGGAGGAGTCTAGGGTGAGGAGAGAGACAGCTGTAACCATGTGCAGCCGCGCTGTCCCAGGACCCACAGGGCAGTGCGGCCGGAAGTTATTGGAAGATAAACTAAAATAAAAACAATGAATGGGGGACTGTTTTTAGCCGTGTAGAAGTGTCGAAAATCACAGAAAATATATGGAGGGAACTCTACTTAGATGGACAATGTGAGTAAACGTTTTTGTTTTTTTTAATAATTTGATCCCAGACAACCATTTTAACTAATTGTCCCCTAGAGTAGTAGGGGGCAAATGCACAAACCTTAATCTGGCCACACGCATGATATAGCTGTAAACCAAACAAGCATGTTTACTACAATAGCAATAGGTTAATAAGTAGCTGCTAGAAATTTCTAGATATTGCTAGATATTGGTGTGATGTATTGTTGAGGCAGATTTGATTGCTCAGGCATGCGATACTACAAGGTAGTAGTGCAGGACCGGCAGGACTGTGGACAGGTGAGTGTGTTTTTTTTTTGTTATGGGGCAGACATTGGGACCACAGGAGTTGTCAGCTCCTAAGCTGGACAACCTCTTTATGGTGTATAACGAACTGTGCCCCAATAAAAGTATATTATACAGGCAGTTGTGAATACCACTTTAAAGGGAGTCTTTCACGCTGATTGACCATATTAAACTATTAACACTGTTAACGCCACCCCTGGGCACCTTCACAGCCTAATTTGAATGCCGAATGAAAGTGATTTTCTCAACAATTATGCTACGGAGGAACAAACGGTAAGAACCGTTTTTACATGGGGGCTGCCATGGACATACCAGTGTTAATAGTTTAATATGGTTAATCAGCGTGAAAGACTCCCTTTAATGTAAGTGTCATCTCAGACACTTTTAGCATATCACTAGGATATTGTATCAATGTCAGATAGGTGAGGATCCCACCTCTGGGACCTGCTTATATCTCCACAACGGAGTCCTTCAAGTAAAAGAGAGCACATTACGCATGCACGGTATGCTCTCTATTCATCGCTATGGGAGTTCGTCAGAGGTGGGACCCACTCTTATCTGGCATTGATGGCATATCTTAGCGATACCCCATCAATGTCTGAAGTGAGCCAACCCCTTTAAGGAAACATTAAAGGAATCCTAAAACAAATACTTTTAATGTGCAGGTGGAAACTGAAAATTAATACGTACTCTCTTTCCTCTGTCAAGTGTGCCAAAAGTTGGTTTTGCTCACGAATTTTCTCCCCTAGGTTTTCATTGGCAAACCTGTCCAAAAGTAAGAAGAATAATTCAGCATGCTGAAAATATATCTATTAGGAATTTAACTGCCTTGGAATATAAAGCAGCATAGCGATTATTACAACCATAAAGTATAAATAGCAGTAACAATAAATCACATGCGAGTAAAAAAAAAAAAAAAGGCTTCAGCTAAGACAGCATTTGTGATATGGTGCCAATGTGCTGGTAACACAATCCAACGAACATAAAGAATTCTGCCTACAAAGCTACTGCATGTACATGCTCACATATAAAAATATACTGCAAATGGTACCGATGTCAACCTGTGCTCCCAGTATCTCAGTGCACATGGCACCTTAGCACTGACTGTTACCGTGCACCAGTGTCAGTGGCGGATTGGCCATAAACCCTACAGGGAAACTTCCCGGTGGCGCCGAAGTCCATGGGGCTACCTAAGCCCTACTTTTGGCCAGCCAGTGGCAGTTTTTAGAGACGTATTTTGTGCTGCTAGGACAGTATATTAAGATGCACGGTGGTATTTGGCTCTGCTGGGTTGTTATAAAGTGCAGCACTATGTTATTGCTGGCCCTGCTTTCTGTCAATTTGGACCGGACTACAAAATGAGGACACTTATAGTTTTTTTCCAGGGCCAGGTTCCCAGTCCGCCCTGGGCCCTGACCAGTGTAACCAAAATACTGCTAGCCAGCATGGTGCAACACATATAACCATATGACACCTTATAGGAGCCTTATCTGTGTGCAAATACAGTGCAAGGCTCAACTCTAAGGCTGAATTCGTTGTAGCAGCCATGGTTTTCTGCAATTTTGGAAAACCACAGCACAGATGGAAAATGTAAAACTCGCCTTTCAGCAGAACCTGCGCTAAAGTCACCGTGCTCACCACGTTGCGAGTGTGATGACGTCACCCAAGGTCCATTTCCTCCCAGGTCCTCAAAGAAGAAGAAAGAAGACAAGCCGGGCTGCGCGGTGAGGTTATTATTATTATTTTTAACCCCTCCACCACTATTTTACTTAGCATTCTGTATTAAGAATTCTATTATTTTCCCTTATAACATGTTATAAGGGAAAATAATAAAGATCAGGTCCCCATCCCGATTATCTACTAGCAACCATGAATGAAAAATCGCACTGCATCCGCACTTGCTTGCAGATGCTTGCGATTTTCACGCAGCCCCATTCACTTCTATGGGGCCTGCGTTGCGTGAAAAACGTATAATATAGAGCTTGCTGCAATTTTCACGCAACGCACAAGTGATGCGTGAAAATCACCGCTCATATACACAGCCCCATTGAAGTGAATGGGGCGGAAAACTCGCCCGTGTGAAAGGGGCCTAAGTCAGCTTTTTTCACTGATACACATGTTATACCAGTTAAACCAGCTACATCACAGATGGTAATAATTTGGCTATACCATACCACTGGCGGTTTAATTAAAATAGGACTTACAGGTACTTCTTTCAGTATCTAAGTGCTGAAACCTTCTAATATAGTCCATATGTCCATAGTTCAGCAAATTTGTGGATGAAATAGATGTTCCTCAATACTTACCCTTCCATTGCGCTGCCGATTTTGCAATCTCCACTGTGATCATGTGACAAGACTAACTGTGGGCTATTTCAAAGTCCTGACTAGGAACTGTGTGAAAGAGGCATATCCAGTCAGGACATGAGCTGAGTAGCCCTCAGTTGGAGTTCGAGGAATCAATAGTGCGACAAAAGAGTAAGTACTGATGAAGGACTCTTCCTTTCACAGATTAGTTGACATAGAGAAACTAGGTAACCTATTGACGACCCTTTTACAGCGCACTGAAATCTAGCCACATAAACATCCAAAGTGCAATGGAACGGTAAAAGGGAATCGAGGAAATCTTCAAACAGTTAAGCAGCAGTTACAGCCGAGGCAATTTCTAATAATATTCGAAATATGTCCTATGTATGCAGAGCTAAATTTACTTACAATCTACCCTGAGGCAAGAACTGCAGTGAAGTGAAAGTTTCTGAGGGTTATGGAGCAACACAATTTCAATGCCTTCAAATACAAAGCTGCTGATGTCAGCCCACATAGAAACTATGTGATCAACAATCCAAACTTTGTACAGTGAGAAGAACTTCCATGGAACATGTATGGGCGACAACAAGACGACATATCATCCAAATACTATGACTCGCTCATCGAAAGGAGGAAAGACATTGTTTTTATAGATATATGAGGGTTTTTTTTTAGTCAGAGAGGAGTGTCCTCCTCCAAATGGTATTAATTGCAAAGTGAATAGCAGAATCAATATCATACCTTTGGCTTCAATGACCAAACACAAAACATCTGCAAAAGTTAGATGGACTTTGGAAATTGCTTACTCCCCATGAATCCACCTTTTCAGACCCATCATACAGGTGATATTATTTCAAAATGACTGAAGAAGGGGCACGATGGGCAGTAGACAAAGGATGCTCCTAATTTTCAGAAACGTCAGCAGTCAATTGTGTTTGCTATAGGAATTTTAGCACCCACCCCTTTCTTCATGCACCTGATCTACAGCAAAGCTTGCATCAAAAGCCTGTCACCTCACATCTGTGTTCAAAACTTATACACCCTGTGTATGGAGTAAGGCAGAAGCTAATACTAGGAACATGGAGATTTTATTATAGTAAAATCCGGGGAAGATGTCAGAATAGGGTCTTGGAATCTATTCCAAACTTGCCTCGACTGATGTGAAGGTTCAGTACTAAAATACCGTACTAGAGTGACAGGTGCACTTTTTAAATATTTAGACAGTTAAGTCTATAGACACAGAGTCAGACCTCATGGCTATGGCTATACTACAGATTCGCACAACCTCTGAGTTGCACGGAGGGGTAACACAGCTTCCATCTGCTCATTTGTCAGTGTACAGTATTTGTTCTCTTTTCTGGTACATTTTACTCTGAAATTGTATCTCATCTGCTCTGGGACACATTTCTTAACCACTTGCACCACTCATATCAATAATTAAAAATGGAATGAAGAGTGAGCAAGTCTTGCTGCTTGGCGAGGATTTAAATACATTTAGGAACAGCAATTTGTTAAAATGTTGCAACATTTAGCCCAGTAGGTAGGGTTGGGCTATATACTGGTATCTACAATATACTGCAGTATTAAAAAAAATGGCAATATCGCAGTTTCTTAATTACCGCTGTATTTTAGAGATGTCATAGGGGCAGTCACACCTGACAGTGCGGATCTCCTATATATTGGGCGCCGTGTAAGCGCGTACTGATATGTTACGTGCACTGAAGTACAACATGTCCCGTCCGCGGCGTCCAGCGCACAATACATGTCAGTATACTGCCCGTGTAAGTCAGTACGTGTCTCACCGCATGTTGGCCCGGGAGATCAGGTTAAGAGCAGGGACGCTAGTGAGTGACATGTTCACCTCTCACTTCCCAGCCCTCAAGGGACAGTGGGGCCACAAGGATTACTTTAGTGTATGGGGGCAACACAGAGACATTATACTGTGTAAGCCCCAAACAGTATAATGTGTCCTTGTTGCCCCCATACAGTTTAACCCATTCTACCCCAGGCCAGTTTTTGCCCTCTGCCGAGGCCATTTTACATTTGGTAATAACTGTGGAACACTTTTGTTTATCCAAGCCATTCTGAGATTGTTTTCTCGTGCAACATTGCACTTCATGATAGTCATACATTTGAGTGAATATATTTCACCTTTATTTATGAAAAAATCCCAAATTTACCAGAAATTTTCAAAATTTCAATTTCTTTGCTCTTGAAACAGAAAGTGATACCTCATAAATTATTCATTACTTAGCATTCCCCATATGTCTACTTTATGTTGGCATCATTTTGAAATGTCATTTTATTTTTTTAGGATGTTAGAAGGCTTAGAATTTTAGAAGCAATTCTTAAAATTTTAAAGAAAATTTCTAAAACCCATTTTTTAGGGACTAGTTCAGATCTGAAGTCACTTTGTGGGGCTTACATAGTGGAAACCCCACATAAATGACCCCATTGTAGAAAATACACCCCTCAAGTTACTCAAAACTGATTTTACAAACTTTGTTAACCCTTTAGGTGTTCCACAAGAATTAAAGGAAAATGGAGATGAAATTGCAAAATTTCACTTTTTTGGCAGATTTTCCATTTTTATCTATTTTTCTCTTCAACACATTGAGGCTGGGTTCAGACCTGCGCGTATTTGATACGCGCGTAAAACGCGCGTTTCTGTCGCGCATATTACAGTGCGTTTGGAAATAGGAAACGCGCGTCGTACGCGCGTTCGTGTGATTGAATACTGTGGCGTCAATCACAATACGCGAGACAAAACGCTCCAAAGAAGCTCAATAACTTTTTTAAACGTAGGGCGCTTTTCAGCGCGTTCAAACGCGCTGTAAAACGCTCAAGTGAGAACCAGGGCCATAGAGAAGCATTGGTTTTCATGTGTTGAGCTTTTTGAACGCGCTGTAAAACACGCAAGTCTGAACCCAGCCTGAGGGTTAACAGCCAAACAAAACTCAATATTTATTACCCTGATTCTGCTGCTCACAGAAACACCCTACATGTGGTCGTCAACTGATGTAAGGGCACACGGCAGGGCGCAGAAGAAATGGAGCGCCATATCATTTTTGGAAGGCAGATTTTGCTGGACTGGTTTTTAGATGCCATGAAGCCCCCTGATGCACCCCTACAGTAAAAGCTCCTAAAAAGTGACTCCATTTTGGAAACTAGGGGTTAAGGTGTCAGTTTTATTTGCACTATTTTGGGGTACATATGCTTTTTAATTGCTCTATATAATGTTTTTTTGTGAGGCAAGGTAACCAAAAAATGTTTGTTTTGGCACCATTTTAATTTTTTACAACATTCATCTGACAGGGTAGATCATGTGCTATTTTTAAAGAGCAGGTTGTTATGGACGCAATGATATCAAATATGTCTACTTTCTTTGTTTCAGTTTTACATAATAAAGCATTTTTGACAAAAAATATGTTTTTGTGTCTCTTTTTCTCATTATCTGAACGCCATATTTTTTTTATTTTTCTGCTGATCGTATTGTGCAGGGGCTGTTTTTTTGCAGGAAAAGTTGGGCACATATAATTTTTTTTAAACATCATTATTACACTTTATGGGGCAATGTTACGGAAGCAGCAATGCCTAATATGTATCCTTTTTAAATTTATTTCACTTAAACACAATAATAGCATTTTTAAAACAAAAAAAATTATGCTTTATTCTGAGAGCTATAGTTATTTTTTTTTATTTTTGAGCGATTTTCTTATGTAGGTGCTAATTTTTTGCCGGATGAGGAGACAGTTTTATTGGTACCATTTTGTGGGACATACGCCTTTTTGATCACTTGGTGTTGCACTTTTTGTGATGTAAGGTGACAAAAATGTTTTTTTTGTCACAGTTTTTTTTTTAAACGATTTTGATCAGACAGGGTTATATATTTATAGAGCCGGTCGTTACGGACGTGGCGATACATAATATGTGTGTTTTTTCCTTTTTTATTATAAAATCAGGAGAAAGTTTTTTTTTTTGTTTTTTTTTCATTTGGAACATTCTTTTTTTTTGCTTTTTTTTTACTTCTGTCCCACTCTGGGACTTCAACTTTTGAGGGTCTGAACCCCTCTGCAATGCATTACAAAACATCTGTATTGTAATGCATTGTCTGTTAGTGTATTACACAGAGTAATACACTAACAGGTTGCCTAGGAGACCCAGCCTGGGGCTGGATCTCCTCGGTCCCTGTAGAAAGCAGGTTCTGATGCCATGCAAGGCATTGGGCAGCCTGTGCATGGCATCGTGCTGCCTCGTCACCCAACAGTTCCCCGCTCCCTCACCCATCGCTTGCACCTTCTATGCCAAAGTAGAAGGGGGTTAATCTGCCGGCATCGGCTTTTACAGCGATGCCGGTGGATACAGTAGGGGCTCTACTATCAGGGACTGCAAGTGTATTAACTGTGTAATACACTTACAGCCTTCCTGCCTGTGAGATCCAGGGGGCTGAATCTCACAGGCTAACAGGGAAGGCAGCCACGATGCCTAAGGAAGGCATCAGGCTGCCTTCCCAGCCATTGGGTCCCAGTCACAGCAGCACAGCGACCCGATGGGGACAGGGAGGAAGCTCTCCCACCACACCCTCCGGCATCGAGAGGGTTAATGCCCCGGCATCTGTGTTTTCACCGATGCCGGCACATACAGCAGGGGCAGGGCCAATCTTGGTTAAAAGCGTATCACAAATCAGTAAAATACGATTCATACTCAGTATTTTACTGATTTGTGATACGCTTTTAACCAAGATTGGTTTTGTGAGTATAATAAACCTTTTTATCTGACTGGAACAATCAGTGCTACACTATTGGTGTGATCTCTCGATATTCCACAGGAGTGTGTTGGAGGAGAGAAGTATATCTGTGGAGGGTGATCTCGCTCCCTATGTCCGGATATGCGGATGGTTTTGTGCTAGATTGAAGACTCCCCTATTGGCAGAACAGCAGCGCGGTCCTACCTTAGAAAAACTAATTTATCAACATTGTGCAACATTTTGATAAATTTGTGGCAAATAAATGGCAAGATTGCCTCCAGCAATACTGCCTTCAAAGATATCACACACGATAAATTCCCCTATTTATAGGGCTCTATCTACATATGCCTCCAATTTAGTATAGAAGTTTCTTTATCTGTCCTCAGGATAGGTCATCAATATCTGATCTACATTGGTATGACACCCGGCACCCCCACCAATTAGCTGTTTGAAGAGGAGTTGGCATTCCATGTGAGCGCTACTTCCTCTTCATTACACTATGTGTCTCCTCCCTTGCGGCAGCTATGTAGTTTAATTACAAGTACTCATTCCATTCAAGTTAACGACGGGCAGCGTAATGAAAAGGAAGCAAAGCTCCCTTGAAAGCCAGGTGTCGGCCCTCTGCTGATCAGATATTGATGACCTATCCTGAGGCTAGATCATCAACATATACAGCCTGCACAACCCCTTAAAGTTTGCCTTCATTCAGTTTAATGGAAATCATACAAGCCAAATCAAAATAGCGTGCATTTATTTTTTTTTTTACATTTGGCTCAATTTGCATAAGACAAAAACTAGCACATTTTTGTTTGTTTTTCGAATTGTTAACTAATGTGCTAACCCAATCTGTGAAGCTGGCCATACAGACAAAAAAGAGAGAGGTCAGGTCACTGCTACCTGGGTGCTCACAAATGTGCATGAGTCCTGGTATAATTTGACAATCAGTGATGACATCTATAAAGAAGCCTAAAAACTGTACGAATAGACAAGTGCTAATAAAGACTCACTAGTCAGCCAACTTCAGCTTTTTATATGGTATGTATATCAGGAATGGAGATAAGAACAAGACTTAACCTAGTCTTTGTGTTCCAAAATCTCGTGTACAGCCTGAATCATACGTCCAGAAGTATATTCAGCTATCAGTGGTTACTTATAAAGGGTTTTGTGTAATGTGAGACGATTGTCCTGCTAAACTGATACCCCATTAAAGACTCAAATAAAATAAAAGTATCAAGTTCAATCGCTCACAAAAAATACCCACTCATTATATCTGCCGCTCGCTGTATGTTTTTACTTAATGCTTTTGCCTCTGTGGACATATGAACTTCTCCTTTTTTTCCAGATAAAAAAACATATTTTCTCAATGACTTGCACATGGAATCGGAATAATATGAAAAATTAACTAAGAAATGGCCAAATGTCTTTAAAAGCCTTTGATTATTTGATATTTTCCACTTAGGCATTAAAAAAAAGATAATAATGCCCCTTTGAAAGAAACGGCGGAGCAGGGCCGCCACCCCAACAGTATATCACATAATGCCATCATGAGATACTCTTGTCATCTTGACGTATGGGATGAACTGCAAACAGCTGTCCTGTGTGTTTTGAGAGGCAGTAAAAACCTGCAGCTGATTAGACTTGCTGTCATAGCTCTGACTGCTCCAGCTCTAATTTGACTCCGAACTGAAATATCAACAAAGAAGAATGGGAAAATTAAAAATTCAGCACGTTTTGACACTGTTTTCTTGACAACAGTTTGACGTTAATAGACGATTGAGGGCGGATAAAATGAAAATAAAAAAGAGCTGTCTCAAACCAAAAGAGAAAAAGAAAAATTCTCTTTAGTGAGAAAAAGGATGATGGAACTGCAAGACGGGGCTCGTCTTCATAAAATTAGGTGTCCCCGAATGGCAGCCGTCAATGAAGAAAACAGAACCTGTGATAATACTTTACTTATCCTAGCGTGGAAAATCTTGGAAAAGATTTCAAGAAATCTGAGGACTGAAAAAAAAAAAGCCAAGGAACACAGAAGCCTGGTCATATTTTAATTTCTTCTGCTCTGTTGACACTGCTTGATGATTTTTGTCCATGATGGTCCCATGAGAGCTGTGATGAACCTGTTTGAAATAGATCCCAATCCCTACAGATGTTGTTCACTTAATATGAGGTCCATTAGGTTTCCTTTAGGTTTGAGGGCAATCTGTATCAATTTATGATGAGGATATCCAATGCATAGGGTGAAATCTACAGTAAATCCGACCAGTGTGGCGGTCCCATAATAGTTTATTCCAGAGAGCTGCATGGTGGCTAAATGATTAGAAAAGATGCCTTGCAACACTATCATTCTCTGAATCTGGCAAGAGGTAACAAAAGATACAAATGCAGTAGCTGATTTCACTACAGTACGAGCACAATAGAAACATTGTCATAATCCCAAATCTGTTACTGGTATACACAGCATAACAATGTCTGAGCAGTGGACATAACAGAAAGTAAAGTTTCAATATTTTATTATTCCAACCACCTACAAATAAAGCTTTTTATTTTTTTTCTAAATCGTTAAATATAGGTAGGGCATATTATTTATTTATATAGGTCCAGGATGTGTACTGTATATGAAGTCGGACCAGGAGGTACCTGAAAAAGGTACCAGAGGTATAGGCGTTACCAGAAGCAACAGTGCAGGACTGAAGGATGTGGCAGAGGCTAAGTCAGACAGGCAATAGGTCAGGGCAGGCGGCACAGGTACAGGTCAGGCAATCCGAGTCGGCAACAGGAGAGTCAAGGCAAGCAGGCAGGGATCAAACATGTAGCAGAGTCCAGGAATACAAGTACGAGTCAGGAACACAAGAGCACAAGCGGATATCAGGAACCTTAGCAGGACACAAGGACCTGGGCACCTGGGAAGGCGGCTGAGCCACTTATATATGTGCAAGAGGGGTAGGATTGATCAGCGAGGTCACATGACCTAATCCATAAAGCACAGGAAGTGACGCGCGCCGGCCCTTAAGGAAGTGCTGCAGGAAACAAGCAGCAAGCATGCTGTGGCCAGGGCTGAGAGGAAACTGTGGAGGGGATCCCAGAACAACAGTACCTACACAGACAGAGCCCAGGACTGCAGCGGTAAGCAGGGGAACAGCGGTGCACAGCAGCCGCTGTTACAGTATAACTCCAATCGAAGGCAAACTATCACACTACAAAGTGTCCTAAGACTCCCATTGTAAATACAAAAAGCTGATGCACCTTTTTTTGGTTTTTACTGTATACTGTTGAGTGGAGTAGCATAGCTTACTACTCCATTCCTTCACTATTGACAAGGTATAATGGCTTGAGAGATGCCTACAGGACAATCTTGTGGCATTCAGCAGATGTCTGGAGTCCTACGGATACACTTAGTGTGTACAATGGGGCTTTTTCCAGCATACGTGCTAATTGTACATGACTAATTTGATGTGAACAAAAATAGTCCCAAGGTAATACGGTAATCAGAAAGGGTACATGACGCTCAATTTGTCATGGTTAATTTTGTAAAACCTGTTTCAACTTACAAAGGACTTTAAAGTGAATCTGTCACCACATACCTGTAAAAACCATCAGCCTCTGTAGATGGGGGTTAGTCATAGATTTCCTTTAATTACAGGTTGGAGTAAGCAGAGATAAGGTTATGATAAGTCCATTGAAAATAATTAACATTTTGTTTGTTACTCAAAACAAGGTTTATTACATTAGGTTCACTTTGCTTTCAGTATACTGATAGGTAGAGCTTATAGATGTTCCATTTGGGTGATGTTTTATATTTGCCTGGTAAGGCCATAGAGTGATGATTTGTACTTTATGTAGAACAAAAAAATCCAGGGCACAGCCTGAAATGGATGTGATTTTGTTGGTTGTTCTGGATAACAATGACAGTTTTAAATAAAGAAAATGTTTTACTACATGCGGCACACCATGCAATCTTTACGATATATACCAATATATACTATTTACTACCTCATACCAAACTAAGCCTTAAAAAAAAATCCAAGTTAAAACTAAACAAAACAAAAACCTTTTCCATGACAAAATGGTTTTCAATGTAAAACTGAAAAAATAAAAATATCTCCACACACATCACCACATCAGTAAGGACCTATACTATATAATGATCACATCATTTATCCCCCATGGTGAACAACATAAAAAGAAAAACACAGAATAAATGCAATGTGTCCCAAAAACGGAACCAATGAAAACTACAAGTTGTCCTTGAAAAATCAGGACCTCACACAGTTACGTATAAAAAAAAAACAGACGTAGAAACCCGTAGGACTGATGGCATACTAGAATAAGGAAGGGAACGTCTTTCTCATACGCCCACCTCACGTGGTAAGAGGTATGGGCGGCGCTTGGACTAAGGCGGTGGAACGTGATTGGCGAAGTGATTATGAGCGGGGGGTTTTAAAAGGGGATAGGCTGGGGTTCTTTGAAATCATGGCGTCAGAGGAGGAAACATGGTTTTGAGCAGTGACATGTGAGTAATCTAAGTACAAAGGCATTAATGATATGTAAACCTATGCTATCTTAGTAGGGATATGTCTATATAGGGGCACGTTGCTATATATGTATTAATATACGATGGGACTCTTATATGTCTTTAGGTGAGGAGACGCTATATGGACATTCACGAGCGTGACATAACGCCATGTGAATTGGCACAAGTAAGTGCACCTCTCAGTCCCATTATACATATACAGACGTGCGCACACATATATACATATGTACTTAGCCTAATTGGCACTTTACTTCATCTTTTAGGTCACATGCCTGCTGAAATGGTATTCCGTGATATCTGTACTCTATCAAAGTCTACTCCTCTTGACATCTGAGCTATATCAGGTTCTTTATATCAATTCTTTAACATATCAATCTGGGACACTGATGTCCTTCTGGCCTCCTGATGAACTTCAGTAATCTGAAGGGAAACGCGTTGAGGTTTAAAAATAAAAATATATAAGGCATAATGAGACACGATGTGAAAAATTATACTGATTGATAATTGGGGTGTTAAGTCTTAATAAGCCCACATTTCAGACCCTGAATCTAGGGATACCCTGAGTCTAGGGGTCTGGATGTACTAGATTGCTCAGAGGAGACTCGGTGTTACTATAATTAGACACCTTCACTGACTTGGGTGGACTTAATTAACTGTGACGTATACACCATTCGTTATCATCTGTGTGTCTTAACAACTGACATTAAGCAATTATTGTGATTAGAATAGGGTAAGACCAAGGGTGATCCAGTATAGGTACGAGGACAGGGAGGTCCCACCACCACAAGGGTCCGTCCCTGGGCAAAGGAAGAGACGCAGGGTAAATCGTAGGGTTAGCAGTAGGATTAACCCAACTACCTACCTCTTCCTCGGCCATACCCAATAATCAAATGTCTACATAATTGATGGCAGTTGTGACATACAGATGATGACAAAAATGGTATCTGTGTTTGTTTATTAGTTTAGGGTGGGGTTTGGTTAATTGACCGCGGTATCAGCAATAATTTTAGTGATAATAAATAAAAGTGATATTTTAAGAGGGGGGTTGTAAACTGCTGGATATTTGTTGATGAATAATACTCCTAGTTGAGACACATTCTTTATAGCTGGAACTATTTAATACATCAAAACTCAACATTAAGCATGCTGCAAATTAAATGGTAAAGAATCCCTTTAAGCGCCTTAACTTTTGTAAACTTTAGCAGTTTCATTTTGTTCCCTATATGTTAAACTTCCTCTTAACAAGTGTCATGAAACAGAGGCAATCAGCTCTATTAACCATAGACTATAATAATTCTGTTCAGTAAAATATAACCCATCAATGGCTACGAGCACCATATGTCTGTGCAGCACTAATACGCACAAAATTATCTACAAATTTAACAGATCCTGCTTCTCACTTAGAAAATTATATATAATTTTGCAGTTACGGTGGCAACCCGTAATGCTAGAAATCAACTGATGAGAGAGAAGATGTAATTGCACATCTGCCAATCAGCAGCAGAAGATACCAAGGTTTAATTAATTGTGCACGTCACAAAAAGCAACAGTGATTCTTTAAAGCGAGACTGGTTCTTCTAAAGCCTTGCAAATAATGAATCACATGTTACAAAACCAATATGTAAAAGGAAAACTATTCTGATGACAGTGGGCCAAGATTGACGTATTGCTGCTAATGGTTACATTTTATTTATCTGATTCATCAACGAAAGTGATGAGTTGTGAAAATGGCCTCAACTGAGATGCGAGTAGCGATTAAAAAACCAGAGAGGCAAAACAGGAGATTAAGTCAATTCAAATAGTCACTGAAGATACATGAAGTTAATATAATTTTACAGGAAAATGGCTATTTTTTGTGGAAAAATAATACATACAGTGTGAGCTAGTGACTGTATGAATGGTTGCTGTGCCCTACCACAATGATAGGGACATCAAGACGCTGTTCACACCATATTTCAGAAGGATTTGTTTGGTTATGAAAATTATATTCCTAACTATAATTCCTAAATATAAATTACTTTTTAACAGTACTAAAGAGTATAGTTGATCAGGATATTTCACGTACAAAAAAAGGCTAGGGTTCCGTGATGACATATGCAGTAAAATGGTTACTTCAAAAAGTTGCATGTCAGATTTTCTGTGCCTTTTACAAGGTCACCAGCAACTTTTTGTCCCATAAGTTAAAAAGGAAATAATTTTTATGTCATAGAAGTGCATTGATTTTCTTACTCATCACAGGGTAACAAGCCTTAAGGTAATAAAACCTGTCTTTCTTTTGTCAAATATTAATAAAATAAAATAAAGTTTATTCCCAAGGGATACTGCCTAAATGCCCAGTTGCTATATGAATAGTAAGAGTTGCACAGTGTCACAGTGACTACTAAATGACAAATCCAATACATTAAACAGTATATGTAATTAAAAGAGCAGACTATAGTATATTATTTATCAAGTATTTTAAATGGACTTGTAATGTATTAGACTGTACCGTACTGAGGCAGAAGACACTCAAGAGTGAGGACCAGAAAAGAATAATATGGACGTATAAATAGGCGTTTTTCTCTTGTAGATTGGCCGTCTCCCTTGGATTGTATCATACATTACCAACCCACTCGCACACTACTTCCTCTTCAGACTCTCATTCTGTTGGAGTTCCACCATTGGGACTGGGTTGCAATAAATCTCCTCTAAAAGTTATAGATATATATATATATATATATATATATATATATACACACATATGCTTTGCCTTAGGACAGCTCATAAAATGCAACTAGTTTTAAAGACACTTTTACACTTCCTAAAATGTGTACAATTTGTACAAAAATTTATTGCAGTGCAAGAATTCATGATTGCTCCCCCCAAGTCATTCCAGCCCCAACCAGAACCTTAAATCCCAGCTATTGGTTCTACATTCTACTTCAGCTCACAAGTCTACTTTCCCTGGATAACCTTTAAATCTGACCTATCCTTCAGACTAAATTTTAACCACCTCCCACAGCTTCCAGTTTAATCAATCTACTCTTTTTACAACATTGAGTCAAAAAAATTGCTCATACATTCCCTCAACATCCTATTCTGTGGGCTCCTCTAACATTCTTGCACCCTTCCAATTCATCTTCAACTCTGCTCCCTGGTTAATCTATCTATCTATCTATCTATCTATCTATCTATCTATCTATCTATCTCCTTGTTCCACAACTGCCTTTTAATTTCTGCCAAGTCTTTCACTGGCAAAAACTGCCAAGTAAATTTATTCCAAAATAGCAACAAATAACCAAAGCTGCACAACCAATCCTTTCCTGTCAATTTCTTCCTTGTGTTGCCCACGTGTAATACCCACTCCTAACTAGTAATGAGTGAGCATCAAGGTGCTCGGGTGCTCTGGCCGAACACATCGCGATTGCTCATGTGTTCTACCAAGCACAATGTAAGTCAATGGGAAAACCCCAGGCACCCCCTGCTCGGAAGAGGAGAGGGTGTCTGGTTCCCAAAAAAACAGCCAGCTTTTTCAGATCTGAGTTTTCACAATCGTAAAAAATCAGATACGATGGTATATTCTAACACAGAGGCGCTCCAATGGTGATGGGGAAGCTTGAAGTTAGAATATACCAACAGGCGCGTACATACCAGCCCCCTGATGCCCGGCGGCATCCTACCTCTGACAGGGCACCGTGATCCGCGCAATTAACCCCTCAGGTGCCGCCCCCCCAATATTAAAATCATTGGAGGCAGCGGCAGTTCCGATTGGAGTCCCAGTGTAATCGTAGGGCTCCAATCGGTTACCATGGCAGCCAGGACGCTACTGAAGTCCTGGCTGCAATGGTCAGTTAGTCACAGGGGCGGCACCCGACCTCTGACAAGAAGGTGTGATCCGCGCAGTTAATTGTGCGGATCACAGCGCCCTGTCAATGGTAGGGTGCCGCCGGGCAGCAGGGGATCAGTATGTACGCGCCTGTTGGTATATTATAACTTAAAGCGTCCCCATTACCATGGGAACGCCTCTTTGTTGGAATATACCATTGGATCTGAGTTTTCACGATAGTGAAAACTAAGATCCGGAAAAGCTGGCAGTTTTTTTCGGAACCAGACACCCTCTCCTCTTCCAAGCAGAGGGTGCCTGGGGTTTTCCCATTGACTTACATTATGCTCAATGGCACACGAGCACATGCAGTGTTCGGCCGACCACATGGCTGAACACGAGCATGGCAATGCTCAAGCCGAACACCAGTTCGGCGGAGCATTCTCGCTCATCACTATTCCTCACAAGATGTTCTTTTCAAATCTTTTCTACCCCTTACATCATCTCAAAAATTTCTCTGTGCATCCTTCATACATGAAACTCACTTCATAAAAAACTAAATGCTGATCATGTTATTAATCTTCATATTTGCATCTTTTATTGTGTCAACATCTTGTTTCACGATGTGGGAAATATTCTTCAGACATTTGCTGGAGTCTTGAAAACAGCTAAACCAGTCTAAACATCACGACAAAACCTGCTGAGAACGGCAGGTTCGGCCAACACACTAATGTGTGTGGGGAGCCCCTGGCCCTTCCCTATCAGATGATGTCTGGAGAGACATTCATTTTGCCCGATCCTTTTGTTCTTTCGGGAGATAATCTGCTGCCAGTAGTGTCTGGTAGAGGCTTTCTCCGCTTTCCGCATAAAATACACGTACATGTAAGCCGTATGTGTATGGGGAAGTCGGGAAGTAGTCACTAGAGATAGCTGTCAGCCAAACAATCTGTATGGGCAGCTTTAACACTGTAAAGGACTCTGTTCATGGATAAAATGGTAACATTTTTCAAGAAATGGGTCCCATTACATTATGACAGTGATAAGATAATTTTCTGTCCAGAACGAAACTATACTGTAACCACCTGCATAATTCCATTAGTATCTATAAATTAAAGAGGACCTTTAACCTCTCCTGCCATGCCTGTTTTAATAGCTTCTTGCATTCCCCATGTAATAACAATTGTGGAGCATCTATTCTTATTGCTCTATGTTGTGCCATTCCTTTATTATTTCTACTAGAAGTTATGAATGAATTTGTAGCAGTCGGAAGTAAGGGTACAGATGGGTGTTAACCAATTGGGGGGGTGTATCCGCACAGTCTGAAAATGGCGGCACTGATTGGATAGAGTGAGTCTGTGCAGGTACACACCCCCAACTGGTTACCACCCCTCTGTACCCTTACTGCAGACTGCAAGGAATTGATATTAATAACTTCTAGCAGGAATAATAAAGAAATGGCACAACATACAGCCAAAAGAATAGATGCCCCACAATTGTTATTACATGGAGAATGGATGAAACTTTTAACACAGGAGTGGAGAAAGTTCCTCTTTAAAACTTATTTGGGGCAGTTTTACTTAGCAAAATGTGGGACAATTCTGTTGTAACAGCACCAAGAGTGGTTATATGCAAATGTTTGACACATACCTGAACAGCCGAGAAAAATAGGCAACATTTATGTAAATTTACTAAATGCAAGTATCATTCTATGCCACAGAGTATGAGTGCAAATACTGTACGTGCCAGACTTGAGGTGGTGTTAGGAAAGGAAAAGAAGAGTGTCTAACAGTACGGCCACACGCTCAGACTATTTGATGTCGTTTTGGAAAGCAAAACCAGGAGTGAATTTGAAAACGATGAAAAATAGTATCTGTTCTTAATATTTTCTCTCCTTTTATGTCTCACTCCTGATTTTAGCTTCCAAAACTGCATCAAGAAACCTGAACATGTTCCCTAAAATACTAAGAGTTGCATCATTTTGATAAATTTAACACAATTTGCACCATTTTTGTTGTTTGTTCATGTATCATATACATACGTATGCTGGATATACAAACTCATATAGAATTTGTTCATTTCATGTGCTTTTATGGGATAAATGGAAGAATATATATATATATAAAAAAAAAAACTTCTGTCAGCGCAGATAGATTTCAAAAAGGTTTGCAGCACATTTGGTTTCTATATTATAAGTAAATTAACAATTCCTTCTCATGGGGTAAAGGAAAACTCGTCAGATGACGTGGCTTCGCCAAGTAACTTTCAAAGCTCATGGAAATAAAAAAGAGTGATTTAATGTAATGTTAAATTCAGTAGACTACCGTAATTAATAAAATAAAACAATCTGTTCTTATCTAAGTATTAACTAAATAAATGCCAGGAAGAATGATTTTTAATATATTAGGTATATAGCATTTTAATGGGAGAGAAAAACTGAGAAACAAGATTGTCAGTCATTATCACCAGTGTATGAAAAGCAAATTATTTGAACAACCAGTAATGTACAATGTGTTGCATTATTCATGGATATAACTAAATGACAAGACAATATTCACTAACCCCCGCCCCCCCCCCACACCATGGACACAATTATGTAGCATATGTTAAGTTATTATGTTAAGACTGGCCTTGCTGATCAAAAATATCCTTACTGCCCACAGCAACCAATGAGAACTCAGCTCTAATTCATAGAGGGGTATTCCCATCAATAGGACAATAGGTACGGGACTCACCTCTGGGCCCTGCTCCTATCTCAAGAATGGAGGCCCACTGTGAGCATGCTCAGCTTTCTCCATTCACTGCTATTAAGCTTCCAAAATTATCTTAAGTCCCAAAGCAGTGAACAGAAAAGTGGCCATGCATTTTCAGCATCCCCTCCATTCACTGCTATGGGAAAATAGCCGAGCAGTTAACAGAGAACATCTCAGGCATGTGCTATGTGATCTCCATTCTTCCCATTTTTAAGAAAATAGTAAATTTCAGCTTTCCCACTTTAGGCCATTTAAAAAAAAATTAAAGCTTTACTGTGATTGATTGCTATGGACTGAAAGGCCAGAGCATCTGACCGTTGTGATGTCAGACTCCATGATTAATAATTATATTGATCTGTGCCAAATTTACCTAACTATTTCACCAGGTTTCACAAAGCAGAGAAGAGACTTACCGAAACTGGGACAATGTTTGAGCAGTGCGTCAGTCTCTCCTTCAGTGTAGCATGCTTTGTTGATAAATCTGGCATGATCTAATAGTGCCAGGTCTTATCAAAATGTTGACAAACGAGTCACGACTCTTAGCCCCGCCAATTTTTCCTGTCATGGTTGTATTTGTCGAAAGACGTGTTTTAGGGCCTCTAAAATCTGGCGTTCAGCTTAAAGAGGTTCTGAGATTACAATATTAATACCTGGCACTGTAGGGCATGTTTAGGAGATGTCATATTGCTTTTTTTTCCCCAGATCCTTTGCTCCCATTGCACCACTGTGTCCCCTGTTCTTTTTTGGCGTCCTGTATGCTAATCAATAGCATCGGTACAGGGAGAAGGAGACGGCCGTGTTGAGCTGTCCATGAAAAGCAGACTGCGTCAGAGCCGTTGAAAAAAAAAGCTCACCTTCTCCCTGGTTGTGACGCGGGCCACTGCGATTTAACAGCTCACAGGCGGGGAGAAGGAGATGCCCCTTGAGAAATGCGCCCGTCTCATCCTCCTCCAGCGCCGCCATAAAGCAGCAGATCTGAAAAAAAAATAGCGATCTCCCAATGACATCTCCCAAACATGCTCTACAGTGTCAGGTAGTAATATTGTAATCTCAGAATCAGTAAAAGGTCCTCTTTAAACTTCATATCTTTCAATGTATTACACCAGAAAACTGGAATTAATACATTGGTAAATCTGTCCTAATATTTTGCAATCCATTACATAATGCATTTATCGAAAAATTGGACTAAATTCACACAGCGTTGTGCAACATGTTGCTAAATTTGTGTTTGTTCTACTAAAATGTGTCTTTCCTATAACACCAGTGTTACATATGCAGCATCTGTCTAGGGAGTGACCTGCTTACTTTCTAATTAAAGTGAACTCCACCTCCGGGAATACACTATATTTACTGCACCAACCTACAGTATTGTAATCTCCTGCTGTATGGTGGGTGACTCAATGGTGTCTTGAAGCCTGAGTTCAAATTTATGCAAGAGAAAAATCTGCATGGAGTTCGTATGTTCTCCCCAGGTTTGTGTGGGTTTCTTCTGGATACACCGGTCTCCTCCCCCACCAAAAAAAAAAAAAAGAGGCACAATAGTTTCAACAAATGAAGCTTTATTGTTTTTAATTAAGAAAAGCTACATAATTTCCACAGACCCCCTCTCAAAATGCCTATTCTTGTCCATTTTACGGACATGTTCTATTTTTTTGAGGCACGGACAGGCAGACATATGTATGCACACAGTGTGCTGCCGGCTTTTTTCAATGGCCCCCATTGAAATGAATGAATCCGGATCAGATGCCGGAAAAAATATTGTCATCTACATGAGGCCTAACAATGAATAACCTTTATTTGCTGAACACTATGCCATTAGGGTAAAGTCTCCTCCCTACAGGCCAGCAGATTTCTTAGCAAAAAGCCCTCGTGTCCAATAAATCTTATGCAAAGTCTTCCTTATAAAATGAGGCAAAAAATAAAAATAAAACAGAAGCATGTCTTTAAATGTCAACGTAGTAAAACCAGTTGCTTTCTTTTTCTGAGTCTGGCAAGTTTGAACAATAAGAATGTGTTTGTGCGGTAAACTAGTGCAGCAAACATTTCAGTGGTTAATTAATTACGCGCGGCTCTTTTGTACATCTGATTGCCCCTGCAGTCACAAGGCTCTGGAAACATTTAACGCATGTCACTGCACTAAAGGAAAAATGCCGTCCCTCTGTAGGTTGATAATCAGAGCTTTGGGGGGATTGGAAAAGAGCAGTTTTTGATTATAACGTGGCTAAGTTTCAAGACGGGACTTTTACCAGGTGCAGCCCTCTAATTTTATAAATAGGCCCACGCACTCCGCTGGCTTCTGCTGCTTGCATTCAAATGAAAAAAAAATAAAAAAATACAGCTTAAAACATGTTCACAATTTTACCCATGCTGAATTAATGGCACTTCAGATTTAACTTTGAAACGTCTCCCACCTCTTCAGGGAGCCATCGCCTTGCAGTCTCTAGTTTCCCAGTGGGTGGGGGGGAAGCCTCCCAATTAAGGAGGCATTTCAAAACTGCTGACAAAACGCAATATTGAGATATGTATAAATATTTCATATGATGCCTGAAAGTTTTCTAAAGCTGTCTGGCAGTCTCTCTTCAAAATGGAAAAGAAAGTCCCGGTGCCAAACACATAATATAATAAAAACAGACTAAACTTGGATTCATATACATAGGATATGTGACATGTGTGGTATTTAAAGGTTTTCCCTTTTGCCGTTTCATTGAACATTTGATACTAAGCTAAATAATACATTTAAAAAAAAAAAATCAAAGAGCTTAAGAAAATAAAATTGAGTAACCGTGTTTCGATGATTTCAAACTAAACATTACATTTATATACACCATGGTGAGCTCTTACACAAGTCTAATGTCATGCAATGTAGCATAAAATATGAGACCTGCTGAACAAACTAATCTGCATGAGAATGCTAACTGTACAGCAGCAATACTGCCAGCGCAAGAGGATGATAAAAGGCTGATCTGGCCTCAAAGTTTCTTAGAGACTTTAACATGGGCCAAGATCAGTACGATTATCTGGGACTAATGTTCATACAGATGCTTGTTCCTGATCACTGTCCCCCGTGAAGGTGCTGCTGATCACTCAACAAACGGGTGAGCGCTCACTCGAGTTACCACATCTTTCAAGCAACGTCTGAAATCATTGTTTATGGGCAGCGCGTCACCCTTTGCAAGAAGGAATCTGCTGATGACAAACAATCTGTATGGTGATGATCGATTACAGTAGCAATGGTTCATCCCATTGCAGAGGGGATGAACTTCTGCATGTGAATGCAGCTGGCAATGATCTGGAACAAACAGTTCATTCCCGATCATTGCCCTAAATATTTGTCTGTGTAAAAGGGCCCTTATTTGGAACAACAGGTGGCAACCAAAGTGCATTACTAATGTAGCTATGAGATCACTTTTACACAAGCCAATACTCAAGGCAAAAAAAGAAAGAAACACACCGTTCATTCCCACATCGTTCAGCTGCCTTCACAGGTAGCAATCATCCTCTGTGTATGGGGATGAATTATCACTTCTAAGATCGATCATCCCCAGAGATTCACGGTTTGTCAGCAGAACATTCCTGTTTGCACAGGATGATGTGCAGCCCACAAAGGTATGTTCATTTGTTGGGTGATAGATAACACCTTTAGGGCTCATGCACACGACCATATGTATTTTGCAGTCCTCAAAAAACGGATCCACAAACAATACGGATGCCATCCATGTGCATTCCATACTTTGCGGAACAGAACTGCTGGCCATTCATAGAACAGTACTATCCTTGTCCGTAATGGGGACAATAATACATGTTCTATTTTTTTTGCGGAACGGAGCTCTCTGTCCTGGCCTATAGAAGGGGAAGCAAAGCAGGTTCTGACATCCGAATGCCTTAAAGGGAATATGTCATCAAGTTCATGTTGCCATCTTGTCTGAGGGCAGCATAAAGTAATGGCAGAGATTATGACTCCAATATTGGATCACTTTAACATGGCATGCAAAATGTTTCCATAAAAACAAGGATGAGCATTGAGTCCTCCTTTTCATGAGCTGCCGGATCCCTCTCACTGCTAACTTTCAGCTGTCTCTGTATACCTCATACTGTAGTCCAGGTTCAGGAGATGCGATCCCGCTATTTTTTTCATGATCAGCTTGTCTTTTGCACCGCTTTGCCCCCTGTTTGGTTTTGGCACTTAATATGCTAAATACTAACATCAGTACAGGGAGGAGAAGATCTCTGCTCATCTCAGTGGGCGTCTCCTTCTCCCTGGTTGTAACACTGTCCAATCGATGTGGACTGCTTCACAGCCAGGGAGAAGACAAGCTGTTCTCATGAGATAGTACTTGCTGTACTTACTTACATAGCCTGTTCTCATGAGATTTACCAAATCCTACTAGGTCTGCCTGAGCAGCAGCTTCCCTGACAATATAACTCTTCTAGGAGGACCTAGGAGTGATGACACATAGATATATAGGCTCTCTGCTTGGCCAGCTGACAGAAATGTTTGCTGGATGATAGCTAATATGGCTGGCAAAATGTAGATTCTTATTGTGTAATAAACTGAAAGCAATAGATAAAAAGGGCAGATCGTACAGTTAAATTACTGGACAAATAAACTATACATGAAGATTCAGAGTCACTGTTAAGTTTTCATTTTGGGATGGAGGTATGCTTTAAGTGTACATTTAATGTAGGACACATACTTCTTTTGACTAGAGTCTCCTAATTGATAAATGTGGGATTTAGCTGTCAGCAAAGCTATTCCCCAGCAGAATCCTATTGCATAATGAAATGATTAGGGAAATGTAGACAATGAAAAAAACTCTAAGTTGCTTGACTGTTGAATCATTTTTACTTCTCACTTGTACAAGGGTAAAATAAACTAAAAGCAAGTGTATTTCAAAAAGAAAAGATGTTGAATAAAACTGCAAATTAATTGCAATGCCCACCTTCACAACCAAACTGTTCAATTCACCTGAATGCATCTTAAATGAAAAATGCAACTTTGGTAGTAGACTTTCATAAAATGTTGTAGGTGGAAATTACACGTCTACAGAAGTAGTATATGCCAAACATTTTTTAAGTAATTGTCAGATGTATTTAATTCCAGTTCAATTACATTTAAAGACATACATGATATACACAGATATGTCATCACATTAACATCATATGTCTACTATTGTGTAGGTCTTCCTCTTGCCACCAAAATAGTCATGACTCATCAAGACATGAATTCCACAATTCCTCCAGAGCTGTTCTTTAATATTTGGTACCAAGATGTTAGCAGCAGATCTTGTGTGTTGTCAGATGATGCCTTTATGGAGAATAGTGTTGAGCGTGAATATTCGAATAGCAAATTTTAATCGCGAATATCCCCACTTCGAGAATTTGCGAATATTTAGAATATAGCACCATATATTCGTATTCGCGAATAGTGTTGATCGCGAATATTCCAATGGCGAATTTATCACAAATGTCGGCATTTAGCAACATCCCTAGCAAACAATAGGAGAGTTGCCTACCCCTTAGTGTTGATTGCTAATATTCTAATTGCGAATTTTTTGCGCAAATATATTCCATTGCCGATTTTCGCAATCAAGTAAATAATGACTGGAGATAACGAATTCTTGAATTTGTGAATTTATGGCGAATATTCGGCCAAAAACTTGCAAAATATCGCAAATTCGAATATTGCCTATGCCGCTCATCACTAATGGAGAAGTATGTCATAACATAACATAGTAACATAGTTTATAAGACTGAAAAAAGACATCTGTCCTTCCAGTTCAGCCTGTTACCCTGCAAGTTGATCCAGAAGAAGGCAAAAAAAAAAAAAAAAAACCTGGGAGGTAGAAGCCAATTTACCCAAAAAAATTCCTTCCCGACTCCAATCAGGCAATCAGAAAAACTCCCTAGATCAACAAGCCATCTCTAGTAGCTATATTATTACATCTCAGAAATACATACCGGCCCCTCTTAAACTCTTTCATTCTGGTAGTCAGTCAGGGCTTTGATTAGGGTTTCCACTAGGAGGTGTCCATCTTCCTTCCCAAGTTCTCAGGCCTCATTTCCTTTTCCCTCCTATGCTCAGTGTGGGGGTTTCCCTCCCACACTAGAGCGTGACATTATAAACCGCCCAAGCCGTCATTTTTTTTCTGTTTGTTCGAGTGCAGCAATGGATCCAATTGCTGCACTGGCAGGACAGTTGAAAGGGCTGTCTTTGGAAGTATCCAATCTCTGCACGACCATCTCGCAAATTCAGAGACCACAGGCTGTTGGTCCTGGTGGTGGAAACCAGGCCAATCTGGAGCCTAAAGTTGCCGTCTTGGACAGATTCTCTGGGGGACATGATAATTTCATTTTTTTAGGGAGGTGAGAAAACTGTATTTTAGGCTACGTTCACACTCATCTGGAGATGAGAAACAGCGAGTCGGTGTGGTTATTTATTTGCTTAAGGGGGATGCGCAGTCATGTGCTTTTTCTCTGCCGACCGGATCGCAGTCTCTCAGGTCGGTGTATGAATTTTTCGAAGCTTTGGGTCTTATCTATGACGATCGGGATCGGACATCCCTGGCCGAAACCAAGCTGCTTTGCCTTCGTCAGGGAGATAGTTCTGCTGAGATTTATTGCTCAGAGTTTAGGAGGGGGACTACTGATACTGAGTGGAACGATCCCGGTCTCAGTAGCCAGTTTTGTCAGGGTTTATCAGGGAGGCTGAAGTTGTCTTTGGCTTTTCATGAAACTCCCGGGTCTCTGGAGGCTGCTATGTCTCTTGCCATACACATTGATAGACGCGTGAGAGAAAGATGTAGGGGCCCACACTCTCAGGTCCTCAGGACGTACTATCACATGATGTATCGTCCTCCTCTGACACTTTGGGTGAAGATACTCCTGAGTTTAAGTCTGGGACAAACCCATGCAGTTAGGGGAAGCTACTCCTGGATCAGCTTTTAAGCATACTGGTCATAAGAAGGGAGTGTGTTTTTTATGCGGACAGGAGGGACATTTTATCTGAGTATGTCCATACATTCAGCGTCCAATTCGTTATTCGATTATTCGTTGACAATGGTCTTAATATATCTTTTTCTGTTTATTCTACTAAGACATTGCCTTCATTTATATCTGATTTTGCCGACTTTTTTTTTCTGAGAGTGGATGCCAAGATTTACCTCCGCATCGGGAATATGATTGTCCTATCAACCTTATACACGGAGCTAAGATGCCCAAATCTAGGTTTTATAACCTTTTTATACCTGAAAGACTGACCATGAGAGAGTATATTACCGAAAGTTTGGCTAAAGGACACATAAGACCTTCCAAATCTGCAGTGGCAGCAAGGTTTTTTTTTTGTTAAAAAAGACGGAGGTCTTCGGCCATGTCTAGATTTCCGTGAACTCAATCGGATTACTGTCCGTGATCCTTACCCCCTTCCATTGATTCCTGATTTGTTTAACTACATTATTGTTGGTGCCAAGGTGTTCTCCAAGTTGGACTTAAAGGGGCATATAATCTGGTCAGGATCAAGGAAGTGTCACGACCCGTGGTGTAGTCGTGACTCGGTGTCGTGGCATGCTGTTGCCAGCAGCTATGTTCTGGTTGCCACAGGTGTGGGCTGATACCTGGACGCCTCACGTGCAGTTCCCGCTGGCAACATGTGTGTCACGACCCGTAGTTTCGGTCGTGATTCTGTTGTGTCGCATGCAGTTGCCAGCAGCGAGGTTTGCCGCATGTGAGTGCTGTTACGTGGTAGCCTCACGTGCGGTTGCCGCTGGCAACATGGTTGGTTTATGCATGCGTGTCTGGTTTCCCCTTTGTGTTGTTGGCAGCGTAGCAGCCTGAGCTTGGTGCTAGGCGGCTCGCTGTCAACGTGTGCGGTTGCCCTTGGCAACGTGTGTTTGTTTGTGTGCTCTTCCCCCGTTTGGTGTGCAGGGGGTTAAGGTGTGTGTGTAGGTGTGGTGGGCCTGTGACCTCAGTTTGTGTAGGAGCCTTGCTCTCTGGCTGAATGTTATGTCTGGGTGAGCCACCCTTAATTGTTATATTGTTTTCCTTGCTCTGTCTGTGTGTCCCTTCCTGAGTGCTTCTGTTTGCCCTTCCCCACATGGTGTATTTTGTTGTGTTGTGGTGTGTCTCCTCCGGAAGGGGGTTGCTTTTCCGGAGGGGTTTAGGCAAACAACTAGACAGTGAGTTTCCGGTCCATCTCGTCGGCGGCAGGTAAGTGTTGGTAACTTATGTTGTCTGTTGCCTTGTTATACTTACCTGCTGTTTGGCTGTGTACCCTGTCTAGTTGGTGGCCAGCTGCTGGGCCTCTGGAGACGCCTGCTCATCCGAGGTTCTGGATGAGCGGGTGGTCTCTGCCCTCTTTCCATGCTAGGGCGATGCAGGGATATCAGGGCTCCAGGTTCGTGGGCATGAGCCTCCTTACCATCTGAGGTGGCTCATGCATTAGGAGTCTAGGTGCAGTTTTAGGGACTCGCCAGGAGGCGATTTGCTCCTTGTTACCTGCATTTCGGCCCAGCCTCAGACATTGTACGGTGGGGTTTTTTCCCCCACTCCCCACCATGACAAGAAGGGGATCAATGGAAGACGACTTTGAATACTCCTGAGGGTCACTTCGAGAACCTGGTCATGACTTTTGGGTTGACCAATGCTCCTGCGGTTTTTTAGCATTTGGTTGTAGTTGTGTATTTGGATGACATACTAATTTATTCTCCAGATGTGGAGATACATCAGGATCACGTTAGACATATGTTGCAGATCCTAAGGGATAATACATGGTACGCAAAATTAAAGAGGTGTGCAATTTTTGGGTTACCTGTTGTCGTCTTCGGGTTTACGAATGGATCCAGAGAAAGTCAGTGCTGTATTGTATGGGATCGACCTAAAAAATCTGAAGGCTCTTATGCGGTTTTTGGGGTTCACCAATTATTACCGAAAATGTATTCAGAACTATTTAACAGTGGTGAAACCCTTAACTGACATGACTAAGAAAGGGACGGATGTCTTAGTGTGGTCTAATTCAGCGCTGCAAGATTTTCTGCAGTTAAGGAGTGCTTTTCTTCTGCCCCTATATTAGTGCAGCCGGATATATCACAACCTTTCATTGTGGAAGTGGACATGTCCGAGGTGGGAGTAGAAGCAGTTTTATCGCAGGGAATGTCACCTGGTAAATGGCGTCCATGTGCCTTTTTGTCTGAAAAAATTCTCTCCCACAGAGATAAATTATGATGTGGGTAACAGAGAATTACTGGCCATTAAGTTGGCTTTCGAGGAATGCCGCCATTGGTTGGAAGGGACGATTCATTCGATCATGGTGTTTACAGATCACAAAAACCTGGCTTACCTGGGGTCAGCTAAACAACTGAACCCAAGGCAGACCAGATGGTCTTTGTTTTTCACCAGGTTCAATTTCACTGTCATTTATCGTCCTGGAAGTAAGAATGTCAAGGCAGACACCTTGTCACATAGTTTTCCTGGAGGTGGTGATTTTGAAAATCCTAGTCCTATTCTATCGGATGGGGTAGTGAAATCCGCCCTATACCCTGACCTAGAGGTGAAGATGTTAGAGGCCCAGGGAGACACATCGGATTCTTGTCTCTCTGGGAAATTGTTTTGGGAATTGTGTTACAAGGTTTTTGAGGAACATTACTGTATGGTGCTTAAGGGATACCCTGGGAGCAGATCTACTGACGACCTCATGTCACGCTTCGGTGTGGGAAGGAAACCCACATCGAACATAGGAGGGAAAGGGGTGAGGGGTTGAGGCCTGGTAACTAGGTAAAGGAGAAGGTCACCTCCTAGAGAAACACTAATCAAAGTTCTGACTGACTGCAAGTATGAACTGACCCCAGAGGTAGGCAAGTTCATACACAGGAACCTAAAGTCCTAACTCACACTGTAGGACCTTGGTACTAATGTCAGGAAAAGAGACAACCTGTTCCTCCAAACGGTAGGACGAACAGGAGTCTTCCTAAGGCCCAAACACAAATGACAGGGAAAATAGGAACACAAGAAAACCCAAACAATAAACAAAAGGGGAAGAAGAAACTTAATTTCAAATGGCTATGGAAGCACAGGAACTCCACCAAGATCCAAACACCAGCAATCCACAACAAGACTGAAGCTATAAACCGCACAGCATGGTGGGAGAAGCCTCAATAAATATGGAAGGTTAAATGACCACATAAGCAACACCTGAGGCAAGAGGTGTGGCCATTACCAGAAACAACACAGACACGAATTGATAGAAAAGGAAACTGTCAGATCAAACCACATGTTGCCAGTCTCATTGATCTCCTGGCACCTGTCACAGGAACGTCCTGATACCTCATCTCTCGTAGATTCTGGTGGCCGGGGTTGCGCAAGTGTGTTGATGAACATGTGTCGGCCTGTAGTGTCTGTGCACACGCTAAGGTGACACATACTTGGCCTTCCGGATCCCTACTTTCGTTGCCTATCCCATCCAGACCATGGACTCATTTATCTATGGATTTTATCACTGATCTGCCTAATTCGTTAGGAAAGACAGTTATTTTGGTGGTGGTTGATAGTTTTAGTAACACGGTGCACTTTATAGCGTTGTCTGGCCTACCTAATGCTAAAACACTTGCTCAAGTGTTTGTTGATAACATTGTGAAACTCCAAAGCATTTCTTCTGTTTCGGATCGTGGGACTCAGTTTGGGTCCAGATTCTGGAAGGTGTTCTGTACTCGGCTGGGGGTACAACTGTCTTTTTCTTCGGATTATTATCCTCAGTCGAACGGACAGACGGAGCGCACTAATCAGAGCCTGGAGACTTACTTAAGAGGTTTTGTTTATGAGAACCAGGCGGAGTGGTCCTCGTTTTTATCTTTGGCAGAGTTTGCCATAAATAATCGTAGACAGGAATCCACTGGTAAGTCGCTGTTTTTTGGGGCATATGGGTTTCACCCACAGTTTGGCACTTCTTCTGGGTTCAGATACTTCTGATATTCCTGAGGAGGAACGTTTTTCATCACCATTAACATCTTATCATTATCAAAATATCATTATCATAATAACTTGATGAATATGGGCAACAAGTAAAAAGGTGTGGCTGACAGGAAACGTATGAAGGGTCCGGACCTAAGAGTGGGTGATTTGGTGGCTGTCCACAAGAAACATTAAGTTAAAGGTACCTTCTTAGAAGTTGGGTACAGGTTTATCGGTGCATATAAGATCACGGCCATTATTAATCCTGTAGCTTTTCTTCTTGAACTTACTCAGGTTCTGAAAATACATTATGTGTTTCATAAATGTTTCTTGAAGAAATATGTTGAACCTGTGGAGAAGTCTTCCTTGCCACCCGCTCCAGTCACGGTGGATGGTAGTTTGGAATTCCAGATTGCCACAATAATTGTCTCTTGAGCTCTCTGTAGATCTCTTCCGTATCTTGTTCACTGGAAGGGTTATGGACCTGAGGAGAGGATGTGGGTATCGGCATCTGACGTGAATGCATCAGTCGTTTAGTGAAAGCTTTTCAAAGGTCTCACCCGGATAAGGTTGGTCCTGGGTGGTCGGAGGTCACTTGTAGAAGGGGGGGGGCTATTGTCACGGATGTACCGAGATCTTTGAGACTGGTAACAAGTGGTTTGGTTTGACATGTTTATCTTGAGGATCAATAGGAGTCTGTTGTTTCTGGTACTGGCCACACCCTTAAACTCCAGGTGTTGCTAATGTGGTCATTTAACTTTCCTAATTTATAGTTCTCCCTCCTACAATGCTGTGCGGTTTATAGCTTCAGTTGGACCTGTGGATAGCTGGTGTTTGGATCTCGGCTGAGTTCCTAGTGCTGCCATAGCTTCTTGGAAGTTAAGTGTTACCTTTCCCTTTGTATTTTGGATTTTCTGAGTGTTGCATTTCTTTGTTGTTTTGTATTAGGACTTAGGGACACTCTTGTTCATCCTTCCTTTTGGAGGAGCAGGATGTGTCATTCCTGTCATTAGTACCAGGGTCCTTTAGGGTTAGATAGGACTTTAGGTATTCCTGTGTTTGAGCTCACCTACCTCTGGGGTCCATTCATACTAATAGTCAGTCAGGGCTTTGATTAGGGGTTTCACTAGGAGGTGTCCATATTCCTTCCCTAGTTCTCAAGCCTCTTTTACTTTTCCCTTTCCCCCTACGTTCGGTGTTGGGGTTTCTCTCCCACACTAGAGCGTGACAACTGACCGCTGATATATTTATGCATAGTTGTTAGATCTCCCCTGAGTCATCTTTTTTCTAAAGTGAATAACCCTAATTTTCCAGTTATATGTCTGCCTTGTTCACAGGAGCCTAGAACTGTACACGTACTCCATATGTGGTCTGAGTAGTGATTTGTAAAGTGGCAGGACTATGTTCGCATCACATGCATCTATGGCCCTTTTGATGCAACCCATTATCTTATTGGCCTTGGAAGCAGCTGCAACTGAGCACTAACTAATACCGGTCAGTATCTGGATCACCCATCAAAGCCATGTCACACAGGGTATCAGGCTTTTCTTTAGTCAGGAAGGCAGCCAGCCTCCTGGACTTATCTCCAGACATCACTTCCCCCAGACTGACAGCCTGGGACAGGTTTTATTTTCCCTTAACAATCCCTGATGACACACCTGGAGATCCCTCAGGCTTAGGGGAAAACAGGCCCTGGAATGGGGTGAACTAGGGAGGTCCCACTACCAAGCCTACCTTCTCCAGTCCAATAAAATACAGCCCATGAACTACTAAAGAGAACAGCTTCAGCAACTATGTTTGCGGAAGCCAATTTTCCTCTGCAAAAATTGATATTTTACTGTGCAAGCCATCTACAAGATCATTAATATATATATTGAAGAGAATAGGGCCAAAAACTGACCCCCGAGGTACTCCCCTAGTGACAGTGACCCAATCTGAGTGTGTACCATTAATAACCACCCTGTTTTCTATCACTGAGCCAGTTACTTACCAAATACAGACATTTTTCCCCAGTCCAAGCATTCTCATTTTATATACTAACCTTTTATGTTATACAGTGTGAAATGCTTAGGAAAAGTCCAGATATACGACATCCATTCATTCGCCATTGTCAAGTCTAGAACTTACCTCCTCATAGAAACTGAATAAATTAGTTTGACATGACGATCCCTCATAAAGCCATGCTGATATGGCAGTATTTTCTTATTTTTATTGAGGTATTCCAAGATAGCATCTCTCAGAAAGCTTTTAAACAGTTAACCCATGACAGATGTTAAACTTACTGGCCTATAGTTTATGGGGGGGGGGGTAGGGGGGAGTATGCCATCTGGTCCAGGCAATTTGTCTATTTTAATCTTTTTAAGACAACGCTTAATTTCTTCCTGGGTGAGACAGGGCATTTTCAATAGGGAATCTGACAGTTTATTTTCTTCAGTGAATACAGTGGAGAAAAAAAAATATTTAATAGCTTTGCTTTCTCCTCATCGCTCTCTGCAACTCCTCCATCACTCTGTAAAAGGCCGACACCTTCAGATTTATACTTTTTGCCAACTCAAATCACAAATAATATTTGCAGTGTGGGAGGGCACATTGTCCTGCTGAATTAGGCCACTGCCATTAGGGAATAAAATTGTCATGAAGTGGCATGCTTAGTCTGTAACAATGTACAGGTAGGTGGTATGTGTCACCCACATGAATGCTAATGTACAGTACAGGTAAGTAACACCCACATGAATGCCATGTTCCAAGGTTTCAGAGCAGAACATTGGCCAGAGAAGTGCATTGCCTTTGTTGGATTGCCTTCTACTCATAGTGCATCCTAGTGATACTGTCTCTTTTCCAGGTAAGTATTATCCATACACCTGACCCATACAGCTGTCTGGCACCTCTCTATGAGTAATTTCCAGCAACCTTTGCAGGACACAAGGACCTTGACACTCAGGCATCTGGGAAGGGGGCTGAGCCACTTAAATACATGAAGGGTTAGGATTGGTGAGCAATGACACATGATCTAAACCAAAAAGCACAGGAAGTGACGCGTGCCGGCCCTTAAGGAAGTGCTGCAGAGAAGAAGCAGCAAGCATGCTTTGGCCAGGGCCGAAAGGAAACTGTGGAGTGGATCCCAGAACAAACAGAACCTGCAAGGACAGAGCCCAGGATTGCAGCAGTGAATGGGGAAGCATGGAATATCTGTCCGGTATTGTGCCGCTGATCAGCTGATAAACAAGGAATCACTCGTGTGTCAGCTGATTTGCATATCTTATCAGGATGAAAGATGTATAATTATCGTTAGCACATCTCACCGTGTAATCAGGGATCGGCTACCGATAATCAATAGAAGTGAGTGAGGGAGGAATGACTGTGGTAGTGATCATTCCTCCCCAGTCACCTTGCATTAGCCTGTGTAATAGGCTGATGCAAACAAGAGCTGAATAACTTTTTTTTGCTGGCCACGCCCCCCTGCACTGGCTGAGCTGCTGCTGTCTGCTCTATCCCTGGATTATTCAGGAAAAACTTTAACCCCCTTCAGCAGCACAGACTCAGGGATGAAGGCTTTCGTGAGGAGCTACAGGCAGTGAGAAGACAAATGCTGGGCACAGGAGCTGACAGCTTGGAGTTTGGCAGAGCATTGCACAAGAACAGGTAGGGGGAAGATCCGGTATGTATCAGCAGTGTCATTGTACTTGTAGTCCCACACATACAACATGCTGCTGAGTATCCCAGCAGTCAGACATTTCACTCAGGGAAGACTTATTCACTCCCTTTGCAGAGCAGGGGGAGGGGCAGAGATTGTTGTTATTGCAGGTAAACAAATACATTTGCCTAAAACTTGCTTAGCTTAGTTATATATTGCTGCTCATCAGATTTTGCTAGATTTTTTTTTTCATAACTGAGACAGGTGTTAACGGCTATGTACACCTTCTAGGACAATTTTTTTAATGATTGCATTTTACTCATTTGGGGCTCAAAATAATTTTTTCCATTGGAATATTAAGCTGTTCTGTCACAAATGCCGGTCATCTAATAACCCTTATATCTAAATCACTAAGAGGACATAAACACTTATTTAAGCCACATTATTATCTTAGATAAGGATTGAGCTTTAATTAGTGTTTATAAGGTCAGAGAGCAGAGATGAGGAGCCCATCAGCTCCCTGCCTGACAGAGCAGAAAGAAAATTCAGATCCTGCTAGTAGAGCATTTAAGCTCTGTATAGTGAAAAAGACTAATTATTTTCAGTTCACAATGAGTACAATGCACAAATAAAAAACTGCCCCAAAAGGTGTACATTATCTTTAAAGAATTTTTCTGAGATTTTCATATTGCTGGCCTATCCTCATGTTCATCGATTACATGGCCTAGGTGAGGCTCAGTCCCATTCAAATAAATGGAGCTGAGCTACAATACCAAGCACAGCTGCTTTACAATGGATGGTGCTGTGCTTGGCAAGTTGCAAGGAGGCCACAGTGCTCCCCACCAATCACATATTGATGGCCTATCCTGATAGTTATCACCAATCCAGTGGATAGGTAATACATTCTTTTAGGTGGAATATGACTTCAATTAAAGATGTGATGGATATAGTAATTATATATATGCTTGAGGAAGGTTCATGTGAGCCGAAACGCCGCACTTATGCCACCCGATGGGTCAATAAAAGTTTTTACACTTTTGGATTACGAGTGCAGTCCGATCTTTTTCTATATATATATATATATATATATATATATATATATGCACCTTTACACTACTTATTACCATACTATAAAGAGGGAATTGAAAGTTTGCTTTTTTGCTTTTATAAATAAAGTCAGGAAGGGAACACATTTGAACAATAAATAATACAATGCTTCTATGTACTGAAATGTAATGTTCTTTTTTTTGATATGTATCTATAGAAAGAGATTCCATCACACAGCACCACCACAATGGACAGGAATGCCGACCATAAACTGCTCCTGCTAAACTTTTAACTATCATTGTCACAGAGTATGTCCCTAGCAACCATTAAAGGGAACCTTTCACATGCTTTTTGCCCCCAAGTGGCCCCCAGAAGGGGTGTGGAGTTGGTAAGGCAAAGTTCTGACTCTAAGTTCTGTGTTTTATGACACTCCAACTCTGGCTCCGACACCAGCTACAACTCTGACTCCCTCATAAATGGCCAATAATGTAGTAATAACAAATTTATTGTGGTAAAATTGTAACCATATTAGAGAATATACATTCAATATATGTGGTGACTACTGGGATTACTATATATTACCGACTTTTTGTGCTTTGGCCATTAAATATCTGGATATGGAAGGGCTGTATGCCATCTGATGTTATCATTAAAGTAACAACCTTTATGAATATGGGTTGCTCTAGTTTTATGTGATTTGCTGCCTTTGATAATATATTTTTTAATGATATATGAAATAAACTTTGATGATTATCATTATTATGCCTTCCTGCCAAAGTTATTTAACAATATTCTCTTTGTTACAGACACAGATATTGCTGTCAGAATAACATGCCAGTAGAGCACAAAGATTGTGCTGATCTCCGGGGAGGGCAATACCTGAGTCATATTGTCTGTACAGGAGAGCGAGTCGAACCACTAACAGGTGAAAATTGGCTATGCACAAATGGCACCTGTACAAGATCCAGTAGCTGTATCATCTCAATGACATATTGATTGAAGTGTTGAATTTTTGGAATGGGTGTCAAAGCAATTGCAACAGGACCCACATTTCAAAAAGACAATGCTGTTCAGTAATGAAGCAAACATCTACATGAACGAAAAGGTGCACAAACAAAATGTTCAATACTGATCTGACACAAAACTGCACTGGTTGGCGCACAGAAAGTCATGGTCTGGTGTATTGGGGAACAAAGAAAGTGAGCCCTTTCTTCATCAACTGTACCCTTATTGCTGCCCGGCGTCTGCCATTGTTACATGAAAATGTGTTTCCAAAGAGGGCACATTCCCAGTTTTCTTCAAAGAACAATACCTCAAAGTTGGGATATTCTGGTTATTTGAAGACATCCCCAGTGGATATGAGATCAAGGGGGTCCTAACTCAGGGATCCCCACCGATCACGAGAACAGGAGACCTGTACCCCAGAAAGTTTTCAACCAGACAACCATTTTTATCTATAACCTTCCACATAATCCTATTGCCATATATAATCAATGTTGTCATAGGCAAGCTGTTGTCCTATTTAAGATTTTTCCCAACTTGACATTTATGACATGTCCACCAGATATGCCATGAATGTCCAACAGATGGAACCCACACTTTTCACGAGAATGGGCCCCTGTCTCATGGACTATGGAAAGGTAAAGGTGAGCAAGAAAGAATGGATTTCTCCACAAATTCCAAAAAACAATTGCGTTAGTGTGCCCAACTATTTTTGCAACTCCCATAGACAGAGAGGGCTGCATGTGTCACAAGACGGAGTCTCGTTCTCAAGATAGGTGTGGGTCATGCGATTCTGTCAGAACTACATTGCTTACACATGGCTGCAAGATTCATGCTGGAGACTTACAAAGGTAAGACATTTCATTTTAATCAACACAAATCCATACACATAAAAAGTTAATTATTCACAGAAGAAACTGATATGGGCCTACTCGCAAGGAAATATACTCCACCTCTGTAATGTACTTTGCTTCAAACCAACATAACATAATAATGTGGTCTATTATATAATTTTTAAATTAACATTCCTTCCAATATTCGAAGAACTAACAGAAAGTTATAAGGTTTTTGCTTAGCCTTTCTGACAAAAAATGAAGCAACAAACAAAAAAAAAAATGTTAAAATAAACCAGACGCTGGAGTCATAAAAAGAGTACTGTAATACAACACCCCACCTAGGACTGTTTAACGGCTCTGAAAAAAAGATGCTTTAAACAATGCAGAAAATGATGTGCAGCGTTTATCAAATTTACTTACTTTTGCTCTTTGATCCACTGATTAACATTTGCAGCCACAAATTCACTTTCCTTATGGAGGCGACTGTTGTCAGTTTGTGTTGCTTCTAGAGCTTGGCGCAGGATTTCCAGCTGTGGATGCAGACAGATCAAAGACTATGATGGACTCCCTAGAACAAGGGCTATCTGGAATACTAATAATAGTCTGTAATACTTGTAAAGAATCAAGTCATTTTTCTCCACTCCTTCAAATAATCATGGTTTCCTTGTACATGCTATTAATTGAGTCAATATGCGAGATGGAATGTCTGAACCTTTCCCACGCTTTACATTTACCAGTTTACTATATTATGCATTACTCTACCTCCAGAGGTTGTTTAATTCAAATCAGCCTTATATTATAAGAAAAAAAATATGAAAAGAGCCGCTACAACTTGTAATGTTTAAGCCGTTGTTTTGGGTTAATGTGCATCATGATATGATTCCCATGAAGAAGCGATTTGCCATTGAGGTGTATCTTCAAAAACGATTGCAAAATCAGAGGAGATTAGGGTTTATTGTTAAACAATGTGTATTTTCTTTTGGATCAGATATCAGAGGGATGATTACAAGCAAAACGATTTGCTTTTCACTAGCAAAGGTTTTTAAGCTCTACATTGTCCAGGTGTGTTGCAGCTAAAATTCACTGCTATGAACCTGTGACAACACATCACAGGTGAGCGCTAAACCATCTCTTAACGAAGCACTCCCGCAAACTTTTTGATTCTCTGACCAATTATACAGTAAACTGTACTGAAAGTAATCATCTTACCAGTGACTGCATTTGTAAGTTATAACCTCACTTCTGACACTCAGCTGTGTCATACGTTGTAAATCAGTCTGTACTGCAGGTGTAGCGTGGTGGTGCACGTGTCCTAGGATTGGCGTCCCACGGAAACAATAACACTAAAGGACCAGCACTCGCTGTTTGTATTCTTGTAAATATTCTCTTTAGTGCCACATGTTTAAATCTGTGACAGTGAAGAAATCACAATACACATGGTTTAAATAGCCCGCCTAACAACCAAGTACTGACGTCATATAGTCATGACAACCTGAATAAACTAAGTGAAAAATCAAAACTGAAAGCAAAAACATCTCATAAAGAATATATAAAGTCTCTACATTTCCGAAGTGGAATTCTTCTTTCTAATATACGTCTCGTACTCTCGTAGCTTCAATTGCGCTGTTGAGAATATTAGTACGGGGTGAAGATAAACCATACGCAAAAGAAATATATGATTTTTTTTTAAAGAAATTATAAGAAACTATTCAGCTCATACTCCCAATTCAGACCCATCAGCTCCAGGGTTTGGAGCCGATGGATCTAAAAGGTTTCATGTTTCATCAATAATTTATGTCGATCACCACCACGGCGTGGTTGTGTCACACTTTCAATGATCTCAAAGCGCAATTTTGTGTTTTTTTTGGTGGAAGTGATATGGTATAGGTAACAGTAAGTTTCCCTTACACAAGCAGCAGTGAGGGACCGCAGTGGGTTTGAATGTCGCACCGCCATATGCAAACTGTTATATGGCTTATTTTGAGGAGATGTTCATTTGTTGGCGAAGATTCATTGATGATGTTTTCTGCGTATGGCGGGGCAACATTCGAACCCTAATGGAATTTACCTCCTTCCTTAATTTAGTGTGTTCAGAACTTCAATTTACTTTGCATTTTCACATGCAGAACATTTCATTCCTTGACACCTGGGTTATTAAGGGACATGATGGTAGAATTAAAACTGATCTCTATACTAAGAATAGAATAGAGGCCACAGACCGAAATAGTATGTTGATGTACACTAGCAATCATTCTACAACTACTAAAAAATCCCTCCCTTATTCCCAGTATCAGAGGATAAACGAATAGTTAGCGACCCTGTAGACCAGGAACTTAGACTGCAGGAAATGCCCACCAAATTTAAGGCAAGGGGTTACCCAATACATTTATTACAGGAACAAAAGATCGAGCAGCCACTCCCTCTAGAATTGAGAATAAGAATAAAAAGTCTCGGTTACAGCAGTTGTTAATAAAAATTGGAACATTCGAAAAAAATCTTATCCTCAGGTTGAGGAGTTCCATAATTCTCCCATGATCTGTTACAAAAGAACAGAGAACAATAGGGATAAAATTATCAGGGACGACATAGGGAGTAATTAAATGGAAATAAAACAAAGTGTCCTTTCTACCACCAGACATGGCACCTTTCCGTGCCTAGGATGTGTCCATTGCTCTAGCGTAATAAAGGGTAAGTATGTATACCATCCACATACAGGAGAACAAATACCTATACGTGTTTTTTTTTTACTTGCGACAGCAACATCTACCCGTATGAAAGATAGATTTTGAAAACAAACCCACGATCAGGAGGGGAAACTTACTGTTACCTATACCATATCACTTCCACCCAAAAAAATACACGATTGCGCTTTCAGATCATTGAAAGTGTAACACAACCACGCCGTGGTGGTGACCGGCATAAATTATTGATGAAACGTGAAGCCTTTTGGATCCATTGGCTCCAAACCCTGGAGCCGATGGGTCTGAATCACGAGTATGAGCCGAATAGTTTCTTATAATTTATTTTAAAAAATTCTTTATATTCATATATTTCTTTTGCGTATGGTTTATCTTCATCCCGTACTAATATTCTCAACAGCGCAATTGAAGCTACATGACGTATATTAGAAAGAAGAATTCCACTATGGAAATATAGAGACTTTATATATTCTTTATGAGGTGTTTTTGCTTTCAGTTTTGCTTTTTCACTTCAGTTTATTTAGGTTGTCATGACTACATGACGTCAGCACTTGTTTGTTAAACCATTGTGTATTGTGATTTCTTCACTGTTTGACAAAGGCACAGTTTGTGCCAAAACGCGTCACAGATTTAAACATGTGGCAAAAAAGAGAATATTTACAAGACTACGAACAGCGAGTGCAGGTCCTTAAGTATTATTGTTGACTCAGCATGTGCGGATCCGCAATAAACGGACACTGTTCCGTGTGCATTCTGCATCACAGATGCAGACCCATTCACTTCAATGGGTCCACAAATCAAGAGATGCAGAGCGGTGCGGAACGGAAGCACGGAACAGAACCTTACGGAAGCACTACAGAGTGCTTCTTTGGGGTTCCGTTCCTTCATTCCGCAAAAAAATAGAACATGTCCTATCTTTTTGCGGAACGGACGGATGCGGAACCATTGAAGTTGAATGTGCCTGGATCGGTCGAGGAGGCCTCACGAATGTTCTCTGTGCATTGGGGACCGCAAATTGCGACCCCAATGCACGGAACAGAACAGATACGTTCGTGTGAATGAGCCCTAACACAGCATCTTATGAGTGGACAAGAAACCAGTTTCTCTATGTATTCTTATGGTAGCCTCAATGGCAGTCTCATAGAAATGTATAGAGAAGTAACTGACTTCCTGTCCTGTGTCAATTGGAGAGGCAGAGTGTTGGTCACAGGACACAGCTGAGGATCAGAAGTGAGGTTATAACTCACAAATGCAGTCACTGGTAAGAAGATTACCTTCAGTACAATTGACCTCAGGTACTTTTCTAATGACCAAGAGGATAAATATTTTTGTGGGAATGCCTCTTTAAGACTTCAAGGAGAAATAAGGATTAGAAAAAAAGACAATAACCGTAATGGAAAAAAATGGCACTATTTCTAGAAAAGTGTAAAAAAAACACACCATCCTGGCGCTAATGTGCAATAGGACTCATAGTGCTGAGACTCCAGATCCCAGCACTACCACTTCTGTCCTCATGGTAGGTGACATTGTATATCGATCACAATGATCAATCTAAACCTCCCAGCTGCCTGCATGAACCTCTATTACAATTTGTAAGGTAATGCAGCAATTACCCCCGTCTGCTCTGCTATTCTTTGCCAAACTCACTGCAATAATTGCTGCCTACCATGTAAAATAAAACCCGGGGCAGAGAAAAGTGGATTTATTCGGCATGTGATCTGTGAAGTACCATACATTCAGGAGGAGGAGTGGAAAGCAACCACCATTTTAAATACATTTACATTGACACAGCTCTGCAGAATAAGAAGTAGCTTCTTCTCTACTGCACTCCCAGTCAGTGCACTCTGGGCAAAAGGCATAAAATAGGCTTCTGAGAATGTTTAGGGAAAAGGAGGGCTTCTGTCTGTCTGGCAGATATATCATCTTTAAAGGAACCTGTCATCAACTTTGTGCTGCCCAAACTAACGGCAGAATAAAGTAGAGACAGGTGAGCTGATTACAGCTGTCTGCCATTTATAAGTTAAAAGTAAGTGGTTGCCGAGAACCAACATCACAATTATTGCAGACTAGGCCAGAAAACCCTTTAATAATGTATTACATACTTGCATATATGAAGATGTAGCTAAGGCCTCATGCACACTGTGCAATTAAATGGGCCAACAAAAAATGCAGATGGCACATGGACGGTATCTATATTTTGTGGATCTGCGACCACAAAAAAGATACAGTTGTGTGCATGAGGCCTTGTTCTTCTGCATGAACCTATTATTAATGGGGCTTACTGCACTAGATAGCTGCCTTTCTTGACTTGCAGTACTACACAGAGATGCTAAGAATACGCCTCCACCTTCTGAAATGCATGTCTGTGTCATTTCTTGCATGACTTCTGACATCATACATATTCACTAGGAACATCAAAGAAATTGCAGTCTAGGAAAAATGATGATGCTGGCAGTGGTCTTTGTCCCCTGCAGATACATTTCTATGGGAGGATTCAGACAGTGGCTGAGCAAATAGAGAATGTATCCCTGCGTAGTACGATAAAAATTAAAACTATGACTTTGGCAGCAATATAACTCTAGGTTTCAGAAATGATCTAGGAGTGGGACGGTGATATTCCTTATTGTTCTGCTTCTGTCCTAACCGATGAAAGGGGAAAACTCAGTAATCAATTTGTTTCCATGGACGGCGTGGAGAATATGCTGGCGGATGGGATAAGGAATTCATATTTAAAATGATTAGTCATTCTGAGAGTTTGACAAGCTGTTGATGGATCTTCAAAGGATCAAGGAACGGGATTATTGGATCATAATTTATTGATAAAACCCATGTTGTAGCCAGAGTTGTCCCTTCTAGGCAAGGGTTTTCAATGAAGATATCAATCTCCTTTTTAAATTTCAAAGCTCCAGTATTATCTCATTTAGTGACTATGTTGAAAAGCAAATTATAATCTTTGTATCTAAAGGGACTTGGTGATGAATTCTCCGACTCCAAAGTTGAGTTTCCTTTTGACATACAATTATCGCATGCAAACTGAATGGCCGGACCCCAAATTGCTTTTGTATACTCATACATCCTATTATGATGTTTCATTAGATTATAGCGAGGTGAAATGACTTAATATGTTTATCCAACTGCAAATTCATCAAAGTTCAATATATTTTGAAATCATTTTTCTGCTGTAAAATTTGCTTTTTCAACATATTGCAGCATATTGCAATAAATCGCTGAAAGCACCTTTAAAGAAAACGAGATAAGAAAATGAGATCGATATTATTTGTGTTTGGACGCAATAAATTAATACACAAGGCTTATGGAAGATTCGTGTGCGTGCTCTGTGGTGGTTCACATGCATCTTCCTGGTCCGGCTGAGTAGGGAACAAGGGCACTCTGAGTTCTGAATCCAGAATGATGTGGCTGGGACATCTGTACAATACTGTGCAAAGGTTGTAGGCACGCTTCGGAAAAAAATGCTGCAAACTAAGAATGCTTTCAAACAGCGGCGGACTGGGAACTTTAAGTGGCCCTGAAAAAACACTAAAAGTAGTGGGGTCCAAATTAATGGAAGTGTGATGGAAATGGTCTGAACTATGGTACAGACTGATCCTGTTCTTTCTGTCTTTCTTATGATGTTGCTATAGAATGCTAACCTTGAGATAAGATGTTGCACATGCTTTTTATCTACTAAAACTCTGTTAGCATGGTCCGGAAGTATTGCCTTATATGAATATCAAATAAAATTACTAGTTTCGATTTCCATCCCGTTGGTGGTGTGCCTTCTTTGTCTTCGTTACCTATAAGACTGTTTGTTTTGATAATAAAGTTGGGAAATTGCTTGAGACCATAGCTGGGTCTTGTGTGTTTCTCCCCAGCTCGTATGTTCTTTTATTTCCCAGGAGCCTTGCTGGGAGGGCAGAAAGTGCAGATTGAGCTCACAGAAGGCAGGGCCAGCAATACAATATTGTGGCACATTATACCACTCCAACAGAGCCGAATGCCACAGTCCATCACAAAATACTCCCAGCAGCATAAAATACATTCCTAAAAACTTCCACTGGCTGACCGTGAGGAGGGCCCAGGCGCACTGGGAAATTTTCCTGTAAGGTCTATGGCCAATCCGCCCCTGCTTCCACAAATCTAAGTGATAATAGTTAATTTATTCAGCAGCAGGACAAAGACCCCAAATATACAGTAAAAGTCATTAAGAACTATCTTCAGCCTAAGGAGAACAAGGAGTCCTGGAAGTGATGATATGGTCTCCACAAAGCACTGATCTCATGGAGTCTGTCTGGGATTATATAAAGGGACAGAAGGATTTGAGCAAGCCTACACCCACAGAAGATCTGTGGTTAGTTCTCCAAGATGTCTGTAACCTCTCTGCTGAATTCCTTCACAAACTGTGTGCAAGTGTACTTAGAAGAACTGATGCTGTTTTGAAGGCAAAGGGTGGTCACACTAACTATTGATTTAATTTTGATTTCTTTTGTTCATTCACTCTGCATTTTGATAATTCAAAGAAATAAACTTCTATTTTTAAAGCATTCTTCATTTGCAGCATTTCCTCCCTTATGTACAGTACTGTATGTCAGCCATGAGGTGTGTAAGAGGGGACATATGCCTAGCAAGTTGTGCTTCTTGCTTCACTGCAGGCTTTTGCATGGGAAATGGATGGCTGTTGGGGCAACCGCAATACAGTTACGGCATATTTCTTGTTATTTTTTCTATATCATTGAAAGAGGTTATGTAATGATTGATGTAAAAATGAAAATCAGACTCTAATCTCTCTCTAACAAATCTAGAAACAACCCCGCACTTCGCATGGATCCAGAGATCTCCTCATTCATTGTGCAGGTGCATGCACATTCTCATCAGGTGTGTCCTTTATGCTGTAGCACCTTCCCCTGTAACTACCAAAGCTTCTAACAGAACATATGGCCATTGGCAGTCAAAGATTTAAACTGAGCATATGCGACCACATCAGTGGTGGAAAAGAAAAAAGGAAAAGAACAAACAGCTGGTAGTGCCATAGAGATACATATTATTGAGCAACTCAGTGACTATACTAAATTTTTTATTACATGTAATTACAAAAATATCCAGATTTAGGAGCTGGTTTAAAAATATTTTTGGTGGCACATTCCCTTTAAGGAGAGAATAGGAAGGTGCCCCGAGCTGTTGATAAAGTGCAACGGAGGAAGCAGTTTTGAGAGGAGTGATAATATCATGACCACTCTCTCTGAACAGGCCTTTCACTACAGCTATATTTGCTTAAGCCACAGACCTGATTTCTCTTTCAAAAGTAACTAGACAGTTTTTCTAGGTCTCATGGGGTAAATTAAGACAGTTTTACCATCAACAATACTTATCCCTTACCCACAGGATAGGGGATAAGTATCCGATTGCTGGTGGTCCAACTGGTTGGACCCCTATTAATCCGATATTTACCTCCTATTCTGCCATGATTATGATAATTGAGGCTCAGAAGTGCCCCCTGAGAATGAAGAAGTGGTGCACAAGCAGGCCTATTGCTCCATTCCCTTCTATAGGACTGCTATATGCTCTACTCGGCAGGCTCACAGACGTGAGTGGAGCAATGGTCATGCATAAGCACCACTACTCCATTCACATGGAGCACTTTTGGACTTCCATTCTAATTATCACTAGGGGTAAAAGTGATGAGATACTTATCTCCCCTATCCTTTGCATAGGGGATAAGTACTGTAGAAAACTCATTTAACGACTGGTGGGGGCAAGTAAATACCTCGCATCCATTCTCACACTGCTCATATTCCACTTTTAGAATTGAGCGGGTGCTGGTTATTGGCATGCCTTTCCTGTCTATTCACTCTCATTTTTATGATCTTTTATGCAAGGTCTCAACACAGTACAGAGAAAGGTTTACACTAACGCCCCTTTAGGTAAGCACTATTCTGAAATCACAGTGATATCAGTCAACATGACTCCAGGTGCAATCACAGCCAGGGGGCGCTATCATATTCCTATTAAATAAAGAAAGTCAGGGCTGACTATAGCTATCTATATGGATACTGTATATGTTTGAATGTTTTACAGGGCCCAGGAGGCAAATGAAAGATACAGTGCATTCAGAAAAAAAAAAAAAAAAAAAAAACATTTTCCCCATCATTCTGCTCTAAATACCCCATAATGACAAAGTGAAATCTTTGCTAATTTATTGAAAAACTAAAATATTGCACTGATATAAGTATTCAAACCCTTTATTCAGACCACTTAGCTGAAGCACCTTTGGCAGCCACTGCAGCCTCCAGTCTTCTTGGGCATGATGTGACAAGGTTTGCACGCCTGGATTTGGGGATTTTCTGCCATTCTCCTCTGCAGATCCTCTCAAACGCTGTCAGGTTGAACGGGGACTGTCGGTAGACAGACATTTTCAGGTCTCTAAAGAGATGTTCAATGGGGTCGAAGTCAGGGCTCTGGCTGGGCCACACAAGGACATTCACAAAATTATCCCTAAGCCACTCTTATGTTGTCTTGGCTGTGTGCTTAGGTTCATTGCCTTGTTGGAAAGGTGAACCCTCAACCCAGTATGAGGTCTAAAGCACTCTGGATCAAGTTTTCATTAAGGATATCTCTGTACTTTGCTCCATTCAGCTTTCCCTCAACCCTGACCAGTGTTCCTGTCCCAGGCACTGAAAAACACTCCGACAACAAGATGTTACCACCACCATGCTTTACGGTAGTGATGGTATTGGGTTGGGGATGAGCAGTGACTGGTTATCTCCAGACATGACGCTTAAGGTAGCCATACATATTAGATAGAAGTTGGTTGATGTTTGAACAGAACTTGAACAAACAAACATCTTGGGAACAATGGCCAGACACATTTTCATCCACGTTGGCCGTTACAATTGTACAAATTGGCCATACATGTTGAATGCAACCGGGCGAAGGACGAATGATCTTTCTGAGAATGTTCTTTCAAAGAAAGTTCTTTCGTTTACAAATTTATTTATTTTTTTTCTTAAATATCTTTTGTCTGAGGCTAGGTTCACACTTGAGCGTACTTGATACGCGCGTTTTATGCGCGTTTTTGTCATGCGTATTACAGCGCATTTTTGGAAATAGGAAACGCACGTCATACGCGCGTTCGTGTGATTGACCACTCTGGCGTCAGCGACAATACGCCCCAAAGAAGCTCCTGTACTTCTTTGGGCGTAGGGCGTTCTACAGCGTGTTCATACGCGCTGTAAAACGCTCAGGTGAGAACCATGTCCATAGGGAAACATGGGTTTTCACCTGTTGAGCGTTTTACAGCTCGTAGGAACGCACTGTAAAACGCTCAGCTGTGAACCAGACCTGACTGTTGGATGAAAATATTAAACATAGATAATAATGGTCTGTCATTGATTGGCTAAATGATAGTTTGTTACTAAATTTCACCCGACGAATGTTCGTTTGGTTAAAATTGTCTGTTTCGATCAACTTTAGACTTGTATGCAGAGGTCGCACTACATTTTTTCCAGAAGAGTAAAAATTCTCCTCTTACCATTTTTGAGGAGTATTTTTAGCTGAGGAGGAGTACGAAAGTTGAAATAATTTTAAGCACTTGTTCACATCTGCATTGGAGGCTGCGTTTGGAGCCTCCGTCAGAAATTTTGCTAAAAAGACTGGACAAAAGAATCCTTACATGCAGGACTTTTTTGTCTGGTAAAAAGAGAGGATCCTAAACAGAAACTGAACGGATCCCATCATAGTCATTGAAGTCTGTTCAGCTCTGTGCCTGTCAGTTAGGCTGGGTTCACATCATGTTTCGGTTATACGTTTAACATACATGAAAAAACTTATACTATAACGGACGCCTTAGACAGATTCCATATTGTGGCATAGCGTTCAATTGTACAAAAAATGTATATATTTTTTTTCTGGACTTTTGCAGGATGGGAAGACATGGTACACTACGATTTACCATCCTGCAAAAAAAGTAAAAAAAAAAGAAACATACATATTAGCATATATATATATATTTATTGTTTACAATGGAACTCTATGGTGGTTGATGCCACAGTATGGCATCTCTCTGAGGTGTTTTTTTTTGTATACGTTAAACATATGACAAAAATCTAAAACTTACATTATTTTCATTCTTCTGCTCATCTAACGGAGCAGAACAACTGAAATTGTGGTGGTGTGAACGGGGCCTGGTCTAAATAACATGAAGCAATTATGTCGAAGTGATAAAGTCCAGTCCAATATGGCGGATCTTCCCTGTACTTCATCACTTGGCTATAATAGCCTGCTGTGCATTTACTACACAATGCAGCACATACATTCCACACCCTGCACTACTTACATCAGTGTGTACAGCGTGTGATGTATGTCGTGCAGTGTGTAGATCACACACTGCACTACATACATTACACATATCGACACATTGCTGCACTTTCACCTTGTGGTGCAGGTCAGACTGGATGTCCGGGTCCCCTGCAGTTGCCCAGCACTCCATTCCTCTTCAGCTTCACGTCATGTTTGCCGGCGCAGCGCTGCCCCTGCTCTCCTCATACATCGGGACTTGAGAGCCAACCCTCCTCCTTTCAGCTCCCGCCGGCTTCCCCTGCTGCAGAGCGCTGTATCGCTCCGGCACCTACTCAAACTAACCAATAGCAAAGCTCCTTACTGTATGGAGCTTTGCTATTGGTTACTTCAGGCACAGGCAGCATCACTGCACTGCCTGTGTCGTTTCCTGTGCTGCTGAATGTAGGTGAAAAGTCTAAGGCGTATTGGTACGCCTTAGGCCTCTTTCACACGAGCGTGTCCGGATTAGGTCCGGATGCGTTGCGGATGCGTTCAGTGAAAACTGTGCGATTTCACAGGCAAAGCCATTCAGTTTTGCCTGCGATTGCGTTCAGTTGTTCAGTTTTTTCCGCGCGGGTGCAATGCGTTTTGATGCGTTTTTCACGCGCGTGATAAAAAACTGAAGGTTTACAAACAACATCTCCTAGCAACCATCAGTGAAAAATGCAACGCACCCGCACTTGCTTGCGGATTCAATGCGTTTTTCAGAACATGCTGCGATTTTCACGCAACGCACAAGTGATGCGTGAAAAAAAACGCTCATGTACACAGACCCATTGAAATGAATGGGTCAGGATTCAGTGCGGGTGCAATGCGTTCACATCACGCATTGCACCCGCGCGGAAAACTTGCCCGTGTGAAAGGGGCCTTAGACTTTTTTTCAGAGAGTAAAACAGCCTGGACAGGCGTCTATGACACTTGTACAGACATTACTGCGACCTCTGCTTGTATGTATGGCCACCGTTCAGAATTGAGGCCAAAAAGTTCAATCTTTGTATCATCAGACCAGGGACTCTTGTTTCTCACAGTCAAACAATTTTTAGGTGCTTTTTTGCAAACTCCAGATGGGTTTTCATGTGTCCTTTACTGAGGAAAGACTTGTTTCTGGCCACTCTGCAGAACTCCACCAATCTGGGCTTAATTGCAATTATGGTTGACCTACTGGAAGTTCCCCAATCTGCACATAGGATCTATAGAACTCAGCCAGTGTGACCGCCTTAACAAAGGCCTTTCACCCCCAACTACCTGGTTTAGTGGAAATGCCAGCTCTAGGAAGAGCCTGGTTGTTCCAAAAGTCTTCCACTTAAGAATTATGGAGCCCACTGTGCTCTTGGGATCTTGCAATGCAGCAGAAATTTTTGGACCTTTCTACAGATCCGTGCCTCCACTCAATCCTGTCTCTGAGGTCTACGAGCAATTATTGTCTCCTTGTGGCTTGGCTTTTGCTCTGATGCGCATTGTAAGATGTAAGACCTTTTATAGACGGAGTGTGTTTTTCCTAATCATGTGAAATCAACCAAATTTACCAAAGGTGGTAATCAATGTGTAAAAACATCTCAAAAAGGATCATGAGAAATGCGAGGCATCCAGAGCAAGATTTCTAGTGTCATAGCAAAGAGTCTGAATACTTAGGTCCATGCAAAATTTGTCATTTTTTTTATTTTTATTTTTTTGAAGTTTAGCACAAAACCGAACATACAGTGTGCAAAAACAAATGAAAGGGTCTTAATGCCTTATAACTTTTATACACACACACACCATATTTTTCGGACTGGACTATAAGACGCACCCCCCCCCCCCAAAAAAAAAAAAAATAATGGGGGAAAAGTGTCAGTGCATCTTATAGTCTGAATTCCATTATGGAAGCGGTCATTAGGATGCGGGAGGCATGGGGAGTTGAGGGCATCGCTGCAGTGGCTTTACTCACCTCCCGTGGTCTTCCTCCGGGTCCCGGAAAAAGTGGTACGGTAAGTCCTGGATAAGTGGCGCCGTCCGAAGCAAACAAGGTAAGTTTATTTATTTTATAAATATTTTTATTTTTTTTAAACGTCTGTTCTGAGGTCTGATGGTGGCTGGGATCTGAGGCTGAGTGGGGCTGTGGGGGTTCCAATCAGAGGCTGATAGGATTTGATTGGGCGTCTAATCTGGTGAGTCTAAAGGGGGCTCATATCTGAGGCTGAGTGGGACTGGTGGGGTCTGATCGGAGGCTGATGGGGGCTGTGGGGAACCATCTGAGGCTGATTAGTGCTGGGGCTTCGAACTGAGTTCGATTGGGGGTCTGATATGAATCTAATGAGGGGGTTTGGTCTGAGGCTAATGGAGGCGGGGGGGGGGGGTTCTGATCTGAAGTTGATCTAATGTTAATGGAGGCTGGGAGGTCTGATGGGAAGCTGATGGAGGTTGAGGGGTCTAACTGAAGCTGGTGGAGCTTGGTGGTCTGATCTGAGGTCTGATGAAGAATGGGGATTTGATGAGGGTCTGATGAAGAATGGGGATTTGATTTGGGGGTCTTCTCAGAGGTCTGATGGAAAATATATTTTTTTCTTATTTTTCCTCCTAGGTGCGTCTTATAGTCTGGTGTGTCATATACATAGTTTGAAAAATATAGTATGTGTGTGCATAGGTAAATAAAATTAAATACATTAACTTGGCCATTAAGTCCCACTACTGATAAAGATCAGCTGTCACCAGGTTCTAGATGGAGAAGCCCCAGCATAAAAATTTTGATTGCATCAGAGTACCACAGATGCAGCAAAGATGTGTATGTAAAGTTCTAATTACTAAACGTAAAGTATTTCCTCATTCAGTAAGTTTAATAAGAATATAACTAGTAAGGATATGTATTACCCGATCACTGTCTCCTGTGTATATGTTCGCATTGATGATGATTGTTACATATGTAATGGACTGCACTTCATTTTGAAATACACAGAAAATAGACCATTTAGATTATAGAAAACCATTACAAATAGCAAAGTTTTTTCTTTGAACTTACCTCCCTCTGTGCAATAATGTATTTCTTTTCTGTGGTTTTCAGTTCATTTTGCAAGTTTGCCACCTGAGAGACAGAGAGATCAATTAGCACAGAAGGCAAGCTAATATTACAAGTATACAAACACATTAAAACACACATTGTGACATGCACATAAAAGCACCAAGGTACACAAACTAAAATGATCTGTACCCCACTGAGACATGAAGCACTTTTGCTATTTAATACAAAGAATAGGTATAGGAATAAGTCATGTTTGCAGAACGGAGCAAGAATTAATATGGTTGACCATGCAGAAAATGGTTCAATATTAAAACGGTTATGATGATAAAAGTTAGATGTATTTTAGTTTCTCATCCAAAGATTATTTCAACTTTGAATTTTTTTGGGTTTGTTTCAAATCATAATAGGAAATAAAACTTAAAATTATGCAATGTGACATGGAGTTTTATTTTCAATTACAGTCACTGTTTTGGGGGGCATGGGTGACACTTCAAATGCTTTAAGGGTTTTAGGGTGTGGCCACGTGGGGTGTTTTTAAAGGGACATAACCATAATATTTTAATATGTGAATGTTCTATGTATTTATTTTTTTAGGCAAAAAACAAAACAAAAAAACAAGTGAATTATTTTCCTGGATCGTTTTTTTAAAGTCATTTCAAGCATTCTACATCCTGTCCTGGCTTTTAAACTTCCTCCTTTATTTGGACAGCCTCACTTCTCTTTCTCAGTCAGACCATTCACTCTGACCATAGAGGGAATTAGATAAGTGACTTAATTAGCACAACACATTACACTGATAAGTGAAATGCTCTTCTGTGGACATCTTTTCTAGGCCTATCACGAGAACAATAAATTGTTATACTGTTATCTCTATTCTACTCAGCTACTATTTTACCAGCAAATAACATATTTTCTTTACAGCTGTAGGAAACTAAGCCATGGGAACCCTTTCTACATAGGAGTTTTATGTCTGTGCTGAAGGACAACATTTTGTATTTAATTTTCAATCGTATAGTACTGCCCAAATAAAAAAAGCCAAAAATTCTAAAAAATTTTTGCATGAATATCGAACTTTCTGATGGAAGTGTCCTATTTCGTAAAATGTCCCCAGCTTTGCTGATACTGTGAAACACTGTGGATTTCCTGCAGATGCAGCTCATGGACTAGATTATTGCTGTTTTTGGCCAGTCCCTGTTGCTAATCGAGGACAATTCCTGTGATGATAACATGCCTCATATGTCCTCATTCAGTCTTTGCACACAACAGAAGGCCGCATCTGATGCATAACAACCTAAGACTGATGTGATGTGAATTTGTCCATCGTGATGTAATGTTCTGCAGCAACAAATGAACATGACTGAGACCTGGTGTATACACAGGCCCAGTGGGAAACAGCAGCATGGGACAGCCACATGCTAGATCTGTAAATACGTACAAAGCGTAATTAACCCTTTCAATCCAAATCACTGAATTCCATAGATCTGGACTACAATGTATCCCTGCATACTATATAATATCATTCTGCATGCTTATACGTCCCGAGAAGTGCTAATTTATATTTTACTTTCGATTCACATTTTATTTGCCTACATTAAAAAATCTAAATTGAGACCATGGCGTAAATCTAAAGTGTAAATCTAAAGCACACAAAGAGATCCATCATTCATATCCACCGTGCAGAACTTGCCACTCAAAGCCCCTTTTCTTCCAATAAGAGCCCGATTGTATAATTACTGATTTACCAAAATCTGGCCAAATTACAGACATGGCAGCATCTTTCTGCTCTGTCTATGAACCGCTCGGCTTTATGTCTTGCTGTTTATAAGTCATACAAAATGCTGTGTATCATTACGGCCTCATTACTGTTGGCTGGAAGTACATTATAGCTTATATAAATATTATGTGCAGGCTGCAATTTGAGTAATCAGTCGCTGGTTGATTGACAGAAATCCACACTGTCATTTACACTGCTCTGTAGGAGCTTCGCCGGAGCAGGCTTATAAGCTCTAATAAGTATATGCTATCTGCAAATGCTTTAGCAATCCCGAGATCTTTACAAATGTACAGAGAGTAGAATAGGGGAAGTATTTTTCATCTACCTAATAATCAGCTTTCATCTCTTGGCGCCTGGTAGTAGAGACTAAACTTGTGCTGTGCTGTACGCCTTGAACATAAAATATTTATTAACTGTAGCTTTTCTGATTTGTAGAGGAAAAGTATTTTAATATTACATCAAGGTGTTTCCAACTTGTTTCTTTCTTTGGTTGTTGGGTGGTGATTACTAATTACTAAAGGTTGCCGCTCCAGTTTCCACAGCCATATAAATGCGTAGAGATACATAACCCCTACGGATCTGCCAGTGGGCGCCTTTCAGTTACTGCACCTCTGATACTCTACTCATGAACCAGATGGATCAGGCTGATCAATGCTAAAGCATAGGCTAGTTGACACTGGACTGCTCTGCCCCAAAATCTCCCAGGATGCATTGAAATTAGCTCTCGATCACCCCTTCCTTCCCTGCATAGAAAACAGTCCCTCACATATAGTTTCAGAGATACATGTAGTATGTAATGCTCCCAGCTCCCACATCAGGGTTGCCAACCACAATTTTAGTTTTTTTCTGAACAACTTATCCCAAAATCATGGACAGACAAAAAATGTTATGGACAAATTGGAAAACCATAATGAATTATAAAGATTATTAGTAATACAGGCCTATAGCTGAATACACTGATAACAACTCATTACCAGCATTTACTGTGAGCTGTAAAGTGATCATAATTACCACCAAAATAATCTAGTCAAGTACTACCAGCATAAAAAAAAATACACCTATTTTTTTTTCACGGACGCAGGAAAAAAGTTGTCTTTTTTTTCTGGATGGTTGGCAACCGTGCCCCACATCCATAATTTTTTTGCTCCACTGTCTAGACCAGGGGTGAACAACCTTTTCTGGTTGGGGGCCACATTGTCAGCCTGAACCAATTCCAAGGGCCGAAAATAAAACTTAAAGGGGTATTACCAACTGATATACTGTATTTCTGGCATATTGAACATACAGTATATACTATAAATGTCCAGTTACAGTTCTAGGACTCCCATCTAATAGGAGAATACATGTAAGATACATGTGAGAAGCCATAAGACATAGACCTACATGTCTTTTACCAGATGTTTGGGGGACGCACAAAATAGTATCGAGGGCCGCATGTGGCCCCGGGGCCGCAGGTTGTGCACCCCTGGTCTAGACAGAGATATAGACACAGTATATATTTCTATGAGTTTCGACGTAGGAGCGGATGATTAAAAGGTGTCACTTCACTATGAGATCACTACACCAGCACTGAGGAGAGGTGGAACGGGGCAGGAAAGCTACTGAGCATGTTAGACCACCACTGAATACAGGAGAGGGTGGACCAGAAGGATAAACAGCAGGGGACGCTACCGGAGAGGAAAATGACTGTACATAAAAAAAACTATATTTGTATTGCATGTAAACTCCAATAATACTTCATTTAAAATGCTCCATCCACTGCATAGAAATGCCGTTTGTAGGATAACCCCTTTAATAAGTTACTTTTTTATTCCAGATTTTTGGTAACGACTGACTAAACAAATAGTCTTCTCTCCATATGCAGGCCTGCTATTCTGTGAAACCAATGAAAGAAATTAAAGCGTATAAATCCAATGTTGTACAAAAAAAAAAAAAAAGAATTTTAGATATGTACAGAATCTGGGAACCTAGCGAGATTCAAGCTTTACTCTGCTGCTGGCTGATATGTGAATTGTTGCTTCTGTTCTGAAGACTTCCTTTCTTGGACACGTCTGCTCGTGGAGCTTCTAGTTCAGAGCTCAGGGGCATTTCCCATAATGCAAGCTTTCTCCACTGCTTTCTACTCTCAATACTGTATTCTGCGTCTTATCTCCCTTTCCTCTGACACTGATGTAACTGTGTGGGCTGTGATTTCTGGGAGAAAGCTCAGAGGTGTGTGTGAATAACATTAATCTGCTCTGACGGAGCTCGGGAACATACAAAAACACCACAAGGGAGATTTATGAAGCTTCTATACCAGGGATGGGCAAACTCGGCCCTCCAGCTGTTGTAAAAAGCAATATTCACCATGCCCTGCTGTAGGCTGATAGCTGTAAGCAGTCTTTGCATACTGGGAGTTGTAGTTTTGCAACAGCTGGAGGGCAAAGTTTGCCCATCCCTGTTCTATACCCATGTTGGGTGGCAATTTTTTTTTTTACAAATCCCCTTTATGACAAAATGATGCAATTTTTTCTGACACCCTCACCACATTTCTAAAAAGGGGATGGGAGGAAGCAGGACCTTCACGGTCCAACTCAGCTAACATCATATGCTCCAGAAAAGTGGCTCACATTACACCATAAAGAGACACAGGCGCCTGGCTGGAGTAGATTTTAGTTCTCATACACAGATGACCCATCACGAGGTCTAAGCCTTATAATTGTAATAAATGTAATGTCCAGCACTGCTTGGTTGTTTGGTGCAATATCTTCCTTTTATTTACGTGGCAACAAGATTTGTACACACACACTGTACAGCAGTAAAATTGACGCATTTCGGACCCTGGGGTCCTTGTCGTAACAGAGTCTGAAACGCGTCAATTTTACCGCTGTACAGTGTGTGTGTACAAATCTTGTTGCCACGTAAATAAAAGGAAGATATTGCACCAAACAACCAAGCAGTGCTGGACATCCTTTTTATTCACCTGAAGTTACCACTCAGAAGCTTCTCTGAACCACCGTGCATGCTGGAATCTTCATATGGGTGAGCTGGAAATTTTCTATGAATAATAAATGTAATATCTTAATAATTGTAGTACATCTTATCTTTCCCTATTGGTACAGTTCCTTTATTTTTGCATTTTATACTAACAAGGCTCAATTATCCTGCACTCAGAAGGCTGCTCTGTCCAGTTACAACATCAATATTGCCTACTATACAGTATACCAGCAGACATGCAGAACGATAGAAAAATTATAACAGACGGGATAGTGGATGGTAGCATATCGTCTTATTGCCCTTTTACCACCTCAAAAGTGTAGAGGACCTCTAAGCAATACTATTCTGTTTGCTACCTTGGTGCATAGGGGATGTTCTGTGTCCAGAAGTCTTTTCTGCCAAGTAAACTGTGGTCCTGTCACTTTTTTCTATGCATCTCTAAGATGTCACTTTATTGTGCTTCAGTAGGTGATATTGCACTACATCTCCAGGTCTGGTCAAAATCATCACTCAGGTATGGCCATGGCCTTGACATAGTCCGGACCAGAGGCACTGTAATTGTCCTTAGCACCAGCTGAAGCATAATACCATCAGTGTCTTCTAGATACCCTTTATGGAAGAGGTCTGTCTAGTGACACATGCTTAAGTGTCAAGTTATTAGCTTCTCTTGTGTGTGGAACCCATGCATGCCTATTCTCCACATATTGAGTATTCTTGGGTACTACTGACTGCTCCCACAGACCAGTTGAGAAAACAGACCATTACCATTTTTTAAAGGGGCTGGGATTTTTGTGAATCCCCCCCCTTTCCAGGAGGCCAGACCTGCAGAGGGAAGCACACCTACCTGTTCCCTGCCACTGGGTTCCAGCTCCTTGGCTCTCCTGCCTCTATCCATGTGTTAACATCCTGTTTGATGCGGGTCATGTGGCCATGGCAGCCAATGATTGCCCACAGCAGTGACGTATCCCCCATGCATCACTGGACTTGTCTGCCGTGGTCAGCCAGTGGCTGCAGCAACCAAGTGTCTTGTGTCAAACAGGATGTTAACATATGGGGGCTGAAGCAAGGCAGCAACGTTTTGGGGAACAAAGGAGCTGGAGCCCAGCAGCAGAGAGCAATTAAGTATGCTTCCATCCACAGATCCGGCCACATGATGGGGTCTGTCCTAAAGACCTCCGAAGGTGAACAACCCCTTTATAGATACTTATATGTAATAAAACATGAAATCAGTAGCACATTTATGGAGCTGCAGCCTATAGAAGCTATAGTAGTAATAACTGTATACAGTTTCGACAAAACAACTGTTCTATAATACAGAAAAAAAACTGCTCCCCATTGTCCTTTGAAGTCCCACTTGGTATAGCTTGGTAAAATCATATCTAGGGCTTTTCTAAACTGCTATGAAACATGTCCATTCTAACTCACTCTTGAGGTTGCCCACCGCTAACAATTACGTAAAGACAGAATATCTATTGTCAGGTATTGTCACTTCACCTCTCTGCTAATCAACAGGGAACCAATGTCAACCTTCAGGTACTAAAAATACATGGAGAACAGTGCCTTGTCTGAAATAGATCAAAAAATGAGAAAAAAAAATACGCCATCAACTTTTATTAAGGCTGTGACAAGCCATTCTCAATGAGCGGTTATTAAACAGCCTACTGAATACATAGTGCAGGTGTTGCGTGACAGGAGACTAATTAAAGCTGTAGAACAAGCCTCTGTATAAGGGTTGCAGGGAAAAGAAATACTACAGATTGTTATTTAATTACAAATCAAGTAGCCAAAAAATGAGGCGGCATTCTTCCATGTACAGGACCGTATTAGGAAGAATGAAGAAACAGCTAAAAGTCATAGTGGTATAGTAGAGGAAAAGCAGCGGATGCCTGCTCTGCAAGACTATTCAAAAGATCTTTGAATCTCTGTTGCAAATGAATGAAAGGCTACAGCAGGTAAATCAGCCACTAAACGCAATGTGAAAGGTATAAAAAAAAATTGTAAAAAGGTGAATGTTGTGATAAAACAATAACACAAACTAAATAAATAAATGATACATTTTTGGTAGGACAGATTGTGCTCTGCTCAGAACCAGGATCTCTGCCTTGAGCGTGAAGTCAAATAGGGGAATTGATATTGCTGCTTTCTAAACAGCGCTCATCTCATATTAACCTTAAAGGGATTCTGTCACCTGGATTTTGCCTATAGAGCTGCGGACATGTGCTGCTAGATCGCCGCTAGCACGTCTGCAATATACATTCCCCATAGCTCTGAGTGCTTTTATTTAGGCAAAAAAAAAAACAATCTTATATATATGTAAACAAGGCAAGTAAGGAGCCCAAGGGGCTGTTACTAACGTTTCTGGAGCCCAGCCACGCCCACTGTAAAGGAGCCCAGCGCCGCCCACATCCTCCGAATCTTCTCCTTGCTCCCCGAGGTCTCGCGCATGCACGACGACGCTGCACGTCAGTGCCGGCATAGTGTTCCTTCCCTGTGCTGGCATCAGCCTCGGGGAACGAACTGCGCATGCGCTATCTTTGAGATTACGGAGGTCTAACTTTGTGACGTCCGGGAGCAAGAAGAAAATTCGGAGGATGTGGGGGGAGCAGGGCTTCTTTCACAGTGGACTTGGTTGGGCTCCAGAAACATTAGTAACAGCCCCTTGGGCTTCTTGCCTCATTTATATATATATATATATATATATATATATATATATATGTATATATGTATATATATCTCTAAACTCGTTTTTTTTGCCTAAATAAAATCACTCAGAGCTATGGGGAATGTATATTGCGGACGTGGTAGCGGCGATCTAGCAGCACATGTCCGCAGCTCTATAGGCAAAATACAGTTGACAGAATCCCTTTAAGACTAAAGGGGTTGGTCCATCCTCAGGATAGGTCATCAATATTAGATTGGTGAGATCCTACTCCCGGCTCCTCTTTGATCAGCTTTTTTAAGAGAAAGCAGTGCTCATACGAGTGTTGCATTCTCTTCACTATTTACTGTACCTGCTTGCTGTCAACATTGCAGCAGCAAGTGGGTGTAATTACATCTACTCCGTCCCCATTTACTTCAATGGGAAGAAGCAAGGTTATGTTTTATCGCCACTGAAGGAGAAGACACTGATTTGTTTTTACTTCCTGTATTATGTGTATAAATAAGACACTATGGGAGTCATTTATTATACTGAAATACGCCTTGTTAGTTGTGCCGCTATCTGTGACTTCGCTCCGCACCCGGCAGGTCTAAAATTGGGGTCATGACGTGGGCGGGGATGGGTGTGTTTCAGGCGTATGAAAAAGGTCTAAATGTAAGACAGCTTGGAAGCTGTCTTAGGCTTCTTTCACACCAGCCTGCCGGATCCGGCAATATGCATGCGAACGGAAAACATTTGAAGGCGGATACGGCTACGGATCCGTCTTACAAATGCATTGCAAGAACGGAACCGTTTCTCCGCTTGTCATGCGGAGAGACAGATCCGTTATATTTTTTTTCACATTTTTACCAGTCTGCGCATGCGAAGGCCGGATCCGGCATTGCGGTATTTTGAATGCTGGCGCCATTACATTCCAATGGGAAAAAATGCCGGATCCGGCATGTGTTCTGGAATTCTGGACGAAGATAATACCACAGCATGCTGCGGTATTATCTCCATCCTCAAATGTCAAAAGGACTGAACTGAAGACATCCTGATGCATCCTGAACGGATTTCTCTCTATTCAGAATGCATGGGGATAAAACTGATCAGTTCTTTTCGGTATAGGGCCCCTATGACGGAACTCTATGCCGGAAAAGGACGGAGACTAAAACACTAGTCTTAATAAATGTGCACCTATGTGTGCTCTGTCCATAGGTCTGATGAAGAAGATGAAATGCATTGGCTTTTTATGCCTTTAGTCTACTTTTAATAAATTATTTTCCTGCTAGTAGCGCCCCATGATACCCTTTTTTCTACTTGGAGTCTTTGTTCTGGTCTCCGTTATCAGAAGATTCAGTGGGAATGAGCAGCCACTGAAGCGGAACCTCGGAATGTTTGGTGAGGTACCCTCCCAGTGATATATCTTCTATCAAGTGTGGAGCTGGTGAGCTTGATTCATTGGGACTAGGGGTATTGTCACTTACTGATTGCACACAATGTTGTGCTCTTCACCAGTTTCTGTTTCTTCAGTATTGATCCACAGGGGATATTTTAGAAAGGGATACATTTTCATTAAACAACAATTAATAGGAGATTATCTACTACACTGCGGCTGACCCTTACCCAGCACAGTTGCCTGTAAGGACACCTTTCATTCACCTGATCAGTCAGATACCCAGGGATTGGGAACAAACACTGATGACCTACACTATGCTAGGTACAATTCATTAACATAAAATTATGGAAAACCCTTTGAAGCTTCATTCATGCGAAATTATGAAAGTCAACTGTTGCGGGGAATTATCAAGATTGTGGAGTGTGAATTTGCTAGATTAGAATTGCATAAAATAACTTATTCCAGTCATCACTTACTTCCAGAATACTAAGCTTCAGCTTCTCTCTAAGGTCCAAACTTTCCCTTTCAAGCAGAGTGAGCCTTTCTCGGTTCAGTTCAGCATAATTTGGTAATTTATCTACAAGTGCCATATCGGTTTCTTCTTTGTTAGAAACCTGTTAAAACAGGAGATAAGATCATTTTTTTATTTTTTTTTATTTTTAGAAAACAATGCCATCAAATGTGCCTTTGTATTCTAAACCAGATCTACTACTGATGCAGCGTCAATGCTCACATGGTTCCTCATAAGTCTTTGGGGGAGAAATTTATCATGTCATGTACTCCAGAATTCTGGCTTCAAACATTTGCAATATAGGGCTTTGGAACTTTTTGGGGTCACTTGTGCAACACTTTAGTAGTGTGAACATGGAGTCTCTGATCATTTGCAATTCATTGTGCTTGATTAAACTCTCCTGAGCGACATATATGTGTCTTAACTGTTTGTGTGAGGCCTTGTCCATTTCTGTCTGATGAAACGAACAAAGAAACTGGACTGGAGTATTTGTGGAATATCCTACTCATTTGACCTGAAAATGAACAAAAAGATCTGTTTGGGAAATGTGTGTGCAAGAGAGTTAAGTATTGTCTGCCAAAGTTATCTAGGAATTCGGATTTATTGCGGATTTCGGAACTGGCCTCTCCAAGGTCTAAAATAATAACAGATAGATAAGATATACACAGTGACCATCATGCATTGCATAAGCTGGCTACATTCCAATAGGGGGTGAAGCTTTTTATTCAACAAGTAATAAAGTTGGGACTCTCTCCGAAAGCAATTGGACTTCACCTACGAGGGAGATATTCCCTTCATAGGAAAATTGGTGTTTTCCCAATCGAGTCTCTGACTGCTTTCGAAGAAACAGCCTCACCAGCTGATGTGTGTTGTGGTCATCAATTGGTGATGCAAGTACTGTACCTTCATTCTGGATGTAGTCAGGACTCTAGATGAAGTGTGGTTGTAATTATGTGATTAGTACAGTAATCACGTGTTGTGTTTTATCTAACCCTTAGTCATTGTAAGTTTTCTATTATTTGTATTTACCTAATTTGCTAAAAAAAGACATACATTTGCCTGATTGTGATTATTACCTTAATAAATTAACTTATATATTTTACTATTCTAAAGTAGTTATCCAAAAGTCTAAAAGACCCCCCCCAATGCCCGGGACCCTGGTATACATTATACTTACCTGCTCCCCAGCAGCTAGGGAGGCTCGTCCTCGTCACGACCTGCTATCGGCTGCACCCCCCTGTCGCTGGGTGTTTTGATCGAGTGACGGGTAGATACAGCGGCGGCCGTGCAGGGAATCCAACGCAACGTGGGTGCCGCGGAGGAAGTAAGTATAATGTATATGAGGGGCGCGGACATTGGGGGGATATTTTAGACTTTGGATAACCCCTTTAAAATGGTGAGAGTAGTCTCACTTTAAAGAGTATCTGAACCTAAAATGGTGTATTTGTAGAGCCCAGTAGCATCTCGCATTTTTACATCACAAACAATTTTCTGCAAAGAAAATGAATAAAAAAAAAAAAAAAAACAGCCATAAAATTTAGGAACGAGCTACAAGGCAACAATTCAGAATAAGATTAATAATCAACAATATTCACACAATTATCAGTCAAAGGAGCAGCTGAAAGCTGGTGAATCTCATGTCTATGTTGTGGGTTGGAAATTGTTCAGGGCTCTTTACAGCAAATAAGTTTCAGATTTAATATTAAACTGAAAACTCGCCTGGTGTGCAAAATACAGCAGCTCCTACAGAGAGAGAACAGTGCAATACATGCAGCACATGCATTGAGCAATACAGTGCATGCATTACAGGTAGATAGCAGCACGACACGTATTGTAACACAGCAATACATGCAGTAAAGGTGCAGAGCCGTACAATGCACGCAGTACTGGTGGGCAGAAGCACAGGACAAAGAAATGAATGCAGCGGAGGCACGGTTTTCCGACCATTCTCTCCGTCCATTTCAAGGGAACTCCATGGCCCCAGTTCTCATGATCTGTGGGGGTCCCAGCCATAGTGACCCCACCGATATGATAGTTATCTCCTTTTTTTTTTTTTTTTTTTTTAGGCCCTGACAAGCAGAGCAGAGAGGAGGATGAGGCGGCTCTTTATCACAGTGCTCTGAAGTAATTTGTCCTCCTGTGTGATTAGGACAGGTTTTGTAATAGGAATAGGACTAATAGAACGGTGGCCATTTTATTTTTCCTAATGACTGCTCCCCAGACAAAATAAGCCATTATAACTAATGAAAGGTATTTGGGAATATATTTACAAAAAAGTAATATTTTAGTATTTTTTTTTTTCTTAATTTCAGGAGAACCCCTTTAAGACTTCCCGTCACTACTTTATTTGCCTTGCCGATCTTCTAGGACAGTGGTGACGAACCTATGGCACGTGTGCCAGAGGGGGCACTCAGAGCCCACTCTGTGGGCAAGCACACAGGGCCGGATTATAGGCATGCAGGACCAGACCAGCAATTTGGGGGTCGGCCAGTCCGCTTTTTAAATGTGAGGAACGACAACGCGTCCTAGCTGGCGGCGCGCCGGCCTTCCACTAGCTCTGTGTGAGCCGTCGGAAAAAAAAAATACCCGGCAGCCTCAGCGTGTGGAGGACTCCTATTCCGTTTGACACCCTTCGAGTCACCATAGGTAGGCTTCAGCCCTGTATACGGACACCATATTATAGAGGTCCTCCATTGGAGGATGTTGTAAGGAGGTGATGAGCTATGTAATATACTGTCTTGTATATGGAGGATGTACGTAAGAAGACTATGACCTATGTATCATACTGCCCTGTACATGGAATCCATATACAGGGCAATATAATACATAGGTCATTGTCGTGACCCAAATCGCTGTGTAGCCATTTTATATTTGTGGGCTAGTGAGGTTTGTGTGCCAGGGCTGCTTTTAAGTTTCAGTCTGACTCTGTCCCATGTTGATGTATAAGTTATTTTTTTTTCAAAACTAAAACCTCAGTATTTCAGGTTAAATTGCAGTGTTGGCACTTTGCGATAAATAAGTGGGTTTGAGGTTGCAGTTTGGGCAATCGGTCTGTAAAAGGTTTGCCATTCCTGTCCTAAAACAACGACTGTGGCCTAGAAGCCAAGGTTACTGCATACAGTGATCACAAGTAGATCTGCTTAACGTTTGTAGATCCTTTCAATAAAAAAACTGAAAAATTAAGTAAAATAAATAGACAATACATTAAAGAGGCTCTGCGGGCTTTTAATATTGATGACCCATCCTCAGGAAGAGGGACTGCACGTGCGCGTCCGATCTAATATTGATGACATATCCTGAGGATAGGTCTTCAATATAAAAAGCCCAGACAACCCCTTTTAGGGCAATCACTGCAGCAATATTTGAGAGAACAGATCATATTTCTGTAAAAGCTTGTATAGTTTCAGTCTAACGTACAGATGCACAATGCTTAATTCATTCCATATAAGGCTTCGGGATTGATATGATAGCGCAGGCAGCCGTACATTACATATGTTTTACATTTAAGGCATATATGTGACTGATTGAAACAAACACCAATTTCATTTTTTTCCAAGCACAAAGCGTAAAGAATTCAACAGTTTGTAATGAAAACATTGCCTCTGTGGTAAAAAAAAAAAAAAAAAAAAAATTATAATAATCTTGGAGATCTATAGAAAGAAGGGATAGTTTTTTAAATGCTCTCAGAGAACAATTTTCTGCCAAGAAAATGGAAAAAAAAACATGCAGCCATAAAATTTGTGAACAGCTACAAGGAAACCAGTGATTTCCATTGTTTATTCCCTTTCCATTAAAACGTACCCTCTATTTGTTCAAAATCATAGATTTGTATGGATCCTTTACACTTGGTACATCTGCGCCTTACACAATGTGATGTTTAGGCTGGTTTTACATAGGACTGCAAGTTAACAGTCTGTAAACAGTACAGCCCCAAAGACATGACCGCTTTAAAAGGATTATTCAAGACTAAACTTTTTTTTTTTTTTTTTTTTTAAACAGACCCTTTCAAAGTGACTGAACTTGTGGTGGGGTTTATACTTACCTGGTCCCTGCCACTGGATTCCAGATTAATCGCTCCACAGCCACTTTTACTGGTCCCGGTTCTCTGGGAATTAACATCCTGTAGTTGGGCATTACATGACCACTCTAGCCAACCACTGGTCGCAGTGGTGACCTGTCATTCAGGCAGTACGTCACTGGGCCACGTGCCACACAGGGGACAGGTCACCTCTGTAGCCAGTGATTGCCTGCAGAGGTCACATGACACTCAGCAACAGGATGGTAATTACCAGACACCTGGGATCTCCCGAGGCGGACGTGGAGCAATGCAGCTGGAGTCCTGCGGCAGAGACCAGGTAAGTATGAATCCTACCATGGGTCCAGAGGTCTATTAAAAAAGTTTAGTCTTGGGTAACCCCTTTAAGGGTCACTTCTGCCAGTAAAGTGTATTTTTCTAAACTCAATAATCATGACTACATTTTATTTATTTTTTTGGCAGTATTGCAAAATTAAATATTAAATGTAAAATACTATGTTTTTTAGCCATCAGCACAAAGTCTTAAAGACGCCCTTTCACCATTTCTTTTAGTGTTTAACCAAGTACCTTTACAAGTCTGGTACACTCCGTTAATGATGCCATAACTTCAAACTGGTGCCCGCCGCATGTAAGAAGTGATGGAGGGAGCAGACTCCCTCTGTCTCCCATCAGCACCCTGTAAATGTGATTGCAGAATGACGATGTGTGTATATGCAGGCTGGGACCTGGTGTAGGCCCCAAGCCTGTCTTGAGTGTTCTCCAAGAAGGCTGCGCCTCTCTGCGCAGATCTTTCCCTTATACTTTTAGAGGCTCCAATACTGGTTTTGGCTCACAATCACTGACCAAAACACTGATGTGTGAATGAGGCTTAAAGGGGTTTTCCCATCTCAGACAATGGGCGCATACATTGTCTGATAGGTGTGGGTCCCAGCGGTGGGAGAATAGAGAACAGGGAAACAATGAGAACGGAGCGGGGAAATGAACGGAGGGCACACTGCGCATGCGCAGCCGCCCTCCATTCATTTTTATGGGGCAGCGAAAATAGCCGAGTGCTGGCTCGGCTATTTCCGTCTGCCCTATATAAATGAATAGGAGCATGGGCCACGCACATGCGGTGCGCTCCAATTCAATTCTATGGGAGCAGCTGGGAGATGCTCTTGGTGGTGGACGGACCCTGGGAAATCCAGGGTCCTCCAGCCACAGCGCTTCCCGCATCGTTCTCGTTGTAGGTGCGGGTCCCACTGCTATCCTAGTGATATGCCCCCATTGTCTGAGATGGGAATACCCCTTTAAGGATAGTGCATTGTATTTTAGAAGCCATCAAAAGACTGCCTGTTATAGTCCCCTTGTGGAACTATTAAGTTGTAAGATAATAATCTCCCTCATGTTTTCAGGTATTGCTGTGTCTGTAACGACCTGCACTACACAAATATCATCATATCATCATCATGTTAATTATCTCCTATGGAGAACGCCGTAAAAAAAAAAAAAAAAAAAAAGACAGAATTGCTAATTTATTTTTAGTGACCACCGAAAAAACTTAATAACAAGTGATCAAAAAGTGTTATTTGCACCAAAATGATACCAATGAAAACCATCAAAAATCAAACCCTCATACAACTACATTGAAAGAAAAATAAAAAACAGTTATGGGTCTTGCAATGCATCGATGCAGAAAGAATTTGTTCTTTTTAAAGAAGGGATTTTACTGCACGAAAGTAGTAAAAAGTAAAAAAATAAAATAAATTAACAATCGGGGAGATTTGTCAAACTAGTGTAAAGTAGAAATGGTTTAGTTGCCCATCAGATTCCGCCTTTCATTTTTTACTGCTCCTTTGTCCCGCAAAAACAAGCCCTCACTCATCTACAAAGATGGAAAAATCAAGTTCAAAAGTTATAGCTCTTGAAAGGAAACTATGAAAAAAGGAAGAAAAGTACTTGGTCAGTAAGGCCCAAAACAGGCTGATCACTAAGGAGTTAAAGGGCTATTTCCACCTCTCCATTAACCTCTCCACCTGTCTAAAACGCAGAAGATGTGCAAATCCTCAGTATACTTTTCCTCTGGTTGCCACTAGGGTTGCACCATGTATCAAATTATCGATACCCAATCAATACTTTTGTACCGGTATCGATATGATATCGGGATTTGCCTTTTACCGATACTAGTTAGTATCAGAGAACATGGCACACGCTGCTCTCAGCGCGCACCATGTTCCCTAAGCACCACAGGAGAGAAGAAAGCAGTCTCTCCGCTGCCACCAATGAGAGGAATATGCAAAATAAATGTGGAGCCCCAGTTATGGGTCTACAACACAATGAAAGCCAGATATCCCTTAAAGGAAGGAAAACCAAGAAAAGGGGTGTCTCCATTACAGAGATCACCAAATCCACCATATTAAGTGGCCCCTATGTCAAGATCCCGCTTTTTTACAAGCTTTAAGGGTTTGACAGGGAAAACCTAAGCTAGGTATCCATCCACAGACAGCTGTTTCAGGTGTTGCCCCTCATCAGTGTGGAGTAGGATTCTGGCTAACCGGGAGCAATGCCTCGGAGACTACTCAAACACAACAATAGCTGATCTCAGGAGACCAGCTACAAAACACCGCGGAGCCTCACTTAAGAGTCTCAACACAGCAATCCGAGTGCAAAGTTCCCTGGGAAACAGGAATATGCAAAATAAATGTGGAGCCCCAGTTATGGGTCTACAACACAATGAAAGCCAGATATCCCTTAAAGGAAGGAAAACCAAGAAAGGGGTGTCTCCATTACAGAGATCACCAAATCCACCATATTAAGTGGCCCTATGTCAACACCCTTTTCTTGGTTTTCCTTCCTTTAAGAGATATCTGGCTTTCATTGTGTTGTAGACCCATAACTGGGGCTCCACATTTATTTTGCATATTCCTGTTTCCCAGGGAACTTTGCACTCGGATTGCTGTGTTGAGACTCTTAAGTGAGGCTCCGCGGTGTTTTGTAGCTGGTCTCCTGAGATCAGCTATTGTTGTGTTTGAGTAGTCTCCGAGGCATTGCTCCCGGTTAGCCAGAATCCTACTCCACACTGATGAGGGGCAACACCCCGAAACAGCTGTCTGTGGATGGATACATAGCTTAGGTTTTCCCTGTCAAACCCTTAAAGCTTGTAAAAAAGCGGGATCTTGACATAGGGGCCACTTAATATGGTGGATTTGGGGATCTCTGTAATGGAGACACCCCTTTTCTTGGTTTTCCTTCCTTTAATGGATATCTGGCTTTCATTGTGTTGTAGACCCATAACTGGGGCTCCACATTTATTTTGCATATTCCTGTTTCCCAGGGAACTTTGCACTTCGGATTGCTGTGTTGAGACTCTTAAGTGAGGCTCCGCGGTGTTTTTGTAGCTGGTCTCCTGAGATCAGCTATTGTTGTGTTTGAGTAGTCTCCGAGGCATTGCTCCCGGTTAGCCAGAATCCTACTCCACACTGATGAGGGGCAACACCCCGAAACAGCTGTCTGTGGATGGATACCTAGCTTAGGTTTTCCCTGTCAAACCCTTAAAGCTTGTAAAAAAGCGGGATCTTGACATAGGGGCCACTTAATATGGTGGATTTGGTGATCTCTGTAATGGAGACACCCCTTTTCTTGGTTTTCCTTCCTTTAAGGGATATCTGGCTTTCATTGTGTTGTAGACCCATAACTGGGGCTCCACATTTATTTTGCATATTCCTGTTTCCCAGGGAACTTTGCACTTCGGATTGCTGTGTTGAGACTCTTAAGTGAGGCTCCGCGGTGTTTTTTGTAGCTGGTCTCCCTGAGATCAGCTATTGTTGTGTTTGACCAATGAGAGGAGAGAGGGGCGGAGGACTGTGGCCACTGCGCCACCAATGAAGATAATTAACGTTTAATACAGATACAGAAGGCGGGTGCCGACGGCAGAATCACATAGCCGGCACCCGACCTCTATGACAAGGAGCTGAGATTAGCGACAGTTAACCCCTCAGGAGGTTGCTGACCCCGGATTTAGGTTATTGCAGACGTGCAGCTGATGTGCCGGGAGCCTTGCATTGTGAGTACTATCACATATTACATTGTAGTTATAACTGGAAGAATACTATAATGCTACAAAAATAACGCAATCATTAGCGTCGGAAAACTAGTGAAAGAAACAGAGATGCTGTTATAGGTATTTTGTGTTATGCCTTGAAAGTTAATCCTGCTACAACCCCCATCCTCTAGTTTGGGCTATCCAGTAAAGTTCTGCATTCTCTGCACACTTACTGATGGATATTTGGACTATGTTTGTGTAATGAATCAGTTCTCAGTGTTTGTGAGTCCATTAACTGCTCCTGCCGCACCGATGGAGTGTGTGATGTGGTTTCTTTGCGTGCTGGGTATTATGTTGCTGTTGTATGAAATGCAAATAAACACAAAACTATCAAATTATACAGAAAACTATGAATGTTTATTAGGTGTTGCCAGCAAAATAGCTTTAACCCTTTCAGGACCCTGCCATATTTCACCCTAAGGACCAGGCCATTTTTTTGAAATTTGACATGTGTCACTTTATGTGGTAATATGTTTGGAACACTTTTACTTATCCAGGATATTCTGAGATTGGTTTCTCTTGACACATTGCACTTCATGATAGTGTTAAATTTCAGTCAATATTTTTTATTTTTATTTAAATCCCAAATTTACCAAAAAATTGGAAAAATTTGCAACGCTCCAAACTTCTATTTTTCTGCTTTTCAAACAGATAATTATACCTCATAAAATAGTTACTACTTTACATTTCTCATTGTCCACTTTATGTTTTGATCATTTTGGGAATGCCATTTTATTTTTTGGGGACGTTAGAAGGCTTAGAAGTTCAGAAGCAAATCTTGAAATTTTTCAGAAAATTTCCAAAGCCAACCCCTAGGGTAGAAACTCCCAAAAAGGAATCTACGGTATAAGGTGGCAGTTTTTGTTGGTAATATTTTAGGATACATATGATTTTTGGTTGCTCTATATTACGCTTTTTGTGCGGCAAGGTAATAAAAAAAATCTTATAAGATTTCCAGCTCACCATTTTTTGCCTGCAGCATGCACGGAACAACAGTCGAGTTAGACTAACATTGAAGCAGTAGTAGAAAGGACGTTCCAGCACTCCATTTGTAATTGAAGATAAAAGTTTTCTCTTTATTTACTCACTTGATAAAATAATATCATATCACATCAGGCATGGTTCACACTACAGACACGGTTTGGTTTTGTTTGGATGCGTTTCGAACACAAAGTTCACCATGTGTAAAGACAAAGAACCTAAAGGGCTGGATCTCCCATGCTTCCGTAGAAGGCAAGCCTTGATGCCTATAGAAGGCATCGGGCTGCCTTTTCTGCCATTGGGTCCCCGTCACTGCAGCGACGGGACCCGATGGAGATGCGGAGGGCAACCGTACCCTTCGTAAACTCTCTTCATGCCGCAGTCAGCTTTGACTGGGGCATACAAAGGGTTAATATGCCGGTATCTTTGTTTTCACCGATGCCGGCGTATGCAGTAGGCGCCCGGCTGTCAGTAACTGCAGCATTCAACACCGTATCTCTCATACAGAGATAACGCAACTGTACATAAAAGCAATGTGCCTCCATAACAAAGCAAGGCTGAAACACTGCAAACCGTAACTATAATAGATCCAGCCTGCAATATAGCACCTGCCACAGTGCCACGATCTAGCAGGAACAATGAAAAATCAGAAAACTGAAGGTATTAAATATTATGGCCCTGATTTATCATAGCTCAGTGACTTACACCAGACACGCTGCCTGATGCGGCTCGTGATTTATGATGAGGCGTACGCTTCATCATACATTAGGCACAGCATCCTGCAGTCCATATGCCTGAACAGAGACCTATGTCAGCCCCTGGCTGGCATAGATTTCAGTATTCTTCTACGCTAGAAAACTGGCATGGAAGACAATAAATGTGGCAAGACCACTAGCTCCGCTACCTCCCTGACCCTTTTAGGGCAAGTTGCAAGGCCGGCAGAGTAATGCCACTCACATTTTTTTATATTTTTATGGGCGCAAACGCTCTTGAAAAAGTTACAAACGTGCAGTTTACAACTTCTCCATGCCACTAAAATTAGAGTACTTTAATAATAAATGTGACCAATCATATACTTTTTGATTCTACCTCATCTGTTTTAGATACATATACTTTGGCTGCAACTGTTTGGGTTGTTTCCCAAGGTCTACTAAGTGTTTGCAGCATTACTTCAATGAGGCATTGTTTTTAGATAACTTTTTTGGTACATGCTTCTCCATTGAATTCTGGGGGGATAAAAATGTCTCAAAAACTACATCAAAGCAATGATTTCCAAAAAGTTTAGTATATATCATTAGGTTTTTGCTATACTTTAATACTGCCCCTTTAAAATGCAATTCAGCACACACAAGAAAAAAAATGTCTTCTGCATATTTCTTTGTCTGCTAAAACCAGGTGCACGCTCCTTTACTATAATGCACAAAAGAAAATGTTTTATGGATGTATTAGGAAGGAAATAAAAAGATTTACACACATTTAAGCATGTTTTTATTAGACAGGTATCAAAAGCCATGTAGATTCAAATATCGTTCTTCAAGGGGTACTGGCACAACCAGGAAAATGCATCTACTTCCACTTGATTTAAAACACTCCAATTTATTTTTAGTGCACACATGGATATACTTTTTACCTATTTGTGGCACAAGGCCCAAAAATATGGATTTTTTTTCAGCTTCCCCTTGAGAGAAGTGAAATTCATAGTGTGACGACTTGGGACCATTTCTGCAAATTCTTCCTCCTATTTATTATCAGTAAAAGAAGAGCTGATTTATGGAGCTTGCTGTGCCTTAAGGCGCACGCTATAGGCATAGACAGAACTTAAAATCTGCAAATAATTTAACCTATTAAAGAAGGTGAGGAGCAGGATTTTATGGTACAAAGAATTTTAAAGGGTTTTCCAGAAATATGAAGTGTTAGTAAATGAACACAAAATGCAAAACTAATAAAATTATGAACAATATAAAGCACAGACATTTAGAATTTTCCACTGCCACCTCTTAATAACCAAAACCAAATAATAATAATGTTGGCTATTGTTGAATGATACATTTGGTGCATAGCTAGACAGCAGACACTAGTCTCCATACCAACTGGGCCTGCACAATATATCGCGAAAGCAATCGCAATTAATCGCCATATAGCAATCGCAATTTGCTGACCCAAAAATGCTGCAATTATATCACCGTATTTTTCGATTTATAAGACACACTTTTTTAAAAGTATTGCCCATACGGCACAGGTAGGTGAGTGTTAGGTCCTGAGCTACTTGAGAAACCTTGGCGTGGTGCTCGGGCTTAGACGTGTCCTTCACAGCAGGACATGTTCACTAATCTCTCAATTTTAACATCAGTTTGAGGGCTTAGTAAGACCGCAATGTGCACCTGTCCTGTCATTTGTTATTGCTATATTGTTATATTATTTATCACATCCACACAACTGCCATCCTGTGTAGGATGTCTATTGTGGTACTTGTGGTCCGCTGCAGGCATCCTCCACCGTATGCATTTTTGCTGGGGATCTTCATTAGCAACGGGCCACAAGTGCAGGATCTGCTCCCCTGTATATATATGCACAACTGCATTTTTGGGTTGAGCACATCCTGCTTCATGCCACCTTTTAGTTGTTTTGTACATGTCCCTTTCAAGTAAACCCCTTTTCTGGTAAAGTGCACCCCCTTGGGAAGTAGGTGCAGAAGATTTCTCAAGATGAGCCACATCGAGGAGCAGGTTATGACAGCGTCTAAGTGCACTGACATCAGTAAATGTGGGCCAATGTATTGGTAAAGTGGGTCTTCTGCCTTATGAGAGGACAGCACAGGATAGACCATAATCCGTATTAACATTTCAGAAAAAATATCTAAGCCTAGGTCTCCTGAACCCAGTAGAACATAAAGAAACACAATTGTGTAAAAGTGTAATTAGAGAAAAGACTATGACGCATACAGTATATTCACTACTGTCAAAACTACATCAGCTGCAAGTCACCCACTACTAGGGGGCACCTCACAAGTGGGGTCTGTTTCACAGTTTGAGAAGCACTGGGACGAAGGTTCCTGGTGTTGGACCCCCACCGATCAGATACTGATGTATCTATCCTAAAGAAAAACATTTGGGAAAACCCTTTTAACTTTTGCGTTACTTAGCCTTACAATCAAAACCGGGAACCCCCTGTGTAAATGGAGTAGTCTCTGTGAACTGTCTATCGGACTACCAATATTAGCACTCAGCTATCCCATTCAGTCCCAAAAAAGGTGTTGAACTTATGAATGTGCACTTGGGGGTCCCAGTAATAGAGATATATATATAATATATTTTTTTTATTTTTATTTTTTTGGGGGAGGTGCAAACCGATTTAGAGCACCTAATCCCATGTATGTGATGGCCCACCTATTTGATCTACTGTACATACACAATACAAAATGTAAAAGTGAGATTGTTCTCAGTCTTACAGCACGGTTCTATAGAACATCACTGAAACTAGAACTACAGTGCATTAAAGTGCTTATTAACTATATAGAGCATTATTTAACATGAACTTATATGATGTAATAATTATATTTCAAAATTCATTCAAAAAATCTAAAGTTAAAGAATATACATGGATCTGGGGGCAATTAACCAATCCCTCTTATTGTTTCATTTCATATTTTCCAGCAGGTACCAAATAAAAATCTCATAGAATACCTGGAAACCTTTTTTTTGTGTATGGCGTCCTCACCAGCTTTATTAGATGATGTTAAAAGTAACGCGCTCATGGGACCAACTCATTTTTTATTAGTCTTTATGAAATGCTATACTTCTTGGTAACATAAAAACAGAAAATGTGACACAGTGTAAAGTAACAGATGTTCTAAGTATTGTAAGACATCAAAAGATTCTTCTCGGTGTTGGGCATAATAATTATGGGTGTATGACCCAACATTTTCCATAAAGATTAGATTTCATGAAGAAATGCTTTATTGACAAGAATATTAAATCTGCCATTTTTGTGAAATACAAACAAAAATACAAGGTGCTTGTGGAATCAATCACAATATAAACTGAAAATATAAATTTGGCCTCAGCAGCCCAGTAGAGTTTTACCCATCATATATGTCCAAAATTAGGGCAGCACTGTCGGTGTAGAGATGAGCGGAGTGCATGCAGTTTAGATGAGACGAAAGGGGTGCCTCTTATGCCACCAGATGTAAGGCAGCTATCCTGTAAGTCAATGTTCGACCCTTTAAATAGTCCTAAGACATGACTCGGATATTAAATAAACCAGCATCTCATCTGCAGACAGCTGTTTCAGTGTGATTGCCCCTCATCAGTGCAAAGCAGAGAGTACTGGCTTAACTGGGTGAGAGGCCTAGGTCAGGATTTCGGGGGTACTCTCTCTCCTTGGGGAGAGAGCGCCTTAATCGGTATGAGTAGACTTATAGGCCATTCATGCTCCTCTGAAATTCTGGGAAGAAAGAGATGCAAATGAGCTCTTAACAAGCTCTACCTCTGCCACCAGACGTAAGGCAGCTATATTTAAGGAGAGAAAGTATCCCCCACAAATCCTGACTTAGGCCTCTCATCTAGTTAAGCCAGTACTCTCTGCTCTGCACTGATGAGGGGCAATCACCCCGAAACAGCTGTCTGCAGATGATGTGCTGGCTTATTTAATATCTGGTTCATGTCTCAATGTCTACAGGGTTGAACATTGACTTATAGGATAGCTGGGCCAGAGAATAAAGATTTTTGTGGGAGTACTTTTTAATTCTGTGTTCACCCTATATCGGCGCTCTGTATTTTTCTTTAGTTTTATCTACATGAGAGATGACAGGTCTTCTTTGGTGACAGCCAAATGGTGAACATGATGTGGGCTATAGGATTTGGCTACCTTCGGGACAGGTCATCAATATCAGATTGTGGGGATCTGACACCCAGCACCCTTACTGACCAATTGGTTCAAGGAGGCGCTGTAAACTATACAGCATATGGAGCTGAAAGCAGAAGGTTCCATACAATGTTTATTGGCCTGTTGGCGATTCAGGAAGAGACTTCCTTCTCTTCCTGAATCGTCTGCATAGGAGCCTGTATGGATCTGGGGCTCCAGGTTGGCTGTTGCATTCCGGTGGACCATATGATCTGGCGAGTGCGGTTCCATATCGATTGATTGTACGTATTGGCCTGTTGGGGTACTGCTGCTCAGCACCCATTTCAAGTGAATAGGATCTGAGCTGCAGTATGCCATCACTAGAAGATAAACAGTTTACAGTGCCCTCTGCTTCCAGCGCCAAACACTGTTAAGTTTTTGGCACCAGTGGATGCACAAAACAGGTAATCAGTATCAGTATTAGACATCCACTAATCTGATAACCAATCTTGCATATGCTCCTAGTATCACAAATATGAAAATGACTTACGTTAACTGGATTACAAAAGAACATTTATAGGAAGTGAGATTGTCTCAGACACTAGGAATGACTGTCAAAGGCCATAGGACTATTCACCTTCTGGAAATATATTGATCTCTGTGAAGCTTGACACCATTACAGCAGCTTCCTGCCGGTTTACTACTTGGATGTGCTGGTCTGGGAGGACAATGTTCACTTATTACCAAAGAAGCAGATATAATGCCTTAAAGCTAGCCTTAAGACAGTTGTCAAAAGAGAAAGTGAATATTATTAATTTAAGGAGCAGACCAAACACAGATGTTTGAACATGCAATGTAGGAGCATGCAGCAATCTGTAAAGTTCAGATAACAGACCTTATATAGCTAACAAAAGTACAAAGACTAAAAGGGCGTTGTAAAATCACCATGAGACCACACACCACAAAATGAACATTTCGCATACCTCCGAAACAAGTGATTAGCTTGTAAATGACATCTTATGATGAGAAATAATGATGGGATACAATAAGGCCTCATGCACACGACCGTATGTCTGGTTTGCGTCTGAGCCGCATATTTTGCAGCTCGGGTGCGGACCCATTAACTTCAATGGGGCCGCAAAAGATGCAGGCAGCACTCCGTGTGCTGTCCGCATCTGTTGCTCCGTTCCGTGGCCACGCAAAAAAATAGAGCATGTCCTTTTCTTGTCTGTTTTGCGGACAAGAATAGGCATCTCTATAATAGGCCGTCCGTTCCGTAAATTGCGGAAGGCACATGGAGCGGCTTCCGTGTTTTGCGGATGTGCGGTTTGCGGATCCGCAAAACACACATGGTCGTGTGCATGAGGCCTAAACCAACATTATGGTAGTTCAGATTTCACCTTGAGATCGCGTGACCACTTGTTATACAAATGTGAAAAACCTTGCCATATATTCTCCAGATATGAAGAAAGTGAAGGTTATAATTCAAGGTTAGGTAGGGATTACAGATGAGCGAACAGCAAAAAAATTGCATTTGGATTCCAATAGATTCTACCCACCTAAAGTGCTCCAATTAGCCTAAAAATGTGTCTGCAACACTCTGAGGTCTCCTGGTATTCACGTTTTTTTTTTCTTTTCCTCTCACCAAAATTTGCCAAAATCATATCAAAAACATCACATTTGAATCCAACTGACTTTTATTTCTTTTTTTTTTAACAAAATTTGGATTGATTCCAATTGTTAAGTGAACCGTTCAAGATTTGTTTCGTCGTAATTGGGGATTTTTTTTTAGAAACCCAGAGGGGCATTGCCTGGCCTACAATACTGCGCACACGTACTCTGCATACTAAATGCTCTCCATAATGACAAATAGTACCCCTTAGACAACACATATATATATATATATATATATATATATATATATATATATATATAGTCGAGAAACACATTAATATACAGGGCCCTCTCCCTCTCGTTTGCCTGAAACTACAGAGAGTGTGAATCCCACTAGTACAACCAATTGGCTCATCCTTAGTTCTCTGTTTTGGGCAATCCCTAAATGTTAGAAGGAATCCTTGACAAGTAGCTCATAGTCGCTGGGACCTCCAGTGATCAGCTGTAATCTGGGGAACCTGGCAGTAATTGTTCAATTTACCTGCAGTGCCACCACAGGAGAAATAAAACATCACACAGTGCCCCTTCACATCAACGGGCTGTCTGTGTAATGCAGGACAAGTGCTCAAGAGCAAGAAAGAACACAGCTGGATGGGGCACTTGCAGTGAGGATGTTAGTAAAGTAGTACAAGTGGGTAAATACTCAAAAGCTTTATTAGACAACATGTTTCTTCACCAGAATGGGTCTGATGAAGTCACCACTCCAGTGACAAATCTCGTTGCCTAATAAAGCTTTTGACTTACACAATTGTACTACTTTACTACGATTCACACACTAATCGCCCCTCCAGCTGTCTGATTCCTTGCTCTTGAGGACCTGTCCTGTATTACAAAGACAGCCCAATGATGTGAATGGGCACTGTTTGATGTTTCATTTTAAGTGACCCATTCCCAATGTTTTCCTTCCCGTTCCACCCAAGAACGGTGCCCGTCACCACACCAGTCCTGGAGCTGGCTACTGCTGTTATTTCTCACGGACATATTTTCCTCCACAGTTGTGCCCGACTAGCACAACAGACTATGGTGAGCAGTTTTCCCAGCTGTATGCCCCGTGCTGTTAACAAAGGGATCCTCCTCTATGGGTGCATCCTGTTATCTTTTTGTAATTACTCTCCCCTCTAGCCAGGAAATAAGTTCTTGACAGAGGACCAATACTCCCCCTTATTAACTCCGAATTTCTTAATAAGGCATATGAAAAAAGTTCTTCTACAATGAATAACTAAGGCGAGAAGGGACTAAGCGGTGGCCGGGAAACAGTTTAGCGGGCTGACATCCTGCTGCTTCAGTGTCTCTCACTGCAGTGCATAGGAGCTATGGAAACAGCATAGCACAGCAACAGTATGCTGTTTCTGAGTTAGGGAAAAAGCATAGCCTGCTGTGCTATGCTGTTCCCGTATCTCCTATACACTACAATGGGAACTACTGGATCAGCAGAACACTGACTTGTTCTGCTGTTTCCCAGCCACATGGAGGTCAGGTTTTAGTCCCATCTCGACTTAGTTACAACAAGATGAGACAACCGCTTGAAAGGTCAGTTATAAAATTGGGGCTTGCCCATCACAGTATGGGTAATAGGTGATTAGGTTTATGGTGATGCGATCTAATCAAGGGCCAGAAAAGTAGTCCCTGAGATGACAAAAGTAGTCGGACAGATCACTACGGCGTATTAGTAAGCAAAGCTTGGTTAGGCTACGTCCAAACAGTTGGTTTATTATAAATGGTTATGACTCATTTTCTTTAAAGATTCCATGATGTTACAATAGGGAAAACTGTTATAATGCATCTGTTAATATCATTAGTAAAAGGTCAGGGGCAAACAACACAGCCATGACTTTTGAAGGGGTTATCCAAGGCCTGCAATGCCCCCCCATATGCCCGGGGCCCCTCACACAGGTTGTACTTACCTCGCTCTCCGCGCCGCTTCTGGTGCCGGCAGAGCAGCCCCTGCATCTCCCTGTCATGCGGATGAAAGCAACCACCCCCGGGGGGCTGCCAATAGCAGGCCGCAACAGGATCGACCAGTGATGCTAGGGAGGCTCACTTCCGTTGTGGCCTGCTATTGGCTGCCCCCTCCCCGTATGTTTTGATCTGCGCAAGGGGTAGATGCAGCGGCAGCCTCGCAGGCATCAGAAGCGGGCGGGTGCCGGGGAACGAGGTAAGTACTATCTGTGTGACGGGCCCGGGCATATGGGGGGACAGGGGACATTATAGATCTTGGATAAACCCTTTAATGTGTGGTAAGAATAAATTTGTACTATTCAGAGGGTGAGAAAAGCCATATTAACTTTACCATGGTTTTGATTTTTAACCCCAAAGTTATTTGTACCAATGGAAATATAGAAGTTGGATTTAGACAAGGTTTTACACTCTGTCTAGGGATGCTGCAATAAATTACCACCCTGAAAATCATTACTAGTAACTGAAACTGTTTTAAAATATATTTGCCAGTTGTTTTGATGTCTTTGATAAAAAGTAATTCCAGAAAAACGTATAGTAGAAGTATTCTAAAAAAGCGTAGCAGCCGGCATAAACATTATATCAAAAACACAAACCAGCACAACTGATTATTAACGTATTTATCGTCTAATACAAACATGTGCAGGAATTCTGTCTGTAGTCGTCACACAGGAATCTACAGGGCACTGTCTCTGTTTATGAAATTGCTGTGTTAATAATTTTTAATACTTTGCTGTTGTCTTAGGCAAGGAATATGAAATACAATTTTTACTTTGTCTCCATGGCAGATAGCTAATGTGATTTTGGAGAAAAAAAAATTAAACAGAGAAAAGGCCAGTAATCAAAAATATGAATTATGCATTGGAGACTGCAGATACAATCAGTCCTGGAACAGTTTTCTTTTAACTCATACTTATATCTGATGTGCAGGGGAAGGAGGTCACATGGAGACAAAATTGGTAACCAGATTGGATATGCTACTTTCCAGTGAATTAACCAAAGTACCTCTTCTGCACACTCAGACAATACGCAAAAGAATTCCATTATCTAAACATGCCAGGAATTACTGCCCATCTCTGGTTGTGTATATATATATATATTCACACACATATATATTAAACACATATACACACACCAGGCATCCTCAAACTGCGGCCCTCCAGCTGTTGTAAAACTACAACTCCCACAATGCCCTACTGTAGGCTGATACCTGTAGGCTGTTCGGGCATGCTGGGAGTTGTAGTTTTGCAACAGCTGGAGGGCCGCAGTTTGAGGATGGCTGACACACACAAATAGCATGGAAGCGTACCTGAGTAAAAAAAAAAATATTGTATAAAGGCTGTGCTTCATAACTGTGAAGGACAAGTTATGTTTGGGCTTTCCTAAAGTCTGCTTCATCCATAATATTTCCTGCTTCAGCTGCACAGCTAGATGCATTTCTCTCAGAAGCAAGATGTGTCTCTCTTCTGCTAGTACTGTATACAGTGACCTCACTTCTTACTAGGTTTGTTTTTTTTCTAGGGGGCTCAGTGAGCTGATCAGGAGGGATAAATCGCACAGAAAGGCTGGAGGTCCCTGTGATTTTCAATAGCAGTGTAGAAGCGATTGTGTCACGGACGTACCAAGACATACGGATGTCCCAGGGATCTGTAAGTGGCAGGAGATCTGTGAGACTGGTAACACATGGTTTGATCTGAAAGGTTTTCCTTGTGGATCAATAGGTGTCTGTGTTGTTTCTGGAAATGGCCACACCCCTTGCCTCCAGGTGTTGCTTATGTAGTCATTTAACCTTTCTTTATTATAGTTGCTTCTCCCACTATGCTATGCGGTTTATAGCTTCTGCGCCAGTGGATTGTTTGTGGTTGGATCTCGGCTGAGTTCCTGGTGCTGCCATAGCCTCTTTGAAGTTAAGTCTTTCCTTTCCCTTTTTGTATTTTGTTTGGGTTCTGTGTGTTGCATTTCCCTATTGTTTGTATTAGGCCTGAAGTAGACTCCTGTTTGTCCTTCCTTTTAGAGGAACATGTAGTCTAGGCCCTGCCATTAGTACTAGTGTCCTATAGGGCTAGATAGGACTCTAGGTATTCCTGCGTATGAACTCACCTACCTTTGGGATCTGTTCATACTGATAGTCAGTCAGTATTTTGGTTAGGGCTTTTACTAGGAGGTGTCCATCTTCCTTCCCTACTTCTCAGGCCTGAATTCCTGTTTCCGTCTCCCCTCCTATACTCGGTGTGGTGTTTCCCTCCCACACCGAAGCGTGACAGGTTGTTACATCAGGATCACCATCTCAGCTAGTTCTAAAATGCCATCACTTCCTCTTAGTCATGTTCTGAGTCTCTGTTACCAGGGATGGATATTGCCTGACAACAGGCAGTGGACTGCAACTTAGGTGGAAGTGAGACCCCTAGTGGTCATGACTTTACAGCTTTTTTTCCGATGGATGCAGTGATATTTTTAAATGAAGTGAATTAGAAATGTACTAGTTACGTCATTCTCTACCAAATAAAATGGAATTGTGTGAAAGTACAGTGACTATATAAATTTACTGACAGGTGAAGTGAATAACATTGATAGTTTCATAACAATAGTCACCTGTAAAGGGGTAGGCTATATTAGGCAGTAAGCGAACAGTCACCTCTTGAAGTTGATGTACTGGATGCAAGAAAAATAAGCAATATCGGCCAATTTGTAATGGCTAGACCACTGGGTCAGAGTATTTCCACAATAGCAGGTCTTTTCAGGTTAGCATTCAGGGGATTGCAGGGTTAGTAAATAAAGTGCAATATTAAAGTGCAACTCCAACTCGCTTAGTCCAAAATCCATGTCGATATAGCAGGAAGCGCATAAAGACCGTGACAACACAAAACAACTACGCCTTGGGGGAGCACCCCTTCAGATCTTTATGTTGTGCGGTTTCTCGATTATTCTTTTTATGAATTAATTGACAACTGGGTGTTACCAGTCGAGGGTGTGTCCCTACACAGTCTGACACTATCCAATCAGTGTACACAGTATCTGAGACTGTAAGGAAACACCCCTTTAGCAAGCGAAATAGTAACAACCACTCATCAATGTGTTCATACATTTAAGGAACAAGAACACAGGAGGAGATTTATCAAACTGGTGTAAAGTAGAACTGGCTTAGTTGCCCATAGCAACCAATCAGATTCCACCTTTCATTTTCCAAAGGAGCTGTGAAATAAACATCTCAGGAGAGCTTACGGGTCCTCCTTAAATCTTGAACAACGGAGCGTGCGCTCCTTAGTCTGTGACACCAGTACTGTACCTATTGACAAGCGCCATTTTAGGGGAACCCTTTTTAAATGATACCTATAAGATGACTGCAAATAAATGTTGAAGTCAAGAAAAGTTGATGGTTTTTTTTTTAATCCACAAAAAGAAACTACCTAAGAAAAGGCATTTTCCCTTCAAGATCTGCCACAATTAAGGAAAGAAGAAGTTGGCAGAACAAACTTCCAGGACAAAGAACGCGGCTCTACTTCTCTGTGATACTCTGACAGCACTCAGGTTTTAGTCTCAGTCTGTAAGATTACATTTTCCCTCATTTTGGAGCTTGAGCAGAGGAAGGATAAAAGAGCATCTAAGGCAAGACAATGCATTAACCTTTCTTATTTCATTTACTTTCAGACAGTCAACCTTCAGCTTCTGCCACATGTAACTTCCACAATTAAAAGTTACCATTTGTCATAAAGTTCCTGCATTTTAGAGGCGATACATGAAGCTTTCACCGGAGACATCTTGGCGTTCTGCTCTGAGCCTTCAGAAAGAATCGTGTTTTTGTATGTAAGAAAAATAAAACTTTTTTTTTTTTCCTGTGGAACATACTACGGCATGTTAATTCAGCATTAATTATAGAACATGTCAAACTGTATTTCAGTCAAAGCTCCTTGTAAGTCTCCTGAGCTTTGTTAATGACAGTAATTATAGGTCATAAAAAGAGTCGTCTGAAATTAACATTTCTCTCATGTCTTGATAGGAAGATGTAAATGGCCACGCGATGCAGATGTTTTGATTAGTAAAATTTTCACTTCCTTTTTTGTTTCAATGCTTGTCAAATTTCACAGTGCTAAACCTCTGGGTGCTTTTTATCAGCTGCCAGAAAATCAAAGTGGAGGTGTATCCAAATACACGGGGGAAAAAAAAGGAAAAAAAAAAAAAAGATCTTTTAAAGTTTTGTCTGCCTTGTATTTAGAAATGTCCTATTTTCCTCCTGACTGTTTCATTTCCCCCGACACGTCATCCATTCTCTGGGCTTCTGACAGACAACACTTTTTGGATCACAGGACAAATTTACAGAGAAAATACACTTACATAAACTTTGAGGATAAACAGAGTGTTATGAGCGCACTATTGTACTCTGCTAATACTCTACTGTATACTGGGTTTCCTGCTTGAAAAGTAAAGACATCTGCAGGACCTGGAGACTTTTTTTCGCAGAGGCTAAGGCTTTGGAGGCCACCAAGGCATGATGCCTACAGTTTATAATAAGGACCGAGCACTCACAGCCGGATATCACATTACAGTAAATCTATTTTAAAAATAAAAGAAAAAATCGTAAACACATAAAACACTTTAAAACTAGAGGACGGTCGTTCATGCAAAAAATGGCGAGATTTTTTTCAGGAAAGCCTGAAATGGGAGTGGTGTTACTTCAGGCACAATCCAGGTGTATACTTAATAGCAGGTGTAATGTCTTGTTTTAAATCGGAGTATATTTTATACTTTATATATTCTGAGCGGTATCATAAATGCAGAGATTATCGCCATTTTTGCATGAACGACCGTCCTCTAGTTTTAAAGTGTTTTATGTGTTTAAGATTTTTTATCTTTTATTTTTAAAATAAATTTACTGTAATCTGATATCCGGCTGTGAGTGCTCAGTCCTTATATCCGATGCAGTCACTGCACTCTAATACACCGGGCCCCGCACACACCAGTATCAATATGTAAACTGAAAGGTAGCGCAATCCACATAGTAATCACTATGAAACGCCACTCACTTCCTCGCGCGCCTGCTCCGCCTGCTTCATTCATAAAATGGGAGGAGCATGCGCCGCAAGGAAGTGAGTGACCGGCCAGCCTGCCTGCTAGTACGGGCGTTTCATAGTGAGTGTGATATCCCCTTTCTCGTAGCCATGCCCTTTTTCTAGACAGTATTTATAACTGTAGTGATAGGGGCAAAACAGCTAAAGTAAATAATTTGCTGTGTAATGTTTCTTAGAGCAACATGTAACAAAACTAGGCTCAGATTGCTCAGTAAAATGGGTTTCCCAGGACTACAGCATTGATGGGCTATGCTCAAGGTGCTTATACACATAACAGCAAAGTAGGCTAAACTGATGACTATCTTATGTGTATGGGGGTGTGCCAATCTGATAACTATCATATGTGTATGGGGGTGTGCCAATCTGATAACTATCATATGTGTATGGGGGTGTGCCAATCTGATAACTATCATATGTGTACAGGGATGTGCCAATCTGATAACTATCATATGTGTATGGGGGTGTGCCAATCTGATAACTATCATATGTGTATGGGGGTGTGCCAATCTGATAACTATCATATGTGTATGGGGGTGTGCCAATCTGATAACTATCATATGTGTACAGGGATGTGCCAATCTGATAACTATCATATGTATATGGGGGTGTGCCAATTTCAACATGCCTATTCCTTTGACTTCAACCAGCAGATAAGCCACAGCAAGAGATGCCTTGCCTCCAACCAATCTGATTTATGTCCTGTCGGTAATATACAGTACTTAGTGATCACCTATCCTTAGGACAGGTCCTCAATACCAGATCAGCTTGGGCTTGACTCCTGGTACCCCCACAAGCCCTGGCACTGAAATGACACTGTCCACTTCACTGTGTCGAGCCAATGCCGCACTGCACCCATTCACTTGAATACATTGCATGGTTAAAAAAATCATGAAAGTTTATATAAAAATATATCCCAAGGCAAAAAAAATTCCCAATCACATTTTATGGAAAGTATTTTAAAAAATAAATGAAAGAATTTATTCCACGATGACCACTAAAAAAAAAAAAAAATTTAATCCAGAATGTGTTTATTTCCACTTAGCAGCTGCCCCCCCCCCCAAACGACTCCCAGCATGCGCCATTCATTTCTATGGAAAGGAAGTTTGCATATTGGGAGTTGTAGTTTCACCACAGCTGGAGTACCAGAGGTTAGCTATCACAGGGATAGGTCATCAACATCAGGTCAGTGAGGGTGCTGGGTGACAGTGACCTCCAGCGACCTGATATCGACGACCTATCCACAGTACCTACAGGCTGGAAAACCCCTTTAAGTATCTTGGGTCCACATCCATCTGTATTTTTTTTTCTATACAAGTCACTGAGGGCCTGGGCTGAGGTACAGAATAAGCCCCCATGCACAAGACCATATCTGTTCTGTGTCTGAAAATCAGACTTGCAGAATATGCATGCTGCCCGTATTGAATCCCTATTTTTGAGGACCTGACAATGGGTCTGTGGTCCACATTTTGCGTGTGCTTTCCGCGTCCATATGTCTGTTCCACTAAAGAAAATAGGGCGAATTTTTCAAATCCGCAGTTTGCGGACCAGTCGCTATCCATAACGTGTTCCTACTCCCCTCCGCTAGGACTGCAGACTTGCCCAGCAGCAAAGGTTCAGCAAAATTTGACAAGTCTTACCAGTGCTGAACACCGGAAATGGACAGCAATGGTTAAACTGAACCAAAAAAGTAACGTTGATCTCTTTGCCAGTACTTACACCGGGTCATTAAGTCTGAGCATCACTCAATGGCAACTAAAACCACAAACCCTAGAAAATTAGACAAATTACAGTGTTAATATCATCAGCCCCCCGGGGAATGAGCAGAAATTAAAAGCAAAACACTCGGAATAATAAAAGGCCTGCACCTTAAGTAATAATGAATCTAATACTTGACATTCATCTCCCTAGAAAATAATAATAAGATAAACTTTTGCAAGGGCATCCCGAGCAGCCAATCCGCTTTTATTAATAATTTCCTGCTCCTATATTGGAAGCTCGCATTATCTGGTCACAGTCACAGTAGACCTGCACAGATATTTAATAAAGCTGCCATTGGTAATCCTCTCTGATTACCTATAAGCTTCCAGCAGTAATACACACTGTGCTACAGCTCCGTAGAAGGACATCACACTGTCACCTGGTATGATGTTTGACAGCTTATTCTGCAATATCAAGCTAGCACAAAATTGCTTTTTCCAAATCCATCCCTAGTTAATAACTGAAGGCAATAATGGTATTCAGCATGCGTAATATACTGAGAAGGCAAAATGAGGCGACGGAGAGAAAATGATTAAAGACTGACTATTATGATGAGGAGATCAAACGCTGAATTTCCAAACCGACAACAATGGTTCAATTACAACATCATGCGGCGAGCGCTGCAAGTCTGCGCTGCAATTCTGAGCGATGCACGCGCACGCAAGACGCCCGGAGGATGAGGGATGCAGTCTCATTTCAATGGAAACAAAGCAATATTTCAGATATTTAGGTGACAACCGCATGCACGGTAATTCTGCCCCGAGCTGGCCATATCCATTGATAAGCTGTATAGCGTGTACATTATCATGCTCCTCCATGCAGACAACCCAGTACAAGAGGGTGCAAGAATGAACACACGGTAAGCGCTGTATGCAGAGAAGCATGCTGCACTCACTGCCGGCTTACTGCCACATTAAAGAGGCTCTTACACCGCTCCTGACATGCCTGTTTTAATAGCTTCATCCATTCCCCGCGTTATAACGATTCTGGAGCATCTAGTCTCTCGGCTCCATGTTGTGCCATTCCTTTATTATTTCTACTAGAAGTTATGAATGTATTGCTAGCAGTCTGCAGTAAGGGTACAGAGGGGCGTTAACCAGTTGGAGGGGCACGGTATCACTCTATCCAATCAGAGTTGCCATTGTCAGACTGTGCAGGGACCCCCCCCCCCCTCACCCAACTGGTTACCACCCCTCTGTACCCTTACTGCAGACTGCTAGCAATTCATTTATAACTTTTAGTAGAAATAATAAAGGAATGTCACAACACAGAGCCATAAGAATAGATGCTCCAGAATCGTTATTACGCGGGGAATGCATGAAGCTATTAAAACATGTCAGGAGCGGTGACAGGTCCTCTTTAAACTGATGTGGGAGCGGCTTCAGCTTAAAGGGATATCACTTATACAGTATGTAAGGTATTAAAGGGATATCACAAACAGTATGTAAGGTATTAAAGGGATATCACTTATACAGTACATAAGGTATTAAAGGGATATCACAAACAGTATGTAAGTTATTGGAGGGATATCACATACAGTATGTAAGGTATTGGAGGGATATCAATTATACAGTATGTAAGGTATTGGAGGGATATCACTTATACAGTATGTAAGGTATTAAAGGGATATCACTTATACGGTATGTAAGGTATTAAAGGGATATCACTTATACAGTATGTAAGGTATTAAAGGGATATCACAAACAGTATGTAAGGTATTAAAGAGATATCACTTATACGGTATGTAAGGTATTAAAGGGATATCACAAACAGTATGTAAGGTATTAAAGGGATATCACTTATACAGTATGTAAGGTATTAAAGGGATATCACTTATACAGTACATAAGGTATTAAAGGGATATCACAAACAGTATGTAAGGTATTAAAGGGATATCACAAACAGTATGTAAGGTATTAAAGGGATATCACTTATACAGTACATAAGGTATTAAATGGATATCACAAACAGTATGTAAGGTATTAAAGAGATATCACTTAAACAGTATATAAGGTATTAGAGGGATATCACTTATACAGTATGTAAGGTATTAGAGAGATATCACTTATACAGTATGTAAGGAATAGCTGAAGTACAACAAAGCTGAAAACCTGGGTGTGTTTTTCTGATCTACATAGAATTACCATCAATGCTGTGAATGGTCTTTATGTATGGGATCTGGTCATGCCAGGACAATGGGAATCTTTCCACACAAACATGACTCCTGGAGAATATTGTGGATTATCAGTTTGTTTTCTGAATTATGAAATACAGAATGAGATCCTTTGAATCAACTTGCAGGATAACAGGCTGAACTGGATGGACAGAGATCTTTTTTCAGCCTTACAATCTACATGTATAATACTATGTTTTGCTATGTTAAAAATGAGCAGAATATGTCTTTTTTTTTTTTTTATATGAGCATATTACCTATCCTGACTTGTCTGTTTTAGTGGAAACTTGAATTTCCACTATAAAGGGAGACCTTGTCCTAGAACATTACAGTGTTCCATTCCTCATGTAAATCTATAAAGAAGTTGAGTGTCACCATTGTCCTTTTGATCATATATGGTGCTGAGCACATTAGACTGTGTAGGGAGACACCCCTATGACAATGAGAATGTTAAGGGTAGTCTTTCACCAGGAATGCCTTGTAGGGATAGCTCAGCTGAGTATAATGATGCCTCTCACTAAGGCCTCATGCCTGTTGCCCGGCCGTGCTCGTATTGCGGCCCGCAATATATGGCCCCCGGCCACGTGCACAACGCATCACAGATGCAGACCCATCCACTTGCTTCCAAGAGGTTTCTCTCCGTCCCTCTGCTTCACAAAAAAATAGAATAGAAAAAAAAATTGTTCTATTTTTATTTATTTTTTTGCGGCGCAGATGGATCACGGACCCATTCAAGTTGAATGGGTCTGGATCCATCTGCCGCAGCCACACAACGGCAGTGTGCATGAGGTTTGAAGGTCTTTACACATATCGATTATCTGGCAAATTATCATTTGTATAAACTCTCGGTATCAATAATCTGCCTGTGTGATCACAGAATGAAATGCTTGTTCATCGGGTGATTGTTTCGTTCTGCTGGCACCTAAAATCATTGTTCCTGTGCAGAAGATTATGGTGTGTACGCAACTGTGGGTTGCTTCTGAACAATGATTTCCTAATGGGACAAGAGGCCGATGTATGGACCGCCTGTCCCCATACAGCAGAGGTGAATGCCGCCCTTATCCCCACTGATAAACTGACAGTTATCGGGAGCTTCTGCTTCGTTCCCCATGATCTGCCAGATCATCTGCAGGTGTAAGAGCACGCTTAGTGATCCATCTATTCATTCTGTAGAAAAAGTACTTTTGATCCATATGAATACGAGCAATTAACTGCAGCGAGGGTGAATGCAAGCCACTCTGTCAACCCTTGATCTTCCTCTGCCAGCCCCTCCTTCTCCTTCTTGAGGGACTGCACTTAACTGCTCATTTGCATATGGACTAAAAAATGGATCAGTAAAGCAAAAGTACTAACTGTGAGGTTTGTTTGAGGGGAGGAAAGAAATGGGGGGGGGGGGGGAGAGGTCTATTAATCATATATATTATTATGTCTCTTAAGAAAAAGAGGAATTATCGGGAGAAGTTTCTAAGGGTGTCCATACTGCGCCGAACCATGTTGTCCTTCTCGATTCCCATCCTGCAATCTGTTCTATTCTATATATATTCTTACACCTTACCAGCCACTGCAAGTATGTCAGAGCATTTATAGATTTCCATTTGGTAGCTACCAAGATCCTGGCAGCGGCTAGTAGGAGAAAGGACAGTGTCCTCCGTAGGTACATTTGACGTCTCCTAGGAGACCTAGTAGACAACATTTTGCAGAAGCTGCTATTTTAACATTGCTTATGTTAATGAGTGTTGCAAATATCTGTCGCCAGTACGCTATTATATCAGGGCATTGCCACCATATATGTAGGAACGTGCCTGTTGGCATCTCCAACACACAGGGTCACACTCTGGGAAGAGAATATGAAGCTTTTGTGGCGTGTAATACCATCTAGTAATTATCCTATAAGAATTGTCCTGCAGCTTTACGCAGTGTAACACTTTTGGCGCGAATGACAGGAGGTGTGCTATGTCTTTGGCTGAAAATTTGATGCCTAGGTCTTTCTCCCATTGCTGAATAAAATCATATGTCTTGGGTCTGATCTGGATATCCAAGCTGGTGTATACGACAGTAATTTTCTTTTTTGGTATTGTGCTAGATAGAGCAATTGCTTCAAACTGCATTTTAGAACTATGGGGCGAGGGTTTCCCCTTTCCTACATGACATTTAAGATGCATTTTATGTAGAAAGGTAAGTGGGTGTAGTCTGGGGTGAGATTCCCAGTGTTCCCGAAGGGACCCTGTTGTGTCTAGTAGATCTACCAATGGCAATGATATCCGTGAGCTTTCCTCAATGTAGAGCTAAAGGCTGGAGTAGAGTTCCAGAAGACATCTCCCACCTGCAGCACTGGAGGCATTGCTGTTGAGGAAAGCAATATTTTGGACAGGTTGGTATGCCAAATCTTAATGGTAGTCCTTGTCATATTGTTCAGCGTGTTGGTGTAGTGGATCATATCCTTTGATGGGGAGAACAGATAAGCTCGCAGGGGTGGTTTCGCCTCTCCCATCTCGGCCTGTATGTCCAATCTATCCTCTGTGGACCTGAACCATTCCAAACATCTCATCCCATGGACCGCTCTGTAATAAAGTGTCAGATCTGGGAGGCTCAGGACGCCTAATCTGTTCGGCTGAATCAGTGTGGAGTTAGCAAGTCGTGGACGAGACTTATTCCAAAGGTATTTAGAAAGTAGTGTTTTAGCTGTGTAAAAAAAAAATATGTGTAGGGGGATAGTCAGAGTTTGCATGTAATATAGTATTTTAGGTACTAAGATGGATTTAATTAGCGTGCCTCTCCCAAACCAGGCATCTATAGTGCTTTTGATGGTCTTCAGGAGTGTTTGGAAGTTTTCTTTATATAGATTCATAGGATATGAGGTAAGGTTCACTCCCGAGAATTTTATGGGCCTAGAGGACCATTGATACTGGGTATGCAGTTCTAGCAGTCTTTATGTTTGTTGGTTTAACGTGACATTTAGTACCTGCGACTTGGTGGGATTAATCAGGAAGTTCGACAAATCCCCAAATCTTTGAAATAGTGCTCGAATCGCCGGGAAGGCCTCTTTAGGGTTTGTAATGATGACTAAAAGGTCATAAGCAAATGCTGCTAATACATGACATGGCCCCCTTAGATTCAGGCGCGGGACATGTACTTTTCTAAAGTGGGTTTCCTGTAGGAAAGCGATGTTCACTTTTTTTTTCTTCAGAAATTTACATATCTGAGTACGCTTGGGTGCACATTCAACCCCCGGACATTAAAAGTGCATATTTTTATGTCAGCCATAGTAACATGGGCTCATGGATTGCACAACTACTACATTGAAAGTCCTCTATTTCTTCGGCCTCCCCTGGGGTGGGGGGTGGTATAAGGGGGATAGGAAAGGTAGGGAAGGAAAGCTAAGTGCAAACAAGAGCCTGTGTACATCAGGGTCCTGATAAACCCTGGATAAGAGCCAGAAAGAGGCATACTGCCCTACTCAGGAATAGCATATCCACAGCTAAGGAAAGGACTAAATCCAGGGTCAGTAACATGGTTAACGAGCAAATATATCAAAGATGGGTGCAGATATAAGGGTCCCTACTTTGATATATATGTTTATATTGCATTTGTCTTACAGGAAATAGCATTTCTAAGTAGGAGATTGTGAAAAGGCTGAAATGAAAATAAAAGAGTGAAAGAAAAGAGTTTTAACAATTAGATGTGGTCATCTTAACTTGTGAATGTCCATATAACTACTTAACTTAACTCAAGTTCCTCAGGGCCCATATCAAAGCTGGTCGATAGATTCAGGGAGAAAGTCCTAGATATGGTGTGGGTATGAATGAAGCAGAGATGATCAGAGTCACTCCATGTAAATAGCCAGGCGCTTGGGTGTTATTCCTCCCGCTTTCTTATTTCCACGCTGGTCAGCAGAGTGGCTGACGGGTGTCCATGGAACAATAGCTGGCAGTGCAGGTAAATCTGTTAAGTCCTTTGCTGAGTTCCAATCCGGGATATCCAAGGAAGCGATCTCCAACACATCATATACTGTGGTCAGGTCTGCTAGTGAACGCACAACCAGTTTGCGGCCCGGTGCGTTGATAAGTAGGCCAACAGGGTGCAGCCACCGGTAGTTTATATTTTTGCCCCTTAGTGTATCCAACAGGGGTTTTAATATCCTGCGCTTTTGTAGGGTAATGGGCGATAGGTCTTGAAAAAGTGAGATATTGGAATCTGAGAATGTAATGGATTGTTTGGCCCTAAAAGCCTTTGTTCTTTAGCTTGGAAAATAGCAAGGCGGCATATCACATTTCTCTGTGGATCTCCTTGCTTTGGGGGTGGCCGTAAACCTCTGTGTACTCTGTCCATAGTTAAGTCCGCCCCAGAGTCAGGGCCTAAAAGTATGGTGAAAAGTTCACCAACTAATTCGCCCAAGGAGTCCATCCCAATAGATTCAGGCAGGCCTTTTAACCAGTTCAACCAAGTTCAACCAAGGGACGAGTGGGGACGTGAATTCCAATCCCGGTTTGCATGTGTTTTTCAGCCCCGTGAAGAAAAACTGAAGAATAACAATCTGCATCTCCCAGCAACTATCAGTGAAAATCGCATTGCATTCCGATGCCGTCCGTTTTTAACAGAAGCCCATTCACTTCAATAGAGCCAAGGTTGCGTGAAAAACTTACAATATAGAACATGCTGCGTTTTCTCCTGAACGCGAAGATGATGCATAAAAAAGGATGCTCATGTAATGAATGGGCCAGGATTCATTCCGGATGCTATACGCTCGCAAGCATCACATTCAGATGGAAAGCTCTCTTGTGTGAAAGAGCCCTAAGTAAGAGGTACCATTTAATTCAGCGGAGTTAGTCCTATATAGCATTGTGCCTGATTTACCAGTGAATTTCCTGGTGACGGATTCCCTTTAACACCAGTAGTCGATTTTTTCATACATTTGCAGAAGGAATAAAAGAGGAATGTCACAATACACAGCTCTGTGCTGTCATTTAATGAGGAATTCTAAATCATGAATTAATATATTGTTCTGCATTGCACACCATTGATTGTTCTTTATAATGCATTTCATAGCTAACGATCGAGACTTAAAGCGGTTTTCCAAGACTTTTATACTGATCGTGGGGGTACTGCTGATCAACTGTTTCAGAAGGCAGCAGTACTGGTAGTAGCACCGTGCCTTGTCACGGCTTTCCCTAGGCCAATGACAACACGTGCATCTGTCATGTGGCCTAGGCGCAGCTCAACCCCATTGAAGTAAATGGGACTGAGCTATTATACCAAGCACAGCCGCTATACAATGTACGGTGCTGTGCTTGGTGAGTTGAGAGAAGGTCTTGGCGCTACTGCGAACGCCGGTGCCTTCTCAAACAGGTGATCGGCAGGGGTCGTGGGTGTCCAAGCCCCACTGATCAGATACTGACAACCTATCCAGATAATAAGTCATCAGCATAAAAGTCTCGGAAAAACCCTTTGAGAAATATAAAGATGATTTATTACTTATGGGTTGATGTTGGATTTTGTTAGTTTCTGTACAAATATTGGCGTGTGTGGTGCGGATATAAGCCTGGGGGCCTTACCAGCAGACCCTGACCTAATAACCATACAGCTTCATTAAAAGATTATAATAATAGTGCTCTATGGAGACCAAAATTAGCTTCAGCTTCATACAAAATAAGTAGCAGCAAATAGGACTTCATTATGTTTTCCAGACAACACAGGGTGGATAGTATCCCTAATGTGATCACTCCAAATGAGAGATCCTTTATATCACATAACAAACATTTTAATTTCATTTGTGATAATGTCATAAAACTTTCATTAACTGTGAATTTTAAACACATTTCTATTTAATCACATAGTAAACAAGTGTTTTGGCGTGCTGCTTCCGACAAGTCCAGATGTGAGTTCACTGTCAGTTGTGTGCCTCTAAATATGTAGAAGACAATCATTTCTGTGTTACCGGGTTGTATTATCTAGTGACGTGCAGTACTCGTGGTCAAACAGGCAATATGTACCAAAAAAAATCCCATAATGTTCCAAAATCAAGACTTGATAGGACATAAGGTGCCATAGGAGGCTAAAATTTATAAAGAGGTGCAGGCCTTGTCAAAAATGACATGCCTCCTCTGGCAGTTCGTGTGCCAGAATAAAGGCTCATGGACACGAACGTAAGGGCTCCGTGCCCGTATTGCGGACTCCGTGCTGCCGATGCGCACCCAGTGACTTGAGTGGATCCAAGATCTGCAAAATATAGCCAAAGATAAGACACGGCCTATCTTTTGCCGTATCTTGTGGATCGCGGAGCTATTCAAATCAATGGATCCGCATCGGCAGCACGAAGTGCACACAGTCGGTGCCCATGCATTGCGGACCGCTATTTGTGGTCTGCAGCACAGACATGGAGACTTAACGTTTGTGGGCATGAGCCCTAAGATTTTTGGCAACTTGGAGCTGCTGTAGATTTCAGTTGTTATTTACGCTAGTTTTGGAGCAAACAATGATGAATGAGCTGAGGCTGATGGCCCAGCCCTAGTCATGACCCCTTTTCATAAACGTGGCGAGGACGGGGTCAAATGGCAGTTGCAAATAAAGTTGCAATGGCATTGAAAAAGTTGCAAAACCAAGGTTTTGTTTCTATTTTTTAAGCCAAAGAGTCACGTAGGGGGAAATGATGAATTGTGCCAAAATTGCATCAGAATGCGCTAAACTTTTGTGCATTTTACAACAAGGCACGTTAATAAATGTGGGCCACAGTATTATTACCATTCCACGAGCCTTTATTTGAAGCACCCTAACCCCTTCAGCAGTACCTTTAGTAAGGAGGGTGAAATCTGTGCAACAGAGGCATCTGGGGACACAAATTAGCATTTTGTTAAAAAAGCAGGTTGGCCTACAAAATGTCATTGTGTCACATGACACTACTCAGTGCCACCGCATACTACTGTGTGATACAAAATAGGATTTTTGAGGAAAACAAGTGTTATTACCAGGCAGGATGCAGGGATTGAAAAATGTACCGTCACATTGAATGTTCAATCCTATCTGCCTGCAGGATGTTATAGGAAAGAGCCAGTGTCAGGCCTCATGCACACGACCGTACGTATTTTTTTCAGTCCGCATTTCACATATTTACTGGCCCAATCGTAGAAGTGCCTAATCTTGTAACTGGACAAGAATAAGACATGTTCTATAATTTGAGGGATGGACATGCAGATGACTAGAAGCAATGAATGGGTCCGCGTCCGAACAGGAAAAAAAAATTGGACTGGAGGCGAACCAAGAATGACCAAGAATACAGTCATGTGCATGAGGCCTAATCTGTCTTCACTGATTAAAATTTCTTGTCCCTCTGAGCTTAGGAGTGCAGGAGGGGTCCTACTCCGTAATAAACAGCCATATCTTTATGTACCGCCCACTGGACTCCTAAACCCCAAATCAGCTGACAAGTTATACCGAATCTTTTCCCACAAAACTAAAGATCAATCTGTTCAGCTCTTTTTGCTCTATAGCAGGGATGCTCAACCTGCGGCCCTCCAGCTGTTGTAAAACTACAACTCCCACCATGCCCTGCTGTAGACTGATAGCTGTAGGCTGTCCAGGAATGCAACAGCTGGAGGGCCGCAGGTTAAGCATGCCTGCTCTATAGCATGCTGCCTGCAGATCCAACTCAATATGTGATGGGATTATCCAAGATGCCACACGATCCCGTGGGGCCAGCACTTCTGGGATCACGTGCCGGACATTCGGCACGTGATCCCAGACTGGGATTAGAACTGGCAGCGTGTGTGAGTCTTAATATCTCGCTACAGCTTTAGCAAGAGAGTCAGACTCATGCATGAGCTGCAGGTTAGGGCCAGATTGGGGCTATGTGGCTGGTACCCTGGTGTTAGCTGCCAGATACATGCTTTTACCTCTTATATCATGTTGTAATGATTTTGTACTATGATACGGATGCAACCACCAAGGCACATCTGCATTTAGAGTTGCTACCACCTGGGACGTTGCATGAAATGTGCCTCAGGAGCCACATATGGCTCCCAAGCCGCTGGGTATGAAAGACTGTTCTGGAAAGTTCTAATAAATAAGTATAGAAACAGAATAAAAGCACAATGGCAGGAGCTGAACAGGAGCCAGGTAAGGATAAGGGGCTGGGGATGGGGAGGGGGTAGAAAATATCTTAAATAAACAACTGTCACGTACTGAGAAGCAGTGGATGGGGAGGGATGCCAAGAGTTCCTCCACATTTCTTGCATCGATATTAAGATAAAATAATATACTTTCTGTGATTTGTCAAGGGAAACGTTTACCTCGCTCCATAGGAAAACACACAAATCAATAAAGAAATGATTAATATGCTATAATGTAGCTTAATGTTGGCGTCTCCACCAGAACTCTTCAGATGCTCAGAACAGAGCCATAAAACATTTCTTCAAATAACAGTATTCACAATCTGGAAAATATTCTTCTGGGGGAGTTTATACATCTGATGGACGACATAAGCGCTAGCGCTTTCTGTATGCAAGAAATACCGTATCATTACGTACAGCGTCTATTAATCCACTTGCTACCCGCAGGATTCAGAGGGCTGCGAGGGGCCTCGGCGCTATCTCCATGGGAAGATAAAGAACACCGAAATCCATGATTTACACAAAAACCAGAGCACAACTCATCATGAAATCGCAATGTGTTATTTGCAGTTTTACACAGGACAGCAGGCAATCCCCGAGTTTTGCACATGACGCACAAACAGCAAATCCCCCAGGCAGGCTATGTACACATTTGTGTCGGAGGCTCCATAATGGTTTCCGTCAGATTTGATGGCAACAATGATGTCCTTTTACACTGGCTGATCACCAGGCCAATTATTGGGGGTGAGTATTTGTAGAAATGCTAGTTCTAGATACCTGCCCTGTATAAAGGTGTATCTGGTCATCGGGTGATTGTATATTGTGGCCGGCCCCAAACATCACTGTTTATGGGCAGCAGATCTTCCTGTGTAACCGCGGATCTGCTGCCCAGAAACAATGAACCACTGATAGCAATGGCTTATAGTGCAAGCCTGAGGGAGGCACTTTGATGAGGGGTACAAAACCCAAAAAATACTATTGCTAAATTATAAAATATAATTTATTCTGAAGTAGCAATTAGGTTATAAGTTAACTATGAGCTAGTGTATCACTGAGATATAAGGTACAAAGTATTACAAGTAGCGATCTCTTGGCTTTCTGAGGAACTAATAGGCAGCATCCTCATGATCAGGGTGCAAAACGCCTGATAACTTCGAGAACTTGAAAGCTGTGTTTAATTAGTTGACATATGATGGCCTTTCTCTCTTTCCATCATGTTTTCATCAAACCTGAATCACCATTGTACAGGCTGCAATTTCAAGGACTGTACTGTAATTCCACTATAATGTCAGTCAATCTGCTTCTGTCTATTCCATCTGCCTGTCCCTATAATATACTGTACCAACAAAACATAGCATGAATTGAATAAAGAAAATTGCTACCATACCTTAAGGGGACAGTAGGCAAGCGTGAAGAATATTAGGAATGAGTGACATGAAGCTTCTGTTAAAGTGTTACAAGAAGTGAAAAAAACTGGGCCAAGTAGTAAAAGAAAATATCTGCAATATCCTAAGATAAAAACAATACTCATTGCCAACATACACAATGATGAAAAGCAAAAGTTCACTATGGAAATGTTTTATTAATCTTAGTAAGCATTAAAGTGTTTTTTTTTTTTTTGTTTTTTTTTGTTATTGCAGGCCTACCCAGTATATTCCATCATTATCCTATTGGTGGGGGTTGACAACCTGCACTCCCACCATTCAGCTGTTTTAGGATAGCTCGGGTACTGGAAGTTGACAGGATGAGGTGGCTACTGCAGCCCTGCTCCCATTCAGTAACTGACAGCTATCTCTGTATACACACTTACACAGAGAATGCTATCACTGATAACACCTCCCCTGTGTACAGCTATCAGTGACTGACAGCTATCTCTGTATACACACTTACACAGAGAATACTATCACTGATAATACCTCCCCTGTGTACAGCTATCAGTGACTGACAGCTATCTCTGTATACACACTTACACAGAGAATACTATCACTGATAATACCTCCCCTGTGTACAGCTATCAGTGACTGACAGCTATCTCTGTATACACACTTACACAGAGAATACTATCACTGATAATACCTCCCCTGTGTACAGCTATCAGTGACTGACAGCTATCTCTGTATACACACTTACACAGAGAATACTATCACTGATAATACCTCCCTGTGTACAGCTATCAGTGACTGACAGCTATCTCTGTATACACACTTACACAGAGAATGCTATCACTGATAATACCTCCCCTGTGTACAGCTATCAGTGACTGACTGCTATCTCTGTATACACACTTACACAGAGAATACTATCACTCACTGGTTTCACCCCCCCCCCCCCCCCGTGTACAATCATCAATGACTGACATAAATCTGTGTACAGACACTTACACAGAGAATGCTATCAATCACTAATAACACCTCCCCTGTGTACAGCTATCAGTGACTGACAGCTATCTGCTATATGCAAATGAGCCAGGTGCTAAGAGGGGTGTCATTTATTGCAGAAAAGAGCCCAGGCACACCTTCTGCTAGTGCCCAAGCCTGCCCTCATGCTGGGAGCAGGGGAAAAGGGGGTAGAGTTATGGCTTGAATGTGTTGGAGGAGGGGTGGGTGGCCATATTGTGGCAGGAGGTGGGCCTGGGCTCCTTCCTGCAAGAATGACGCCCCTCTGGGCACCTTACTGGTGCATTTGCATACCAAATAAACTGGAAAGAAACATCTATTGTTGAAACAAAGGCACATCTGGAAATAAGATACTAAATGCTATTAGGCTATGGCTTTACTTCAATAGTGATTATCCTGGTGACAGCTTTACACAGGAGAGGTATTATCAGTGATTAAAAGAAATATAGAAATATATTATTGACTGACAGCTTTCTCTGTATACATACTTACACAGGGAATATTATCAATCACTGATAACACTTCTCCCGTGTACAGCTATGAGTGACTGACAGCTATCTCTGTATACACACTTACACAGAGAATACTATCACTAAGAACACTTCTCCCATGTACAACTATCAGTGACTGACGGCTATCTCTGTATACACACTTACACAGAGAATACTATCAATCACTAAGAACACTTCTCCCATAGACAGCTTTCAGTGACGAACATCTATTTCTGTATAAAAACTTACACAGAGAATACTATCACTCACTGATATCACCTCCTCTGTGTACAACTATCAGTGATTGACAGATATCTATGTATACACACTTACACAGGAAATTATATCAATCACTGTTAATACCACTCCCTGAACAATTGAAGTTAGAAAATGCAGATATATAAATGAATAAGTTACAAGCTTTAATGAATCTTTCCCACAAGACTATATATCAATCAGTTCATTCATCCTGCTCTATAGCACGCTGCCTGCAAATTGCACTGCATTTTGTGGTGACAGGTCCTTTTTAAAGGGGTTCTGCAGTTTGTTACCACTGATGATCTATCCTCAGGATAGATCATCAGCATGTGATCGGCCGGGGTCCGACACCTGGGACCCCCGCCGATCAGCTGTTTGAGAAGGCCGCAGCGCTGCAGGAGCGCCGCGGCCTTCTCAAACAGCTGACCGGCGGGGGTCCCGGGTGTCGGACCCCGGCCGATCACATGCTGATGATCTATCCTCAGGATAGATCATCAGTGGTAACAAACTGCAGAAGCCTTTTAAGGATTCAATCCTTTTTATACAAAAAATGGTGCAAAGGGTAAAACACTTTTTATAGGCATTCTATAGACTCTTATGATGGGATTTCTTCTCTCACGAAAAATCTTGGGGTGCCCAAAAAGTATGCAACAGAGGTATCTAAAATCAAGTGAAAATGTAAAAGCTTGTCCACGATTAGAAAAAATGGTCTGTGTCTGGTTGGTTGTGTCTAGGCTTGCAATTCAGCCCTATCCTCTCGAATGGAAATGAAGAGCAATACCGGAAACAGGCCATAGACTAGACGGGGCTGCTTCTGGGGGTGGGGATAAAATATCAGCCAGAAATAGTAGCCTAAGACTAGTTTCACATTTGTGGCTAAAGATCCAGCAGGCTGTTCTGGCAGAGTACAGCCTCTGGAGTTCTCTGGATCCGAAATTGTCAGGTGGTACAGGAATGCCCACCACCCCATTAACTATGATGGAGTCCGATGGCGTTCTGGCCTCTACCTAGGCAAATATGCTGAGAATCGGGCGGATAAAAACTGCTGCACATGGGCCATGAGTGATGATGTTTTCACTGCCTGGCCATGTCAATCAAAGTGCAGAGGGCACAGTAGTTGCAGAGAGAGCAGAGCCTCTAGGTGTAATGGTAACACCCCCGTTGCTCCTAGAGTCTCATTTGCATATAATAAAACATCATTTTTCTCGGCAATGAGGACACATATGAACATGGGACCAACACAGAAGCCTTCAGCTGCCAAGTGCACATGTAACAGGTCAGCCAGTGTCATAGGGACAAATCTGCTGAAAGATGTCCTTTAAGGTGAATTTCTTAATTGAACCGGAGAGTTGCTTTAATTTTAAGAGCATCACAAATTCCCTAGTTTTAGGGCTAGGCTTCTTCTGAGTATTTATGGAAGACAAAATAAGACACAGCTCTGCTCCTTACTTTTAGAAAAGGCTATGCCTGGAATCGAGGCTTAGTTCTACTCACTCCAATAAGAAGACACTGTATACAGAAGTAAAAATAATATCTGTCAACAGTACCTACAGCCTTCTTGTTCACAGTTTCTAAGATGCAACATATTTCTTTTTCACTACTGCAGAGATTAAAACCAAACTTTCAATTTTTGTATTTTGGATTTTTCCGTCCCACATTCCAATAGCCATAACTTTTTCATTTTTCTGTTCACACAGCGAAATGAGGAATTATTTTTGGCGAGAAAAGATGCATGTCTTGTATTGAAAAACAGGAAAAAGTGAAAAATTAAAAAGAAAAAAAAAAAACACAATTCCACCAAGGTTTTTGGGGTTTTGATATCACAGCATTCACTGTGCGCTGCGCTAAAAATGACAGGATGGCCTTATCGTGCACCTCAATACGATTATGGTGATACCAAACTTACATAGTTTTTATTTTGTTTTATTACTTTAAAAAAGAAAAATCTACATTTTCTTTGCATCACCATTTTCTGACAGCCATAGTTTTTTTATATTTTTGTCCACAGAGCTGTATGGGGAATTTTTTTTTGAGGAATGAACTGTAGTACTTATTGGTACCTTTTTTGTGGTATGTATGACTTTTTGACCACCGTTTTAACGTTTTGTTTTTGTTTTTCCTGTTATGGTGTTCACCGCACAGTAAAATATTCTAGATTTTCTGACTACATAAGCAAATGACTAGAAAAACACGAGTACAAAATAACAATAAATAGCACTAAAATGCATGCTAAGATACATTAAAAGAAAAAAAAATGCATTTAATAAAAGTATTTGTTGACGCATTTTTAAATGGCAGAAAATTAGACTGTGGCCAGATGACTAGTGGTCATTATGCTCCTGACAGATCCCTTGCTCTATTCTTTCCTTTTACTCGATATTTTAAACATTCACTCTGTCAGGTTAAAATAGCAGGGGCCCACATGACAACATATTTATAAAGTGGTGCAGAGGCTCATGCCATTTTATGGCCCACGTATTTCAACAATGGCAACCCAAATCAGATACCTCGGGCAACAACTAAACATTTTGCAGTTATTTCTAAGGCACCAATCACTTTCGACTTTCCATAATGGAAATCAGAAAAGAAAAATACAGAAATAAAAAAAAGAATTAAAAAAAAAAATCAGGGAATAATTTCTATGTTATGTGATTTTATTTTCAAAATAATATCCCAGGAGGGAATCCTGGACCTAAATACTAGGCAAGGTTTTTAGCTAGCTATGACAAGTATGTGCAGAAGGTATCTTAAGAAATGACTGCAAGTCAGCTCTCATTTTTCATACAATTAGAACTGTTGCTCTGTGTCTCATTACAATATTACGATTCTCTGAGGCCTGAAAACTTTTCTTATTAAGTAATGAAAACACTGCATGGTCTAAAATCACAAGAGGTCAGGAGTTAAAAGCAAAGTGTCTTGACTTTACAGAAAAAAAAAGTTATAATTACGAGTCATTAAGGTCCCAGTATCAGCTCAAAAAGTAATGATGAAACACGCTTGCTCCCTTGAACATCTTGTATTACTTAACCCCTTCAAGACCACGAGTTGTAACTCTAGAAGGGAACAATAAATCTTTGAAGCCACGGGAGAGAAATTTAACCTTAATGGTTTCAGTCACGAGGAACATTCAAGCAAGCTCCCAAACTTTTATGCAACCTTTGTAGCTCCTAATTAGATAACAGATGGAGGATCTCCTAACCATCTATGCAGAAAAGTCCACTAGGTTCAAAACCAAAAACCAAGAAAGTGTTTTTCATTTTGGAAACTTTGATAGAATGATTGCAAACATTTGCCTTACCTCCTCTTTGGTACTTCTATGCTGAAGCTTCAACAATTCGGCTTTGGATTCTTGCTTTAACCCCGAAAGTTCTTCCTTCAGCCTGTTGACTTCAGCACAGAGAACGGAGTTCTCTTCTGTCTTCACATTTAGCTACAAATAAGATAAAGCACCATTAATTGTCCCATAAAAACAAAAAAACCTCTGTGCTACTGTCCTTCATACTGATTTCATGTAACCAATTGTTCTGTAAGGCTGCATTCACACGTCCATGGAACACGGACCGTGTGATACCGGACTGACACCCTGCTTAGTGCAGGAGCGCACGGCGTCATTCATTGCTATGATGCCGTGCGCTTCCTGCTGCCGCCGCTGCACTGTAATACACTCGTATAGATCATAGGAGTGTACTACAGTGCAGCGGCGGCAGCAGGAAGCGCACGGCATCATAGCAACGAATGACGCCGTGCGCTCCTGCACTAAGAAGGGTGCCAGTCCGGTATCACACGGTCCATGTTCCACGGACGTGTGAATGCAGCCTAATAAACATAAAATTGCACCAGTTTCACAGAAAGGTCATGTGGATGGATCTAACTAGAATTGTTCCAGTTAAAGGGTATTTTGGTAAGAACATATTATCCACTGGACTACTACCCCTACTTACTGACTGTTAGGTCAGATTTCTGGGAACCCCAATGATGACAGGAATGGTGGATTCCCTGTCCCCTATCCACAGGACAGGTGATAACTATCAGATCGAGGGGGTCCTACCGCTGGGACAAGGGGTACGGGGCCCCTGTTCTAGTGATTGGTGGGGGTTCCAGCGGTAGGACCCTCACCAATCTGATAGTTACCCCTTCAACCATTTGCTGTTTCTCTCAATTCTTTTGCTTTTAACTTCAGGGGATATTTCCCCTAATCCTCGTCCACCTGCTTCAGCTGCTTGTAAACCTTTACCCACCACACATAGAAACCCTGTTAATCTCCCATCTCCTCATAGATAGTAAGCTCTTGTGAGCAGGGGCCTCATTCCACTTGTTTTAACTGTTGACTTGTTTTGTTGCTATATAATGTATGCTTTATACATCTTTGTACATGAACTCTCTGATTGCAAAGCGCTGCAGAATATATTGGCACCATATATTATTATTATGGTTCTGCCATCAAACAAGGCTCTTAAAGAGGGCCTGTCAAGTTCCTTACAGAAGTGCATACCTCGGAAGCTGCCCAACGTCTGACTCTTGCACAGTTTTTCTTTCTCATCTAACCTCTCCTGTCGATCCACTATATGTCCAGAGTGTCATTAGCTTTGGTTCCTGATAGCAGTGAATTGTCTGGTGGGCAGTCAACACTCAATATCAATAGCTGAGATGATGTGCCATTGACACCAAGCGCTGGGGGCCGCTCAGCTGACAATTCACTGCTATCAGGCTGTGAAGCTAATGGGAGAGGTTAGAAGGTAATAATAAAACACCACCAGAGATGCCATTACAAGGTAGATCTACATAATGGAGCTTCATGGGCTGCCAAACAGCCTTCTAAACATGGTTCTGCCATCAAACAGGGCTCTTACTCAAAGAAGTGCAACTTTAAACATCTCCCATTTGGCCAATATCAGTGTTCATTACCAGTGGATTGTGTGGTGGGTGGTCAATGCTCAGTATCAAAGGCCGAGGTGATGCTCTGTTGACACTGAGTGCTGGGGGCCACTCAGCTGACAACTCACTGCTATCAGGCACCAAATCTCATGGGAGAGGTTAGAAGGAAAGAAAACATATTAGCAAGAAATATTGCCAACATCACAGAAGATAGAGTTGAAAAGGTACGCAGACAGTTAAACCGATGTGAGCATGATGTTATTATTGGCATACATTTCTTAAAAAAAAAAAAAAAAAAGATGAAGATTTTTTTTTAGGGGGGCAGTGGTCGTCATAAAAAGGTCAAAAATCAGATTAATTGGATGGATAGATGCAAATTACATAAAAGCTGAAGATAGAATTGAGAAACCTTCAGAGAGAAATTCAAGAGGTCAGAGTCCAAATCAACTTGCTCCTGTGAGAAGCAGATGTGCGACCGCTCATTGTTTTCTGTCCCTTTTCTGTTGTCTCACGGTTAAGGCATGTGTAGACGACCATGAGATAGACATGAAGGACACAGGTGTAGAAGAGCTGTCCTCCCCATGCTTGTATGTTGTAACACTTGTTCTAAATTGAAGCACATTCTCACAACACGTCACTTTTATTGTTCTCTATCCAAACATAAGACAAAACTGAAGCCCATTGTGCCAAAATTATGCCCGGCATTGTAACATCAAAACCAAGTCAGACAGAAGAGGACTCCAGCAGTGTTACCTGTTCGACCGTCTGTTTGTAATTTGCTTGTATTAAAGTGATTTCCAGTCTCAAATCACACAGGTTCTGCTCAGCAGACTCCAGACTTTTTGTGCTTTTTCTGCAGTGCCTCTTTGACTGTTCCAAATCTTCTTGCAGCTTTGCTATCGTTTCCTCATAAAATTCGGCCTTGAACATAAAAATGTGCAGTTTGATGAAGACCTTTTAAGAAAGCCTTTTTTATAGCATTTAGGAGATTATTTAAAGATCACTATGTGATTGCGGTGGAAAAAGCAAAAGCAACCACTAGCTACTTTGAGCCCTTTTTTTTTACAGCCCAGAGCTGCTTTTTAGCTGTGATCGAGATCTTTAAACAATTCTCTTTAAGTTTTCCTATTCTGATGACGGGGGCACACATAAAGTAGCAGCCAATGCCTGACCTGCGTGTGAAGATACAGTTGTAAGGAGTTTCTCGCCAAATGTGTGAATGCAATTTTTCTTGGTTCCTTTTATCAGAGAATAGAGGCTGTACAAATAATAAAAGGCACGGTTTTTGTAATCCTCCAGTCATCTAACCTCCCCACAGGGGCAAACAGAAGCAATGTGCAGTTCCATGGTGTCAGGAGCCACAACCAGAGGATTAAAACAAGCCTTATTACTGTACAAGCTCCAATACTCTGTTAAATTACTTATGTGAACAATTCAGATTGCAATACCAATTTTACCTACTGCTCAACGCGCCTACAACAAGGGGGGATTTAATAAAGCTGGGACACAGATTACTTTTAGGAAAACTGTTCATATTCCTTCTCTGCGTTGCATACATAATAATTTCCACTGAGATATTTCACACTGAATTATAATAAAATTGCGTCCAAAGTACAACCTGCTACAATGTGAAGGATTATTCTGTCACCTGAATATATCATTGCTCCCCAAAGATCACGTTTAGAAATGTGAAATTTCTTGGATTTTGAATAAAAACTATAAGCTCTCACTATCAAAGCAAAAAGACTTACCCTTTACTTACCTTTGCGTATGTTTAGTTTTCAGTTTTTTTTTTTAATCAATATTACTAACCTCAGACTGGTCTACAATGACCCCTGATATTTGTCTGTCTATTGCTTCTCATTTGCAAGAATGGAAATGCCAAGTAGAAGGGGACATGAAGCCATGAAATTGCTAGAGCAATGGCTGCGGGTGTGCACTGGGAAAGGACAGCATTTGTGACCTGGCAGGGTGATGGAGAAGGCCCGTGACAGCAAAATATTGGTCTACTGCAATAATTCAACCAAGATGGTGATGGATGTTTATGAGGTGTAATAGGTCTGGAAAATTCTATGCATTAAACGCGTCAGCTTTATTCTTTATTCTGATATTTACATGCATATTGCTGCGAAAAGACCCAAGAAACTTTTATAAAGTTGTAGGCCCAAATATGAAATCTGTAAATATGTGATCAGAAGGATACAACCACATAAGAAGATTTTCTGCAGATTTTGCAATTCTGCAGAAAAATTCTGCTGTGGATTTTGCAGATTTGTTGTAGATTTCACACTGTGCATTGCTAAGGGTGATCCACTGAAGAAATAGACATAATAAAGATTTAAAATCTGCAATGCAGGTTAATTTGCGCTTCACATTTTTTTGCAGCATATGGATGAGATTTCTTAAAAAACTCCCCCCACTAAAATGCTGCAGGTTTGCCACATGCAAATCCGTGGCAGCAAATCTGGGGGGTATTCCTCCCACATGAATGTTCCCTTAAAAGGGTTTTCCAGGATTTTATAACTGATGATGTCCTCTGGATAAGTCATCAGTATCTGATCGTTGGGGGTCCTACACCCACGACCCCAGCTGATCAGTTGTTTGAGAAGGAACTGGCCCTACTGTGAGTGCTGCGGCCTTCTCCATGCTTACCAAGCACATCGCCTTACATTGTATAGTGTCTTGTGCTTAGTATCGCAGCTCAGCTCCATCCAACTGAATAGCTACACTTAGGCCATGTGACTGATGAACGTCTCCTCACTGGCCTAGGAGAAGCTTCTAGAAGGCCCCTTTAATATATATATATATTTTTTTTTTTTTTTTTTAATCTTTTGTACAGGTTTGCTCTAAGGGAGTCCTAGTAGAACACTGTTTTTATGTAAAAGCTGAATATCTCATATATTTATTTTAGGTTCTGCTGGAGCTTACACTGTCCCATTGTTTGCCAGATATTTTGTGCTCTCCACAGGGAGGTTCTGTCCATAAGATGGCTGCTAATGGAGGGTCATGTGACCAGCCTCCTCCATTCAAACACACTGACCCTGCACTAAACGCCCAACAGAGGGTTGCTTCTGTATTTTTACAGGCCGAGCACAGAGAAGAAAGCACCTTATCATGGTGAAGAAAATTCCCTAAAGGTTGGTAAATTGAGCCAAATTGGAATTGTATAGATGCCTATAGTATGATCGTACATATCAGTTACAACTGGACTAGATTTCCATTTGTTCCTTGGCTTAGATTATCCACATGGAAGATCTGGGGAGCAGACAGTACATCATCGATATATCTATGTAGGCCGCATATCTATGCTTACACAATACAACAAGTGACACCAGATGGAAAATATTACCTGTGTTGTGTAATATTTCATCTGTTTCTCTGCCGTAGAAACATTTAGGAGGAGGATTTTCATCTGGGCTCGGGCTTCTAGTAGATCACTTTGTGAAGAACTACTTTTCTCCTGTAACTGATGGATTTCATCTTCCAATCGTATTAGTCGATTTTCTTGCTTCTTAATCTTAAACATATAATGGAATAGGTCAACTTTTTATGCTATACATACAGGTAAATCCTTCTAGTTTAGCACCATGGATCGCGGCTGACAATGAAACTTAGAAGCCATGCAGCCAAATTAGTGGAAACAGATGCAACAAAAACTTTATTAAAGGGGTTCCCAGGCTCCACATATTAAAGATGCATCTTCAGGATGGATCAATATCAGATCTCCGGGAACTAAGCCGAAGTAACCAAGCATGGCTACTACAATTAGAATGGCGCTGAGCTCCGTGTTCCAGAAAGCTGACCAGAGAGAAATGCCAAACAAGTCTGTGCAGCCAGCCATCCAATGTGTATCGTGTCCTCCTGACTTTTCAATGTTGCTGATGTCGGTGGAGATAAAGATCGGACATGTTGGATGCTTTCTCTCTTCTCTCCATTCACTACATATGAATGCTCTGTTAAAGGAAGGATCAGCCGGAGAGATAGTTAAAAAGTGGCAGCCAAACAAGTGTTTGTCTGACGGTTAACTCATGTGTAAGGTCAGCTTAAAGGGGTTGTCCCACAAAAAATATTCTACAGTTTTCTAACCAGCGCCTGGATCTGAATACTTTTGTATCTGAATTTACTTAAAAATTTAGTATAGCCACTGAGTTATTCAATAAAATGTATCTATATAGCGCCACCCGTTGTTTTTTTTCTTTTCTTATTTCTTTGTCTGGTTCACTGAGGTGGTCGCACATGCTCAGATTCATCCTTCAACTGCCTCTGTGATAGGGAGAGCTGGAAAAGAAAGGACACTCCCGAGAGCTGGAAAAGAAAGGACACTCCCGAGAGCTTGAAAAGAAAGGACACCAACCTTGATCTTGATATAAATCTAGCAGAGCAACTGGAGCAATCCAGTGAGGTACAGGGCTGGTTCTAGCTTTGTAAGAGAGAGATTTTTTATATTGATCATGACATAATCCCTTCAACTAAGGAAAGGCACTAATTTGATTAGTGCCCTTTGTCCCTACTCAAGTCAACCCTACTAAAATCAATGAGGAACTATAACTTCAGAACATTACTGCCAGGTTTTGGAACATTATAGGACTCTGTAGCCTCTTCACTATGTGAAGCCACAGGGGTCTGTCCTCACATCACCTTATCATCTCCGAACTAAAAGTGGAAAACCCTGAAACGGGTCCATTTCGATGGATCCTATGTTGTAAGAAGGTTTACATTGCTGTTGGTGCCTTGCGGAAGGCTTGGTGTACAGAACGGTGGCGCAGTAGTGTTTCCTCAACTACGCGCCCTTATAAAGCAGTGAGAGAATGTAGGAAGTAATCACACAACGTTTCAATTTGACCAAACACTGCAATATATAGGGAGATGACATGTTTTATTTTCGCACTGCCTTTAAATGTAATGAAATTAGGAGACGTTACTCAAACACACCTGAAGAAAATAACTCTCCTCTCCTGACATGGCCAGCAATATTAGCCACATAAAACGGCTTACTCCGGTCAGCTGGCGAGAGGAGTGAGCTCACAGCTGCAGTTCTAAGGCTGCGATTATTAAAAAATAATTGTGTATTAAGCCGGGATTAAAAGTGCCCCAGAAACACACGTTCTGATTTACAGCAAAGGAAGCCATGAAATTCCATTTGCAAATCTAAAAAGCTTGCTGAGGCACATTACTCAATGTTCATTAACAGCCCCGGATTTTACCATCTACGCGCGCAACGTACCACTATAATTTCACTTGGGAAAGAAGGTAAAAGTGTTTGAGAACTCATGGTAAAATATAGCAGCTGCTCTGTGTATCCCATGGACCCTGGGGACCACTGAACGATGTCATGTAAGCATCAGTATTTCTAATGCTGACTTTCTGGTTTGGCATACAGACAATGTGTAAGATGTTGCAGGCAATCCTGGGTTTAGATCAGGGGTAGACAACCATGGTGTGGTGAATATCTGGTAACACAAGAGGTACTTGAGATTTTACCTACGGGACACCCATCTGTCAGGAGCACAGGAGTCCATGACACCCCCATCTGCCAACACAAATCACCAGCTTCAATGAAGAGGTGGGTGCGCTGTTTGGGCATCTCTTTCCATAGTGAAGATGCACAAGCATAGCCACTTCTTCACTGAAGCCAACCCCATTTTTCCAGTTGGTTGGGACACCAAATTTTGCAGATGCAGATACTACCCCATTTATAATGATAATTCCAAGTAATTTTTCTAATGTACGCGCAAAACATACAAGGCCCTATTCACATCATGTCCGGGCCCTATGCTTGAACAGCACACAAAGAAAAGGCCTTAAAGAGGTTGTCCTACAAAAAATATTTAGATGTTTTTTTTTTTTAAAAAGTACCTGGATCTCAATACTTTTGTAACCGCATGTCATTAAAATGTTGTATAGCCACTGAGTTATTCAATAAACTGTATCTGCATAGTGCCACCTGCTGTTTGTTTTTTCTTATGTCAATGTATTTCTCCCTAAGGTGGACGCACATGCTCAGCTCCAAACTTTAACTGCTTTTTTTTTCTTTTACGGAGTTCACCGCATAAGAGATATTTTTTAATATTTTAATAGTTAGAAATTTTCGGACATGGCGATATGTAGTATTTTATTTATTTATTGTTTATATATTTTATATGAAAAATTGGGAAAGGGGGTGATTTATACTTATACTTATGTATTTATTACCTTTTTTTTTTTTTTACAGTTTATTTAATAACTATTAGCCCCCTTAGGGGCTAGAACCTGGGATCTTTTGATCCCTTGTCCTATTCACCCTGATACAGCTCTATTAGGGTGAATAGGACCTCATACTCTCCCTTCAGTAGCATCCTGGCTGCCATGGTAACCAATCGGAGCCACTGCCACCAATGAGGAGGAGGGGAGAGGGGACCCTGTGGCCACTGCCACCAATGTTTTTAATACTGTGGGGGAAGGGGGGGGTGGGCGCACTGCGCCACCAATGAGAACTAGCACTCGACCTCTGACAGGGCGCTGCAATCCAGGGCTGTGGAGTCGGTAGATAAATTGTCCGACTCCGACTCCTCAGATTTTGAAACTTCCGACTCCGACTCCGACTCCTCTGTATATAATATGCAAATACGAAGCTGTTCCACCAAGTTTTTCTAATCTCCTCTAGCATAGAGAGGTAGTTGAGCAGAAGCTGCTGCCTTCTCCTTTGTGTGCTGATCTTCTGCTTAAGATAGAGCAGTGGGAGGATCCAGGAAGGGGCAGGGGAAGGGGCATTTATTTTAAAACATGATTTTCCTAGTAGAATCCCATAGTCATGTTTAAAATTTAAGCTAACAATCTGAGTTTACATGTTTTATAGCCTTAGCTGAATGATAGCAGTTTTTCAAATGGTTTACAGCTTCAGTCTTGAACTATTGACTATCCATTCCCTTCACTTATACAAGTGTCTCCAGTCCTTAATCAGTTATCAGTGAGAGCGAGGATAACCATGGATTCCCTGTAACAGCAGACCACAAGACGATGGAAAGTGTAAGTATTGCCGCTCCTTAAAGGGACACTGACAGGCTGACAGATATATATACCGGTATTCATCAGAGAATTAGGAATAAAACTATACTATGTCACCCCCAGTTAAGCTGTACTTGTGTTTAAAAAACATTTTAATCTGTATGCAAATTTACTATCTTTGTGCCCAATGGGGCAGCGTCTCCTGCGGCTTTGTGCCCAGCTGCGCCAGTACATTTTCCCAGCGCTGTTTCCCTCGTTATTATTCACTGCACTGGCCTTTTTTTCAGGCTAGCCGAGCGCTGAATTCCTGCGCAGGCGCACGTGTAGAGTGCTGGCAGCAGCCTCGTCTGGCTATGCTGAGGCTGTGCCAGCTTTCTCTCTTCCTCCTCGCTACCTAGTCCTGTCTAGTGCTGCCAGTACTCTACATGTCGCCTGCCCCTTGGGCACAAAGGTAGAGAATTTGCATATTGATTAAAACATTTTTAAACACAAGTAAACCTCAACTGGGGGTAACAGTCGTCTAGTTGTATTCCTGATCCTCTGATGAATACCAGCAGATATATCAGCCTGTCAGTGTCCCTTTAACTGCATAGTAAAGCATATGAAAAGCCTCTTCACGGTCACTAACGTCTTTGTTTAGCGGTAACGTGGCGCACCGCATGCATTGGCCTTTATTCTTACAGTAGAGAAGTAATTAATTATAACTTTATCTGAATTGGGACATTTAAACTTGCTTTTTTTTTATTCCAATTTTTTTTTATTCCAATTTAAATCTAGTAGGAGTCGGAGTCGGAGTCGGTCCATTTTTTGCCGACTCCGACTCCAGGTACCCAAAATTGCCTCCGACTCCGACTCCTCGACTCCGACTCCGACTCCACAGCCCTGCTGCAATCCGTGGCAGTTAACCGCTCAGGTGTGGCAGCTGAGGGGTTAATTGCCGCGGATCGCAGCGCCCTGTCACAGGCAGGGTGCCGGCAATGTGTTTCTCCCGCCGGCTGTATTTGTATATTAAACGTTAGTTCTCATTGGTGGTGCAGTGTGCCCGCCCCTCCTCTTCTCCTCTGCGCTCTCATTGGTGGCAGCGGCAGCACAGGGGGAGAGAGAGACTGCTTCCTTCTCCCCGTGCTGCCGAGGAGAACACTGAGCGCGCAGAGAGCAGCGCGATCCATGTTATCTGATACTACAGTGTGCAGTAGCGCAGCCCAGTATCGATAAAAGACAAATCATGGTATCAAGCTCAATACCAGACAAAAGTATCGATTGGGTATCGAAAAGTTCGGTACCCGAAACAACCCTAAAAAAAGGCTATACATGGGAACCTATAGATGACATCCCACTGTATGTCTACATAGTGGGGTATTTCGGAGGCATAAGTCAGTGCTTCCTGTAAAACAGAGGCTGAAAATATAATGTGAACATTCTCCTAAAGGAAACATATGGTATAAAAGATACATATCAACGATTTTTTTCCAAAGTTATAACTATACTCTCTGTAGTATAACCGATAAGCTTTGAGGGAAAGAAGATTGTGCTGTAATGTACGTAAAAGTATGCCAAAAATATAAATTCAAAGAAAGTCATGGTTTCCCTAAGCAGCAGTATATGCAGATAAATGATGAATAAAATAGCATAATGGGAAAGAAATCTCTGGGTCATACCTTTCTTATCTTCAGTCCAGTTTTATCATACACAGCATGTGCATAAACACTGCAATCATACTGTACATACGACCAAAAGCATGGGGTGAAAAAGTCTCTCATGGCTTTCTGCATTATATCCACTACTGCAGGCGCCCTGACATGTGTGGAAGCTAATGTAAACTGGGTGCCGTCTATTCTCATTGTATATACTAAGCAACAAATGTATGTCACGGATAGTTTGACATAATGATGAAGCAATTGAGCACAACGTGCAGTGCTTTCCATTTCCATTATATACTGCTTTAAAAAATTCTAAGAAGTTCTTGGGGAAGGGATCACCAGGAGACAACATCACTTACATCTGCTGGTACATATGAATGGGATACTGGTATGGATCACTTAGGATTAGCATATGTAAGCAAATAAAATATATACAAATATATATCCCCTCCCTTATTTTTTTCCTTATGTCCAATACCCAAAGCGGAATGAGCAATCTGAAATTCCGTACTTGTGGCTTCTTTACCGCGTTCTGCACCTTGCAATTTTCCGTTTCTTCCCAAATCCACAAATCTTTATTTTTTTTCCGTTCTCATAGCCCGTATGAGGGCTTGTTTTTTTGCGGGACAAGTTGTACTTTCTAACGACAACATTTAATATTACATACGATGTAGTGGGTAGTGGAAAGCTGGGAAAAAAATATTCCACAAGAGCGGAATAGGAAAAACATGCAATTCCACCACAGTTTTATGGGTTTTGTTTTCACCGCGTTACCTGTGCAGTAAAACTAACCCTTCATTGTCAGGGTCAGTAAAATGACAACAGTATCACATTTATATCGTTTCTTGTAATTTAATACTGAAAACAAAAAAAACTTTTTTGATCCCTATAACTTTTTTTTATAGTTATAGCTACGGAGCTGTGTGGGGGCTCATTTTTTTTTGCATGATGATCTGTAGTTTGTATTAATACCATTTTGGAGTATGCATGACTTTTTGATCACTTTTTAATACATTTTTACGGTGAATACGGTGAATCAGTCATTTTGCCTTTTTTCTGTTATGCTGTTCACCATATGGAATAAAACATTTTTTTATTTTAATAGCACTGACATTTTGAGACGCAGATATGTCCATGATGTTTATTTTTTATTGCTTATTTATTTTTATTTTAGTTGATAGGAAGAAGGGTGATTGGAATTAAAAACAAAACTTTTTTAAGTCCCCCTAGATGGCTATAATGAGCACTCATTAGGCCCCTTTCACACGGGTTAGTTTTCCACGCGCATGCAGTGCGTGACGTGCACGCATTGCAGCCGCACTGAATCCGGACCCATTCACTTCAATGGGGCTGTGCAGATGAGCGGTGATTTTCACGCATCACTTGTGCGTTGTGTGAAAATCACAGCATGTTCTATATTCTGAATTTTCACGCAACGCAGGCCCCATTGAAATGAATGGGGCTGCGTGAAAATCGCAAGCATCCGTAAGCAAGTGCGGATGCGGTGCGATTTTCATAACGTGGTTATAAGAGAAAATAATAGAATTCTTAATACAAAATGCTTACTAAAATATGGATTGAGGGTTAAAAAAAAAAATAATTAACTCACCTCATCCACTTGATCGCGCAGCTGGCATCGTCTTCTTTCAGGATCTACAAAAGACCTTTGATGGCGTAACCACGTCGTGAGCGCGGTGATGTCAGCGCAGGTCCTACTGAATGAAGATAGAGGAATCTTCATACAGCTGGACCTGCGCTGACTTCATCGCGCTCACGACGCGGTGAGCGCGATTACACCATCAAAGGTCCTTTTGCAGGTCCTGAAAGAAGAAGCATTCTCTATTAACACCTTAGTGACCAGCCTGTTTTGGGCCTTACTGACCAAGCGTTTTTCTTCCTTTTTTCATTGTCGAGTTCCAAGAGCAATAACTTTTTTATTTTATATCTATATAGCTTTATAAGGGCTTGTTTTTTGTGGGACAAGTTGTAGTTTTTAATGGCGCCATTTTGGGGTACACATATCTTTCTTATTAACTTTTATCAACTCTTTCTGGGAGGGAGATGGGAAAAACAGCAATACTGCCACTGCGTTTTTACGTTATAAAGTTTACGGCTTTCATTTTTCGGTATAAATAACATAATGTCTTTATTCTCTGGGTGAGTACGATTACAGTGAGAGCAAATACACATAGTTTTTTTAGGTTTTACTCCTTTTTTGCAATAAAACCCCTTTTTTTAAAAGAAAATTTTATTTAAACATTGCCCCTTCCCAAGACCCATAACTTTTTTGATCACTCTTTATTACGTTTTTTTTTTTAAGGAGTTTACCGTAGGGGATAATTTATGTGATATTTATGTAGTCCGGGTCGTTACATTATGTTATAAGGGAAAATAATCAAATTTACAGAATACCGAACACATACCCAAACTTCTGTGAAGAAGTCCAGATTCGGGTCTGGGTACCAGTTTTCTCACGCACGTGCAAAACGCATTAAAACGTATGGATCTCCTGCGGAAAAATCGCACGATTTCCCGCAACGCACCCGCATCCTATCCGGCCCTCACACGCGAAGCCTGTGTGAAAGAGGTCTTAGACTGTTATTGCAATTCATTGCAGATTTGCTATGTTCTTATGGAGCAAGAATCACAGAAATAAACGTGGCCTAAATGGGTGGTGACTGCTCCAAACCCCAAACACTGTGGCGTGTTTCTAAATGGGGGGGCAGTTCCTCCGTGTTCTTATGGAGCCCTTCCACCTGCAGGACTCCATAGGATCTATGGCTCTAAAATCCCTGGCTTCTTCAGAGAGGCCAGGGGTTTCGCAATCAGGTTCTGGGAGCACAGAGCTCCCGGGGAAAGCAGATGCCATGGTCCCAACTGACCACAGAATCTTAATGGTTAAGTGTCTGCAATTTGCATTATTGCCGATCGCAGACATTAATTCCAGGTGTTTGCTGTGTACAACAGCAAAAACCAGGTGGCTATGGCGCCAGCTGCACTTGTGAGCAGACGGGCACCATTTGTAAAGACATAACTTCCATCGTACATGTACTGAACGGGTTTAATGGTCTGTTCAGACAAGACATCATGGATACTGCCACAAATTAATTATTACGTGCAGATTTCAACCTGCAGCAATTCCACAACATCACTGGTCTGCTGCAGATGTGAAAATCTGCATAGATTTATACTTTTGAGTGTGAATGGGATTAAGGACTGTACTGTAAACTGTTCGAACAAACCCATCATATCTGAATGTGGTCTAATGGCGAAAACTTCCATTACTAGGTCATCAATATCAGATTGAATCAGTACCCCATTGATCAAGTGTCCTCAGCAGCTGCTGCCACCGGAGAGAACACTGTGGATGGAGCCAGAGGCACACATCTCCATCCACTGTGTGGGGTTACTGGAGCCCAGCTCCCAATGTGTTGCTTCCTGTGCCGTCGCTGCTGAAAACAGCTGATCGGTGGGGGTGCCAGGTGTTGGTCCCCACCAATCTGATATGATGACATATCGCAAAGAAAGGTCATCAATATCTAGAGTCCAGACGATCCCTTTAAGGGTACTTTCACACTATGGTTAAAGGTATCTGGGAGGCAGTTCCGTCGCCGGAACTGGCTGCCGGATCCGGAGATATGTATGCAAACGAACAGCATTTGTAGACGATCCGGATCAGTCTTACAAATGCATTGCAATACCGGATCAATCTCTCCGGTTGTCATCCGAAAAAAACGGATCCGGTATGTATTTTCTTTACATTTTTAAAGGTCTGCGCATGCGCTGACTGGAAGACCGGATTCGGCAATGCGGTAATTTTAATGCCGGATCCGGCACTAATACATTTTAATGGAAATTGATGCCAGATCTGGCATTCCGGCAAGTGTTAAGGAATTTGCGCCAGAGAAAAAGAATCGCAAGAGAGACGGAACTGATGCATCCTGAACGGATTTCTCTCCGTTCAGAATGCATTAGAATAAAACTGATCAGATTTTTTCCAGTATTGAGCCTCTAGGACGGAACTCAATACCAGAAAAGAATAATGCAGGTGTGAAAGTACCCTAATACGCCAGTTTTGTGGGCACCTAAGGATAGTCTCCCCTCTTTGACAGACAATCAGGCAGACATAATAATAAGTGTACAGCTTGGAATAAATGCGGCCATAATGAAAGCTTTAGTATTACATCATCTGGATCTGTATCTGCCTGTATGTGTGCTCGAATTATTGGGCTATCTCTCATTCTACTTCCTAGTGGGACAACTTGTTTATGAGCTTAGCCTTGTCCCCATTTCACTCTGCAAGTAATAAAAGCAGCAGAGGCAACTTTTCTAGCGTTACACAAACGGGAAAATTTTTAACTTTTTAATTCTAGATTTAATATGTAAAAAGTTGCATATTTTGGTGCATATTGTTTTTGTGCAAGGATTTATGACTTTTGTGATTTTCACACAGTCTCAACACTTTTGTAAACTAGGGATAATGGGTGTGATTAGTTAGGCCAGTAGGTGCATGTCAGATTTATCAAATGACCCTTTTTTTAAAAATGCCAAAAAGGGGCAATCTCATACCAGTAGAGGAGTCTATAGACAGTGTTATTGTTATGGCAAAGCAGACAGAAGCAAAAAGGACTTCAAAAAATGTCCTCCCTATATGAGAAATCATGGTAAGCCGGCTGTGGCACTTGTGGGTTTGCAGAGAGGGCAGGTCAAGTCAGTGTGGGACAATGTATCTGCAGGATTTGTGATTTGGAGGTGTGCAGCCACCATAAAACACAGTTCAGAGAGGAGGAGGAGGCTAAGGGTAAGTACTAATTTGGTCTATGGTCTGAATCATTTTCTTTTGTCTGATCCGGGGTCTGAAATAAGTTGTCTTGTCTGGGATCTGATTTTAATATACGAGGACTGGTCTAGGGTTTGCCATTAATATAAGGGGGCTGGTCTGATATCTAACATTAATGTAAAAGCAATGGTCTGTGGTCTCATATTAATATATAAATCTGGTCTGTAATCTATCAGACACACCCCTTAGAAAGGGCACTCCCAATTTTTCCACAACCCGCTGCTCAAGTATAACCCTTTGATGGGCTCTTTGAGGTTGACATCTCTCAAGTTTTTGGACTTTGATGCTTAGGGAAAAAGAAATCCACAATCCTTTTGTACCCTTTTCTAGAAAACTTGATATGATTTCTTATCATTTCATATTACAGCTCATAATATATAAAAATTTGTAGGTTTTACTAAGTGGAAAATGGCATGGAAAATACGTTTGTCATACAAGAGCATAGAGAGACAAAAATGTTTGCGCCACGCAGAATGTCTATTTATGTTTAGTTTTACGATTTACTATATGCACTCATAATTTTTTTATTTTTTTTTACCATCGTGGCACAGGTTAGTAGGAACACATAGTCTTTGTGTTCCCTGGTGTCGATATGTACAGATCACTGATAACAGTAATGTAACAGTCCGACTGCTACAAATGATCTACATACAGTACAGAGACATGCAGAAAAGATGTGGGTCTTCACTGCATGCCCCTAAGTCCCCTCTGTAGTGTCTTCTCTGCATGCCCCTAAGTCCCCTCTGTAGTGTCTTCTCTGCATGCTCCTAAGTCCACTCTGTAGTGTCTTCTCTGCATGCCCCTAAGTCCCCTCTGTAGTGTCTTCTCTGCATGCCCCTAAGTCCCCTCTGAAGTGTCTTCTCTGCATGCCCCTAAGTCCCCTCTGTAGTGTCTTCTCTACATGCCCCTAAGTCCCCTCTGTAGTGTCTTCTCTGCATGCCCCTAAGTCCCCTCTGTAGTGTCTTCTCTACATGCCCCTAAGTCCACTCTGTAGTGTCTTCTCTGCATGCCCCTAAGTCCCCTCTGTAGTGTCTTCTCTGCATGCCCCTAAGTCCCCTCTGTAGTGTCTTCTCTGCATGCCCCTAAGTCCCCTCTGTAGTGTCTTCTCTGCATGCCCCTAAGTCCCCTCTGTAGTGTCTTCTCTGCATGCCCCTAAGTCCCCTCTGTAGTGTCTTCTCTGCATGCCCCTAAGTCCCCTCTGTAGTGTCTTCTCTGCATGCCCCTAAGTCCCCTCTGTAGTGTCTTCTCTGCATGCCCCTAAGTCCCCTCTGTAGTGTCTTCTCTGCATGCCCCTAAGTCCCCTCTGTAGTGTCTTCTCTGCATGCCCCTAAGTCCACTCTGTAGTGTCTTCTCTGCATGCCCCTAAGTCCCCTCTGTAGTGTCTTCTCTGCATGCCCCTAAGTCCCCTCTGTAGTGTCTTCTCTGCATGCCCCTAAGTCCCCTCTGTAGTGTCTTCTCTGCATGCCCCTAAGTCCCCTCTGTAGTGTCTTCTCTGCATGCCCCTAAGTCCCCTCTGTAGTGTCTTCTCTACATGCCCCTATGTCCCCTCTGTAGTGTCTTCTCTGCATGCCCCTAAGTCCCCTCTGTAGTGTCTTCTCTGCATGCTCCTAAGTCCACTCTGTAGTGTCTTCTCTGCATGCCCCTAAGTCCCCTCTGTAGTGTCTTCTCTACATGCCCCTAAGTCCCCTCTGTAGTGTCTTCTCTGCATGCCCCTAAGTCCCCTCTGTAGTGTCTTCTCTACATGTCCCTAAGTCTCCTCTGTAGTGTCTTCTCTGCATGCCCCTAAGTCCCCTCTGTAGTGTCTTCTCTGCATGCCCCTAAGTCCACTCTGTAGTGTCTTCTCTGCATGCCCCTAAGTCCCCTCTGTAGTGTCTTCTCTGCATGCCCCTAAGTCCCCTCTGTAGTGTCTTCTCTGCATTCCCCTAGGTACCCTCTGTAGTGTCTTCTCTGCATGCCCCTAAGTCCCCTCTGTAGTGTCTTCACTGCATGCCCCTAAGTGCCCTCTGTAGTGTCTTCTCTGCATGCCCCTAAGTCCCCTCTGTAGTGTCTTCTCTGCATGCCCCTAAGTGCCCTCTGTAGTGTCTTCTCTGCATGCTGCATGCCCCTAACGCCCCTCTGTAGTGTCTTCTCTGCATGCCCCTAAGTCCCCTCTGTAGTGTCTTCTCTGCATGCCCCTAACGCCCCTCTGTAGTGTCTTCTCTGCATGCCCCTAAGTCCCCTCTGTAGTGTCTTCTCTGCATGCCCCTAAGTCCCCTCTGTAGTGTCTTCTCTGCATGCCCCTAAGTCCCCTCTGTGTAGAATGTTTTTACAGCATCATTAATGACTTCAAAGTGTTGCTTAGTGACGGTTTGAATGCAGAAGCATATTAACACAAAGATATAACTTAATACCAGTTGAGAGTCGCTCTTCTTCTTGGACTTCAAATTTTCAACTTCACATTCTAGGTCTGAAGCCTGTTTCTTTAACTTGTCTACCAGAGTTTGCCCGTCCTGGTGATGAAGCTGGCCCTGGATGAGCTCTTCACGTAAACCTTTCACTAAGGTCTCATAATTTTCAACCTACAAGATAATAATGCACAGATTCAGTCAAGATGGATTCTTAGTCTAGAATATAGACCATAAATGTTTTTATTCCCTGCTAAACAAAATTTAAACAAAAAAAAATCATAAATTACAGCTACAGGCTGCCTAAGCCCACTTCCTGAGCCAGGTAGACAAAGATCCGATTCTCGCAGCATTAAATCAGGCCAGGTGCCTATGTATCAGGCTGGTGGTCACAGGTGCCCTCCTGAATTGCTGTCCTCAGAAGTTGCCATGGCAGTCTGGGCTGAATGGAGAAGATAAGTAAGGAGAATTTCTACATCAGAGGAGACGTGGCAGGATTCCCCCATATGGCCCCGGCTAAAGAAGGCCAGCTACTGGACAGTGTTTTGTGCTGCATTGTAGCATTACGTTCTGTTGGCGGCGATATTTTGTACTCCAAGGCTTTTTTTTCCAGGGAACCGGTCATCAACTTTATGCAGCCCGTACTAACGGCAGCATAAATTAGAGACAGGTGAGTTGATTTCAGTGGTCTGTTATTTAAAAGTTAAAAGTAAGTGGTTGCTGAGAACCAACATCACAATCATTGCAGACTGGGCCTAGAAAAGAGTCATGGCCACCTGAGAAGAGTCCTGGTTATTCATGAATTCCTGCTCTCCCTGCCCACCTGCTGATGACTGACAGGCTTCTACCTAGTTTTCTCCCTTTCTCTCTAGTAGAGAACTGCCAATCATCAGCAAATGGGTGAGAGTGCAGGAGATTATGAATAACCATGACTCTTTTCAGGTAGATTAGATTTTTTTCAAGGCCTGTGCGGCAATGATTATGATGCTGGTTCTCAGCAACCACTTACTTTTAGCTCATGAGTGACGCACCTCTGAAATCAGCATTTCTGTCACTAATTTATGCTGCCTTAGGTTCCCAGTCCGTCCCTACCAATGAATCGAAACCCAAAAGTATGAGGAAATCACGCAATACCAGAAACTGACCGTGTTTCTAAAAGACCCCTTTTTGTTCTACTTTTATTGTTTAATGTGACGTTATAAAATATTTTACATAAGTTGGACTAAGTACCCTTAATAAAAGAAGCTGCAGGTAGAATGCAGCGATGCGCACCGGAGACATAAGAATGTAGAAGTGCTTATTAGATGGACTGTGACAATTTGGTAACACTGGAGCTTTGGTACCATACAGCCAGAAACACTCCATTTTGGACTGTTAGCTTTTGTTTTGTTTAGAGTCGATGATTTCCCTGCTCTCTCGTCCATAAAACTACATTAGCACGGCAAACCACTGCATATGTAGTCAGTGCTGTATCAGATTTACGAGAAGAGCAGCTGTCCGGAAAAGACGCTTAGATGCACAGCAGCTCTATGCCTGTGTAGTTATAGGCAAATTATTCCTAATTGTATCACCTATAAGTGAAGTATACTTCTAATTATCTTCTTCCTACAGCTGTATGAAAATCAATAACCATAAGGCTTTCAATGAAACACACACTGCACGCTTCTGCAGGTTCCTAATGAATGCAAATAGTTTGACCTTTCCTTGACAAGCCTGAATATTGTTTCATACTTTTGCCATTAAACTTGCTGTTATCAGCAATTCACATTACAAACAGGGGGTGGGGGCGAGAAAAGCCAAACGGTAGAGAGGGAAAAAAAAATAAAAAATCAAACTCAAAAATAGAAGAAATAAAAAAAAAAAATTCTTGACAATAGCAAGAGGAAATCAAAATTGTACAAAACAAGCGCGTGAACTTTTTGCATCTGAAAGCATATATCTGGATGATGAGCTTCTCGGTTGCATAATGAATTTCTTTTATTCACGAAGCTTTTTGTCTGAAGAGGCTCTCAAATCATCATGTGGATGCAGTTCTGCATAATTTTTATATAAATATTAGAGAAACACTTTGGTAATTGGTTTCCATCGAAATTCACAGTCATTTTTTCTCAAGAGCGGCGTTCTTTAATAACAAAGGTTAATTGAAGATTGCCTTTAGTTAAACCCCTCTGCTGGTGATGCACAGAGCTTTTGTTAAGGGATAAATAGGTTGATGATGCAGGTATAAACTTTTACTCAAGGGACATGGAGGATGAACCACGGCTATAGCCCTGGGGTGCTTCAGCTAGCTTCTTAGCTATCTTTAAAGTGCTCTTTCCTTAAGGGTGACTGATACAGTGACTCCATGAACTCCCTTAAAGGGGATCGAATTATATTAATAAATATAAAGCAGTAGCTGCGTAATCCTATATTTACGTATTGTACTTTTTTTTTTTCCAGTCCGCTTGATTGCTTCATAGGAACACCATGGCGGTTTTACTTCTGGCTACATCCACTGACATATACGTACGTCTCTCCACTGATATTGGTTTTCCTCAGTTTTTAGAAGAGCAAGAGTACTTCATGCTTACTAAACCTATCAAACCCAACATCACTAATGAAATTTCAAATACCTGTCCATGAACACACTCACTTATTTTGCAGGGAAAGTGCACAAAAAAATGTATCCTCTCAGTAGAGAAACGTGGCTTGTACTGCGTAACCCCTTAGTGACCTGCTTATTTTATTTTTTTTTTGCCTTCCAAAACCTATAACTTTTTTATTTTTCCATCGATGTAGCCATATGAGCGCTTGTTTTTGCGGTATAAGTTGTATTTTTTAATGATGCTATTTTGGGGGTACTTAACTTATTGATTAACTTTTATTAACCCTTTCAGGGGTGGGGTTTGTGGGGAAAACTGAGTTTTTACATCATAAATTTTCAGCATTCTTTTTCGGCATAAATAGCATAATACTTTACTCTCTCGGTCGGGTCATGAAGATAACAGTGATACTAAATACATATAGTTTTCTTTTTTTTTTTATGTCTTACTACTTAACAATAAAAACTCTTAAAAAATGTTTTTGTATCACCACATCCCAAGACCTATAACTTTTTTATTTTGTTTTCTATGGTCAATTTTTGAAGGGTGACTTGTAGTTTTCATTTGTATCATTTTGGGGTCAATTTTGTGGCAACTTAGCCAAAAGCAGCAATTCTGACTTTTTGTTTTTACTGTGTTCACCCTGTAAATCACATGATAATTGTGTATTGCAGGTCATTACAGATGCAGCAATACAAAATGTGTAAACAAAATGTTTTTTTACTAAGATTTTTAAAATAAACCTTTTTTTCAAGCATTCAACATACTTTAATAGGTGATCTTTTGATTGTTTCTATAATTCTCTTGCAATACTGTCAGTTACCAGCAGGCTGCACCAGAGTGGCACGCCCTGCTAGGATACACTGCAAGCAGGGCTGGGGCCTTGATTAGACTTCGAAATGCCATGCACAGGCATAGTCATCCCACAATGTCATTTGTGGTGTGCCGATGGGACACAGAGGAAGTCCGCTCACTCTGTATACCACTTAGAATGTGGCATCTAAGGGGTTAGGCGGGCCTGATGAGCACTTCTGCCAGTCCAGGCCATTACAGCAGGAGGCAGGCTCTCAAGGTGTCCGCATCTTTTGCAGCTCCATTAAAATGAATGGGTTTGCGGAACAGATGCAGACCCACTCATACGGTCGTGTGAATGAGCCTTAAGTGGTACTATTATGTTATGTACTGTACTAACTTGGGGCTAATGTAATTAGTACATGCTGGGGTTACTTATTAATAATGTGAGGCTCATAAAGGTTCAAAATCTATAAGATGTACTGTACGTCCTATTAATAAGTGACCCCCATCAAATACCTTCTCCTATAATGGACAACATTTGGGTTACTGTCAGTCCCTCCTTCCTGCTGTGATGGAGCCTGCACCGAAGCATTAAAGAGCATGATAAGAACATGGCAAGAGCCGGGCAGTGAGCATGACATGCGCTCTGTAGAAAGTAAACATGGCAAGGGCCAGGTAGTGTGTGCCATGTTATCTGTAGAGCATGGGGGTAGCTAACGGCTCATGGGCCCTGGTGCAAAAGTTCTGCTTGGGCCCCCTTTACCTCAGTGCTTTGCGTGTCTTCTTATGCGGCACAAGGGTCTTTGGGCCCCCTCAGGCTCCTGGGCCCGGTAGCGACTGCTACCTCTGCACCCCCTATAGCTACGCCCCTGCTGTAGAGCAGGACCTGCTAATAAGCTGCGCAACTGCAGAGCTTAGTATTGAAATACTGACCATGTCAGCACTGAAACTTTAGACACCTCGAAGTATCAAACCAGAAACATTATTTTGATGAGTCATACAGCCCAAATTCAGGGTACATAGGATGTGGAAAGAGTATGGTGACAGGTTTCGCTTATTGGAGTCTGCGCTGCTGTACTGTGTTCCAAATTTATCAAATGTTGCATGACGTTAATAAATTTCGTGCAGGGAAGACAATTAGAATGTATGAGTGTATGTGATCTGCAAGGATAGATTCAAACCCAAATTGGTTGAGAATGCCTTCCACATGGATAAGTGCGCATCTGTTCAATGAAGCAGATAACATGACTTATCGGCGAAGGCAGAAGTTTTTCATTCAGCTAAGGTCCAATTCTGACATGAAAATTGAAGACTTTTCTGCTGATGTAACTTCATCAGTAGAGGTGCTGTGGCCATCTGTCTAGTCTGAAGCCCAATACGCAGAAAGGGTCGTTGAACTGTTGTTTTAGACACACATCTAATAGCCCCCTGGTCCATTTTGGTGGTGAGCTGCTCCACTGTAGTGTTGGTCCGCCCTCCCACACCTTCGTAGCCAATGTTCACCTTTTACATGAATGGCACATGGTGCCCCTCAGTTTCCACATTGTTTATTCACAATGGTGCAATCTGTCCACGAATGATACACTTTCACCACAGCAGCATGTGAGCAGTTCAGAAACTGTGCAGGGTCAGAAATACTGCCATCCTTGGCCTGAAAGCCATCAATTACCCCTTTTTGCAACTCTGATAAATCGTCCCTTTTACCCATGACAACTACAAGAGATGTGTACACACCTTATATACTCACCAAGCTAAGCTCATGAAACGTAACTTTCTTCATGAGCTACAGTATATTTCCAACATTGAAAATAGGAAGTGTTCTTAGAAGCATGTAATACAAATTAAAGATGAGCGAAAATTTAAAAAATTCGACTGGGCAATTTTCTCAAAGTTATCCAAGAAAATGTTCCAAATTAATTGGTTCCAATTTAATTCATCACAAATCGCTATGAATCAGGTATACCCAGGACACTCTGCCTTAGGGTATGGCCACGCGGAGTGGCCATGCTGCGGACATATTGGGGCTGTGCTGCAGTGAAGTTTATTTGACAGTAAACACTGACTATTAATCATCTCTGGCATACCCACTTCTCCAACCCCAGCGCTCTCCTGCCCTACAGGTGGGACACCTACTTCTGTCTTTTGCTTTTCCCCCTTTTCCACATCATCTAATATCGATGGGAATAGGTCATCAGGAATATTCAGCTCTTCCTCTCTCTGCATCTTCCTGACTTTTCTAGGACATGGAGAGTTTGAAGGATTATTTGGAAGAAGTAAAGCCAGCAAAAGATGAGGAAGGTCATCATTAAAAGAGGTTGTCTCATCTCAGAAAATGGGGCATATCGCTAGGATATGCCCCCATTGTCTGACAGGTGCCTAAATCGAGAACGGAGCCCAGAAAGTGAAGGAGGGCGCACTGTGCATCCACAGCCGACCTCTATTCATTTTCTATGGGGCCGGCGAATATAGCCGAGCGCTGGCTCGGCTATTTCCGTCGACCCAATAGAAATGAATGGGAGCATGGGCCGCGCATGCGTGGTATGCTCCCATTCACATCTATGGGAGCAGAGCTTGGTGGTGGACGGACCCTAGGAAATCTAGGGTCCTCCAGCCACAGCTCTCCCCGCTCCGTTCTCAATATAGGTGCGGGTCCAAGCAGTGGGATCTGCACCTATCAGACAATGGGGGCATATCCTAGCGATATGCCCCCATTGTCTGAGATAGGAATACCCCTTTTAAGACCTGGCCCCATAAGGGGTGCAGACTGGATGGTATTGGTTGGCACGCTGGCACTGGAATAATAAAGGCTTCTATCTTATTGGTATTGAATTACATATCTTAGGTTTACGGCTGATGTAGGAATAAGTAAATGTAGGAGGAAATAAATAAAACTGATGCAGAATAAGTCTCCCTGCACTCTATCTGCAGTCTTCCTGCACTCTCCCTGCAGTCTCCCTTCTCCGATATTCCTCTATTAATTGTTTTCAGCAACACTGTCCCTAGCGTATGAGCGCTTGCCACCTCTCTCCCTACGCTCTCCTCTCCTCACAATGGCGGAGACTGTGCGGGATGAGGGTTTTATAGGGCTGTGACATCACACGGGATGGCTTTCTGTGGACTGGTTGGCTGCTCAGCATTACAGGGGATCTGGCGTACTAGGGCTTTTTGCTTTCACTTTATAACACATGTAGCCGCCATTTTAGGAAAAACGAATTTGTTACCATGAAGCACAAGGAAATTCAGATTTGTTGCAAATCGATGTCTTCCTAAACTTTGGACCTAATTCCGCTTTGAATGCTTATATAAATGTAATATATGAAATATAGTCCACTCAGTAAAATCCTGTCATGTATTTACAATCTTTTCTTACATTTGGCTGTACTATGTACAGTATATGTACACATTGTGACACCAGTGCAGGACTGGTTGTAGAGGGGAGGTTTATTTCTGCAAGATTCCTCTCCTATGTGAAGTAGCAGGTCAGAGACGCTCACCTGTGAGGGTAGATATTTAACAGAGCCGGGAGGGCAGATCATTCTCTCTGCCGGGGGAAAGCCTGTCTGTGTGAGAGACGAGTGAGTAAAAAGGTTGCTGAAGGTGTTGCTTTGAAAGCTGGAAGGAACAAGCTCTGCAGCTATTAGTCGGGGATGTTATTTGTATAGTCAGTGCTGGACAGGACAGGATTTATTTAGCTGTTTTTGTTTTATTTTTATATGCAACCTTCTCAATAAAACCCGACCACGGGTCAGCTTACACCGATCGATTGCTGTTGGCTTACTTTGGATGGAACAGACACGTGTGCTTTGACCCCAGCAAAAGCCGACCCCAAACAAAAACTATCTACTGTATCTATCTGTTGATCTATCTGTTTATCTATCTACCTACCTATCTACCTATGTGCTAATGAAACCTTTAAAATTTGTATCACACTTTAAAACTGTGTGAATAAAACAACACAGGGAAATCATATTATATGCTCAAATTGAATTCCTGCATTTAATTACTGGCACTTTCAGCGAGACAGCAATTTTATCATTACTGTAGCTAAAGCCTATATTCCGTGACTTTCCTGTGTGAGCAGCTGGAAAAAAAAAAAAAAGGTTTGAAGGGGTATTCCAGTTGTAACAAGTTATAGCCTAGCCACAGAATAGGGGATAATTATTAGATCGGTGGTGGTCCTGCCACTGGGACCCCCACTGATCACAAGAACAGAGGCCCCATATCCCTTGGAACGGTAATGGGCATGCTTGACTTGCCACTCTGTTCATTTCATGGGGCCCAAGGGGTATGGGCAGGGGCGGACTGGGAACTTAAAGTGGCCCTGGGAAAAAAAAAAAAATAAATAAAGGTGGCCCCAATGTTGTAGATGGATCCAAATTGACAGAAGGTGGAGCAACACAAGTAGGAGGCGTCAGCAATACCATAGCGCAAAATACTCTCCCATCAGAACCGTATACCGTATTGTAGCACAATAAATTAACCCAAAAGTAATCCCTCTGTGGTGGCCATCAATAGATGCCATCTTCTGTCCTTCTCCAGTTATCTCTGATTAGGATACGGAGCAGGGGGCTTAGAAGATGAGATACAAGCCACAAGTGCGGCTTACAGATTCAACCGCGGACTGAAAACCTTCAAAGCAATTCAGTTTTTGTTGCAGGTTTTCTCCGCAGTGTAAAATAAATTTCTAATCTCTCATCCACTTTGTTAAACTTTATACTATAAGGCCTTATTCACACAGTCATTTTTCGGTCAGTGATTCAACCAGGTGCGGATCTTTCCATTACACCTTATCTCGGGTTAGGTTCCACTTCTGGTTTAGGCTGACAATCACTGATGGAAATCACTGACTGAATAAGTCCTAAATGCTGCATATTTTCTAGATGCAATTCCACTGCACAGAATCTGCAGCATGTGGCCGTACCCTAAACTTGTATTATGCTTACAAGGAGATAATTCTGATCCCTGACCATACTTGTTCCAATATTCTGACAAGGACATCTATATCACACTACTTTATTTTATGGTTCTTTATATTTTTTGCTGTTATCCATTTTATCAGAAATAAAATATGAACACAGTGAGAGACCACCTCTTTGAGAAGACCACCTCCTTATACAGACCATTTTCTTGTGACAGATTTTCATTCTGATTAGAAATTAAGCACCCTGGCCGTTTCTGAGAAGATAATTCCTCTAGACTCAATTTTAGATGGTCGTCTTAAAGAGGTTTCATGTTTGTTTTTTTCACTTTGACAAAGCTTTTGTCTGATCTTTCAAAGTGACTAAAGAGTGTCCGAAAATTAGCAAAATGCTAAAGGGGATGTATCATGAAATTGATTTTAACTAAATTCATGCAATGTAAAAGTAGAAATAAGAGGGCAGTTTTACGAATTCTCTTTAGAATGAAGACAGTGTAAACTTAAGGTGGATTTAGACCAACCAGTAATCATCCAGATTATCGAGAACGACTGTTCCTGTAAAAACGCTTGTTTCCAATAATCTGGCCATTTAAATGTGCTGCTGATCACCCGATGAACAAGCAAAACGCTCGTTCATTGGGCGATCCTGTCGTTCATGGCTTCTGGACAGTAGATTGTGCTGTCTATACAGTGATCTGCTGCCCAGAAACAATGACTCTCTATGGGGACGGAGGATCTCAATAGTGACATTTTTGTTTAGAGGGGTTTTCCAGTAATAATTATATTACATGCAACGAGCCCCCCGCCCCCTCCCCCGCTTTACTCCTGGAAAAGAATATTCATCCTTACCTGCTCCCTGCCGTTCTGTTTCTCTGTACTGCCTCCGCTGCTTCCATCTGCTGGTCCCCGCACTGTTTACATGCGGCTGGCCACGGTCACATCCACCGATCCAGATGTGCACGTCACCACGGAAGCCAGACATAGGCTGGAGGGGTGCATGTGACCATGCCAATGACCAGCAGGATGATCTAGTTAATGTCCCTGCGTGCATGTTCATCTTTATGGCAGGTAAGAAATAAACCACAGCCAGACACTTCTTAACTACTACAGGACCGCCTAACGCAGGGATGCGTCCTGCGGGCGGTCCTGTAGCTCTGAGTTGACGCGTCGGCGCGCCATCTCGTGAGAGCCGAGATTTCCTGTGAACGTGCGCGTTCACAGAGAAGCGTGGCACGGCAGTTAGGCTACAGCCTGCCAGCGATGATCCATCGCTGGCAGGCTGTAGATGCGAATAAAATCGCATCAAACAGCTATATCAGACGCTGTTTTATGAACAGTATCTGATATAGCTGCTACCTGGTCCTCTGGTGGTCCCATTTGCTGGGATCGACCACCAGAGGACCAGGTAACACAGTAAAGTAGCACCAAACACTACACTAACCCCCCTCACCCATTAACCCCTTGATCACCCCATCTAGACCCCTGATCACCCCCTGTCATTGATCACACCCCTTGTAAGGCTCCATTCAGACGTCCATATGTGTTTTGCGGATCCGTGGATTCACGGATCCGCGGATCCGATCCGCAGATCCTCAAAACACGGACACCGGCAATGTGCTTTCCGCATTTTGCAGATCCGCACATTGCCAGAACTATATAGAAAATGCTTTTTCTTGTCCGCAATGCGGACAAGAATAGGACATGTTCTATATTTTTGCGGAACGGAAGTGCAGAGCCGGAAGCGCGGATCCGTAATTCCGGATCCGAGCGGGACAAAGTCTGTCCCCATAGAAATGAATGGGTCCGCAATTCCGTTCCGCAAACAGAATTTCGGACGTCTGAATGGGGCATAAGGATCCCTTATCACCGCCAGTTAGTTAGCTACCTGTTAGGTAGCTAGCGCCCAGCCCACCGCACCGCACCGCAGTCACTGATTTTGGCAGAGATTTTTTCATCCACATTGACCGATGCGAATGAAAAAATCTGTGCCGTTCATTTTCATTTTTTTTTTCAGCGCAGAGGCTGAACGGAAAAAAAAAATCTCATTACCCGCATGCTCAATATACGGAGAATAGCAGAAACTCCTAATGCTGGCCATACGTGTAATGATTGCGGAGACCCTCAAATGCCAGGACAGTACAAATACCCCACATGTGACCCCATTTTAGAAAGAAGACACCACAAGGTATTCCGTGGGGTATGGTGAGTTCATGTAAAATTTTATTTTTTGTCACAAGTTAGTGGAATATGAGACTGTAAAAAAAAAAAAAAAAAAAAAAACAATTTCCGCTAACTTGTGCCAATTATTTTTTTTTTCTGTGAACTCGCCATACCCCTTACAGAATACCTTGGGGTGTCTTCTTTCCACAATGGGGTCACTTGTGGGGTTTTTATACTGCCCTGGCATTTTAGGGGCCCTAAAGCGTGAGAATCCAAATGCGTAAAAATGGCCTGTGAAATCCTAAAGGTACTCATTGGTTTTAGGGCCCCATTGCGCCCTAAAATGCCAGGGCAGTATAAATACCCCACATGCGACCCCATTTTGGAAAGAAGACACCCCAAGGTATTCGCTGAGGGCATAATGAGTCCATGAAAAATTAAACTTTTGTCAAAAGTTAGCGGAAAGGGAGACTTTGTGAGAAAAACAATAAAAAATCAATTTCCACTAACTTGTGCCAAAAAAATCTTCTATGAACTCGCCATGCCCCTCATGGAATACCTTAGGGTGTCTTCTTCCAAAATGGGGTCACATGTGGGTATTTCTACTGCCCTGGCATTTTAGGGGCCCTAAAGCGTGAGAAGAAAAATGCGTAAAAATGCCCTCCTAAAGGTACTCATTGGAATTTGGGCCCTTTGCGCATCTTGGCTGCAAAAAGTGTCACACATGTAGTATCGCCGTACTCAGGAGAAGTAGGGCAATGTGTTTTAGGGTGTATTTTTACATATACCCATACTGGGTGAGAGAAATATCTCTGTAAATTGACAACTTTGAATAAAATAATGTAAAAAGTTGTCGTTTACAGCGATATTTCTCACACGCAGCATGGGTATATGTAAAAATACACCTAAACACATTGCCCTACTTCTCCTGAGTACGGCGATACCACATGAGTGACACTTTTGCAGCCTGGATGCGCAGGGGCCCTAAAACCAATGAGTACCTTTAGGATTTCACAGAGCCATTTTTATGCATTTGGATTCTCACACTTTAGGGGCCCCTAAAATGCCAGGTGAGTATAAATACCCCACATGTGACCCCATTTTGGAAAGAAGACACCCCAAGGTATTCCGTGAGGGGCATGGTGAGTCCACAGAATTTTTATTTTTTGGCACAAGTCAGCGGAAATTGTTTTTTTTTTTAATTTTGCTTTTTACAAAGTCTCATATTCCACTAACTTGTGACAAAAATCAAATTTACATGAACTCACCATACCCTCACAGAATACCTTGGGTGTCTTCTTTCCAAAATGGGGTCACATGTGGGGTATTTATACTGTCCTGGCATTTTAGGGGCCCCTAAAGCGTGAGAAGAAGTCTGGAATCCAAATGCGTAAAATGCCCTGTGAAATCCTAAAGGTACTCATTGGTTTTAGGGCCTTTAGCACCCAGGCTGCAAAAGTGGCACACATGTGGTATCGCCGTACTCAGAGAAGAAGGGCAATGTAGTTTGGGGTGTATTTTTATATATACCCATATTTTGTGTGAAAAATATCTCTGTAAACGACAACTTTTAAAAAATTTTATACAAAGTTGACAATTTACAGAAATATTTCTCTCACCCAACATGGGTATATGTAAAAATACACCCCAAAACACATTGCCCTACTTCTCCTGAGTACGGCGATACCACATAAGTGAGACTTTTTGGCAGCCTGGGTGCGCAAAGGGGCCCAAATTCCAATGAGTACCTTTAGGTTTTACATGGCGGCTCACAATTTAGCCCCGCCCAAAATGCCAGAACAGTAAACACACCCCACAAATGACCCCATTTCGGAAAGTAGACACCCCAAGGTATTCACTGAGGGGCATAGTGAGTCCGTCTGAGATTTTTTTTTTTTTGCCAGAAGTTATCAGAAATTGAAACTTTTTTTTTTTTTTTTTTTTCTCAGAAAGTGTCATTTTCCGCTAACTTGTGAACAGAAAACAGAACTTGAAAAATGTCATTTTTTTGCAAAAGTGTCGTTAAATTTGTATTAATGGCAAAAAAAGTAAAAATGTCAGCAACAATGAAATACCACCAAATGAAAGCTCTATTAGTGAGAAGAAAGGGAGGTAAAATTCTTTTGGGTGGTAAGTTGTATGACGGAGCAATAAACGGTGAAAGTAGTGTAGTGCGGAATTGTAAAAAGTGGCCGGATCATTAAGGGTGTTAAAGCTAGGGGGGCTGATGTGGTTAAAGGTAACCTGTCACCGGGATTTTGTGCATAGAGCTGAGGACATGGGTTGCTAGATGGCTGCTAGCACATTCGCAATATCCAGTCCCCATAGCTCTGTGTGCTTTTATTGTGTAAAAAAACAGATTTGATACATATGCAAATGAACCTGAGATGAGTCCTGTCCGTGACTCATCTCAGGTACAGGACTCATCTCATGTTCCTCTGCATATGTATCAAATGTTTTTTTTTTACACAATAAAAGCACAAAGAGCAATGAGGACTGGATATTGCGGATGTGCTAGCGGCCATCTAGCAACCAATGTCCTCAGCTCTATGCACAAAATCCCGGTGACAGGTTCCCTTTAAACAATGGTCATGTTGAAATCCAGTTTGACCGATGCTTCTATCCACCCAATAACAGATCTGCTGTCGGGTGGGAGCTAAACAGGTCTTAATACACAGGATATCATCAGCTCATTCATTTCTTATCTCTCTTCCGTAGGATTGGTACAAACATAAATCAAAAGAAAAATGGTAAGTCCTGTTTAGTTTTATAAAGCTTTTTAACAATATTAGTTCATCTAAGAGCAGAATGATGAAGCTGAGTTTTACGGATACGGGGCTTCAGTGTGAAGTCACCACTAGGAGGAGCTTACTACATACAGATTTATACATCACCCACTGCAGTCCCATAGAGATAAATGGAGAGACTGCACATACTCAACCTGCCACTCCATTAATTTTGGGAAGGCCCTGTGTTATAGAAAATGGATATCATTCAATCAAGATGGCTGCCATACCCTGCTTTACCTCTGGGACAGCGCCCTACTGCATGGCATTTTAGAACAAAGAAACTAAGGCTTATGCCCATAGATGGATATGTTTTAAGGTTGCTTCCATTCTATGACAGTTTGCAGATATATGCCCTTGTATTAGTGTCCAATTGGAGGAGTCCATGTATGACCCTCCCCTCAACTAAGGGTATAGAATGCTTGTAACTTCATAATAAAGTTAAGTTCGCTTTGACCTGATACAGTGTCAGTGTGGTATTTCCGTGCACATATTACATATTACCTAATTTGGAGTAGGTGAACAAAACTAAGCTCTGCTTGTGAGCATTGATATCACCTGCAGGTTAGGAGGGCCCCCTCCTCATCATCAGTGATGATCCCAGCAGGTGGACTACCACCAATCTAATAGTTATCCCCTATCCTGTGATTATAGGATAACTTGAAATAATTAGAATACCCCCCTTAAAGGCTATGTACACCTTTGGGGGGGTATTTTTATTGTTGGGTTGTATTTATTTTGAGCTAAGAATCATTTTTATCAATTGATCTTTATTTAAAAAAAATGAACCACTGTCTTTGCGCAGCCTTGAGTTTCTCTATTAGCAGGTTTGAATTTTCACTTTGTTCCAACAGGTAGGTCAGCTGACGGCATCTTATCTCTGATTTCTGACTTCATAAACACTCATTATAGTTCAATTCTTATCTTACTGATAAGAACATGGATTAAATAAGTGTTCATGACCTTTTGGTAAGGCTACTTTTACATCTGTCTTTTCCTTTCCGGTTTTGAGATCTGGCAGAGGAAAACACATTTGTTTAAATAATACAACCAGCTGCATCCGTTCAGAACGAATCCGGTTGTATAATACAGAAACTGGACATGCTGGATCCGGCATCAAATGCCATTGCGTGTCTATGGGTGCTGGATCTGTTATATTCACCTGCGGAAAAGAAAACAATCCGGCACCATTGACTTACATGGTTTTCTCTGCTTGAGATCCGGCATGTTCAGTTTCCCATGCCGCACACAAAAACACTGCTTGTAGAGGGGACATGGGAACGCAACAAAAACGGAGAGGAATGCATTCTGGTGAACTCTGTCCCGGTTCATTCAGTTTTGTCCCCGTTGATAATGAATGGGGACAACACTGAAGTGTTTTCCTCCGGTTTTGACATCCTCTGCCGGATCTCAAAACCGGAAAGGAGAAACGCAGATTTGAAAAAAGCCTGATTTAGAAGCAAGGTTTATTAGATGACCGCCACAGGCTAGACAAAAATTTAACCCTTTGTGACAAAACAGGTCAATATTTTTTAAAAAATTGAAAGAAAAAAATTATTTTTAGCCCAAAATAAGAAAAATTCAGTCTTAAATAATATTGCTCCTGAAGATGTACATAGCCTTTAAAGTAACAAGCAAAGTAGAAAATGCAATGTGTCTGAAGGCATTGGGACATTATTCTACTGTATACATCCTCTAGGTCTACACTGAAAGAGCAACGCTTGGAGCGGACGTTCAGTTTCTGTGTCATGAAGGTATTTTCTAACACAGTACCTCAGGCATCACCGCAATCAGAAGACTTTTCTACACAGCGACTTACAGCTATATTACACTGCCATGATGTGCCATATGTTCCTACAATAAAGATCCTATTGGTCCATAGGCACACGGTAAATAATATATGTACTTGAAAATGACATATTGCACATTTCCCAGTAAATGCATTCATATCTGAAGCTGCAAAGAGTCACAAGTGCACAAAACGATGTATTTGGTAGATCTTAAACTTACAAAAGTAGAACTGATGGGAGGGATTGTTTCGGGGAGATAATGCTTCTCCCTTTGTGACGTAGCGAGTAGACATCAACGCTCTTCTGCTCCCTTGTAAGCCTTTAATGTTCTGAATGATTCCTTGTTACATCTTACTTAGTATCGATCTTACAGGCATCCTTACCTATCCTTTACCCAGTGTGGTCACTGAACAGTAGAAAGGTTCAATAGGAAGATCAGCTCCTCATCCACTTTTTCTCGAAAGCAATTTGTATTATGGATTTATTTTAATAGTGTACAGTGGCAGTTGCTGTTTTTACTATTAAAAACGGTTTGATTATCTGACCTTGCTTACTTTATCTTTTTAGGTTCTGTGCACAGGCTCTAAAACGAATCAATAGACGGGAATTCCTACACAGCATTATGTTGAAATCAATCTCAATTCAGACTTATTTATACTTTCCGTGCATGGCTCAATCTCTTTTCTCTCCTAATTGTTTCTGCATTTTTTTTTTTTTAAATAAAGCATTTCTAGTTAAAGGAATAATGCATGCAGTTTTGCTAGTTCAATCATTTCTGAATTTCTCTGCCGTAATGTCAAAACTAACTTACATCCTCCTGCAAAGTTGTTCTCGATTTGTACTCCAAAGGAGTGCAAACTGGGAGTGGGTAATGACCTTTCTTCTTTTTTTTTTGTTCAATCTCTATATAGCGCTATAAATATTCATCACTACTGCTCTGAGTCTTCCTATTATTACTGCTCCTTCAGCCTCTGAATGCAGAGTGTTAAAAATAGCATATAGGTTAACTGGCAAAATAAAAGGGGAATTCAGGCAATAAATAGAGAAATAAAATTCTTCATCTAAAAAAAACAAATTAAAAAGTAAAACATAATTGTCTAAAAGGTATAAAAGGTAAAAAAAAATAAAAAAAAGTGTTTTATGTAGCCAACAATGTGTGTGGACAGATGAAATTCTACAATATCTCATATTGTGCATGATGTGGTGTGAGTACAGCTCATCCAGGGTCATTTATATTCAATAGAAGGCATTTTCACCAGAAAACGTGTTAAAATACAGGACACAGCTACAGAAAGATTTCACAAACCTGGCAGCATCCAGAATTCTTATATTAATGACCCAATAATATAAAACAATACAGTGAGTCAAAAGAATATGCGCAAATTATCAGGCACCTACAACACTAAGACAAAAACAAAAAAGACTAAAACTACTTAAATGCGTTATCCTATGACTCATGTAAAAAATAATTAAAATCAGACATCATATAGTCTTTGACAACCTCTTTCTAACAATGCTAGAACCAGCCGTGTACCTCACATGGATCCAGGGATCTCCACATTCATTGCTCTGCTAGCTTTATATCAAGCTGACAGCCCAGTCTTTTCTGCTGCAGCTCAGGGGGTGTGTCCTTTCTGCTCTCCCTATCACAACTCAGGAGGCAGTTGAAGGATGAATGAGCATGTGCGGCCATTTCAGTGAGCCGGACAAAGAAATACAGATTTTATTGAACAACTCAGTGGCTATGCTAACTTTTAAATTGCATGCAATTACAAATATATTGAGATCTCAAAAAGGGTTGTCTGTGCTCAGAGCAGAATCCAGACATATCCCCTTCTTCCACCACTCAATGCTCTCCCTTGCCCTGGGCTGAAGCGCGCAGGGCAAAGGCTTTTTCTGGAGATCTGGTGATGTCCCGGGCTCTCCGTGGGTAGGCTAAGCGGAGGCCTCCACCTAGCAGTGAGCCCGGTGATGTCACCAGCACTAATGGGCGGGCTTTTTAAACTACTGATTGCATTTATCACTTTAGATATTATTTATTCTCTATTTGCCCTTTTTACAGAATAAATAAATAAAAGTGATTGTGAAAACAAAAAACAATGAAATGCATGCATTGGCTCTCTCTTCTGGACCCGTATGACATTTGGAAGAAGTGGGAGCTGACTTGAAAATATGCCCCGGGGTGAACAGGGCACAAACAAGTTCCCACCCTTCCTTGTGATCATCCAGTGGCTGTGGCTGCTGCAGGCGTGTTTTGGTGAATAATCCAATTCAATCCAGGTCAAACCGTCGCAGAAGCTTTGGCAGTGGCGGTCCTCGAGATTAATAGATTTGGAGGCTGAGAGAAGAGCCAATAATACTCTGTCCTCCCAATGTAGGGTTAAAAGTGGCATATTTCTTCCTAATGGGCTAGGCACAGGTCAGGGGGCTTCTGCGGTAGCAGAGTCAGAAAGTTGATGTCTTTGAGCCAGTGTTGAAGGTGAAATAAGAGTGGTCTGTTGGGCAGGCTGAAGACAAATTTAGTAGCTTCAAGCATCCCTGTGGCCTAGGGTTAAGTACTCTGAAAATGTTATATACTATGTAGCGTTGGGAATGTGTTTTGTTAAGTATAACTTAAAGCTTATACTAGGCCACTAGATAAGAGAGATGTCGATACGAACCCAACAGCTGGCAGCAGAATATTGGTCTTGTGTATATATCACCTGGTATTCAGTCAATAGCATGTTCATAGATGATGTCAATGTGCTGAAGTGCTCCTGAATTGCATTACTGCCTCAGTTACAAATATACGTAGACAGAAAATGCTGTACTGCTTCTGTAGCTCAATCCCTGAAAACAGCACGCAGGGAACAAATCTCAGCATTTATAATACTACATCCTTCTGTAAGTTGTGGGAACCATTAAAGTATTCAACAAAATTATGGTTACTGTTAAACCTCTTAAAAAAGATCACATCACCACTCAATAAGCACTGAGTGTGGATTCCTGATCTACTGATTAATATTTAAGAACCTAAGGTTAGAGAAGAACTGCAATTTCTATTTTATCCATAAGTTAGTTGCACAAGCAAATATAAGAAACTTTGTAATATATCTTATTACAGAAAAATGCCTCTTTGCCACTTAACAAGCTCCTCCTTTTCTCCTTTGCCCCCTGAACTAACCACTCATTCTCAATTAAATGTAAAATTCAATTTTAAGTGGAGACAGTTTAGCTGCTCACTGAGGGATCAGGTCACAGTTGCTGCCAAAAGAAGTCAATAGAGAGAGAAGGAGGTGGGAGCTGCTGGAGAGCACAAACACAAACACATTGACAGTGCAGTTTTTAGCAAGTCTTCTATATCCTAGCGCTGGATTCACAGTTACAATGTTATAATGTCGGTGGTACCGCATCTACAGCTGGATTAAGACGACCCAATAGACGGGCCAATTATCGGGAACAAGAATAAGCATTTTCTATCATATGCACACGGGCCGGTATCCGTGTTTTTACGGATTGCAAAATGCTACGGCCGTCTGAATGAGCCCTAAAGCTACAAAAGTAATAGTAAATAGTTTGATATATATATTGATATACATTATAATTGACATTACCTGCTGCTGTAGATTCCGAGCATTCTCTCGGACAAAGGCGTTTTCTATCTCACACTTGTGATTAGTCTGCTGGAGCTGAAGACTTTCTTGAACTGTCAATTGGTGCTGGGCTTTTAATGTTGTTAATTCGGCCTTCATATTTTCAAGCATTTCTCTGTAGGAATAAAAAGACGTGGATTTTAATACACAGCATTAAACTAAACGGTGCGGTCTGATATCGGGTAAGGTCATGTTTTAACGTCATATGTGACACCAGTTCGTATACAGTATGAAGAAAACATCATTTGTACTCATTCCTTATTTCTTTATATTTCAGAATAGCCAAAGACTAAACATATTGAGAAGATTTCCGAATAATTCCATCACGCATCAGCGATACATAATAGACCTAAGCTTACAAACAGGTCATGAATATATATTGTCTATACATGCAATTTTGAATGGCACAAAAGGACTAATGTTTTTCAAAAGAGAATGTTGCCGGAAGGAGAGCGAGATTACTTTATATAACCTATAAATCACTTCTGCAATCTATTCTTTAGAAGGAAACATGTTACTATGGCATTAGTAAGACACCGGAATATTCAAAGAACGGATCATCTAAATAAATAGTGTCTTTCAAAATAACACAAATGTACTTTATATATATATAGGAAAAGATGGCAGCACTGTCAAACAGGTATTAGATTAGGGTGCAGCGCCCACATGGGTATAAGCAAAACCCCACAATATTAAAAGTCCAAAAAACGGGCAGCACACCAAATAGATAAAATTGAAATGAAAAAACGTTATTTACCCATGTTTTATTCTATCTATTTGGTGTGCTGCCCGCTTTTTGGACTATATAAATATATATATATATCTATATTTGTGGTTGTGGTTAACTGTCAATGAAGTGGGGAAAGCATGCCTAACCCCAAACCCTACACTGGCTGACTTGTACCTGGAGCCAGGAATGTGGGTAGGCCTAAAAGGGGGCATACCCTGATGAGTGCAATAAAAAAAGGGGTGGTAGGGAGGGGCACCAGAGGGACGCGTGCCGGGGCGAGAGGGCCTGCGAATAAATGGGGCAGACGCCCCTCCCACAAATGCAGGCTGAAACCTCAGCCTTCATAATATATATATATATATCGCAAATAGTTTTTTTGGGGGGCTATATGTGTGAATGCTCACCAGATGATGTCCCCATTGATCAAATGTAATTATTTTTTACTTTCATTTCCTTGTCTAACTTGGTGGTGCACCTTTGTTTTGATGCTGCTAGGGCTTGCAGTGGGTGCGATTGTCAAGTAAAGCTATTCATTGCAAATGCGCACAAGTAAAACTTAACCTAATGTTAAAATAGATGAAAGTGTTCAATAAAGTAAAAGAATTGTGTTACAACATTATTCCAACTAGATCCCAGCCTTAGTACATATCTTGTCAAAAGCTGGGACCCGATTAGCAGCACAGCAGCTAGCCTTAATAAAGTACTGACTATGCGGGTATCGCTAGACATCCCACCCCACCCCACTGTTATTGGGGTACTGCTATATTTTTCTTTTCTACCCACTTCCCTAAGAGACTAAATAGCGCTATAAGCAAGGCCCTATGCATTACTAAATGCTCATTTATCACTTGGATGTTAAAATATTAAAGTGAGGAAAAATATTGCGGTTCACTTTATTGAACACTTTAATCTATTTAACATGGTTACTAAAACTTAAGACTCAGAAGACGATTTTTAAGCTAGTGTGGCCGGCTCTAGGGCCGAACGCTCGCACCTGCTACGGTCACATGTTCACAGTACCATGCGGTCACATGGTGTACCTGCACTGTTTCAACTGCATCTGCTTCAAGCACAAAAAAGTTCTGTACTGTGCGCCAATCAAAACAGTGCAGGAATACCATGTGACCGTAGCGGGGATGAGCGTTCAATGCCAGATCCGCCCATACTAGTTTAAAAATCATCTTCAGAGTCCTTGGAGACAAAGATGAAATTCAGTTGGCAACAGGCGGTGGATGACAAGTTAAGGGACTGTGAAAGATGATGAAAAAAGGATTTTAGTAAGTTATAACTATGCACTTACACAGTCTCTCTGATAATAAAAAAAAAAAAAAAAAAAAGGAAGTACTCTAAGTTATACTTAGGTGCATTTACAATAATTAGCCTAAGCCTGTACGGTATTATCTGCCCATCATGTAAAGGACTCCATTTCTCACGATTCCTCCGCCATTGCCTCTATTTATATCTACCCATATGACCCTCTATTACAATTTGTCAGGTCACGGATTGACAGCTCTCTCTGTATACACATTTATACAAGGAAGGCTGCCAATCACTGCTAGGACTGCCCAGATGTCTACTGAGCTCAGAAAGAGCAGCAATTAAAGGGATACATTAAAGGTTATGCTGAATCATTTCCAAGAAAACAACATAACAACCTGCTCAACTCCCCCCAGCAGAAAACACTTTATTTTCATGGCGTCATGCTCTCTTCAAGATGAATCCATTATTGTCACTATGGCCCACTGACTTTTGTTAATTGACAAAAATGACCCACTGTATGGCAGGTACCATTATCAGCCTAAAGACAACTCCTGTCCATATGCCCTATGAGGGTATATGGATGTCCCTTTCGTAGTTCCTTTTAGAACAGGAGCAGAACACCGCTCTCGCTCCGTCTGACCTGGCCCGTCCGGGTGTTACAGTAATGACATGCAGGGGTTCTGAGAAGTGTGGACCCGCAGCAGTCACCTTGTCACCAAGTTTCCTTCTGCCTTAAAAGGTGTTGTCTTTCAGAGAAAACCCGTGTGACTAGAAGTCCAGAAGCCTCCCACAAGCAGGAACAAGAAACTGCCTATAGGCCTCAGGCATAGCACCCAACTCTTTGGATGATCAAAGAGGGACACTTACCCCTAACTGTGTGAAAGCTCCAATCACTGGCTGAGGTAAGTCATGACTGCAGCCACTGATTGGTTGAAAAGCATTCGCGGCTATTTCCCACCATGTTACGACAGTAGCGGGAGGTGTGCAATGGTGACCCGGCTCTGTCAAAACTGTAGTGGCAAGGGATCAGTAAGGGGTATGAGTTCTGGTGATTTTTTATAGCTTGTGCTGCCATTAAGACTTTTCTTTCTTGTGCTGGAATAACACTTTGAATATTACAACAAAAATTATCTGATTATAGACATTTTAAAGGGAATCAGTCACAAGTGTTATGGTGTCCTAACTAAGGGTAACCTAAACTAGTGACAGACCCCCTTAGCAAAATGCTGGGTCACTTTCTGTAAATGTAGCCATTTTGCTACAATCTTGTAGAGGGACACTGGAGAGGCATGCCGCAGGTACAACAGAACTTGTGCTTTCATGTTCTTAACTGCACCCGCAAAATGAAACATGGACCCCGATTGGTTTCCATCACAGCCTATTAGTCACAGACAGTTTTCATACGTCAGTCATGGTCACGTCCTATAACAAGAAAGTGACGTAAAACCTATGAGTGTAACTAGTGCTTTCATTGTATCATGAAATACATACATTTGACACGTGAACCTTCCCGCAACAATTGAGATTATTTCTACTTTATCCTCATCTTGAAATTTACCATATCAATTGGATTTTACCCAAAAGTTTACTGATTTTAAGTGCATCTTGAGCACATAAAGCGGCTCTGGACACAAAGTGCCCGTAAAAATAGTCGGATTATAGAAGGCTACTTCAAGTAAACTTAATCCTGTTAAACGCAAGCTCAAAGGCAAAGACTGCCTTATTAGAAACGTAATGTCACGGAAAATATTAACTAAAATAGGTTAAAAATAAAATAAAAAGTTAGAATACAGGAAAATGTAAGCTAAAAAATATTGACAACAGAGAATATGATATAGTTAGACAGTCAGGTGACTAGATAGACAGACAGACAGACAGACAGACAGACAGATAGATAGATAGATAGATAGATAGATAGATAGATAGATAGATAGAAAAATAGATAGATAGAAGCATAGATAGATAGAAGGATAGATAGATAGAAGGATAGATAGATAGATAGATATGAGCTAGAAAGATAGATAGATAGATAGATAGATAGATAGATAGATAGACAGACATGGGAGACAGATATATTATATATATAAGATAGATATTAACTAGACTGATATAGATGAAATAGATAGATAGATAAATAGATAGAAAGATAGATAGATAGATAGATAGATAGATAGATAGATAGATAGATAGATGAGAATAGATAGATAGATAGATAGATAGATAGATAGATGATAGAGAGAGAGAGAGAGAGAGAGATAGATAGATAGATAGATAGATAGATAGATAGATAGATAGATAGATAGATAGATAGATAGATATGAGCTAGAAAGATAGATAGATAGATAGATAGATAGATAGATAGATAGATAGATAGATAGATAGATAGATAGATAGATAGATAGATATGAGAGAGAGAGATAGATAGATAGATAGATAGATAGATAGATAGATAGATAGAAGGATAGATAGATAGATAGATAGATAGATAGATAGATAGATAGATATGAGCTAGAAAGATAGATAGATAGATAGATAGATAGATAGATAGATAGATAGATAGATACTGCAACTTTGACCAAACAGTAGTCATTTACAAAAGCAGCTCGAGTTTACATAATTTCCACATACAAAATATATACATTTACTAGTGACGCCTGCAGAGGGATTTTACCTTTATTTAGTTATCAGATTAGGCAGAAGAATCCCATTTTCATAATGCCTTGCTTCAGAGTTTAAAAGTCTAAATTATTTTGCAATGGAGCCTTGCAAATATAACTATGAAAAGCAAATCAATAAAATGTCTATTCCTATCTATTCACTGGGGACCTCAGCTGCACGGCCGCACAGAAATCGATGCAACAAATGATTACGATTTCCAGCCACCCACTAGAAGCTTTGGACAAGTATTACACGCGGAGCAGGTCTGTGCTGGGAAGCCTCGCTGTGTACAGGCTGGACTGCTCATTAAGACGTGCGGCACATTGAGGAAGAAAAACATCATCATGTGGAAGAATACATTTGAAAATGTCCGTTTTAAGCAGTAACACAATCTAATCAGTAGAAAAAGAAAATGACGGTTTTTAATTCTCATTTTCCATGTAATGTTTGATATATTTACATAGATTTTAGGACCTATCATTATCAGCTCATAGTTTTATTATAGATTGTTTGGTAGAGTTAAACAGATGATGTATCCTTATCCATGGATGGATTGAATATACTGAATACGGGCCCATCTTCAGGGCTAATCAGACTGCCGGCACATAGAAAAAGGTTCACCGCCCGGCACGCGGCGGCATTCATATACTTTGCAGACACTTTGCGGAACTGTTGCGCAGCTTAGTTTTAAGTGGTCTGCAAAATCCAGGACCTGAGTTATATTCACGCGGGCAGCACAACGATCCCCCAACACATGGCTACAGAAGGAGTCACTCCTTCCCCTGAATTACATTAAGTAAATCTAATATATGGACACATAACCCTCCATCTCAGTTCTCACGGCTTGGTAAAGCCATCGGAAACTTCTGCAGTACTTTAGCAAAGTATCGGGTTATTTTTGAGAACACACAAAAAAAAAGGGGGGAAAAAAAAGTTTACATTATAGGAGTGGTCTTATACAGAAGTGATTCCATTAAAGTGGCGGCAGCACGAGGCGTATGAAGCTGACAAGTGATAGTGACAGGCAGAAAAGCCTAGAACACTGTGTCAGGCACAACCATGGGCCCACCTGAAGCTGCATATGCAGCAGAGCCGAGTGGGTCTTTCGGCACCACTCATGGTGATACCACAGCATGTCACCTGTGTTGTTTTTCAGAGTACTGCATTTCTCTCGTGCAATGAATCCAAAGGGTTAAATGCTAAAAAATCATTTGCCTCCTCTGTAATATACTGAATGCAAATTTAAGGAAATAAGTCTTCACACTGCGTCCTCCCCTGCAAGCACCTGTAGGCTATTTTCGGATATGAATGCTTATTAATGCTGATAAATATCAAAAATAAATAAAATACCTAGAACTAGAATGGTCTGTAAGTACCCGACGAACTTCTGCGGCTACTCCGAAGTGAGTCAGAGGCCTATTAATCGGTACCCCGAGCCCTGGCTACTGACACGTATTCAGTGTTTCTTACTCTTAGCAGTCCTCCTTAAGTATGGTAACAGGAAAGCAATGTAATCAGAGCGCTCGAGTGTAATTTGGGACCATCTTGCTTCAAGTCAGCTACTTTGACAATGAAGAGGAGACAACAAGAGCCATATGTAACCTTTGTCCTCTCCAGGTTCGGAAAATTAAGACTTTCGCCCCCCGTTTCTCTGTGATTGTAGACTTCTAAAAGGAATGCCGACACCTTCTTCTGTACAATCCTCCAGCAGCCCGAAATGCAAACCATACAATTCAGAGAAAATGAGCCATATAAGAGAAAGTTGCATGCTACACACCCATGTGATGTGTATATCTATATATATCTATATATATATAAATATAGATATATATACACAAAGCATACAATAACACTAAAGTGACATACAGCAGTCATTACGCCTTGAGGAGGGGTGTCAGTGACGGATTTCGTTAGGGGGTGATGAGCGGTCACTCACTTGCATTCACTCCGTTCTCGCTCTGAAGCCGTGAGGTGTTCTTTAAGGGTCTTCAGGTCTGTCTGGTATTTTCTGCCCGTCTGTTCCTGGCGAACGGTTTCAGCTATTTGCTCACTTAGCTGCTCTTGAGTCGCTTTCAAGCTGGATTCTAGTAGAAGAAGTTTTTCTTCTTGACTGGCAAGTTCTTGTGCTGAAGGATACGAAAAAAATGACAATATGATAATGGCAGCAAAAAGATAAAATTTAAAATAATAATTCTCAATACATCTTATTTTCTCGAAGCTTTATTTTTATCCCTCAGCCTAAACAAACTTTTGAAGACTTTCGCTTCTCATGTAAAAAACTTGCTCCTCTCTATAGGTAGCTGCGTTAACTATTTGCTTGCCACTAATTCGTACTTCCCTTTTAATATTAACATTGTAAATTAAATACCTTATTTGGGGGAATTAAAAATTAGTGGGGATAACTTGTGAATCAGAGACTAAAGCATGGCGCACGTTTATTTGATTATTCAGTGACACAAATCACTAAATGCATTACTATGCTGCTCTAAAGTATTGCGATTTCAAGGTCAACCAATAGATGGCGCTCAGCTACCAGATCAAGAGTGAATAAAGGAGACACTTCTTCTTTCTTTTTTTTTTTTTTTTTGTGCTGAAAAATAAGCGATTTTAAGACAAAGACATTTCCCTTTGTTCTTTGTTGACCGCAGTCCAAAATGATATGTGGAGACCATTTGAATAAAATACTTTCTGCCCATCAAAAACCAATATTGGCTGCCCCTTAAAGAAAGGTTGCTTAATGAAAAAATAATAAAAAATACATAATAAAATAATGAAAATAAAATAGGAAATAGCCATTTGTATGTGAATATATATATATATATATATATATATATATATATTATATACACAAAATGCAACATAAAACACATGAAATAATCTAAATAAAATTAGATAAACGGTTTTAAACTGTATCACAGGGTACAATTAATTGTAAAATGTGGAGACTGAAGTGTAGCATCTCTGAACTAACATGCAGCAGGAATGTGCTAAACACTTTGATATTGATCCAAAAAGCCCTGCACTTCTTCTTCTCAACTTGCCCGAAGGCGTGAGACAAGCATCTTAACTCAGTGAATTATCATCATCTGTCTTGCAAAGGTGGATATCATATAGCTGGATATCTCCAACATCTGCTGGTGAACAGGAGCACACTCTATGTATCTTCAAGATTTATCATGTGGCATCGCCAATCACATTTTAAAGGTTAGATATACAAGACGAGCATCTGCCGCGACGTTAAAAACTTTTTTCCGTCAACCCTCACGCTGTACACTGTATTCACAGGGATCGATATTTGCGGTCCTATTCTATAGAAGTAAATCTTTATGTTAATGGCGAGCGCATAGGAAGCCATTATTGTCAAGAAGAACCGTGGAAATGCGGGACTGGCCGATATTACAATCCCGTAATAATTCTAGTACGGAAAGTAATGAACATCTGTTAGTACACACGGGTCCACACGTTACAAATGTTTTTTCCGGGAAATATGACAAACTGACTTCATTTCCCACCAATTTATCACCTCGGTTGACAATTATGCGCGGGGCTGTCACCGTTAATTAATCAGCTCAATTAGCTTAATTCCTTAATCATTAAACCTGTTTATTCTCACAATTAGCGTATGACAATGGTGACACTTAATATATTAGCGGCCTACATGCGTAATGGCGTGAACAGGCGCTGCCGCAAGGCTTCACGTGCAAAAGTGGGCAGTGAAGCAGGGGACACAAAAAATATAATTTTGAATAATTATATATATAAATATATATAAGCAAAACTACGGCTAATAGCAAGCAGACGGCACTTGCGGGCGCAGAAAGTCCAGTGCGGGCAGCGAAGGGTTACAATCCCAGTACATCTGCATCTCTTTGAGCAAATGAGTGGAACGTTTAATAATTTCAACACGTGTTGAAATACGGACGCAATCTAATGAACAACTTCAAGTGAGACTCCTTTCAAAATCTAAGATAAACCCTCCAGGCTGTAAAACAAAATCTCACTAAGGGGGAAAGGGGAGCGGGGGGGTAAGAGTGCTGCCATTACCCAATAAAGGAAATGTAATCACACAGTAAATCAGATCCTTTTTTTTTTTTCCGCTCCGTCCACCACTAAAGCAATGTTTTTGGCTTTGTAAGTGTCAAGCCTTGAATGTTTTAGATGAGGCAACGTTTTGTTCTTTTACCAGGTGTGTATCGGCTTATGTAGAAAACATCCAGCTCCAGAGCAGAAACAAATACGGCAATCTCTTTCCCCGAGTCTCCCAGCAGGATATTGTAGTCACCTATGTATATAATGTACACGTCTGCGTCTGAATTAGGAATATTAGACTGTACTCCGGCCAAATAAAAGATGAACAGAAAGCATCTAGCGGAAAAACCTCATTTATTGCAACACCCGGACTGGCAAAACCGGCAGACTTTACAATGACCCCGCTTGCTATTTAGACTGCTCTATGGAGAAGGAAAGGTGTACAGGATGTATTTCGGTACAAAACGAGAGGGCCATCCACTACCCTTTAGGAAGGGGGTGATCAAACACATCAATATAGCTGCTTCTCAGGGATATCTATATACATACTGTAGACGCACCGAGACCGCTCAGACCATCAGTCAAGACACAAATTCTTGCATGCGTGAAAAATATCGGGAGATTCTACACCAAATCCTAACCTGAAATGTAAAATAGAAAAAAAAAAAAGAGCTGCAGAAATCCAGAGAGGGAAAGCCAGAGCCGCGTGTTTCTAAAATGACCAAAAATAAAATACTACAAATAAAAAATATATGAAATGTAATAAAGAATAAAATACCAATATGACAAGTCTATGTGTATGCAGACGTACGTACAGAAGCAGCAGAGCTGAATTTGCATTTAACGGTTGCTTCCCTATATCTCACACAGCACAAATATCATCCTGATAGGACGGTGCCAACGCACCAACTCAGCACTGCTACCTGTAGTTGTGCATGCAGATAGGGCTGTATTACAATGGACCATGTCTTGTGTATAACGGTGGAACCTGTCGGATCACAGACTGCAATGGCAGAGCCGAGCAGCTCACCAAAAGTAGAAAAGTGAAAAGAGTAAAAAATGAATGACTTTGGTCAATAAATACCAGTAAATGTGTCAGCAGCTATCTATCTATCTCAAATTTACCATACTTATTTCACATCTATCTGTATCTATCTATCTATCTATCTATAATCTATCGATCTATCTATCTATCCATGTATGTCATATCTATCCGTATCTATATATCTATCTATCTATCTATCTATCTATCCATGTATGTCATATCTATCTATCTATCTATCTATGTCATATCTATCCGTATCTATCTATCTATCTATCTATATATTTATCTATCTGTATCTATCTATCCATGTATGTCATATCTATCCGCTATCTATCTATCTATTTATCTATCTGTATCTATCTATCCATGTATGTCATATCTATCCGTATCTATCTATCTATCTCCATGTATGTCATATCTATCCGTATCCATCTATCTATCCATCCATGTATGTCATATCTATCCGTATCTATCTATCTATCTATGTATGTCATATCTATCCGTATCTATCTATTTATTATCTATCGATCTCCTATCTATCTATCCGTATCTATCTATGTATGTCAGATCTATCAAATCTATCTATTCATTTCACATCTATCTAATTTTTACCAGATCTTTCTCTCTTACTATCTATCTATCTTTTTATCTATCTATATCTATCATATGTATCTATCTAATATGTATCTCATATACATCTATCTAATTTCTACCAGATCTATCTATCTATCTATCTATATATCTATCTATCTATCTATCTACATCTATCATATGTATCTATCTCATATATATCTATCTAAATGTGGAGAAAGAGAAGATTTCCTTCACGTAAAGTAATCCCCATATATAAGGCATCTGGACAGCGAGGAGGGGTTAAACTGGAGCAGGTTTACCTCTGCCCTGGTCTTGAGCTCCAGTTGATCCCCGGCCAGGGGCGCAGCAGCTGCATGCCTTATTTACAATCCCTTTGGCAGACTTACAAGTGCCCCGAGCTATAACATAGTGTACCTAATGTTCAAACTGCCAGGTAATCTCATGTCAAACATACTTCTTTGATTTCAAGTGATCAATAGATTCTTGTAAAGTGGTAATTTCTCTGATGTTTCCACCCCAGTACAGGTGTATCACACACTAAAGCCTGCACACACATAAAGCACTAGCATAACTGCAGTCATATGTCTATATGCCGGCAAACACACACACACTGTACGTACAAGCGCAGGTTTTCCGGTGAACGGTGATTTCGGATCAATACCCCGTGTAATACAATTATCTGCAATGATCTGGTTGTATTGAAAAAGAATTTGCAGTAGACCTCTAGGGGTTTTATCTAGAATCAAGTATCTGGCCAGGCTGTGAATAGGGAAGTGGAAAATGAAGGTGCTGACATTGCCTGTCTATAACATTCCCAATGACTCCATTAATATTTGACTAGGGGACGTCAAAGCCTTTCTCCCCGTTATATTTACATGAAAACGTCTTCCTCTAGTCGGCAGGGTACGGCATCTTAAGACACAGCTATTACGAAGCTGTTTAAAGAAGTTTATTTCCACAGATGATAGATTATATGTGAATAGGGGGAATGAATTCACTGATGTCATGGTGACATCACACACACATGTACGGTGGTATAGGTGCAGCCTGTATATGGGGAGGCTCTGAACTTTTCTTTCCCCTCTATACAAAGTGGCTGAAAACGTATGGTCCGTGTGGTAAGATCGCCTCATAGAACGTGCGCGGCAGTATACAAGGTACGTCAGGAGTAACGCCCCTCATGAAAACGCGTCATTTGAAAGCACGTGTGCCCGTGTCTCAGACAGGAACGCATCAGCCACCACAAAAGTGACAAGTGGATGCACAGAAACAAGTTGTGACTTTCTCATGTCTTCCAGAAAGGAGAAAAGCCGTCAAGAATATAAATGTGAGAAATATCCACACGTTGTAAGAAGAGTCACGTGTGCAAGTCCACGGCAGATAAGTGGACGTGGCTTGTAATTATTATTAATATTAATATGGCTTTATCTCAGAAGAAGAGAGCGGTCATTGCATAGAACATGGGTAGACTTTATACTATTCGCTTTATTACACATTGTGATCGGGCCGCACAATGCAAAATGTGGAAAGAAGAAACAATGATCAGCCCTAATCCAGTTGGTGAAATGGTGCAAAGAGTTCATTTACAGTCTTGGTATAAGAAAATGACTACACAGACAGTATACAGTACACTATATACATACAGACTAGGAAAACAGCCATCGCACTTCAATATATGCTGTATTTCTGCATAAGGTAGAGAAGCGGGTTTCAAAATGATCTTTTATCAGTTCTATTACAGATTAAAAAGTGTTACAGATCAAAAAATATACATATATACAATGGACATGAGATACATAGAGAAATATGAGATAAATAGATAGATAGATAGATATGAGATAGATATGAGATAGATAGATAGATAGATAGATAGATATGAGATAGATAGATAGATATGAGATAGATAGATAGATAGATAGATAGATAGATAGATAGATATGAGATAGATAGATATGAGATAGATAGATATGAGATAGATAGATAGATAGATAGATAGATAGATATGAGATAGATAGATAGATAGATTGAGATAGATAGATAGATAGATAGATAGATAGATAGATAGATATGTGATAGATAGATAGATAGATAGATAGATAGATAGATATTAGATGATAGATAGATAGATAGATAGATAGATAGATAGATAGATAGATATTAGATGATAGATAGATAGAGATAGATAGATAGATAGATATTAGATGATTGATAGATAGATAGATAGATAGATAGATAGATATGACATACATGGATAGATAGATAGATAGATAGATTATAGATAGATTAGATAGACATCGATAGATAGATAGATAGATAGATAGATAGATAGATAGATAGATAGAATAGATAGATAGATAGATAGATAGATAGATAGATAGATAGATAGATAGATATGATGAGAATAGATAGATAGATAGATAGATAGATAGATAGATAGATATGATAGATAGATAGATAGATAGATAGATAGATAGATAGATAGATATTAGATGATAGATAGATAGATAGATAGATAGATAGATATTAGATGATTGATAGATAGATAGATAGATAGATAGATAATAGATAACAGATAGATATTAGATGATAGATAGATAGATAGATAGATAGATAGATAGAATAGATAGATAGATAGATAGATGCAATAGATAGATAGATAGATAGATAGATAGATAGATGCAATAGATAGATAGATAGATAGATAGATAGATAGATAGATAGATAGATAGATAGTAGATGATAGATAGATAGAATAGATAGATAGATGATAGATAGATATAATAGATAGATAGATAGATAGATGCAATAGATAGATAGATGCAATAGATAGATAGATAGATAGATAGATAGATAGATAGATAGATAGTAGATGATAGATAGATAGAATAGATAGATAGATAGATAGATAGATAGATAGATGCAATAGATAGATAGATGCAATAGATAGATAGATAGATAGATAGATAGATAGATAGATAGATAGATAGATAGATTTGACATACATGGATAGATAGATACAGATAGATATTAGATGATAGATAGATAGATAGATAGATAGATAGATGATAGATAGATATAATAGATAGATAGATGCAATAGATATAGATCATTTCTGCTGCAGGAATTACTCTGACTCCTGTTACTTGTAAATGGGATTATAAAAGCCCTTCTGTGCTGAGAAACAACCGCATTCAGTATGCATTCAAATCTGCCGTGTGTGAACATATTCTTGAGATGAAGAAGCCGCTTTGGCTCCATGTATGTATTGTATGGAAAACCACAAGTAAATACACATTGTGATATGACAGAGAGCTGTGCCAAATGACAGCCTCAGCTCCACTGCACCGGTGAAGGCAGTCTTTTCTGGTTCCTGGCTGCCTCCTAGTTCTCGTCTGGCTGTAGAAGGCACGGCCTTACAGTATGTGTGTGATACACTGCGAGACGGAGACCATGGGGAGACTCAGGAGCGGCTACAGGCTGTGTCCATGTGCTTCATCTGCTGCTAATAACAAACCACCACCCCTATCCTCCGCAGCCAGTCCTGCTCACATGTAATGGGAATCACACTTGAGCGACAGCCAGGGCACTGAAATCTGCTAACTCCCACTTTCTGATAAAACAAAGGCAGATCCATCTCCGAGGGGCTTGCATGTGTTTTTCCACTTTCTTCTTTAGCACCAAACTATTTAGATTTTGCTCAATTGTTTTAGTCACTTCTGGCAAACGGTGAGATAATGATGATAAACAGTTATGAATGCGGCAAAGATACACAAATACGAGCCATGAATCACTCTGTAATGGGATCTTCGTGCTGAACATTTGTCTAGTGATCTCACGTCTAAAACCACAAGTCCCAAAAAAACACTAAATATATGGAAAAAAAACGCAAAAAAATAAACCCTTAGTCGCGCTTTTTATCTGTAAAACAGTTTTATCCGTCCCAATACTATTTCACGGCTTGCTTAATATAACGTGATCTCGAACCGTCTGAAACAGTGAAATGAATCCCAGTTTTCCCAAATTCTATGGAAATGCGCGAGACAGTGCAAGCTGATAAGGACAATGCGATTCTATCCAGGAGGCATCTGAGGTCGTCAGGGCTGGGGGAGGAAGAGTGCCCATGTGAACAGTTACACATGTAAGGTGGAAGGTTTTTTCCTTTTTCGGATGTGACCTTGCACGCAGAGCAGTGGCGATTAACGTGCCCTTCAGCAATGTTACCTGTTTCCCTGTACAGCTTATGCACATCTTGTAGCTCTGCTCCGAGGTCCTTTATCTCGGCTCTGAGCACACCGCTTTCCTTCTCCTTTTGATTCGTTTTTTTCTCCGCGTCCTGGATTCTCTCTTGCAATTTCTTGACCACGCTGTCAAGGTGCTCTGCCTCCGCCGCCTTTTCTTTGATACCTTTCCTTGCCTGCAGGAGATCAGCTTCCGATTTCCGCAGAAGGTCATCTCTTTTGCTTATTGCCTGCAACAATGAAACATACAAAAAAGAAAATGAAGCTGCCGCTACTGACAGCGAAATAATATACCCAAGCCGGCACATGCATGTGCGCAGTCGACAACCCTCTTCTTTTACGTGTCTTAGAGGACAGCTCCACAAAACAGACGGAAACCTGGAAGACGTGCATGTGATGCAATCTCAACGGGACTGTGTATAGTACGGATCAAACTAAGGCGACTTTCACTCTAGCGTTTTAGTTTTCCGGTATTGAGATCCGTCATAGGGGCGCAATACCGGGAAAAAAACGCTTCCGTTTTGTCCCTATTCATGGTCAATTGTAGACAAAACTGAACTGAGCTCCAAAATGTATTCCGTTCTGTTTAGTTGCGTTCCCATACCGGAGAGAAAACGGCAACATGTTGATGTTTGCTTTCCATCCTGGGATGCGGAGCAAGACGGATCCGTCATGAGCCCCAATGCAAGTCAATGGGGACGGATCCGTTTTCTCCGCCACAATAGAAAACGGATCCGTTCCCTATTGACTTTTAATGGAGTTCATGACGGATCCGTCTTGGCTATGTTACAGTTAATACAACCGGATCTGTTTATAACGGATGCATGCGGTTGTATTATCAGTAACGGAAGCGTTTTTGCTGAACCCTGCCAGATCCAGTACAAACGCTGGTGTGAAAGTAGCCTAAGCGATCTGTGCGGAGCTTAATTTACGAAAGACATCATTTTATGCTTCTATAGCTATGTATGTGCAGAACACTAACATAAATCCAGAATCGGTGGACTTGTGCGTATTTGTATTTTGGACAGTAGCTGGAAAGTGAAGCACGGGGTGAACGCCACACATCAAGAGCATATAAATCTGCGCGCAGATCTGGCTCAGACATCGGAGCACACAATACTGTATTCTGAGCATCACATCCTACCCGGGGGCCTGCTCACTTATTTCTGCGTGTACTCACAGGTGCTCCCCTGGATGTCCACCGTGCCTTATGGAAGGAGGCCAAACTGTATGGACCTACCTGACAAATGATCAGTCACGGTTCTCAAAGTCAAGTCGAGGAGACGAATTCAGAATGTAAAATATATTACCCGTTCCATCATTAAATGCTGTGGATGTACCTGCCCGACCATTCCCGTCCACATTCACACAGTTCTGTCCGCTTTCTATTATATGTGCAGAACATGCCTTCAAATTCAAGCATTTTTCAGAGAGTTTTTTGAAGCATTTTTTCTTCGTTTTCACATTTTTAACACACGCTTTTTTCTAGAGAAGTCTATGAGAAAAGCCCCACACCTCTAGCATGCAGCCTTGTAAAGGAAACCCCACAAACAAAAACATACGGGCTTTTTAATAATTCGCTGTGGACTTTTATGTGACATCTGGCTGCACCATGTTTAAAGAAAATGTAAAAAAAATAAAAAACTGACAAAAATGCTAGCTTAAAGGGGCTTGTGTCACAAACCATATCCTACATTTCTGAAACAAGCACCTGGACCTGAATGCTTTTGTAATCGCCTGTAATCAAACATTTAGCATAGCCACTAAGTTACTCAATAAAATGCATCTGTATAGCGCCACCTGCTGTTTGTTTGTTTTGTGCTTATTTTTCTCCATCTCACTGAGCTGGTCAAACGTGGTCAGTTTAAATCTAAAACCATCACCAGCCACATGTTCTGTAAGAAGCTGCGGCAGTTACAGGGAGAGAGCTGCATAAAAAAGGACAAAACCCCCTGAGCTGCCAGGCTGAAGATAATCTAGCAGTGAATGGGGAGATCTCTGGATCCATGTGAGGTACAGGGCTGGTTCTAGCTTTGTTATATATCAGGGGTAGGCAACCTCTGGCACTCCAGCTGTTGTGAAACTACAACTCCCAGCATGCATACTTACTCTGCTCCTCTCTGAACTCCCATAGAAATGAATAGAGCATGCTGTGAATTGTAGTTTTACAGCAGCTGGAGTGCCAAAGGTTGCAGATCCCTGTTATATATAATATGTCGTCTGATTTTCATTTTTTAAATCATGGCATATCCCCTTCAAACGCTGTGTGACACACTGTCACACGGCTCCTCTTCCCGTTCGTGTGAATGTACTATTATGCCTGATTCGTAAAAAACTAAAATGTGAATGAGGCCTTGGCCTACCTTCCGGTTAGGCTACTTCCACACTAGCGTTTTTTGCGGATCCGTCATGGATCTGAAAAACCGCTTCCGTTACAATAATACAGCCGCATGCATCTGTCATGAACGGATCCGGTTGTATTATGTCTTCTATAGCCATGACGGATCCGTCTTGAACACCATTGAAAGTCAATGGGGGACAGATCTGTTTTCTTTTGTGCCAGATAAAATGGATCCGTCCCCATTGACTTACATTGTGTGCCAGGACGGATCTGTTTGGCTCCGCTTCGTCAGGCGGACAGAAAAACGCTGCAGGCAGCATCCAGAGCGGAATGGTGACTGAACGGAGACAAACTGATGCACTCTGAGCGGATCCTTTTCCATTCAGAATGCATTAGGGCAAAACTGATCCGTTTTGGACAGCGTGTGAGAGCCCTGAACGGATCTCGCAAACGGAAAGCCAAAACGCAGGTGTGGAAGAAGCCTTACAGATTAGCTTTATGTGAGGTCAGGAAGAAGGCGAGGGAGACAAAGCGAAGCGTGATGGTAGAAATAATCACCTTATTAGCAGTGTTGCTTTATTTTTACCTGTATTTTGCCTTTAAAGGGTTTATTATTGATATCCTATTCTCAGGATAAGGCCTCATACACATGACCGTTGTTTGTTTCCGCGTCCGTTCAGTTTTTTTTTCACAGATAGGATGCTTCCCCAGTCATTTCAATAGGTCCGTCAAAAAATGCGGATGGTCAAGCGTTTTTGTTCCGCATCCGTGGTCCATGTTTACATTCCGTCGAAAAAATAGAGCATGTTCTATTTTTTTCACGTTTGCGGACAAGGATAGGCATTATTACAATGGATCTGCCAAAAAAAACGAATCCGCCATCCGTTTTTTTTTTTTTTGGGCGGACGCAAAACACATACGGTCGTGTGCATGAGGCCTAAGCCAGCAAAATCTAATCGGCGGGGTTCTGACACCCTGCGCCACCATCATCGTGAGGACGAGCTCCTGTGTCAGAACTATACAGCTCCAACAGCCGACCGGTGGGGGTGCAGGGTGTTGGAAGATATTGATGGCGTATTTCGAGGATCAATATTAAAACTCCAGAAAACCTCTTTAAGAGATCGACTTAAATTCACACTTTCATCAACTCTAGTTATAAAAAAAATAGTAAGTAAAAAAGAAAAAAAAATTGTGGTTTAGAAAAAGTCATCAAGAAGGAGATAAAAATCCAGCGCAACTACACGATTCCAGCCTGCTCCAGTAATTACTCAAACACGTTTTTTTTTTCCTACTTGCCATGTTGAATACTGAACAAGTACAATTTCATTTTCGGAATCGCTCAAAATGTTTTCTTTTTAATTCTTTTCTCCGGGCTGTAATTAGTTTAATCTGGTTTGCTTTATTGTAATATTTCATTGGCGTAGGTTTCAAATCAATTAATATTTTGTACTCATCTTGACTGACTGGTATTCATTGGCTGGTTGCCACACCTTGATTCTCTATCACATTCAATCATGGCTCTTTTAATCTGAATATTTAGTACTCTTTCATGTCTTAATTACAGCAAATTGCACACAGTTGGCACCATTTCTTGAAATTAATCCCAGAGTACTTTGTTTCTGTCAAGCAGTCAAAGCCCCGGAGAATAATAGTAAATGTTATTGCAGATCTAAATTTAAACGACTGTCTATGTATTTAACACAAGCCTTTAATTATTCGTGAAATTCGTTTTTTTCGGTTCAAATGTTAAACATCCTTCATTGAAGAAGGTAAATTGCTGCAGCCAGCAAATAAGTATATAATATGTTGGGGTATAAAGTAATAATACAATTAGCTTTGCCGCTGTCCCTTCTCTGCTATTATTACAATTATCATTGTCGTTTTTGTGGTGGTACTTCAAGGGGTTCTTATGGTTATTTAGGTCAAAGACTTGGGAGATTCTACATTTCAACTTACACCATTAATACTACAATCAAAAGTTGCTATTGTGCAAACCTGAAGATACATTATCGGGATTGCTTTGCTGCGTGTGATGGCGCAGATTTGCTAATACTGTTTTAGGGCTCATATACACGACCGCGTGTCGCCCGGTAAACACAGCCCATGTGTCAGCCGCCTCTTCCAGACCTTCACCTGAACTCATTGCATCATAATGATTTATGATGCAGCGCGTTCGGGTCAAAGGAGCCGCCACTGGCCTGGGAGATGCATCCGGCACGAGCTCTAATTTCTAGGGTCACGAGCTCTTAGGGTCCATTCACACATCCGTGTGTGTTTTGCGGATCCACGAATCCGCAAAACACTGAAATCGGCGATTGCAATTGTGGACAACAATAGGACATGTTCTATTTTTTTCAGGAACGCGATTGCGGACCCGAAAGTGCGGATCCATAATTGCAGACCCGGCCGGGACATCGTCTGTCCCCATTGAAATTAATGGGTCCGCAATTCCGTTAACAGAATTGCGGAACGTGTGAAGAATGGACCGTTAGACAGTGTAAACTAAGACTACATAGTCTAAAGAGCTGCCAGATTTATCACTATGCCTACTGCTGGATGATAAAGCGGTCACATCTATTGCCTCCTGATCTAACTTTACACCACAATCGTGTACCAAAACTTTGCCTTAGCCCTTTTATGTCTCCTCATCATAGGAATTGGAAGAATGTCATAAAAGTGTCTAAAACAACCTAATAAATGTGATGCAAAGCACGAACTGCAGTTTATTGCTGCAGATTCTAGTGCATTTTGATTAATAAATCTCCCCCTATATACTGAAGTATGTTCTTGTCAGGCAAAAAAAAAAAAACACACACACATCAGGACTGATCCTCTAGCTAATAAACATCTTCTAAGCCCATAAGTCAGTTAGGGAGCGTTCACATCACCGCTATTTTGCAGTTCTACACCGTCAGATGGATCCTGTGCATCAGTAATGTACATTTGGTATCCATTTGAGCCATTTGCGCCTTATTTCCGTATTTTGCGGATCACGGACCCATATAAGTCATACGGGATTCACACGGCCGGTGCCTGTGCATTGCAGACCGCTATTTGCAGTCCACAGCACAGGCACTATACGGTCGTGTGAATGAGCCCTTAGCCAATTCCGTCTGAGATACTTTTTTTTTTTTTAGATAGATTTTTTTTCTGTTTAAAAAAAGGATCTAGGCGGAAATGGCTAAAACAGATTCACAATGTGCATAAAGGACGCTCGAAATATAGGATCCGTTTTTTTTCTGTTCTTCTGACGGATCAAAAGAATGGAAAATGAAAGGGTGACGTGAAACTGGCGTAACTGGGATGATGATGATGGAGGGGATCTTTTGGCTCCTTCGACAGGCACACAACAGGTTGTGCCACAGAGCTGGATTCAAAGTGGCACTCGGGAGGAAGTCCGGGGAGTAAGCCTTCCCAAGCTGCACAAGAGTTATTTTATTTTTTTTACATTTCCTATGACCTATTTTTTTTCTGTCTTCATTTTTTATTCTGAGCATGGCGACCAGCAGGCAAAAAAAAGGAGACAGGTAGCACTGAGAGAAATTTCATGGAAACCACTTAAAAACAACAATTCCCTTCTCTAAGTTTTGCAGTGCAGGGTTGAAGCCAGAGATTCTGGGCAGTGACATACAAATAAGAACTGAGAGAATCACCTTTTGCCTCCATCCACTTTCCCACTATCCCCTGAGCATAGGCCTGCAGCTTAAACGGAACTTTTTAAATCCACAGCTTGAGCACCATGTGAACCCTGACTAAATACAATTCCTGTGCAAACTAGCTGTCACAAGCCGAGGCCGCTGCTCTTTCACTATATATGTAATATACTATCTTGTAAAATGGAGGAAACCATATAAACTGTATCAGGGAATCGCTCCCCGTACCAGCAGTTGCGCTTCGTGATAAAGTAGGGCTGCATAGAACTGCATTGCCGGTGAACCCATCAGCAGACTACAGGCTGCACTTCCAGGCATCTCAAATGTATGAATGGTGGACGGGTTCTTTTAGGCCTAATTCACACGTCCGTTGTGTTTTGCGGATCCGCAAAACACCTTGCCACCAGCCCTATAGAGATGCCTATACTTGTCCGCAATTGCGGGCAAGAATAGGACATGCTCTACTTTTTTGCGGAGCCGCCGTCCAGAAGATCGGCGGCGCGCTCCGCAAATGCGGATGCGGAGAGCACAGTGTGTGCTCTCCGCATCCATCACGTCCCCATCCAAAATGAATGGGTCCGCACCCGTTCCACAAATTTGCGTAACGGGTGCGGACGAACATTGCGGACGTGTGAATAAGGCCTCACACTGCGCCTTAATTGAACCTCTATAGGTCTCAAAATGTATAAGAAGGTATACAAAGCCTTTTTCCGTGCCATGTTCCATTGGACAGGTATTCTTAGATGTCCTTCTATTATTATAATGGCAAAATACAGATTTTTTTATAAATATTATTCCCTGAAAAATCTAATTTTTATCCCATTGGAACAAACCCTGTCAATACTAGGGTATACAGCCGTGATATTGCAGGGGCTACAACTACCCTCCACCAGCAACTCTGGAGGACTCAGTGTGACCATGAAATACCACCGTACTACCGCCATGGTTGCTGCCACCAGTGGTAACAACTCATTGTCATAGGTTTCTGATGCTGGACAATCTGCTGATCCTCGGCTACAGGAGAGGGAGCGGATGAGCATAAATGCTGCTTTCAGTATAACACACGGATATCATAGATCTGTGATGCTAACCTCCGGCACTTCAGCTGTGGTAAAACTACAACTCCCAAGATGTACACTTGCTTGGCTGTTTTCAGAACTCCATAGAAATGAATGGAGCATGCTGGGAGTTGTAGTTTCACCACAGCTGGGGTGCTGGAGGCGAGCGATCACGGTCATAGATAATCGATCAGAATACATTCATTGACATATACCTGGTCTTTCTGTGCACAAACGTCCTTGCAATCCTTCAGTTCTGCCTCCAACTGGGCAACAGTCTGTTCTAGTCGGTGAAGTTCGGCTTTGTGCTTCTGCTGGCCTGTCAGGATTTCCGTATGTAGGGAATGCAAGGTCTTTTCTAGCTCTTCAGTTTCATGTGCGTACTTCCTCTGCTGCTCAAGTGCTTTTACAGCTTCAGCGTTCTGGCGTTCAATGATTTGCTGATACTCTTCTACTTTTGCTGTCTTCTCACAGACTTGCTTTTTTAAGTCGTCTATGTCCTATACAGTGCACAAAAGTCCCAATAACTCATACAGAACATGTAAATTATTACATCAAAACCATTCTAAAGTAATATTTCTAGCTCGCATTCAGCATCCGTTATTACTGAACAGTTAACGCACCGACGTAGCAGAGTTAACAGTCGCACTTGGTGAGTTATCAAAGCTAGTTAACGATTTACGACTGTGACTCTGTATGTAATATAATAATATAATAGTAATGTAACTATGCTACATCTGAACAGTGTATATATATATATATAATACTGCGACTAAGCACTCGCACAGCGCTCTGCTGGATCAATGAGAGAGGTGTCCCTCGGCACACTTCTCTCTCTCTTCCTGCCTGACACCGATCTGTATGATCAGTGCAGGCAGGAGGGTGCGTTTTCTTGAAGAGGAACACAGCCATCTCCATGCTGAAAGGAGATGAAAACACTGTTCACTGGAAGCTAAAGGATCTTTGATGATGTCATGAGCAGGAGGTGCCAGAACCAAATGTGATCTTTTGATAAAGATAATAGTGTGTCTGTGCGTGGAGGGTGCACAGAGTGGCTTTAAGTCTGCCCTCGGAGCACTTAACTCTTTATTGCGTCCAATATGAAGCAGCACTGCCTAGGTCATCAATATCTGATCGGTAGGGGTGCACCACCCAGGACACCCCCTATCAGCAGTTCAAGAAGGCAGCGCCTCTCGCAGTAGCGCTGCAGTCTTTTCATTGCTTTCCCTAGGCCAGGGACGACACGTTCCTCGGTCACATGGCCACAAAGAAGCACAGCATAGAGCTCAGAGAAGGCTGCAACGCTCTCCAGCGCACTGGTGCCTTCTCAAACAGCAGATCGGCAGTGGTCCTGGGGGTCAGACTCCTACCGATCAGATACTGATAAGATAGAGGATAAGCCATCAGTATTAAAATTTTGGAAAACCCTTTTAAAGGGGACATTCAGATGACCATATCCGTTTTTTTGTGGTCTGTAAACTGCGGATCAGCAAAACACGGATACCGTGTGTGTTCTGCATCGTGCAGAATGGAACGGCCAGTCCTATGATAGAAATGCCTTTTCTTGTCCATGGTTGCACAAGAATAGGACCAGTTGTATCTTTTTTGCAGGGTCACGGAACAGAAGTACAGATGCAGACAGCATACGGCATGCTGTCCGCATCTTTTGCAGCCCTGTTGAAATGAATAGGAATGAATGGGGACACAAATATACAGTCGTGTGAATGGGCCCTATGGGTATTTTTTGTCCGAGTCCGCTTGCATTACTGGCAAGGATAGGACTGTTCTAATGAGGCCGGCCATTTTGTTGGATGCAGGATGCATTTGGACACACAGTTCATAAACCTGCATCCTGCTGCCTGGTTTAGGTTGAGTCTCATCTCCTGTGAAGCAAAATATACTGCAAACAGTGAAATTCTAGAGGATCTTGGATCTCTTCAGCTTTTGGGAAGATCTTGCAGAATGACACCAAAAAAGAAATAATAAAATAATAGTTTGCTGTGTAAGAAATGGCGGATGAAACGCAACATGTGCAGCAAACCGGGTCTTAGTACTGGTATGTTCTTGTGGTACTGCGATGGACACACATTCAAAAAGGATGGCCGGCTCCATATTAATACCCATGCCTTAGCTCTAAGGCCTCTTGCACGAGAACGTTTTTTTTTTTGCGAGTGAACGGGCCAATTCATTTCAATGGGTCCGCAAAAAAAACTGAAGTGTTTCCGTATGCATTCCGTTTCCGTATTTCCGTTCTGTTAAAGGATAGAACTTGTCCTATTCTTGTGCGCATCACGGACAAGGATAGTACTCTTCTATTAGGGGCCAGATGTTCCCTTCCGCAAAAACGGAATGCACACGGATGTCATCCGTTTTTTTTTGCGGATCCGTTTTTTGCAGACCGCAAAACCATACGCTCGTGTGCAATACGCCTAAGAGCAATAAGAAAACAGTTGTGAAGTTATCTTCAGCCTCGTCTGTGCCCAGGACCCTTATCTTTCCAGTAACCAATCTCAGGGTGGCCTATATGTTGTGCAACAAATTGAGGGGGAAGGCTTTGAGGGGTTGTCCGGCCATATATATTGATGACCTATGCTCAGGATAGGTCATCAGTATCTGATCAGCGGGGGTCCGACACCTGGCATCCCTGCCCATCAGCTGGTTGAAGAGGAGGCAGCCCTCTATGCGAGCATGGCTTGTTGTCTCGGAAGTGTAGTGTAATACAAGTAATCACTCCATTGACTTGAATTGAGCGAGTACTTGAAATTACACTACACCACCTACATAGGAGACAATGCGCAGTGTAAAGACAAGGAATCGGCGCTCACATGGAGCGCTACCTCCTCTTGAAACAGCTAGTTGGCGGGGGTGACAGGTGTCGGACCCCAACCAATCAGATATTGATGACCTACCCTGAGGATAGGTCATCAATATATACTGCCTGCACAAGCTCTTTAATCATAATGGATGGGCTAGCCCTTTTTCTAAACATAAGTAGCCACAATGGCACATAGGCACAATGGACAGGAGGGGACCTCATTGACTTCTATGGGACAATGTTCTAGGAAGGCTCCGTGACTGAGCTGTGATATTACTGATTATGAAGGGATGATTCTGTCTTATCCATCTATCAATCTGTAAAGTCTGTCATTGTAATCTTGACTGTAATCATAAGGAGATGACAGCAAAAAGTTGATGTGTACAGACCAAAAAGTGGCATCTAGTCTTTGGCTTGGTGGCCAGTTAGAGATGAGAAAAATTAAAAATAACATCATCAACGTATTTTTTTTTTTTTTTAAACTTCAGCTAAAAAATTGACACATTGACTTCAGTTCATTTTGATTATAAGTTATTTTGAACTTGCAGTTTCTGTGAATCTCACTACTAATAGGACCCAGAAATCAGGAGACTGTTACTCGATAGTAACTGGATCCCCTTTAAAAAGCCCACTGTTTTTGCCAGTAATTCAAATGTATCTGCTAAGAAGATGGTGACAAAAAGTTTAGAAAGCTCAATAAAAAGATATTTGAAAGAAATCTGGCAGAGAAATGTGGTCAATATGTTGCTGTGTGTTATGAGATGCTTCTTAGTGTGTTCGGGGGCTTTCTTTAAGAGCAGAACATAACAGTAGGTAGATTTACACTCCCTTTGTGTACTGCGGTGGGAATTTATCCTACCCCCATGCCAGTTTCCCGACATAAAAAATGTGCAAACCTCACGTTTGTGGCTTTTTATACACAACTGTGCCCAAATCTAGGTGCAAGCGACGTTTGTATACCATATGGGCGGGGCCAGCGAATTTATCTTCTTTACGCTAGTTTTCAGCACAGAACGGTCGTAGATTTTAGCTTAGGCGCATCCTCTGGCAGCGCAGGGCATTTTATAGACTGACGTAAAACACCAGTCTATCATACATTTCCTGTGTAGATCAAATATATTGCTTACTTTTCGACACTCCTGTAGGTGTGAAGACTGTGCTTCATAATCGTCATTTGTGTGGCTGTGAGATGACTTGTACTCCTCTGATTTAGAAGAAATGTTACTTATGTCATTTTGGCTCTTCAAGATCTGAAAGAAAAAGACATTCCATTCTGTGAATGAAGCAATGATCACATTATTTTCACCTCTAATATGCAGTATATTAGTGTATAGTATTTACATACAGAAAAAAGGTGCACCAAAAACACATTAAAGGGGTTCTCCGGGCTTTTACTATTGAAGACTTATCCTCAGGATAGAGTCATCAATATATACTGCCTGCACAAGCCCTTTAATCATAATGGATGGGCTAGCCCTTTTTCTAAACATAAGTAGCCACAATGGCACATAGGCACAATGGACAGGAGGGACCTCATTGACTTCTATGGGACAATGTTCTAGGAAGGCTCCGTGACTGAGCTGTGATATTACTGATTATGAAGGCATGATTCTGTCTTATCCATCTATCAATCTGTAAAGTCTGTCATTGTAATCTTGACTGTAATCATAAGGAGGTGACAGCAAAAAGTTGATGTGTACAGACCAAAAAGTGGCATCTAGTCTTTGGCTTGGTGGCCAGTTAGAGATGAGAAAAATTAAAAATAACATCATCAACGTTTTTTTTTTTTTTTTTTTAAACTTCAGCTAAAAAATTGACACATCGACTTCAGTTCATTTTGATTATAAGATCTTTTGAACTTGCAGTTTCTGTGAATCTCACTACTGATAGGACACAGAAATCAGGAGACTGTTACTCGATAGTAACTGGATCCCCTTTAAAAAGCCCACTGTTTTTGCCAGTAATTCAAATGTATCTGCTAAGAAGATGGTGACAAAAAGTTTAGAAAGCTCAATAAAAAGATATTTGAAAGAAATCTGGCAGAGAAATGTGGTCAATATGTTGCTGTGTGTTATGAGATGCTTCTTAGTGTGTTCGGGGGCTTTCTTTAAGAGCAGAACATAACAGTAGGTAGATTTACACTCCCTTTGTGTACTGCGGTGGGAATTTATCCTACCCCCATGCCAGTTTCCCGACATAAAAAATGTGCAAACCTCACGTTTGTGGCTTTTTATACACAACTGTGCCCAAATCTAGGTGCAAGCGACGTTTGTATACCATATGGGCGGGGCCAGCGAATTTATCTTCTTTTACGCTAGTTTTCAGCACAGAACGGTCGTAGATTTTAGCTTAGGCGCATCCTCTGGCAGCGCAGGGCATTTTATAGACTGACGTAAAACACCAGTCTATCATACATTTCCCCCTGTGTAGATCAAATATATTGCTTACTTTTCGACACTCCTGTAGGTGTGAAGACTGTGCTTCATAATCGTCATTTGTGTGGCTGTGAGATGACTTGTACTCCTCTGATTTAGAAGAAATGTTACTTATGTCATTTTGGCTCTTCAAGATCTGAAAGAAAAAGACATTCCATTCTGTGAATGAAGCAATGATCACATTATTTTCACCTCTAATATGCAGTATATTAGTGTATAGTATTTACATACAGAAAAAAGGTGCACCAAAAACACATTAAAGGGGTTCTCCGGGCTTTTACTATTGAAGACTTATCCTCAGGATAGGTCATCAATATCAGATCAGCCGGGGTCTGACACCCGGCACTCCTGCCGATCAGCTGTATGAAGGGAAGGCGCGCGTGCTGTCTTTCTTCTGTCTTCCTGCTCGCCATAGACATAGCAGCAGGCAGGAAGAGAGAGGGGGGACAGCATGCGTGCACTGGGCGCACCTTCCCTTCATACAGCTGATCAGTGGGGGTACCGGATGTCAGACCCCCACTGATCTCATATCGATGACCCATCCCGAGGATAGGTTTTGAAGTCCTGTATACTGGGATGTAGCAACTTTTTTTGCCATCCAGGGAAAAGATTCATTGCGGCACTACCCATGTACACACATACATATATACACCTAGAATTAACTAAATTCACCTCCTTCCATAAAAAGTAACTTAACCTACTGCACAAATACTGTACATAGTACTGTTATATGATACGCACATAAATAAATAATTAAACAGAAACACAAATAAGGTCTTGTTCACATCACCGTTATGGGTTCCGTTATTGTTTTCAGTTGTAACATGGTAAACAGAATCCATAAGGCGGAAGTTAAAACGGAAGCCTAGAAGAGGCATTCCGTTTTGATCCTCCATAATAAAAGTCAATGGGCAGCATGACGGAATGCAAAATGGAAGGCATTCCGTTTTGCTTTCCGTCATAATAGAAGTCTATGGGCAATCATAACAGATCCTTCTGGTTTCCGTTTTGCAGAACGGAAAAAAGTCTTGTCGACAGGACTTTGTTTTCAGTCTTGCATAACGGAAACCAGACGGATCCGTTATGCTGCCCACAGACTTCTATTATGACGGATCAAAACAGAATGCCTCTTAAAGGCTTCCGTTTTGACTTCCGTCTTATGGATTCCGCTACTTTCTGGTATAACCATTGTATAACGGAAGACAAAAACGGAATCCATAACGGTGATGTGAATCCACCCTTACACAAGCGTGTGCATATTACAAACACACATATATGCTGTATACATACTTTTCTGTCCGCAGAGTTGTCACATTCCAGAATTGGAGAGGAAGCCCTCCTGAGGAAAATACAGAGCTTATCTGCACTCCATCCCCTTCTCACTTCTGTCCCTTGGACAGAGCTGCTGCTAGGCTCAGGTTACAACAGCTGGTAAAAAGCTCCAGCTGTTGTAACTTGAATGAATAAAACAGGAGAGGGAGAGGCAGGATTCCCACACACCCTTCAGAACATTTGTTAAAAACATATGATGGGATATAACAGGGTTAGGCAACCTCCGGCACTCCAGCTGTTGTGAAACTACAACTCCCAGCATGCATATGAACTCTGCTCTTCTCCAAACTCCCCTAGAAATGAATGGAGCATGCTGGGAATTGTAGTTTCACAGCAGCTGGAGTGCCGAAGGTTGCTGACCCCTGCTTTATAATTTTTATTTTTATGTTTTTATTTAAACTTCCACTGTATAATAACAGAGGCACTGTAGATTTATTAACATTTTGATTAAACCTCAAAGAGAATTACAGGATTAAAATGACCTACTTTTTTACAGTCGGGAGAGAAAAATATGTTTTTAAGAATAGCCTGTATTCTGCAAACAAATCCACTTAGCAATGGTGAGTAATAAGAAAACTTCCAACGCAAAGGGAAGAAACAGCTATTTTTGCAATTGCCTAACATCTGAGAGATGATACCAAACAAGAAACCGACTCATATGTAAAGTATCACTGTGTAGAGTATTAAAGAGCTGCATGCAATACTACAGCTTAGAAAAAAGCATAATAACTATAAGAACAACAATAATAATGAGGACATTTTGATACATGTGACAATGCTCTGTACCTGCTTTTGGAGAAGATCAATCTTTTCTGTCAATGTCTCCACCTGCCGCCCATACTGCTGGCACTGCTCTTTGCTCAATTTAACATCGTCCTTAGAGGAATGCAACTCTCCAGTTAACTGGTCAATCAGGTGCTCAAAGGTTTCTACCTGGTCACTCTTTTCCTTACACTGACGCTGAAGAATCAATATTTCAGCTTCCAGGCTCTGAATGGTTTCCTCTTTGTTCGCAATCTAGCAAAAGTTGGGAAAAAATAGACACAAAATTCGTTATATTTCTTTTCTAGCCTCCCATCCCACATTAAAAAAAAAACAATTTCTAATAATACAGCAGTAAAAATGAAAAAAGAAAAGTTTTCAGAGAGCTCAGACTGAGGCCAAAATCACACGGACTCATATAAAATGATAAATGTGCTGTAGTTTGACATTTATGTAATTAAAGCTACTTTCATATCTGCGGTCCGGCTTGGGATCTCAAAACGACAGCAAAGCGCTTCCGTTATAATAATACGACCGGCTGCATCCGTTCAGAACAGATCCAGTTGTATTATATCAAAGAAACAGGGTGCTGGAGCCGTTTTTTTGGCACTATTGACTCACATGGTTTTTGGTGCCGGATCCGGCTTCTTCAGTTTCCCATGCTGAACAGAAAAACACTGCTTGCCTCGGAATGCAACAAACCAGAACGGAATGTATTCTGGTGCACTCTGTTCCGGTTTGTTCAGTTTTGTCCCCATTGACAATAAATGTGGACACAACTGAAGCGTTTTGCTGCGGTTTTGAGACCCTGTGCCAGATCTCAATTGGACGGGTCATAAATAAAAGACCAAATGAATATAGTAACCAGGGTCTCCATCAATGATTGCAATATTAAGGGGATCTATGACCCTCTACTCCAGAAACTTTCACAGTTTGTGACTTTAAACACCATGGCACTGAAATGTAGGCACAAGCGGTGTTTCTCCACCTCATCCTTGTCACTTTCTTAAAAAGGGGGTGTGGTGGGGTGTGGGCATCATCACTTGTTCTGCAGGCCATGAAATCTAAGAGCATGGACGGCCAAAGGATGCACTTAGTTTATGATATGTTTAATTTTATGAGGCATGCACCTCAGCATAAATTAAGCACATCCTCAGGCGATGCAGGGGACTTGATAAATGATCCCGAAAGTCTTTAACAGATACGGCAGGTGGTCAACAGTCACCCTCCACTCAAACGAAAGAAAATCTACAGATGAGAGAAGTGCCGGACTAGGAACTTTGAGCCTACCAGATGAAACAGCATCTGAAAGCCCATCATGCAGCCATACTGTCATCAGAGCATGCACGCATCATTTTGTTAATACATTCTATTAGGTTATTAGTAGATCAACTGTGTGAGAGGCAGCAAAGGTTCCTGTCTTGTGCTGGACTGTAGAGGCCAATTACTGCACCAGAACTGATCGACAGATGGATCCCAGTTCAATATGATCCTCACAGAGTACGCATGCATATCTGTAACTTCTATTAATTTCTAAGAAGAGTGACCCACCATACTACCATGTGCACTGGGTGGTTGCAGGCTTATGAAAGATAACTCCATGTCAAAATAATTAACAGGAACAATTACAGTAGGGGGTCTCCCGAAGCCAGCAACTACTTTAAAGGGGTTTCCCAGATTTTCATATTGATGGCCAATCCTCAGGATAGTTCATCAATATGAGATTGGTGGGGGTCAATCAGCTGTACGAAAAGGCAGCAGAGCTCCTTGAGCGCTTAGGTCTCCTCCTAGGCCAGGTGACGTCACGTTTATTGGTCACATGACCTAGGCGCAGCTCAGTCCCATTCAAGTGAGGGGGGCTAAGCTGCAATACCAAGCACAGGCGCTATACAACGTAAAGCGCTGTGCTTGTTGAACTGTGAGGAGGCCGCGGCACTCACCGACGCTCCAACGAGTGCCACGGCTTTCTCAAACACTGACTTTGACTTTCTCATACCCCAACGATCTGACATTAATGATCTATCCTGATCTATCCTATTCTAGAAAACCCCTTTAAATCAGATCTAAACAATAATGGTACATATGCTAATAATATTTTAATTATTATGCATCAAACACACAAAGAAAAAGTAACAAATCCTCCAATTTGGTTATACATAAAATTACAAAATAAATAATATTTAGGCCTCATGCACACCGCCGAAATTTGCGGTCCCCCAATGCACGGGCAAAATACGTGCGGCAGCTCGGACAGATCGAGATCCATTCAAATTGAACAAGTGAATGGGTCCGCATCCATGATGCAGGGTGCACACGGCCGATGCCCGTGTATTCCGGACCCACTGTATGCGGGCCGTGTGCATGAGCCCTTATACACATTCTTATTTGAGGGATTTTTAATACAAATGACTCCATCACTTGGACTTTTTCCCGTAAGGTGTTTTCTAAAAGCTGTTCAAACGTTCAGGACAGAAAATAGCTACTGTCACTCTCACATTAAGAGGTTTTTTTTCATACTTTTAAAGGAGGCATTCATAATACTTAATGAAGAAATAAAAAAGATTGTCATCACCGCGCACTGCCACAGCTTGTTATGAATGGACACCTTGTAACAATCGCGCCAGCGTTGCCCCTGAGCATTGCAAGGCTTATGTTGGGAAATGTGCCCAGATTTTGCTTTGCTGCGGATGCTTCTAATTTCTCCTGTCTTAATCAACTTCTCAAATTAACACAATCATCTGATTGTTCCTTTGCATAAGGTCTGTCTCATAGATGGGAACTTAATGATGCTTGGGCAAGGTAAAGCTAGAATTCCCAGCAGAACCCTAATTGATGAAATGAACTATGACAACTGGGATTTCCAAGTTTGTTTAAAATATACCCCTCAGTAACATTGTTAGGCTCATGGCATATATGATTACAGTGTGATGTATATAGTATGATGATATTATATTAATGACGAAATCGAGCTGATATGAACTGCGGCTGCAACCTTTACTTAAAGGGAATGTGTATTCTTTCTGTTAATTAAAACCAGATAGTGACAAACATTCTTTTTTTCTAATCTATGTTTATTTTCTGATTTTAGATTTTTTTTATTCCACTTCCTATAGATGATTATGGGGGCTGCCATCTTGCCTCAGCTGTTAATGGCATTTAGAAATATGATTTATAGCAGCCACCAAGGGCCACAGACATAAAAGACTGGATGGGACAGATTGAGCTGTATGGGACAGTTTTCTAGGCATGTTCTTTGCCCTATGCAGAGGCCACTATACAAGGAGGGAGTAGACAAGCTGAAATATCACCTATTGTGAAATGGTGGATCCTGTGTTATTCATATATAGGCGATATTTGCCATTGTAATCCATTCTGCAATGATATCGAGATGACTTCTGAAAAATGATCTGTACAGATCAAGAAGTGATGCCTATCCTTAGGCCTCTGGCACACAAACGTTTTTTTTGCAGGTGTACGGGCTGTTTTTATGAGTTCCGTATACGGTCCGTATACGGACCCATTCATTTCAATGGGTCCGCAAAAAAAATGGAAGTGTTTCCGTATGCATTCCGTTTCCGTTTTTCCGTTCCATGGAAAGATAGAACATGTCCTATTATTGCCCGCAAATCACGGTCCGTGGCTCCATTCAAGTCAAGGGGTCCGCAAAAAAAATGGAACGCATACGGAAATGCATCCATATGTCTTCCGTATCCGTTCCGTTTTTGCGGAACCATCTATTGAAAATTTTAAGCCCAGCCCAATTTTTTCTATGTAATTCCTGTATACTGTATATGCCATACGGAAAAACGGAACGGAAACGGAAACAAAACGATAACAAAAACGGAACAACGGACCATACGGTCGTGTGCAATAAGCCTAAGACTTAGTGGCCTGTGTGTTTTTTAATACATAGATGATATAGAAAATTCAAAACAACATCACCAAAATATTTAAAAATATGTTTACCATAAAAAAAAAAAAAAACAGATTTAAACACATTCCCCTTAAGAACCTGTCAATGCTAAAATAAAAAAAGACATGAAAGAAAGGAAAATCATTAATGGAAAAATAGCAACTCTGGAATTTGGCCAATAAAGTCCACCAAAAGGTAGAATCATTAACCCTAGACCCGATTCTTCTGATAGGTGTTGGTCTCAGCAGTGAAATTTGGATACACTTAAAACTTACCCAACGTTTAACCCGTAGGATACCGAGGCAGAAATCCCAGCGCCGTAGAGCTACGGCGCTCTGATCGGGCGGGTGCAGGAGCTGCGCCCTCCTAATCAGATGCAGGGGTCCGGCAGTCACTGATAGCCAGACCCCTGCTGTATGCGCCAACATCGGTGAAAACACGGATGCCGGCGCATTAACCCATGCACTGCCGTGGTCAGTGCTGACCGCAGCACGTGCAGTATCCTGCTGGGTGCGGGGTGTCCATCAGGTCCCTGCGTTGCTGTGACGGGGACCCGATAGCAGGGAAGGTAGCCCGATGCCTTCCTTAGGAATCATGGCTGCCTTCTGTGAGAGCCTGTGAGATCCAGCCCCCTGGATCTCACAGGCAGGAAGTTGTAAGAGTATTACAGTGTGTAAATGGGATCAGACCCCCGAAAGTTGAAAACATTTTGTGAAAAAAGAAGTTAAAAAAATACAAAAATATCCCATGATCCACCCGTCATTTGAACGGCATAAAAAAATAACAAATAAAAACTGTGTCAAAAATGTTCTGGTCACCTTGCCTCACAAAAAGAGTAATACCAAGTGATCAAAAATACTTATGTACCCCAAAACGGTACCAATCAAACAGTCATCTCATTCCGCAAAAAAAGAGCCCCTAACTAAGACAATCGGCAAAAAAAAAAATAGGGCTCTAACAAAATGGCAACACAAAAACAAGATTTTATTCTGTTAAAAAATTATTTTACTGTGTAAAACTTAACAAAAATAAAAATGATAGACATATTATGTATCGCTGCATCCGTAACAACCTGCTCTATAAAAATATCCCATGATATGCCCCCTTAGGTAAATGTTGTAAAAAAATTAAAAAAAAAGCGAACAGAGCCATTTTTTTCACCTTGCCTCACAAAAAGTTTAATACCAAGCGATCGAAAATTCTTATGTACCCCAAAATGGTACCAATCAAACCGTCACCTCATCCCGCAAAAACTGAGCCCCCACATAAGACAATCACTTAAAAAATAAAAACCAATAGCACCCGTAGACTTATCCATCAAAATGTGCACTGCAAAAGCCATATGGCGCTCCTTCAGTTCTGAGTCCTGCCATGTGCCCCCACAGCAGTTTACCACCACATATGGGGTGTTGCCGTATTCAGGAGAAAATGGTTAACAAATTATGGGGTGTTTTTTCTCCTGTTACCCCTTGTGAAAATAAAAATTTGGGGGTAAAGCAACATTTTATTGGAAGAAACAAAACTTTTTTTTACAGCCAAGTATTTCCAAATTCTGTAAAATGCTTGTATTTTCCAAAATGGGGTCACTTTTTGAGGGTTTACACTGTAGGAGTTCCTCAGGGTCTCTTTAAATACAAAATGGTACCTAAAAACCATTCTAGCGAAATCTGCCTCTAAAATCCATATGGCGCTCCTTTCCTTTTGACCACTGCCATGTGCCCAAAGAGCAATTTACCGCCACATATGGGGTATTTCTGTAAACTTCAGAATCAAAGTAATACAGTTGTGTTCAAAATTATTCAACCCCCACTGAAATTGAGTGTTTTGGCCAGTTTGACATTGATTTTGATCATTTAAGTCATCTTGTTTACATAAATCATAGAGGCACTTGTAAGTCAGACAAATATAACATAACATTTATAATGAAATAACCACAAATGTCTTTTCTGTGCTCACATCATTATCAGTTTTATTCAACCCCCAAGTGACATTAAATCTTAGTACTTAGCACAACATCTTTTTCCAGTTATAACAGCTTTTAAACGTGAAGCATAGCTTGACACAAGTGTCTTGCAGCGATCTACGGGTATCTTCGCCCATTCTTCATGGGCAAAAGCCTCCAGTTCAGTCACATTCTTAGGCTTGCGCGCTGAAACTGCTTTCTTTAATTCCCACCAGAGGTTCTCAATCAGATTTAAGTCTGGTGTCTGCGATGGCCACTTCAAAATGTTCCAGCCTTTAATCTGCAACCATGCTCTAGTGGACTTGGAGGTATGCTTGGGATCATTGTCCTGTTGAAAGGTCCAACGCCTCCCAAGCCTCAGGTTTGTGACGGACTGCATCACATTTTCATCCAATATCTCCTGGTACTGAAGAGAATTCATGGTACCTTGCACACGCTGAAGCTTCCCTGTACCTGTAGAAGCAAAACAGCCCCAAAGCATGATTGACCCCCCGCCATGCTTCAAAGTAGGCAAGGTGTTCTTTTCTTCATAGGCCTTGTTTTTCCTCCTCCAAACATAGCGTTGATCCATGGGCCCAAACAGTTCTAATTTTGTTTCATCAGTCCACAGAACACTATCCCAAAACGTTTGTGGTTTGTCCACATGACTTTTGGCATACTGCCGTCGACTCTTCTTATTCTTTGGAGACAGCAAGGGGGTGCGCCTGGGAGTTCAGGCATGGAGGCCTTCATTACGCAGTGTGCGCCTTATTGTCTGAGCTGAAACTTCAGTACCCGCATCTGACAAATCTTTTTTCAGTTCCTCAGCAGTCACACGAGGACTTTTCTCCACTTTGCGCTTCAGGTAACGCACAGCAGTCGAAGTCAGCATCTTCTTTCTGCCACGACCAGGTAGCGTTTCAACAGTGTCCTTTGCCTTGAACTTGCGAATGATGCTTCCTATGGTGTCTCTTGGTATGTTTAACATCTTTGCAATCTTCTTATAGCCATTGTCCTTCCTGTGAAGAGAAATCACCTCTTCTCTTGTCTTCCTGGACCATTCTCTTGACTTCACCATGTCTGTAAACACACCAGTAAATGTCTAGAAGGAGCTGAGTATCACAGTCATTTTACATCTGCCTAATTGGTGCTTATTATGCTTGATTGCTGCTCCTTGACATCCACAGGTGTTTTCAATACCTGATCGAAAACACTTGAATGAACCTCTGTTCTTAAGAGTGGTAGTCTTTAAGGGGTTGAATAATTGTGTCAATGAAGAAATCACAAAAAAAACCATTTAATACTGTATTACAAAAACCATTGATGTCATTTTAGTTGCATTTGGTTCTTTAAAAAGTCCTTGTAAGATTCCATTCTGAACACAATTACAAATGTACACTAAATTTCCTAAAACCCTTTACAGCATTGGGGGTTGAATAGTTTTGAACACAACTGTATATATTGAGGTTTATTTTGCTGTTAACCCTTGCTGTGTTGAAAAAAAATTGATTAACAAAAAATCTACCAAAAAAGTGACATTTTGAAATTTCACCTCCGTTTCCCTTTAATTCTTTTGGAACACCTCAATGGTTAAAGTTTTTAACATCAGTTTTGAATAATTTGAGGGAAGTGGAGTTTCTAAAATGGGGAGATTTATGGGTGGTTTCCATTATGTAAGCCCCCTCAAAACCACTTAATAACTGAATTGGTGCTTAAAAAATGGTTTTGTAAATTTTGTTGAAAATTTGAAAAATAGCTTCTAAACTTTAGGGGCTAAGCTTCGGGGGAGACTAGTTCCAATCTACTGCACACACAGAAAGTAGAGGACAATTTGCTTCCTAACCTTCTCTTATGCACTCAGAAGCAGCCAAAAGAACATGGTGGGCATTACAGAGAAGTACTAACCTGTATGGTTATGGATACAGTACTTAGGAAGTTTATATTTCAGCCCATGTAGCTCCACCTGTCTGCTTGTCTGTGTCTTATTTAATTCCTTCTGACTGCTCAAGCCTCTCATCTCCATAGCCTTGCATTGACATGTGCAATATGAGTCTCCTGTGGAGCTCCTCCCATTTTGGACTTGATTAAGGGTGCTTTCACACTAGCGTTTTTACTTTCCGTCCTAGAGTTCCGTCCTCGGGGCTCTAGGACAGAAAGATACTGATCAGGATTATCCCAATGCATTCTGAATGGAGAGAAATACTGCGGTTTTATCTCCGTCCTGAAAAGCCTGAACACATGACTGAACGCCTGATCAGGCCTTAAGTCCCATTGACTTACATTGGGGCCGGATCCGGCATTAAAAAAAGACTGAAGGACGGATCCGTCCTTCAGGTGTGCGCATGCCCAGACCTTTAAAACAGTGAAAAAAATACAAGACGGATACGTCTCTCCGCATGGCAAACGGAGAGACGGATCTGCACTTGCAATGCATTTGGAGACGGATCCGCAATCCGGATCCGTCTACAAATGCTTTCAGTTGTCATGCGTTGTGACGGATCCGGCAGGACGGAAGTGCACGCCGGATCCACACAACGCAAGTGTGAAAGAGGCCTAAGGCATTTTTAAAGTGAAAAGCAATTTGCAAGGGCAGGAGGGGGATTGCTGATAAGACGTATTACAAAGTTTCTTGTGGTTGCTTGTACTATTGATTTATAGAAAGTTGTTGAAAATTTAGTGACCATATAACAGAAGATATTAGAGGCTATGATAGGTTACAGGAGTAACATATTTTCAAGAGAGTTTCTTAAACTTGAAAGTGTCACAGTAACTGGGGAATATAAATTCTGGCTTCCCAGCCAGCAGACCTTGAAGCTCCACTGTCATAAAACGGTGGCACTTGAACATCTATAGAATTCCCATAAAGGGTTAAAAGAGCAGGTATTTGTCCTATTTGCATGCTAGAGTGGTTTAAAGAGATATGAGGTGTAAGGGCAATTTCTGCTGTACTGGCAGATACCTTCAGACCCCAGCATAATAATCAACTCACATACTACGATATTAGGGAATAGCTGTACACGCAATTCACTAATATTTTATGCAAAATATATCCAAACCACTGAATTGGAAGTTATGCTAGCTTACATATTTTGCTGATAAGGTAAATTAACCAAATGTAGCATGTTAAGATGGCACACTTTTCAGCAAATAATTATGTGAGGCATTTAAGATAGTTGGATGTAGCGGATGAAATACAATGGTAATATTAAGCCATTGGTGGGCTGGGAATCACAATGTCAGCAGAAGCTATGTCTGTTATGTTCTCTTATTTTGTGGTGGTCTCTGGCTGGGCCCGATTTGAAAGACCCCTCCCCCATGTTAGAATGGACATCTCTGCATAGTGTGTTAATGCCACTAGGTTGGGTGGGTTAGTCATTCATCTAAAAAGAGACACACCAGTGATTTGGAATAGCTGTGATGCAGCAGAGAGCAGCCGAGACATCAAGTGTGGCTGATGCTACATATCCCTGGGATAGGGTGGTCCATCAGGAAAGAGAGTGAGGTCTGTATATTTGTATGGGATTAAAGTATATTTTTCTCCCCAGAAACAGTGTCACTCTTGTCCATGGGCTGTGACTTGTATTACAGCTCATTCCTGTTTAATTAAATAGCCATGGAGAAGAGTAGAATTTTTTGGTCTAATCGGGGACAACCACTTAAACCTTAAAGGGGATCTGTCAGTAACACTAGGTAGGGGCTAGGAGAGCAGTACAAACATACTGCTTGTGAAGTTTTTATTATCTGGAGTAGTGTGAATATGAACTTTTATTTTGCTATGCTCTATGCCACCATACGCAGGAGGCAGAGCTTTACTGTTAAGTGCTCTTTGAATTGATCTGCTTCACAACTTCTTCCCTCTGCAGCATTCTAAAAGGAGACCACTAGAGTTGTCCACTAGAGCAGAGGGGGGAATTGGTAAGCAGAGCAATGTAGAGAGCGCTTCACAATGAAGCCCTGCCCTGGATCCTTGGAGGCGCAGAACATGCTAGAATGAAAGTTTATATTCACACTACTCCAGATCATAAAAGCCCCACAAAAGGTATGTTTGTGAGGCAAAAAAAGGTCACAAAAAGTAACAGAAAATGACGAGGTTCACGCTGAAAAATAAACTAGACAGGTTTCTGTTAAGGGAAAGTTTCTGAAGACATCAGTGCGATCATAGAGGGAGGCATTGTAAAGAACCTGAAGCCAAATTGCAGGATAATCACCATATCTCAGCTGAACAGCCTTCTGTAAAGTAACCATACTTTCCTTGTTTCTTTCATTATAAATGTGTTCGAACACAATTCTTCTGGAGGCATTTAAATGTCAAATACATAGATTTGCTTATAAGATTATACAAATCCATAGAATAAGAAAAGCCTGCTTCGGGTAAACAATACAAGTGCACTTGATATTAGCATGTGCTCTCCTCTGTCTCCAGGCAGCCCATATGTTGGACACGCATGATAAGAAGCTAGAAGATGGTTGTATTCAAATGTCTGTGGCACATGCACATAGCTGTCACTAGGGCCTACGATGGGCAGGCTGCTTAATGATGCAAGTGACACCATCATGGATGAAAGACATGTCTCATAAATGCCTTTGTACACCTGAGAGAAACCTTGAAAGGGAACCTGTCACACGTTTTTAACCATAAGAATCATCGGCATCCTGAGATAGTTCTGCCCCACCCTAATCATCCTAGTTTTTTTTTTTAAACACCTCCAACTACTTCTTTTACAGTCCACTTTTGATTATTTCAAGTTATGTAAATTACATGCTTACCTCATCACTTCCCATTCCTAACCCCACCTCCCGTTACATGAGTGAATCTAAATATCCTACCCTCCTCCCGAACTCACGTCCCAAATCCCGCGCATATGCAGAACCAGTCACCTCACTCCTCATCTCACACTGATCATATAATGTATACCGCGAAGCTGCGAGGCTTGGAAGAGAAGGGGTAGAGATGAGCAATAGTAGAGGGTGTGTCTTATTGGTTTGTGGGCGTGGCTGCACTCCAAGAGTCAGAGAACGCTGGACTCATCTCTCAAGCAAGGAGGAGACAGGACTCATTTAAGGTGCATTTACATACATGGCGGGAACATTCATTCTAGGTTTTTCCCTGAACTGATAGTACGTTCAGAATTGATTTTAATATCATTATTAATTTATTAAAAAGTATTTCTAGAAAAGTGAGTGGATAAATAGACTTAGAAAGTGATGACAGGTTTCCTTTAAAAGTGAGTTTCTTAAGGTGGTACAGGACTCCGGTATTTTTGTCCACACACGGCCTATCTGACTCTAACACTTGTTGGAGATGTGGGAATGCTGTGGGCACGTTGTTCCACGTATTGTGGGATTGTCCTACCTTGCGACCTTTTTGGGATGGTGTTGCAGAGGTTATTGGCAAAGTTTTGGGTACCACTTTTACATTAACACCTTCACTAGTGCTATTAAACTGCCCCACTCCAGACTACAGACCTTCGCCCATAAATCTAGTTACACATATGTTGCTTGCTGCTAAATCTCTAGTTCCACTCCACTGGTTAGATATGTCTCCTCCCACACTTGCAGAATGGTATGAGAAAATAAGTCAAATCTACAGATTTGAGGAGATGGTTAGGAGAGCTGCTCGATCACACCATAAATTTGAAACGACTTGGGCCCCCTGGTTGGCGTTTGACAGTGTGAGTTTGAATACACCTGTGATACCATAATCGGTCTTCCAGTGTATTAAGACTATCTTAACTGTCGAGCGTGGTGTCTTGTCCTTGGATCCACTTTTGTCCACCCCCCCCCCCTTCTTTTTTCCATTTTCCTTCCTCTTTCTCTCCCTACAATACTCACCTTTCCAACTGCTTCACTTTTCCAATTACATCCTCTGTCTCTCCCTTATTGGGTTTTCCATGGGAATACCTTAGACAACTTAGTCTTTTATGTCTCTTAAAAAAAAAAGTGAGTTTCTTAACATATATTTTTGAAGAATGCGTTGGCTTCAAACATTGTCCAGAGAACATTTCTACAACCTAACCTAGAAAAGAAGCTACTGTACCTGATGCAACATGTAACAAGGGAAAGAGAGACAAGACTGAAACCAAGACTGAAACCGGGAAAGACAAGGCACAACCAGACAGTACAAAGCAGAATTGCTATACTGTTTACCCGTCAGGTTCAGCACTTTATTTTCATCATGTATGACGTAGACTTCCCTAATTAGAATTCATTGCCATGATCGTCTGGGGCCTCGGCCGATCATGGCAATGGGGGTCTCGTGTTCCCCTGTTTGAAGAGAGCCAATGTCGGCTGCCAATCTATTTAACTCTATGAGACTGTCAGAGACTTTAAAGACTTGTACCTTCAAACACCATTCCATCCAAGCAGGGGACACAGGTGCCTCTTCTGGATATTGTGGGGTTCTCAGCATGGATAACACTGACATATTGATAATGTGGATAACACTGACATAATGCTGTCAGTTTTTTCTAATACAGTCCAGAACTCTAAGGGGTTACATAGCATCGTAAATCAATATAATGCTATGTGACTCCGTCAGTGCTGGGAGGTCAGGATGGGAGCTGCTGGAGTCTGGAACTCGCTTATCTGAAAGGGGCCTTAGTCTGTATTTGTTCAAGCATTGAAGTCCCAGTCGATTAGCACTTGCAGGTTTATTTCACTTTGCTAAGAGGTGTTGCCTAACTTTGGTTTTCGCATTGTCCTGTTAGCAGGACAAACATACTTTTGGTGAAGCTTTTATTGCCAGGAGTAGTGAGCTAGTGTGGACCCACTGCACCACTGACTGGCTATACTATAGAGGGGTATGACTAGGCAACTATCTGGTCTTCACTAGAGCCTCTGATAGTAAGGATAGGCTTGGGCCGTTAGGGAAATTGCCAGGTGCAACTCCAGAGCAGTCCACAAGTCAGTGGCAGCTGACCAGGGGTCAATGATACTGGTGCAGGCACCGAGGGGAAGGACGTGGTCAGGTAGTCCATAAACGAAGTTCAAGGTCAGAGGCAGGCGGCAAACAAGCAAAATCCAATAAATCCAAAAGCAGGGTCCGGTACATAGAAAAGCAGAACTCCAAAAACACCTAACACTAGGAACTAGACAAGCTAGTGACCATGAGTTGCTCAGGCATCTTCTTGGGGCAGGAGGTGCCTTTACTGTAAATACTCCCTGCAATCCAGCCATAGGCTGAGGGGAAACAGAGGGTGTGTACGTGCTGCCTCACAAGGGAGGAGAGACACATCCATGCAAGCCCTAACAAACCAGTATAGGAGTTAAAGGGGTTTTGCCACTTTAGCAAATGGCATTTATTATGCAGAGAGAAGCATGGCTGTGCTTGTACACTATAGAAAAAAGCACCAGCTGACGTGAGCTCCCACGGTCCCGGCCACCAGAGAGGGTGGCATTTTTTCTTATAGTGTGCAAGCACGAGCACCACTGCTGATGGATTGTAGGGTGGTCATAACTAAGGAAACAAGCAATGCATGTTATGGAAAACTGAACCAAGCCAGCAAAGGAAGCAATATGGATAATAACTAGGGATGAGCGAATCGACTTCGGGTGAAACATCCGAAGTCGATTCGCATAAAACTCCGTACAGTATTCGTGAGGTCTCGCGAGACTTTGGGTAATAACTTCAAAAATTCATTTCTGTTAAAAACCTTTTATTGAACTCAGGTTCGGTTCCAAGTGGTACATTGTTTTGCGGCCCCATAGAAATGAATGGGTCCGTATTTGATCCATAAAAGATGCTAACCGAAAATACGTTTGTGTGCATGAAAAGTGTGTATACATATGTACATAGCTCTCAGTCACTGATAGTTGGGCAGGGATGGTCTTAAAGGGATTGTCTAACTTCAGCAAGTGGCAATTATTATGTTGAGAATACCAGTTAATACCAGGCACTTACTAATGTATTGTGATTCACCTTTGGTGTCTTGGTTCATTTTTCCATAACATGCATTGCTTGTTTCCATAGTTAGGACCACCCTACAATCCAGCAGTGCTTGTACTTGCACACAATAAGAAAAAAACGCCAGCCTCTCTGGTGGCCAGCACCGTGGGAGCTCACGTAAGCTGGTACTTTTTTTCTATAGCGTACAAGCACAGCCATGCTTTTCCATAAAAGGTAGGTTTCGTACTCTTCTCCCAGTTCTTACCTATTGCAGTCGACTGTTTAGCATAGTCCCTTTATAAAAAAAATATTATAATATTTTGATAACAAGTAAAATGTAGCAAAGAAAAAACAATAATCGGTAGTGTGTGCTACACTGCTGTACCTCTGCGCTGTCTGTACAGCACTCACCATAATTTTAGCAAAATTTAAGTGACTTTATGTTGTATTAAAAAGCTAATACTTTGTGCTATTTGCGCACTGCCCGCCATCATGTCTGCCATTACTGTTAATTGAAGTTGTATGTCTAATTACGTGCGTAGGAGAATAACTTCGATGACCAAGAGACTGGGAAATCTGATCTATACTAAAATGCTTAGGCAATTATATTTCATGGAAAAGGGAAAACTGAGAGAGTATATGACTGCTATGGTCTTAAGTGCATAAGAAAACTGACACAGAGGATCTATTCACGGGGATCTGGCTAAAGGGGGATTAACTCAAATTAAACAGGGATGGAAAGAACTCAAAATATTTGTGGCTCTTTGAACGGCATTTATTTTAATTCACGAGATAACTGGAGATGTGTCTGCTGCAAACATTGCTGATGTCCCCACTTTTAATTTAAGCTCAATTTGGCAGAACAGAATGAAAGCGAGACACGCTTATAGGCAGCTGCATAGAAGCAAGGGCTTGAATTTCATAGGCGTACAGCTTTACAGTAAGAATACATTTCAATCACACTGTTTAGAAATGTGCTTTATAAATGTACATTAAAGGATTTTTCCGAAATGTTTTTACTGATGACCAATCCTCTGGATAGGTCATCAGTATCTGATCTGTGGGGGTCCAACACCCAGGACCCCCGCTGATCATCTGTTCAAGTGTCATCTGTGAGCGCTGCAACCTACTCTCTGCTTTTCCTAGGCCAGTGACGACACGTTTATCGGTCACATGGACTAGGGGCAGCTCAGCCCCACTGAAGTGAGCGAATTGACTTCGGGTGAAAGGAGCCTCCTCAAACAGCTGATCGGCGGGGGTCCAGGGTGTCAGACCTCCACCGATCAGATACTGCTGGTCATCAGTAAGGCTTGTACCTGCAGCCGCGTTCCACACAGACAACATCCAAATTCACATATACCGTAGGACATCCTGAATTCATCAATGGTTGACATAATGGAGAAGCTAGATGCATCGATGTCCATGGTCCAGGTGACGGTTTACCTACCGGTGACTTGGGAGTGACATTTGGTTCTCAACCCCCGCTGTGCTGCTCACCAGGGTAGCCTTCAGTTACTGTGAAGCCTCATGCACTTGCTACAATGTAACACTCATTCAAAATATTACATACTTAGGCCTTGTTCTCATCACCGTTGAGCCTTTCCGTTCTCCTGCTCCGTTTAGGAGCAGGAGAACGGAAAGGACGGATTCAGCGCATAACGGTGATGTGAACAAAGCCAAGGACCCCATAGACTATAATGGAGTACATTAGGTTTCCGCTCAGAAGATGATTTTGGAGCAGAGACAAGAGTTGTGCATGCAGGATTTTTGTCTCTGCTTCAAAAATCTTCTTCAGAGCGGACACCTAACGGACCCCATTATAGTCTATGGGGTCCTTAGGCTTGGTTCACATCACCGTTATGTGCCGAATTTGTCCTTTCCGTTCTCCTGCTCCATAAATGGAGCAGGAGAACGGAAAGGTTGAACGGTGATGGGAACGAAGCCTTACCCTTTCCCTTAAAGAAGTTTTTACATCAAATTTTTGATGCAGTATGGCGGGCAGATTTTGATGCATATGTTTGAGACAAGGCCAGGAAAAGATTCTAAAGGACTGGGAAATATAAATTCTTCCTCCTGGAAGATCCACTTTAGGCTCTGACTCAAACAACTGTATCAAACCTGCATAAAAATCTACCTGTGTCCCCAGTCCGACTGCAGGTCTATGAACCCAAAGTCATAGGATCATAGATCCTTATGATGCTGTGAGTTTGGATCAGTAGATCTGTGGTCAAACATTAAGCTGCGAATTAAAATTTGATGATGTCTTTCTCCACAATTACGCTGGGCCTACAAAATAGGGCAGATTTACCAATCCTACAGATGACGTAATCTTAGACCGACTGTCTAGAGCTGCACCAGATTTATCACAGTGGCTCATGTTGGATGATACATTTGGTGCAGGGATTGACACTTTTGTCTAATTTTATACCAACTATTGGTTGGCCAACATTGAGACAGCATCTTATGCCAGAACAGTAGCACAATGTTGATGCAAAATACAAAGGTTCCATATACTGCTATAAGTGTAAAGAACGTGCTATATATCCAATACTGTGCAAAAGTGTGCCAACCTGTGCCAATGTTTAATGCAATTTACTACAATGCGTGTGCTCCCTGCTAGCAAAAATGTTTTTTATTTTAGAAGCTGGACCTTTCATCTCCATTCTCTTTGCAAGTTGTAACAGCCGAGTCCAGGCTGTGTCCCCGCAGGTGAGCGCTGCTCTTTTTGCTTTAGTTACTATTAAGTTTACTACAATATACCGTATTGGCAGCATGGTGACTCAGTGCTTAGCGCTGGTGTCACGGATTCAAATCTGACCAATGGCAACATTTGCATGAAGTTTGCATGTTCTACCCATATTTGCGTGGGTTTACTTTGGGTACTCCAGTTTGCTCCCACACTCCAAAGACATACTGATAGAGAACTTAGATTGTCAGTCCTATTGGGGAGGGTAATGTGAAAGTTTGTAAAGTGCTGCGGAATATGTAAGCGCTATATAAGTAAAATATATAATTAGGTGCGCTAACTGTAAACATTTGCCACCATGGATGTTAAGTCTGCCTCCTCATAAATCAATCACATCCTCCGGCAGCACATAGGGAGACTGGCATAGAAAACATCATTCTTCATAAATTGCCCTAATGTTTGCAAAAAAAAAAAAAACACCCACAAAAGCCACAAAAAACAAGGCAAAAATGCAAATGGCCACAAACACAAATGAAATTGCATTGTGCGAAGGGGAAAAAACATGCCTGAAAAACACCTCCTTGTACATTTAGATTATGCAACGTATGATTTTTGGTGATTCATATTTTGGAAATCTGCTAATAATGGGGGAGGGGGTCCTGTTTTTTAAGAATTAGTCTATCATCCAGAACAGAAAGCTACTTATAACAGTGACTTCCACTCTAACGGCCTAGAAAGGTTCATGCATTACACGGATATCCTATTCATTAATTTCAGCTGGCACCATTTAAAGGGGTTTTCTGGGATTTTGATACTCAGGATAGGTCATCAGTATCTGATTATTGGGGGTCTGACACCCGGGACCCTTACCGATCAGCTGTTTGAGAAGGCACCAGCACTCTTGTCATTGCCACGGCCTTCACTCAACTTACCAAGCACAGCGGCGTACATTATACAGAGGCTGTGCTTGGTGTCGTGCTCAGCCCCATTTACTTCTATGGGGTTGAGCGTGATACCAAGCACAGCTGCTGTATAATGTACGGAGCTGTGCTTGGCAAACATGGGGAAGGCCACAGAGCTCAGGAGCGCTGATGCCTTCTCAAACAGCTGATCAGCAGGGGTCCCGGGTGTCGGACCTCCATCAATCAGATACTGATGACCTATCCTGAGGATAGGTCATCAGTATCAGAATGCTGGAAAACCCCTTTAAGGGTAAGCTCATAAGTTCAGGACATTAACCATCTCAGATTTTGCTGCAAGTATGCGGCAAAATGGATTCACTATGAATTTCACTCCGGCTACACTGTAATGAATGTAACTTTCATCCAACTGCCCTGTACTGTATTCCGATGCAAAGTTTACCTGCACAAATCTGCAGCAAATCGGCCATCTGTCCATTCATCATCCTACTTCATTTCCCCTGCAACATACATTCTCCACCATCAGATAAAAGGAAATAAACACTACATCTCCCAACATCCACATACTGCCATTTGTTTTCCTCCAAGAATTTAATCTTGTCTGATTTCACACCAGAAAAGGTCCTCGATACAACAGAGTACGTCAGAAAACTGCACCGCCACGTAGAAGAGGTCACATAGGAATAGCCTGCAATGCTACAGCAAAAGTTATATATCAGAATGTACAACCACCACCTATTACTAATGTTGATTGTCCCCCTGCCCCCACTTATTAAATAACAACAATTTAAAGAAAATGATTTCAGTTATGAGCAATGAAAAGAAATAAAGCGAGCTGGCTGTGCTTCTAATTACAACTTTTAATCAGAGATACAATGGGGACTTAGTTGAATACAGTAAGATATGTGTCGACAATCATGATTCTAATGCTTTGAAAGAGGGACTAAGGGATTAGAAAGCAATTATTTTACATGCACTTAAATATGAAAGTTTATTATTTGTTTGCACTTTAATCGCTCAATATTTTATGCATTTTAATAATAGATCCTATTATGTGACAGAAGTAAATATCTAGGGGAAGAAAAAAAAACTGGTAAAGATTAGCAGCAGAAAGCAGAAAAAAAAAAGTGTAAAACAACAAGACGGCTTAAATACTGTAACACAATGACAGCTTAGTCTTTACTCAGTGGTAACAACCCTCTGTACACAAAGCACATCATAATTACTTAAAGAACAGAATTATGAAATAAACCCTTCCACCAGATTTCAGATAGTGGATCACAGCCTGTAACAGAGACATCAGGCCGAATCAGTGTCGATAGCGAAGACTCTTAGAAGTTGCCTTTTAGGCCGTGTTCACATGCAGAAAATTTGTAGAGTACAATGCACGTGCCTTGGCTTTTACAAAACCTCAACCCATTCACACACACAGAAACCACAACGGCAAACTGTTCTATACTTGCTATGGATTTTGACCACTGCAATGCAACGGTTAACATAAAAACATCCAAAATTAGAAAATTTCATCTGGAATACGACAGTGCTGAAAATCTGTTTTTAAAAACTGCTGTAGAATACTGATGAGAGTGAAGCCTTTATGTGACACTGACAATCATAAAACAATATAATATTAGCATTCGCGTTTAGGTTGTGCTCCTGGAGGCCATAGAAGAAACCAGTTTTAGGGCTCATCCCCCCGACCGTATGCATTTTGCAGTCCGCAAAACACAGACCCGCAAAAAATGAGGATGGCGTCCGTGTGCATTCCGTATTTTGCAGTCTGCAAAAAACTAAACGGACTTGGAAAGAAAATATGTTCGTGTGCATGAGCCCTTACTGAGTGGTCAATCACTGTGAGACAAACCCATGCTCCTTGTCGCAATTTTTGGCCACATAGTCATACCGGTGATACACACATTGGGAGCCCAGCATGATGTGTTATCCCCACTAAATCCCAACAAACCTCATTATAAGGCACTGTTCACACTAGGGCTGAAACGATTAAGTAAGTATTTTATTTCACTGACGCTGGGGACTGAAGGCTAGGAGGGGGAGATGATCGCACTGGGGGAGGGAACCTGATGGCACTTGAGGGGGAATCTGATGGCACGGGTTGGGGGAACAGCTGATGGCACTTTGGGGGAGCCTGATGGCACTGGAGGAAGGTGGAGGGGGGGGGCGAGTTTTATAAAGGAAAACATTCTTTTAAATAGTTTTTTGTTATTAGAATACTCGATTAATAGTTGGATTAAATCGGTAGAATACTTGATTACAAAAATAATCGACAGCTGCAGCCCAAGTTCACACTTCTACTACAATGTCCGCTCTTCTGTTTCATCGTAGCGGCAGAAAGAATAAAATAATGGACAGTTTGGATCCATCCAACTATGGACATCAGCAGCACCTCACGGACCCCGTTGACTTATAATCTGTCAGTCAAGAGCCATTCATGGTGTCCGTCATTTAGAAAATAAGAATAGTGTGGCATGCTCCACAATTTTTCCAAATTGCGTCTTTTTATTGAAAGTATAACATTGTTTCACAAACAAATAAAGAACATCTCAAACCCCCCCATCTCCTCCTTAAAACATGCAGGTATTCCAATGATGCTCTTGATCAGTAGTAGCCTATAAAGTCCACTTCGCCAAAGCTTTTAACAGAGGATCATGTTCATGAAGAGTACCTTACTGGCATGAATAACAGAAAGGCTCTCTACTAAGGCAGATATGGAGTTATCAACCTACGAACTGAGCTCCAACCCCACTGATGGTGCTGGAGTAAGATCCGGCCTCAACTACAGATTACACACTAGGCCCAAACTCTGAAGTTCCTGGAAAGCTAGACCAGGGGGATTGATCCAAGCAGCCCACATCTTCTCAGATTTAGAGCTCGCACCCCTCTTCCTGTATATCCCTCTTTCAAGGTTACTGAGTTTATGATGGATTTCCAGTGGAAGCCCCTCGTGGCCGGACATGTGAACAAAATCTGTCAATCACTGGAGTTATCCACTGCGCGACTGATCCAGCACAGTGCTGTACTTTCCATTATAAATGAAAACAACACACGTGTGTACACAGCCTTAGACGAATATAAATAATAAAGTGGATACCTATGTATAAATGCATGAAGACTTCCCACACTAATGCCTTAAGGCAACTTGTGATATAGGTGGGTCTTCAAAGAGCTCTATTTCCTAGAAACTCATTTTTCTGGCTGCAGAAAGGTCTAATGGAAGGTCACTCAGTATGTATATTGCAAAAACTGAAGTGTGCTTCAAGCATAGTGTTAGAAACCATAAAGTGCAAGGACGAAACAATCTGTTATGTGGGATGTCACTGGCAAAGCAGACCAAAAATGACCATCTGTTTTCCACAGGTTAAGTCCACGGAAAAGAGTGAGGGAGTAGTTGTGCGACTATAGCCACGAGAATGGTAATAGTAGATCCAGCCACAAACAGTGATTCAGATGTCCATAGTGAGGGCTAGGGACCCCAATGGAGAATCCAGTCACATGTGAACACTGAACAACAAATTCATATAATAATCTGCACAACCTTACCAAAGGGATATTTTCCTGTAACGTAGGCATTTCAGCTATACAACAGCTATACATTTCACTAAATGCTAGTCATTAATAGTTCTCAGCCATGCTACCAACAAAAATATTGATTACTGACAGATTCTGTGATTTTACCCTGTCCAAAACAAAGAACTCACTGCATAGACCATTTAAAGGGAGCCTGCCAACAACTCCGACCATGGTAAACTGCCGACAGCACTAGGCCGGCGCTGGGGAGAGCAGTTCAAACATATGTTTTGCAGAGCTTTTCTTATCAGGAGCATTGTGAGTATGAGCTTGTATTCTAATCACGGATGTTTTTTTCTAATGCAGGATGTTTTATATCTATTTTCCGTGATTTGTTTAACTTGTCTTGAAGGAGTGGCACCATCATGTGTGAATGAGCTCCTATCCTGGGAGTAGCATTCATGTGCACTTTTGCCCCACCTATCTGATAGGCGACCTTAATTAGGTGGTACATATCACTGTGTGCTCCTCTCATTGGTTGCTGTTGCACACAGAGGTAACTAGGAGCAGCACACTATATGTGCAGGGTCTGCGCTCCTGAATATAAATGCATAACGGCATAGGGAGGTTTAGCGTAGGACCTGCCTGAACTGAGACCACCTTGGCACTGGATAGGTGGGCACAGATGTGTTTGGATCAAAATGTGTTGGCTAAGAGTCTCAGATTTTATCATTTATCATCAGAGTGAGGGCTTAGTCCATATGTTATGTTTGCATCTATTATTATAGTGCATTATCTTCTGTGACTTTTTGAACTTGTATTCTCCCAGTAACTTCTCCTGTAAGTGTCCAGAAGGAGGAGCTTCACTGTGAAGTGCTCTTTGCATCCCCTGAGTGACAGCCGTAGCATCCAACCATGAGACCGGTAGACTACTACAGCCGTCACATAAAAGAAGATCAATGCAAAGAGCACTTCACAGTGAAGCTCCGCTTTCTGGGCACTTGCAGGAGAAGAAACTGGCAGAATAAACGTTCACATCCACACTACCCCAGGTAATAAAAGGTATGTTTGCACTGCTCTTCCCAGTCCCTATTTAGTGCTCTCAGAAATGTTGCATGGTCAAAGCTGATGATAGACTCCCTTTAAAGTGTTCCTTACATCCATCACTTAAGCCTATACAGAGCACATAATGGTCTTCATGCAAACTGCTAAGAAACTCTGGTGCTCCTAAACTGCACAGGGACGTAGGACTCCTCTGCCAACCCCTAGATCCCTTGATCTGAACAGCAGGCATGCACTAAGTCTAGAATAAATCTTCACCCTGGACAGGAATAGTTCATATCTACTGAAAGGATGGAAAACAACTCTAAAAGCTTTTTTGCTTGGCCTGGAAAGAAGAGCATTCCAACATATAGATTGTTTGACTTTCTAATGTAGCCTGTCAACGATGCCCTGGAAACATTCGTTAGCAGCTGATAAAATTAATTACGGTTATAAAAGTAATCTGATTAAATTCGTCGCTACAAAAGAACTCGGCAAAAATTATGCAGCGCTCATTTACTATCCAAAAACCTGTTATTCTCTTCAGATGTCTCAATTACATGACAACATGAAACAAAGCCAACTCTCTTGACTCGTTCTAACAGTGCCCAAGTGATTCTTGGCATGTGTCTCTGGTCCCTCGAGTGTTCTAATTAGCCAAGATCTCCTCAATTGTTTTAACTATAATTAGCAGGCATATAAAAGTAATGACGTATTGCACAATGGCAGTGAACAGTAATTAACGTTTTTGTTCCTATCGATGTTCCAGGCAGAGCTACCCCACAACACACTTCCTCAGGCACTGATGCTTAATTCAGAGCTCATTACACAGAAGGCGCACTAGAAGTTGGCACGTGGCCATGCTCTGCAATCTATGTGTGGAATGAGCTGCTTGGACAGCAGCCAGCATTATATCAGAAACAAACAACTGTGCCATGTGCACGAGACTGGGGGGGGGGGGGGGGGGGTGTACTGCCGGGGGATTTGGCATATGTGCAGCCTGTTGGGTCTTTTGGTAGCAAAGTGGTTATTTTACTCAACATAATAATGGAGGAAAGTCATTTACGGTAACAGAAACAAACAATTCAGAGAAATACAAAATGAGGCATTTTAGATTATGGGTTAGATTATCGTTTTCACGTATTCATTAAATTAGGAAGTCTTTAAAAAAAAACAAAAAAAAACCTGTATGTTCACATGCAGCAGAATTGTTTCTACAACTATCCCATATGGAATTCATTGCTGCAACAAATCTGCTGCATGTGAACATATCTTACATAGCATCATTGTCTCGAGAAAAGAAAATTGTAGTGGGGAACCGGTCAAAATCATGACTGAGAATAGTTTAATATTAGAAAAGAAATCCACATATATCGCTGGTATAGGCAGTAGTGTAGTTCAGAAAGTTCTATTTAGAGATGAGAGAACTGACTACGGATGCTACATCCGGAGAAAAAATTTGTTATAATACTGCACGGAGATTCGTCTCTGTACAGTATTAGAATGTATAGGCTCCGATGAGCCGAAGTAAGTTATTCCCGAAGTCGCCCGAGACGTTGTTAATTGATTATTACAGTGAAGAACTCTGCTTCGGTTCCAAGGTACCAGTCGGGACCAAAGCCGAATTCGGTTCCAAGTTTTGAAGAGGTTTTTTACTTTAAAAATCAATTACCGAAGTTATTCAACGAAGTCTCGTGCAACTTCGCAAAAAACTTACTTCGGCTCATCGGAGCCCATACATTCTAATACTGTACAGAGACGGATCTCCGTACAGTATAATAACCAATTTTTCAGCAAATCGGCTTCGGATGTAGTATCCGAAGCTCGCTTCGCTTATCTCTACTTCTCGTGTATCTTCTTTATTCCATCATTATTCAAAAGGTGTAATCGATACATGCTGTACCAAAGTCCATGTTTTTAAAAGTCCAAATCAAGGAGACAGACAAGGCACAAGACTGAGAATTATTCAGGGTGGATAAAAATCAATGATTTTTTTTTAAAAAAATCTAAAAAATCGGATTTGATTTAAATCGGATTTTTTTTATTTAAATCGGATTCAAGTCGGATTTTTTTTTATTTTAATTTGATTTTTTTATATAAAATGCTTTTTGAGGAAAATATATTACCATCCAAAGGTTATTCCATCATGAAATAAATTAGTTTTTTAATTATGTAGAATATGTTAAAAAAATGTTTGTAAATAAATTCCATTAATTCGTTCACAATGTCATGCTCTGCCTCTTCCAGAGGTTTTTCTTAGATTATTGAGCAGTTTCTCTGCCTACAATATATTATCACAGATGCTTGGTTTACTTTTGCAGTTCTCAAAACTGAATTTGACTCAGCAGAGATCATATGCCTCTTCTTCACAGCAAATCTTCATCATATTATAAGTTATACCAGCAAGAATTAGTCTTAGGGCTACTTTCACATTTGCGTTCGGTGCGGGTCCGTCCAGTACTTGTACAGACGGATCCACACTGAAAATACAAACCAATGCATCTGTTCAGAACGGATCGGTTTGTATTATATGTGGAAAAAAATGCTAAGTCCCAAACGGATACGTTCTGACCCCTATTGAAAGTCAATGCAAACAGATCCGTCTCCATTGACTTACATCGTAAGTCAGGACGGATCCGTTTGGCTCAGCATCGCTAGGCGGACACCAAAACTCTGCAAGCAGCGTTTTGGTGTCCGCCTCCAAAACGGAAAGGAGGCGGTATGGAGCCAACCCAGTGCATTCTGAACGGATCCGCATCCATTCAGAATGCATTTGGGCTAAACGGATCAGTTTGGGGCCTCTTGTGAGACCTTCAAACAGATCTCACAAACGGATCCCCAAACGCAACTGTGAAAGTAGCTTTATGTAGAAAACTAGGATTTAAATCAAGCCCTACTGACTAGTGATTTAAATCAGTTTGATTTAAATCAAATCCACCCTGGAATTATTTACTCCATACACTATATTTGTTCCAAAACTGAGACACTCTTTTAAAAGGGTTGTCGAAGCATTTAATTTTTTTTTTTTTTAAAGACGCCACGCGGTGTCATACTCACCTTAACTAATCTCCCACCACTTCTGTTCCGATATTTTCTGGCTTCAGCATGTACCCACCCAGTAATCATTTCTTGAGCAACCAGTAAAAAGGAGACCAGAGAGAGACCATAACAAGCAGGAAAGGGAGCGGCAGAATATTGGTAAGGCGAGTATACCATCTGAGTAAACAACAGATAGAGTGCTGCCTGACCTATCATTTGACTACTCTCATATCTACAACACAATGGGGGAGATCTAGCAAAATTGGTGTAAATGAAAGCTGGCTTAGTTGCCCATATCAACCAATGAGATTCCACCTTTCATTCTTTAGGGCTCCTTTGAAAAATGAAAGGTTGAATCTGGTTGCTATGGGCAACTAAGCCAATTTTCCATTACACCAGTTTTGATAAATCTCCCCCAATGCTTCTCTTGCCTACTTGAATCAGCACATATTATAGAACTAACACATGTTAGAAAGGCCCAGAGGCCACATCCATCCTTGTAGATCACAATGCAAACTCTTCCTCCTAGGGATTCCAATCATCCAAATGGGAGAAAAAAACAGGTACAAGAAAAAAAAAAACTCCAACAATATGGATTTTTTTAAGTAAAGTGTACCTTTCACAAGGAAGCCCCCAAACCACCATCGACCTATTATCCAGGATGGTAACAGGTTGAGATTTATATCCTTCCATATTCTGGCAGATTCCTCTTAATGTAGAAAAACTACTTTGAATTCGGCTGAATTCTAGTGGCCTGTAGGGATTTACCATATGCTGTGGAGCCAGTCCACGGGAGGGTCATCCTGGCCGCTCCACCTCCTGGACCGACTGATGTCCCACATTCAGAGTACATCTTCACAAGTCATCTCCAGTAACATCAAATGTAACTGCAGTAAAACAAGGTATATCGTCCTCAGCTTCATCTGTGTACTGGCATGCACCGGATGTCGCTGGAGGTGTCGTGTGATGACGCACCCAGGCTATGAGAGGTCAATCAAGCCCGGAGGGGGACCAGTCAGCATAGCCTTTTTGAGGAACATCTCCACCCCCAATAACTTCTTACAGGTCCTTAGATTATGGTACATGCTGATTTCAAAGTATTTTCTATGCTATCCCTAATCAGCCAGAATATAGAAGGACATCGTTGTCAGCCTGCTACTATCCGGCATAACTGTTTGTGGCAGATTCCGTACCAAAATCCTCAGAAAAAGTTCACATAAAAATCTCCATAATATACTGATCAATCAGCTGGCTGTTTAACGCTTTTTCTCTAAATATATATTCAATATTAATTTTATTTACAGTACTTGTATATATACACCATATTTTTCTCTTTATGAGACACACCTGATAAGATGTACCTAGGGTTTAGAGGAGAAAAATCAGAATTTTTTTTTTCAGCAGACCTCAGATCAGACCCCCATATCAGTCTCCAATATCAGACCTCAGATCAGACAAAAAACAAGTAAATGAACTTAGTCTCCAGAGGGTGCGAAACACATCCCACAGCTCTTCCTGCTCTTCATAGTGTGAACACTATGTCCTGACGCTGTACGCAGTCAGGAGAGTGCAGCGTGGGCCCCAGAGAGGAACAGGGAGCAGTGACAACAGCCAGCACCAGGAGCGCTGTATTCACTGTTCACAGCACCTACTGAATACTATTGAGCACTTCCATAATGAATGTGCTCACTAGTATTCACTTTATAAGACGCACTGCAATTCCCCCCCTATTTCTTATTTTTTTTGCATCTTATAAAGCAAAATATGTGTATATATGTATTGCATATTTCTCTCATGCTCATTACTACCTTTAGGTTTTTAATACCTAAAATGAAAAAAACATTCTAATATATTACTGTATTAGGGCATTAAATCAACTGTAGTAACTACAATTGCCTCATTTTTAAGAAACCATAGACAATGATGAAGGCAGGTAGGTACGCGGGAATATAAGAAGGTTGCTCAAGTGCACTCTTTTACCTTGTCATTAGTAGATTATTTTCTTACAAAGTAAAAACGACAAGGCACATTTTCTTGTTACTTCTTTTCCCCTCTAAAAAGTCATCTTTGATCTCGGCCAGTAATTATTTCTCTACCAGGCATCCTGAGAGATAGGTTTTAGGTCTAAATGTGGCTGAACAGGATCAGTATTACTCAGAGCGCTATCATAGTAGAAGTTAAAAACACTATTTTAATCTGTTACGGATAAAAAGAATTAATTCCAGATTTTGTTTTCTTCAAACATCACTGCCTTTCATCATTCATTTACAGTTGTCCTAAAGCACTTTCTTAAATAAAAAGTTCATATTCTTTTTGTACAAAAATCCATGTTCAATATAAATATGTTCGTGACACAAATACTTTTAGTTATTTTTTTTTTCCTGCTGAAATTAAATCCATGAGAGATGTGATTTGAGCAATACTTTGAACATTTCCCATTTAACCACCAGGACAAGAAAGAGGAGTTCTAGTCTACGCAGCTGAATAAAATACCTTGTATACAGTGGGGTTGGGCAATATACCTGTATCTGCGACATACCACGGTATTAGGAAACACCGATATGGCGATATCATTGTTTCTCAAAAGGGTTTTAAGAACTGAATCATCAGTATCTGATCGGTGGGTATCTGACACCTGGGACCCCCGCCAATCAGCTGTTTGAGAAGGCATTGGTGCTCCTGTGGGCTCCGCAGCCTTCTCGACGCTCAAACACAGTGTCGTACATTGTATAGCGGCTGTGGTTGGTATAGCAGCTCAGCCCTATTCACTTCTATGGGTCTGAGTTGCTCCTAGGCCATGTGACCAATGAACGTGACTTCAAATCGCTTAGGAAAAGCTGAGAGAAGGCCACGGCGCTACTGCGAGCACCAGTGCCTTCTCAAGCGGCTAATCGGCAGGCGTCCTGGGTGTTGAACCCCCACCAACCAATAGGAAAACCCCTTTAATTGCCACACTAGTTTGTGACATCACAAGGGTGGTCGCACTGGACAGCGCTGACCACTTCTAAAACGGGTGCTGTACAACCTTTTTAAAGATTCCAGCTCCAACACAGCTACGATCTGGCCAGCTTCCGGCAGCTCTTCATCTCTCAGCGCCCCAACATCCCCATGTATGGCCGCAACCAGGTGTACCAAGGGGTGCTGTCCGTGCTCACCGAGATCATCACCACCACCCACCAGCTGTACAACTACATCGCTCACCACGTCAGCACCTACCACATGAAGCCTCTGAGGATGATGCGTCCTTCTGTCCTCGGAAGCAATGGCAAGAAAAGCGGCGGTGGTGAGCAGAACGAGTACGATAATCTAACACGTTAGGACCGCAGAGGCGCTGAATGACTGCATATTCCAGAACAGCAGAGAAGATAAGAGAGATGTACTGTTGCTCAGGCAGTGCCCGACTACATGACTTCATAACAATCTTCATAAACCACTGCTGTCCTTGTCTGTTAATCCAGCATGTTAGGACTGTTGCTAATCTGGTATGACAGGATTATCATGCTGGATTTCCTAATTAAGCCCTCAACTCCTGCCCACCATTACACCATGGCTCTGACTACCCGAATCCTACAGTGTCTACAGTGTAGAGACTGACTCCACAGCACAGAAGATTCAGGTTGTCAGAGGGGGCAGCAGAATAGGAGGGTCACATTGTGTAACGGCAGACACAGAGCTTAATGCAGAAAAATATTCCCCAGAATATTCCAAATCTACCAGTAACCCAGAGGTCAAAACACCTGTCTTGTGACCACTGTGACAGTTGAAACCAAAAGTGTTAATTTTACCTTCTAAAGAGCATGTTACACAATGCTGTTGTCAGCCAGGAATTTACATTACGCCATATACTAATTAATGTGACATGTAAATGGTTTCCCTACCTCGCTAGCAGATGCCGTCACGTGCTGTTGTAGAGCACCAACGTGTTTCTCTAGAGACTTCATGGTGTCCACAGCGGCTCGATATTTTTTCTTATACTGTTCTAGGGCAGACTCTGATGCTCTGGCCTGGTTGTGGGCTTCTAATTTGTTTTTCTCAAGTTTTTGGACTTCTTCTTGTAGCTGTTTCATCTCCAGATTTTGTTTTTTTATTGTTTCTTCTTGCGTCTCCATCTAGCAGTGTAGAAAGCAACATTTACATTTTGTCTGCTCCAGAGTTTTTTTAGTGGTGGGAAAGCCACATGTAAAGGTGAAGCTTCTTCCTGCACCATGTCTACTTGAGTTTACAATATACAGTTACAGTATCTACGACCAGCCTTGTATAGGCTATTCATCATTTTTTAGAGTGTAGAATACAATTACAAGCACTTGATAAGCACTTCATAATTCAGGTTCCAGATGCTTCATTCTAAGCCCCAGACTGGAAATAAAGTTTAATGAAAGGCGTTCACAAAAACTGGAAAACCCTTTTTATATGGCCAGGTAGGGTGTAGGGGTTAAAAACCTGTCACCGGCATTTAATTTCCAGCGCTGAGCTCCCCTTTTGCTCTGTGACGTACCATTTACATACCCCTCACCACTAGCTGCCAATCAATGGCCTCAGAGGTGGTTTCAGTCTTGTGCCCTGTCTGCACATGACACCACTAGGACCATAGATTGGCATGAAGCAGGGACTAGAAGCAGATTAGAAGGGAAGAAGGGAGTTTAGTTCTGGGACTGGAGTGACGGTGACAGTAGAGTCTTTTTTTTTACGCCCCTGCACCCTGCCTAGCCATCCAAAAAGGGGTTCCTGATCTCAGAGAACCCCTTAAAGATGAAAATCCCTCTTGTGCAAACCAAGGCTTCCCTTTAGATACCTCTTCATACTTGGCCATACACATCAGATACAAGCAATCAGCAGATAGCCCTTTCTCCCAATCCCCCGATGCACATGCCCTCTTGCCTCAGCTGAGCATGTATGCACTCTGAATGTGGAGAGGGGAGAAACCGCCTCCAGATTCCTCAAACAGTGGTTATTTCCAATAACGAAGGATGGGGCATGTTGATGTCCAACAGTCTTATCTTTATCTGCCCGAACATCTGCCACAGGAGGAGAGTTGAGAGGCCCCAATACACATTAGATGGCCAGCACTGCATACATCTAATACCATCTTAATATAAAAATTCATGCTTGACTCATTACCTTCGTTTTTGCATCTTGGTACACAAGCTCGGCACGCTCTAAGTTTTCCTCAAGAGATACTATTTTATCCTTGCACTCTTGTATTTTCAGAAGATCTGCTCGATGTTCTGTAGATTCAGAGATCAGATCTTTTTGCATAAGGGAAGCTTTCTGGTTCCACCTTTCTAAGTCAACGGTGTGAGAATGCTTGGCTTGATCTAGATCGCTCTGAAGTTTCTCTACAATCATCGTATAGTTCTGGATCTGAAATAGAAGAGTTTACCCATCAGTTGTTGCCCTTTTGGATCTTTTTATTTGGTCATGGTCATAAATGTAGAAATAATTATTAAAAATTAATCAAAATGTAAAAGATGATCATTAATGATAATCACCGTGTCTTTGGCACTAAAAACTGATGGCGTCAGAAGAAGTATTAAAATTTCGCTTCACTTATGGCTAAGAAATGCTGCAACTGTAGTAATTGACACACTGGAATAATGTTCGGAGCGGCTGCAAATAGTCATGTTATTGGTCGGTTTTAGATTCCTTATACAGATCATAACCTAGGTCTATGTGTTTGAAAATCATATGTGAAAAGGAGACTATGTACCCCAATGCTATTAAAAAGGATAAAAATAGGTAGAACTGCGGTAAAATTAAAGCAAACAATGAAACAATGATAACCATTGTAGCCAGATATTAGCATCACGCTGGAGAAAAGCTGTTTAATATGCAGTAGGGAACGACTGGATGTGCATGCCATTAAATAAAAAGGAAGGATGAAGATCACGGGGAGAAGTTATGTTGCATATATTACCACACGGACGCACACAAGAGATCAGACTATAAAGGCGAAGGCGGAAGGACAAGAAAGAGAAGGACTTTTCCGTTCATCAGATTTTAGAAAGGCACATAAAGGCGTATTGTTTAGTTACTAATTTTTATTCTAGAAGTAGCTGATTAAATACCACATCCTGCTTATTCCAAGCAGGTCAGCGCATTTTTTTTCCCATCACTTCCAATTTGACTTGTAAAATCATCTTAATTTGTTATGCAGCATAGATACCGCGAGCCAAAAGCCAACATTTGTCAAGTTTAGTTCCTTGAGAATTTCATGAAATATGCTAGGGTAAAGGTGTGAGGAATATAGATGTGAACGTATACTTACAATCTAGTGGTGGCAATTACTGAAACAAAACGGTTCTTTACAATTTTGCAATCAAATTAGAATATCTGATTTCAAAGTGTAAATGCCTGTTTAAGTTAAATGTGTAGGACAAGTGATAATGAATATTTTCTCCATATACTATCGATTTTGCATTTTTAATAAAAAAAAACATGACTGTATTTGACTTTGGGCAGTGAGCTGCACGTCTTCACTGTTCAGCGCAGTACTGAAGACATTCCTCACTCCGCACTGCCTCCCTCATATATGGATAAAGCTGGCCATAAATACTTTTATATAGCTATATACTGCCCTGTCTGACATCGGTACACTGTCAGCAGTAAGCGCTGACAGTGTCAGTGTGATCTGTATGCCCGGCGTGCTCGCTAACTAACCATTAGGAGATGTGAGAGAGCCGGCAGTGATCTCTTGCATCTCCGGCAGTTAGTTAGCGAGAATGCCGATCATACAGATCTGCTGACAGTGTATCAATGTCAGACAAGGCAGTATATAGCTATATAAAAAGAATTTATGGTCAGCTTTACCCATAGAATGAGGAAGGCAGTGAGGGAGGTCTAGAGTGAGGAACTTCTTCAGTATCAGTTTTTTTCATTAAAAATATAGAAATGTCCTATCCTTGCCAGCAAGACGGACAAGGATAGGACACGTTCTATGTTTTTTGCAGGGCCGCGGAACGGACATGCAGATGCGGACAGCGCACAGTGTCTAATTGAAATGAATGGGTCCACATCCAATCCACAAATATTACGGATCAGATGCAGACCGGAAATATGTAAATGTGCATGAGACCTAATTAGAATGACTGTTTTTGTTTAAGAGATTTCCAATGATAGAAATATCTGAGCAGACAAAGGGGTCGGGTGCCTTAATATTTTGAAAATCAGCAAAACCAGAGTTTGCAGTCCTCAACTTGTGGTTTTCCAGCTGTTGCATAGCTGCAACTCCCAGCACACCCTGTCATGGCTGGACTTGGACTAAAAAGCATTCAAATCACGCCAGCCCACATTTTCACTGAGAAACAGCAGTTTCACTCCACCACACTGCACATAGACACACTACTTACAACACTAGCAAGCAACTCACAGCTACCCATGTGCCTCCAGTGCCCTCCCACATGACTACCAATAAAGACTGCTCCCCATGCCCCCTCTTTCTTACACAGACTGATTTCCACGGCCTCTCTTTCTTACTCACCGCTCCCTGTGACTCCACAGCCTGCTCCCATGGTTCTCCTACACACTGGACCCCCTTTTCACATACTGCCCCCAATAGTGACCCCCACACTTTCTCACACACATGGTCTCCCCTTCTTATTCACATACTGATTCCTATGGTGACGTCCCCCTTTCTCTCAAATTGCACCACAGGCTGACCCCCAATTATCACATACTGCTCTCCATGATCCCCCGACTTTCTCACATACTGCTCCTCAAGGTTCCCCCTTTATCTTATACAGCTCCCCATGACGCCCCCCTACTTGTTCACATACTGCTTCCCAATGGTGATTCCTTCCACTTTCTTTCTGTCTTTGTGTTCCTCCTCCACCTCCTTCCAACCAGTGTCCTCTTCCTCCTCAGCCCCCTTTTTTGGCCTTTGGCCTTCTCCTCTTCCATGGTGCTGGTGCAGCACCTTTCCCAAGTGACTATGATGTTACACCCATTTTAGTTGTGTTTTTTGCCACAATGTGTATAAAATCTCAGCAAAACTGCTTTTTTATACAGAGGTAGGCTAGACAGCCACCAGGAATCTGCCCAGTAAGGCAGACTGCCAGTTTGGGCCTGGTCAGCGGCAACATCTAAAAAGATGCAGGTCAAAAACGACTGGTCAATATGAGTCAAAAATGAAGACCTTCTAGAAGCTGAATGTTCTAATCAGTTAGAAGCATAAGTGAAATAGGAAAGAGCAGTAGCTCGCCAAAATGTGATATTTCAAGGCCACATGATCCCACTCAGAAGTAAACATTTAGCCTTAGAATTAGATCCACAATAAGCACTGAATAAATGTAGCTCAAAGCATAACAGTACTGTAGTAATGGAGAAGAATGAAGGAATTCTGGCACCATAATAGCATAATAGGGAACCTTCATTACATTTCTTTGTTTAAACACTTCAGTACGAGGAGCACATGGAGTAACTTTGTTGTAGAGATTATCTCATCACACTGTAAAACGTGCTTGAATGTATATATGGCATTTGATCCCATGTCTACTTTTAAAATCCAGAACATTCAGAGATCTGGGAAGAGTAAAAGCTCAAGATGAATTCCTTAAACCATTCTTGCAACCTGTCAACTTCACTCACACGATGTTAGTATTTAGCTTGATGAATGGGAAGTCTGCATAATGGAAAATTGTACAGTTGATGGAACAATTATATTTTTCCCCGTTAAAGGGCATAAACAATGTACGTGAGAAGTTTCTGCTTTGAGCTTCAACGTTCAAGGATCTTCCATTACTGATCAATTAGGCATCTCCTTCATCTTTAATCAGAAACACTTTCTGCTTCTGCTGAATCTCCTATGTAGCTTAATTTAATGGAATAATGGAGAACTGTTTTTTTCCTATATCACAAAGCTTCAGACTACAATAACCAATGCCATTCCCACACTGCACCCGTCTCTACTGCTCTGTACTTCCTGTCCCAGCTCGACAAACCAGAAGCACCAGTAAAGGCTATTCAGCTCGCTGACCGCCTCAGCCTGTGACTGGAAGAGCAGGCCCTCCTTGGCATTTACTGCATGCCGAGCAGGTACAGGAAGTGGACAGCAGCGGAGACAAGAGTAACATTGGAATGGCGGAGTGGGATTGGCGGTGGTGAGCAATTGAGCAATGCTGCTTTTTTAACATTGTCGGGGACTTTTTTATTTTCTTTAATTCTCCCTGGGAAAACCCTTCTGGCTTATTTTAAAGGGTTGTGCAGTGGGTTAAAGAGGTTGTGCAGCGATTTATATTGATGACCTATCGTCAAGATAGGTCATCAATAGTAGGTCGTCCGGGGTCCAATACTTGGCACCCTGCTGATTAGCTGTTTGAAGAGGAGGAGGCACTCCATGCGAGCGCCACTTCCTGGTCTTTACACTACACGTTGTCTCCTGTGGAGCGGCGGTGTGGTGTAATTACAAGTACTCGTTCCATTCAGGTAAATAGAGCATGTACTTGTCATTACACTGCACTTCTGCAACGAAATGCAGTGTAATAAAGAAGATGTGGGGCTCACGTGGAGCGCTGCCTCCTCTTCAAACAGGGTCAGCGAGGGTTCCGGGTGTTGGAACCCTGCTTATCTTATATTGATGACCTATCCTGACGATATAAATCGCTGCACAACTCCTTTAATATTGATCACCTAACCTCAGGTAGGTCATCAACATCAGATCATCTAGAGTCCGAATCTCAGTGCCCCGGGCCATCAGCTGTTAGAAAGGGTGGCATGCAAGTGCTACAGTCCTTCCAAAATTACCTGAGTGTTGTCTCTGTTCTAGAGGTGGTGTAGAGTAATTACAACTACTTGTCGAAGTTAAGTGAACTGTGTTGTCTCCTTTGTAGAGGAATAGTAAATGGGACAAGCAGAAATTACACAGGTAATTTTGAAGGGGAAGTAGAGCGTGGGAACAGCTGATTGGTAAGGGTGCAAAGTCGGACCCCGTCAATCTGATACTGATGACCTATCCTGAAGATAGATCACCAATATTAACCGACTGCACAACCCCTTTAACCTATTAATTGTTCAGAAATCTGCCAATTCACAGTTCTCCAATTACCTGGCCAAGGTGGATCTCTTCTTCATGTAAGAGCTGCTGCTTTGCTTTTTCAGCCTGATTTAATCGATCCTCCTGATCATTGCATTTTTCCCACAATTCCCGAGATTCACTTTGTAGAGATTTAATCCTTTGCTGGAGTCTTGAAACTTCTGTCTCTTGAAGACTCAACTGTAAAATTAAAACAGTTTAAAACCGGATGTGTCTCCTACCTGGTGGAATGTAATAGGGCAAAAACATCCGTTTCTTTACATGACAGGGTATTATATTAAACTGGACATTATGCTTTATAACTATTGGTAAACCCTTTTCATACAGCACTCCGGCTGAGAGATCTGATCTCATGGCAGCACTCCCAGTAGAGTTGGCTAATGATAGATACAGTAGATGTGATAAAATTACTAATCAGGTCCAACAGAAATGAGAAAAAAATCACCACGAAGTCCAAGTAGGCTAACACTTTAACAAGTTTTAAACTTTGCTAAAGACCTGCCACCAATCCTGAATAATAAACTACTCACATTACCCATAAACAGAACTATGTGTTGTGTCTTCCTCTGTTATTGCTCCTGGAAACGTATGGATGAATTGAGAACTGGGTTTTGTAATTTCCCTTGTCAGTGGGGCATATCCCTTCATAGTCTGCCACTGCAATATTACGGCTGAAACGGTCAGACTGTGTAGGTCTCAAATATATTGGGCCTATATTGATAGGCCCCATACATTATACTTTCTGGGAGCCACATGGTAGCCTCAGCAATGTGTTGCCAATTGTGCAGCTGCATCTATCCAGGAATGATGTCCGATCCGGCGTGAAACTTCTGTCCCAGGTTTCATATGAGAAAAAAGTCAGAACTCTGTGTATGTGGTCATTCTCTAAAGCATAGTACACAAACTTGTATGGTTCATTAGCCACTTTCTTTGCCATATGTACGTAAAGCTGCCACTATAGTTTCATTTTTCTCTGATAAGATATCTTACAACATTTATTCTATTCACCTGTACTACGTATTTATGAAAAGTATGTTGAAATGACAGTGACCATGCAAGTACTATTGATCTACTCTTGCCTTTCAGCAGCACTATTATGCAGAGCGTGGTCGGGTTTATGGTTTTTGGACACCAATACTTGACTTAAATGGTCATTATCATTTCATCAAACTTTGCATAAGTCAATAGTACAGGTGAATATAAGGAACTTTCCAATATATCTCATCAAAGAAAAATTCCTCCTCCCCAACCCTACTAACTTTTTTTGATAAATGTGTTTTGAGAGGCAAGACAGACAGCCAACTCACTGAAGGATGAGATTACCTGCTGCAAATAGCCCAAATCTACAGAGAGGGAAGGGGAGGGGGAAAAGGTGAGAGACACACAGACACGCTGCCAATAGACGTTTATGGAGAGGGGTGGGGTGAGGAGGAGTGAGCTACTAGAAGGAAACTAAAGTATTTTTCTCTGATAAGACATATTACAAGGTTTCCTATATTTACCTGTACTATTGATTGATGCAAAGTTAGGTGAAAGTAGAACTACCATTTAAGTCCTGTCAAGCCTCTTTTCCCCCAAATTTACTGAATCCAGCTGCTCCATTCAAATGGGAGACATAGGACCCCGTTTCCGTGATCAGTGGGGGTCTGATCGCTTTGGGCCCCCAGAGATTTTGAGAACAGGGGGTTCATGAGACCCATTCCAATGGAGCGGTGATCAAGTATATGCACTGTTGCTCCACTCAAACTATGTGACATTGCTGGAGATAGCCAAGCACTGTAGCACTGCACATATTGAGGATAGCAACCTCTTTAATTCCTGCATGAGCGATTTCTAATGTGACCTTGTACTCTTCCATTCTACACAGAGCAGAGAAAGAAATTAGATACCTAGAGTTATTATTGATTGGTTTCTTACGAGACTGACAGTGAAAAAAAATCTGAAGCTTTCTTATGATAAGAACATTTCTTTATTTCATTCTCAGAACGGCAAGAATATAACATTCAAAGGGGGGACAAGGCAAGGCACTAAAGTGTGCTAAATGTTTTCTGCAGTATGCTGTATCTGCTGGAAGAAATTCAGGGCTATGTGGTTACAAACCATAGAAAAAAATCCAGATTGCATAATTTTCATTAATTTAATAGAAGATTTCCAATAATAAGCAGCGCCGTCTTATTGTGACAGCACATATTCATCATTTAGATTGTTCCTATGCAACAAGGTCAGAGCTTGGCTTGCACGGAATTAAACCTAGTGACTTGTGTATACCCCAACTTCCTTCTCCCAATCTAAAATGGTTTACTGTTGTACACTGTGTGATGGGTAACACAAAGGTCAAAATGACAGAAAATCCTTCTCCCAATTAATAAATCTCGAGGAGTGTACCACACGTAGCTGTGCCATGCAGAGGGAAAATGGTAGGAAAGAAGCTGCGCACTTCCATCTTACCAACAGCTATGGAAGAATGATCTGTGAACAGACGTTCCAGTCTAAACTCTCACAGTACTTACTTCTTCTTGAGTGCCAAAATATTTCTCCTGTGATGTTTTCAAGTCTGTTTTAAGTTGTAAAATGATTTGATCTCTGTTATTAACCTAAAAAAAAAAAAAAGAAATCTCAAAATTAAATACAGATGGACAATGAGCGAGAGTTAAGACACCGGAATGAATAACTAACTTCATTCAAAACTAACTTGAGCAAGTCAAGGCATTGTGCTCTCAACCTTTTTGTGTCATTTCTTTTCCTGGCTGGTTCCTTTCAGTGTATGATTCCTTAGATATTCCACACAAAGGGCAACACTAAGTTATACAACTACAGACAGACCCTTCAACAAAGTGCCGCTAGAACTGAACCTGTCCGGTTTAACCCCTTCACTCAGTAATATTATGTGGCTTTTTTCAAGGTCATAAAGCAGAAAATACTACAGATATTCTACTCAGTGTTAGGTATGATAGCATATTAGTAAAGAATATGGAAGTGATACATGATCGCAGCAGACAGCAGCCATCACAGACTCTCCCACATAGGCCTCATGCACACGACCGTAGGTAATCCGCGGATTCACAAAACACGAAAGCTGTTCCGTGTTCCATCCCACAATTTGCAAAACGGAACGCGGCCCATTGTAGAAATGCCTATTCTTGTCCGCAAAACGGACAACAATAGGACATGCTATATTTTTTTTGCGGGGCCACGGAACGGAGAAAAGGACGCGGACAGCACACGGAGTGCTGTCCGCATCTTTTGCAGCCCGATTTAAGTGAATGGATCCGCGCCCGAGCCGCAAAATATGCGGCTCGGATGCAGACCCAAAATATGTTTGTGTGCATGAGGCCATATAGAAACAAAACTCTAGGGGAGAGTGCTTGAGCGCTAGGTTCCTAGTTTGCTAATATAGCAAGGGAAGGTGTGCTATTCAGACTGTCTGCCCGTGTACTGAACCTCTATCTGTTAACTTATCCTGCTATTGCACTCCTTGCCCTGACCTTAGCCTGTTTACTGCATTAATCCTCAGCTGTCTGCCCTGAGCTTGGACCTGTTTCACATTACATGAACAAATCCTGCCTGCCCTGCCCTCGGCCTGTTTCTGGCAAGGAGTATTGCCTGTCCCTTTTGTGCTTTGCCCCGGTTTCTCTGACCTCTGTGGGTCAGTTGAAAACTACACCGGGAATATTCCAAGAGGTAGCGGCCTGGTGGGTCCCCTGCAGTGAAAACCAGATCCCTGTACCGGAGTTAAAGGACAAAAACTAGGGGATCGCCAGGAAAGCACCCTTAGGGCTCATACATACGAACATATTTTATTTCCGTATCCTTGTCCTATCATTGTCTGCATTACGGACAAGGATAGGACTGTTCTATTAGGGGCCAGACGTTCTGTTCTGCAAAATTACAAATTCACAAATTCACAGAGCGGATCCACAATTTGCACACCGCAAAGCATCCAATGGTCGTTTGCATGAGCTTTTAGCGATAATCCAAAAATAAAACAATTAGGCTGCTTTCACACTAGTGTTTTTGCTGGATCCCGCAGTGTTCAGCAAAAACGCTTCCGTTACTGATAATACAACTGCCTGCATCCGTTATAAACGGATCCGGTTGCATTATCTTTAACATAGCCAAGACGGATCCGTCATGAACTCCACTGAAAGTCAATGGGGGATGGATCCATTTTCTATTGTGTCAGAGATAATGGATCCGTCGCCATTGACTTGCATGGGGAGTCATGCCGGATCCATCTTGTTCCGCTTCCCAGGACTGAAAGCAAACTACAACATGTTGGGGTTTGCTCTCCGGTATGGGAACGCAACTGAACGGAATGCATTTTGGAGCACTCCATTCTGTTCAGTTCTGTCCCCATTGACAATGAATTGGGACAAAACTGAAGCGTTTTTTTTCCGGTATTAAGCCCCTATGACGGATCTCAACACCGGAAAACTAAAACGCTAGTGTGAAGGCAGCCTAGTCCACACCCACTGCCTGCTACACTCAGCTTGTGCTGACAGTAAGTATGGCACATGACCACCGAAAGACTGCACTGGTCACATATAAGTAATGTATTGGGGGGGCAAAGCTTTTGCACTGGACCAGAAAAGTATGCAAGAAATGAGTAGCGGAGATTTATTAATTTTTTGGGTTATTTAACAAGTGTGGCTTTAATGCCAACAGCCAGAAGATGCCTTTAATATGCAGCGTGTTCATTCAAATAGGAATTAGGCTTCCAGCAATTATGCGAGAAGTTTGTTGTAAAATACAGTAGGGCTGACCGTATAATCTCTGAACATTAAAAAAACACAGCTAAAACTGTGAATAGAAGAAATGATTTCCATCTTCTTTGAAAAGGACAATATACAGGGTTACTAATATTAACGATGAAGCTGGGGCATCTCTCTGAAAGCATGTAAGGTTCAGGAAGGCCTTTTACTAGACTTTTCACAAATTGGTCTACGCTATTCAGAGGAGCTTTATACCTTCCTCTGGAAAAACGAAGGAAGGTAAACATAAAAGCGTGACTAGGACGTGCGGGTCCCTTTAGTTTTTTTTCTTAGGATTGAGGGGGTTCCCAGAGGTCAAGCCCTCACCAGTCATAATGTTATGGGATATCCTTGCTGTGACATTACAAGACGGGAATATCCTTTCAATACAGTTTATGGTATCAGACATATTTTATGCTTCTATAAACCGCAGTAGCTTTTTGAATATTTATCTTGCAGCCAGTTTAATGCTGTGCACTGCCTGGGCCCTGAAGCCATGTGGCTCTTTTCAGGAACTGTACTGAACTTTGCATCTTTGTCAATATGCAATTTAGGGCTCCTGCCCACGAACGTAAGGGATCTGTGCCCGGATGCGGACTGCAAATAGCGGTCTGTAATACACGGGCACTCCGACTTAAATGGGTCTGCAATATGCGGGGCAGAGGCAAGGATCAGAAGCTCACAGAAACACTACTAAGCGCTTGCGTGGGCTTTTGGGTCCGTGCCTCCACACTGTAAAGGATAAGACATGTCCTATTTTTGCCATATCTTGCGGATCGCGGACCCATTCAAGTCAATGGGTCTGCATCCACAGCACAAAGTGCACATAGCCAGTGATGGTATATTGCAGACCCGCTGTTTGCGATCCGCAATACGGGTACGGAGGCCTTACGTTTCTTGGGCACGAGCTCTCAGGGTGCATTCACATGACCGTATGTATTTTGCAGTCCGCAAATAAATATGGATTTGATGTCTGTGTGTTGTCTGTGCTGCATCCATTTTTTTGCGGACCCACTGGAACAATGCCTGTCTTTGTCCGCAAAACGGACAAGAATAGGACATAGTCTATGTTTTTTGCGAGGCTACGGAAAGGACATACAGATACGGACAGCACTTGGTGTGCTGTTGAAATTTTTTGCAGACCCATTGAAATGAAAGGGTCCCTAATAATAAAATGTGGACCAATAATATGGTTGTGTGAATGGGGCCTTACAGATATGGTGGCATCTAACTGACACTTTATGTGATACATAGACTGTTGCAGACAATCCTGAAGATGTACCAGAAGATATTCACAAAGTCTAATAGTCTTTGACTTTTTGGCCTTATTCACACATCCGCATATATGTCCGCATGTATTCTGCAATTCTGCGGAATACATGCGGACCCATTGACTGTGAATGGGGCACGGAACGATGCGGAGAGCACACACTGTGCTCTCCGCATCAGTTTTTGCGGAGCGCACCGCCGATCTTACGGCCGCAGCTCCGCAAAAAAGTAGAGCATGTCCTATTCTTGCCCGCAATTGCGGACAAGAATAGACATTTCTATGGGGCTGCCGGCCGGGTGTGTTTATGGATCCGCAATTTGCGAATCCATAAACACTACGGACGTGTGAATAAGGCCTTTTCCCTACAAATATTTGTCACAATTTTCCCCCCGACCAAAGCCTGCACTAAACAAAGTAAAGACTTGACAGACACTGAAAACAAACCATGAAAGAAAAATGAGATGCAATACCTCTAAAAGGAATGACGCATATGTTGTTGCTATTTGTGAAGAACACAGGTTACAAATGACATGCCTTGTTATATACAATAAATGTGTAATTGACAAGAGGCGCTGGAGGAGGAAGGGGGAGGTAAGTAGCACACAGGCACACACCTCCTGTTGTGCAGTTTTATGTCTCTCTGTGACAACTGCCAGCTTCAGCTCCAGTCTCTTCCTTTCTTCGCTCGTCTTGGAAATGTCCTGGGACTGCTGTATGATTTGCTCCGTCAGCCGAATATTTTCTTCCTTAAGTTTATGTAGAAGTTTGTCCCGGTGGAGCAACTGGATGTAAAACAGATAAATGCAAGGTTCATTTCAAATATTGCTGCTGTCCCATCTTCACATTATGTTCCCTAAAGTGGAGCTTAATCCTCTGAAGGAACTGCATCTAATTTGAGCAAAAAGCTGCTCGTCTCGTGAATATTCACGACATGCGAGTACACAGACTCCCGCAGACTTGAAAAGAAATGGCATTTTTGACAGCTGTTTGCTTGGGTCATAGATGTAAGCCGCTAGTACAAAGGAAATACTTGATACGTGTTTCAATAGTTTGTTAATCATACCGCGCAGTCTGCATTGTGTTCTCTGCAGGATCTTATTATTCTCATCCTTCTGTCGTCCAGGAGGTTGACATATAGCATAACTTATCGATGGGGAAGGATTTGTATTCACTGTTTACTTTTAGTAATGATGTTCCTATTAAATTCAAATATTAATGGAATTACCCTTTAAATAGGATACGCCCCCACTGTCTGATAGGTGGGGGTCTATCTCATAAACTGACCAGACATGGGCGGCCAACCTCCACGGTCACGCTGGCTCAGCTATTTCCATTGGCCTCATAGAAATGAATGGGAACCCACCGCACATGCGCGGCCACCGCTCCATTCACTTCGATAGGGCTGACGGAAATAGCCCAGCCAGTGCTCAGCTATTTTTGGCAGCCCCTTAAAAATGAATGGAGGGCAGGCGCGTACGCGCCCTCCTTCACTCTGCCGGCTCAGTTATGAGATAGGTGCACCTATCAGACAACGGGGGCATATCCTAGCAATATGTCCCCAATGTCTGAGATAGGAATACCGCTTTAAAGGGTCTACGTGTACCAAAATGGAATTATTCTGAAATAATATATTTGGAAACATTTATTTACAGTAGATTTTAAAGGGTTATTTCTATCTACGACACTGACAGCATATCGTTCGACTACGGCAACGATGTCAGACAGGTGTGGGTCCTACTCCAGAACGGGACCCCCAAAATAAATAGACAGCAGCCGTACATGCACGGCCACCCTCCGTTCACCAATACGGGAGTTCAGAATATAGCAGAGAGGGTTGAACTGAGAGATGGCTGCGCTTCTGTGGTGTTCTCCACATTCCCCGCAATGGGAATTCTGAAAATAGCGAGCACGCTCGCTCAGCTGTTTTCCGAACTCTAGTAATGATGATTGGAGAGAGCGCCAAGCATGGGCGGTGTGCTCACCTTCACTTCGAGGGTCTCATTCTCTAGATAGAAGCAAGTTGCAGAGTGAGACCTGCACATATATGACATTGATGGCATATCCTAGTGAATCAGTTAGGCCAACCCAGGAACATAAAAAACTTTCCAAACAGTCGAGGAAGGGTTAAAATGAGGCAAGAGAAATCTAACTCACTGATCCCTCTCCACTGCCGTTCTGATGCACAGGAAATGGGTTAGACTGCCCGCTCAGCCAATCGCGGGCTAAGACTGGTCACTGCTTCAGCCAGTGATTGGCTGAGAATCAAACCCATGGCAGTGGCGGGGTCCAGTGAGGGGAGAGCTAGCAGCAAGTGTTCGATTTCCCTACTTAGGAGATGGACTATTGCCTAGTCAATGGGTTGTTCACGTAATATATGGCCCTCCAGAGCAAGAGGCACATTGTGGCCCTTCTCCACTCTGGGTAATAGAGGAAGATAACGCATGGCATACATCTTATTTTTTATTTTTTTTGGCAAGCTATGTCAGGCGTACACCACTGTATAGGTATATAATGGCATACGCCAGGCTAAGCCTTTGGTGGAGGCATCTCGAACATCCTGTGTTTTTAGCCTTTCCTATACAAAGACACCCTTGAACATATAGATTCCGCCAGTGTTCCTGTTCCCATTATTACAAACAGAAGACTAGGCATCTTCGGCTGTTTGGAAGCAGAAGGGAAAATGGTTTTTCTACTTGGCACACGTAACTGAGACATTACAAAAGGTAACAGAAACCATAAACAATCACAACAGGATCCCTAATTATAGATGTATATTTTAGGTACGTACACTGCCAAGGAATAAGGAAATAAAAAGCAAAGGTTAATACAAAACAGGCAATTAAAATTGATTACCTCATCATAACATGCAGAGTACTGGGTCTGAGCTTTTAATAGTTCCTTCTGTAGGGCCTCACGTTTGCTTTCTTTGTCATGTATCTAAGGAAAAAAAAATGGTTATAGAAAACATTTGAATAGAAGCAACGTGAACAGCGCTGGCGACAAGTTCTCTACTCTCCAAATTACTAAAAGGTACAGCAGTAAAATACATAGCGATGGCAAACCCGTTATTTCTGGTGCCGCAGACGATATCTAATAACAGCTGCTCGGGCTGCAATTTTACACAGTCATTTTTCACATGATCTTTGAACACACATACTGTTTCGGAGCGAGGGCACCCTGGCCATCGGGCGGCTGAAATATACAGCAAGCGTTAAGTGATTGGCTCCATGTTAATGGGGAGCGAACGTGAATGCACGTTGGGGTGAATGAGGCGTTCATGAGATTTCAACAGCGCTGCACCTTGCGCGATATGAAGGATTTCAATTCCATCATTTTCCAAACACAGAAAAATGTATCTCTCCAATTCAGAATATTGAATGTCTTATGGAAAGTGAAAGGTCATTTGTAACTGTCCAAACGATTGATGGAGTTAAGATACCTCCTTGACCTTCACCCTGCGCTCATAAAGAACAGTTTCAGATGACGGAGCACGGGACAGGGTTTTTTTTTTTTCTTTCCTCCGCCACAAATGTCTGTTCCCATTCCCTTATTGCAGTGTTGATTTGTTCTCTGATACATTTCATAATTGTGTGTCAACATTTAATTACTTTGTGTCTTCCCTCATTAAAAAGCTCACTGTCACCTAATACTGCTTAGCAACGTTGCCGGTGTACACTAATTCATGCAATTCTGTCTGCTCCCTGCCATCTTTCTCCATCACCATCAGCGCCATAATTGCTTGAGATGCGATTACAAACAGCCAAGGTCACTGCCTTCAAAAATATATATTCCAATTATACATTAGTTAGAAGGAACGCCTGGAACAAGCGCCCGGCCTTTGCCTAACATGCAAAAGAATCGAACACCTTGAAAATAACAGCGCATCGCCAACATGCACAAGAAGAATGGCAGCGCGGATTAAATTAGACTGAACTAAACCTTTATTCAGTGGTAACCTTCTGAAAGTAACACCGCGGACACCATGTACACCAGCGCCTCGGCAGCACAAGGTAGTGCCTGCTACTGTAAAGGCCACTGGTTTATTTTATTAGCTGCCAAATGTCCTACATTTGTGGGAAAAATAAGGTTTTCTGATCATTAATTGATGTTCTAGAGTCAACTTTTATTCCATAGGTCTTATTTAGAGAACAAAACTATTTAAGGCTATTTTCACACTAGCGGCAGGACGGATCTGACAGGCTGCTCAGCCTGTCGGATCCGTCCTGCCGCTAGTTCAAGTGGGTCGCCGGACTGCCGCTACGTCCCGATTGACTCTAATGGAGGTGGGGCAGAGTTCCGTTGCAGCACGGCGAAAGGCCGCCGGACTAAATGTCGGACATGTCGTAGTTTTAGTCCGGCGGCCTCTCGCGGTGCTGCGGCGGAACTCCGCATCCATTATAGTCAATGGGGACGGAGCGGCAGTCCGGCGACACACTTGAACTAGCGGCAGGACGGATCCGACAGGCTGATCAGTCCTGCCGCTAGTGTGAAAATAGCCTAAACTACGAAGCCAAGGCGAGGTGTTTTCTTGGACCCCTTGCACCAGGCTCCCTCAAACATGTCCACAGGTTGGTTATTGTCCGGACCTCTGTTTTTGTTATATTTATTAATTTTTCTTCTTTTTTCCTTATGTTTCTCCTGGTCCGACATGGGTGGTTAACGCTTTGAGTGGGTATGTTACTTCACCCCCTCTGTAGCATTATGTTTGCTATGTAGATTTGATATCATTATTTCCTGATATTATTTGGATTGGTACAGGCTTACCTACCTTTGTGGTATGCACATGTATTTCCATCTTTTGTTGGAGCTATGTGGATGCTTTGGGATCCATACTCAGTACGGCGTTTGTGGACATTGCTCCATATCTAGATGTTTTGTCCCCATTTTTCCTGATTTATGTCAACTTATTTATTTATATATGCTGCAGTAAAGAATATAATATTTTTTATATACAAGGTTTTGAGTCCTGATTACCTTTTCCCTGTTATAGGGTGTTTGCATAGGTTGTTGTTCACCCGTGTAAAATGTGTTTGTGCCAAGCAGGACATCTAAAGTATGAACGCATGGGTCCTAAAATGTTGGGGGAATATGGAGCGCTTGCCACATTCAGGTAGAATACACTAATTTTAAACCATCCATCTTTGGGCGTGCGAGAGGTAAACGTCAGAAAGAATGATTTTGTATTGCCGTATTCCCCATCCCAGATCAAAGCAGAAAGTAAGGAACGACAGACCGGTAGTTAACCAAAATGTCAATGCAGACAGACCATGCAGTGGCCTACAGCTCCAGAAAAGGGGGAAGGTATGGGTTGTGATGAGCCTCAAAGGTCCCTCTGCTGTAAGTGGACAGGACAACCAATCTGATGAGAAGTTACAGTGCTCACACTTCCGGAGTTCTACACCCACCCAACTTAGGCACTGTGCACATCACTTGGACTATCTGGGAAATAATAATCTCATGCTCCACACGCTGCCTATGGGTTTCCATCCTGATGCTTCGGAGTTGTTTGTAAGCCTCCAGTTATTAGCCATCCACAAGGATATGGTGAGGCACCCCAGAAACACTGTATGTGTGAGATTAGCCTAAGGTGGTTTTGGTCAGTGTACCATCCATATCACTACACATATTACAATTGTGAGTGTTGCCAGATCCCTTCAGTGATTGCTGCAAGATCTCCTATTTGATATGTGGTGTTATCTCTAGAGTGCTAAGAGATATAACACCAGAGGAGCATATCCCAGGTTTTTAGGAGGACCTATAACCTCTCCTGTCATGTTTGTTTTAGCCACTACTTACACCCCTCTTATAATAACAATCTGTTCTTATGACTCTATGTTATCCTTTTCGATTATTACGAGCAGTTTGCAATGAAGGTCCTGACTGGTGTTACTAGTTGGGGTCTGACACTATGCTCTGATTGCATAGTGTCAGACTGTTCAGGGACACACTCCAACTAGTAACACCCATCAGAACCTTCATTGCAAAAATGCTAGTATTTCATTTATAACTTCTAGAAGGAATAATAAATTAATGTTACAACACAAAGTCATAAGAAAAGATGCTCCAGAATTGTTATTACATGAGGAATGCAAGTAATTGCTAAAGCAGACATGTCAGGAGAGATGACAGCTTCTCTTTAAAGAGCTTGTCCAGCCATATATATTGAGGACCTATCGTCAGGATAGGTCATCAGTATCTGATTTGTGGGGGTACAACACCCGGTACCCCTGCCGATCAGCTATTTGACAAGGAGGCGGGGCTCCATGCGAGCGCCACTTCCTGGTGTTCACACTACGCTTCTTCTCCTTTGGTGTAGTGTAGTTACAAGTACTCTCTCCATTCAATGGAGACAAAGTGCAGTGTAATGAAGGAAAAGTGGCGCTCACATGGACTGCCACCTCCTCTTCAAACAGCTGATCGGCGGGGGTACCGGGTGTCAGACCCCTGCCAATCAGATATTGATTATCTATCCTGACAATAGGTCCTCAATATATTTCACTGGACAACCCCTTTAATCTTCATTATTTTGATGCAGTCATATAAAGGGGTTATCCAATTTCACAAAGAGCCCCCCATGTGCTGGGCCCCTCAGAGGGAATATACTTACCCCACTCCGCTCCTGGTCCCCGCACTGCCACTGCTTCTTCCTGTACATGGATGAAAACATCCGGTGTCTTGGGGGAGCAGCCAATGGCAGGCAGGGATGGGGACGAGCCTCCCTAGCATCGCGGGTGACAGTAGGAAGGCTCGTCCCCGTCTGCGCCCCCCCCCCCCCGACACCGTATGTTTTTATCCGTGTACAGGGAGAAGCAGCAGTGTGGGGACCAGGAGCGGCACAGGGAGTGGGGTAAGTATATTCCATGTGGGGGGCCCTTTCAGAGGGAATATACTTGCCCCGCTCCACTCCTGGTCCCTTTTTGCTTCTTCCTGTACACGGATGAAAACATCCGGTGTCTTGGGGGAGCAGCCAATGGCAGGCGGGGATGGGAACGAGCCTCCCTAGCATCGCGGGTGACGCTAGGGAGGCTCGTCCCCGTCTGCCCCCCCCGGCACCAGATTTTTTTTAACCGTGTACAGGGAGAAGCAGCGGTGCGGGGACCAGGAGCGGCACAGGAAGCGGGGTAAGTATATTCCCTCTGAGGTGCCCGGCGCATGGGAGGGCTGTTTGTAAAATTGGATAACCCCTTTAATGACTATTAGTCAAAAATAAAAACTATTTTTGTGCTTTCTGGTCACTAGGAGTGAGGATCTTTAGGTGTAATATCCTGCCCTTACAAAGAGCAAATAGAGCCGCTTAAATGCTTGTTACTTATTTACTAAACTGCCTCAAAATTGTGAGCGGCCTCTAATAAGCTGCTTCACCACTGCTGTTTGGATTTGGGTTATTTTTATATTGTTACACAACCTCTTTCCTTCCTAACCAATTAATACTATTTCTGGATGGAAGGAACCTCAGATAAATAGGAACAGTTCAGCTAAATATAAGCCTGAAACACAATCATACAAGGATATAATAACTATTTATACATCATATTAGGAGAACGAAGCTTCAATTATTCATCCACTTACTTGTCAGACAAATAACCCGATTCCAATTTGACTGCAATTTGGTTTGTGTGTTCAGCTATTCATTTGCTTTTGGGAGAAGTGAACCAACTGGACATCCTTGGAATTAAACTCTCCATTATGGGCCAAAATATAGAGAGAAAAAAGTATGCAAATCTTTAGCAGTGGATAATATTTAAAGGGTGACTGAGATTTAGTACCATTTTTGGTATGTCAAAAGTTTTGATCAGTGGGGGTCTGAGTGCTAAGATCCCCACTGGTTGCCAAAACGAAGAGAGGAGCGCAAATATCACGCTCTCCTCACTGCAGGAGTCTAGGGGTGCGCTCTTGATTTCTTCCTCTGCAGAGATGAGAGAGGGCATGATATGGGAGCGCTTCTCTCTCCTCAATCTAGCGACTGGTGGGGGGTCTCAGCATTCTGACCCCCATGGATCAAAGTTTTTGATATGTCTCTATGACATGGCAAACAATTTACCAAAACTCAGTGACCCTTTTAATGTATAACTACATGATAACTGATGAGGAAAGTTTTGCTTTCTTTTTTATTAGGTAGCCAATGAAAGGTATTATTATCTCTTCAGTCTACTGGCTGATATAGCCCAAACCGTTTCTGCCGTTAACGGGGACCTGTCCATCAGGTTCATGCTGACCAAACAATGGGCAGTATGAAATCCCGACAAGGTCTTATGACAGAGCACTATGTTTTAGTCTGACATGCTAAGGCATTTCACAGAGAACATAGGGGGAAATTCATTATTCCCTTTACACTTGTTTTTGGCATATAAAAGTCGCTAACCCACCGGATCTGACACTTTTCTAGTCGCAATTGGCATTGTATGCCACCCTTGCTAATTTTACATAAAAAGGGCATGGTGAGGGCAGATTGTGGACGGTGCAATCGGCCCCGGCTCCTTCATTATTACTTAGTCAAGAAACTGGCGTAAATAAAGACTAAAATCTACTTCAGCATATGGACTGCCAGAGGAGCCATGTAATCTATGACGAGAAACTACATGGCAGCTCCAGCAGAGCAGGCACCACCAAGAGCGGTGAGCGGACCCCGATCTTGAGGAGTCAAGGCCATTGTTTATAAATGACTGGGTAAAGGGGGAGAAGTGTCCACTGGGCTTGAATGAAAGGTCTCCTATATGCAAACATGTACTTGAGAAGAGAGCAGAGGGGACAATATAGGCAAGACCATCAGGCAGAGCGGGTGAGGCCTCACAGAGTGGCTACTCACCTTATGCTGTTGACCTGAGTGCACAACAGCTCTGCAGACATATAAGATTAGAGGCCTCGGTCGCTGCAAATCTCCCCTCCGGTTTCTGTGATGGCCCAGAAATACACAGAAGGCGGCTACTGGCGGCGCTCCAGGGAAAAGAAGATTCCATGTGAGTTTCAGATGACGATTTACTGGTGCAAAAAAACGCTTTTCGGGATCGCAATGATCCCTTCATCAGGTAAGAATCTTATGTTTCCACAGAGTCTTGTCAATGAAGATACACCTGGAGGGAAGAGGCTGCACAGCGGACTCTTCTCCCACTGTCCAGGCTCTTCTGCCTGAGCACAGTTCATATTTATTACCACGTAGCTCTCCATCATAAGGGATCCTGTCAGAATTTCCTGCTGCCTATAGTAAGGGCACCATGAACCAGATGACAAGTTCCCTTTAACTCTGCAGACTTGAGAAGTTGTATCCTTCCGTTTTGAAGAAAAGCAATATCAAACTTGATGGCCCAGTCTGTCCTACAGGTTTAGATACTTGACTCCAGCCAATGCTGTAGGTCACTAGGTATTTCTTATAGGTATCCCTGACATTTTTGGATTTTATATACTAATCACAGAAAATTACAACACAGTCAGAATAAATTCTGGACCAAAATTTCTTAAAGGATCCAACTTTTTGAAATGACAAAATACATTCAATTCTACATTTTATGCTTTAGATGATCACATATGAGTCTAGGGTGGCAGAAACATATTAACGACAGAGTCTCCCACGGAACAAGAAAACTAGCACCACTGTCTGTTTATTAAGCCTCTCATACAAACCACTTTAAGAAGCATTTAAATTAATGACCTTAAGATGGATTTCCAGCCAGCTGAATTACTCCGCCACGCTGTAAAACAGTCATCCCCTTGTCTGAACAGCTTAGAGCCCCCAAAAAAAGAAGAGACTTCCATTACACAGAAGCGCCAAAGGAGTGAAAATGGCCGCCCTCAGGATGATTATGTCCTTGCCAGCTGCTTTCTGCTTCTTTAGGGCAGAATGAAGAAAAGATCACTGTGTATCATTCCACTAATCCCCATTCTATTTCGGCATTTCGAAACCTGAAAATGTTTATCCAACTGCATGTCATTTAGGACTTCACCACATACTAATACAATGAAATCTCTACGCTGGTATTTCTGTTGAAATCTGGCAGCGATGACTACCATAAAGCAAAACGAATGTCAGCGATAATTAACATTGACAGAGGAGGAAACACGGGGAAAAAAAGTAAACAGTGGTTAAATTGTGCTTTTTTTTTTTTTTTGCACAATACATTAAAGTTGCTAAGTGCTGAGGACACTTTCTACGGCTCGAGTTGAAATGATGTATTTCCAAGAAAATGCTACTAAGAGAGTTAAGCATCAGGAAACCATTAGATGGCAGTTTTCGGTAGTTTCAATCCCACAATTTGATTTTTAAATGATGAAACATTCAATAAATGAAATGACTTTGCGCAAACATATACGTGGAATAAATTATTGCAAATGAAAGCATGGAAGTTATTTGTTCAGCTGCTCCAGTGGTTGGAAGGTTAAGAACAAAAGCTATTATTGTTCGGTGTGTTTTTTCGCAGGAAATAGACAGTGGCAAAGATACAGAAGTTCAACACATGAGATCAGAGACACAGTTTTCATAGCAGACTCGAAACAGATGTTGGAGAGACGTGTGATCTTTGCAGAAACTATTAGCTGTGTTTTCTTTTGAAAGCGGAGCACGTTAACGGGATCGTGTACCTGGTTAACCACTTCGCTGCGCGCCCAAGGCCTAGGGGCGTTAAAGGGTTAAACAGCCTCATATAGTAAAAAAAAAAAAAAGAAAGTCGGAAAAGTTATTTGTACAGCACGCCCTGCTTACTCAACACGAAAAGTACAGGCATTTATGAAACCCTATCATTTAATTACAGCCTGCACATTTCTTTAAACACGTTTTCCATTATACATAATAATTTGCTTGAACCACCAGCCCAGTAATTACAGCGATTCCGTCCAAAATTAAGTTTTGAAACTCTTTTGCAGACTTGATGGCTAAACCAGTGTTTTTAGAAAATGGTGCCTTTCGTTAAATGACCTTTTTGTAGCCTAGGAGGGTAATCAAAGGAAACTTTATTACAAAGACTCCATTGGGTCCGGTTATTAACCCACACTTCTTTGCTTAAAGGGGTTGTTTACCCCTGGTGACTTTCTCTTCAGACTCTCCCAGCGTGGCCGGACCCGCGATGGTAATCATACTTACACCTCCACCGTTAGCCCCCTGGCTCTGAAGATCCCAGATCCCTGTACATCCACCTCCATTTTGATGCGGGTCACGTGGCCGTGATGTGTCACCCATGCGGCATGTGATCCAGTGACGTGCAACATTAGTGACACATCACCGCTGTGGCCAGTCAGTGGCTGCAGCAGTCACGTGACCATTGCCAAACGGGATGTTGACTTGGGGAGAGCCGGGACTCGCAATGCCAGCAGGGCAGCAGGAACCCAACGGCGGGGATCAGGTAAGTAAGCTTACCGCCATGGATCTGGTCACACTGGGGGGTCTGAAGAAAATGTCAATGGGATGAACAACCCCTTTAAGGCAATTTCTCTAAGCTTGTCACACTGAATGTCATTTCTATATCACAAACATGTGACATAGCTGGAGGAACCCCACCAATGGGGGAAAGTAATTCACTTCTCCAATGCTCTCCGAGCAGCACATTACACTGCAGTGTACTGACACACAGATATATACAGGGTGGACGCCAGAAAAAAAAAAATCACCTGGTTATTTTTATCTTATGCTATGTTCACATCTGCTTTCTGTCAAAATGATGGACACCACAATCAAATCCAATAGACCCCACTATAAGGCAATGGGGTCACTCAGATACGGTTGGCATCCACCACGTGGCAGATCCTCCAGTACATCATTTTCAGTTTTCTGCTCCTATGACGGAAATGACAGAGCAAATGTGAACTCTGCATTGGGACAGAGACAGTTTTATCCCAGGCAGGTTTACAGTCACATGTCAGTCTATGGCAAAGACGATAGACAGCAGCGGACAGTAAGCGAGAAGGGAGACGGCAGGTGCGCCGTCTCCTCGTACAGCTGATCGGCGGCGGTGCCTGGTGTCGGAACCCCGCCAATCTGATATTGATGACCTATCCTGAGGATAGGTCATCAACAGTAAAGCCTGGACAGTCCTTTTAATGTTGTCTTAAATTTAGACAGTTTTAGAGGGTTTCTGGGAATTAAAGGGTTATCCAGGAGAAATAAGATATTTATGACTTCTCCTCAGGATAGGTCATCAGTATCAGATCTACAGGGGTGCGACACCCGGGACCCCCGCCGATCACCTGTTAGAAGAGGCCTTGAGTGCTGCACCCTCTTTCTAGGCCAGTGACATCACTGTACATCAAAAAAAAGGACAATGCAACAGCACTCTGCAGACACAAATAAAGTACAATAATGCCATAATTATAGAAAACATTCTGTGTTTCTAGCCATGGCAGCGTGCACCTGCACATTGGGATGTGATCACTGTACATCGGTCAATTGGCCTAGTTGCAGCTCACCCCTATTGAAGTCAATGGGGCTGAGCTGCAATACCAAGCACTGCCACTATACAATGTACGGCGCTGTCCTTGGAAAGCTGCTGAAAGCCTGCAACTAGGGATGAGCAAAGAAAGCTTTGCTCATCTCTACCTGCAACACTCATCAGAGCTCCGGTGAGCGCAGTAGCTCCCTGAAACAGAAGATCGCCGGGAGTGTCCGGACTTGGACCCTTGCTGATTTGATATCCTGAGGATAACCTCTTTAAATATGGATTACCTATGCTAAGGATAGGTCATCATTACCCAATCAGTGGGGTTCCAAGTACAATATACAGTGCTGTTTTTGGCATACTATGCAGAGTCCCAATCAAACAGCTATACGGCCGGTATACCAGGAGTCGGACTTCCACTAACCTAGCACTGATTACCAATCCTGAGAATAGATAAGTAATACATATTTAACCATTGGTAAGCCACTTTATAACTAGACCAGACAGGAGATGCACCAAATTTATGACAGTGGTGCAAGTGTGTGATAGATCCGGTGCATCTCGCCAGACATCTTACACGCTTTTCTCTTCCGTACACCATCACCGAGTTGGCTCAATGAAATCTAGCCCAACGAATGTTCAAATGGAGCCAGAATTTTGGTGCACCTAGAATATCGTAACGTATGGTCAGCTCAGAACAGAGTTGGCTGAAGTACCAGGATGTTTTTATATTTCCAGAAAACCAATCTTAATGTCAGATCATCTAACGTCTTCATACATGCCTGTGACCGCCTCAGGAACCCATCTATAGGACTTTGTGGAGAGCAAAGCGTCTGTTCGGGAAATCTATACTACATGAGAGTAGATTCTCCTACAACTTCCACGTTTCTAAACTGGTTGAGTAATATCAACTCCCTCCTACAATTACCTCTCCCGCAGCCACTTTAGTTCACCCGTATAATCTACCTGTCACTATTACGCTCTGACCAGTCTTATTAATGGATATCTTACAAAAGGGAAAGAGAAGTAGTTGCCACTACGCGTGCTGGAGGACACCTTGCTCACCACACTCTGGTCTACTTCCCACAGAAATCATATCCTGCGGTGAATGTTACCTGGTAATTATCAAAGGTATATACACTACCAGTAATACCTACCTATCATTCAAACCCATAAAAGGTGGTTAGAAACAAAGACTAAAAATATTGTAATGGTCCCAAAGGAGGCTGGAAGGACAAAAACGTGGAAAAGTTATGTTAGAATTAAAGAAGAAACACGTCAGGCTCTGTTCACTATCCAAAAAAAAAAAAAAAATCAGATGATAAACCCTATGACATGGCTACTGACAATATTAGCCCCCCGATTATATACAAAATGGTCTGTTTTACATTGGGAAAACACATCAACTAAATGGGTTGTCCCATAAAAAATATTCTATGGTTTTCAAACCAGAACCTGAATCTGAATACTTCTGTAAATTAATGGAATTCAAAATTTAGCATGGCCACCGAGTCATTCAATGAAATCTATTTGTATAGCGCCACCTGCTGTTTGCTCTTTTTAGAGTATCTCTGTCTACCTCACTGAGGTAGACGTACTTGCTCAGTACCATTTTTTAACTTCCACCAGCTGCAGCAGACACGACACATCCTCTGAGAAATCTACCGGATCCGGCATTAAAAATACCGCAATGACGGATCTGGCATTTTGGTCTGCGCATGTGCAGACCTTTAAAAATGTGAAAAAATAAATACTGGATCCATTTTGCCGGATGACACCAAAAAAACTGATTCGGTATTACAATGCATTTTTCTGACTGATCAGGCATTTTTCAGACCTGATCAGGCAGGCAGTTCAGGCAACGGAACTGCCTGCCGGAATCAAACAACGCAAGTGTGAAAGTACCCTAAGGGTACTTTCACACTAGAGTTTTTCTTTTCCAGCATAATGTTCCGTCGTCGGGGCTCTATGACGGAAAAAAACTGATCAGTATTATCCCCATGCATTCCCCATGCAATCCGTTCAGGATGCATCAGGATGTCTTCAGTTCAGTATGTAAACGTTCTTCAGACGGGGAAAATACCGCAGCATGCCGCGGTATTATCTCCATCTAAAATTCTGGAACACATGACGAAATGCCGGATCCGGCATTAATTCCCATTGATTTGTATTAGTGCCGGATCCGGCATTACAAATACCGCAATGAAGGATCCTTCCGGTCTGCACATGCACAGACCTTAAAAACTGTGAAAAAAATCTGTCTCTCCGTCTGAAAACAGAGAGATGGATCCGCACTTGCAAAGCATTTGTGAGACAGATCTGCATCCGGAACCGTCTCCAAATGCTTTCAGTTGTCATGCATAGAGTTGAGCGAACTTCTGTTTTAAGTGTTATCCAAGCATCCCGTTATGGATTCCGCTACCACGGACCATAACAGCATTTGGAACACGGGGTGAAGGACCTGGGGTGACGTCACCGGCATGTGATCAGTGAAGGGGGCGTGGCTCAGTACTGGATTGGATAAAAGGTCGTAGGCTACCACCTCTTATCTGATCCAGTGCTGAGCCACGCCCCCTGCACTGATCACATGACGGTGACATCACCCCAGGTCCTCCATGTTGTCCAAAGTTCGGGTTCATTGAAGAATCCCCTTATGGATTCCAAATGCCGTTATGGTCCGTGGTAGCATAATCCATAACGGGATGCTTGGATAACCCGAACCCGAACTTTGGACGCCAAACTTAAAACAGAAGTTCGCTCAACTCTAGTCATGCAGTATGACTGATCCGGCGGGTAGTTCCAGCGATGGAACTACCTGCCGGATCCTCACAACGCAAGTGTGAAAGTAGCTTAGAAAGAGATGGTCATAGATTATATGATGTATGATTTTCATGTTTGACATTAATTATGGGATAACCCCTTTACCAAGAGGAATGGTGACACGCAATTTATTCAAATCTTCCCAGAATAAATAATTAAAGGGGTTGTCCATTACTTTACTATGAACTTTAGTATCTACTACATTAATGGGAGTTTCTGTCCCTTTTATATTGATGGGCTATCCTCAGCATAGGCCATCAATATCCGATTGGCAGGGACTGCACACCCTGACCCCCACTGATCAGTTGTTCTGCAGTAGTTCAGACATTGGAGCTGCTCTGAAACAGCTGATCTGCAGGGTGTGGGGTCCCCGCTGATCAGACATTGAGTAGACAACCCCTTTAAGCAACAGATCAACCCTATTAAATAAACCAGCCATAACGCCTGGCAGGGCTGACTCTGTTGATTAAAAGCATATCTCTTTTCTTACAATCTGTTGCTGCATTTAGGAGAAATACGTGTTTCTAAAAAATGCCAATAAGAGATTAAATGCATCAACCCAATGTTTTCAATCAGTAGGGTCAGCCACACCAAGCTTTACGATGGGTTTCATGGGGATGATCCTGCTGACAGAACAGTCAATGAGATAAACTAAAAGGTTAAAAAAAATTACCGTACCTTTCAGTGTAAACGTAGGTTTTATTATGACAGCGGCTTTTCATGAAAAATCCACACAATAAAAGGAATATGGACCGGTGATTGTATTCAGTAGGAATGTGGAATATTAGATGAATAGTAAAATGTGACTTTCCACACTAATATGGAAACGAGTGTCTAAGCTGAAAACTGCTGTTCATACAAAACATTACAAAATGGATGCCCCTTATGTCCTCTCTTGGTATACGGCTATCCCTTAATAAGAAATGTTAAATTACGGCTTTTTATGGAGCCCGAGTATTTCTAGGAGAATCAGAAAAGATTTACAAGCTTCACAGACAATTTACTGCATAATTTCAGTTTTCAAACAGACTCAGTAATTTTGCTCTCATCCACATGTAAATGAACTGCTTACACAACGATGGAACAACGCTGCCCCTCTTCAGATGACTGCAGTATTAATAAAGGGAACGGCAAATACTTAAAAGTGTTATTTCAAAGACTCTTGTACAAAAATAAAGCTAAAACATTGCAAAGTGTGCCGGGCACAGTACAAATACTGCCGCTTACAGAACAGGATGACTGCTGTAAAATCACCCGGCATAAACACCGACACTGTTCAACGGGTCCTTCAGGATTCAAAAGGGTTGTCTAAGACTTTAATACTCATGACCTATCCTCAGGATAGGACGTCAGAGTCTGATCGGTGGGGCCCGACACCCAGGTCCCCCACCGATTAGCAGTTTAAAAAGGCACCAGCGCTCCTGTGATCACCACGGCCTTCTCACAGCTCACCAAGCACAGTGCCATATATTGTATAGAGTCTATGCTTGGTAACGCGCTATGGTATCACTTCTATGGGGCTGAGCTGCGTCTAGGCCAAGTGACCATTAAACTAGTTCTTACTGGCCTAGGAAAAGCTGTAAGCAGGCCGCACCTCTACCGGGAGCGCCAGTGCCTTCTCAAACAGTTGATCGATTTGGTCCTGGGTGCCGGACCCCCACCAATCAGATTCTGATAACCTATTCTGAGGATAGGTCATCAGTATTAACATCTCGGAAAATCCCTTTAAACATTAAAGGTCTATCCTTACAGAGTCCGGCTTTTAGGACTTTTTAAATCTTTCAATTCCATACTGTGGTACCTGATGAAAAAAAATCACCTGCTCCCCGTCCACTGGGCCATCTGTCCCACTGCATCCAACAACCGGCCTTACAGGTATCCTGTCCTCAAGAGCACATGATCCAACAGTGACGGCAGGGGTAGATTGTGCGGTCATGTCCCCACCAAGGTCAGTGGCTGCAGCAGCACACATGAACATGTACTTCTGGCAGTTTACAGGACAGGGACTGGAAGACCGCTGAGCCCATAGGAAGGACCATGGTTTGTACACACGGGCCGCTGTGTCTGGCACTGCTGCTAGTCCCATTCACATGAGTGAGGTCCAATCAAACATTGAGGATAGGTCACCAATGTTAAAATCCCAGGGGACCCTTTTATAGGCTATGTACACCTTCGGAGGCAATTTTTTAATGATTGCATTTTACTCATTTTTGGCTAAAAATAATTTTTTTAATTGGCCTTTATTAAAAAAAAATATTGAGCTGTTCTGTCCCAAACATTCAGTTCACACTTTCGCGTAAAACGCCGCGTTCGAACGCGCAAAAAAACGCACAACAGTACAGGAACCATGCATTCCAATGGTGGTGGTTCACACTTGCGCGTTTTTATGCGCGTTCGAACGCGCCTAAAAACGTCCGACGCATAAGCAAGTATGTTCGCGTTAATTCGGGCGTTTTTCGAGCGTTTGGTGCCAATATACTTCAATGGGAAACGCGATACGCGTGTTGTTCGGGCGTTTGTGCAGCGTAAAACGCGCCTATGGACGCGCGTTTTTCAAAGTTTGCAACATGCTGGATCAGCCACCATGGAATTTCACACCTCTAAAGCACTCAGATTGGCCAAACTATATATAGCGAGGGCTGTTTGGTCATTGGCCAACTATGCAGTCAATCACATAAACGCGCGTCAAACGCGCCTACACTATTTACCAAAACGCTTGAAAAAAACGCGCGTTAACGCCCGTCTTGAACGCTCAGAAAACGCTAGGCTTCAAAACGCTCAGGTCTGAACCCAGTGTAAGGGTTAAATGTTTTTCTAGATGTGTGACTGGTACTTTCACTTTGTGCTGGTCATTTAATAACCCTTATCTCTAAACTACTGAGAGGTCATAAACACTTATGTAAGCCACATTCTTATCAGTAAGATAAGGATTGAGCTAGAATAAGTGTTTAGGAGGTAGGAGAGTAGAGATAAGGAGCCCATCAGCTCCTGGTCTGACGGAAAGGACAGAAAAAGAGGCTGCAAGTAGAGCACCTCAGCTCTGTACAGAAAAAAGGACGCCATATTTTTAATAAAGACCAATTGAAAAAATTATTTTTAGCTCAAAATGAGTACTGTGCAATAATAAAATAAAAAAAAATTGTCCCCAAAGGTGTACATAGCCTTTAAAGGGGTTTTGCCATCACATACAATGGGGGCATATGGCTAGTATATGCCCCCATTGTCTGATAGGTGTGGGTTCCACCTCTGGGACCCGCACCTACAACGAGAAAGGAGCGGGGAAATTAATGGAGGGCGCACTGCGCATGTGCAGCCGCTCTCCATTCATTTCAACAGGGCCACCGAAAATAACCGAGCGCTGGCTCGGCTATTTCCATCTGCCTCATACAAATAAATGGGAGCAGGGGCTGCGCGTATGCGGTGCGCTCCCATTCACTTGTATTGGAGCAGCGCTTGGTAGTGGACGGACCCCAGGAAACCCGGGGTCCACCAGGTACAGCTCTACCAGCTCCGTTCTCTTTGTAGGTGCGGGTCCCAGAGGTGGGACCTGCACCTATCAGACAATGGAATGGAATACCCCTTTAAATATAACATAACAATACAAATTGGCATGGAGAAGGCAGTAGTTACATAAGCAAGTAAACAAGAAAAGACATTGGCTCTGTCTATACTGAGGTTTTTGCCACAACATCAGGATTTTCAGGTATTTTTTATAGCAATCTTAGATGGGCACCACAATACTGCCATAAGGAACCTTATTATATAGGACATAATGTGGATTGGCAGAACTTATCAGTGTATGTTTGTACAGAACAGCAATGACGCTAGTGTGAATAGAGCCTTAGATGGATGTTTAAAAGACATACAGTACAGAAGACTATAACTAAGCGACTGCATTTAATTATAGGTTTAGGGAAAGAGTTCTTCGCCAGGGACATCAATTGTTACCTGCTCCCCAGCCCCGAGGGCTCTGCGGCAGAGGAGCACAGAAGATCAATGAACAGCTCTGATAATGCATCTGTAGGCTAACATGATTGAAAAGTGATTAAGTAAAGGGACAGTATGCCCGGAATGTAAAGATGCATGTTTGTATACATGGTAATTTTCTAGAGAAACCTAGATTGTCTCCGTCCTTGAGGGCTGCGCAGAAGACGTGTTACTGTCCCATGTATAGGAAGGTAATGTCAGACTTGTAAACCACAAGACAATTACTTGTATTGCTTACAACCACAAGCCGCAAACCCTCATATTCCAGCTCTCTCCTCTGTCAGACTCAACATTCTTTTCCCAATGGCTTATTTTCATCCAGAAAAGGGATTTACAACACAAACTACAAAGTCACAAATGTTTAGAGGTAGGTACGGTAAGTGGAGATGATAATGAATGGACAGAAAAAGACAAATCTGCTATTCAGTAAACTGATTAAGCAACCGATTATTTCTATAAATTATAGAATCCACCATGTAAATTATACATTTCATATCATCTAGTTTTCAATCCCCGTGTCAGAGGCCCGGGCCCCCCAGCAGCTTCGGCTCCTGACTACAGTACCGCCAAAAATTGTGCAATGTAAATTGGGCTTTGAAAGAGTTTCTCCGGGAATTACCATATTTTTCGCTTTATAAGACGCACCTAGGTTTTACAGGAGGAAATAAGAAAAAAACTATTTTATCAGACCTCAAATCAGACCCTCAGATTAGACCCCCATATCAAACCTGAGATCTGCCCCCATAATATCAAACCTCACATGAGACCCCATCAGACCTCCATGTTAAACCACCATTTTAGACCTCCACGTCAGACCAGACCCTGATCACAGCTAAAATAAATAAATAAACTTACCTGTCCGGCTCTGCCGCTATTCTGCAGGTCTGGCGTTCTCTCCTGCAGTCATACTCCCCGGTCTTCTCCAGGCCCGCAGTGCCATCTGACTGCGTGCATCGCTGTACACAGTCAGGATAGAGCAAACTAGTGAACTCTTCCATAATGAAAACGCTGATTATTATCAGTATTCGCTTTATAGGACGCCAGGTGCCGCTCTACATTTTCACTCATCTTAACCAATTTTGAGAAGTATTTTTAGCAGAGTAGGAGTACGACATTTGTAGAAATTCAAATACGCAATACGTAGGTCTGCACTTGTTCCCATCTGCATTGGAGGCTCTGTTTAGGGCCACAGATTCTGTCAAAAAGACCAGACAAAAAAAACTTGCATGTAGGACTTTTTGTCTGATTGACAGGATTCCGAACAGAAACTGAACGGACTCCATCATAGTCTGCAGAGTCTGTTCAGCTGTATTCCTGTCAGTTAGGTGCCTGATCCAGCACTTCCGTTAGTTTCGTTACAAAAATAAATAGTGGCGGCTTGAACATGCCCTCCAGTCAGCTTCTCCGCCATACAGTCCCATGTAAATAACACTGCTCTCCTCCTTCCAGGGTAGGGTTAATAAGACCCTGGGAGGGGGTCTGGAGTGAATGCACTCCAGAGCTGGGAAAGCCCACTGCCTACCAAGATCGCTTACCCTGCCGGGTGCTACCCAGAGGATCGCTCACCACTGCAGGATTTCTAACTTCAGAGTGGTGCACCGAATGGTCCGGCAGCCTGCTCAAACCAAACCAATAACAAAGATCCTTGCTGTAAGAACCTTTGTTATTGGTTCTTTAAGTATCGCTGCGCTGCCTGCGCCGTTCACAGCGCGCCCTGCACTGGTGAATGGCAGGGAAAGTCTAAGGCATATGGGTACCTCTTAGACTTTTTCTGTGCGAGTTCATTTTACATTTGGAGAAGTTAAAGCCTCCATTTAGGCTCTGCATTCCTACCCATCTGCTTTTTTAGAGCACAGTATGGCTGAATTTCACTAAATTCACCTTGCAGGCCTAGGCCCAGGAGAGGCAAGTCAGATAGCGAATGTTCCCATCTAAAGAGTCCGCCTTGTTCATGGTACATGGACAATTTTGATTAGAAATGTGCGTAAACAGCCCTAAATTTTCCTTTTATGCAATTCAGGACAATCCTTATCTTCTTTGTTTGCACTTCTGTATAAAGCAGCGTGCCGCTAGGGTGCATGTACTGCTTGTGTGCTATCCTGTAGTTAGGTCATCAATATTTAATTCCCATCACACCCCTTTCGATAATGCCCTTATCGACTACACACAACTAATCCTATAAGGCCGCTTTCACACAGTCAGTGACTGATTATTGATTTCCATTGGAGATTGAGAGCCAAGACCAGGTGCGAATCAAAAACACATATCTTTGTGGAGGCTCCACTCCTGGTTTTGGCTCACAATCACTGATTGAAATCCCTGATCAAACACTGACTGTGTGAAAGCGGCCTAATAAGAACAAATAGATAAATAAGCAGTGTTCACACATATACTGAGGCTCAATAACTAGGAAACTTCGTACACAAGCAGATTTGCTATGGTTTTACCACCAAGGGTAGTCGGACTACAAACATGGATTGTTCCTAAATGTTCGGTTGGTGGAGGTCCAAAGGGTTGATCACGTAAGGGTTCGAAAGCCTTCAAAAAAGGTTCAATATAAAGTTTGTGTTGATCCTTTATTCTGCTTTAAAGCTAGCTTAAATGTAATATTATGAAATGCTGGAACAGAATGGGCGTCTGTCATTAAATATACTAGGGGAAACCTGGAAGCCGCAAGACCGGACCTTCAGAAACCATCCAGTGGCACATCCACCAGATAATTTTCCGTAGGAAGTCTCCAATGTGCCACCACATCTTCACTCGAGACCATTCGGGGCACGTGTAGAATTATTTGCCATGACTGTCTGGACCACCGAGTACCAGTTTACACACAGCTTATTATAAGTATGGTACAAGCAGTGGTGGTTAAGTTCTGTGTCTCTGTCAGGTTTATTCTCCATCTGAACAGAAGCAGAAATCACCAAAGAGAAATTAGAACATCAAGTTTTTTCCCTTTTTTTTCCGTAAATTACAGTCCGACAAATGAAAATTATTTTATAAGGTAACATCTGTTTTTTCTGAAACCAATTTAAGAGCAATTATGGTAACTATCTACTCAAAAGACATAGCAAAGAGCAGATCTAATTTGTCGTAAATGGGAGAAAGTCATCCCCCCCCCGGCAGCGGCGGAGTGAAAAAAGTTCTTGGTAAGGGGGGTCATAAAAGATCACATGCAACAGAGGTTTTGTATCACATCTCCAAATTACTCAGAGGCACTGTAGTCTTGCAAATTGAACGAAACTTCCCTAATTCCAAGAAATAACACTGCAGTGAAAATTGGTTATATGACTTTGAAAGAAAATATTCTTCACATCTAAAAATGTCCTGTGAGCGGGAAAGAAATCAAGAAGCAATGCTCCTTAGCGGTACACAGTGTACTCTTCTTTTTCATTGCTCTCCTAATTCCCTGGAACAGTCAACAAGTAAGGCGGGTGAGGTGACGAGCCATGTCCACGTGAAAGTGCCGGCTACAGAAAAGAAAAGCATTCCTTGTGCTCTGGACTCAAGCGCTAATGAAGTAAGGATCAATACCAGAAAACAATTAAATGATCTAACGTGTGCATGCCTTGTCCAATCCACTAAACTATCTATGTTTAGCTAATCTGAAATATGAAGTAAAAGGGGTTTTCCCATCTCAGACACTAGGATATGCCTTTATTGTCTGATAGGTGCGGCTCCCACCTCTCGTAAACGCAGCCGGTAAAGTGGTAGCCGGCCATGCCGGGTCCGGCCACCAATAAGCATTCCTATTGGCCCACTGAATATAGCAGAGTGGTACGGTTGGCTATTTTCGGACTCTCCATAGAAATGAATGGGAGTGCACTGCTCTTGTGCAGCCACCGCTTCCATTCACCTCTGTGGGGCCGACGGAAATAGCTGGTTTCGGCAGCCCCATAGAAATGAATAGAGGGCGTGCGCACATATGCGGTGCGCCCCCCAGTGCCATCAGCTTCCCCCAGTGCTATCAGTCCTCTGTGCCATCAGCCCCTCCATGCCATCATGTCCCCCACTTCCCCACTGCCATCAGCCCCTCCATGCCATTTCCCCCAGTGCCATCAGCCCCTCCATGCCATGTCCCCCAGTGCCATCAGACCCTCCATGCCATGTCCACCAGTGCCATCAGCCCCTCCATGCCATGTCCACCAGTGCCATCAGCCCCACCATGCCATGATGTCCCCAGTGCCATCTGCCCCATCATGCCATCATATCTCCCAGTGCCATCAGTCCCATCATGCCATCATATCCTCCAGTGCCATCAGCCCCATCATGCCATCATATCCTCCAGTGCCATCAGCCCCACCATGCCATCATATGCCCCAGTGCCATTAGCCCCACCATGCCATCATATCCCCCAGTGCCATCAGCCCTACCATGCCATCATGTCCTCCAGTGCCATCAGCCCCTCCATGCCATCCATTGGCGTGTATGTCCCGCCCCCCACTCCCCCAGCGCCATCAGACCCTCCATGCCATTGCCATCTGTATGTCGCCCAGCGCCATCAGCCCCTTCAAACACGTGTGCCCCACAACCCCACCCGCCCCTTCCACCGCCAGCAGATTCAGGTCGCTGCTAATGAGAATACCAATCTTTCCTGGCATGCCCGGCTGGCTGACATGGAGTCCGCAGGAGAAGGACCACGTCTTCTTCTTCCCAGCATGCACTGGGATGGACCTGACGTCACACGCAGCGTCAAGCAGGGCGCCGACGATGTGTGCAAGCAAGGCCCTGGTCAGTGCAGCGCGGTGCAGACAGGAATCCTCGGAGCGGTGAGTGATAGCCAGCTTCACTTCACTCACGCTCCGTGGTCACATGATTAAAACGAATCCTCGATGCAGGGAAATTACATTGAGGATTTTTTTGTATCGATTACATCGAGTATTGGTTGCAGCCCTAGAAAGCCCCTTTAAATTATTAACACAGGGCGCTCAAACATGAGCAGAGGTGTCAGGTGAGTGATCAGACGTAGAGGATAGTGCACTCAATGGCTCACAGCATATACACAGCACAGGGTCGGGTCTAAAAGCCTTCCCTGAGTTAGGCTCTGTTCAGAATGCATTTGGTCTGTATGTCGGAGGTAAATGTTGGGAGTATTACCCGCTGTATACCTTCAGTGAATTTAAACATGCCTGGGATAAACACATGTCTATCCTAAGATCAGCAACAGGGCAGACTAGATGGACCTTGTGGTCTTTACCTGCCGTCAATCTTCTATGTATGTCACTGTATATATATATATATATATATATATATATATTGTGGTAAGGTGCAAGGTGTCATATGTGATGGCAGGTACGTGTCACCGAGGTTGCTGGCCTCGGTGAGGTGAGAGCCGGGTTTTTGTCTGCAGCAGCTAGTGCTGTTTGACTTTGTTAAATAGCATGGCTGCAAAGCCGATCCGGGCCGGCTCTTACTGGGAGCAGCTAAAGAGTAGGGTGGGTGGCTGCTCCCCACGGTCCAGTCCATGTTTTGGGCTGGATATAAAACGCAGCCAGCAGCTGTGTCTGGGAGAGTGTGATTATCCTGAGCTGCTAACAGGGCTGGGAGTTCTCTGTCCAGGAGGAAAGAGCTCAGCAAGGAGGTATTTTTGTTCCTGGCTACCTGAAGCTGGATTCTCCTGCGGCTGGACCGACAGCGTGGTGCGAACCTGCACCTACACCTCCCAGGTGACTGAACCTGTGTTGGACTGTTTTTGTTTGGCTACGTTATTTCCGTTGTGTGTGAACTGTCACCAAGAGACTGTTTTTCATTTTGTGTGCAAGTGTGAATAAAACACTGTTTGTTGCACAATCTGGACTCCTTGTTTTGCCTCTAAACTGCACCCGCACCGCTGTCTACCAGAGCGACTCCCCACAATATATATATATATATATATATATAAACACTATACATGTATAGTGCATGGTACATGTTCTTCTTTTGCAGGACCTAATGTATCAGAAGACGCAGTCTGCTACACTTTCCTATACAGTAAGGCAGGGCTTGACAAATTTCCTAAAAGCCAGCTAAAAAAGTTAGGAGCCAGGCGGAGCCGCGTCATAAAGCCCCCAATAGATGCCCCCATAGTGCTCCTCCCCCCCCCCACTTCTCCATAGAGCCCCCCAATAAGGCATGCCAGTACATAGGGCCCCCAGTAGATGCCCCCATAGTGCTCCTTCTCCTCTTCTCCATAGTGCCCCCCATAATGTGCGAGTATATAGGGCCCCCCATAATGCTTCACCTCTTTAATAGGTTATATGACACGTCAGGCGCTGCCAGCGTCCAAGTGATCGCCACTTGCGACCGCCATAACATGTGGAAACCCTTACAAGGATTACAGGGTCCGGAGGGGAGGGCAGAGGAGTCCGGAGGGGAGAGCAGAGGGGTCCAGAGGGCACAAACACAGCGGGCACCAAGACATTTTACTGAGCACTACAACCCCCAGCTGGCGCTCAGCCTCTGCGGTCCCCGCATCACTACAACGCCCAGCTCTTTCCCACTCTAGTCATTTTCTTTCCCCCTCTAGTCATTCTCTCTCCCCCTCTTGTCATTCTCTTTCCCCCTCTTGTCATTCTCTTTCCCCTCTTGTCATTCTCTCCCCCCCTCTTGTCATTCTCCCCTCTTGTCATTCTCTTTCCCCCTCTTGTCATTCTCTTTCCCCCTCTTGTCATTCTCTTTCCCCCTCTTGTCATTCTCTTTTCCCCTCTTGTCATTCTCTCCCCCTCTTGTCATTCTCTTTCCCCCTCTTGTCATTCTCTTTCCCCTCTTGTCATTCTCTTTCCTCCTCTTGTCATTCTCTTTCCCCCTCTTGTCATTCTCTTTCCCCTCTTGTCATTCTCTTTCCCCTCTTGTCATTCTCTTTTCCCCTCTTGTCATTCTCTTTCCCCCTCTTGTCATTCTCTTCCCCCTCTTGTCATTCTCTTTCCCCCTCTTGTCATTCTCTTTCCCCCTCTTGTCATTCTCTTTCCCCTCTTGTCATTCTCTTTCCCCTCTTGTCATTCTCTTTCCCCTCTCTTGTCATTCTCTTTCCCCTCTTGTCATTCTCTTTCCCCTCTTGTCATTCTCTTCCCCCTCTTGTCATTCTCTTTTCCCCTCTTGTCATTCTCTTTCCCCCTCTTGTCATTCTCTTTCCCCCTCTTGTCATTCTCTTTCCCCCTCTTGTCATTCTCTTTCCCCCTCTTGTCATTCTCTTTCCCCCTCTTGTCATTCTCTTTCCCCCTCTTGTCATTCTCTCTTTCCCCCTCTTGTCATTCTCTTCCCCCTCTTGTCATTCTCTTTCCCCCTCTTGTCATTCTCTTTCCCCCTCTTGTCATTCTCTTTCCCCCTCTTGTCATTCTCTTTCCCCCTCTTGTCATTCTCTTTCCCCCCTTGTCATTCTCTTCCCCCCTTGTCATTCTCCCCCCTCCCTCTCCCGCCTCTAGTGTAGTGTGGCCGAGCTCTGTACGGTCCCACGGGTACAGGAGCTTTAGTTTCCTGTACCCGGCCGGACTGACAGGAAGTGCACACTGTGTGCGCACTTCCTGGCAGTCCGGCCCGGTACAGGAGACAGATGCTCCCTGTACCCGCGGACCATACAGGGCTCGGCCACGCTACAATGAGGGAGTGACAGGACAAGGGCGCACCGCCCGGGCGCAGCATGAAGAGAGGACTGACAGGAGGGAAGCGCTCAGTGCTCCCCTCCTGTCAGTCCCTCTCTTCATGCTGCGCCCGGGCGGTGCGCCCTTATGGATGTGCCAGCCCGGGCAGTGCTGCAGCCACCTGAGGCTCTATATAGAGCGCTCAGGCGGCTGCAGCATGACCGGGGCCGGCACTCCTAGGACGCGCCGACCCTGCGCCCGGCCACCTTTGCAAACAGGCTGACAGATACCCAGGCGCCAGGACCAAATTCCTGTTCGCCATGGCGACCTGGCGTTTGTCGAGCCCTGCAGTAAAGCACAGTGTGGTACACTGTATAGCGGCTGTGCTTGGTACTGCAGCCTAAGCCATGCAACCGATGAACGTGACGTTACTGGCTTAAGAAGACACCGGAGCCCCATGGCCTTTTCATAGAGAGTAGGGGCTCATGCACACGACTGTGTTGGGTCACTTGCCGGGCCCGTATTGGGTCACTTGAATGGGTCCACAATCCGGAAGGTCGGTGTGGAACCCCGCAGAAGCACTGTGAACTGATTTTCACAAGACAGGTATTATTTTAAACAGTTTGTCCAGGCTTTTAGTATTAATGACCTATCCTCAGGGTGTCGGACCCCCGCCGTTCGTATATTGATGACCTATCCTGGGGATAGGTCATCAATAGAAAAAGCTCGGGCAACCCCTTTAATTGCCAGGATCAGCCCTACCAGGCAGTATTGTCTCATTGAATAGGGTTGATCCTGCTGACATCTCCTCTTAAATGGATACATTTATCACAATAAGGCCAAATTCAAACAGCTGTGACTGGGGTGACCCATCACACTATAGCTGTTAACTTTTTAAGTACTGTTCAACCCCTTAAGTACTGGGCCCATTTTTGGTTTTTATTTTTTCTTCCCTACGTTGCAATAGTCTTAACTATTTTATTTTGATAACTTTTTTTATTTTTTTTAATAACTTTTTTAATTTTCTGTTCATATAGCCATATGAGGACTTTTTTTTGGTGGGATAAGTTGTATTTTTTAAGAGCATCATTTGATGTTTGATGTCTTATTGGAAAATGCGAAAACTTTCTTTGATCAGCTGTTTGGGAAGACATTAGCACTCCTGTGAGCGCCGTGGCCTTCTCCCTGCTCCCCCAGTACAGTGCCGTAGTATATAAAGGAATACGCTTTATATGGGAAATACGCCCCAAAAAGAAAGGGATTATTCTAGTAAAGCATGTATGTGCTAGTAAATTCCATCTATTGCCATAATGGTTACTCGTCATAAGGCAGTGAATTATATGCAGATGAAAGCGGGAGCATTGTGAGCCCGGTGTGATTACCTTGCTTGCAGCCGCCCTCTTGGTGTCCTTCAGTTTGTCGCTCGCCCTGTGCAGACTTTCCTTCTGCTGCTGGACTTGAGCTTCCAGCGCCTGCATCTCTCTGCTCCTTCGATGCAATTCAGATTTCAGGATTCCGACTTCCATGTTTAGCCCGTTCATCTTAAAGCCAGTGCTGCTGAAGCTGGAACAGATTGATGGCAGACATATTGAAGTGAAAGACGTTATAGGCAGATGTTTGCGGTATTGGGATTCTAACAAAGCCATGTGTCAGACAGAATACAGCTACAGCAAAAGGAAACGAGCACGTGTGCGAACCCCGGGCATGGACAGACTTCTACTGTAATGCACGGGCGTCTGCGTGGTAATGTGCGGCCACAGCCTCTGCTTCCCATTCATTACAAACTAGAACCATTTGGTTCATCCTGTCAGAATGACTCGCTCTCGGTTCCCACATTTGTGTTTACTGGTGAGGATGTCTCTCTCCATGATTGCCATTAACTGGTAGGAAAGGCATGTCCGCACGGGCGGTATACGCTGCAGATCTGCATGCAGTACCAGCAGTGTGGATGAGAAATGTCATCCACACACTGGGGGGGGGGAGGGAACTGCCTCCCAATAATTTGTGTAAATCTGTGCAAACTATTAGGTATGATCTACTCAGGGGTGGAATTCACGGGGGGCGAGCACAAGCCCTCCTCACGGCTGCTGGTCGGGTACAGAGTGATCTGGTGAGCTCTGCGTTAATTAATGCTACGTACTTATATACCTGTGCCTTCTCCAGGACAGTGATATAGTCGAGTGCTGCAGCGGGCGGCAGTGCTTTGTGCTGCACTGTGTATCTGGTTCTGCTGGGACAGTACTTTGTGCTGCACTGTGTATTTGGTTCTGCTGGGACAGTACCTGCATTTCATAGCGTACAGTAGAGCATCCCACTACGAGAGCCTGCATTTCATACCGTACAGTAGGACATCCCACTACGAGAGCCTGCATTTCATACCGTACAGTAGGACATCCCACTACGAGAGCCTGCATTTCATACCGTACAGTAGGACATCCTACTACGAGAGCCTGCATTTCATACCGTACAGTAGGACATCCTACTACGAGAGCCTGCATTTCATACCGTACAGTAGAGACATCCCACTACGAGAGCCTGCATTTCATACCGTACAGTAGGACATCCCACTACGAGGCCTGCATTTCATACCGTACAGTAGGACATCCCACTACGAGCCTGCATTTCATACCGTACAGTAGGACATCCCACTACGAGAGCCTGCATTTCATACCGTACAGTAGGACATCCTACTACGAGCCTGCATTTCATACCGTACAGTAGAGCATCCCACTACGAGCCTGCATTTCATACCGTACAGTAGGACATCCCACTACGAGAGCCTGCATTTCATACCGTACAGTAGGACATCCTACTACGAGAGCCTGCATTTCATACCGTACAGTAGGACATCCTACTACGAGAGCCTGCATTTCATACCGTACAGTAGGACATCCCACTACGAGAGCCTGCATTTCATACTGTACAGTAGGACATCCCACTACGAGAGCCTGCATTTCATACCGTACAGTAGAGCATCCCACTACGAGAGCCTGCATTTCATACCGTACAGTAGGACATCCTACTACGAGAGCCTGCATTTCATACCGTACAGTAGGACATCCTACTACGAGAGCCTGCATTTCATACCGTACAGTAGGACATCCTACTACGAGAGCCTGCATTTCATACCGTACAGTAGGACATCCCACTACGAGAGCCTGCATTTCATACCGTACAGTAGGACATACTACTATGAGAGCCTGCATTTCATACCGTACAGTAGGACATCCTACTACGAGAGCCTGCATTTCATACCGTACAGTAGGACATCCTACTACGAGAGCCTGCATTTCATACCGTACAGTAGAACATCCTACAAGAGCCTGCATTTCATACTGTACAGTAGGACATCCTACTACGAGAGCCTGCATTTCATACCGTACAGTAGAACATCCTACAAGAGCCTGCATTTCATACTGTACAGTAGGACATCCTACTACGAGAGCCTGCATTTCATACCGTACAGTAGGACATCCCACTACGAGAGCCTGCATTAAACAACCGTACAGTAGAACATCCCACTACGAGAGCCTGCATTTCATACCGTACAGTAGGGCTGCACGATATGGGAATTTTGTGCGATTGCGATTAGGGCCCTAAAAATTGCGATAACGATATGCGATGCGATATTTTAAGGGAATTGTGCTAGAGGTCTATCTGCTTGGATTTTCAAGGTAAAAGCACACAGATGACTGATAATGTGAAATGCAGCTATGCTGAACTCAAGAACTGAAACGCGCAGTGTTTTTCAAAATGAAATACATATTTGCATTGCTGCAAAAGTACAAAATACAAAACTTGCCATTTTCTTAATAGCGCTGCACAGAACAGGTAAATAAGATAGATATAAGAACGTGTTCATTAAAATAACGGCTTTCCATCAGCCCCTCCTCCCTCCCCGCACTGTAACCGATGTATCGCTGGCCGCGCTGTGCAGCATAGCGGCCGGAGATACAGTGTCAGTGTCACGTAGAAAGTCAGCCATCGCTTTATAAGACGCACTGCCTTTCTCCCCCCACTTTTGGGGGGAAAAAAGTGTGTCTTAAAAAGGGAAAAATATGGTAATATAATTGCAGCATTTTTGGGTCAGCAAAATTGCGATTGCGATATGGCGATTAATTGCGATTGCGATTGCTTTCGCGATATATTGTGCAGGCCTACCGTACAGTAGGACATCCTACTACGAGAGCCTTCATGGCGCATGCGCACTGTGATGACCATTGAGGGCAGCAGCATCGCTCCATGCATGGCGCATTCGCTGGCAGGATCTCGGCCAGTACACTGAATGATGCAAGAGGCTTACAGGGCAGGCCAAGCAACAGACTGGGGAGGGGTTATGCGAGAAGAAGGCAGAGCGGTCTGGGCACTTACAGCCCGAACGCCGCCTCTGGGCACTGGCGAGTCCTCATTTACATATGAATAAAACTGCGTTTTTGCCCCTGGTGAACATTAAAACTAAAAGACAAAGGTACCATGTGACTCCTGTATAGTTATACTACAGCGTTATGGGCAAACTGTGGTGGCAGACTCCCTTTAAACTATTGCTGGAATTATAACATTTAGGCGCGGCCTTTGCTTCGAATGAAGAGCGGCTGGAAATAAACGGTGTCGATGGTAACTTTCGCTATGTGACAATCTCCGGATCTTCTATTGTGCACCCCCTATCATCACATGTCAATATTCACTTCACAAACAACTGCTGCCACAAACCTATAAAATTATTAATAAAAGGAAAAAAAAACGCCAACTATAAGCGCTCATTACCAGGACACCTCGGTAATGGGCGTCCTCTCGCAGTACATTACATTACAAATGTCAGCATGTTTATCTCTAAAACGTAATTACGCCGGCTGAAGAAGAATGCCTAATTTACAGGCTGAAAGGAGCCAAATAACAGGGTTTATCTGCAATAATAAGGCACAGAAATCTGTACTATTGTGAAGGAGCTGGAGCTTCCTAACCAATGCACGATGTGAAGCAAATAGATGACCAAATATTAGCTAAAAAGCAATGCACTAAAGAAAAAAACCTTCCCATTCCAGACGTACGGACGTGTCCACCAGACAGGCACTCACTGTGGTTCGAGGAGGCCGGAAGCAGCCGTCAGGTTCACACACTTTTTGACAGGTTACCCTGTACCCATGTACTATGCCAGGATTACCTCAGCAGTGTATGGAGTACCCTGTACCCATGTACTATGCCATGATTAGCTCAGCGGTGTACGGAGTACCCTGTACCCATGTACTATGCCAGGATTACCTCAGCGGTGTACGGAGTACCCTGTACCCATGTACTATGCCATGATTAGCTCAGCGGTGTACGGAGTACCCTGTACCCATGTACTATGCCAGGATTACCTCAGCAGTGTACGGAGTACCCTGTACCCATGTACTATGCCAGGATTAGCTCAGCGGTGTACGGAGTACTCTGTACCCATGTACTATGCCAGGATTACCTCAGCGGTGTACGGAGTACCCTGTACCCATGTACTATGCCAGAATTACCTCAGCAGTGTACGGAGTACCCTGTACCCATGTACTATGCCAGGATTACCTCAGCAGTGTACGGAGTACCCTGTACCATGCCAGGATTACCTCAGTGGTGTACGGAGTACCCTGTACCCATGTACTATGCCAGAATTACCTCAGCAGTGTACGGAGTACTCTGTACCCATGTACTATGCCAGGATTACCTCAGCAGTGTACGGAGTACCCTGTACCCATGTACTATGCCAGAATTACCTCAGCAGTGTACGGAGTACCCTGTACCCATGTACTATGCCATGATTAGCTCAGCGGTGTACGGAGTACCCTGTACCATGCCAGGATTACCTCAGTGGTGTACGGAGTACCCTGTACCCATGTACTATGCCAGAATTACCTCAGCGGTGTACGGAGTACCCTGTACTATGCCAGGATTACCTCAGCAGTGTACGGAGTACCCTGTACCCATGTACTATGCCAGAATTACCTCAGCAGTGTACGGAGTACCCTGTACCCATGTACTATGCCAGGATTACCTCAGCAGTGTACGGAGTACCCTGTACCATGCCAGGATTACCTCAGTGGTGTACGGAGTACCCTGTACCCATGTACTATGCCAGAATTACCTCAGCAGTGTACAGAGTACCCTGTACCCATGTACTATGCCATGATTAGCTCAGCGGTGTACGGAGTACCCTGTACCCATGTACTATGCCAGGATTAGCTCAGCGGTGTACGGAGTACCCTGTACCCATGTACTATGCCAGGATTACCTCAGCGGTGATCGGAGTACCCTGTACCCATGTACTGTGCCAGGATTAGTTCAGCGGTGTATGGAGTACCCTGTAGCCATGTACTATGCCAGGATTAGCTCAGCAGTGTATGGAGTACCCTGTACCCATGTACTATGCCATGATTAGCTCAGCGGTGAACGGAGTACCCTGTACTATGCCAGGATTAGCTCAGCGGTGTACGGAGTACCCTGTACCCATGTACTATGCCAGGATTACCTCAGCGGTGTACGGAGTACCCTGTACCCATGTACTATGCCAGGATTACCTCAGCGGTGTACGGAGTACCCTGTACTATGCCAGGATTAGCTCAGCGGTGTACGGAGTACCCTGTACCCATGTACTGTGCCAGGATTAGTTCAGCGGTGTATGGAGTACCCTGTAGCCATGTACTATGCCAGGATTATCTCAGCGGTGTACGGAGTACCCTGTACCCGTGTACTATGCCATGATTAGCTCAGCGGTGTACGAGTACCTGTACCCATGTACTATGCCAGGATTAGCTCAGCGGTGTACGGAGTACCCTGTACCCATGTACTATGCCAGGATTACCTCAGCGGTGTACGGAGTACCCTGTACCCATGTACTGTGCCAGGATTACCTCAGCGGTGTACGGAGTACCCTGTACTATGCCAGGATTAGCTCAGCGGTGTACGGAGTACCCTGTACCCATGTACTGTGCCAGGATTAGCTCAGCAGTGTACGGAGTACCCATGCACTGTGCCAGGATTAGCTCAGCAGTGTACGGAGTACCCTGTACCCATGTACTATGCCAGGATTAGCTCAGCAATGTACGGAGTACCCTGTACCCATGTACTGTGCCAGGATTAGCTCAGCAATGTACAGAGTACCCTGTACCCATGTACTGTGCCAGGATTAGCTCAGCAGTGTACGGAGTACCCTGTACCCATGTACTGTGCCAGGATTAGCTCAGCAGTGTACGGAGTACCCTGTACCCATGTACTGTGCCAGGATTATCTCAGCAGTGTACGGAGTACCCTGTACCCATGTACTATGCCAGGATTACTTCAGTGGTGTACGGAGTACCCTGTACTCATGTACTATGCCAGGATTAGCTCAGCGGGGTACGGAGTACCCTGTACCCATGTACTATGCCAGGATTAGCTCAGCGATGTACGGAGTACCCTGTACCCATGTACTGTGCCAGGATTAGCTCAGCAGTGTACGGAGTACCCTGTACCCATGTACTGTGCCAGGATTAGCTCAGCGGTGTACGGAGTACCCTGTACCCATGTACTATGCCAGGATTAGCTCAGCGGTGTACGGAGTACCCTGTACCCATGTACTGTGCCAGGATTAGCTCAGCAGTGTACGGTACCCTGTACCCATGTACTGTGCCAGGATTAGCTCAGCAGTGTACGGAGTACTCTGTACCCATGTACTGTGCCAGGATTATCTCAGCAGTGTACGGAGTACCCTGTACCCATGTACTGTGCCAGGATTAGCTCAGCAGTGTACGGAGTACCCTGTACCCATGTACTGTGCCAGGATTAGCTCAGCAGTGTACGGAGTACCCTGTACCCATGTACTGTGCCAGGATTAGCTCAGCAGTGTACGGAGTACCCTGTACCCATGTACTATGCCATGATTAGATCAGCGGTGTACGGAGTACCCTGTACCCATGTACTATGCCAGGATTAGTTCAGCGGTGTACGGAGTACCCTGTACTCATGAACTATGCCAGGATTACCTCAGTGGTGTACGGAGTACCCTGTACCCATGTACTATGCCAGGATTACCTCAGCGGTGTACGGAGTACCCTGTACTCATGTACTATGCCAGGATTAGCTCAGCGGTGTACGGAGTACCCTGTACCCATGTACTATACCAGGATTAGCTCAGCGGGGTACGGAGTACCCTGTACCCATGTGCTATGCCAGGATTAGCTCAGCGGTGTACGGAGTACCCTGTACCCATGTACTGTGCTAGGATTAGCTCAGCAGTGTACGGAGTACCCTGTACTCATGTACTATGCCATGATTAGCTCAGCGATGTTCGGAGTACCCTGTACCCATGTACTATGCCAGGATTAGTTCAGCGGTGTATGGAGTACCCTGTACTCATGAACTATGCCAGGATTACCTCAGCGGTGTACGGAGTACCCTGTACCCATGTACTATGCCAGGATTAGCTCAGCGGTGTACGGAGTACCCTGTACCCATGTACTGTGCCAGGATTAGCTCAGCAGTGTACGGAGTACCCATGTACTGTGCCAGGATTAGCTCAGCAGTGTACGGAGTACCCTGTACCCATGTACTATGCCAGAATTAGTTCACCAATGTACGGAGTACCCTGTACCCATGTACTATGCCAGGATTAGCTCAGCGGTGTACGGAGTACCCTGTACCCATGTACTGTGCCAGGATTAGCTCAGCAGTGTACGGAGTACCCTGTACCCATGTACTATGCCAGGATTACCTCAGCGGTGTATGGCGGTATATGGAGTACCCATGTACTATGCCAGGATTACCTCAGCGGTGTACGGAGTACCCTGTACCCATTACTGTGCCAGGATTAGCTCAGCAGTGTACGGAGTACCCTGTACCCATGTACTATGCCAGGAATACCTTAGCATTGTACGGAGTAACCTGTACCATGCCAGGATTACCTCAGTGGTGTACGGAGTACCCTGTACCCATGTACTATGCCAGGATTACCACAGCGGTGTACGGAGTACCCTGTACCCATGTACTATGCCAGGATTAGCTCAGCGATGTACGGAGTACCCTGTACCCATGTACTGTGCCAGGATTAGCTCAGCAGTGTACGGAGTACCCTGTACCCATGTACTGTGCCAGGATTAGCTCAGCAGTGTACGGAGTACCCTGTACCCATGTACTGTGCCAGGATTAGCTCAGCAGTGTACGGAGTACCCTGTACCCATGTACTGTGCCAGGATTAGCTCAGCAGTGTACGGAGTACCCTGTACCGTGCCAGGATTATCTCAGCAGTGTACGGAGTACCCTGTACCCATGTACTATGCCAGGATTACCTCAGTGGTGTACGGAGTACCCTGTACCCATGTACTATGCCAGGATTACCTCAGTGGTGTACGGAGTACCCTGTACCCATGTACTATGCCAGGATTATCTCAGCAGTGTACGGAGTACCCTGTACCCATGTACTATGCCGGGATTACCTCAGCAGTGTACGGAGTACCCTGTACCATGCCAGGATTAGCTCAGCGATGTACGGAGTACCCTGTACCCATGTACTGTGCCAGGATTATCTCAGCAGTGTACGGAGTACCCTGTACCCATGTACTATGCCAGGATTACCTCAGCGGTGTACGGAGTACCCTGTACCCATGTACTATGCCAGGATTACCTCAGTGGTGTACGGAGTACCCTGTACCCATGTACTATGCCAGGATTAGCTCAGCGGGGTACGGAGTACCCTGTACCCATGTACTATGCCAGGATTACCTCAGCGGGCTCCTGCTTCTGCCTGCTGCGCTAAGCTAAGAGCCGACATGCAGGAAAAATAATAAATAAAGTATATTAGAAAAATGTTGTTTAGGGGATTAGGGACAACATATTCAAATTATTATAAAAGTTTACTCTTTAATGTTTGTTTGTTTTTTGTAGTGTTTTTATGGGGAAAAAACATCACTTCGAGCTTTTAGCTGTAAGTCTATGAGAATTACAAATGTAGTACAAACATGTTTTTTTTTTTGGTTTGTTTCTTACGCTAGAGCAGGGTTCAGCAACCGCCGATGCTAGAGCTGTTGGGAAACTACAAATTACAGTACATTTCTATGGGAGTTACGAGTACAACTAAGCAAGTGTGCATGCTGGGAGTTGTAGTTTCACCACAGCTGGAGGTTGCTGACTCCTGATGCTACTTGCTAGAGCATAGCATTATATTGACTTATGATGCTATGTAACCCTTAGGCCTCTTTCACACAGGCGTCATGTTTGACGCCCGGATAAGAGGCGGGTGCGTTGTGGGAATATGCGCGTTTTTCCCACGCGGGTGCAAACGTTTGTAATGCGTTTTGCACGCGCGTGAGAAAAATCGCCATGTTTGGTACCCAGACCCGAAGCCGGACTTCATCACTGAAGTCAGGTTTCGGGTCTTCTGGAGAATTGATTATTTTCCCGTATAACATGGTTATAAGGGGAAATAATAGCATTCTTAAAAAGAATGCATAGTAAAATGAAGAGGAAGGGGTTAAAAATAATAAAAGTTAACTTACCTTAGCCACTTGATCGCGTAGTCGCGATCTCTCCTCTCTTTCCCTGCATCAGCTAAGGACTAAAGGACCTGTGATGACGTCATATCACATGGTCCAATCACATGGTCCATCACCATGGTAAGATGGACCATGTGATTGGACCATGTGATGTGATGTCATCACAGGTCCTTTAGTTATTAGCTGAAGCTGGAAAAGAGAAGACAGATCGCGACTACGCGATCAAGTGGCTAAGGTAAGTTAACTTTTATTATTTTTAACCCCTTCTACTTCATTCAAAAATCGGGTCCCGTTGCTAAGCAACCATGCGGGAAAATCGCAACGCACCCGCACTTGCTTGCGATTTTCCCGCAGCCCCATTCACTTCTATGGGTCCTGCGTTGCGTGAAAAACGCACAATATAGAGCATGCTGCGATTTTCACACAACGCAGAAGTGATGCGTGAAAATCACCGCTCATGTTCACAGCCCCATAGAAATGAATAGGTCCGGATTCAGTGCGGGTGCAATGCGTCCTCCTCACGCATTGCACCCACGCGGAAAACTCGCCCGTGTGAAAGGGGCCTCAGGCCTCTTTCACATGGGCGTCCCGGATTTGCTCCGGATGCATCCCAGGTGCATTGCGGGAAACCTGCGCAAGTGTGTACGCAATTTCAGTCAGTTTTGACTGCAATTGTGTTGTTCAGTTTTTTCCTCGCGAGTGCAATGCGTTTTGCACCCGCGTGAGAAAAAACTGAATGTGGTACCCAGACCCGGACTTCTTCACTGAAGTTCGGGTTTGGGTTCAGTGTTGTGTAGATTTTATTATTTTCCCTTATAACATGTTCCGTTATTCCACAAAACATATCCGTACGGTTTCTGTATGCGATCCATTTTTTTTGCAGATCGGAAACGGAAACAGTAACTTATTAATCACATGAGCAATATGGGCTGGGCAAAGCATTTCCACAGTATGGATCCGCAAAATACGGATGTGTTCGTGTTTTTTGCGGACCCGTTGACTTGAATGGGGCCTCTGACTGTGATTTGCGGACAATAATAGGACATGCACTACTTTTTTGCGGAACGGCAATGCGGACAAACGGAAACGTATGTGTTTTGCGGTCCGCAAAAAAAATGGATGACGTTCCGTATGGCATCCGTTTTTTTTGCGGATCCGTTATTTTTGCGGATCCATTGTAATAATGCCTATCCTTGTCCGCAAACTAGAAAAAATAGGACATGCTCTATTTTTTTGCGGAACGGAAAAACGGACACACGAAAAACGGAATGCATCCGTTTTTTTTGCGGACCCATTGAAATGAATGGTTCCGCATATGGTCCGCAAAAAAAACAGAACGGACACGGAAAGAAAATACGTTTGTGTGCATGAGGCCTAACTTCAGTATTTTCTACAGCCCCACTGAAGAGAATGGTTCCGCATACGGGCCGCACAAAAAACAGAACGGAAGTGGAAAGAAAATACAGTCGTGTGCATGAGCCCTAACTGATGGAAATAACTGACCAAATAACTGATGTGTGAACTGGGCCTTATATAGAGATCAGTGCAAGGGTACGTCCACACATAGCGGAATTGCTGCAGAAAATTTCAGTTTCACATATCGGTCAGGGCCCATTCACACAACCGTATTATATTGAATCCGGATGCAGACCTGTTCATTTCAATGGGGCCGCAAGATATGTGGAGAGCAAACCGTGTGCTGTCCGCATCCGTATGCCGGTTGCGCAAAACTGAGACAGTCATGTGCAGAACGACTTATTGTGCAAATTGCATTTTGTTTTTTGCCATGATCACCATTGCGATATTTGAATGCAGCGTGTGAATTGGCCCTGAAACAAATAACGTGTGACCTGTAAATGTCCTAATAAAAGGACTGAGGCAGCGTTATTTAACGTACGGCGGGATGCACGCAGCATCATGCTTACTGATACTGGAGTGCGGTATGCGCCATATTCGTAAAGGACGCAGCGCAACTTAAAAGCCGCAACCCCTTTTCTGACATCTAAAATAGCTGAAATAAATATGCCGTTCTACGCAAGCGCAATCCTTTTCAACACAATTATACAAAAATAACGGACATAATACTCCCCAGAAGTAAGACTACTGCATAAACAGCTAGAATAGGAATGCCATAGAAAAGATCCTCTGCTTCCCTGTATACCACTCAGTGCATGGAGCTCAGGAAGACCTCCACCCGGGAACAAGCATACACCATAAAGCATCTGCGCTGAACGCACCAGGACATTGTAAAATACATGTTTCTACACCATTTCTAGGAATAAGTTAGGACTGTAAAATACGTCCTAAAACTTTTCTTTCTACGGTTCACCTACTATAGTGGAAGTGCAACTGTGTCCAGGCTGCTGTATTACAACATACATATCACAGGTTACCTTGCAGGTGTACGGACTCCGTGTAACCGCTGAATGACTACATTACGCCGCTCTAACTCTTCACGACCCGCCCACATACTGTCCCGAGGAGAAAGTGGCCAATGAGAGCGCGGATAACATCTGTCTCGGCTGCTGGTTCCTGTGAGAGGAGCGATGTGATTGGCTACACGCGGTGCGGGGACGGTTGGAGTTCTATACAGTTGCTGTTTGTGTACATTGTTTCGTACATTGTGCGGGAGGAGAAGGGACGGAGCGGGGCGGGATGAAACCCTAATGGGTCCTGTTAGAGTTTTAGTGATGTAGTCATCTACAGGTTGCATTGTATCCTGCTAGATGTCTAGCCCTGGTATCCTATGGATGCTATGTTATATGGTATGGCATGTATAAGGCTGGCTGAAGATTTGACTATGGCATTGTTGCTATATACAATTAGTAATAATGAGTATTACGAAGTGTAAGGAGTGTGCAGTGTTCGCCACACATATGAGGTAGATTTATTAAAACTGCTGTAAAGGAAACCTGGCTTAGTTGCCCATAGCAACCAATCAAATTCTGCCTTTCATTTTCCGCAGGAGCTCTGAAAAATGAAAGATAGAATCTGATTGGTTGCTAGGGGCAACTAAGCCAGTTTTCCTTTACACCAGCTTTGATAAATCTGCCCCAATATGTCATAGAAAGGAAACCGCTAGTTGGTGTTCGGACCATACTTACATTGCCTGTACGCATTGTGATTTTTGGTACTTCGCTCCTTTCCTGCAAATTGTCCTGCATTTTGCGGTGCGTTTTTTGTGTGCGTCACCAGTACTTAACCCAAAACTGCTGCCGTTCACAATAAAGCGATATGCTGTAATTGTTTCGCAGTTACATGGCAGCCGCACACAACCCGTACGTGTACAGGGAGACGAGGTATGAGCTGCAGATCTGCAGCATTGTACCAGCCTAATGGATGACAACTTTAGAAATCTCATTCAAAGGAAATCCGTAAGGGAAAATTGACCAGAAGTGTGGATTTTAAATACGCAGCATTTCAATTTGGGGCTCAGGATTTGTAGTCCGCAAATCGCAGGTCCTGGCCGCGTGCAAGCCACCTTTTTTTTCTGCAAAACGAACAGGAACAGGACATGTTCTATTATTTTGCCGGGCCGCCGAATGGACATGTATGCGGACAGCACATCGGTGGTCTGCTGGCATCTTTTGCGGGCCCATTGAGATGAATGCGTTTTTGCAGATCTAATCCGGACCATAATTACGGCCGTGTGCATGAGGCCTAATGCTGAGGATTTCTACATCGGATTGAGGGTGAAATCTGTGACATCTCCACAGACATAAAACACAGGATTGTCCCATGTGCTTAGGGGTTTAGACGGTTTGTCCAGGACAATAAAAAATATTTGAAAAGAATTGGGACAGAAAAAGATTTCAAAATAAGGGCTCATTCAGACAACCATATCTGTTTTGCGGTCCGTACGCCGGCCGTGTGTGTTCCGCGTTTTGTGGAACAGCCAGCCCTATGATAGAAATGCCTATTCTTGTCCACAAGAATGGGACATGTTCTATCTTTTCTTAGAACGGAAGTACGGATGCAGACAGCACACGGTGTACTTTCCGCATCTTTTGCGGCCGCATTGAAATGAATTAGTGGATATGTTACCATATCGAGCATAGCCCACCACCACCACCATGCATCAACGGATCACCGTTAATAAAAATGGGACTCCACGGCTTTCCGACCTAAGTGCCAGATTTCTGCCGGAAAATACCCTTGCATACAGCTGTATTTTTCCACCAGAAAGCTGCCATTGAAGGGCATCTGTCAGCAGGTTTGTCCCTATGACACTGGCTGACCTGTTACATGTGCACTTGGCAGCTGAGGGCATCTGGGTCGGTCCCGTGTTCATATGTGTCCACATTGCTGAGAAAAATAATGCTGCTGGAGCAACGGGGGCGTTGCTGTTACACCTAGAGGCTCTGCTCTCTCTGCAACTACCACACTCTCTCCACTTTGACTTTAGGAGAAGGCAGGACAAATGGAGTATGACCCCCAAAAAGCAAATACACTGGCACCAAACACCAAAGATCTTTATGGATTTGCTTGTCTCATTCCAATAACATGTAACACGTTTCGGGGATTAACCCCTTTTTCAGACAAAATGGACATGTATGGATCCTGTATTGTCAGATTTATCTTTGTTGCAGCGTCTGTCATGTAGGGCACTAATGCTTGACTCACACATTCTATGCAAACTCACACCTTACAAGAGGGTAAGTTTGGCTTGGCGGTTACAGTCTTAACTGGGTACGCAGCTTGATGGGTACAAATAGTGGCACACAGCTTAGTGGTTGCAGTCTCAGATAGGTACACAGCTTGGTGGGTACAAATAGTGGCACACAGCTTAGTGGTTGCAGTCTCAGATAGGTACACAGCTTGATGGGTACAAATAGTGGCACACAGCTTAGTGGTTGCAGTCTCAGATAGGTACACAGCTTGGTGGGTACAAATAGTGGCACACAGCTTAGTGGTTGCAGTCTCAGATAGATACACAGCTTTGTGTGTACAAATAGTGGCACACAGCTTAGTGGTTGCAGTTTCATATAATTACACAGCTTGGTGGGTACAAATAGTGGCACACAGCTTAGTGGTTGCAGTCTCAGATAGATACATAGCTTGGTGGGTACAAATAGTGGCACATAGCTTAGTGGTTGCAGTCTCAGATAGATACACAGCTTGGTGGGTACAAATGGTGGCACATAGCTTAGTGGTTGCAGTTTCACATAGGTACACAGCTTGGTGGTTGCAGTCTCAGATAGGTACCCAGCTTCGTGGGTACAAATGGTGGGACAAAGCTTAGTGGTTGCAGTCTCAGATAGGTACACAGCTTGGTGGGTACAAATGGTGGCACGCAGCTTGGTGGTTGCAGTCTCAGATGGGTACACAGCTTACTGTTTCTCCTCTCAATTGTGTGTACAGTTTAAAGGTAACAGTTTCTAATGGGCACATAGGGCAACTCCTGGTGTTTAGTAAATGCAGTCTCAAACAATGCAGAAACAAAAAGGTGTCACAGGATCCAAAGATAAAAAAGTTTAGATTTTTTTACATAGATTAAGGCCACGTTTTGACCCACGCAGGGGACTTTATCAGGCATAAAACAACAATGTGTCTTTCAGCTATTCAACTGTGAATGCAGAATGACCCCACTAATCACCAGTGTGTAAAAACCTCCACCCACTGATGGGACCTCATGCACACATAATATCACAATAAAAAGTTGAATACAGTATACAAGGTATCTATATTCAACAAGTTATCTTCCCAAAGAATGAAACACCTTTTAAAAATGCTTGTGGTGCTCCTAACACGGGAGCAGGACAGTGCCTTGGCACCGCCATACATATAGCATGGGCCAGCTTCCCTAGCTGCGCACTGTGCACATGTTACTGTAGCAAATGGGTTTTCTGAGGGCTGCTGGCACAGCACTGAAGTGCATGCACCCGGGATCTCAATGCAGATCGATATGCATCCTTGGACTGTACGCATCAGATAAAATATACCGCACATGCTCCTCACAACAAACAGTGTGATACAAGGAGTCAGGTGCCCAGACGTCTTGATAAAAAGTCAATGAACTTGTAGTGTATTCCACAGTAAAGCAGAAAGTCCAGTACAGATCCGTGTACTGGAAATGGTCCACATACATTGGCATAATGCCTAGACACAACATGTACAGTTGTGTTCAAAATTATTCAACCCCCACTGAAATTGAGTGTTTTGGCCAGTTTGACATTGATTTTGATCATTTCAGTCATCTTGTTTACAATTAAATCAAAGAGGCCCTTGTAAGTCAGACAAATATAACATAACATTTATAATGAAATAACCACAAATGTCTTTTCTGTGCTCACATCATTATCAGTTTTATTCAACCCCCAAGTGACATTCAATCTTAGTACTTAGTACAACATCCTTTTCCAGTTATAACAGCTTTTAAACGTGAAGCATAGCTTGACACAAGTGTCTTGCAGCGATCTACGGGTATCTTCGCCCATTCTTCATGGGCAAAAGCCTCCAGTTCAGTCACATTCTTAGGCTTGCGCGCTGCAACTGCTTTCTTTAAGTCCCACCAGAGGTTCTCAATCGGATTTAAGTCTGGTGACTGCGATGGCCACTTCAAAATGTTCCAGCCTTTAATCTGCAACCATGCTCTAGTGGACTTGGAGGTATGCTTGGGATCATTGTCCTGTTGAAAGATCCAACGTCTCCCAAGCCTCAGGTTTGTGACGGACTGCATCACATTTTCATCCAATATCTCCTGGTACTGAAGAGAATTCATGGTACCTTGCACACGCTGAAGCTTCCCTGTACCTGTAGAAGCAAAACAGCCCCAAAGCATGATTGACCCCCGTCATGCTTCACAGTAGGCAAGGTGTTCTTTTCTTCATAGGCCTTGTTCTTCCTCCTCCAAACATAGCGTTGATCCATGGGCCCAAACAGTTCTAATTTTGTTTCATCAGTCCACAGAACACTATCCCAAAACTTTTGTGGTTTGTCCACATGACTTTTGGCATACTGCAGTCGACTCTTCTTATTCTTTGGAGACAGCAAGGGGGTTGGCCTGGAAGTTCTGGCATGGAGGCCTTCATTACGCAGTGTGCGCCTTATTGTCTGAGCTGAAACTTCAGTACCTGCATCTGACAAATCTTTTTTCAGTTCCTCAGCAGTTACACGGGGACTTTTCAACACTTTGCGCTTCAGGTAGCGCACAGCAGTCGAAGTCAGCATCTTCTTTCTGCCACGACCAGGTAGCGTTTCAACAGTGCCCTTTGCCTTGAATTTGCGAATAATGCTTCCTATGGTGTCTCTTGGTATGTTTAACATCTTTGCAATCTTCTTATAGCCATTGCCCTTCCTGTGAAGAGAAATCACCTCTTCTCTTGTCTTCCTGGACCATTCTCTTGACTTCACCATGTTTGTAAACACACCAGTAAATGTCTAGAAGGAGTCGAGTATCACAGTCATTTTAAATCTGCCTAATTGGGGCTTATTATGCTTGATTGCTGCTCCTTGACATCCACAGGCGTTTTCAATACCTGATCGAAAACACTTGAATGAACCTCTGTTCTTAAGAGTGGTCGTCTTTAAGGGGTTGAATAATTGTGTCAATGAAGAAATCACAAAAAAAACATTTAATACTGTATTACAAAAACAATTGATGTAATTTTAGTTGCATTTGGTTCTTTAAAAAGTCCTTGTAAGATTTCATTCTGAATACAATTACAAATGTACACTAAATTCCCTAAAACCCTTTACAGCATTGGGGGTTGAATGTATGTCCAGTTAACGTCACTGGTGTATGAACAATGGAAGCACACAGCCATAAGGGGTTAGTTAAAATCCACAGGTGTGTAAGGGGGGGTGGACAATACCCCAATTAACAAGTATGGGAGCACCCCCAATACATACACATGCATATAGGGCTTGTTTACAGAGGAGGAAGAGGGGAGTACCGATGGAAAATATGGCTGGGCTGTGTTACGGGGGTTGGCATAGACCAGGAACCCTTACACCTATGTGCAGTTCCAGCACTCCGCTTCTGGTCATCCCTGCTGGACACAAAGTGGGATGTGACATCTGCCTCCCAGTCTATGGCCATTGGCCGGCAGTGGTGACGTGTTAGATGGCACGTTACATTGCCAGTCCAGTGGGGACTATAAGCGAAGGTGAAGGGAGTTAATGGCTGGAATCGGCCCAGGTCGGTTCCTGGTCTGGGAGAATCCCTTTAATAAGCCCTACATGTGCATTTATGTGTTTACCTGTCTGGAAGATATGGGCACATTTATTACGACCGGTGTTTTAGACGCTGGTCTTAATAAAGGCCCTGTGATAGCGGTGGATCTGCCGAAGTTATGAAGAGGCGTAGGCCTCTCCATAACTTAGGCGCATCCAACGCCAGTTCTAAATTTAAGACAGCTTCCGAGCTGTCTTACAGTTAGACCATTTTCTACGCCTAAAACTTGTAGAAAATGATGAATGAGACGGGCCTACCGGCCTGTCCCCTACCCCACCAGCGCCATGCCCATCATTTTAGACCTGGCCTATGCGCGGTGAAGTCGAAGATAGCGGCTATCTGCACCGGAAATACGTCAAAGACTGCTTTCTCACTAACGTTTGTACTGGATCCGGCAGGGTTCAGCAAAAACGCTTCTGTTACTGATAATACAACCATCTGCATCCGTTATGAACGGATCCGGTTGTATTATCTTTAACATAGCCAAGACAGACCCGTCATGAACTCCATTGAAAGTCAATGGGGGGCGGATCCATTTTCGATTGTGACAGAGAAAACGGATCCATCCCTATTGACTTGCATTGGGGGTCATGGGGGATCTGTCTGGCATCCCAGGATGGAAAGTAAACTACGACATGTTGCGGTTTACTCTCCGGTATGGGAACGCAACTAAACGGAACGGAATGCATTTTGGAGCACTCCGGTCTGTTCAGTTCTGTTTTGTCTCTATTGAAAATGAAGCTTTTTTTTCCAGTATTGAGCCCCTATGATGGTGATGGATCTCAATACCGGAAAACTAAAACGTTAGTGTGAAAGTAGCCTTATATCGGTGTATTTCAGCATGATAAATGATCACCATAGTCTAGACCACCATAATTTGAAAAGTCAGGAAAATGGACTGTTGCCATGTATGCATCCCCAATGTCAAATGAATGTAAAAGGCAAAAAAAAAACGCGGATTACGGGCCCATTCACAAGACCGTATAAATGGATCCGCACCCGTTCTGCAATTTTGCAAAAGGTATGAGGATACATTCATTTCTATGGGCCCTCAAAAGATGCGGACAGCATACCGTGTGCTGTCCGCATGCGTTATTCCGTACCTTGGCTCCGCAAAAATAAACTTCTTTGTCCTATACTAGTCCACAGAAAACGTTCTGTGGACCCATACAAGTCTATGGGTCCGCAAAAATGCGGATTACAACAGAACTGTTTGTATGTAATCCGCATTTTTGCGGATAGATGTCCACAATTATATTGACCCAGCCCCAAATAAAAATGGATACGTTATCAGACAGGTCTGTGTGGACAAAATCAGACAGAGAAAATCCATTTTGTAAATTGGATGTGGATTTGTGATTTTCCTGACATGGCTTTCTCTGTCGAGAGGATGATAGTTCTCATCCAGGAGAGAATTGAGTTGTGGAACAGTCGTTCTGAATTCTATCACGACCGTGTCTGCAAGGATAGGTCATGGTGCGAAGTTGCCGAAAATCTGATGCTGGATGAGTGGGCAAATAGAAATGGCAAAGTCCATAAAAGGATTAGTAAGTAAACTTATATTTTAAACTTAAATTTCTAGATTATATTTTTATTAGAAATACATTTGGGTTGAGGTTGTCTAGCACGTGCAGCATGCTCAGAGAAGTTTGCAAACTTCTCTGATCATCCTGCACCTAATTTAAAAGTGCACGAGCATGATGTCAGTTTATTCTAGTCTATTTTTATGTAGGTTAGAGCATGTGCAGCATGCTCTTAGTAGTGTGCAAACTTCTCAGAGCATCCTGCAATTAATTTCAAAGTGCACGAGCATGATGTCATTGTAAACCTCCACCCACTGATGGGACCTCATGCACACATAATATCACAATAAAAAGTTGAATACAATATACAAGGTATACACTACATGCATGTACACTAGCTTAAACTGACATCATCTTTTTTTTTATTTCTCCCCCCAAAAAAACACAACTTTTTAAATATTTTTTTAATTAAATCACAGTAAAAAATCTTAAGACCCCATGGCATTCCTGCCAAGATCAGTTCCGGCACAAAGAAACAGCCCGTAAAGGCAAAAGTGGCGATAGCCACTGCAATTTTTGAAGCCGATATTTGAGCTGAGACCGTAAATTGGAATATTGTCGATTTTTGGGATTATGCATTTACTAATTGCCAATCCACATAAATATTTTTCTATTATTTTTATTCTCTTATAAAGGACCGTCGACAGCCTTGTAGATGAGCCCGTAGCAAGCAAACAGTCTGCAGAAAGCACTCTAGTGATGGCACCACAGGAGCCCTCATCTCTAGCCCACACTCCGCCAATGGCTGTGACACCACCGCCAGAGATGACAACACCCGAGGTCCCGGATCCACAGGCAGACGTTTCCACAAGGGGTAGAAAACGTAAAAGGGATCCTCCTCTGCCTATCTCTGGTACAAGTACTCGAGACCTGGGGCCTTTCTTACAAAGGGTACCCAGATCCAGAAAGCATATGTGCGTGGCTTCCTTGACAGCTGTTCTGGAGATATTTGCTGGCCAAACTATGCCAATGGGAGTGTACGACTTCCTCAATAATGCTCGGAAACAATTGCATCAGCCTACAATGTCTTCGATGCAGCATTCATTTCCTCCTCCCATTCCTCCACTCCAAGGTCACAGTGCTACACGGATCTTCCCGCAGCCTACTACCTTCTCTTCTGACCACTATTCGTACACTCGGGACCTTTATGACTTATGATTATTATTTTTTTCTGTTATAAAAAAAATCTTCTTAAACATAATCAGTTTAAAATTACTGCAGAACCCCTTTAAGGATAGACTAATAAACTTACCTCAACGTGACTAGAAGTCTTTCTTTCGGTGAAATACTGTGCCTCATGTCCTGGAAAGTAAGTCCAGAACGGAGAGATGCAAGCAACATATCGAATGTACCAACTGACATACGGCAGTAACCCTGAAATTCATCAGGGTGCTGCCGCAAGTCAAAGTACAAGGTATGAAAGTGGCCCTTCTGTAGGTGCTGGGAGACAATGGGATGAACCCACCGCCTCCTCCTTCTCGGTTCCTCAGACAGCATAGCTGGCTTCTGTCCAAATCTCTGAGAAAGTAGCCAGTACAGAAGAACCTCACGTTCAGTAGCCATGATACACTAAGAAATAAAGTCCGAAACAGATGCCGACCAAGCACAAGTTTCACACTAAGCTCTCTGTGTAGTCAAAGCCAGACAAAATGGCGCCAATGCAATCTGACAGGATTATTTTATATACGTTATCTTTTTTTTTTTATTATTATTCTCCACAGAAATCTTTATATAAAATATTAAAAGACACTTTCTGTTTTTTTGCAGATCCGCAAAAAAAGGAACCTATTTAACAACTCCATTCCGTTTTTTTGCGGAAGAACGGTCCCTTTTTTGTGGATCCTCAAAGCAGTATGGTCGTGTGAATGGGCCCTAACTATGAGCATGGCAGGCAATGAAGAGAATGATTAGGGATTTTGCGACCATCTCAACATTCCAAGGAATCGTCCCCAATCCTATTAGTTGAACACAACGTTCTTCAGAAACAGTACTATGTAATACAAGAAATATCAATGTGCTCTGCTATTTTCAATTTGTCCCTTTTCATTTCCAAATGATTATATGATTAGAAATGAAGACGCGTTATCATTATTCAGAAGCGGAGACTGCGTTGTTACCCAGTTGTACTTCAGTACACAAAAGCTATGACTAAATGAGTTACTCCTGGCCTTGGCTTTATAAAAAAGACTACAATATGCTGTTGAATAATTGCTTGGCCCACGGCCATTAAAAATTAGTTTGCCGTGTATTGAGGGCACTGTCGAAGTAGTACAAGGTTGAAAGACTGCAAATATTTTTACTAGTCAGATTGTTTTACTTAACATGCAATGATGCAAGCTTCAAAAGAATTCCAGCGGAACCTCGATGTACAATACTACAATATAACAAAAGGAAGAGCTGCTTTTCAGTCATACAATATTCCACAGAGTCCATTAACCGGCCTTGCATTTGTTCTTCTGCTCTCCGCTTTGCTTAATTAAACATACCTTGAACTGCATTTCCCAAGAAAACACTTAACTTTCTTGCATTCTTCATACAGCTCTGTGTTAATATGATCTTTAACAATCACTGTTTTCCTTAAAGAGTCTCCAGTACTTAGCAGAAGGACCCATAGTAAATGTAAATGAATGATAGTCGGTGCACCCCACCATCATTCACCTTGAAAGATGATATAAAAAAAAAAAAATTCCATAATGTGTCTGTCTACACCTGTCCTGTTACACAGTTTTCTCATAGAATTAGATAAAGACCTTGAAAAATACAAAGCAACTTCTGTGTCAAGTGGCACTCCTCAACAATCAAAAGCATGCTTCGCCATGTTACACGGCGATTGCAAAAGCAAAGTTAGACTGTTGGAGATGCTAACAAGTGTTACAAAAATGTGGAGACTATTAAATGTATCTCATGCCAGCGGCCCGTGCCTGCCACTGTCCTGTGCAGCCGCAGGTGTCTCTCCCTGTGTGTATTGGAACCTGTGCTCAGTGAACTTTTTTCAGCACTGTAAGAGTTAATCCTTTCCTATTGCTCCCTGTCCACCTTCTGACTAAGGTGCTGATCAGCCACCCTATTTAGCTGGTCTGCGGATCCACCTTTTTTACTGAGTTTTGGGTTTTCTAGTCTGGGAAGGTGGGACTTGTTTGACTGCCCATGTACTGTACCTTGCCTGACTACCGATTCTGCTTCTAGCCACCTCCCCCAGACCTTGGAATTGCCATCTGGAATACACATATATTCAGCCTGCCCTGACCTTGGATTCTATTCAGACTGCGCCTATTGAATGTTTGCTCGGTCCTTCGCTCAGGTGTCTCTGACCCCTGTGGGACAGCTAGATAGCGACATGGAAAATTAAAACGATTCACCAAAAATTCTAAAAAAAATAAGCTTAACATAAAAATTTTATTTAAACAATAGGTTATTTTCTGATGACTCATTCCCTTTAAACTAGAAATACTTTGGAGTAAGGTGCACCAAATCTATTTAGAGGTGCACACAGGGAGTGCTATAAAATAATGAAGGAAGCCCTACTCACTTGTCCAATGCCTTGGTGTTCCAACACATACACTTTGGTGCTCCCTTCGACTCTTTGGCCTACATTTATTATGCCTCCTATGTCGATTTTCTCGAATCAAAGGCCTAATTTGCTCAAAAACTTTTTGGGGTTTCAGCTCTGGCACATGGACCTGCCAAGTTGTGCCACAATTATTAAGAAGTGTGCAGCTCTTAATAATTAAGGCTGTCCTAATTTCTTCCTGTCCCTATAAGTCAATGCAAGTTCTCTCCCAGAAGGAATGAAGGGAACTTGTGTTTTTTTATATACCCTGTTAGGGAACTTTGAGTTTACAAAGGATGACATCCACGGTGAAAATACGTGGCAATTACGATTATGTATTGTTCTGATTCAAAAATCTGCAACATAGCCTTTTTTTTGATGCTACATATGGATGAGGTTTAAAAAACACTTTTACATGTATGCATCATAAACTGTGAAGATTTTCAATGTGCAATCTGCAATGATTCTGCCATGTATAAATGTGGTCTTGAAGGAGTTATCCGGCCCCTGAAATGCCCCCCCCCCCCATCTGCCCGGGCCCTTAACACACAATGTACTTACCTCGCTCCCTGGCACCTGCATCGCTTCTGAAGCCCACACAGCCGCCGCTGCATGTCTCATTTGAGCGGATGAAAACATGTGGCATCGGGAGGGGGGGCAGCCAATAGCAGATGGTGACGAGCCTCCCTAGTGTCACCCGCGATGCTAGGGAGGCTCTTTCCTGTCACTGCCTGCCATTGCCCCCCCCCTCCCCTTACCGATGCCAGATGTTTTGATCTGCGCGACAGGGAGATGTAGCGGCAGCCGTGCGGGCTTCAGAAGCGACGGGGAGTGAGGTAAGTACATTGTGTGTGAGGGGCCGGGGGGGGGGGCATTTCAGGGGTCAGATAACCCCTTTAATTGTGTAAAGTAAATCTGGCCATGGATGTTAGATAGCTGTTGGCCGCCAGCTATCTCTCTTGATTTCCATTACTGAGCATGCTTGTATTCTGAAGAAAGCCATTTTCAGACACTTCTGCTGGTGGCTTGTCTCCCCTAAGACCAAAAGGATTGGGTATGTTGAAATCCAGCTGTAAGAGAACAAGGTTAAACATTGTTTTTAAAAATTGTTAAAAAAAAGCTAACTATTATTAAAATGTATCCCCCTTTCCCCATTTGCCATATAATTTTTTAAAAAAAATTAAAAATAAACACTATTGGTATCTCAAATATATTAAAATATCAGGTTATTTAGCACAGCGAACATCACACCATAAAAAAACTTTGTCTCTCGGAATTTAAATTGATTATAAATCATATATACACCAAAAAGGCACAAATACAAACTACAGCTCACCCAACAGAAAAAAAATTCCCCACACAGCTCCATTAATAAAAACATAAAAATCTTAAATTTTCAAACTATTATTAATTTTTGAAAAGAGGCAAAGCATAATAAAAAGAATAAAACATTGGTATATGCATAATTGTACACAGAATATGGGTTATCACATCATATTTACCGCACAGTGTACACCATAAAAAAATAAACCCAAAAAACAATGACTGACTTGCATTTTTTTCCTACCCCACCCTACAAATAATTATTTTTGCATGGTACCAATACAAAAATAAAAAATAAGCCTTTATATGGCTATGTTGTCATACAAATAAAAAAAAAATATCTCTTGGAACAAAATGTCTTCGACAAAATTAGCATTGTTCTAAACGCGTATCCCAACTTGTACCATGAAACCAAATTTTAAAAATCCATTGGTATTTTTGAATATAAAATATTTTAATATGTGAACTATAAGCTGCCTAATTACTGTCAAGGTGTTTCACTATAAGATGAGGTTTAACTAAATAATAGTTTAACATTTCTTTCAGCATTTCTTTGTCTATCTCAGTTCTGAACTTTTACTTTATGGATGGGTTTTTTGTATGAGATCTGCAAGGCCACAACATCTTAAAGCATTAGAAGAAATTTCTGTTATATTTCCAACCTATGAATTTCACAAAAGGACAAAAAGCAATCAATCACGATTCAAGACATGTCACTAACAGAATAAAGTATTCACCTCGTTTAAAAGTACATCTTGTTCACTCTGAGCTGTTATCATGTGGGTTTCAATTTTTGCCTGTAATCGGCCATTTTTTTTTTCAGCGTCTCGGTAAAAATGTTGGAGTTGTTTCATTTCCTTTCTCTGTTCAATTATTGCCTGCTCCAGTTTCAAAATCTTTCAACAAAAGAATATAGAATTAGAGATTTGCTGCACCCAGCCTGCCTAGATAACATGAAAAGCAGAGCACAGCCATCATGAAACAGACTAAATCAATAGAATATAATTCATCGGTTGGATGGAAATAATCATATAGATTCAGGAAAGTGGGAAAAAAGTACGGAGCTGTTGTTTTACTTAAGCTTGTTATTGTGATTAACAATTAAATTGAAGAATAAATATTTTTATTTTGTCTGTAGTGTTAAGAAATATCGATCGCACTTGTCATTGTATAAGGTTGATTTTTTTTTTCCGTAAAATGCCACCGTACATTGGGGTAAGGTAGATAACAGATTGTATTCACTGTGCAGAACGTTTCCTCCCTGTACAGATTGTATTCACTGTGCAGAACATTTCCTGCCTGTACAGTGTGTTATGTCTAAATTTCCTTAAGGTTACAACTATCACAGCCACAATCAGCCCATTTTCAGGCGGCAGCATTATGTTAAGGCTGCAAAATTCATGTAACTCATTAAAAAATTATTGGTTTTTCACAAATGTTTTTCACAATTGGCCATGTGATGCAAGGGCTCAGGTCATCTTTGCCTCCAGCAACCCAGCAGGCAACCAAAGAAATGCAACTGAGTCCGGGAAGCAAAGGAGCCAGGACCCAGCAGCGGGGAGCAGATTAGTATGCTTCCTTTTGCAGATCTGCCCTGGAGGTGGTTGCCAAAATTCCCTTAAAGGGAGCCCAACCCCTTTAAAAGGGAATTTGTCAGCTCCAAAACACCCTCTAAACTACAGTAAGTGGTGTATAGTGTAAGTGACGCCGAGTTCAAGTTATGTAATTTTTATCTTTACACTCTTTTCCATTCAAATACTGTGCTCCTACAAACCAGATAAATGCATTGAAAGGACTCCTCTTTGGGTCCTCTCCATTATGTTCCTGAGCAGTTAATGTGAAACAAGTCAGAGGAACTAAAGCCAGAATCCAAAAAAAGAACAGCCAAGAAAATTTAACATTATCTTATGTGTCTTTGTTATTTACTCTTGTCACTCGAGATATCACAATTGAACATTATGAAAAATAAACTGGAAAGGAAGGCATTGTTCTCACAGGCTGCAGCCATGTCTACTACCCTCTTCTTCCCGCCACCACCCCATTACATGCTAGTGCACATAAGCCAGGGAGTTTTGGAGGAAGGTGCTGGGTTTAGTGCCTAATTTTGTCTATGTGGCCATTTTGTTGGAAGAAATCTCCTAGTTACTAATAGTACGAAAAGATTTGGTTACAACCAGATAGCTGTTATAGACTGCCAAATTGGGCCAGGATGATGGGTAGGTTAGGATAGGCACTCGCCTAGGACGCCACCAGTCTCATATGCCTTAGGCTGCTAGGGCTGAAGTCAATGAAGCAGCAGAAAGGTGCAAGATTACAATTACATTAAAAAAAACTTCTGCGCGGGGTCTCACATAATCACATCATAGCGTGAGATCTGTCGTAGGACCAGTGATATAATTGGGACTGACTGCACCAGGACATGGCAACACAAGCCACAGATCAGTCTGCATCGCAAATGGCGACGGGGAATGGGAGTGAGTTTAAAAAAAATAATAAATTCGCCACTACTTGGGGCACCAAGGAGGTGAAGCATTATATATACCTGGCCCTAGAGAGGGGGACATTCTCTGCTGGGGGCAGCAAGGAAGGGGGGAGCATTATATATACCTGTCCCTAGAGAGGGGGACATTATCTGCTGGGGGCAGCAAGGAAGGGGGGAGCATTATATATACCTAGTACTACAGAGGGCACATTATCTACCGATGCACTAAGAAAGAGGAGGAGCATTATATATACCTGGCACTATATTGAGGGGGCATTATCTGCTGGGGCTACCAAGGAAGGGGGGGGGGGGCATTATATATACCTGGCACTACAGAGGGGGACATTATCTACTGGGTACACTAAGGAAGGGAGAGAAGCATTATTTATACCTGGCACTACAGAGGGGGGCATTATATATTCTAACTAGGGATGTCACTACACGGGGAGCATTAGCTATAGCCACTGGCACTACTATATGTATAAATATATATATATATATATATATATATATATATATACTGTCACCATAGGAAGGCATGAAGGAGAATTATATATATATATATATATTTACATACACACACACCGTATTTTTCACCCCATAAGACGCATCCTCCTCCCCCCCAAAAGTGGGGGGAAATGTCCCTGCATCTTATGGGGTGAATACTAATGAGGGCTTCTATTATGGAAGTGCTCATTACTACCGGAGGACCAGAAAGCGGTGAAGGCTCTCTACTCACCCTGGTCCTCAGCTGTCGGCTGTGCAGTAGCTGCGCACAGCGTGAAGGCACTCCGTGACCTCATACTGTGCGCGCCTGTTCACAGCACAGCCAGAGGCAGGATGAATAAGATCGCTCTGGAGGAGAGGAGCGGCGGTGTCCAGAGCAGGAGAGGTAAGTAGTTTTTTTTGTTTTGTGTTCTGTGGCTGATGAGAGGCATGGGGGCTGAAATATGGCAATGGAGGCTGATATGGGGGTTAAAATATGGCAATGGAGGCTGATATAAGGGCTAAAATATGGCAATGGGGGCTGATAATAGGGCTGACATATGGTAACGGTGTTGAAATATGGCCATGGGGGCTGATATTTGGCCATAGGGGCTGAAATATGGCAATGAGGGCTATAATGGGGGCTGAAATATGCTAGTGGTGGCTGATATGGGGGCTGATGAGAGATATGGGGGCTATGAGAGGCATGGGGCTCTTATCTGAGGTCTGATTGGGGGTCATTCACATTGGGTTTGAGCTGAGGTCTGATTGGGGGTCTAATCTGAGGTCTTTTTGGGGTCTTATGAACATTGGGGGTTTTATTGGGGCTGTCATCTGATGCCTGATTAACATTGGGGGTCTGACTGGTGGTCTGACCTGAGGTCTAATGAAAAATATATTTTTTTTATTGTCCTCCTAAAACCTATATATATCAGCCTGGGCATGCTGTGAGTGGTAGTTCTTATACCCATCTCCCTATAATTGTCTTTATATTATGCCCTCCTGTAGTGCCAGTTTATATATATATATATTGTGGTAAGGTGCAAGGTGTCATATGTGATGGCAGGTACGTGTCACCGAGGTTGCTGGCCTCGGTGAGGTGAGAGCCGGGTTTTTGTCTGCAGCAGCTAGTGCTGTTTTGTCTTTGTTAAATAGCATGGCTGCAAAGCCGATCCGGGCCGGCTCTTACTGGGAGCAGCTAAAGAGTAGGGTGGGTGGCTGCTCCCCACGGTCCAGTCCATGTTTTGGGCTGGATATAAAACGCAGCCAGCAGCTGTGTCTGGGGGGTGTGTGATTATCCTGGAGCTGCTAACAGGGCTGGGAGTTCTCTGTCCTGGAGGGAAGAGCTCAGTAAGGAGGTGTTGTGTTCCTGGCTACCTGAAGCTGGATTCTCCTGCGGCTGGGCCGACAGCGTGGTGCGAACCTGCACCTACACCTCCCAGGTGACTGAACCTGTGTTGGACTGTTTTTGTTTGGCTACGTTATTTCCGTTGTGTGTGAACTGTCACCAAGAGACTGTTTTTCGTTTTGTGTGCAAGTGTGAATAAAACACTGTTTGTTGCACAATCTGGACTCCTTGTTTTGCCTCTAAACTGCACCCGCACCGCTGTCTACCAGAGCGACTCCCCACATTTGGTGTCGGATGCGGGCATGCGCAGTGAGGCTGGCGTGAACGCCGAACTTTGTTTGTTTTGCTGAGCAAAAGTTAATGTCATATGTCAAGCCGGCAAAGTTTCAACCCGTGAACCCTGACAAAATGGAGGCAGTTGTAAAAGCTCTCGTGGAGGCCAATTTACAGCAGCGGGAGGCCAACAAGCAGCAGCAGGAGACAAACCAGCTGCTGTTGCAACATGTGATGGCGTTGCAAGCGACTGGAGCCTCTCACCGTGCCCATGATGCCCGGAAAGCGGTCCGTGCGGCGATTCCCAAGATGACCCCGAGGACGATGCTGAGACCTACCTGGCAGTCTTCGAAAAAGTGGCCGTGAGGGAGAAGCTGCCCCGCGACCAGTGGGCTGAGGTGGTCGCTCCGTTCCTGGCTTCCGGACCCCAGCAGGTGTTTTTCGACTTGGCGGACGACCAAGCGGCCGATTATGACACCATGAAAGGAGAGATCCTGGCCAGACTGGGGGTGAACGTGCTGGTCCGCGCTCAAAGAGTCCACCAGTGGGACTTTAAAACGACTGAGCCCGCTAGGCCGCAGTACTACGATCTGCTGCACAGGCTGCAAAAGTGGCTGCAGCCCGATCTACTGAGTCCCACTGTCATGTTGGATCGCCTGTTGGCGGACATCTTTTGGAGGGCCCTGCCTTATCCCCTCCAGCACTGGGTCGGCCAGGCGTCTCCGGTAAGTGCCCTGGAGATGGTCGACCTGGTGGAGCGTTACGAGGCCACCAGAAACCTGCAGGGGAGTCTTGCTGGGAAGGGGCAAGTCAAACCCCGGAGGCCTCCACCCCAGCTCCGACGACCGGCGTCAGAGAGACCTGCACGGCATGTACCCCTGCGGATCCGCCTCCCGTGGTATGCTGGAGGTGTCAGGAGCCAGGCCACATCCGGGCCGACTGTCCGCATCGGGATGAGCCGATGGATATGAACTACGGGGTCGTCACTCCCTGTATGCACGGAAGCTGTGCGCAACTGGCACCCGTGAGGTGCAGGACCATAACCACCTGTGTCAGGTAGAGGTGGGAGACTCTCTGGCGGTGGCTCTGCTGGACTCCGGGAGTCTAGTCTCCCTGGTAAGGGCTGCCCTTGTACGGCCTGCGGAGTATACTGGCCGTAAAGTCGGGGTCCTGTGCATCCACGGAGACCTGAAAGACTACCCCACTGCACTAGTGACTTTGTCCACCGCGGCTGGTAGGTGGACCCACGAGGTGGCTGTCGCTACTAAACTCCCACACGAACTGATACTTGGGAGGGACTTCCCGGTTTTCCGGCGCTGTGGCCGGTAATAAAGGTATCTGAGGGACCCGAGACAGGGGTGACCCTAGTAGAGTGGCCTGATACCCCTGGAAGGCCAGAACCCTGGGAGCCCGAGTCTGAAGGGCCGGCGGTAGGGGTGACCACTGCTCCAGCGGTAGAGGGGGAGACAACCCCACTGAGTGTAATGGTGGGAGACACGGAGGACTTGCCACCGGGACCTGAGTTGGCAGACCTCAATGTCTCCGGGGAAAATTTTGGGACCGCACAACACCGGGACCAAACCCTAACCAGGGCCTGGGAGAATGTGCTGGAAATTGATGGGAAACCCCAGAAACCAGGGGCTGAATTAATGTTCCCACGGTTTATTGTTCTGCAGGATATGTTGTATCGGGTGAACCAAATCCGAGGCGAACCTGTTGAACAGTTGGTGGTGCCCACAGCGTATCGCAAGCTTGTCATGGAGCTTGCCCACCAACATGTTCTTGGGGGACACCTGGGGTGGCAGAAAACCCAGGACCGCATACTGCAGCGATTTTATTGGCCCAGTGTGTTCAAGGAGGTAGAGAATTATTGTAAGTCCTGTCCGACCTGTCAGATAACTAGCCCCCAGCCACATTTCCGTAGTCCCCTGGTACCTCTGCCAATTATTGAAGTACCGCTTGAGCGAATCGCGATGGATTTAATTGGGCCTGTACCAAAGTCTGCCAGGGGCCACCAACACATTCTGGTAGTTCTCGACTATGCCACTCGGTATCCGGAGGCGGTGCCTCTGCGACATACCTCAGCTAAGCTCATTGCCAAAGAGTTAATGGAGATGTTTTCCCGTGTGGGCCTGCCAAAAGAGGTTCTGACAGACCAAGGGACCCCTTTTATGTCCAAAGTAATGAGGGAACTGTGTAAATTGTTGCGTATAAAGCAGTTACGGACGTCCGTTTACCATCCGCAAACAGACGGTCTTGTGGAGAGGTTTAACCAAACTCTAAAAAATATGTTAAAGAGGGTGGTGTCTAGAGATGGGAAGGACTGGGACCTGCTTCTGCCCTATCTCATGTTCGCAGTGCGAGAGGTACCCCAGGCCTCTACTGGGTTCTCGCCCTTCGAACTGCTTTATGGCAGACACCCTCGGGGCCTGTTGGATATCGCCAAGGAGGCATGGGAACAACAGCCTGTCCCCCACAAAAGTGTCATTGAGTATGTCGCCCAGATGCAGGAACGGATGGAAAGGGTGTTGCCCTTGGTCCGGGAGCATATGGAGGCAGCACAACAAGCTCAGAGTAGGGTGTACAATCGTCAGGCTCGGGTACGGGACTTCAATCCGGGAGATCGGGTTTTGGTTCTGGTACCCACCCTTGACAGCAAATTCCTAGCTAGGTGGCAGGGCCCCTATGAGGTGATCGAGAAGGTAGGGGAAGTAAATTACAAAGTACACCAGCCAGGCGGCGCAAGCCGGAGCAGGTGTACCACGTGAATTTACTTAAGCCGTGGAAAGATAGGGACGCGGCCGACGACCACAGCCCCCGGCCAGGGCTTCTAGGTGAAAAGGGTCCAGCCCCACAGTTCGAGGCCTGTGAAGCAGTAACCACGGTAAAATTGCAGACAGCCTGTCTTCCAAACAAGTTCAGGAAGTCAGGAGTTCATCAGTCGGAACACGGATGTGTTCTCGGACCTCCCTGGCCGCACGTCTCTCATCCAACATGACATCGTTACTGAGCCTCAGGCCAAGATCCGGTTAAAACCATACCGGGTACCCGAGGCTCGGCGACGGGCCATCGCGGAGGAAGTGCAAGTAATGTTGAAGCTCGATGTCATTGAGGAGTCGAAAAGTGAGTGGGCCAGTCCCATAGTCCTGATACCTAAGCCGGATGGGACGCTGCGGTTCTGCAACGACTTTCGCAAGTTAAATGAAGTATCCAAGTTTGACGCGTATCCCATGCCCCGAGTAGACGAGCTGGTTGAAAGTTTAGGACAAGCCCGTTATTTTTCTGTGCTGGACCTCACTAAAGGGTACTGGCAGGTACCCTTAACGGAGTCGGCTAAGGAAAAACCGCATTTGTTACCCGCAGGGCCTGTATCACTACAAGGTGTTACCCTTTGGCCTGCATGGCGCCCGCCACTTTCCAAAGGTTAATGGACATAGTGCTGCGACCACATCGTCGGTACGCCTCGGCCTACTTGGATGATGTAGTCATCCACAGCACCGACTGGGAAAGCCATTTACCCAAAGTGCAGGCGGTAGTGGATGCCCTGAGGAAAGCCGGACTGACCGCTAACCCAAAGAAGTGCTGCATAGGGTTAGAGGAGACAAAATATCTGGGATATGTAATTGGGCGGGGAGTCATCAAACCTCAGGTAACTAAGGTAGAGGCCATTCGTAACTGGCCCCGACCGGTCACCACCAGGCAGGTAAAGTCGTTCCTGGGGATTGTAGGTTACTACATGAGGTTTGTGCCCCACTTTGCCACAATAGCAGCGCCATTGACAGACCTGTTGAAGGGGCGAAAGTCTGGGAGGGTTAGCTGGAGTGAGAAGGCGGAGGAGGCTTTCTCCGCGTTGAAGTCGGCCCTGTGTGGGTCCCCGGTTTTGGTGACACCCGACTTCAACAAGGAGTTTGTCGTACAGACCGACGCCTCGGAGGTAGGCCTCGGTGCGGTACTGTCGCAGGAGGTCAACGGGGAAGAACATCCCGTTGTCTTCCTGAGCCGTAAGCTCAGTCCCGCCGAGTCCAGGTATAGTATAGTGGAGAGGGAGTGCCTGGCTATCAAGTGGGCACTCGAATCTCTCCGCTACTACCTGTTAGGGAGGAGGTTCTGTCTGGTGACCGACCATTCCCCCTCAAATGGATGAGTCAGGCCAAGGAGAGGAATGCTCGGGTCACCAGGTGGTTCCTATCTCTTCAAAATTTCAAGTTTTCCGTGGAACACAGGGCAGGCCGCTTGCAGGGCAACGCAGATGCCCTGTCCCGCGTCCACTGCCTCACGTGTGTTCACCCCTCAGGGCTGAAACAAAGGGGGGTATGTGGTAAGGTGCAAGGTGTCATATGTGATGGCAGGTACGTGTCACCGAGGTTGCTGGCCTCGGTGAGGTGAGAGCCGGGTTTTTGTCTGCAGCAGCTAGTGCTGTTTTGTCTTTGTTAAATAGCATGGCTGCAAAGCCGATCCGGGCCGGCTCTTACTGGGAGCAGCTAAAGAGTAGGGTGGGTGGCTGCTCCCCACGGTCCAGTCCATGTTTTGGGCTGGATATAAAACGCAGCCAGCAGCTGTGTCTGGGGGTGTGTGATTATCCTGGAGCTGCTAACAGGGCTGGGAGTTCTCTGTCCTGGAGGGAAGAGCTCAGTAAGGAGGTGTTGTGTTCCTGGCTACCTGAAGCTGGATTCTCCTGCGGCTGGGCCGACAGCGTGGTGCGAACCTGCACCTACACCTCCCAGGTGACTGAACCTGTGTTGGACTGTTTTTGTTTGGCTACGTTATTTCCGTTGTGTGTGAACTGTCACCAAGAGACTGTTTTTCGTTTTGTGTGCAAGTGTGAATAAAACACTGTTTGTTGCACAATCTGGACTCCTTGTTTTGCCTCTAAACTGCACCCGCACCGCTGTCTACCAGAGCGACTCCCCACAATATATATATATATATATATATATATATTATATATAGACATTATAGGGAGACGGGTATAAGAGGAGAGATCTACCACTCACAGCATGCCCAGATTATGTTATTATGGGGTATCAGTGACCATTACATGGAAAGGGATATAACTACAACTTCCAGCATATCCAGACTGTTATTAGGGGGCACCCGTGGAGAGGGATATAATTGGAGAGGACTACAACTCACAGCATTTATAGAATGGTATCCTGGGCTATCAGAGGACATTACAGGGAGTGAGTATAAGGAAAGAACTAAAACTGCTAGTATTTGACAACTTAGAGGGAAATGCTAACCTTTCACAGATAAACAGAGCTCCGCCCACATGGTGACATCACTCAGGTCCTACACTACTTCTCTGAACTTCTGAGCTCTGTCTCAATGGGTAAATGGGGTAAAATGAAATTGGCTGAAGGGGAATGAGCAAGGCTGGGAGGAAGATGATACATCTCAGGGGAGTGAGAGAAAAAGTGGCTGTGGGGACCAAGGACCAGGGAATGTTGGACTGCAGGCACATCATTCTGCCAGCATTTGAGTCGGTGTGCTTAAGCCTTGTCTCTCCCCTGTTTAGTATGTGTGACACTAGGCTCGTTTATCCAGCTTTTCTGTAGGTAAAGATGGAGAAAGACTAGGGGAAAGACAAAGTGCTTTGTCTGCAAAATCTCTCCTAAACTGCTTATAACAGCTGTATCTGCTCTATGGCTATACTGCCTGTACACTATGCAATATGCATTTGTGTAATTTATGTTTTTTCAGGGTTTAGTTCTGAAACATGTTAAAGGGCACTATCTCACACAATTCCACCATTTTTCTAGCGTCACATTGAATTTGAGAAAGAAAAACAATTGTTTTCATAAAACCTGACATTAAAAAGACATTAGACAATGTGTAAACATATGTTACGGACAGTGAATGTGGAACCACTGCATTTGACTTTGGGCTAAACCTAAGGGCGTTATACAGACAGTCCCCTGGTTTTCAATCTTTAACCCCTATAGAGGGATCTGGAGTTTGCTGCAGGGTAGCCACCAGGCCGCTATCTCTTGGAGTACTCCCTGTGTGTTTGAAAGCTGACCCACAGGGGTCAGGGAAATGGGTGTGGAGCACTGTACGTTCACAGCAGGCATAGTATATGTGAATATGTGAAACAAGCCTGAGGTCAGGCCAGGCAGCAAAGGATCAATACGGTAATCAGGCAAGGATCTGGCAGATGAGCGTCAGAATCTATAAACCGGCAAAGGTCGTTACACGGGCAGACAAATGGAATAGAACACCGTTACAAGTATTAGCAAGCTAGATAATCTATTGTTCAGGCACCTCTCCCTAGAAAAAAGTGATTTCAGTACCCCAGGTGTCCAGACATTGGCTAGTGAAGATTGGTGGGAATAGCTCCCCCCCCCTTCGGGAGCAGGTAAAGACCTATGCTGCGGCCTTCAGAGGGGAACACAGAACTTTGACCGTTGGGCAGCAAGAGCAGGGTGAGGGATGTGGTGCCCGTGCCTGTGGGGATGACTGCGGGAACAGAGCACCGCCATAACAACATCACATCAAAACATGTCATAGTCGTTGCATATGAATAATAATGATAATGTATGCTATCTTGGTGAAATATACTGTATATAAATTTATCACGTTACTGGGTTTTTACCTTCACAAATAATGGCATTAACCTTGTGTGCCAATATGTAATTTATAAAAATAAATTTTATGTAATGTTGTATTGGTTACTTACGTTATAAATTGTTCCATGTAAATAGGGCTTTAAGTGTACAATTAACAAATACACACAATATCAAGCAATATCATGCTTTGTGTTATTTTTACTTTCAGCACATGTGCCGATCAACCTTAACATTACCTTCAGATACCTTGATATAAATCTTTCTGCTATGGGAGATGTGTGTGCACTGCCCATCACATTCTACTGCTCTTGGTCCAATCTCCATATGTACCCCCCCAATGGGGAGAAATCAGCCTTTTATTTTCAGGCAAGTTAGCCCCTGGGGCAACAAAGGTGTTACCTTCGAACCCGGTGGCTCCACACACTTGGCTTGATTTCTGAGATCCCATCATTTTAACTGACAAGGCCAGCAGTGAAGATGTCCTCATGTCTTCCCCTGCAGTCATCAGGTGGCATGCTCTGTGCATGTGCAGTACAGGACTGGAGATCGCATATCCACTCATGGATGTCCCAAGTTCAGGTTTTTATGCTGTTTTTGGAGCAAAACCAGGAGTGGATAAAAAAAAAAAAAAAAAAGTTGAGGTATTATGTATCCTTTAGGCCTCATGCACAGGTCCGCAATGCACAGGCACCGTCTGTAGGGCTGCCGCATGCGGACGCGGACCCATTCACTTAAATGGGGTCGCGATCTGCTTCCGACAGTCCGCACCGCAAAAAAGTACTGCATGCACTACTTCTTTGTAGCGCGGAGGCACGGACAGAAACCCACACGAAAGCACTCAGTGGTGCTTCCATGGGGTTCCTTGCCTCCGTTCCACACCAACCTTCTGGATTGCGGACCCATTCAAGTAAATGGATCCGCATCCATGATGCGAGGTGCACACGGCCAGTGCCCATGTATTGCAGACCCGCTGTTTGTGGGCCACAGTACGGACACTGCCGGGCAACTAGTGCTCTAGTAGCACCCTTGGGATTTTCTGTCCTTTCTGTCAGACTAGGAGCTGATGGGCTCCTTATCTCTGCTCTCTAACCACATAAACACTCACTATACAGTTGTGTTCAAAATTATTCAACCCCCAATGCTGTAAAGGGTGTTAGGGAATTTAGTGTACATTTGTAATTGTGTTCAGAATGAAATCTTACAAGGACTTTTTAAAGAACCAAATGCAACTAAAATGACATCAATTGTTTTTGTAATACAGTATTAAATGGTTTTTTTGTGATTTCTTCATTGACACAATTATTCAACCCCTTAAAGACGACCACTCTTAAGAACAGAGGTTCATTCAAGTATTTTCGATCAGGTAATGAAAATACCTATTGGATGTCAAGGAGCAGCAATCAAGCATAATAAGCACCAATTAGGCAGATTTAAAATGACTGTGATACTCAGCTCCTTCTAGACATTTACTGGTGTGTTTACAGACATGGTGAAGTCAAGAGAATGGTCCAGGAAGACAAGAGAAGAGGTGATTTCTCTTCACAGGAAGGGCAATGGCCATAAGAAGATTGCACAGATGTTAAACATACCAAGAGACACCATAGGAAGCATCATTCGCAAATTCAAGGCAGAGGGCACTGTTGAAACGCTACCTGGTCGTGGCAGAAAGAAGATGCTGACTTCGACTGCTGTGCGCTACCTGAAGCGCAAAGTGGAGAAAAGTCCTCGTGTGACTGCTGAGGAACTGAAAAAAGATTTGTCAGATGCGGGTACTGAAGTTTTAGCTCAGACAATAAGGCGCACACTGTGTAATGAAGGCCTCCATGCCAGAACTCCCAGGCGCACCCCCTTGCTGTCTCCAAAGAATAAGAAGAGTTGACTGCAGTATGCCAAAAGTCATGTGGACAAACCACAAAAGTTTTGGGATCGTGTTCTGTGGACTGATGAAACAAAATTAGAACTGTTTGGGCCCATGGATCAACGCTATGTTTGGAGGAGGAAAAACAAGGCCTATGAAGAAAAGAACACCTTGCCTACTGTGAAGCATGGCGGGGGGGTCAATCATGCTTTGGGGCTGTTTTGCTTCTACAGGTACAGGGAAGCTTCAGCGTGTGCAAGGTACCATGATTTCTCTTCAGTACCAGGAGATATTGGATGAAAATGTGATGCAGTCCGTCACAAACCTGAGGCTTGGGAGACGTTGGACCTTTCAACAGGACAATGATCCCAAGCATACCTCCAAGTCCACTAGAGCGTGGTTGCAGATTAAAGGCTGGAACATTTTGAAGTGGCCATCGCAGTCACCAGACTTAAATCTGATTGAGAACCTCTGGTGGGACTTAAAGAAAGCAGTTGCAGCACGCAAGCCTAAGAATGTGACTGAACTGGAGGCTTTTGCCCATGAAGAATGGGCGAAGATACCCGTAGATCGCTGCAAGACACTTGTATCAAGCTATGCTTCACGTTTAAAAGCTGTTATAACTGGAAAAGGATGTTGTACTAAGTACTAAGATTAAATGTCACTTGGGGGTTGAATAAAACTGATAATGATGTGAGCACAGAAAAGACATTTGTGGTTATTTTATTATAAATGTTATGTTATATTTTTCTGACTTACAAGTGCCTCTATGATTTAATTGTAAACAAGATGACTGAAATGATCAAAATCAATGTCAAACTGGCCAAAACACTCAATTTCAGTGGGGGTTGAATAATTTTGAACACAACTGTAGCTCAGTTCTTTTCTTACTGATAAAAGTGTGGCTTAAAAAAGCATTTATGACTTCTCAGTTTAGAGATAAGGGTTATTAGATAACCAGCACAAAGTGAAAATGAAAGTACCAGTCACTCAGCTAGAAAAACAGTTAACTCCTTATGACAGAACAGCTCAATAGTTTTAATAAAGGCCAATTGAAAAAATTATTTTTAGCCAAAAATTTGTAAGATGCAATCATAAAAAAATGGCCTCCGAAGGTGTACATCGCCTTTAAGAATCTAAGTGACTTTGACAAGGTCCAAATTGTTATGGCTAGGCGACTGAATAAGAGCAGCTCCAAAATGGCAGCTCTTATGGGGTATTCCCAGTATGCAGTATTTAGTACTTATCAAAAGAGGCCCAAGAACTGGTATCAGGAACATGGGTGCCCAAGACTCATGTATGCACATTTATTTTATCTTACATGCAGGACCTTTGGTGGTATTTTAGGATTTTGTTTATTTGCTGAATTCTCCTGTAACTGCACCTGACATATTGTCCTAAGTTGCTAAAGGAATACAACCCTCTGCCATGCACTGCAGAGCTGAACTGAGTTTACTAAGATTCAGCAGCTCCTGCAGTTACCCATCCCCCAGCGATCACATGATTGCTGGAACTGAAGCAGGTAGCATCATAGCGGCTTCCTGATCTGTTATGGAGAAGGCAAGGGCAGTAATAAACCATCTCAGCCTTCTCTGGAAGGGGCCCGGATGTCACTGACAATCATCTCCTGCAGCTGCAAACTATGCAAGGCATTCAGAAACGCCATTGTAGTGTTAAATGTGTACCACCCAGACGTGTATGGTGGTCCAGAAGTGTTCATCTTGTAGGTTTGACACAGTATCCCATGCAACTTTTTGCACAGAAAGGTTATTTATTACCTGTGTAACAATTACTGCAAAAATAATTATATAAGGAGTCAAAACAAATCTGTTAATTGAAAGCCCTTTGTCTTGAAACCGGAACAAGTAGAACTCTTTCATTTTTATAATTTGCAAGGGGTGCTATTCACCTATTTATATAATATGGTGACAATTTAATCTACCTCTGAAACTGGACAAGTCTGTCAGAATGATTGATGGAACTGCTATTTGTAAAACATTGAAGCAGTGAACACAAAGTTACGATATATGTGTGCCAAAGCTCCGGTTTGACCTTGCATTGAAAATTTCATATTATGGAGCCAAAAAATAACATTTACAGCCAGACAACAATTTCTTCTCTCTTGCATCGATTAAGGTAAATTTACGGCTGATGAAACAGCTTATAGTTAGTTGAACTGTGAATAGTTCAGGATAAACTAGTGGTCATCAGATTTGACTGGGGTAAAACTTAAAAAAAAAAAAAAGTGATATGACAGTATTCCAGACATATCATATAAATCCTGCCCATATTGGCCCATCTTATAGTAGTTGCACGCAAATTAATTAAGACATGTCGAACTAATTGACAGTTTTTCTGTTGTCCCACAGTATGGATGTCATGTAAGCAAAGCACTGATCCACATAGCATTTGAGGTCAAGATTATCTTCAGTGCTGAGATTACCATAAAGCAAGTGTGCAACCAAGGTTCCTTGAGCCTCCTAGAAGAAATTATTTGGAGGGCCCTTCATCCAGCTATACAGAATATAAGCACGTCTGTTTTTAACTTCATTGTAACCTTTGTAGTTATCATGAGACACAAATGACATATCATCAGTAAAATCTAATATAGGTTCTTTGTGAATCAGCCTTCAAGAAATTGACTCTAATGGCATGTTAGAGTTTGGGCCTACCAGAATGCTGTGGTGCCCTACATTAACCATGAGTAACTGCTTTTAAGAATAAAACCTTCCTTAGGGTCCTTTTATGTGGGAATATTTTTTGCCCAAAACGAGTGCCGATCAATAATATAGCAAGTTGATTGGCACTGGTTTAGCACTATTTACATGGAGCCATCATGTCTGTATGTTCCCACACAATCATTTATGTGATTGTTTGACACACAATTTCATTATTGTTGGCACATCTCTTTTTTTTCATCAAAAAAGATGTGATCACTCAAAGAATTAACTTGTTGGCATGTTTACATGGGGCCTTGATCAAGAACAAGTGTTGTCCACTCCCATTCATCTGCCCATGTAAAGACCCTCATTCATCCTTTACAGATAGAATTTCTGACTACACTTCAGAAATGGTCAATCTTTGAATTTATATTGCTGCCCATATGTATGTGCCATATTTAGGGGCCTAGTATCTGAAGAGACCATCTCCAGTCCAACATGACCAAAGGTATATCAAACTGGCTCCATACAACATATATTGACCAAAGCCATAAGTAGAAGAGTGGCAGGCATAATAGCTGTTAGGTGGTCCAGCAGAGTCCCCATCCAGGTAGAGTTTGAACCTAGACTCTTCTACTGTTATAAAAGAAAGAAATGGGGAGATTTTGGGTCACACTGCCCTTGATGAAAGGTGGGCACTGGCCAACACAAAGCAGATCCATCTGGGTTTCATTGTGTGAAGGGGTGTTGATAACTGGTACCATGATATAAGCTATGAACCATCCTCGACTATCTGTGCCTCCATGTAGTATTCTATGGACATGGTTGGCAAAAATAATCTTTGCATATTTACAATTGTAATAAAAAGGAAAGTTATTTGTTCCTTCAGTTTTGCTATCGCTAAAATCCCAGAAGAATAAACAAGTCCTTTTCTCCTGCAACTGATCTCTATAGCACTATATTTTTAGGTAGAGCCACATCCTAAGAATGAAATCTGGAAGAGAAATGGTCTTTGCAGCTAATATTGTCTCAGGTGAGTAATAATGGATTCTTCCTGTAAAATATGTGAAGAAAAGTAGCCCGAACTATTCTTTAGCAAAACAATGAAACATCTATGATACTTCAGGCAAGGCCAGGGTAAGAAGCCCACAAAATATGTTACTATCGTTATGACATTCATTCTTATTTTTTTCCAGGGTGATCTAGGAATACATTGCACCTTAGTTTTTATTTACAGTTGGCAAGTGGGTACTAAAGTGCCAGTTTGGTACAATATAATGCCAACATATGTGTAATCTATGGCTATAACAAAAGTGCAATGCAGTGAAAAAATGTATAATGCAGAAGTATCATTCTCACTTCTAGAGCATTGCGTCTCAAAAAATAAGGCCTTTCAGTGGACATTTTAAATTGATGTTTTGGGAGCTCAGCTGTACCTTACCACCCTCCTAGATATTACTGCTATCTTCAAGACCACAGACTACCATATCTGGATATTACATATCAGTGGTGCATTTAGTATCATTATATAGAGTGCCTTGCAAAAGTATTCACCCCCTTGACTTTTTTTCGTATTTTAGTGCCTCACAACCTTGGAATTAACATGGATTGTTTAAGGATTTGCCGATTTGCATCATTTAATTTACAGAACATGCACACAACTTTGAAGATGTTTGTTTGTTTTTTATTATTGTGAAGCAAACAACAAATAGGACAAAATAACAGAAAGCGTCAATGTGCATAACTATTCACCCCTCTAAAGTCAATACTTTGTAGAGTCACCTTGATCACTCTAAGCACAATCACAGCTCCAAGTTGCTTTAGATAAGTTTCTATGAGCTTGCCACATCTTACCACTGGGATTTTTGCCCATTCCTCCTTGCAAAACTGCTCCAGCTCCTGGTTTGCGCTTGTGAACAGCAATCTTTAACCACTTCAGCCCCCCTAGCTTAAATACCCTTAATGACCAGGCCACTTTTTACAATTCTGCACTACACTACTTTCACCGTTTTGCTCGGCCATACAGCTTACCACCCAAATGAATTTTACCTCCTTTTCTTCTCACTAATAGAGCTTTCATTTGGTGCTATTTCATTCTTGCTGACATTTTTACTTTTTAAGATATTAATCCAAAATGACCGAAATTTTTGCCAAAAAATGACATTTTTCACTTTCTGTTGTAATTTTTTTTTTTAAATCGTCGTACTCAGGAGAAGTAGGGCAATGTGTTTTGGGGTGCATTTTTACATATACCCATGCTGGGTGAGAGAAATATCTCTATAAACTGACAACTTTGTATAAAAAAAATTTAAAAGTTGTCATTTACAAAGATATTTCTCACACCCAGCATGGTTATATGTAAAAATACACCCCAAAACACATTGCCCTACTTCTCCTGAGTACGGCGATACCACATGTGTGACACTTTTTTGCAGCCAAGATGCGCAAAGGGGCCCTAATTCCAATGAGTACCTTTAGGATTTCACAGACTTCTTCTCAGGCTTTAGAGACCCCTAAAATGCCAGGACAGTATAAATACCCCACATGTGACCCCATTTTAGAAAGTAGACACCCCAAGGTATTCCGTGAGGGGTATGGTAAGTTCATGTAAAATTTTATTTTTTGTCACAAGTTAGTGTAATATGAGACTTTGTAAAAAAAAAATATATATCAATTTCTACTAACTTGTGCCAAAAAAATAATAATTCTGTGAACTCGCCATGCCCCTCACGGAATACCTTGGGGTGTCTTCTTTCCAAAATGGGGTCACATGTGGGGTATTTATACTGCCCTGGCATTTTAGGGGCCCTAAAGTGTGAGAATCCAAATGCGTAAAAATGCCCTGTGAAATCCTAAAGGTACTTATTGGAATTAGGGCCCCTTTGCATTTGCTGCAAAGTCACACATGTGGTATCGCCGTACTCAGGAGAAGTAGGGCAATGTGTTTTGGGGTGTATTTTTACATATACCCATGCTGTGTGAGAGAAATATCTCTGTAAATGACAACTTTTAAAAAATTTTTATACAAAGTTGTCAATTTACAGAGATATTTCTCTCACCCAGCATGGGTATATGTAAAAATACACCCCAAAACACATTGCCCTACTTCTCCTGAGTACGGCGATACCACATGAGTGACACTTTTTTGCAGCCTGGGTGCGCAAAGGGGCCCTAATTCCAATGAGTACCTTTTAGGAGGGCATTTTTACGCATTTGGATTCCAGACTTCTCCTCACGCTTTAGGACCCCTAAAATGCCAGGACAGTTTAAATACCCCACATGTGACCCCATTTTGGAAAGAAGACACCTCAAGGTATTCCGTGAGGGGCATGGTGAGTTCATAGAAGATTTTTTTTTTTGTCACAAGTTAGCGGAAATTGATTTTTTATTGTTTTTTTTCACAAAGTCTCTCATTCCGCTAACTTTGGACAAAAAGTTCAATTTTTCATGGACTGAATATGCCCCTCAGCGAATACCTTGGGGTGTCTTCTTTCCAAAATGAGGTCATTTGTGGGGTGTTTGTACTGTTCTGCCATTTTGGGTGGGGCTAAATTGTGAACAGGCCTGTAAAACCTAAAGGTACTTGTTGGAATTTGGGCCCCTTTGCGCACCCAGGCTGCAAAAAAGTGTCACACAATACAACAAGTTTTATTCTTGCAGGAGCGCTCCTGACCCTGTCACCCTACCGGAGGACATACTGAGCAGCGATATCCCCGAAACACTACAGGTCCGTACAAGCAGCGCCAGAGGAGGTAAGGCACTCCATGTAGCTAAACCACGTGGGACGCCACTGGTAGTCAGCGGAGCCGTGAGCCTCATGCACAAACAGGTACTGCTGAAAGCCTTTGAAAGGAGGGTGCTGCAATAATGTGTGGTGATACAGGCATGATGCAAGGACTTTAATACATTAATATATGGCAAGACAGCATTTTGACTGAAATTTTGAATGAAATATTTGAGAATATAAAGCAACATTCTACCTGGGAGCAATAGTGCACTTTAAACAGCAAAATCAAGGTCTCATAATCGCTACAAGGACATATTTTGATGCATGCAATTTTAATGTACTTTTAATGGACTATTAACATACTATTCAAATGGCTGTTGGACGAATATGGTGATGAACTTTTGATTTTACGGTTATAATTTTATTTCTCCAACATTAGAGGACCATTACCTTTAATTTAAGTTATACTTTATATTTATATTTATATATTTTAAGGTTTCCTTGTGTGATTTGCTAATAAATAGGAGCATCTTATTAAATACATATGTTTACCATGATCTATTTAACATAATTTATATCTAATACTCTGCTGGGTCAGAGAGAGGTGTGCTCGTCCCAATATAGATATACACAGTTAAATACATTATTTAAAGTATAACTGTCAAATTTTTTTTTTTTTTACTATTGGATTCTGGTGATTAATATTACCTTGTTGGCCCTGTTTTAATTTCTGATTCTTAAATAAATAACCCCTAAAAGCCACCTAAAAGTCCCCAGTATTGGCTATTGTTACCTGAGATAAAATCAGGTTGCTATGCTCCTTCCGTCTACCAGATAGAGGACGGAGCACGCTGCGTGCACTGGGAACTGATAGTGAGTCAACATTGTAAGGGAATGTATAAAAAGCCAGGTTCTTCCTGACAGGAGATAACAGTGCTTGGCTGTGTGTGTGAACTTCTCCACATGCCTGTGCTTGGCAGACACTCCCTTAGCAGTGCAGGACAATGTGGCTGCTCAGTGTATAAATGGAAGCCTTATCTGATAAGAGGAGAGCTTGTAGGAGGACTACAGGCTTCAGCCAGACCTGGGAACTTCACTGCAAGACCCCCCTATACAGAGCTGGTCTTCACTAACTTCACTGAAAGACCTCCCTATACAGAGCTGGTCTTCACTAACTTCACTGCAGGCGTCCTATGGATTAGCCTCAGGGCTGAGGGCGGCCATCTTAACAGAATAGTGAAATTGCAGTTTTATGCAGACTGGTTGCTAAGGGCTGAATCTTATTAAATAAGGGGTAAGTAAGTCTAATAGTTATTGATTCAGGTATATTATGATATTAGTAACTACATATATGAAAACTGAAATTAGGGTCTAAATGTGACAGTTATCCTTTAAGGTAAGGTGAGACCCATTAGGTGACTGAGCACCCGCTCCATATCTACCTTCAAGTGAGCCACCCAATACTCCTATCGCTATCAATATCAAATGAGGTTAAGGCCCCTTTCACACGGGCGAGTTTTCCGCGCGGGTGCAATGCGTGAGGAGGACGCATTGCACCCGCACTGAATCCGGACCCATTCATTTCTATGGGGCTGTGCACATGAGCGGTGATTTTCACGCATCACTTCTGCGTTGCGTGAAAATCGCAGCATGTTCTATATTCTGCGTTTTTCACGCAACGCAGGCCCCATAGAAGTGAATGGGACTGCGGGAAAATCGCAAGCATCCGCAACTAAGTGCTTAGCAACGGGACCCAATCTCTATTATTTCCCCTTATAACATGGTTATAAGGGGAAATAATAGCATTCTTAATAAAGAATGCATTGTTAAATGAAGTGGGAGGGGTTAAAAATAATAAAAGTTAACTTACCTTAGCCACTTGGTCGCGATCTGTCTTCTCTTTTCCAGCTTCAGCTAATAACTAAAGGACCTGTGATGACGTCACATCACATAGTCCAATCACATGGGCCATCTTACCATGGTGATGGACCATGTGATTGGACCATGTGATGTGACGTCATCACAGGTCCTTTAGATCATAGATGCTGCAGGGAAAGAGAGGACAGATCGCGACTCACGGTAAGTTAACTTTTATTATTTTTAACCCCTCCTCTTCATTTAACAATGCATTCTTTATTAAGAATGCTATTATTTCCCCTTATAACCATGTTATAAGGGGAAATAATCAATTCTCCAGTAGACCCGAAACCGGACTTCAGTGATGAAGTCTGGCTTCGGGTTGGGTACCAAACATGGCGTTTTTTCTCACGCGCGTGCAAAACGTGTTGCAAACGTTTGCACCCGCGCGGGAAAAACGCACATATTCCCGCAACGCACCCGCCTCTTATCCGGGTGTCAAACATGACGCCCGTGTGAAAGAGGCCTAAGAAAAAAAACACAATCTTTTTTTTTTAACAAATACCCCAAAAAGCCCTGTTTGCTGCTTTTTTAAAGACAATTCTGCAGGGCTAAATAAATTTGCTCATTCACTTGCACGTCTGATAATTACAAAATTAAACCTAGTTAGACTTCGGGTCCATTCACATGACCGTGATGCCCATATTGCGGACTGCAAATAGCCATTGACTTGAATGAGTCTGTGATCTGCAAAATTCAGCAATAGATAGGACATGTCCTATTTGTTGCGGAGACACAGATTGGATTCGCTTCTGTTGGTTTTCGGTTCCATTCCTCCGCACCACAGAACATATCTTGCGGATCACGGACCCATTCAAGGTATTGGGTCCACATCCGCAGCACAGAGGTCACACGACCAGTGCCCATGCATTGTAGACGGCTATTTGCGGTCCAGCGCACAGGCATGATGACCATACAGTCGGAATGAGCCCCTAGTGATCTTTTGTAATGTTACATTACACTAGGGAGGTTGAGATTTGCTGCATCAATATTTATAGTTGCTCAATATTGATTGGACTTGCTTAAATGATACAATTAATTGTGATAAGTATTGGGAATGTATGATGCGACATTGGCTTCTGTGTTTATTTTCACTTGAAATGGATAGCTCAGATTGTAAGATCTACGTGGAAGAGCGGCCAACATAAGTTATGCCTCATGGACATAGCTGAGCCTTGTGTATGGACTTCCAATGGTTTGATACCATGAGAATAGTTCCATAGGATGGCATCCAATGAAACATGGCCCTTGTTTTTCTGACAGGAATATAAGGGTGGTTTCACGCACAACATTTTGTTAGAAAAACTGCTTTTTTTGAGAAGCTGGAAGTGTATCTGTCAAAAATGACTAGAAGCTGTTTTACATTTCCTGTTCCTCCTGGATCGACTTCTGGCTTTGACTAACAATCGGCCCCAAAAACTGCAGTGCCGATTTTGCCAACAAACATTATAGGAGTAATTTAGAAAAATCTGTCGCAATTAACCGCTTCCCGACTGCCTAACGCAGGCATGTGTACTGCAGGCGGCCGGGTTATTCCTCCTTGACGCATGCGCGCGCATTCACAGCGGCGTGCAGCTATGAAGTTATACTACAGCCTGCCAGCGAATTATCATTTTCTGGCAGGCTGTAGATGTAAAATAAATCGCATCAAATAGGTATATCAGACGCTGTTTTGTTAACAGCGTCTGATATACCTGCTACTTGTTCCTCTGGTGGTCCTATTTACTTGGATCGACCAGCAGAGGACACAGGTAGCTCTGTAAGTAGCACCAAGCACCACACACTACCCCCCTGTCACTTATTAACCCCTTATTAACCCCTGATCACCCCATATAGACTCCCTGATCACCCCCCCTGTCATTGATCACTCCCCTGTAAGGCTCCATTCAGACGTCCATATGTGTTTTGCGGATCCACGGATCCACAGATCCACGGATTCGCAAAACACGGACATCGGCAATGTGCTTTCCGTATTTTGCGGATCCGCACTTTGCCAGAACTATATAGAAAATGCCTTTTCTTGTCCTCAATTGCAGACAAGAATAGGACATGTTCTATATTTTTGCAGGACGGAAGTGCGGACCCGGAAGTGCGGATCCGCAATTCCGAATCCGAGCAGGACAAAGTCTGTCCCCATAGAAATTAATGGGTCCCCAATTCCGTTCCGCAAAATGCAGAACAGAATCGCGGACGTGTGAATGGGGCCTAAGGGTCCATTATCACCGCCAGTTAGTTAGCTACTTGTTAGGTAGTTAGCGCCCACCGCACCGCAGTCACTGATTAGTCGCTGATTAGCGTCATCGCTGTCGCTAATTAGCACTAGTACTATATAGCAGTGTTTCCCAACCAGTGTGCCTCCAGCTGTTGCAAGACTACAACTCCCAGCATGCATGCACAGCCAAAGACTTTACTTCGCAAGCACTCCTATGTCCTTTCACCTATTTTTTTTTTTTTGCACATTTTTTGGCAGAGATTTTTTCATCCACATTGATCGATGTGAGTGAAGAAATCTGTGCCGTTCATTTTTTTTTTCAGCCCAGAGGCTGAACGGAAAACAAAAATCTCATTACCCGTATGCTCAATATAAGGAGAATCGCAGAAACTCCTAATGCTGGCCATACATGTAATGATTGCGGAGACCCTCAAATGCCAGGGCAGTATAAACACCCCATAAATGACCCCATTTTAGAAAGAAGACACCCCAAGGTATTCGCTGAGGAGCATATTGAGTCCATGAAAGATTGAACTTTTTGTCACAAGTTAGCGGAAAGGGAGACTTTGTGAGAAAAAACAAAAAAAAAAATCAATTTTCGCTAACTTGTGCCAAAAAAAAAAAATCTTCTATAAACTTGCCAATGCCCCTTACGAAATACCTTGGAGTGTCTTCTTTCCAAAATGGGGTCACATGTGGGGTATTTATACTGCCCTGGCATTTTAGGGGTCCTAAAGCATGAGAAGAAATCTGGAATCCAAATGCCTAAAAATGCCCTCCTAAAAGGTACTCATTGGAATTTGGGCCCCTTTGCGCACCTAGGCTGCAAAAAAGTGTTACTCATGTGGTATAGACGTACTCAGGAGAAGTAGGACAATGTGATTTGGGGTGTATTTTTACATATACCCATGCTGGGTGAGAGAAATATGTCTGTAAATTAACAACTTTGTATAAATAAATGGAAAAAGTTGTCATTTACAGAGATATTTTTCACACACAGTATAGGTATATGTAAAAATACACCCCAAAACACATTGCCCTACTTCTCCTGAGTACGGCGATACCACATGAGTGACACTTTTTTGCAGCCAAGATGCGCAAAGGGGCCCTAATTCCAGTGAGTATTTCACAGGGCATTTTTATGCATTTGGATTCCAAACTACTTCTCACGCTTTAGGGCCCCTAAAATGCCAGGGCAGTATAAATACCCCACAAGTGACCCCATTTTAGAAAGTAGACACCCCAAGGTATTCCGTGAGGGTATGGTGAGTTCATGTAAAACTTTTTCACAAGTTAGTTGAATATGAGACTTTGTAAGAAAAAATAATAATTCCATTTCCGCTAACTTGTGACAAAAAATAAAAACTTCCATTAACTCACTATGCCCATCAGCAAATACCTTAGGGTGTCTACTTTCCGAAATGGGGTCATTTGTGGGGTGTTTCTACTGTCTGGGCATTGAAGTATGTCAGGAAACAGGACAGGTGCTTGGAAATTCCCTTTTTTCACCATAGTTTGTAAAAGCTATAACTTTTACCCAAACCAATAAATATACACTTATTGCATTGTTTTTATCAAAGACATGTAGAACAATAAATTTAGAGAAAAATTTATATAGAAATGTAGTTTTATTTGAAAAAATTTACAACAGAAAGTGAAAAATGTCATTTTTTTGCAACAATTTCGGTAATTTTTGATTAATATCAAAAAAAGTTAAAATGTCAGCACCAATGAAATACCACCAAATGAAAGCTCTATTAGTGAGAAGAAAAGGAGGTAAAATTCATTTGGGTGGTAATTTGTATGACTGAGCAATAAACCGTGAAAGTAGTGTAGTGCAGAATTGTAAATAGTGGTCTGGTCATTAAGAGGGTTTAAGCTAGGGGGGCTAAAATGGTTAAAAAAACTCACTGTTGTACGGCGCTCCACATTTTAGAGCATCCTTGCTGTTTGCAGCTACTGATCTGCAGCGCTGATTTTTCTGCTGTGGCTTTTGCCATGTGAACCTATAAGGCCCCTTTCACACGGGCGAGTTTTCCGCGCGGGTGCAATGCATAAGGAGGACGCATTGCACCCGCACTGAATCCGGACCCATTCATTTCTATGGGGCTGTGCACATGAGCGGTGATTTTCACGCATCACTTTTGCGTTGCGTGAAAATCGCAGCATGTTCTATATTCTGCGATTTTTACGCAACGCAGGCCCCATAGAAGTGAATGGGGATGCGGGAAAATCGCAATCATGTGCGGATGCGTTGCGATTTTCCCGCATCTGTTGGATGAAGGACCTTTGGTGACGTCACAGGATCACATGGGTCACATGGTCCACTCAAATGCTTCTATGATTGGACCATGTGACCCTGTGACGTCACCACAGGTCCTAAAGCAAGCAATCATCAAAAGATAAGACGTTCGGGGGCTCTGCGCGTACAATGGGAGAAGGTGAGTTAACTCTTTATTATTTTTAACCCTCTATAGCCCGGGGAACATTGCATTCTGTAATTAGAATGCGATTATTTTCCCTTATAACTATGTTATAAAGGAAAATAATTACATATACAGAATACTCATCCCGAAACCAGACTTCAGTGATGAAGTCTGACTTCGGGTCTGGGTACCAAACATGCGGATTTTTTCAAGCGCGTGCTAAACGCACTACAAACGTTAGCACACGTGCGGAAAAATCGTGGCGATTCCCGCAACGCACCCGCCTCTTATCCGGGCGTCAAACATGACGCCCGTGTGCAAGAGGCCTAAATTGTGTAGGGTCTGGGGAGAGCAGGACAAACATACCTATTGTGGAGCTTTTATTATCAGGAATAGCACTTTTAGGCCTCTTTCACATGGGCATCACATTTGACGCCCAGATAGGATGCGGGTGCGTTGCGGGAAAATGCGCGATTTTACGGCGCGTGTGCAAACTTTTGTAATGCGTTTTGCACGCGCGTGTGAAAAATCGCCATGTTTGGCACCCAGACCGGAACCCGGACTTCATCACTGAAGTCCGGTTTCGGGTTGAGTATTCTGGAGATTTTATTATTTTCCCTTATAACATGGTTATAAGAGAAAATAATAGCATTCTCAATAAAGAATGCTTTGTAGAATGTGGAATAAGGGGTTAAAAATAAAAAACTTAACTCACCTTAGCCACTTGATCGCGTATTTGGCGATCTCTCTTCTCTCTTCAAGCATTAGCTGCAGTCTAAAGTTCACTTGACTGATTTAGAAAACACGCTTGTAAAATCAGCGTGGAATAAGCTTTTTTTTCCAGCTTGCAATAACGCACACTTTTTCGTTTCTGCTTTTATTCGTTTTTTTGACGCATCTTTCAACCCAATGGGTGTTCACTGCAAAGCTAAATTTTCTGCTTAAGATTTTTGAAGCAGATCTGCACAAAAAATACTCGGAAAATGCACAAAAAGTGCATGGAGTTATTTGGAGCTGATTCTTTCAGCTTCCTATTCTTTTCAAAGGGAAATTTAGCCCTGCTTCTGCCCCAAGATGGCCCATGCTGCTTACTTTTTCAACGCTTTTTTGTGTGAAAAAAAGCAACTGCTGCTTCCTATTGAAATAAAAGGAGGCTTTTTTGGGGCCTTTTTGGAGCTGATTTTGAGGCAGAAACGCTCCAAAATCAGCGGCAAGTGTGTATGAACTGTCGCTCAGTTTGTATTCTGACAGGGTGTTTTCATTGCCATTTTGTCACTGCAGAATTTAGCATAGCGTCCACCTCCTAGTCACAAATGAAGATTTTTAACAAGCCTTTCTAGTTATAGATATTTTAAATACTAGAACTCTTTCTATATAACAAAAAATGCAACCCCCATTGTAGTAAATAACATATCGTATATGCTTTTTTTGTGTGCGTCCATAATATCGAAGGATGAAAATTAAAACCAAAATGGTAGAATAAAGGGTCAGAGAGTGCAGACTTCCATTAACTTTGCCTGCTTCTCCGCTTGCTGGTTGAAATACCGCTGGATTACTGGATGATTTGTAGAACATGTAAGGTATTTTATTTAGTTTACAGCACTACACCCATCTCTGGATTATTGTTCCTAAGTAGTGTATACATTTCCCTCACTGAAATGTCTTCAGACAGCTGATCAATAAGTGGGTAAAGCCAGAATTCATCACTTTCTGCACTGCCCTCCTGGGAGAAGCTCAGAAGTGTCATTGTAATGGACCAACAAGAAGAGCACTAGATATCTGTCGTTACTCATTAAAGAGAAAAAAGGTGCAAAAGAAAAGCTGAGCAGCGTAGGCAATATAGTGTGCACTTCACTGCACTGAAGCCTTAATGGTCTAAGGCATGGAGCAATGTCCATCCTACTAACACATTAACTGCTCCACTAAATACTGTTATTTACCCCTTTATTCAACTAACACAAGAAACCTGACTCAGCCACAATATTTCCAGATGAAACAAAGCAGAGCTTCATTGGCGTCCTGTCCCCAGAGGAAACGGTCTCGATTATATGTATGTTTAAAGCAGGTAGAAGGTAAAATTCCTTTGTTCTTTCATGATACGAACTTATAGGTATTTCACGTCACAAAAATATATTGGAGTAGAAACAGTATCATAGTATATAAGACCGAAAAAAGACATTTGTCCATCCAGTTCGGCCTGTTTCCTACAAGTTGATCCAGAGGAAGGCAAAAAACCCCTGTGAGGCAGAAGGCAATTTTCCCCACAAATCGATAACTATTATCTATATTCTTGGACATATACTCTGTGGAAGAGGCGAATTGCCCCGAAATGCTTTAGAATAGAAGAGATTTTTTATTTTTTTTTAACAATAATTCCTCTAAGACTTTTCCAACACTGATACCGCATTTCAACTACAAGATATTTCAACTCCTACACATTCTCAAGGCATAGGTCCAGTATACAGATATTGGGGCGGGTTCTCATATATCTGCTATATCATATCTCTAATGTAGTTTCCCTCCGGCGTAGTACAGAAACACCAATAAGAAACTGATTCTAGAACTGATCCCATGGATTTCTTTTGGATCTGTCACAGTTTTGATGCTAGGTGTCTACCGTCGTGGACAAAAACACATATCACGTAGTGTTTGTAGTATCGATGCACTAGTGTAAAAAATTGCAGTGTGCACACACACCAGTTGTGTCGTGTCCTGGTATTAAAAAAACTGTCAGGACACAACTGATGCATATGCACCCAACCTTATGCCTCATTCACATGTTAGTGTTTGGTCAGTGATTTCCATCAGTGATTGTGAGCCAAAACCAGGTGCGGCTCTAAACACAGAACAGTTACAGATCTTTCCCTTATACCTTATGTCTGTGGAGGCTCCAATCCTGGTTTTGGCTCACCATCACTGATGGAAATCACTGACCAAAACACTGGCTTTACTCTGTTTTTTATACTGCACCACCTCCCAAAGCTGCAGTTCATAAATTTAGCATGCACCTAATTAACATGGCTAGCCATTTACAGCCACTTTTAGGTCAATCTATGTATTCTACTTTCTCTCCTGACTCTTTAGCTTCCTCTTTGTTTGGACTTTTAACATGGCACACAGCTCCTTCAGTCAGACTATCACTGTGACCAGAGAGAGCAGCAGTAAACTTACAATGGATTACCTATATACAGTATATATATATATACATCAGAGGTCTTATCATTTGTGCTGACTGCTACCGAAGGAAAATATTTCCTACCACCCTGATTCCAAAAAAGTAGGGACGTTGTGTAAGTGCGCTGAAAACCAGCTGAATTGTCCCTCTCCTCTTGAGACTATGGTGTCCATGGTTTTAAAAAAAGAATTTGACATTTTCATTGATCCAACCACAGAACACCTTTTCATTTTGTATCAGCCCATTTTAAATGAGCTTTGGCGGTAGCGTTTCTAGATCGTGCAGACATGCGGCTTTTTCTTTGCATGATACAGCTTTACTTGCATTTGTGGACTTCTTGGAAAACCCACTCATAAGAGGCCATTTTGAAATGGTGAATCAAAACGTATACTGAAAGCCTCAATTGAGGTGTTTATAAATCATGCTGAGAAGCAATAGATCAGCACATGGCATATGGGACCCATATCTTTTTTTTTCTTAACAGGCTGGCCTATTGAATCTGGTCCCCGTTCTTTTCTTTTTTTTTCATTGTATCAGCATTCCTCCCAGACTGCATAAGGGTTAATAAGCTCCTACTGTGTCTCGGTTTAGGTTTCTAAGATCACATGTAAGGTGAGCTTTTGAGATCTGTTCACATTGTGCAGTGCTGCATGATGGCTGTTGTGATGCAGTGTCTTTGGGTTGGTGGGGTCCATTGCCATGGAAGCTTAGTCTGATAGCAGGGATGTTGTTGGGCTGCTGGGTCTTGCCTCAGTGGAAGGGGTGTTGACCCCAAAACACGTTTGTGCTCATATTTGATGCGATATTCCCGTTGACGTCTTTACCTCCAAGGCAATGGCAACAGAGGCAGACGGAATCTAAGACCCACGAAACCAAAAAGATCCACTACAGGAAGCGGCTGCAGAGTCACGTGGGACGCTACGTTTGACTCACTAACCACGCGGGACGCCACACTGGTTAAGCGAAACCAAGCAGTATTCAACTTCCACAGTGGGCAGACGGAGATTCCAGGAGCGGTAATGTACCATTTCAGTACAGCATATCAAATACTGTGTACTCGAATAGAAGGAGACATTTATCCTCTATCTGATATTCCACCTTGACTACCAGGCTGTAAGCTAGAATTTTATTTGTCTCTAATTCTGGATCCACTTGTGGGACATAGCGGGCAATCGCAAAACGCGCATATTCTAATGTTATGCGCATTTACTACTAGTTGTGGTAACCTTGAAACAACTATACCACATTATTCCAATACCAAGTAGCGCTGTGTGGTGACGACATCTGCATTTGTGGCAACTGCGGACCCGTGCAATTTACGAGGGTCTGCAAGATTGATTTTGGCTGTACCACAATTAGCATCACCGCAGCAGTGTGTACTTAATAACTATTTGATATTTTATTTTTTTATTTCATGATTAATGCTATTTTAGGTTTATGTATTTGTGCAATACTATATAGAGCAATAAATATTTAACGACATTTACGACCTTATTCCCATTTAGCGAGTGCCCCTCCACATTTTATTTATTTTTGCTTTCTTTGGGATGGGCGAGTCCAGTGAGCTGTGCACCCATTTTATTGTGTCCAATAGGTGAGCCACCGAAACCATATTTTTCAATTTATTCAATAAGGTCTAATTGTATAGCACTCTTTGTGCTTTTCCTTATTTCTCTGTCCACCTCGGTGAGGTGGATCCAAATGCTCAGTTCCAACCTTTAACTGCCACTGGCCCTGTTTGCTGTTAGAAGCTGTGACAGATACAGGCAAGGAGCTGCAGCAGAAAGGACATGCCCCGCTGAGCTGTGATAGGAAGAGAGCTGCACCAGAAAGAGCAGGGCAATTGGAGCGATGAATGGATCCATTAAAGGTACACGGCTTTGTTGGTAAGAGATTGTCATGTACGATATGATGTCTGATTTTCATTTTTTATTTTTTTTGCATTAATCATGGGATAATCCCTTTAATTTTAAAAAGCATAATACGGCCAAAATAACAAAGAAGAAAAAAAAACTGCCAAATATTTGAAACGAATTTGTTTTCTATGCAAAATGAGTAAAAAATAATAATAATGTACATACAGTCCCTTTAGTGCTTGACAGACATAGATACTAATACCGTCATGTAATTTCCATAAACTGCTTACTAATTTCAGCTTGTAGGATTGCATATAAAATTATCTTCATGGATTTTTGTGCATTTTAACTTTTAGGATGTTTTTTTTAACTGAAATTTAAAATGGAACTTTTACCCTAAAAAAAGACTACATTGTTTATGATCAAGGCCGTTTTGATGTATCATCAAAGTGTTACTGGTAAACAGTCGCTTACTTGATGTTTCACTAATGAGACAAGGAATTGTACTATAGCCAGGTACACTACTTCATAGAGAGCAAGCTAAAAGCTGTGTAACAGTCAGGTTTTGGACAGTGTAGTAGGACATGAACGGCAAGTCCCAGAATTAACAAAGGCTCTCAATAGAGAACACATTGTACAGTAGATCTAGCATGGGTAGTATTACACGAGGCAATAGATGTAACAAAAATCTACTGTTTCTTTTGATTCATCATGAAAGCTGAAAGATAAATGCTGTATGTGTTCAGTATCAGGACCTCTTTATTTTGTAAATGTGTTGGTTTTAGAAACTAAATGGATAATGAATAGGTTTTTTCATCCCTTTCCTTTATTTCCACACTGAGCTAATATAAATCGTTTCAATCTAAGGCAACCTCGGAGACACTGTATCAACAAAACTATATCAAAAGTTGAATGTTATGTTCATGCGCATAGCAAAGCAGTATGAAGGAGGCTGTATGGCAAAATTCTGAGTCTCTGCTTCTCCATGCTGGTCTCTAGATACAGAATGGTGCTCTATAATAAAGCAGATGTGGATCCATTGTGCAACTAGAACAGATTTCACTAAGGAAGCTATCAAAGCGGCTCCACAGGTCTTACCTTCTTTATCCCCTCTACAGGGATTTGGACCCCGCAGCAGATAAGCCATCAGGCCACTACTTCTTGGAGTAGTCTTATTTCAAGAGACTGCTTACCCAGGAGGGTCATGAAACACCTGTGCAGAGCACCGAGGGAACAGTCAAAACCGTAGTCAGGGACAGGCCGAGGTCAAGGCATAGGACGAGCAATCCAATAACAGGACCAAGGTGAGGGTGGGCAGCTCAGGTTCAGTACAGAGATCAGGTAGAGTTCAGGTCAGGCAGCAAAGGGCCAATTCCAGAAGTCAGGCAGAAGTTGGTACATGGAACTAGCACACAAGCACACGGCACAGCTCAGCTAGAAACTTACAAACTAGAACCTATGGCTCAGGCCCCCAGGGGTAGGTGCCTTAAATACCCTAAGCAGGGGCGGACACAGACAGCAGAGGGCCGCTGTGCAAAGAATGTGCCTGCCCCCCCCCCCAAACCACACATACAGACATAAACATAGGTCATATGTGTGGCAGCAGAAGGGACCCCGATTTATCATCTCCCTCCCAATCCTACAGGGAGAGGAAGGGTTTATCAGGGGCATCAAAGATGGTGGGGCCCCTTATGATACTGTGGTGCGTATTAAAGGGGTTATCCGAGAGTATAAAATGCCGTGCCCCCCACACTGAATATACTTACCCTGCTCCCTGAGCCGCTCCTGGTCCCCGCACCGCTGCTGCTTCTCCCTGTGCGCGGATGAAAACATCCGGGGGGGGGGGGGGGGCGGGAGCAGACAATGGCAGGCTGTGACATTGACGAGCCTCCCTAGTGTCATCCGCGAGGGTATGTGTGCACTGGCCATTTAACAACCAAAGGGAGTGCCATGTGTGCACCCTACGGGCAGTAAGAGGCATGGGCAGCTAGACGCAGGCCTCAACCTCCAGATAGAAGTTCAGTGCTACTCCGCTAGCCAGGGCCATTGGGCAGGGAGAGGGAGACATCAGCTGGACTGCACCGCCCAGGGCCCTGGGACTGAAGAGCAGGAAAGCAAAGCGATGGCTGTGTCCAGGGCAGGTTAGAAGTGGCAGTGGGCACAGACTGCTGCTATAACATGGTCTGTGAGGTGCCTTATGTTTAAAAGCAATGCCTGTAGGAGTTTATACCGTAGCTCCATAATATGTTATATGCTGGAATATGGCACATTTAGGAGGCATGCAGAGGTATCATAGAGCCCCGCTGAGGTCTTTGGGTGCTCAATTTCTGCTCTGTATAATCTCTGAGTAATATGATAGCCTACATTTCACAAAACACTTTTGAGTCTGCAAAGATGGATGGTCATCCACACATACATAGAAGCCAACAAATAAAGGTGGAGTAATTCCTGAAACAACAAACGACCTGATGCTGCATTGCATAAGAGAGGCTGAGAGCCATGGACTGTTCTTTTTGCTATTCTTTACCTCAATGGCTCTTATGCTATGAATCCAACAGAATAAAGACAAATAATATCATTATATCCCATGGGATAAAGTTAAATGGATAATGTTTCAGAAGGAAAATGCTGCAGCCACAAGTCTAACTTGATCATCTTTTGGCCCTTCCATCAGCCAGTTGCTCCTATAGATGATAAAGGAGTCAAATGCAATATGAATGAAGAATTTAAAGGAGTTTTCTAACCTTAGAGAGTAATGACATATCTACAGAATATGCATTGAAGGTCTCATAGGTGGAGATACCACCTGTGGGACAATTATGTATCTGGGCAATAGGTGACACCTGCTGTTCTACAAGTTGAGGTAACCACCAGTGGCATCTTGGTATTGCTGTTGTTTCCATAACTCTCATTATGTAAATTAGATCAAAACTAATTAACCTAATAAAATATGTGCTCAGTGGTCCATCTAGTTATTTTATGGCACTATCATTATTACACTGACCAACTCTGTCATATTCTTATGTTTAGTTAGTATCATACACTATAAATCAAGGGTTGTATGGTTTCTCTTTATAGCGTGTATACTTGCTACAGATAATGCAGAATATAATGTTTGACAAATGTAGGACGCGTCAACGGAACAGCGTACACCTGCAAACAATCCTTTAATGGTCCCTACATCTTTGAGTATGATCAATCTGAGATAAGAGATCTGCAGTTTGTACAAACATGCATTAGTGTGTGATTGGATACATCAATTAGCTTAAGTGGATATTAGAATGTCTGCATATTGCACAATGACAGGTGTTGTAACAAGCCTAAGTGAGTTGGAGGAAGCCATGATGAAGCCATTGCTAAAAGTGTTTGGGAATAGCAAGCGAGAGAAGATTCATCATCCGGTGAAATAATATCTTGACATAAATAATGCCATTATTAAAGGGGTTATCTCAACTGGTCACCAGCTAACTGGTGCAGGTCTGGCTCCTGTGACTTATGCCGATTAGTTCTTATTGTTGGGGAAAGTTGCAGATGGCTACACATTATTTTAGGGAAATGTAATGTTTTACAGGGTGACCATGTAATACAGTTTTCAGGGACCCTGTGCTTCGGGTAACAGGGAATATCAAGTCATATCAATGTGATAGAGGTTCTAGAATCCCCCCTCTATGATATCCGTATGCTCTAATGAGGTATATAGATAGGTCGCTATATTGCCATGTAGGTGATATCAAGCTTATGGTAGCCGTATGCATAGTACTACTGTGAAATGCCCTGTTCATCTGTCCTTTAGGGTTAGGTGTTTTAGCTTTCATAGGTGACCATTAATAATGGCGCATAAAGAGAACTTTGCTGCATTACAATACACATGAAACAAACCCTTTGAGAGCCAGGGCTAAAAAGATAGATAGATAGATAGATAGATAGATAGATAGTAGATAGATAGATAGACAGACAGACATATTTTTGGGGATTATTGACACCTGTGTTTCCTTCTCCTAGGATCATCTCTCCTGGTATCTTCATCTCCTCCTCACGGCGGCTTGAGCGCTTGGGTAGAAGCCAGCAGGTACTGTAATTCCAAGGGGAACTTCAGTGTGACGTCACACATTTCTACGGATGCCTGTAGATACCCAACTTACTTCCAGTTTGCCCAGACATAGTACCCTGCAGTGGCACCATAATGGGATTGTGGGATCACTAGTGTTTGGGTCAATAAGGACATATATACATGTGTATAGTCATATCTAGCAAACAGTGCTTCAAAACATTCAGTAGTCCAGAAAATACAATAATACAATAATCACTTAACTCATGCATGGTTAGTATGTGTAATTATTGGAGGTGTACTCCACATGTTGAGAGACCCGTATCTATGCAATTATACCAAAATAGTGTACAGCAGGTATAATATATATATATATATATATATATATATATGTACTGTTGAAGAACCCTCTCCACGTTTACTGACACAAATGATATAGGGATTGATGTGTGGTAAGATCTGGAGATGTTCAGTATTGAGGGCTACATCCCCCAACATACATCTGCAGTATTAGAGATTATGGCCCTCAGTTCCTTGCTTTCAAGATCTTTATACATGGCCTTCATTACTACATAGGTTGTGTAGAGCGGAGTTAAAGGGGTATTCCATTATGGAATATGAATCAACTGTTCACTGCATAGCCAATAATAGGTAAAGGGTCCGACTGCTGGGTTCCCACACTGATCTCTGGAGCTTGGGGCTCTAGTCTCCCTTCCTTCCATATCAGCATGTCCGTGGCTAGACATGGATACGATAAGACTTTATTGTCATTGTAGTTATACAATTAAACTTGGGAGCTCCATACTATTCCAAACAGCCATGTGTCTGCACAGGATAGCTAATACATATTAAAGGGTTGTCCAAGATTGCAAAACATAGCTGCTCTCTTCTAACAACAGCACCACACATGTCCTTGAGCTGTGTGTGGTATTGCAGCTCAGCTCCATTCAAGTGAATACAGTTGAGCTGCAATTTCACACACAACCCACAGACTGGTGTGGTGGTTTTTGAAAGAAAGCAGTTATGTTTTACTAATCCTGGACACCGGTTTAATGACTAAGATACCGTATTAGCCTAATTTATTGTTCAAAATATATCAAATCCTACCAAGGAAAATATCTGAAAGGAGTTTGTAAATTCTCCTTGTGTTTGTGTCGGCTTTCCCCAGGTACTGTGGTTTCCTCTCATACTCCAAAAACATACTGATAGGTTACTTGGCTTTTCATGACATTGGAATTTAGATTGTGTTCTCTGCCGTGAACAGAGATTGATGTGACTGATGACATCTTTGTAGAACGCTGTGAAACACGTTGGTGATACATATTGTTACGGTGTTACATAAGCAGTAGGGAATAATTATAATACTTATTAATTCCAGCATTAGCAGAGCTGTTCATTTGCTAAGTCCTTGGTGATTTCTGTTCACAGAAGTTTTGGGCCCGTTTGTATACAATGGAAGAAACTTTTTTTATACGTCCCTAAAAACAGTTCTTTAATAAAACAACACCTATGACGTCCATGCACATTATACTCTGTTTAAAGAAAAAGTCTGACAGATTGCATAGATCTCAGAAATGGTTTACATAAAAATAAGTATTTAAAAAAATATTTGCTAAGTAGTTTATAGCAATAAATTGAGTATTTCATACAAAGAAAAGGAACGTCAAGAATCTTTAAATTACGAATTCTAGTCCAGATGCAATAAATTGTGTTATATTCACATCACATCTCACATGTAACAAAGTGCTACGTGTTCTATAAAGAATACACATTCCCTAACAAACTTGTACATGGAAAAACAGATTTGCTTTTAAATGCCTGAGTTGTAAACATTGTTTTCTTCATTTTACAACATTTACAGTGTAGCTTTACACTTGGACTTAAAAACTGTAATTCAGGGAAAATGAAACCCAGGCAAAAATCAATCCTCTGCCAGTTTGTCAATACTGTAAGTAATAAAAATCACAGAAATCACTGGGTTGTCCACTTCTCAAAGTCCATCATCTTATAACAGAGCACCCTGCATAATGGCCCTTATTTTTGGGCATCATATTTTGTTGTCTGAGGTAGAAAGTAATTTGTTGCACAGCAGATGTGGATTCGCTTTGTCACTGAACAGATTTGGCTTTGGGTTACTTTTAAGTGCTGCCACCCCTCGTTTTTATCCTTCCCCCCCGTGCTAGGATCTCTGCTACAGAGGAACCACCAAGCCATTGTCTTTTTAAGTAGTCTTTGTTCAGTGACAGCTGAACAGCATAGGCAGATGTCGAGTACAGGAAATCTAAATGGAATACCAACACACATTTGCAGGGAATTGCAAACTAGAGAACCTATTGCTCAGGTACCCTCCCACAGGAAAATGTGCCTTAAATTCCCTGACAATGTTTTCCAAGGGTGTGCACTGGCCCATTAAAAACAAGGAGAATGCACTATGGGCAGAGAGAACTGCAGGCGAAATCAAGGCTGCAGCCACAGCATGGAGTGGACAGGCCAAATGTTCTTCTGGCAGTTTTGCCTGCTGGGAAGGAGAAGAAAGATGCCAACGAAACAGAGCGGGAGTACAGGTAAGCGGGAAGCAGGGAGATGCTGTTGGACATGAAGTGCCAGTGTTACATCCTAGTACAGACAAAGAGCAATGTCAGCCATTATTTTTACAAACTACCAACTACACAGTTCATTAAAGGGAATTTGTCACCCCAAAAGTCAGTTTGAAAGAATGCAGGTAGGGTAGGTGCCCCAAAACAAAACCATACCTTTTCTTGTGAAAATCCACTCCTGTAATCCTGAGAAATGCTTCTATTTATTACTATGCAAATACAATTTTCAGTGCAACAAGTGCGGAAGACTCTGGTGCACCATGTTTCCCCTGTGTCATTACTTCCAGCTCTGAAACCTTAGGGACTGCCAATCAAACAACAGGGGGAGGCCTAGGTGGCATTACTGGCAAAGCAACGCTGCACCACAGGGAAAAATCCTTCCCACAGTGCACCAAAACCTTATTTGTATAAACATAAAAAGAAGCATGACTCAGGGGACTGAATTTTCATAAGGAATGTATCCTATCCTACATGGCAGCATGTTTACTGTGTAACCAGTTTTGGAGGTGACATAATTCCTTTAAGAAATCTTTGCACCCCAGGTAAATATCTGATAAAAAATATATTTAGAAAAGGCTCAGATTGCTCTAAAAGAATAATAGTAAAAAAGTCATAATCACCTCACCAATGTCCTGACACTCCGGTTCCAATGCTTTCGTGCCCCTGCTGGTCACTACTTCTTTGTGCCTCTCAATACACAGGAAATGACTGCTCAGCTTAACACTGGTCAAGGAGGGTCACTGTTTTCAGGGGCTACAAAAGTGAGAGTTGATCTGGGTGTATAGAAGAGTTGTTACTACCTCAATACAAAAATAAGGATGAAAGGAGGGTTTGCACAAATACATAACGGTCCTAAATAACCCCAATGATGTATCTAGAGTATATATGGAATCTGACTTAATTCAAGACTCTAATTGTTTCAAATTGTATCTATTATATCCAGTGATCAGGGGATAATTAATTTCATGATGAATCTTCTTAATACTTTTTAAGGCAATCTTCAAATTCCTTGCTTCCATTTACACAGCCATAGTTTTAAATGATAAAATTTAGACTGCCTGCACCTGCCATTACCGGGGCCTACTAAGGAAGGACTTGTACAACTATTATTTATTTTAATGATAAACCTTCTTCAATAAGTTAAAGGCTATGTAGACCTTTGAAGACATATTTTTTGATTAGTGCATTGTACTTATTTTGAGCTAAAATCTTTTTTTCAATTGGTCTTTATTAAATATAAGGAGTCCTTTTTTGTGTACATAGCTGATATGCTCTACTAGCAGCCTCTGGATTTTCTTTCTTTTCCATCAGTTGGGGAGCTGATGGGCTCCATTTCTATGATCTCTGACATTATAAACACTTATAAACATTATAGCTCAGTTCTTATTTTACTGATAAGAATGTGGCTTAAATAAGTGTTTATGACTTGTTAGTAATCTAGAGATAAGGGTAATTAGATGACCGGCACAAAGTGAAAGGGCCAGTCACACAGTTAGAAAAAACAGTTAACCCTTTGTGACAAAATAAAGGACAATTGAAAAATGATTTTTAGTCAAAAATGAGTAAAATGCAAAACGAAAATTGCCTCTGAAGGTGTACATAGCCTTTAAGTAAGACCCTTTTAATTTCTACCAAAAGGGTGCCCTGAATAATATTCACCTTACCTATCCCACACTACTGACGTGCTGACTCTTCCTGGATCCTCCAACAGTCTCTGTATCCCAGTCCCCAGGAATGATGTTTCATCACAAGCATGTGACAGCTGTAATAGTGACCTCAGACACTTGTCCACTGCAGCCAGTGATCCGTCACATATCCATGCTGAAAAATCATTACTGGAGACTAGAATATAGAAAATGTGGAGGATCTATGAAGTGGCGGCACAGCAGCAGCAGGGGATTGGTAAGCCATTACTCAATTAGTTATTTTCTAGCACTGGAAGCGCCTAAATCAGACAGAAGTCAGTTCAGGCAGCAGAGGGTCAAATCCAGTGAGCAGGCAGAGATCAAGTACAGGAAATAAAAAATCTGGTGGCTGCAAGCAGGAAGACTTTAATCATTTTGTGGCGGAAAGTAGGAGATCTGGAGCTCTGAAACAGAAAAACAGCTCTTTTATATTATAAAATTTCTATTAAACATTGACATTGACATTAAAACTTTAGGGAACACAGCTGGCATAGCTTTGGTGGCTGTCCGTTCTGCAGGGAATGGCTAACATCCTATGCCAGGTCGCAAACGCCAAAGGCCAGTCCTGGTGGCAACCAATATAAAGTAAATCTGCCCAGTTTTAAAGGGTGCAGCATATGTACAGATTCATAAAATGGAAGAACTTATCATTGTTGACACTTTGTTTTACTCAAAATAATCTTGGAGTGAGAGCCTTCCTAAATATAAAATAAAAATGTGAAATAAAGGAGACATAGTATTTGCAATTCTTACTTAACCGTCACTAAGAAGCACTAATTGATTTCTTTTCACTGGAAGACTTTCGAAGTCGTGCAGATCATATCATTTTTCTTACCTTGAGTGAGCTATGAATTATTTCAGGAAACTTTCATCAGTGAAATGAACAAAAAGATCTGTACATCACTAAGAATTAACATTATTCCATAGCATAGAAGTTGCCACTATATTATGCATGCATTTCCCCAGAATAACTGACTTTGTTATATATTCTTCATCTTTTATCTGTCTCATGACTTTTCTGAGGAAATTGGCTCCAGGATGCAAATAGGTGGGAAAAGACACATTCAGCAGCATTCTTCTACTTCAGAAGACTTTGCTAATATGGCAAGTGAGGTAATAGGATAAGATAATGTAAAGTATAAATCATTTATTGCTGTGTGAGGAGACAGGGGCCCTGGGTCCAGGTGGTAATAGTATGGACGGCATGTTAAAGATCTAGTACTGTGCTGAAGGTCTTCACACCATTGTAGCTTCTAAGGCTCTTTCTCTGTAAAATAATGTGACTTACACTAGAAAATTGCAAAACTGATTTTCCTGAAAGTCGGATTCTTTGTCCAGAAGTCCCTGCAGATTAAAATATTACATTTTGCTAGTACCATTGGGCATGTTTATCTTGAGCTTCCTGGTTTATGAATACAAAGAACTAAAGTGCAGACTGACATTTATAGAGGCAAAGCGGTATACAAGTTTAATTTGGAAATGTATTTCACATTCATGACTATTTGGGGTCAATACACAGTGTCCATTACCTGTCTATAACACTAAGGTATGGCTTTATTCACATGAACATACTGTATATGTTGACATCACAGTGCTTATTACCCCTGTACTGTGACATCACATTCTTTATTACCCCTGTACTGTGACATCACATTCTTTATTATCCCTGTACTGTGACATTACACTCTATTATCCCTGTAGTGTGATATCACATTCCTGTGCTGTGACATTACTGTGTTTAATATCCCTGTAGTGTGACATCACATCCCTGTAGTGAGACATCACAATCTTTATTATCCCTGTAGTGTGACATAAGTCTTTATTATCCATGTAGTGTGACATTACACTCTTTATTATCGTTGTAGTGTGATATCACATTCCTGTGCTATGACATTACTGTGTTTAATATCCCCGTACTGTGACATCACAATCTTTATCATCCTTGTAGTGTGACATCACAATCTTTATCATCCATGTAGTGTGAAATCACAATCTTTATCATCCTTGTAGTGTAACATCACAGTCTGTATTATCCATGTAGTTTGACATAACAGTATTTATTATCGCTTCACTGTGACATCTCAGTGTTTCGTATCTCTGTACTGAAATATTGATGCCTTTTATTATACTTGTATTTTCACGGTCAGTGGAATAGCTGTAGGGATGCAGAGGTAGCATGTGCGCCCAGGCCTCGGTGCCTGAAAGAACCTATTGGCTGATCTGCTACAGGATGAGACACTAGTATTCTGAAGGGATTCTGTCACCACTTTTCAGCCCTGTGAGCTAAACATATGCTTATGTTCAGGGTCTCATTATGATTCCTGATGTGGCCTTATAAATGAGATCTGTGGCTTAATTTTGCAAAAAAACAGGTTTTACTAACCTGTCAATCATACAAATGAGGTGCCCAAGGGGAGGTCCGGGGATGCAGGGTGCCCGGCTGAAGCCATCGCCGTTCGTGCTCAGCGCCGCCTTCCCAGAGTTCGGCGCCACCTCCTGTGCCAGGTCTCCCTCCCTCCCCCTCCTCCCGCTGTGAGATGCCGTGCGTGAGCACAGGCTCAGCCTGATGCGCCCGTACGGACTGCTTGGATCGGCTTCTTCTACCGAAGTGCAAAATTAAGCCACAGATCTCATTTATAAGGCCACATTAGGAATCATAATGAGGCCCTGAACATGAGCATATGTTTAGCTCACAGGGCTGAAAAGTGGTGAAAGAATCACTTTAACCACCTCCCGACCGCCTAACGCAGGGATGCGTTCTGCGGACGGCCGGGATGTTCCTCCTAGACGAATCGGTGCATCATCTCGCGAGAGGCGAGATTTCCTGTGAGCGTGCGCATGTTCACAGGATCGCAGCGGCAGGAACTTTAACTACAGCCTGCCAGCACTGATCATGCGCTGGCAGGCTGTAGATGTTAAAAAAATGGCATCTGAATCGCATATCAGACGCTGTTTTGTAAACAGCGTCTGATATGCCTGCTGCCTGCTCCTCTGGTGTTCCCTTTTGCTGTAAGTGCACCAATCACCACACACCAACACCCCCCCCTCGTCACTGATTAACCCCTGATCACCCCATGTCACCCCCCTGATCCTTCCCTGTCACCCCCCCGTCACTAATCACCCATCTATAAGGCTCATTCAAACGTCCGTATGTGTTTTGCAGATCCACGGATCCGCAAAACACGGACACCGGCAATGTGCTTTCCGCATTTTGCGGATCCTCACATTGCCAGAACTATATAGAAAATGCCTTTTCTTGTCCGCAATTGCGGACAAGAATAGGACATGCGCTATCTTTTGCGGAGCTGCGGCCGGATGTTTCGGGGGCGAAACCCGGAAGTTCGCGGCCTCAGCTCCGCAAATGCTGATGCGGAGAGCACATAGTGTGCTCTCCGCATCACCGGCAGCCCATTCACACTGAATGGGTCCGCATCTATTCCGTAGAATTGCAGAATAGATGCGGACATTTTTGCGGACGTGTGAATGGGGCCTTGCTTCGCAAGCACTCCTATATCCTTTCCCCTCTTTTTTTTTTTTGGCAGAGATTTTTTCATCCACATTGATCGATGCGAATGAAGAAATCTGTGCGATTCATTTTTTTTTTCGGGAAAAAAAAAATCTCATTACCCGTATGCTCAATATAAGGAGAATAGCAGAAACTCCTAATGCTGGCCATACATGTAATGATTATGGAGACCCTCAAATGCCAGGGCAGTACAAACACCTCACATGTGACCCCATTTTGGAAAGAAGAAGAACAAGTTAGCGGAAAGGGAGACTTTGTAAGAAAAAAAAAAATGTCAATTTCCACAAACTTGTGCAAAAAAAAAAATCTTCTATGAACTCGTCATGCCCCTCACGGAATACCTTGGGGTGTCTTATTTCCAAAATGGGGTTTCATGTGGGGTATTTATACTGCCCTGGCATTTTAGGGGCCCTAAAGCATGAGAATCCAAATGCGAAAAAATGCCCTCCTAAAAGGTACTCATTAGAATTTCGGCCCCTTTGCGCACCTAGGCTGCAAAAAAGTGTCACACATGTGGTATCGCCGTACTCAGAAGAAGTAGGGCAATGTGTTTTGGGGTGTATTTTTACATATACCCATGCTGGGTGAGAGAAATATCTCTGTAAATTGACAACTTTGTATACAAAGAGATATTTCTCACACACAGCATGGGTATATGTAAAAATACACCCCAAAACACATTGTCCTACTTCTCCTGAGTACGGCGATACCACATGAGTGACACTTTTTCGCATCCAAGATGCGCAAAGGGGCCCAAATTCCAATGAGTACCTTTTAGGAGGGCATTTTTACGCAATTGGATTCCAGACTTCTTCTCACGCTTTAGGGCCCCTAAAATGCCAGGGCAGTATAAATACCCTACATTTGACCCAATTTTGGAAAGAAGACACCCCAAGGTATTCTGTGAGGGGCATGACGAGTTCATAGAAAAAATTTTTTTTTGGCACAAGTAAGCGGAAATTTACTTTTTTTTTTTTCTTACAAAGGCTCATATTCCACTAACTTGTGACAAAAAATAAAATTTTACATGAACTCACCATACCCCTCACGGAATACCTTGGGGTGTCTTCTTTCTAAAATGGGGTCACTTGTGGGGTAGTTTGGAATCCAAATGCGTAAAAATGCCCTGTGAAATCCTACTCATTGGAATTAGGGCCCCTTTGCGCATCTTGACTGCAAAAAAGTGTTACTCGTGGTATCGCCATACTCAGGAGAAGTAGTGCACTGTGTTTTGGGGTGTATTTTTACATATACCCTTGCTGGGTGTGAGAAATATCTCTGTAAATGACAACTTTTAAAAAAAAATTATACAAAGTTGTAAATTTACAGAGATATTTCTCTCACCCAGCATTGGTATATGTAAAAATTCACCCCAAAACACATTGCCCTACTTCATCTGAGTACTGTAATACCACATGTGTGCCACTTTTTTGCAGCCTAGGTGAGTAAAGGGGCATAAAGTCCGAGTACCTTTAGGCCTCTTGCACACGGGCGTTGCGGGTGCACTCCGTCAAACAGTGCGGGTGCGTTGCGGGAATCGCCGCGATTTTTCCCTGCGAGTGCAAAGCGCTGTCATGCGTTTTGCACGCGCGGGAGAAAAATCGGCACTTTTGGTACCCAGACCCGAACCTGCACTTCTTCACAGAAGTGCATGTTTGGGTCAGAAATTGTCCCGCTGGTATTATTTCACATTATAACATAGTTATAATGTAAAATAATACCCTTGGCCATCTCCCTAATGTTTAAACTGGTGCAGAATGAGTTAAAATAATAAACTAATAATTACTTACCTGTTCCATTTGATCGCGAAGCCCGGCCTCCTCTCCGTTAGCTTGAAAGATGTAAAGGACCTGTGATGATGTCACAGCATCACATGGCCCAATCACCTGCTCCATCACTATGGTGATGGAGCATGTGATTGGTCCATGTGACCATGTGACATCATCCAAGGTCCTTAACCACTATCCACAGCCTGAGGATAGTGTTTAAGGACCTTGGATGATGTCACATGGTCACATGGATCATCACATGCTCCATCACCATAGTGATGGAGCATGTGATTGGGCCATGTGATGTGACGTCATCACAGGTCCTTTAGATCATAGATGCTGCAGGGAAAGAGAGGACAGATCGCGACTACGCGATCAAGTGGCTAAGGTAAGTTAACTTTATTATTTTTAACCCCTTCCTCATCATTTAACAATGCATTCTTTATTAAGAATGCTATTATTTCCCTTATAACCATGTTATAAGGGAAATAATAGAGATTGGGTCCCGTTGCTAAGCAACAATGCGGGAAAATCGCAACGCATCCGCACTTGGTTGCGGATGCTTGCGATTTTCCGCATCCCCATTCACTTCTATGGGGCCTGCGTTGCGTGAAAAACGCAGAATATAGAACATGCTGCGATTTTCACGCAACGCAGAAGTGATGCGTGAAAATCACCGCTCATGTGCACAGCCCCATAGAACTGAATGGGTCAGGATTCAGTGCGGGTGCAATGCGTCCTCCTCACGCATTGCACCCGCGCGGAAAACTCGCCCGTGTGAAAGGGGCCTTAGGCTTTACAGGGTTGCTCACAATTTAGCCCCATACAAAATGCCAGAACAGTAAACACACACCACAAATGACCCCATTTCAGAAAGTAGACACCCCAAGGTATTCACTGAGAGGCATAGTGAGTCCGTGGGAGATTTTTTTTTTTTTTTGCCAGAAGTTAGCAGAAATGGAAACTTTATTATTTTATGTTTTTCCTCAGAAAGTGTCATTTTCTGCTAACTTGTGAAAAAAAATGAAATGATACATGAACTCACCATGCCCCTCCGCGAATACTTTGGGGTGTCTTCTTTCTAAAATGGTGTCATTTGGGGGGTATTTATACTATCCTGGCATTCTAGCACCTGAAGAAACATGACAGGTGCTCAGAAAGTCAGAGCTGCTTCAAAATACCGAAATTCACTTTTTTGCACTATAGTTTGTAAACGCTATAACTTTTACCCAAACAAAAAAAAATATACACGTGTTGCATTTTTTTTTATCCAAGACATGTAGAACAATAAATTTAGAGAAAAATTTATATAGAAATAGAAATTTTACAACAGAAAGCGAAAAATGTCATTTTTTTGCACAAATTTAGGTAATTTTTTTATTAATATAAAAAAATTTAAAATGTCAGCAACAATGAAATACCACCAAATGAAAGCTGTATTAGTGAGAAGAAAAGGAGGTAAAATTCATTTGGGTGGTAAGTTGTATGACGGAGCAATAAACGGTGAAAGTAGTGCAGTGCAGAATTGTAAAAAGTGGCCGGGTCATTAAGGGTGTTTAAGCTAGGGAGGCTGATGTGGTTAAATAATACCTAGTAGGTGGAGGACCAATTTGCTTTCTTGCATTGAGGCTCAAGAGCTTTCAGAGTTTCATCCACAGTGTCCTCCTCAATGGGGTCAACCAGAGATTGCCCCTGAATAGTGTCAGTAATCATATTATATGTATTTTTACAATGTACTGTATCATGTCTATCACTCGCCATGATTTGTATACATTTATTGGACCTTTTTTTAAATCCTTACTGTAAAACTTGAAGTTAGTTGTTCACCAATAATCTTTGTTTCGAAATTCAAGTTAACATACAATATATATGTGTGTTTGCCTTAGTGTGGCGGTAAACAATAAAAAAAATAGTTTTTTGTTCAATTACTGCCTAATAAAAGATACACATTTCTTCTATTCAGGCCATGTCAGAAATGGTTCATATGCATAGACTATAAACTTGCATATGTCTAGTGAATGTATAGGCATATCAAGTGTATGATTATTTAGAGACATATATCTACTGTATGTTGTAGTAAGATGACCTTGGGATTTTGAGCTGAGGTCATTTGGTATCATTTTACTATCCATGACTACTCCTCCGAGGACAAATGTTTATGTAACCATATATGATTAAATTAGGGTAATGGAGCAGAATTACATGGTAAAAACTCAAACTCTGATAACCTCTAATTAACATCTCTTTCAAGGTAAAACACATACCAGTAATTCATTTAGATTTTTTTCTTCTATGCAAAAACAAACAAAAAAAGGATTAAAAATGTGAAAATCTGTCCTTTTTCCAATCTAAGTACCGTAATACTGAATGTGTGTAGTTTAATGTTTTTCTACTGCATCAGAGACATTGCATAGTCTAAACCTTAAATTTATTTTAACAGGGACATAGCAAATATACTAGGTAGTTGCTTAACCCCCGCCCCTCCCCCCCTTTAGTCAAATTAGAATTGGAAAATCACTAAAATGTCACTTTTATATAGTAGATTTTGACTTTATGTCTCGAGAAGGTCAGTAATATTTCTCCCCTTCTGTGTTAGGTCATAACTTTTTTTTAAATCTTTGGTTAAATTATGCTGTATAAGACCTTAAATTTTGTAGTTTTTATAAGAACCATTTTGGGGTATATACAATGTTACATGGCATTTATTTTTTTGAGGTCGAAAGGAGAGAAAAAAAATTTCCTACACCTATTTTAGTGCTGCCCCGAACTGTGAAGCCATGTGCAGGAACCCAGTTTGCCCTGATTTGTCATATTGGTTAATTTTGTAAAAGAAATTGAAAACAATTGTTTATGGCGACAATCAGTGAAAGAAAATGCATTTTCTGATGAAAAACCTTGTCTGTCAGAATTATATTAGATATATCTCACTAGTGATGGTCGTCGCTATCAATGCAGCATGTAACGTGTATCTCTAGAGAAGCTGTCTGCATATTTTACGCTAAAGATTCAGTATGGACAGAAGGGACAGTGTAAAATGAGAACATTAGTGATGTTTGTGTGTGGGGGGTACAAATGTTTGGAGGGACTTTTTTGATGCTGTGAACTGGACGCTGTTAAATGTTTGGGTCATGGCATCAGTGAACGGTCTAATTAGGCACCCAAGGGGGTTTTGATGAGCAAGCAATCATCTTTTCACTCCTTTTCTGAAAAAAAAGACACCCATATTTGATAATCAAAGAGAAAACATGCTCTCTGACTGATGGGGTAAGGGCGATTGATATATACAGAAATCCATGTTACCCTGCCCCTGAAGACATGTACAGTTACACAGGGAGATAGAATTTGTGTCTCTTCTCCCGCAGCCTGTCATCACGTCCCCCACTGGCCATCCTGTCCTTCTCCACACTGTTTGATATCTCCGCTGGCTGAAGGAGGGGAGGGTTGCTTTAACCATTAATATCACAAGCTTGGTTGCTACAAATGTAAACCTGGTCTTGTTTAAAAGCTGAAAATCTAAGCTTTTAGACAAGAACAAGATCACAGTGCTAGGACACATACAGATTTTAGAAATTGGATCAGGAATTAAAAATGTAGGTACAGTGTCTTGAAAAGGTATTCATAGCCCTTGAACTTTTCCACATATTTTCACGTTACATCCACAAACTTAAATGTATTTTATTGGGATTTTATATGATGCACCAACACAAAGTATGCATGGTGTTCAACGGGACTTCTTATGACTTGCTTTCAAAAATTACTTTTTTCCTCTCACTCTTCTATAAAGGTCAGATTTGTGGAGTACACTGATCTCTGCATCTACTCCAGAGTGACCATGGGCCTCTTGGCTACTTCTCTAATTAGTGCTCTCCATTTACTAATTAGGTGACTTCTGAAGGCAATTGGTCACACTGGATTTTATTTAGGAGTATGAAAGTACAGGTAGCTGGATATAAACGCACACCATTCTTTTCAGATTTTTATTTATGACAAATTTTGAAAACCATGTATCATTTTCTTTTCACTTCACACATACTTGCTACTTTGTGTTGTCTATCACAAAAAATCCTAATATAACACACTTTAAGGGATTATCCAAGTTATGTAAAAAAAATACAGTACTTTAAATCTGATGGTCAAGTTTTAAGCAAAAAAAAAACTTATATTTACTCATTTCCCTTCTTCTCTTATGGCCATTTGTTTACATGCAGTAACAACAATCTGTGAGGTTTTCCTCATGAATATTTGTGGGTGTCAAGAAGGACTGCTTTCCCCCTCTCCCTGCTTTGCAAATGTAGTGAATAAAATTTCTGCCCTGAGTGAAATGTCTGACTGCTGGGATACTCATGTTGTATGACATTGCTGATACCACAGGATCTTCCCCCTACCTGTTATTGTGCATTGCTCTTCAGAATTCCTCCAGTCTTTCAGCTCTGTGTTTGCAGGGTAAGGAGGGAAGATCCTGTGCCCAGCATTTGTATATTCAATGCCTGGAGAAGAGGAAGCCTTGCAGCTGCTGAGCAAAGTCTCCATCCCTGAGTCTGTGCTGCTGATGGTAAAAGGAGTTAAACTTTGCTAAAGAATTCAGTGGGAGGGAAGACACAGAGCAGACTACAGTAGACCTGCTCCTCAGGCTTGTGCACTAAACATCATCAGAGCAGGTAGAGATGCTGACATCACAGGTCATGAGACACTCGGTAAAATATGAGAAAGGGGCCATATGAAGTAAGTAAATTGTAAACCACTTACATCTGGTTAGTTAGAAACATACAAAGAACAAAAAAATAACTTGGACAACCCCTTTAAGTTTGTGGTTGCAACATGAAAAAATGTGGAAAAGTTCAAGGGGTGTAAATACTTTTTTTAAGGCACTGTATATGCAGCTTTCACTGGGCAGCTCCATCGTAATGTGACAAATAGTCCTCACAGTTGGTCCACTTTCTGCAGCTTCTAAGCCCCGAAGTTTTTTGTGTATGTCAGCCTCGTGTGTCTTGAAAAACATACACTTTTCAATACAATTGTATATAAAACAAGTATATTGCACAATATACTGTATATATTTTTTGGGAGTTGATGGCAGACATATGCAAAATGTATAAACTTATAGAAGAGAATTTAAGGTGACCGTTCGTCCAAAGTGTGTTGGACGTGATCAATGGTTTGTGCACAGGCACACATTGTGGGTACCTTTTTGGCGCACAAAAACTACCTCAAATCAGAGACTTTTGTGAAAGATGCTATTTATTATGTCTCTGATTTGAGGTTGTCTTTGTGCGCCAAAGAGGTACCCACACTGTGTGCCTGCACACAAACCATTGATCACATCATAAACAGTCCTCTGGAGGTTTGGCAACCCCATCCAAAAGGATTGAACGGGTACCGGCAGCACCAACCATCACCCCCCCTCCCCTCACTTGAGTGCCTGCCCTTAGGATTTTGTGCCCACACACACACAACACCAAAAAGGTGAACATTCTTCATCTACTTTGCTAAAAGCCTAAATATCATTACTTACTACCCTATGAGCACCTCTACTAATTTGTTTCCCTTGCCATAAAGTGTGTTGGAGTAAGTTGAATCTTTGCTTCCCATGCACCTGAAAAAAAATCATAGCTGGTTCAGATATGTGCGATAATCTATAATCAGTTTCTGGTATAAATTATAGTAAATCTATTGGGCCATGGGAAGCCAATATCAAAGAAAATGGCAGGCATATGATACAAGGTAGTGACTTACATCAGCATTTTTTTCCACTAAATTAAAAAAAAATCTCAATCGATTGAATCGAGTAATTAGACACAAAAAAATCCTCGATGCTAATTTTTTGCATCGAGGATTCGTTTGTGTCGTGTAACCAGGGAGCCGGAGTAAAGCGCTGTACTTTTTTCCTGACACATTGTCAGGTCATCATAATGCACGTGAGTGCGCACATTGACCCGGCGCTGTGAGACGTCAGGACAACAGTGCAGCGTGCAGAGGAGAATATACAGTTGTGTTCAAAATTATTCAACCCCCACTGAAATTGAGTGTTTTGGCCAGTTTGACATTGATTTTGGTCATTTCAGTCATCTTGTTTACAATTAAATTAAAATTAAAAATTAAAAAGAGGCACTTGTAAGTCAGACAAATATAACATAACATTTATACTGAAATAACCACAAATGTCTTTTCTGTGTTCACATCATTATCAGTTTTATTCCACCCCCAAGTGACATTCAATCTTAGTACTTAGTACAACATCCTTTTCCAGTTATAACAGCTTTTAAACGTGAAGCATAGCTTGACACAAGTGTCTTGCAGCGATCTACGGGTATCTTCGCCCATTCTTCATGGGCAAAAGCCTCCAGTTCAGTCACATTCTTAGGCTTGCGCGCTGCAACTGCTTTCTTTAAGTCCCACCAGAGGTTCTCAATCGGATTTAAGTCTGGTGACTGCGATGGCCACTTCAAAATGTTCCAGCCTTTAATCTGCAACCATGCTCTAGTGGACTTGGAGGTATGCTTGGGATCATTGTCCTGTTGAAAGGTCCAACGTCTCCCAAGCCTCAGGTTTGTGACGGACTGCATCACATTTTCATCCAATATCTCCTGGTACTGAAGAGAATTCATGGTACCTTGCACACGCGGAAGCTTCCCTGTACCTGTAGAGGCAAAACAGCCCCAAAGCATGATTGACCCCCCGCCATGCTTCACAGTAGGCAAGGTGTTCTTTTCTTCATAGGCCTTGTTCTTCCTCCTCCAAACATAGCGTTGATCCATGGGCCCAAACAGTTCTAATTTTTGTTTCATCAGTCCACAGAACACTATCCCAAAACTTTTGTGGTTTGTCCACATGACTTTTGGCATACTGCAGTCGACTCTTCTTATTCTTAGGAGACAGCAAGGGGGTGCGCCTGGGAGTTCTGGCATGGAGGCCTTCATAAGGCAGTGTGCGCCTTATTGTCTGAGCTGAAACTTCAGTACCCGCATCTGACAAATCTTTTTTCAGTTCCTCAGCAGTCACACGGGGACTTTTCTCCACTTTGCGCTTCAGGTAGCGCACAAAGTCAAAGTCAGCATCTTCTTTCTGCCACGACCAGGTAGCATTTCAACAGTGCCCTTTGCCTTGAATTTGCGAATGATGCTTCCTATGGTGTCTCTTGGTATGTTTAACATCTTTGCAATCTTCTTATAGCCATTGCCCTTCCTGTGAAGAGAAATCACCTCTTCTCTTGTCTTCCTGGACCATTCTCTTGACTTCACCATGTTTGTAAACACACCAGTAAATGTCTAGAAGGAGCTGAGTATCACAGTCACTTTAAATCTGCCTAATTGGTGCTTATTATGCTTGATTGCTGCTCCTTGACATCCAATAGGTGTTTTCAATACCTGATCGAAAACACTTGAATGAACCTCTGTTCTTAAGAGTGGTCGTCTTTAAGGGGTTGAATAATTGTGTCAATGAAGAAATCACAAAAAAACATTTAATACTGTATTACAAAAACAATTGATGTAATTTTAGTTGCATTTGGTTCTTTAAAAAGTCCTTGTAAGATTTTATTCTGAACACAATTACAAATGTACACTAAATTCCCTAAAATCCTTTACAGCATTGGGGGTTGAATAATTTTGAACACAACTGTAGAGGAGCTGTGGAGCGGCGCCCCTACAGGAAAAGTAAGTACTGTAGTAGCACTGTGGGGCAGTTTGTGGCACTGGGGGGCAAGCTGGCGGCACTGGAGGGCAGTTGGTGGCACTGGGGGGCAAGCTGGTGGAACTGGGGGGTCAAGCCAGTGGCACTGAGGGGCAGTTGGTGACAGCTGGTGGCACTGGGGGGAGCCTGATGGCACTGGGGGGCAGCTTATAGCACTGAGGGGGCTGCTGATGGCACTGGGGAAAAAGCTGAGGGCAGCTGGTGGCACTGGGGCAAGCTGGTGGCACTGGGGGGCAAGCTAGTGGCACTAGGGGGACAAGCTAATGCACCAGGGGGGCAAGCTAGTGGCACTAGGGGGACAAGCTGATGCACCAGGGGGGCAAGCTGATGGCACTGGGGGGAGTCTGATGGCACTAGGTGGCAGCTGATGGCACCGAGGGGGCAGCTGATGGCACTGAGGGGGCAGCTGATGGCACTGGGGTGGCAGCTCATGTCACTGATGAGCAGCTTATGGCATTGAGGGGGCAAATGATGGCACTAGGGGGCAGCTGATGGCACTAAGGGGACAGTGACAGTTTATGGCACTAGGGGGGCAGCTGATGGCACTGGGGTGGGGGAGAGCTAAAGGCACTGGGGGAATGGATCTGATGGCACGGGGGGAAGCTGATGGCACTGGGGGAACAGAGCTGATGGCACTGGGGGGAACTGATGCACTTGGGCTGATTGCACAAGGGGGAACAAAGGATGTTGGGTGTTGATGGCAGGGGGTCTGATAAGTTTTTATAAAGGAAAACAGTCTATTAATTAATTTTTTCCTATTACTCGATTCATCGTAAAAAATTGTCGATAGAATACTCGATTTCTAAAATAATCATTTACTGCAGCCCTACACCATTCAGTCTGACAAGCGTTGCGGGCATTTTGGGCAACAGAAGAGAAATTCGAGAATAGGCGAATCTGCAGCTGAACCATTGAAAAGGAGATTACCAAGTCGGTGTCCTGTTTGTTCCCAATCAATGTGAATTTTTGTTCCTGAATCAGAGGGTCACTTTTATCGTGTACTGGCCCACCTATACATTGGCCCACGTTTACTCGTGTGATTGTTCCTAGAGACTGACATAAAATGCACAATGTGCTCCAAAATTGTGCCAGAATGTTGACACAAAATTTAGCTTCAAAGTACACCAACCAACAGATTTATTTATTTTATGCACTTATATAGCGCTACTATATTCTGCAGCGCTTTACAGACATTAGCATTGGGCTGTCCCCAATAGGGCTCACAATCTAAACTCCTTATCAGTATGTCTTTTGGGTGGTGTCAAGTTAAAGAAAATTGCCTAAGCATATGCTAAATTTATCAACAGCTACTTTGATCACTGTAATAAATTAGCGCATATTTAGCCAGCCTACAGTAATCTAAGTTTACACTATCTACATTTTATACATGATTAGTAAATCTGTCTCATTGGGTTTCTATTCTATACTATCGCTCTATATTCTATACTCACAAATGCAATTTTCTCCTAAGCTTTCAAACACATAAAAAATCATGTTCTGCGCTAGGAGGTAAGTGGAAAAGGCTTCTTAGTGAGTATGGGTGCTTTGGAGATAGATCACCTACTCTATCACCTGCTGGGACCTATTTGCAAGTTATTACTGCTTTGCTGCATGTCTTTGGTGGGGATTAATGCAAAGAGGATGCTTTCTTAGTGATCCTCCAAAAAAGATTTTATGCTGTTGTTCCTTACACTAGTGTCCAGTAAAAAATCTTGATAACAAATTCAACTCCTTTCACGTTCCATCAAGCGTTTGATTGTTGAGTATGAATAAGTCAGATTTAATTTGCATAATATTTCAGCAAAATATGTTACATATGTGAGACAGAATCTACACGTAATTTGTTTTTTCATGCCTAAGCTTAGGAACCAACATCTTTATAGTATATTGCAGATACAGTTAATAAATTATTATTATATCCTATTGCATTTTCAATTTTTATGAATATTACAAAAACTGAGTGACCATCAGCACTTGAACACAAAAGATGCAGATATCAGAGGCAAAGTATTTAGCATGAATATTTTAGAATTACTTTTCTGAAAAAAACATTTCAATCCAAATAAATGTATAGATTAGTTACAGATTGTTTGGTAACAAGGGCAGCAATAGGGGGTACAGAGGTAGCAGCTGTGTTTGCTGGTGCCTGAGGGGTGCTTCTGCCATTTAGAAAGATACCAAAATTATAACCTGCACATTGTAGGTGTTCCAGTACATATTTTGTATGTGGGGCCAGTTACAACTCTGACTTGGTTGTCTACTGATGTAATAGTACAACTATATCTTAAATGTGTTTTCCAGAACTCACCATAATTATACATCACCCCTGTAGGAGAAAATGTATAGTATACTTACCATTTCAAATTTGTGTGAATTGACTTCTAGGAAAATTATGCTCCTCTTCTGAAAATCCAGCTTCCACTGATGTTATATTCTTTACCAGGTTTCTGTCCTGGACTGTGGACAGTAGTGTTGAGCGCGAATATTCAAATTTCGAATTCTTATTGTGAATATCGGCACTAGTGATATATATTCGTAAAAACAAATATTTTTTTCCATCTGAACCCATTACCTAGTATGCCTACCTGCTTCTTGCTTGTGGGCCAATGTGAGAAGGCTGCAATATTGTAGTCTGTAGTGAATTAGAATATTCTTCATTATTTAATATTTTTTTCTCTTATGCGAAAAATCGGCAATGTAGTATTCGCGCAATGCGAATGTATAGAATATAGTGCTATATATTTGTTTTTTAGAATATTCGTAATTTTTTTCCATGATTCCTCCTTGCTTTAGTTGCTTTTAGGCCAATGACTGTTCACATTAAATTGGAAAAAATTACGAATATTCTAACAAAGGAATTTATAGCACTATATTCTATAGTGCTATACATTCATGTTTTAGCATATTCGCATTATGCAAATATAAAATTGTCGATTTTTCGCATAAGAGAATTTTTTTTCTCTTATGTGAAAAACCAGCAATGTAATATTCGCATACTGCGAATATTCTGAAACATGAATATATAGCACTATATAATATAGTACTATATATTCGTTTTTTAGAATATTTGTCATTTTTTTCAATTTAATGTGAACAGTCATTGGCCCAAAAGCAACTTACGCAGGGAGGAATCATTACTTCAGATGGGAAAAAATGACGAATATTCTAAAAAAAGAATATATAGCACTATATTCTATAGTGCTATATATTCGCGTTTCAGATTATTCACATTCGCAATATTACATTGCTGATTTTTCGAATAAGAGAAAATAATTTTTTTTCTCTTATGCGAAAAATCGACAATGTAATATTCGTATAATACGAATATGCTAAAACACAAATATAATAGCACTATATTCCATAGTGCTATATATTCGGGTTTTAGAATACTCGCATTACGCGAATATTACATTGCTGATTTTTTGCAATCAATAGAAGTATCTCGAATACGAACACTTGCGGATATATGACGAATATTCTAATGAATATTCGTGAAATATCGCAAATTAGAATATTGCCCCGCCGCTCATCACTAGTGGACAGGATATGACTTCCACTATGAACAAGACAAGAGGTATTCTTCTCCCTTGTGCATATGCAAACTTCTGAATCTACCTCATCTGTGCATGCACCAGAGAGAGTAATAGTTCTTATCCCATCCACAGCAGAAGTGACTCTCCATACATATAACAGGCCAGAAACCAGTATGTGATTTCATCGGAAACAAGTTTTTCAGAAGAGGAGCATCACATGACCAGGTTACTTTGATACAGTAAGTAAATTACAAAATTCTCATACAGGGCTGATATTTGTACGGTAATTAAGGTGGGTTTGAGTTCCGGAAACCCCTTTCATTTTTAAACGGAATAATGTCCTTGGATTATTTTTTGAAGAATCAGAAGTACGTACAGTGTTGACCAAGAGATGATTTTCATAGCCACCTAGTTCATATTGGTCGAAGTAAGAAGTGCATGGCACCATCTTATTGAGAGATGACATCATCTGTAATTCATGAAGGCAAGATTAATTTTGCTATCTCAAAATGTCTGATAAAAAGATCCAGGAATAAAAGTTTTTTGAAAACTTTATTTCTTAAAGCCAAGTTCCATTTGAAATTTTTTACAACTCTCCAAATGTGTAAAGATAATTCCAGCTTATGGCAAAAGCTCTAAAATGGCATAAACCTGTCTTCCTTGCATTTTTAACACCCTATGAGTGCATAAACATCGCCAAGTCAATAAACATCCAAAGAGGATGTTAAACCAAACTGTTACTTGATATTAAAAGAAAAACTTTAAGGGGAGCCTTATACGTTAAAAATTATAAAAATGTGTTTCAGATTTTATTAAAATGTGAATAGCATTAATATCTAAATAAACCAGCCCATATGAAATATGCTAACATAATTGCTTTAGGTCTTTTAGGCACGTTTATATTAAGTGTACTTTTCAGTTAGTGTGGCATTGTGCCACATAAAAATGATTTATACAGAAAATGGAGTAACATGATTTGAATGTCTGCCTCAGCAATATATTGTAAGGCAGACTGCCATGATCTACACACATTAGTTAAAAGGCACAACCATAGAGGCATTACTTCTGACAAGTAAATTGGAGTACAACCACAAAGGGTGATTAATAAGCCAGGTCTCAATGGCGTGCCAAATATATTTCAAAGCGTTGTTTCAAGGTTTTGTTCTTATATTAGCTATTGTTTTAATTCTCTGTGTATTCCATATGTAAATTGTATTGTGATTAAATCATTTAAGAGACTGGCGACTTACTCAAATGAGAACTACAAGACATACTGATAAACATGATATTTACAATGTTATATCGGTGGCCCACTCTTCCACATGGGTACAGGCGCAGCTCCATTCACCCTTCTGTCTCTACTATGACAGGCCGGACCCACTGGTCTTCCTCTACTCCCTTGCGGCACGTTTGGCTGCTAAATTAGTTTATGTCTTCTGTGTAGCAAGCCCCAGCCTGTTTCTTACCAGCTAGGCCTCTCCTTGCAGTGTGCTGTATTTGTGTGTCTGCCTGTGTACCGGGTTTCATCTGTCTCTTGTGTTCTGACTCTCTGCTGCTTGACCTGTGCCTGACATCCGTCTTGATCCTTCACTCAGACTGTTTATATGATTGTTCTATTCTTCTTGACCTGACCTCAGCCTGTCCCTGACTACGATTTTGCGTGTCCCCTTTCTGTCCTGAACCAGTGTCTCTGACCCCTGTGAGTCAGCTGTCAATCACGCATAGACTAATTCAGGAGTTAGTTGTTTGATGTTTCCCTGCAGCGAAGTTCAGATCCATGTACAGGGGATAAAGGCTGAAACCAGGAGACTACCCTTAGTATTAGCCCAAAGTCAAATTTGTTGGTTGACACAGTGGTTCCACATCCACTTCCGTAACACCCAACTTGTGCTGAGAAAGTTACCATCAAAATCTAGCAGCACAATTACAAATATAATTAATTTTTACTTTGTTGTTTAAAGTGGTTGGACAATTACATTTTATTCAAGGAGACCAATAAAAATCAAATGTAAGACCAGCCACATGCATAAGCTAGTTGTTGGCTGAATCATTGTCAATCCTGTAACGGGCTGTAGGTGTGCACCGACTGTAACTGGTTTTACCGTGGGATAGTCCTCATGGCATTATCCTGGTAATCCCCTGGTACTCACCAGGCCACTATCTCTTGGATTAGTCCCGGTGTAGTCGGCAACTGATCCTTGGGGGTCAGGGCCATTGATGCAGCACCAAGGGGTCAACCAATACCTGTAATCAAGTCAGTAAACAGGCAGAGGTCAAGGCAGGCAAAGTTCATGCAATTCCGTGAAGCTATCTGAAGTTAGGGCAAAGAGTACAGTAGACAGGCAGAGCTCAGGGCAGACAGCAAAGTATTAGAGTCAGTAAACAGAGAGAAGTTTGGTACATGTGCAGACAATCATAATAGTACACTTGCACTGGTTAACTAGTAAACTAGGAAGCTAAGCTCAGGCAAAGGCAATGAATAGTAGGGTAGGCCAGCAGAAGCAAAGAGAGGAGAAGAGTGGTGATGATGGCAAAAATGGGAGGAGTAGTAGTTAAATAAATATTGTTACTAATATAGTAGTGGGGCAGCAATGGGCATGGGCCACCAATGTAAGAGATCCCCTCAGCTGAGCAAGCATGTGTTCTTAATAGAAAGAAGGAGAGGAAGTGGCTTATCTCCCTTAAGATAGAGATTGGGTAGTTGACATCCGACAGCCTGGTCCTTATCTTTCCTGACATCTGTTGCTTAGGGAAAGTCAGTACTACTTTAGAGAAAGAAGCCCAGCTAATACATCTTCTTCTGTGGTTCAAGCAATGATTATTCCCATCATATACTCCATATCATTGGTGCTATGAAGATTTAAAGGGGCTTTCCAAGATATTTTTACTGAGGACCTAGCCTCTGTAGGTCATCAGTATCTAATTGGTGGAGATCTGACACCTGTGACCCCTGCCGATCAGCTATTTGAGAAGGCACCGGCAATCACAGTAGAACTGTGGCCTTCTCTAGATTTCCCTAGTCCATGTGACATCACATTCATTGGCTGCATGGCCTAGGCGCAGCTCAGCCCAACTGAAGTGAATAGGGCTGAGATGCAATACAAAGCACAAGCACTATCAAATGGACGATGCTCTGATCTTGAGGATAGGTCATCAGTAAAAATGTCTCAGAAGACCCTGTTGTTCATACGCTACCTCCTCATGCTTTGATATACTTGTCAGACACAATAATCATGGACATTTTAAGGTCTGACTATACAAAATTGATTCTAAAGCTATGATTTTACAATGTATCTTGCATGCATAGTCCAGGAGTAAGAGAATTTCAGATTTTCAGATACAAGTATGGAATGTGAAGCTGTGTGCACCTCTGTAGACAGGGTTATCAGACTTGTCATATTCGCAATTGTTCAAAATGAAGTGTCCCACATATTTCAGATCTCATATATAATACATGTCCATACAAACTGTTATATTTTCTTTAATGGAGTAGACAGTTCTGTAGTGTTCATAGAGGTATAGTTCCCTTGCTAGTAATCAGATCACATGCTTTTAGTGAAACTGTCATACAGCTTTAATAGAACTTGTAGAGGCAGGAGCACTTTGCATGTGTGGTAGTCCTTGGAAGTCTACTTATTGCCATAATCACAAAATACCATCAAAAACCTTCAATAAATCCTAATTCAAAGCACATTTAAAAAAGTGCGTGAATTCTGTTATCTGTTATTTTTATGTGAAAATATGCACAAGGAAAATAATATATTTTCTTTTACAGCAGTTGTTTTTAGAGTTTTATAATACACAGCAATTTCATGTAAGCAGGTGATTGGACCATGTGACCCAGTGACGTCACTGAAGGTCCTTCACCCCCTTCCCGGCTGAACACAGAACAGGAGCCCGGTAACCGGCAGCTACGCGATCAAATGGAGAGGGCGAGTTAGTTTTTTTAAAATTATTTTTAACCCTCTCTTGCCCATTTTACTTTGCGTTCTCTATTGAGAATGTTATTATTTTCCTTTATAACTATGTTATAAGGGAAAATAATAAAATATACAGAATAATCAACCCGAAACCTGAAGTCCGGCTTCGGGTCTGGGTACCAAACATGCCGATTTTTCACACGCTCGTGTAAAACGCATTACAACAGTTTGCACACGCGCGGAAAAATCGTGCATTTTCCCGCAACGCACCCACCTCTTATCCGGGCGTCAAACGTGACGCCCGTGTGAAAGAGGCCTACCTGTTACAAATACAAAAATAAGGAGGTTAGTTCTCATTCTGAGAAAAAGAGTAGAGACCTGCAAACTGTTCCTTCATACCGCTGTGGCTAGCTGTGCATCCATGACCCCTGGTTTATAGCCTAGCCCCTAATGCCCTGTAATACTGCCAGTGTTATTCTAATATTCTCAAACATATTAATAAGCATATGGCTATTTGACCAAGCGTTTCACTTAAGGAAAGTAAAATGACAAAATGACGACCGGAGACAAACAACAGAATTCCCACCTGTATACAGATGGAAAATATATTCCAGAATGTTATTGATTAATTTAAACATCTTTATTGCACTAATTCCTTCTCTCTGCACCTGAATGTCTCGCTCATACAATACTGGCTAGTTCAGTTATTACCTTGTCATCTCAATGCTTTGCAATTAAGTCATTTTTATTGATTCACGGACATTGTGGAGCTGAAATTTGTTTTAATCAAATCAGTTTTTTTCTCACTGAACATCAAGAAATTAGTGCTTTGACAACTCATTTTCTTCTCCAAGGTCTTAGAAAACACATTACTGCTTTTGGGATTCTGCAGGTTTTATATCATCCATTATAATTTTATTTTTAAAAAAAATTATAAGAAATAAACTGAAAACGTACACTACACACTGTGCCAATTTACTAGTTTGGATTTGGGCTATTCCTGAGGGTGTAATCCTGGATCTCTGGTTTTCACCCTTTACCTCTGTACAAGGATCTGGTCTGCAGGGGAGCCACCAGGCCACTACCTCTCAAAATAGTCCACGAGAGTCAGAGACAATGGTGCATAACACTGAGGAATCAGGATATACTTGTAGTCAGGAGATAGGCCAAGGTCAGGATAGGCAGAGTATGTGCAAATCCAAATACAACTCAGAGGTTAGGGCAAGCAGCTCAGGGTATGGTCTGTATGGTGAACAGGTCAGGTCAGACATCAGAGAATCACAGTCCAGGAAACATGCAGATGTTTATACACAGATAAACAAACAAATATAACTCTTTTACAGGGTCAAGATTAACCCTTGCAGTGTTGCAAGTCCTAATACACTCAGGGCACTGAGTGTATTAGGACTTGTATGCTAGAGTACTGTGGGACTACGACAGACATAGGCTGAGTGGAGCGGCAACCATGCCCACTCCTGACAGTGGGGCAGGAGCGCGTGGCTCAGCAGTGCATCTCTCCCGACATGGCCGTGTCGAGGTTGAGGATAGCATAGCTGGAGCATGGACAGGTAAGTTTATTCCAATATTGCTGCAACCTTACTCCAGTAAAGGGGTGGTATAGAAAGTGGAATAACATCTCAGGACAATGGGGGCATATCGCTAGGATATGCCTCAATGTCTGATAGGTTCGGGTCCCACCTCTGGGACCTGCACCTACACCAAGAACAGAGCAGTTAATTATATATAACATAGATTTTGAAGTCAATTTTTAGCAAAGAAAGGTCCCCATTAAAGATGTGAATTGATTCTATAGAACCAAACATTTACCTGAATTCTTTTTATTGGGTTCTATATAATCAGAATATTTGGTGATTGAATTTGGGAGAGATAGACGCAAATCAAATTTGAAGAAATTTGCTCATCTCTAGACATAATTTTCTGTTTAAGACAAGACAACTAGGGGTTGGTCAATTTGGTAAAAAAAAAATCTTTTTATGTGATGGTATAATGAATTATAATTATTTATTTCAAAGCACCATTATTTCCAGCGCATTGTACATATGAGATAGGGTTTACATGCATAATAAAATGCAAAACCAAGTCCAATAAACTAGAACTAATTGTGACTGATGAATACAGAGATGGAGAGAGAATCTATTCATGAGTAGTGTTGGGCGCGAATATTCGCGATGCGAATATTTCGCGCGAATATCGCATATTCGCGATTTCGTGATTTTTTCGAATATCATGCCATAAATTCGATATTGCGAATATTCGCGTTGGTTAAATTAGATGATACATAATAAGTTCAAGAACTTCAGTTCACTTGTGTTGATAAATGAGTTTGAGTGACTCTGAGTTTCATTCATTTAAGGTGTTGTTTTGCATCAAGGCTCTTTTTCAAAGCCATAGCCAAAATCCTGCCTTTTTTGCGATTTTCCGTAATGCGATTTTTTTTGACAGCGATGCGAATATCTAACACTTGCTGACATGCCTGCGCATTGACTTGAAAATTGAAATATTGCCTTTATGCGATTTTTCCGTATTGCGATTTTTTTCACACTCTATGCGCTTGGTAGTTGCGATCGTCAACTTGCGAATACGAACATGCTGCGAATTGCGAATATATTCGAAAATTCGCATATACGAATATATGTCGTCGTGTTTTCCTCTTCTTATTCTCATTCACCCCCAATCATTAGTTTCACTTTCAACAAGGCTTCATTTTATATCCATTCCTCGACCCCCCCGTCCCCACTTCCTCCCTTGTCTTTTTTTTTTTTGCGATTTTTCGTAATGCGATTTTTATTAAGCGATGCGATTTCTTTCACACGTGCTTTTCTTCCTGCGCATTGATTGACTTGACCATCCCGGCCATGAAAGTTAAAGTGTTTTTGCGATTTTTTTGCCATGCGATTTTTTTATAAAAAAAAGATGGCGATTAAATGATGACGAATACGAATATTCGAATTTGCGAATATATCGCGAATATTTTACAAAATATTCGCGAAATATCGCGAATTCGAATATGGGCATATTCGATCATCACTATTCATGAGGACTTAGGATCTACAAGGGGGAAGGAAACCATAGCTGACGGTACAGACTACTTGAATACTAATATAGTTTCAGTGGAGTTTATTGTAGGTTGTTGACTTTTACAAAGAGTTGAGTTTTAAGGTTGCTTTTGAAGGTTTGGATGTTGGGAAAAGTCTGATGTGCTGGGGTAGTTAGTTCCAGAGTATGGGGAATGCAGGTGAGAAATATTGAAGACGATTATGTGAAGATATGAGTGAAGAGCAAAGGTGAAGGTCTTGGGGAAAATGTAGTGGGGTGTGGCAAGGCCAGTTCAAAGACGTAAGAAGGTGACAGCCTTGTTTGTTATTAGCATTTTGTACTGAATATGCTGGGAAATGAGGTAGTAAAGGAATTGGCAGAGGTGCATTATTTGGGCCGCAGAGTTGAGGATGGGTTGGAGAGGCACAAGAGTGTTGTGTGGACAATGTTGCAGTAGTCTAGATGGGAGATGATGAGGGCACGCACTGGCATTTTTGTAAACTCAGGGTCGAGGAAAGGTCAAATACAATAGAGGTTTTTGAGTTGGAGGTGGCAGGAGATGTTACGGGCTTGAATGTACAGTTTGAAGAACAGGGCGGAATCAAATTTTATTCCAATGCAGCAGACATTTAAGACTGGACAAACTGTGGAGCCATTAACCGTGATTGATAAGTCTGGTGGGAGTGTCTGAGTGACCTGGAGGAACGATGAAGTCAGTTTTCTACATATTTTAGAATGTGAGAGAAGAAGGAAGATATAGCTGTAAGACACGTTGGGAGATAATATCGGGTGATACAATACAGCTTATACAACCCTGTGTCCGCACCATATGCAGTACGAGCCAGTGGCGTAGCGTGGGTTGCCAGCACCCGGGGCAAGCCATGTATTGCGCCCCCCCCCCCCCAACCTGTGGGCACGCCCCTTTTTACAGATAACATAGTGGATGTCACTTGCAGTCCTATGTAACACTACAGATAATACAGTGATAGCTCTCTGAGTACAGATAATGTAGTAGATGGGTGTGAACCCCCAAAATTCAGAACACACACAGTGTGACCTGAAGTCTGGGGCCAGGATATGGCATGGTGGGCCACCGTCTTCATTCGGAAATTAGAACGTCATGACACCTTTTATCAGCCACGTCTCGTCTCTGCAGAGTTTCACAGAAAACGTTTTTAAATTCCTCACTTTACTATCATCCTCTTCTATCATTATACACAGGGGCAATTATATATCCTAATAATACAGATGGGCCAATATATCCTAATAATACAGAGGGGGCCAGTATATATCCTAATAATACAGAGGGGGCCAGTATATATCCTAATAATACAGAGGGGGCCAGTATATATCCTAATAATACAGAGGGGGCCAGTATATATCCTAATAATACAGAGGGGGCCAGTATATATCCTAATAATACAGAGGGGGCCATTATATATTATAATAATACAGAGGGGCATTATATATTATAATAATACAGAGGGGCATTATATACTAATGATACAGATCTCTGCTGTCCATATACCAGGCCTACCAGTATTACCCCTTCATATACCGCCTGGTCAGGGTGACTAGGCGGCATATGAAGGGGTAATATTGGTGGTAGGCCTGGTATATGGATAGCAGAGATGGCATCCTCCGAGCAGTACTGTCTCTGGTCATCCTTTACCAGCACCCTGACTGCCACCTGCATAGCCTTTGACACTGACTGTCACTCACTGATAGCTAAGGGAACTTTCACACTAGCGTTAGTGTGATCCGGCAGGCAGTTCCGTTGTCGGAGCTGCCTGCCGGATCCGCTGTTCAGTGTGACAACTGACAGCATTTGTAGTCGGATCCGGACGCGGATCCATCTACAAATGCATTGCAAGAACGGATCAGTCCCTCCGCTTGTCATGCGGATGGACAGATCTGTCTTGCAGTCTTTTTCACAGTTTTCCCGGTCTGCGCATGCGCAGACCGGAAGGACGGATCCGTCCTTCATTTGTTTCAAAATGCCGGATCCGGCACTAATGCAAGTCAATGGGAATTAGTGCCGGATCCGGCATTCCGGTGACTGATCAGGCATTTTGGACGGACATAATACCGCAGCATGCTGCGGTATTATGTCCGGCCAAAACGCCTGACTGACTGAACGGAAGGCATACTGATGCAAACTGAACGGATTTCTATCCATTCAGATTGCATGGGGATATGCCTGATCAGTTCTTTTCCGGCATAGAGCCCTTTTGACGGAACTCTATGCCGGAAAAGAATAAAGCAAGTGTGAAAGTACCCTAAGCAGCAGGCAGTGAAGTGCCATGAGAGCCAGGCTTCGCAGGTGGCAGTCAGGGTGCTGGTGAAGGATGACCAGAGACAGTACTGCCCAGAGGATGCCATCTCTGCTCATCTCAACTATACCAGGCCCACCACCAGTATTACCCCTTCATATACCGCCTGGTCACCCTTACCAGATAAGCAGGCGGTGTATGAAGGGGTAATACTGGTAGGCCTGGTATATGGACACCAGTACTGTCTCTGGCCATCCTTCACCAGCAGATTCCTGACTGCCACCTGCTTGCCCTGGCTCTCAGTGTCACAGTGTGAATAAGTCACCCCACACCTAACACTCAGGGAGTGATTCAGTCACACTGTGACACTGAGAGCCAGGGCAAGCAGGTGGCAGTCAGGAATCTGCTTGTGAAGGATGGCCAGAGACAGTACTGCCCAAAGGATGTCACCTCTGGTGTCCATATTCCAGGCCTACCACCAGTATTACCCTAATAGACCGCCTGCCCACCTCACACCTAACACTCTGGGAGCTTTCACACTGACTGTCTGACTGACTCACATTCAGGCTGCCTGCTGTGGAGTCCTGAAGCGACGCACTGCAGCAGCCTTCTTCTTCTTCTTGCCTCAGCTCCACTGTGTCTTTCCCGGCTGGAAGGTGGGCGGAGCTTCACACTGCTGTGGACGGAGCTTCGCGCTGCTGTGGGCGGAGCTTCGTAGTGCTGTGGTGATTGATCAGGGGCGCTTGTTCTGATGATGCTGCTCCTCACTCTGTGACGCTGCTCTCAGTTAGCAACTTCATAGATTTTTTTTTTGTGAAAACGGCTGCCAGCGCCCCCTGCAGTCTGGCGCCCGGGGCAACGGCCCCCCTGGCCCCCCCCACGCTACGCCCCTGGTATGAGCCCATAAATGGTGTGGTCACGTGACTGCACACTGTATGACATTGTGTAGATAAGGTTTACTACTGGCCACACTGATTTTATGTGGCCACATGTATTATGTGCAACTTAAGAGGATGAGTTTTATTAGTGAATTGTATTATTAGTATTAGACCCCATTCGCATGACCATATTTCTGCTCTGCATCTGATCCGCATTTTTTGTGGAATGGATGGAGACCCATTCATTTTAATGGGGCTGCAAAAAATGTAGACAGCACACCGTGTGCTGCTGGCATTTGTATGTCCATTCCGTAGCTCTGCAAAACAGATAGAACATGTCCTATTCTTGTCCGTTTTGCAGACAAGAATAGGCAGTTACAACGGGTCCCTCCAAAAAACGGATGCAACACAGACATCACGCGGACATCTGTATTTCTTGTAGACCATAAAATACATACAGTCTTGTGAATGCAGCCGTATTTTTGTTACTACAGAGGATTTGCAGAGATTAACCATCCTTAACCCCTTAGTGACCACCCATACACCTTTTTACGGCGGTCAATAAGGGGCCTTAGGCAGGGTCCCCTGTGCAGCGAGGAGCGGGATCCTGGCTCTTACATGAGAGCCACGGCCCTGCTCTAACAGCCCAGACCAGCAGTATTGCCGATCTGGGCTGTTTCACACTTTACAATGGCGCTCGCCGCATGTAAAGTGCTGACAGAGGTAGCGGACTCCCTCTGTCTCCTATTGGGACCCCGCAAATTCGATCGCGGGGTGCCGATGTATGTGAAGGCTGGCAGGGTTCTGATGTAGGCTCCAGACCAGCCTTGAGTAATTTCCAGCAGGCTGCACCTCTCATGTGCAGCCTGCTGGTCAATGTAAGAATAACACTGATATTAAAATGCAAGGCACTATAGGGATAATAAATTGCATTTTAAAATCAATCAAAAAGCTGTCTGTTATAGTTCCTTGTGGGAAAATTAAGTGGTAAAAAAAAAGTAAAAAAAATTACTCTTTTTTGCGCTTTTCAATGAAAAAAATTGCAAAAAAAAATGTCCCCCATATGTTTGGCATTTCCTCATCTGTAATGACCCAGACTAAATAAATATCATGGAAATTATACCCTATGGTGAGCGCCGTAAAAAAAAATTAAAAAAAATGACAAAATTGCTAATTTATTGTTAGTGGCCACCCAAAAAACATAATAACAAGCGATCAAAAAATTGCCATTTACTCCAAAATTATACCAATGAAAAATACAAGTTGTCCCACAAAAATTAAGCCCTCACACACTTCCATACAAAGAAAAATAAAAAAAGTTATGGATCTTGGGATCATGGATGTAAAAAAAAAACGGTTTTATTGCAAAAAACTAGTAAAACGTAAAAATAACTATATGTATTTGGTATCACTGTAAATGTACTGACCAAGAGAATAAAGATATTATGTTATTTTTACCGAAAAATGAACGCTGTAAAATTTATAACGTAAAAACGCTGTGGCAGTATTGCTGTTTTTCCTATCTCCCTCCCATAAAGAGTTGATAAAAGCTAATCAAAAAGTTTTTTGTACCTCAAAATGGTGCCATTAAAAACTACAATTTGTCCCGGAAAAAACAAGCCCTCATAAAGCTATATAGATGGAAAAATAAAAAAGTTATAGCTCTTGGAATGCGACAATGAAAAAAGGAAGAAAAACGCTTGGTCAGTGAGGCCGAAAACAGGCTAGTCACTAAGGGGTTAAAGGGGTTGTCTCATCGTGGACAATGGGGGCATATCGCTAGAATATGCGCCCATTGTCTTATAGGTGCGGGTCCCACCGTTGGGACTCACACCTATATCGAGAACGGAGCCCCGCAAGGTGGTGGATGGAGGACTCCAGTCCGGCCACCATCAAGCCGGCTCCCTATAGAAGTGAATGGGAGAGTACTGTGCATGCGCGGCCCCTTCTCCAATTCATTTCTATAGGGCCAATGGAAATAACCAAGCCAGCGCTTGGCTATTTTTGCCGGCCCCATAGAAAATGAATGGAGAGCGGCTGCGCACGCGCAGTGCGCCCTCCTTCACTTGCGGGGCCCCATTCTCGATATAGGTGCAGGTCCCATCGGTGGGACCCGCACCTATAAGACAATGGGAGCATATCCTAGCGATATGCCCCCATTGTCCATGATGAGACAACCCCTTTAAGTGTTTTCCTGGCTTGGAAGTTTGTTTTTTTGCCAAAATGCCCTTCATAGTTACATTTTTTGAGAATATTTTGCATGTCAAATATTTTGAATGTCAAATTCTTACTACTTACGATATAATCCACAAGACTGGAACTGACTGCTGGAATCACAGCTATTACTTACCTCCTGCAAGATCCTCATAAAAGGATATAGCTTCCAAATGCAAAGAAGAAAGTGCACAGAATTAAAGGGGTTGTTTTAGATATTAACAATCTCTGTCCTTAGGATAGGTTATCAATATCAGATCAGTAGGGGTCCGACACCCCACCAATCACCTGTTTTTGACAGCTGCGGCACCAGGAAAATGCATGGATCAGAAGCAGAAAGCTCTGTCTGTTGCGTAGTTTCCAGTGCCAACATACTGTACTGCAGCTCAGCTCCCACTGAATTAGACCTGAGCTGAAGTACTCTCAGACAATATATTTTGATCAAAACACATCTGTGCCCGCCTACCCACTTCAAGATGGTCTCAGTCAGGCAGGTCCTACTCTAAACCATAGATAGGTTTAGAGTAGGACCTGCTTGACTGAGACCCCCTTGGTGCGGGTAGGCAGGCACAGATGTGTTTTGATCAAAATATATTGGCTGATAGTCTCAGATTTTATCATACTAGAATGAGGGCTTAGTCCATATATAATGTTTGCATCTATTTTGTGCATTATTTTACATGATTTTTTCCTTATAAGCGTTGCCATATACATCCGCATATTCAGTTATCATATCGTGCAGGATGTTTTGTATCTTTTTCTGTGATTTTTTAGCTGAAGTACCCCAACATGACCACAGTGTACAAAGTCTTCTGTTTTCAACTCCATACTCTGGTATTGATAGCCTATCCTGAAAATAGATCATCAATATCTAAGTCTTGAAAAACCCCTTTAATGCTGTATTTAATGGGAACAGTCATTATGTAATAGTCTACAGAAGGGTATTGTCACATTTTGTTGTGGGAGGGAAACAACACACCGAGCATAGGAGAGAAGGGGGGGTGGGGGGCAGGGACTCAGGCCTGAGAACTAGGGAAGGAAGATGGACACCTCCTAGTGAAAACCCTAACAAAAATCCGGACCGACTACCAGTATGAACAGACCCCAAGGGTAGGTGAGTTCATACGCAGGAATACCAAGGTTCTATCTAGCCCTATAGGACCCTGGTACTAATGGCAGGGATGAGCCTACCTGTTCCTCCAAAAGGAAGGACGAACAGAAGTCTCCCTGAGGCCTTATTCAAACTATAGGGAAATGCAACACACAGATAACTAAAACAAAATACAAAAGGAAAAGGAAAGACTTAACTTCAAAGGGGCTATGGAAGCACCAGGAACTCAGCCGAGATCCAACCACCAACTATCCACAGTTTCAACAGAAGCTATAAACTGCACAACATTGTAGGAGAAGCAACAATAAATAAGGAATGTAAAAGGACCACAATAGCATCGCATGGAGGCAAAAGGTGTGGCCATTACCAGAAACACCACAGACTCCTATTGATCAACAAGGAAACCTGTCAGATCAAACCAATTGTTGCCAGTCTCACAGATCTCCTTCCACTCACTGCACGGGACGTCTGTGACAGGTATGGTCAATCTGCCCCATTTGTTGCTAACTCGTTTAATAATATATATTTCCATGAGTCACAGTTTCTGATACAGAGCCCCAAATCGCCTGCATAGCTACATATAGTTATGTAAAATTCAGCCTGTCTTCAGCTACCATTAGGGGGAGCTTTAAAGTCTATTTCATGCAATTTATAAATTATTAAAACATTGTGCACTAAACCCTCTACTTGTGGAATTTACATTTTTGACTATGCTGAGAGTTTGGAGCTCGGTAAAGCTCAGCTGCTTTTAAGGGCTCATACATACGGCCGTAGTTTCAGTCTGCATTCGATTCACAATGCGGACAACGATAGGACTTTTCTAAAAAAAAAAAAAAAGGAAATTGGCCTGCACTTATCCAGGATCTGTGTTTTGCTGATCTGGGATTTGCAGACCACCAAACAGTCTAGTTTCACATAAGCGTTTTTCCATCATAGAACCTCAATACCAGAGGTAAACGCTTCAGTTTTGTCCCCATGTATTGTCAATGGGGACAAAACTCAACTGAAGGGAACAGAATGCACCAGAATGCATTCCGTTCTGTTTGGTTGCATTCCCATGCCGGACAGAATAACGCTGCAAGCTGCGTTTTTGAGTGTGTCATGGGATGTAGTCAATGGAGCCGGATCCGTTTTCTTGGACATAAAAAAAAATGGATCTGGTGCCCATTGATTTACAGTGGTTTCAGTGCTGTATCCGACTATTTTAAAGATAATACCACCGGATCCGTTCATAACAGATGCAACCGTTTGTATTATACTAACAGAAGAGTTTTTGCTGATCCCGGACGGATCCAGCAAAATTGCAGATGTGAAAGAAGCCTTATGGCTGTGTGCTTGAGCCCTAAAGATGTATTAATGAATTAATAATGGTGTTCAGTGGTGGACATGATGAGGCATATATCAAGCCAAATTTCTGCCATAAAAAAGTCGCAACTTTTGGTGAACATTATTTTTGCACCAAAATATTTGGGACTATTTTTCATTTTACCCTTCTCTTGCAACATTTTCAAAAGTGGATGGGAAACTGGGTGTAGGGGAGGTAAGGGCATGATGAAAACTGGAGTAACATCTTTAGACAAACGTGTTATTTAAAAAAAAAAAGCAAATGTGCATCATTTGATAAAATTGACACAAGCTTAAGCTAAATTGACAAAATACAGCTATTGATAAATTTACTTTGATTTATTTTTGGTGGAAGATATAATAACTTCAATACAGCATCTTAACTTCGACCACAAAAAACAGATTGCAATAAAGACATAGTAAAACATGGCAGCTGTGCTATGAGTTGTCTGGGTGTCACTTATCTCCAGAATTAAATTAATCCACAGTAACATTCCATTAAACAACTTAATAGCATGCAACAATATTTTTTTTAGAATTAATTTTTGTAAGATCTGTTGCCTTTTAACACTTGATTTGGAACAATTATATTAGTAAGGGATCCAAGTTAGAATTTAATTTTTCACAGATGCAGGTGATTCGGTGTAAAAAAAAAAAAAAAAACTGAAGAAAAAACTAAAGTGTAAAAAGTTTGAAACCCTCTCATCCTGGATTTTTTTCTGTTAATCTGATGTATATATTATACAGACCATATAAACATAAGGGGGGAGGGGGGGGGGTTATTTATAATTCTACCTGCGCCTGTTTTCTTGCATAAACCTGGTGCAGGGAGAGGGCAGTGCCAGTAGGTTTATCACATTTATTTGTATTTAAGCCAGTTTTCTGCCATAGATTTCAGTTTAGACGTCTTCTGAAGGATGCGCCTACTATTTGACGAGGCCTGTGCCTCACCATAAATTATGCACATCCTGCGGCCATGCAGGGATAGAAATAGAAAGCACTGGTCTTCATAAATCTCCCCCAAAGTATCTATGGCTATGACTGGTATGGGGCCCGCAGTAGCAGGAGGGGTTAGGGCGTCAGGCCCCGTTCTTGCCTGCCAGTACACAGACCGTACCTGCAGGCTATGCCCAGGCTGTAATAAATGACAGACAAATCTACCATCCATGAGGCCCATGCATCATTCCCTAGGCGTGCTCTTCCCAGCAGGTGCGATGCAGTGAGATGATTGCGTCTCTTGGGCTAAATAGAAGTGCATACTGGCCAAAGATCATCCTCCAGCCTGTGCAAGTATCAACTCAGCTCAGCCGATGCAATGCATCACACCTGCTGGAAAGAGCGAAATGTTCTCTGTTTATCAGAGGAATGGGGCTAGGTGAGTATTACTGTTTTTATTTTTATTTTACAGGGGACACTAAAGGGCCAACATTACTGTAAAGGGGCACTAAGGGGGCTGCACTACTGTAAAAGATGCACTAAGGGGCCAGCACTATTTTGAAGGGGCATAACTACTATGTGGGGGAATTATATTTGTTAAATTTAGATTTAGCCTTATGGGATTATGCACTTATAATAATCAAGAATATCCAAAAGGCCCTCCTTTTGCATATATTTGGCCATATATATCAGGATTTCTTTTTTGTTCCAACTGTATGTAAGTGTAACAGACTAAGCATAAAGTGCACCTAACCTTTCAAAAAACTCTGCATTAATTAATAGTATAATGAGTACGCATGAGGAATAACACGATTTCTAGCCATTATATCACTTGTATCTGGCATTTTGTTTTCCTTTGTACATGCTGAACATCTAGTTTGCAGTTCACCTAGACATAGCAGGTGGAGATCAGTGACCGTCCACTGCACACAGAAAGCAGAGAAGAATCTGCTTACTAACTTTCTCATACTCACAGAGAAGCAGCCCCAGGATCATGGGGGATATTACAGAGAAGTACTGACATGTATGGTTTGTGAATTGAGCAACTGAGGTAAGATGTAAATCTTCTAAGCAGCTGTTCAGCCTTTTTAGTGACTCTCTCTGAGACCTGTCTCACTCATGCTGCTGCTCACTCCTCCCCTCCCCTCTCTGTAGACTTTTACTGACTTGTTGTAACGAGCGGCCAGCGATTCGTGCTTCCTTTGCAGCACCGCCAGCACCCTGCCCAAGGAGAGGGGCAAGGACGTAGCCGGCGCCTCGTCTCCATGGCAGAAGGCGAGCAGCAGTGGAGCCGAGCATCGATAATGATGATCGGTGCTGGTCTGAGTTAGGCTTCTGTTAGTCACGTGACGCTGGCCACAGGTTGCCTGGGATTAAGGTCTTTATGCGCTCCTGTCATCCTGGCATTGTCCTCCTGTATCCTGACCTCAGCTCTGTTTGTTTGACCTCGCTCCTGCTCATCCCCTGTTGCTTGTCGTGATCTCCTGGTACTGACTTCCAACTTGTGTTTGGACTCGCTCTTGTTTGCTCCCTGGTATTGACTTGACTTCCTGGTATTGACGTAGGCTAATTTGACTTGCTTTGTGTTCTGGTTGTCCTGTCTTTTGTTCCCCTGCACTTACTTAAGTTAGGGACTGTCGTCCAGTTGCACCCCGTTAACTAGGACGGATCGTGCAAGTAGGTAGGGGCAGTGGCATGGGTTGCAGTCAGGGGTACACGCTTCCCTACCCCCGTCTGTGACACATGTGTAATATGATCCTCCTGTGAAGCTGCAATTAGCAAGGGGAAGGAGAGGTGGTAAACAGCTGATAACATGTGGACTAGACATTTCTTACTGATAAAACATATTACAAAGTTTCTTGTGGTCACTTATACTATTGATTTATGTAAAGTTTTGTTAACTTAAAGTGACTCTTTCCTTACCAACTGTATACAAATTAGGTTGTCACCTAGCTTTCCAACAGTCTAGCATGGAAAATCTGCCTAATAAAACAACAGAATGGAAATGATTAAAAGCAGCTGAATTGCATGTTTACAACTTGACAAGAACATGATTTCTTTAATTTAATAATTAATTGTATCTATAAGTTACAGATTTAGATTTTGTACAGACTGAAAATCTCAGATTGAAATGTATTATGGTTTTCCTAAGTTTTTTTTTATGTTTTATTTATTTTATGTTATTTAGAAAAAAAAAAATATATATATATATATATATTTTTGTTTTCAAAACCTAGTCCTAGTACTATAAATTATAGTGTATATTAAAAATGTACAATTTCTTCCATAACACTTCTCTGTATATTTTTTTTAGAACGCACCACATATTATAGACTGGATTTTATTTTTAAAATATCACAGTTGCATTTGATAAATGAATCGACATTATTTTTCAGCAGACAAAATGGAAAATTCCTGAAAAACTCTGGATAAATCTTTAGACCATGGAACGAAAAGGATTTTGTGGGGTCAATTTAGTGATAATGGCTCTTTTTTGTCTATGCAAGCAGCACATCTAAGTATTTCAAATCCTAATTCTGTCTCGATAAAGGCACAGCTACTGGCAGCCATATTATGACACAGCCATGCAGAAAATGAATCATCCTCCATATGAACACACTATACATTTAGAAATATGAGGGCTGAGCATACCATTCTTCAATGTCCCAGAAGAAAATGAAAGCCTGTGTGTTTCCAACTGTATATTCTTCCACCAGAATGATTTATTTTCCTTTTAACTTCCACATTACTTTACCAGACTAATTTTGTCTAAATACACATACAGAGACTTTGTATATGATTATATACTGTACACTCCCTGTCTTGCTCATGAAAAATAAGCTGGTGAAAATTTGGACAAGATACATATTGTCTGGAATACTGTACTTTAGTATAAATGTAGCTTCAGCACACCATAATGCAGAGGTCGCACTACATTTTTTCCAGAAGAGTAAAAATACTCCTCCGACCATTTTTGAGGAGTATTTTCCCGAGGAGAAGTACGAAATTTGCAGTAATTCAAATACATAATATATGTACCTACACTTTCTCACATCTGCATTGGAGACTGCGTTTGGAGCCTCTGTTGCAGATTCTGTCTAAAGACCAGACAAAAAAGCCTTGTGTGCAGCACTTTTTTGGTCTGGCAAAAAGACAGAGTTACAGTAGCCTACAAAAAAGATACGTTAAAAAAAAAGATACGTTAGCCTACATGTTTTTTTGTTGTACTTTGCAGGATGGAAAAACATGATACACTACACTTTCCCATCCTGCAGAATCCCCAGAAAACAAGTACTTTTTTTAACTATGGAATTCCATGGTGATGGATGTCACAGTATGGCATCTGTTGTGTATGTTGATCGTATGACAAAAACCCACCCTTACGTGCCCAATCCAGCACTTCCGTTATTTTCGATGTTCTGCTCCATTAGATGAGAAGAACAAGAGAAATAAATAGTAGTGGTGTGAACGGGGCCTAAGAGGTGGGTATGCAGGGGACCATTACTGGTCTAAATAGCATTAAGCTATTATAGCGAAGTGATAAAGTCCAGTCCAATATGGCGGATCTTCTCTGTACTTTACCACTTGGCTATAATAGCCTGTCTACATTCACTGCATACTGAACCACATACATGCGTGTGATGTATGTGGTGCAGCGTGTGATGTATACATGTGTGTGATGTATGTAGGGCAGCGTGTGATGTATACATGCGTGTGATGTATATGGTGCAGCGTGTGATGTATGTGGTGCAGCGTGTGATGTATACATGTGTGTGATGTATTTAATGCAGCGTGTGATGTATACATGCATGTGATGTATATGGTGCAGCATGTGATGTATGTGGTGCAGCATGTGATGTATACATGTGTGTGATGTATGTAGGGCAGCGTGTGATGTATACATGCGTGTGATGTATATGGTGCAGCGTGTGATGTATGTGGTGCAGCGTGTGATGTATACATGTGTGTGATGTATTTAATGCAGCGTGTGATGTATACATGCGTGTGATGTATATGGTGCAGCATGTGATGTATGTGGTGCAGCATGTGATGTATACATGTGTGTAATGTATGTAGGGCAGCGTGTGATGTATACATGCGTGTGATGTATATGGTGCAGCGTGTGATGCATGTGGTGCAGCGTGTGATGTATACATGTGTGTGATGTATGTAGGGCAGCGTGTGATGTATACATGCGTGTGATGTATATGGTGCAGCGTGTGATGCATGTGGTGCAGCGTGTGATGTATACATGTGTGTGATGTATGTAGTGCAGCGTGTGATGTATACATGCATGTGATGTATACGGTGCAGCGTGTGATGCATGTGGTGCAGCGTGTGATGTATACATGTGTGTGATGTATGTAGTGCAGTGTGTGATGTATGTAGTGCAGCGTTACGTTACATGCTGCTGTCACCTTGTTCTGCGTCCATCTTCATGTCCGGGCCCAGTCTTTAGCTCCACCGCCACCAGGGTCGTTGTGTAGCGCACCCGACACTCCATATTCAAACATCCCCCGGGAGCCGGCCCCTCCTCCTTCCAGCGCCTGCTGGCTTCCCCTGATGCAGGACCTGTATCGCTCCTGCACCCACCCAAACTAACCAATAGCAAAGCTCCTTGCTGTCCGGAGCTTTGCTATTGGTTACTGTGGGCGCAGACAGCATCACTGCACTGCCTGTGCCATTCACAGCGCGCCATACGCTGATTAAAAGCAGGGAAAAGTCTAAAGCGTATTGATATGCCGTAGACTTTTTCCAGGGAGTAAAATGGCCTGAACAGGGGTCTATGACTCTTGTACCAGCATTATTGCGAACTCTGCCATAATGCATACCACATAGCAAGTCTAAGATAATAACGGTAGATTGACACGAGGTAGATAGATAGATATTAGATAGATTTAGATTAAGTAGATGGATGGATAGATAGTTATAGATTAGATAGAGAGATAGATAGACTTGACTTTGACTGGCAATGACCCCTGTTTTGCACAGTAAAAATAATGCTGCCCTCTACTGGCAATAAACAGCCATGGAAACCTGTAGTTCTTTTTTTTCTCTGTTGGAAGAAGTGAGGTGATCACTAGTGGCTGTATAATAAGAAAAAAAAGCTCTAATGCTAGAGTATTAGGCAATATTAGGTATAGGACTATTTGGCAGATTAGCTGAAATTCTGTAAAATTGTACATATATAGATAGACATCCAGATGTGTGACTATATACATCTCTCTGTCACAGCAAATCTGGTCTGTGTAAAAGGGGGGGGGGGGTCTTCTTAAAGAAGTGGTCTTCTGGAGATTTCAATAAATGCTTTTTATATTATGTATATATATATATCCAGATGTGAATAATGACAATGAAATTAGATAGATAGATAGATAGATAGATAGATAGATAGATAGATAGATAATACTGTTAACTGGTTTTAGATGTTCACCAACACAATTATGCAAAAATGAATAAAATATATGCTGGTGAATATTCTCAAGAAAGCTACAACCACAACTAAGTATTGCATCCATTTAAAACAGGGCACATAAAAGTCAAAAGGTCAGTATGTGTCTGTTTTACATATTCTTATGCAAAATGTGATAGCCCTTATTGATGGACAACGTCATAAAGCCATCACTATGTTTATAGACATTTAATTGAAGACAGCATAAAACGATAAACTAAGAAACATGCATGGTTGACTTCTACAATTCAACCCATAAATCATACTGATGTTCAGACAAGTCGCCCAGACACAAATTCAGATGATAGATGAACCATTTAACTTTGATTTTTGAAAGCAACGAGCTTGCTAGCAATACCTCACACTGACTAATACCACATATGGTCATACAAGAACTCATCTAAAATCCATTTTTCCCTTGTGTGGATGCTAAAATTATCTTCTAAATGATCATTATTAAAAGTATGCTGTGTGTAACATCTTCCTAATGTGCATAGCTAGATTCATAGACTATCTGCCTCAGTAAGCAATGATTTTATCACTATTTCTAATCTGAAATGAAGGGCTCTTAAAATCTAGATGAAAAGAATGAGGTAATCTTGAAAATTAATTTATGGAATGCATTATGCTGTAGCAAAGTTAATCGAATAATTCAAAAAGGAAAACGTTGAGCATATTTTCTCTAAATATGGTATGAAATATTTAGTCAGCCCTTGTTAACAGCTTCTGTAGACAGACTAATAGAGATGGCATGGGGGCCACAAAAACATCTGAGAAGGAAATCCTTCCTTTATATAGGAATATAATAATAAAATTATTTTCAAAGAATAATGATATGTGTGGAAACCATTTTTGGACAGTTTATTTGATTTTTTAGACCAGGCTTTCATTTTTGCAAGTGCAATGCCCTTGCAACTGCATGTGAACTGCATGTGTGCCAGGGACATTACTTTAATTCTGTTCTGGTAGCACAGTGGAGGACAACATTTTTGGCCGTTTAAGTACCCCTGCGGGCTGCAGTGCATACCTGGCAGTGAAAATGATTCAATTACATTAGTCTGTCATATTTTTTTGTGACCTAAAGGGATTTTATATCTGTCTGCAACAGGCACTGGATATCTGACAGTCCAATAAACGGCTAAATACTGCAGTTACCTTGCTGATATAAAAAAACACACTTTTTTTTGCAAGATAGTAAATTTACGTGCTATGCTGCATTTCTGACAGTCCAATTAAAATGTTACATGCTACAGTTACGGTACATTGCTTCTATAAAAAAGCACATTTTTTGTGCTAGATAGCAAATTTGCCTGCAATGTTGCATCTCTGACAGTCCAATACAACTGTAACATACTGCATTTACAGTGGTGGGTAACATTTTGCCAGTTTTGCCATATACAAACCCCTGCTCTGCATAGGTGACAGGGAGGTAAATTTCTAAAAATCATCTATTACATTGGTGGGTGACATTTTGCCAGTTTTGCCGTATACAAACCCATGCTCTGCATAGGTGACAGGGAGGTAAATTTGTATAAATCGTCGGTTACATTGGTGGGTGACATTTTGCCATACACAAACCCCTGCTCTGCATAGGTGACAGGGAGGTAAATTTGTATATATCATCTGTTACACTGGTGGGTGACATTTTGCCATATACAAACCCCTGCTCTGCATAGGTGACAGGGAGGTAAATTTCTAAAAATCATCTGTTACATTGGTGGGTGACATTTTGCCAGTTTTGCCATTATACAAACCCCTGCTTTGCATAGGTGACAGGGACGTACATTTCTAAACATAGTCTATTCCATTGGTGGGTAACATTAACCCAGTTTTGCCAGTGAAAAACCCCTGCTTTGCATTGCTGACAAGGAAATAAATTTAGTAAAAACGTCTGTTACTTCGGTGGGTGACCGCAAAAAATGGGGAGAGCATCAAATAAGGGATGTGGCCCTGGTCGTGGTGCTGCTGGTGTTGGTGGAGCTTCTGTTGCAGGGAGAGGACGTGCTCGATCTGTGCCAGCTACACGCCCAAATGAAACACCTTCCTCAGGTGCGCGTAGACGACAGAGCCTTCAGCAATATTTAGTAGGCCCAAATGCCGCTCTACGAATGGTGAGGCCAGAACAAGTACAGTCGCTAGTAGATTGGGTGGCTGACAGTGCCTCCAGTATCTTCACATTGTCTCCCACCCAGTCCACTGCTGAAAGCTCAGTTGGCACCTGCAGGCCATGAGCATCTATCTAGCACCTCACCCCCTTGCAAATCAGCCAAGCAGTCTGAGCCCCAAGTCATGCAGCAGTCTCTTATGCTTTTTGATGAGTCTGCTGGCAGGGTTTCCCAGGGTCATCCACCTAGCCCTGCCCCCTGCACCCAGAGACCCAGCACAACAAAGCCAGCTCCAAGGAGTTCTCTGGCGTGGTAGTTCTTCAGACAATGTGCAGACGATAAGACACGAGTGGTTTGCATGCCGTGCAAACAGAGCCTGCAGCAAGGTATAAACGTTCTAAACCTGAGCACAACCTGCATTACCAGGCATCTAAGTGCAAATCACGAGCTGCAGTGGAGTAAAAAAAACTACCAAAACCAAGAAAGATCTCAGGCTCCTCCTGCTCCCTCTTCTGCTGCAGTCTCGGCCTTCTTCCTCTACCCCTGGAGTGACAGTGGCACCGTCTGTCACCTTCAACAAGCAGCACCACAATGTCCCATGGCAGTGTTCAGCTGTCCATCTTCCAAACAATGGAGCGAAAGGGGAAGTACCCCCCTACCCACCTGCGATCCCTGGCCCTGAATGCCAGCATTTCAAAATTCCTGACCTTTGAAATGCTGTCATTCCGGCTGGTGGAGACTGAGAGTTTTAAAAACCTTATGGCCTTGGCTGTCTCACAGTACGTCGTTCTCAGCCGCCACTGCTTTTCCAGGCGAGTCATCCCTTACCTGCAGAAACAAGTGGGGGACAAAATCAGGTGTGCACTGAGCAAAGCCATCTGTGGCTAGGTCCACATAACTACCGATACGTGGACCAGTAAGCATGGGCAGGGATGTTTTATCTCCCTAAAAGCACACTGGGTAAATGCAGTGGCGGCTGGGCCTGAGGCGGATAGCTGTTTGGCGCATATCCTTCCGCCACCAAGGATTGCAGGGCATTTCTCTTTGCCTCCTGTTGTTGCCTCCTCCTCCTACTCCTCTTCCTTCCTCAGCGTAATACCTTCACTAGCAACTTCAGCATAGCCAGGGGAAAACGACAGCAGTTTTGAAACACATCTGTTTGGGGGACAAACACCACACCGCGCAGGAGCTGTGGACAGGCGATGATGGAAGAGGATTGCACAGGAGGAAGAGGGATAATTTCCACAGTTATCCGGCTAGTCATTCACAAGTGGCTCAGAGGGTGGGTTCCTGCACCAACATAGGCCAGGTACACAATTGTCCAGCCAGGACACAGTTCTGGAGGATTAGGAGGAAGGGGAGGCACCTAAAGCAGCTCAGGGCCATCACTCCAGCGTGGCTGGGGGGATACCGAGGACACAGATGATACACATCCCACAGAGGACAGCTTGTCGTTGCCTCTGGGCAGCCTGGCATACATGAGCGACTATGTGCTGCAGTGCCTGCTGAACGACCGCCGAATTGCCCACATTCTAACTTGTGCTGATTACTGGGTGGCCACCCTGCAGGATCCCCGTTACAAGGACAATGTGCTGTCCTTAATTCCCTCACTGGAGCGTGATCGGAAGATGCACGAGTACAAGTGCACGCTGGTAGATGCGCTGCTGATGGCATTACCACCTGACACCGGGGCCTCAGTGGAAGCACAAGGCAAAGGCATATGAGGAGAAAGAGGTCACCAAGGCAGCCGGGGAACCGCCAGTACCTCAGAAGGCAGGATTAGCATGGCCAAAATGTGGAAAAGCTTTGTCACCACGCCACAACAACCAGCACCACCAGCTGATACGCAACGTCTTAGCAGGAAGCAGCATTTCAGCAACATGGTGGAGCAGTATGTGTGCACACGCCTATACGTACTGACTGATGGGTCTGCCTCATTCAACTTCTGGGTCTCCAAATTGGGCACATGGCCTGAGCTTGCCCTTTACGCCTTGGAGGTGCTGGTCTGCCCTGAAGCCAGTGTGTTGTCTGAATGTGTATTTAGCATGGCAGGGGGCGTTATCACAGACAAGCGCAGTCGCCTGTCTAATGCTAATGTGGACAAGCTCACGTTTATTAAAATGAACCAGGAATCGATCCCACAGGACTTGTCTGTACCTTGTGCAGAATTGATATTTATACCGGCCTCAACCATTCACTCTTGTACTCAAGTGCACTTATTCTTTGTTTTCTTTTTTTTTATGTGTCCCAATATTTTGGAGTCTACTCCAATTAAAAAAACAAAACAAAAAAAAAAACTCCACCTCCACTTCCACCTACACCACCACGGTCACCACCTCCTCAACCCCCTATTCCACATCCACCTCCTAGTTCAAGATTTTTATTTAAAAATTTTATTTATTTTATTTTAAGTTTTTTCCCTATCCACATTTGTTTGCAGAGCACTTGCCATGCTCTTAAGAACATTTTGCTGCCTTTTGCAGCCATCTAGCCCTTTCCATAACATTTTTGGGTTCCCATTGACTTCAATGGGGTTTGGGTTCGGGTGACTAATTTGTAGATTGGGCCGGAATAAGTAGAGTCATCACATTATAATTAAATGGGAGTGAACTAATCACAGCTATTCTGCCGGAGGCCTAGCGAGTTTCATATTAGTGCTAAAATCTTCTGGCAGGCTGGTCCAGTAGAGGAGCAACCCGCCAGTGTTCATTGTAGCCGGCATTGCATGAAAAGGGCGAAGCACTGCCAGGCACCATTGACTGTAATGGGACCCAGCAAAGATCCGGCCTGTTTCTGGCATTAGTGCCTGGATTCAGTATGACAAATACCTTTTTGTCTGGCCGAATCTTAGTAGTAATCCCACAAACAGGCCAGATCCCCACCCGGTGTCATTATTAGTCAATAGGCTCTGGTGAGGAAAGGTAGTATCTGGCTATGCCAGATAAAATGAACTCCAGCAGGCTATTCCGCTGTAGAGATGTCGCGAACATAAAATCTTCCGTTCGCGAATGGCGAACGTGAACTACCGCAAATGTTCGCGGGCAAACCGCCATAGACTTCAATAGGCAGGCGAATTTTAAAACCAACAGGGACCTCTTTCTGGCCGCAGTAGTGATGGAAAAGTTGTTTCAAGGAGACTAACACCTGGACTGTGGCATGCCGGAGGGGAATCCATGGCAAAACTCCCATGGAAAATTACGTAGTGGATGCAGAGTCGGGTTTTAATCCATAAAGGGCATAAATCACCTAACATTCGTAAATTGTTTGGAATAACGTGCTTTAAAACATCCAGTGTGTATATACGATCAGGTATGATGTTGTATCGATCAGGTAGTCTAAGGGTTACGCCCGCTTCACAGTGACAGACCTAACTGTGACAGACCAAACTCCCCGTTTAATGCACCGCAAACAGTCCATTTGCACAACCGCAAACCCCATTTGTACAAGGTTGGATCCCAAGCTAGCCATGTCCCATTCCTTGTCCTCACTGACGTCATTGAAGGTCTCTTCCTCGCGCAATGTACTGTGCCACCCTATATGAGTGGTGTGTTCAGTAATCAGTAGCACTATTTTTATCCGTTTTAATCCCTGTTACGTCTCCCTGCGTGCGCCGTACAATGTACTGTGCAACCCTATATGAGTGGTGTGTTAACTAGTACTATTCTTATCAGTTAAACCCCTGTTACGTCTCCTATCAGGGGATGTGTTTCGAATAGATTTTAGGAACTGGGAGATGAAAAAAGAAGCTTGGTCGGTCCTCTTACTTCCAATTTGGAGCACAGCGCGTGCGCCGTGCAATGTACTGTGCAACCCTATATGAGTGGTGTGTTACTTAGAACTATTTTTATCAGTTTAATCCCTGTTACGTCCCCTATCAGGGGACGTGTATCGAATAGATTTTAGGAATCGGGAGATGGAAAAAGAAGCTTGGTCGGTCCTCTTACTTCCAATTTGGGGCACTGCGCGTGCGCCGCGCAATTTACTGTGCCACCCTATATGAGTGGTGTGTTAAGTAGTACTATTCCTATCAGTTTAATCCCTGTTATGTCCCCTATCAGGGGATGTGTATCGAATAGATTTTAGACAACCTCAAAGAGTTGTCAATAGTTGACACACTCATGACATAAATTTTATTCCTTTATGCGTCAATCTTGGTGTAGTGATGACTGTGCTCGTGCGCACGTTTGGGAGATTTCAGGCGATGGCGGTTTTTCAAAGCCTATGGTCGTGATAAGGTAGTTCAGTGACAGTTAAGTGACCCAGAAAACAATGATTTTGCAGTGTGGACCCATTGTTGGCCTAGTAGGCTTTAATGATCACCTTAGATGATCACAAAGAAAATTTATGTTTTTTCTATAAAAAATTATCCAGCCGATCGCTTTTGGTCTGTTCACTATGAAGCAACGACCTTATCATCTGGGGTGTGCCAACATTGCCAACACACTCATAGAGGTGATCGCTTCCTTGTGATACGCAAGCCCCTTCACCACAACAAGGTAACGATCACGAAGGGGAATTGACACATGTATGTGCCTTTTTTTTTTTGTTTTGTTTTTGCAGCCACAGTGCAGCACCAGAGGCCAGAAAAATTAGGCATGTACACATGGCTGAAAAACCAGGTATTGTTGCAGCCGCTGCTACAGGCCGGAAAAATTGATGTTTTCCAGGAAGAAAGTGTCGTAAAACATTGCAACTTGAATCCTAGTTGGTGGCGGAGAAGTCACGCAAGTCATCCGGCATGCAGAGATGAAATACAGCAGCGTAGGGACCATTTTTAGCCCAAGGCATCTGATCAGGCCTTTTTTAGTCAAATGTATCCCCCACTGTCAGTCCCTTCGGTATCCACGCCTCATTCATCTTAATAAAGGTGAGGTAATCTAGACTTTTTTGACCTAGGCGACTTCTCTTGTCAGTGACAATACCTCCTGCTGCGCTGAAGGTCCATTCTGACAGGACACTTAAAGCGGGGCAGGCCAGAAGTTCTATCACAAATTGGGATAGCTCAGGCCACTGGTCAAGCCTACACATCCAGTAGTCAAGGGGTTCATCGCTCCTCAGAGTGTCGATATCTGCAGTTAAGGCGAGGTAGGTCGAGTCGTTCTCTGAGAGTGGACCCCGAAGAGCTGTGGCGATGCGTAGGACTTAAAAAGCTCCACATGTCCTCTATCAACAACACGTCTGTAAAGTGTCCTGTCCTTGCCGGCGTGGTCGTGGTAGGAGGAAGATTACTTTCACCTCTTCCCCTGTTAGATTCCCATTGTGCTCTGACATCACCCTTATACGCTGTGTAAAGCATACTTTTTAACTTGTTTTGGAAGTGCTGCATCCTTTCCAACTTCCGGTAATTCGGTAACATTTCAGCCACTTTCTGCTTATACCGGGGGTCTAGTAGAGTGGCCACCCAATACAGGTCATTCTCCTTCAGCCTTTTTATACGAGTGTCCCTCAACAGGCATGACAGCATGAAAGACCCCATTTGCACAAGGTTGGATGCCGAGCTACTCATCTCCCAATCCTCACCCTCACTGATGTCATTGAAGGTCTGTTCTTCCCCCCAGCCACATACAACACTACAGGTCCCAGATAGGTGACAACAATGAGCACCCTGGGATGCCTTGTGTGTTTGGTCTTCCTCCTCCTCAAAGCCACATTCCTCCTCTGACTCCTCTTCCTCAGACTCCTCTTCCAGCGTTGCCGCAGGTCCAGCAAGCGATGATGATAAGGCTGTTTTTGGTGGTGATGGTGACCACAACTCTTCCTCTTCACGCTCATCTACGGCCTGATCCAGCACTCTTCACAGGGCATGCTCTAGGAAGAAACCAAATGGGATGAGGTCGCTGATGGTGCCTTCGGTGCGACTGACTAGGTTTATCACCTACTCAAAAGGACGCAAGAGCCTACAGGCATTGCGCATGAGCGTCCACTAACGTAGCAAAAAAATTCCCAGCTCCGCAGAGTCTGTCCTAGCACCCCGGTCATACAAATACTCATTGACGGCTTTTTCTTGTTGGAGCAGGCAATAGACCCTTAGGAGTGTTGAATTCCAACGTGTCGGGCTGTCGCAAATAGAGCGCCTCACTGGCATGTTGTTTCACCGCTGAATGTCGGAAAAGTGCGCCATGGCCGTGTAGGAATGCCTGAAATGGCCACACACCTTCCTGGCCTGCTTGAGGACGTCCTGTAAGCCTGGGTACTTACACACAAAGCGTTGTACAATCAGATTCAACACATGTGCCATGCACGGCACATGTGTCAACTTGCCCAAATTCAATGCCGCCAACAGATTTCTTCCATTGTCCCACACCACTTTGCCGATCTCCAGTTGGTGCGGGGTCAGCCACTGATCCACCTGTGCATTCAGGGCGGACAGAAGTGCTGGTCTGGTGTGACTCTCTGCTTTCAGGCAAGTCAACCCCAAGACGGCGTGACACTGTCGTATCCGGGATGTGGAATAGCCCCTGGGGAGCTGGGGGGTGCAGTTGATAATGTGGAGCAAGACGCAGCAGCACAAGAGGACTCAGCCGAGGAAGTTAGCGAAGAGGATGGAGTAGGAGGAGTAGAGGAGGTGGCAGCAGGCCTGCCTGCAAGTCGTGGCGGTGTCACCAACTCTGCTGCAGAGCCACGTATTCCATGCTTGGCAGCCGTCAGCAGGTTTACCCAATGCGCAGTGTACGTTATATACCTGCCCTGACCATGCTTTGCAGACCAGGTATCAGTGGTCAGATGGACCCTTGCCCCAACACTGTGTGCCAGACATGCCATGACTTCCTTTTCCACAATAGAGTACAGGTTGGGCATTGCCTTTTGTGAAAAAAAATTTCAGCCGGGTACCTTCCACTGCGGTGTCCCAATAGCTACAAATTTTTTGAAGGCCTCAGACTCCACCAGCTTGTATGGTAAAAGCTGGCGGGCTAAGAGTTCTGACAAGCCAGCTGTCAGACGCCGGGCAAGGCGGTGACTCTGTGACATTGGCTTCTTACGCTCAAACATTTCCTTGACAGACACCTGACTGTGGGCAGATGAGCAGGAACTGCTGAAGGTGAGAGGCAGAGTGGTGGGTGGTTGAGAGGGGGCAGGGAGGACAGCAGTGGTTGACGTGGCTGAAGATGCTGGACCAGGAGGAGCATGGTGGCTTTGAGTTTGTGTGCTGCTTGTACTCATGTGTTGATCCCATAGGCGTTTGTGATGTGAGATAATGTGCCTTCGCAAAGCAGTTGTACCTAGGTGGGTGTTGGACTTCCCATGACTCAGTTTCTTTTGGCACAGGTTGCAAATGGCATCGCTGTTATCAGAGGCAGATGGACTTCCCACGACTCAGTTTCTTTTGGCACAGGTTACAAATGGCATCGCTGTTATCAGAGGCAGACACACAAAAAAAATGCCACACTGCTGAGCTTTGCAATGACGGCATTCTGGTGGTGGCAACAGCATGCGTTGATTGGTGTGCTGTCTGGCTGACCCCGGGTGCTGATACATGCTGTCTGACTGTGCCACTAGCTCCTTGCGACGACCTCCCCCTGCTATCAACTCGTCTCTTCCTTCTCTCTGTCTCCCTATCTGAACTTTCCCCCTGTTCTTCTTCTCTTCGAGCGGGCACCCACGTGACATCCACGGACACATCGTCATCATCAACCGCTTCACTTGTATCTGACAACTCAGCAAAAGGAAGCAGCAGCGGGTACAACATCATAGGGCTGGGGCTGGTGTCACCCGGTGCGGTAGAAAATGGTGTCACCCCAGACCCCCCCCGAAGCAATAATGTTTTAGTCATATAACCAAAAATAACAGATACTCACTAGTGCTTAGGCCTCTTTCACACTTGCGTTTTTCCTTTCCGTGCTAGAGTTCCGTCCTCGGGGCTCTAAGACGGAAAGATACTGATCAGGATTGTCCCAGTGCATCTTGAATGGAGAGAAATCCGTTCAGGATGCATCCGGATGTCTTCAGTTCAGTATTCAAACGTTTTTTTGCATGCTGCGGATTTTCCTTGGGTCAAAAAAATTGAAGGCATGCCGCAAGGACGGATCTGGAATTAATGCCCATTGAAAAGCATTAATCCGGATCCGACTTTAAGCTAAATGTTGTTTCGGCGCATCGCCGGATCTGACGTTTACCTTTCTGAATGGTAACCATGGCAGCTAGGACGCTACTAAAGTCCCAGCTGCCATGGAAAAGTAGTGGGGAGCCAGGGGAGGAGCTACTTACCGTCCGTGCGGCTCCCAGGGTGCTCCACAATGACGTCACAGCGCCCCTACATCACATGGATAATGTGATCATGCGACGTAGGGCGCTGTGACGTCATTGTGGAGCGCCCAGGAGCCACACGGAAGGTAAGTAGCTTCTCCCTGGCTCCCCACTACTTTCATGGCAGCCGGGACTTTAGTAGCGTCCTGACTGCCATGGTAACACTGAAGCATTTTGAAGACTGATCAGTCTTCAAATGTTTTCAGGTGTGTGGCGTTGTGACGGATCCGGTAGGCATTTCCGGCGACGGAAGTGCACGCCGGATCCTCACAACGGTAGTGTGAAAGGGCCTTAGTTATTAATTCACTTACAGTCCGGTGTATGCAAGTGTCTTCACATATAACTAAAGAGGAATTGCTGCTGTTATGTTAATGGATGCTTTAACATTGCACCATCCTTCTGAACATACACCTCTGTCATCCGCCTTACCTCATGATCCTGGAGCTGTGCTGTAGAGCTCGGCGGCCACTGTACAGCACAGCTCCAGGATCATGAGGTAAGGCGGATGACAGATGTGTATGTTCAGAAGGATGGTGCAATGTTATAGCATCCATTAACATCAGCAACAAGTCTGGGCTGGTTCAGGCTGTGCTGTGCCTGTGTGAGTGAGTCACTCCTGTCACGTGGACGTGACCTGGGCCGGTGCAAGGATTTTTTTGGCAGCTCAGCGAAGCTACATCTTGGCGACCCCCCGCCCGCAGCTCACCTGGTCCTGGTCCTGTGTGCAGCAGCTGGCTTCTCCTCTGTGTGGTCCTGGTATCTTCGCTATGCTTCAATCGCTTGAAGACTGTACTTTTCGCCCTATAAGTCTATAACACACACATAGGTTTTAGAGGAGTATAATAAGAAACAATATTTTCCACTATACCTCAGGTCAGACCACCAATCAGACCCCCAATGTTAATCACACCTCAGATCAGCCCCCGTGTCAGCCGTCAGCCCCCATCCATCATGCCCCCATATCAGCTGTCAGCCCCCATCCATCATGCCCCCATGTCAGCTGTTCAGCCCCCCATGTCAACCGTCAGCCCCCATGTCAGCCATCAGCTCCGATCCTTCATGATCCCCAATGGGGAAATGTTGGAGTCTGTACCATCGGGAGGTGACATGATGAGGGACAATGTTGAAGTCTGACTGTGCCAGGGGGTGACATGATGTCACCCCCCATGGCACAGATTCCAACATTGTCCCTCTCTTCATCATTGTCCCCTCATCATGTCACTCCCCCATGGGTGGCACATTTCTTTTCTTCCCCTCCAGGCTCCATGGCACAAACAGACATTTTGTGATTGTCCCCATCATTTCTATTTTCTCACCCCCAGGATTGAGGCGCACATAGTGCCCCATAATAATGTGCCAGTAACACGTGCCTCTCCATGCCACCACATGTGCTAGTAATAAGTGCCTCTCTTGTGCTTCCCCCATGTGCCAGTAGCCCCCTTATTATGTGCCAGTAGCCCCCCATATGTGCCAGTAGCCTCCCCATATGTGCCAGTAGCCGTCTCCCTCATGTGCCAGTAGCCGTCTCCCCTCATGTGCCAGTAGCCGTCCCCTTTATGTGCCAGTAGCCATCCCCTTTATGTGCCAGTAGCTGTCCCCTTTATGTGCCAGTAGCCCCCTTTATGTGCCAGTAGCACCCTTTATGTGCCAGTAGCCGTCCCCTTTATGTGCCAGTAGCCCCCTTTATGTGCCAGTAGCCCCCTTTAGTGCCAGTAGCTCCCTTTATGTGCCAGTAGCCCCTTTATGTGCCAGTAGCCCCTTTATGTGCCAGTAGCTCCCTTTATGTGCCAGTAGCCCCTTTATGTGCCAGTTAGCCCCTTTATGTGCCAGTAGCCCCCTTTAGTGCCAGTAGCCCCCTTTAGTGCCAGTAGCCCCTTTATGTGCCAGTAGCCCCTTTAGTGCCAGTAGCCCCTTTATGTGCCAGTAGCCCCTTTAGTGCCAGTAGCCCCTTCATGTGCCAGTAGCCCCCTTTATGTGCCAGTAGCCCCCTTTAGTGCCAGTAGCCCCCTTTATGTGCCAGTAGCCCCCTTTAATGCCAGTAGCCCTCTTTATGTGCCAGTAGCCCCCTTTAGTGCCAGTAGCCCCCTTTAGTGCCAGTAGCCCCAAGAAAAAAAAAGAAAAAAAGAACACTTATACTTACCTCCAGCGATGCGATGCAGGCCTCTTCCGGCCTGTGTCTCGAGCTGTACGGCTCCGGAGGCGCGATGACGTCATCGCGCCGCCAGAGCCGGCCTCTGATAGGCTGCCGGCCTAGTGCTGGCAGCCTAACAGAGGAACAGGGAGAGAGAGGACACGCCTCTCCCTCCTCTGCTGCTGCTCCGCACAGAGATGAGCGCAATGCAAGCGCTCATCTCCGTCGCAGCGTCTGCCAATAGTCAGTCCGCCCCTGGTGACACCCCATCAGACTGGTGTCACCCGGTGCGGACCGCACCCCCCTCGCAACGCCACTGAACATCATCATCATCACACCGTACGTCCATGTGTGTAATGCTGCCTGACTGAGGCATATCCCTGTTATCTACATCCTCTGGCAATAATGGTTGCGCATCACTCATTTCTTCCAACTGATGTGTAAATAAATCCTCTGACAGATCAAATGAAGCGGCTGTGGTGCTAGTGTTGGTGGTGGCAGCGGGCGGGCGAGTGGTAACTTGAGAGGTGCCCGAAGCTGAGCTGGAGGAGGATGGTGCGTCAAGGTTCTGAGCGGAAGCTGTCGAAGATTGGGTGTCCTGTGTAAGCCAGTCAACTACGTCCTCAGAATTTTTCGAATTCAGGGTATGTGGCCTCTGAACACTGGGCATTATTCTAGGGCCAAAGGAAATCACAGCACCAGGACGGCTCCTGCGAGGTGGCCTTTCTCTGCCTATCATTTTTTTTGGATTAGTGGTACTATGCGTGCAAGGTACTGTGCCACCCGGTATGAGTGGTGGGCACTGGCAGTGGGCACACTACAGTCAATGGAAGTGGGCCTGACACACACTGGCAAAAGGCAGGCAACTGAAATTAGATTAAAGTGTAAACATTAAATGCCTTATTTATCGGCAAGCTACTGTGCCACCCGGTATGAGTGGTGGGCAATGGCAGTGGGCACACTACAGTCAATGCCAGTGGGCCTGACACACACTGGCAAAAGGCAGGCAACTGAAATTAGATTAAAGTGTAAAAATTAAATGCCTTTTTTTAATGCAAAGTCCTGTGCCACACCGTATGAGTGGTGGGCACTGGCAGTGGGCACACTACAGTCAGTGGAAGTGGACCTGACACACACTGGCAGCAGGCAGGCAACTGAAATTAGATTAAAGTCTAAAAATGAAATGCCTTTTTTTAATGCAAAGTCCTGTGCCACACCGTATGAGTGGTGGGCACTGGCAGTGGGCACACTACAGTCAGTGGAAGTGGGCCTGACACACACTGGCAGCAGGCAGGCAACTGAAATTAGATTAAAGTGTAAAAATTAAATGCCTTTTTTTTTAAAAGTCCTGTGCCACACGGTATAAGTGGTGGGCACTGGCAGTGGGCCCACTACAGTCTGTGGAAGTCGGCCTGACACACACTGGCAGCAGGCAAGCAACTGAAATTACACTAAAGTGTAGAAATGAAATGCCTTTTTTTTATGCAAAGTCCTGTGCCACACGGTATGAGTGGTGGGCATTGGCAGTAGGCACACTACAGTCTGTGGGCCTGCAGGCCCTCACACATGGGCAGGTCAGGCAACTGCAATATATATATGGAGAAAAATAAAATAAAAGCAGACTAATGTAGCAGCCCTAAAAAGGGCTTTTTGGGGTTCTGTGACGCTGTTTTTACAGTAGATGAGTCTGTAGACACAGAACACTGGCCTAGCTAACGCTTTCCCTATGAATTCAGAATCATCAGCACAGCAGCAGCTGCAGTCTCCCAGCTCTCACTAACATGCAGCTTCAGACTAAATCTAAAATGGCTGCCCTTTTTATAGGAGGTGGGAAGATGTGGGAGGGTGCTGATTGGCTGGAATGTGTCTGCTGACTGTGAGGTACAGGGTCAAAGTTTGCTCAATGATGATGTATAGGGGGCGGACCGAACATTGCATATGTTCGTCTGCCGCGGCGATCGCGAACAAGTGATGTTCGCCGGCGAATAGTTTGGGACATCACTATTCTTCTGCTGGAAGATTTTAGAGCTAGTGTGAAAGTAGAATTACCAATACAAGACCTGTGCTATTTAAAACATAACTTTTACTAGTTAACGGTTAAAAACCGATGAAACCCAAAGTGAAGTGCTCTAATTAACAGTGATAAATACTCAATAGATACCTGTAGACAGACAATCCTTATGGTAAAGGAAGATGGAAAGATCTTACCCGGTCCCGGGATGTCAATCAGTCTGCTACGACCGTCTGTAGAAAACCAGACGGTTTTGATGGTGCAGTTAGGCTTGTATTACTGTGAAAGTAGTTTCATTTGGGACAGGGAGCTACATAGCCCTAGATTACACCCTAGATCTTGTATTGGAATAGGGGCTATTACTCCCTGCCTATCAGTAATACAGAGCACCCGACCCGTCAGGAACCTGTCCTTGTTGGGGTCCTGATTCTCTAATTATGTCCCTCTCTAAAGTCCCAACATGTTTCGTCTCGTTGTGCAGGGACTCATCAGGGGAAATGCCGTCTTAGAGAGTCAACTAGAGTGGAAAAAGGGGAACACAAAACGGAAACTAAATCACAATTCGTTCTAAGTGAAGGATCACATTAAAACATGATCCACCTTTTACTAACCGCTAAATTGCTTGAAGATGCCCGGTAAATCGGCAGGTGCAATTATTGTGGGGACGACAGTAGACAGTGGTCCGCGTCCCAAGAAATGGTGTGGGGAAGTGTCACCCAACACCCACGTCTCACCGCCCGTATTTTTTATCTCCGGATGGTAGCGCCGGTTAATGCGCCGGGTTTCCTTTTAAATCCTCCGCTCTCAGAAGCGCCCAGTGCCGGCTCCTCCCACATTCCCCATGCGCTGGAACGCATGTGGAACGCACGCCATGAACGCGCGCCCAGAGGAGGCGGGGGGAAGCAGTCACATGACATTGGGGCAGGGCGGAGGTATGTGACGCTGTGTGTCCGCTGCATTCGTTGCTAGGCAACAGGAAGACGCGTAGCACAGCTTTTAAGCCTGATAGCTTGGCTTGTTTAACAGTGGAGCATTGCTGCTCGATCAAAGTATATTTTAGCAGGCGGATTTAATTCTAAAATAATAGATGTATAGGAGGACTGTCATGCCTCAATCCGATGTATTGACGGGTCAGATATGTATATTTGTGGGTAGAGATGAGCGAACTTTAAAAAAAAGTCCGGTGTTCGGCGTTCGGGTTGTGGTAAGTCGCGCATCCCGTTATGGATTCCACTATAGCGGCATATGGAATCCAAAGGGGCGGCTGCCATCAACCCGAACTGTTGAACAGCCGAAGGACCTGGGGTGATGTCACTATCATGTGATCAGTGCAGGGGGCGTGGCTCAGCACTGGATTTGATCCGTGCTGAGCCACGCCCCTGCACTGATCACAGGACAGTGACGTCACCCCAGGTCCTTCGGCTGTTCAGCCGCCCCTTATGGATTCCATATGCCGCTATATATTTTTTAAAGTTCGCTCATCTCTATTTGTGGGCATAGTATCGCCGGGTGTATACCTGCATGTAACAACACAGGATACACATGTACATCTAGATATACAAATATACATAATTATTTGTGGCCTAATCCTTTAAATAAAGCAACCATAGCTCAATTGTTTATTGAGGCTGTATTCAAATAATATATCCATTTTGCCTCACATTGTAAAATTATTTTATCCCAATTTCCTTTTCTGCCGGGTTGTTTTATTAGGTCGATTCCCATGAATTCAAGAGAGTCCGGTCTTCCATCATGTTAGAAGTTAGAACCTGACATGAAGGGAGACTGATGTCTTTCTCTTGTTTGTAATGTCACCAATATGTTCACTGCGCCTAAGTTCTCTCCTGGTCTTTCCAATCTATTCCTTTCCACATTTGCAGGTAATCTTGTAGATAACCCCCCTAGATTTGCAATTTATCATGTCTCTGATGGTGTTACATTGCTTGTGAATATTTTTCCACAGTGTACATATTTACAGGTGACGCAACCACCACATTTGTAGCAACCAGTGACAGGTTTGTTCAGCCATGTCCTAGGTGCTGGTGGTCCCACAAAATTGCTTTTTACCACCCTGTCCCGTACGCTGGTTCCTCTCCTGTAGGTAATACTGGGATAATCCCGATTACCATGCTGATATCTGAGTCCATGCGTAGGATGTGCCAATATTTTGATATTATGTTTTTCACACTTGAGGCTGCCTGATCATATGTTCTGATCAGGCGGATTTCTTTTTTATCATCCTTTTTGATTTGACCCCTTATTGTACTCTCGAAACTTCTCTCTCTTTTAGTTTTGAGGAGGGACGCATTGTCTTTTTCAGAAGCAAATTGGAAAGCTGGCTTTAGAGTGTGTAAGGGGTAGCCCTGATCTTGAAATCTATCTCTCAAGTCGGCCATCTGTTTTATGAAGTCAGCTTTCTGTGAACAGTTTCTTTTTAAGCAAAGGTATTGACCTCGGGGTATGCCCTTTTTAAGGGGATATGGATGACTGCTTTCCCATCTTAGAAGGGAATTTGTGGATGTGGGCTTTCTATAGATAGAGGTATCTAGTGAGCCTCTTGAATTTTTTGGTGATATTGATATCCAAGAAGGGTAATTTCGACTCATTACATTCTGATGTGAACCGTAGGCCAATAGAATTGTTGTTAAGGCTCTTAGCCTGTGTTGTTACATGCAGGTGTACACCCAGCGATACTATGCCCACAAATGTACATATCTGACCCGTCAATAGGTCATATACATCGGATTGAGGCATGACAGTCCTCCTATACATCTATTATTTTAGAATTAAATCCGCCTCTGAACCTGCTAAAATATCCTTTGATCGAGCAGCAATGCTTCACTGTTAAACAAGCCAAGCTATCAGGCTTAAAAGCTGTGCTACGCGTCTTCCTGTTGCCTAGCAACAAATGACGCGGACACACAGCGTCACATACCTCCGACCTGCCCCATTGTCATGTGACTGCTTCCCCCCGCCTCCTCTGGGCGCGCATTCATGGCGTGCGTTCCACATGCGTTCCAGCGCATGGGGAATGTGGGAGGAGCCGGCAATGGGCGCTTCTGATAGCGGAGTATTTAAAAGGAAACCCGACGCATTAACCGGCGCTACCTTCCGGAGATAAAAAATACAGGCGGTGAGACATGGGTGTTGGGTGACACTTCCCCACACCATTTCTTGGGACGTGGACCACTGTCTACTGTCGTCCCCACAATAATTGGACCTGCCGATTTACCGGGCATCTTCAAGCATTTAAGCAGTTAGTAAAAGGTGGATCATGTTTTAATGTGATCCTTCACTTAGAACGAATTGTGATTTAGTTTCCGTTTTGTGTTCCACTCTAGTTGACTCTCTAAGACGGCATTTCCCCTGATGAATCCCTGCACAATGGGACGAAACATGTTGGGACTTTAGAGAGGGACATAATTAGGGAATCAGGCCCCCAACAGGGACAGGTTCCTGACGGGGTTGCCCCTATCGGGGCGGGTGCTCTGTATTTCTGATAGGCAGGGAGTAATAGCCCCTATTCCAATACAAGATCTAGGGTGTAATCTAGGGCTATGTAGCTCCCTGTCCCAAATGAAACTACTTTCACAGTAATATAAGCCTAACTGCACCATCAAAACCGTCTGGTTTTCTACAGACGGTCGTAGCAGACTGATTGACATCCCGGGACCGGGTAAGATCTTTCCATCTTCCTTTACCATAAGGATTGTCTGTCTACAGGTATCTATTGAGTTCTTATCACTGTTAATTAGAGCACTTCACTTTGGGTTTCATCGGTTTTTAACCGTTAACTAGTAAAAGTTATGTTTTAAATAGCACAGGTCTTGTATTGGTAATTCTATATAAGTTGCTGAGGCCTAACAGTTGTACTACATCAGTATACAATTTTTGGGGTTTTGACTAGTGTGAAAGTAGCCTAAGACGGAATAGCATTAGAATACATTAAATATACAGTTGCAAACAATTTTCATTTTGTCTGTTTTTAACTCCCTGCTTCGAAAATCCATAACTTTTTCATTTTTTTTGTTTAAATAGTCGTACGAAGTTTTTTTGGGGTTTTTTAAACGGAAACTGTACTTTCTAATGGCACCATTTAATATTCTGTGTTCTAAATATTCTATACGATGTATTGAGAAGCTGAAAAAAAACATTAATAGGATGGAATTGGGAAAAAATTAAATTGCCTCATTGTTTTATAGGCTTAATTTTTAGATCATTCACTGTGAGATAAAAATGACAGGTTAGACATTTTACCTTTATTCTGCTGGTCAGACAATTACAGTGATACCACATTTATGCAGTTTTTGTTGTATTTTAATATTTAAAAAACAAAATGAAAAAAATCGGTGCATCACCATATCCTCCTGACATGCATAATTTTTTAATAAATTGATTCTTTCTGGTCTGTAGCTTTTATTGGTGTCATTTTGGAGTATGTATACATTTTTGATCACTACTTATTCCATTTTTTGGGGGGAGGCGAATGGACCAAAAGTGGCAATTTAATCATTTTATTTTATGTTTTCCATTTCAACGTTAACTCTACAGGATAAATACTTTTATATTTCAATAGTACAGCATTTTCTGTAATTTGAATGATTTTATTTTACCATTTAAATAAGCTTTAAAAGGCTGCTTCTTCATCAATGACCTTTATTAGTTATCTCAACGTGTTTCGGGGGTTACAGGCAAATCCCACTTTCTTCAGGAGCAATATAACAATAGTATAAAAGTACACGAGGTGTTATATTTCTCCTGAAGAAGGGGGATTTGCCTGTAACCCCTAAAAATCGTTGACCCAACTATAAAAGTCATTGATGAAGAAGCTGTCTTTTGAGGCTGACATCGATCTCTAACATTCTACAAGCGATCTCGGCGGGGTAGGAGAGACCTGTTGGTGTCTTGAGTTTATCCTTCAGGCCCCCTCCGTGGTGAAGTGAGTGAATACCTAACATAATTTTATTTTCATTTTATCATTATTTTAATAACGCCAAGGATTTTACGAATATAATATTTTAATTTTAGTTCCATGTTCCCTCCCGTGAGGACCAACCTACCTTGACCAACAACTCATTACTTTATGTGTAGATCATGTATAGATGAACACAGGACATATTTATGTTTATATCTATATTTCCACACCCTCCATATTACCCACCACCCCCATCCATTTTACAATATTGCCACTCGTTATTTCTCCTCTCTGACCCCAATCCCTTTTCCTGATCCAGAGATTCATCCATAAAGGGATTCATCCTAAGGCCCCTTTCACACGAGCAAGTTTTCCGCGCAATGCGTGACGTGAACACATAGCACCCGCACTGAATCCGGACCCATTCCTTTCAATGAGTCTGTGTACATGGCTGTTGTTTTTCACGGATCACTTCTGCGTTGCGTTAAAATCGCAGCATGTTCTTTATTCTGCGTTTTTCACGCAGCCCATAGAAGTGAATGGGGCTGTTTGAAAAACGCATTGCATCCGCAAGCAAGTGCGGATGTGATGCGTTTTTCACTGATGGTTGCTAGGAGATGTCGTTTGTAAACCTTTTTTGTCACGCGTGTGAAAAACACATAAAAACGCATTGCACCCAGGCGGAAAAAACTGAAGAACTGAACGAATTCTCAGACAAAACTGACTGAACTTGCTTGCAAAATCATGCGTTATTAACTGAACGCATCCGGAACGCATCCGGACCTAATCTGTCATGCCCGTGTGCAAGATGCCTAAGGGTCCAACCACTTCTTATTTCAGCTCCTGAGTAGACACCATTTTTTGCACAAAATGGCGAAGAAGCTTTGCGCTGCATTTATGACACGGTTTAGTCACTTTTCTAACCTTTTTACGTCTCTGCCAATGAGGGGGCATGGCGTAGTGGAAAGGAACTTGGCTTAAAGGGGTTGTGCAGGGGCACAATATAATATAATGACCTATCCTCAGATTTTTTTTAAATATGTGTTTGGGCTTACAGATGGCATTTATTATTAATAACTACATCAATATTTGAATGATAAATTTTTTTTTGACTATTTGTATATACGGTATCTGTTTAAATGTAATGGAGCTGAGCTGCAATACTGCTTAATACAAATAAATATGGCTCTGGTTCTGAAAAAAAGTCGCCATGTTTTTTAATATGATATTAACATTTTCCAAGTTTTCTTCTACCACTGATCACTGATATAGACCCTCAAAGAAACTAAGCAACTTGCTTATGGTGCTTAATACTGCTTCATAATAAACATTTTATTATCTGCTATTTATTAATTATGCAATGTATTTGATAACTTATTGATACAATTATTTGATTATTGTTTTCAATGTTTTGACACATAACAGGGACTTTGTTTTGGTTGAATTTACTCCCTTTTTGTTTCATACGTACTGTATAGGGGGAAATATGTTCTTAGGGTACTTTTACACTCGCGGCAGGACGGTTTCGGCAGGCTATTCAGCCTGCCGCATCCGTCCTGCCGCAAGTGGCCGGGCACTGCCGTGCTGCCGCTCCGTCCCCATTGACTATAATGGGGTGGGGGGCGGAGCTACGGCGCAGCACGGCACTGAAGGGCCGGAGATCGCCGGACTAAAAGTCCTGCATGTCTGACTTTTAGTCCGGCGATCTCCAGCCATGCAGTGCCGTGCTGCGCCGTAGCTCCGCCCCCCGCACCATTATAGTCAATAGGGACGGAGCGGCAGCACGGCAGTGCACAGCCACTTGCGGCAGGACAATTGTAATACAATATAATATTATATAATATTATATTATATATAGTATTATAATATATTATATATAATATTACATTATATATAATATAATATAATACAATATAATGAGTACAGAAAATAAAAAGAAACATGAGACCAATTTTGCAAATTTTTTTTCATGTTGTGTATGTTCGAGTGGCCTGTCTTTCTGTAAATGGTATCCTATAATTATATAGATGTCAGATTGGCAAATACACTGATTAGTCATAACATTAAAACCCATGGCAGGTGAATTGAGTAACACTGAATCTCATAACAATGGCATCTGTCAAAGATTGGCATATATAAAGCAGCAAGAAAACAGTAAATTCTTGAAGTTGATGTGCTGAAAGCAAGTAAAATGGGCAAATCGGACCAGTGTCATTTTATGTGTGAATAACTTTAAAATGCTTTTACTTATCCAGGCCATTCTGAGATTGTTTTTTCGTCACATATTGTACTTCATGTTACTGGTAAAATGAAGTAAAAAAATAATAATTTTTATTTATAAAAAAATACCAAATTTACCAAAAATTTAGAAAAATTTGCAATTTTCCAAGTTTCAATTTGTCTAATTCTATAATACATAATAATGCTGCCAAAAAAAGTTATTCATTTACATTCCCCATATGTCTACTTCATGTATCGATCATTTTAGGAATGCCATTTTATTTTTTGGGGACATTACAAGGCTTAGAAGTTTAGAAGCAAATCTTGAACATTTTCAGAAATTTTCAAAAAACCACTTTTTAGGGACCAGTTCAGGTCTGAAGTCACTTTGTGAGGCTTACATAATAGAAACCACCAAAAAATGACCCAATTCTAGAAACTACACCCCTTAAGGTATTCAAAACTGATTTTACAAACGTCGTTAACCCTTTAGGTGTTTCACAAGAGTTATTGGCAAATGGAGATGAAATTTCAGAATTGCAATTTTTGGACAAATCTTCCATTTTAATCCATTTTTTTCAGTAACTAAGTAAGAGTTAACAACCAAACAAAACTCAACATTTATTACCCTGATTCTGTAGTTTGCAGATACCCCCATACGTGGTTGTAAACTGCTGTATGGCCAAACGGCAGGGCATAGAAGGTAAGGAGCGCCGTGTGTTTTTTGGAAGGCAGATTTTGCTGGACTGGTTTTAGACACCATGTCCCATTTGAAGCCCCCCTGGTGCACCCCTAGAGCATAAACTCCAAAAAAGTGATCCCATTTTGGAAACTACGGGATAAGTTGACAGTTTTGTTGGTACTATTTTAGGGTAAAATTACGGTAGATTTTTGGTTGCTCTATATTACACTTTTTTTTCAGGCAATGTAAAAAAAAATAGAAATTCTGAAATTTCATCTCCATTTGCCAATAACTCTTATGGAACACCTAAAGGGTTAGCAAAGTTTGTAAAATCAGTTTTGAATAGCTTGAGGGGTGTACTTTCTTAGAAGGAGTCACTTTTTTTGGAGTTTCTACTGTAGGCATGCATCAGGGGACTTCAATTGGGACATGGTGCCAAAAATCCAGTCCAGCAAAATCTGCAGTTCAAAAACCATATGGCGTTCCTTTCCTGCTGCGCCCTGCCGTTTGGCTATACAGCAGTTTATGACCGCATATGGGGTGTTGATGCAAACTATGGAATCAGCGCAATAAATATTGAGTTTTGCTTGGCTGTTAACCCTTGCTTTGTTACTGGAAAAATGAATTAAAATGTAAAATTTGCAAAAAAATAGCTGTTTTGGCACCGTTTTTATTTTTTGTTATTTACATTGTTGATCTGACAGGTTAGATATTGTTTTATTTCTGTAGTGCAGCTTGTTACGGATGCTCCATTACCAAATATGACTACTTTTTGGGGTTTTTTGTTTTAGTTTTACATAATAAAACATTTTTGAAAAAATTATTTTTTAGTGTATCCACATTCTAAAAGCCATATTTAATTTTTATTTTTTGGGCGACTGTCTTATGTAGGGGCTCATTTTTTGCGGGATGAGATGTTAATTTGATTGGCACTATATTGGGGTGCATATGTAATTTTGGTCGCTTGCAATTACACTTTTTGTGATGTAAGGTGACAAAAATGCCTTTTGACACTGTATTTATATAATATTTTTGCTGTGTTCACCTGAGGGGTTAGGTCATGTGTTATTTTTGTAGAGAAGGTTGTTACGGACGCAGTGATACCTAATATGTATATTTTTTTAAATTTATTTTACTTTAACACAATAACAGCATTTTAGAAGAAAAAAAATAATGTTTTAGTGTCTCCATAGTCTGAGAGCCATATATTTTTTATTTTTTAAGGATATTGTGCTATGTAGGGGCTCAATTTTTGTGGGGTGAGATTCCGGTTAAATTGGTACTATTTTGGGAGGCATACACCTTTTTGATCACTTGGTATTACACTTTTTGTGATGTAAGGTGACAAAAACTGACTTTTTTTACACCATTTTTTTTTTATGGTGTTCATCTGAGGGGTTAGGTCATGTGATATTTTTATAGAGCAGGATTTTACGGACGCGGCGATACCTAATGTGTAGTGTATTTTATTTTTTAAATTTTTATTCATTGGTAAATGTGTGTTTTTATTTTTACATTTTTTTAACATTTTTTTGACCCAGACCCACTTGGTTCTTGAAGATCCAGTGGGTATGATGTCTGTATAATACAGTACAATACACTATATAGTGTACTGTACTGTATTTTTTACTTTAGAAAGTCTGATGAGTTTTCTGCTTTTAGCAGAAGTCTGATCAGAGTTACCATTACCATGGCAAGCAGGACGCCTGTAAAGGCGTCCTGTTGCCATGGTAACCATCACCCACTGTCAGAACAGAGCAGCGGATGATGGGGAGGTAGGGGGCTGGGTTAGGTAAATCAATGGTATCTATGGGCTGGCATGGGATAGGAGAAAATACCTGTCAGTTAAGGAATCCAGGAGCGGGATTGGCTACTCTAAAAGAAGGGACGATACAGGAACTAGATAAATGTGGCCACTATTATGCGTGCGCACTCCTATACCCCACACTCCCTGATGAAGCCACACAGTGGCGAAACATGTCGGGAAGGGTGTAAGATAGTGTAGCGATTAGCGTTTTAGGCAGTTAAACAGTGAGCAATATAAGTGTAGCGCAAGGGCTATCTGAGGGAAAAATTGTTACAAGTGTATGATTGGCAACCAGCTTTGAATGTGTGATTGGTACGCCTGAGCTTCAGTGTGTGGAGAGGGAAAAAGGGATACACAGTGTCAGTGTATAAAATCCACTTAGTTTTCAACTGAGCTGCAGCATGTGTAACAATGTGAGAAATTTCCAGGGTGGCTGATACAAGCGTGTGACCTGAAAATTAAACAGGTCACGCTCAAACAGACTGTTATTTAAAGCTGCATGCAACGGAGGTTAAATTTGACCCCCTACTGGTTCACAACACACGCCAGGCTCTTTGAAACAGTCGATACATGTGTGTGACCTGTAACCAAATTGCAGGCCACACATAGATAGACTGTTAAAGGATATAGCACCTTTTATCGTGATAAAGATAACACCCAACTCCCACAGACACCTAATTCAGGCTTCAGCACACGGTAATATCTAACATGCCCCTGTAAATTGCAGTAGTGTGCCAATCATTGACACTATGTAACCTCAATCATCCATACTAATAGTGCACCTGCGGGTGACTGTATTATAGTTCAGATACCACAAGTCCCTTAGTTGCCACTAGCAACCACTAGTAGCTACTAATTAAATTGGTCTCAATGTTACTGATTATTTAGACACTTTTTTCTTTTTCACTTTTCAGTTTTAAACAAGAATTAATAAAGATATATATTTATATTAAGACACTGTTAGTTATAGACCACTAAAGGGATTTTGTCCAGGTCTTCTGACCATTTAGTTTATTGAAGACTGATAAATGACACATATTAGCCACCATATCTGCTGATCCATTCTGGTCTCTATGTACTTCCTCCCTTCTCCTCCCCCTCCCCTCACTATAGACTTCTATGGGATAATATGATTCTTCAGTGAGCAGGCAACTCATCTTTGTCTCACAGAGGCATTTGTAATTTCTCACAAATGTTAGAGAAAAAGTTAGTGGGGGTAAGAAAACACATGATGACTCTAGAGCGATACATTTTTATTTGATAAGAAATTTTACAAACTTTCTTATGTTTGCCTGTACTATTGATTTATGCAAAGTTGTGTGAAAGTGCAGTGCCTATTTAATGGATCTGCTTCTAACAATTTGGTACTACATACACAGTTCACTTTCAGAAGTCTTGCAAATTTTACACCTCAACTGGTCAGAGCTGTTTTGGGAGCATGAGGGGAACTGATACAATATTAGGCAGACGGTTTGAATGTTATAGATCAGTCGTGGGCCAAACTGGAACCCAAAACCCACTTATTTATCGCAAAAGGCCAACACGGCAATTGAACCTGAATTCTACAGTCCAATATAGTATATCTTCTATGTACTTTACCATTTAGCTATAACGCTTGTGCTGCCTGTGGCATTCATAGCGCACCCTGCGCTGATGTATGGCAGGAAGGTCTAAAGCATATTGGTACGCCTTAGACTTTATCCAGAGTGTGGGTGCTCATCGAGAGGTCTCCGAGTGCCACCTCTGGCACCCGTGCCATAGATTTGCCACCCCTGGGAATACATAGGTCATCAATATAAAATCCCTGCACAGCCCCTTTAAACCATGAGCACTGATGTCCAATGGTTTAATATGCCAAATGTAAAGGCTATGTAAACCTTTGGAGGCAATTTTTTTAATTATTGCATTGTGTTTATTTTGAGCTAACAATCATTTTTTCAATTGGTCTTAAGTAAAAATATGGAATCCTTTTTGTGTACACAGCTGAGATGCAGTAGTTGCAGCCTATGGATTTTCTGTCTTTTCCATCAGTTGGGAAGCTCCTTATCATTGTAAACACTAATTATAGCTCAGTTCTTATCTTAAAAATGTGGCTTAAATAAGTGTTTAGGACCTCTTAGGCCCCTTTCACACGGGCGAGTTTTCCGCGCGGGTGCAATGCGTGAGGAGGACGCATTGCACCCGCACTGAATCCGGACCCATTCACTTCTATGGGGCTGTGCACATGACAGTTGATTTTCACGCATCACTTTTGCGATGCGTGAAAATCGCAGCATGCTCTATCTTCTGCGTTTTTAACGGAACGCAGGCCCCATAGAAGTGAATGGGGATGCGGGAAAATCGCAATCATGTGCGGATGCGTTGCGATTTTCCCTCATGGTTGCTATGCAACCATCGGGATGTGTAACCGGTTCAGTATTATTTCACATTATAACATAGTTATAATGTAAAATAATACCCTTGGCCATCTTCCTAATGTTGAACCCGGTGCTGAATGGGTTAAAAATAATAAACTAATCATAACTTACCTGGTCCATTTGATCGCGAAGCCCGGCATCCTCTCCGTTAGCTTGCTGCTAGGAAAAGGACCTGTGATGATGTCACATGGTCACATGGCCCAATCACATGCTCCATCACTATTTGAAAGAGGCCTTAGGATTTTAGAAATAAGCGTTTTAGATGACCAGTACAAAGTGAATGAACCAGTCACACAGTTAGAAAATCAGTAAACACTTTGTGACAGAATGGCTCAATATTTTTAATAAAGGCCAATTGAAAATATGATTGTTAGTGAAAAATGAGTAAAAAGCATTCATAAACAAAATTTGCCTCAGAATGTGTACATAGAAAAATCACAGAAAAAAATGCACCAAACGGATATGCCACTGACTATACTAGCTAGTCAAACAAGCAGATATTAAAAGCTGAGACTGTTTGCCAATATATTCCTGTCATGAACACATCGGAGCCCCTCATGCACCACGTCACGGTCACTCAGCATGGCATGGGGTCCTACCACTACGCTAACTATGGTGTGAAGACGGTCTGAAGGTGATGGAATACTGCTCGCAGACAAGCTTCCACACAACCGCATAGGAGGACAACTAATGCAATGTGAATAAAGCAAGACTGCAAGCCACAGCCATATCAGACCGTGTGATGGAGGCTACTAGGTGCAAAAAAATGTTAAATGCCAGATGAAGGCACATTCAATATATATGGAACAAAAATCACAGAAATATAGTGGCCAATATGGGGGAACTACTCAGACCCCAAACACTGTAGCGTGTTTCTCATTGGGGGAGCAGTCCCACCGCATGTGGACCGCAGCAAACGGCCATCCCCAGCAAAAATTGCGTACAATGGAGGATGCCGGCAAGGACCACATGCACCACAAAGGCCTCCTACACAAAACGGAGCATTGTGCGGATGAAATATATAAATATAAAAAAATCACAGAAAAAAATGCACCAAACGGATATGCGGTGGGACTGCTCCCCCAATGAGAAACACGCTACAGTGTTTGGGGTCTGAGCAGTTCCTCCATATTGGCCACTATATTTCTGTGATTTTTGTTCCATATGTATTGAATGTACCTTCATCTGGCATTTAACATTCTTTTGCACCTGGTAGCCTTCATCACACGGTCTGATATGGGTGTGGCTTGCAGTCTTGTCAGTCTTGCTTTATTCACATTGCATTAGTTGTCCTGCTATTCGGTTGTGTGGAAGCTTGGCTGCGAGCAGTATTCCATCACCTTCAGACTGTGTTCACACCATAGTTATCGTAGTGGTAGGACTCCATGCCATGCTGAGTGACCGTGACGTGGTGCATGAGGGGCTCCGATGTGTTCTTGACAGAAATATATTGACAAACAGTCGCAGCTTTTAATATCTGCTTGTTTGACTAGCTAGTATAGTCAGTGGCATATCCGTTTGGTCCATTTTTTCCTGTGATTTTTTTATATTTATAAATTTCATCCGCACAATGCTCCGTTTTGTGTAGGATGCCTTTGTGGTGCATGTGGTCCGCGCCGGCATCCTCCATTGTACGCAATTTTTGCTGGGGATGGTCGTTTGCTGCGGTCCACATGCGGTGGGACTGCTCCCCCAATGAGAAACACGCTACAGTGTTTGGGGTCTGAGCAGTTCCCCCATATTGGCCACTATATTTCTGTGAAGAATGTGTACATAGCCTTAACCCCTTAAGCACATTGCTAACCCTCTGCTATAAACTGCTGACATCTATGCCATACAGATGTCAGCAGTTTAACCCCTTCCATACCGAGTTCCGTACGGACCGCTGTATGGAAGGGTTTAACAGAGAGGGAGCTCCCTCCGTCTCCCATCGGGGGCTGCTGTGCCTTTGCAGCCCCCGATTCTTCATGGGGTCGCAGAGGTAGGGGGCTCCCCTCCCTCCCCATCACCCGCTGCTCTGTTCTGGCAGCGGGTGATGGTTACCATGGCATCAGGACGCTTTCAGAGGCATCCTGCTTGCCATGGTGATGTAAGTCTAATCAGACTTCTGCTAAAGGCAGAAGTCTGATTTGACTAAGTGTAAAGTAAAAAATACAGTACAGTTCACTATATAGTGTGCTGTACTGTATTATATAGACATTAGACCCACTGGATCTTCAAGAACCAAGTGGGTCTGGGTCAAAAAAAAGTAAATAAAAGTGAAAAATAAAAATAAAAATAAAAAAACACATATCACTGAATAAAAATTAAAAAAACAAAATCTGCTCTATAAAAATATCACATGACCCAACCCCTCATGCAAATACCATTAAAAAAAATTGGGAATAAAAAGCCATTTTTTGTCACCTTAGATCGCAAAAAGTGTAATACCAAGTGATCAAAAAAGCGTATGCCTCCCAAAATAGTACCAATAAAACCGCCATCTAATGCCGCAAAAAATGAGCCCCTACATAGGACAATTGCCCAAAAAAAAAAAAATATGGCTCTCAGACTATGGAGACACTAAAACATTATTTTTTTTTCTAAAATGCTGTTATTGTGTTAAAATGAAATAAATTTTAAAAAAGTATACATATTAGGTATTGCCGCGTCCCTAAAAACCTGCTCTATAAAAATATCACATGATCTAACCCCTCAGGTAAATACCGTAGAAAAATTAAAATAAAGTAAAAAAATAAACATTTGTCATCTTACATCTCAAAAACTAAAATAGCAAGCGATCAAAAAGTTATATGCACCCAAAAATAGTGCTAATAAAACCGTCATCTCATCCCGCAAAAAATTATACCCCACATAGGACAATCGCCCAAAAAAATTAAAAAATATGGCTCTCATACTATTGAGACATTAAAACATGTTTTTTTTTGTTTCAAAAATGATATTATTGTGTAAAACTTAAATAAAACAAAAAAAAGTATACATATTAGGTATTGCCGCGTCCGTAACAACCTGCTCTATAATAGTAACACTTGAACCAACCCCTCAGGTAAACACAGGAAATATAATAATATAAATACCGTGTCAAAAGTCATTTTTGTCACCTTACATCACAAAAAGTGTAATAGCAAGCGACCAAAATGTCATATGCACCCCAAGATAGTGCCAATAAAACCGTCATCTCATCCCGCAAAAAATGAGCCACTACATAAGACAGTCGCCCAAAAAATAAAAATTAAAAATATGGCTTTCAGAATGTGGATACACTAAAAAATACTTTTTTTCAAAAATGCTTTGTTATGAAAAACTGAAACAAAAACCCCAAAAAGTAGTCATATTTAGTTTTGTCGCGTCCATAACAACCTGCTCTATAGAAATAGCACACAATCTAACCTGTCATATCAATGATGTAAATAACAAAAAATAAAAACGGTGCCAAAACAGCTATTTTTTTTTGCAAATTTTCCATTTTAATAAATTTTTCCAGTAACAAAGTAAGGCCCCTTTCACACGGGCGAGTTTTTCGCGCGGGTGCAATGCGTGATGGGAACGCATAGCACCCGCACTGAATCCTGACCCATTCATTTCAATGGGTCTGTGTACATGAGCGTTTTTTTTCACACATCACTTGTGCGTTGCGTGAAAATCGCAGCATGTTCTATATTCTGCGTTTTTCACGCATCCGCAAGCAGGTGCGGGTGCGTCGCGTTTTTCACTGATGGTTGCTAGGAGATGTTGTTTGTAAACCTTCAGTTTTTTATCATGCGCGTGAAAAACGCATCAAAACGCATTGCACCCACGCGGAAAAAAATGAACAACTGAACGCAATCGCAGGCAAAACTGAATGGCTTTGCCTGTGAAATCGCACAGTTTTCCCTGAACGCATCCGCAACGCATCCGGATCTAATCCGGACACGCTCGTGTGAAAGAAGCCTAAGGGTTAACAGCCAAACAAAGCGCAATATTGTCCTGATGCTGTAGTTTGCAGAAACACCCCATATGTGGTCGTAAACTGCTGTATGTAGATTTTGCTGGACTGGTTTTTTGACACTATGTCCCATTTGAACCCCCCCGATGCACCCCTAGAGTAGAAACTCCATAAAAGTGACCCCTCAAGGTATTCAAAACCGATTTTACAAACTTTGTTAACCCTTTAGGTGTTCCACAAGAGTTATTTCCTTTTCTGCAATATACTATATTTACCTAATTAGTATTTTTATTAAAGTTTGTAATATTAATACATTACTTTTTCATACCTTTTAGCCATTTTGTAGCTTTACCCCACAGAGTGTTGGGCTGTTGCGCTGGCCTGTTCTCGGTGTTGCTTGATTAACACATGCCATACATTGATATGTTAATCACCAGATTACATACCCTTTTAGCCTATTACCATGACCAAAGTGCAGATGTTGTAATTATTTATGTAGCACACTTCTTTTTATGATGCAAATCACTGGCAAACTGATATTGGTCACAATTGGACCATGTTGATAAATAGCATTTCTGTCATTGCCAGGAGCTGATAGTTGTAATCTAGTCACTGAATATTTATAACGTGACTTGTCTATATGTAAGAATATATGTTAATAAACAGAACAGCAACCATAGCTTATTCTCTAAATTTTTGATTTTGCAGAAAACCTGGTCATACAGTATATTTCTTTATAGACAATTTGGGATACTTCCCACTGAGCCTGTGTAATATTTTAGAATGCATAGCCAAAGCCATTCATGATGAACACATGCTTGTATGCAATACTTGAAACTCATTTCAATACTTAAAGACTGGATTCACACAAGGCCTCTGCATTTTAAAAATTCAGCTGCATTTTGAAGTTTTTATTTATCATGTTTTTATTAATGTTTTTTTTTAATGCCATTTAAAGGGGCTATCCCACAAGCTATAGCTATCATTTATACACAGGATAGGAGATAAATGTCTATCATCAATGGGATCAGTCTACTGGTTGCTCAGCAGAATGCGGGTCACGAGTCTTCTATTTGAATGAAGAGGTAATCATGCATGGAGATAGCCATGTACAATGCTCGGGCAAGGGCACACCTAACCTTCCTGCTGCCTGAGGCAAAAATTTAAATGGGGCTCCAACTTCCAAAATTTTTCTGATTTGAATATTCCATGCCAGAAAATTGGAGAACAATGCCTTAGATGTTGCAGAATTTTGCTGCAGTTCTGGTCTTACATTTTACTCTCAGAAATGTAAACAGTAAAATTCATGGTCAAATTTGGATAAAACTCCATTACAAAACCCAAGGTAGAACATTTGGATTTGAGACTTGTCCTTAGCAAAAAAAAACTTCCACCATGTATACTACTCTTTTGTGGTTAATGTTCGTCAAGAGATTAAGGATGTATAGAAATGAATGAGTCAGGTACGTGGTGTTCAGTGGTTACTCACCTCCTCAGGGTCCAGCACTTTCTGCTGCTCCAATCCCCGGTCAGATGCTAGGCTGGCAGGGATCTTGCCATACAGACAGTCAGGAATAGGAGTGTGGTCACCAACACTCAAAGAGACAGTCAGGGACAGACTTAGCTTAGTAAAAGTATACACACACACAGCATATGCACACACAGCTTATACACACGCATAGATACACATATATACAACATATACACAGTGTATGCAAACACAAATACAAAGCATTTACACATACATATATACCACATATAAACACATACAAACAGAATATACTATATATACACATATACAGTATACGTGTACAAAGAATATGCACACACAAATATACAACATTGACACCTATATATACAGCATGTACACATACATAGCAAATAAATTATCTCTTTCCAAAAAAAAAGAAAGAAAAGAAAGCTGCATCTAGTGCCACCAGTTAGAAGGTAACTATCCTTTAGTTAAATTTTCGACCTTTTAAACAGGCGGCCTTGAAATGCAATTTAGGATTATAGCCAAGATTATACATCATCTGCAGACAGCTGTTGGGGTAGATGCCCCACATCAATGCAGATCAGAGGGAACTGGTTGAGAGGCCTTTGTTGGGCATCAAGGGGTGGCACTATTTCTATGTATGCAACTTAGTGCTTTCAAAAGTGTGTCTCTGGTGCTACCATTTGGAAGACAGTTATCTTATAAGTTAATGCTGGACATTTAAACAGGCCTTGAGGCATAATTCTCAACTCAAATGAAGCCAGTACTTCATCTGCAGACAGCTGTTTCAGGGGTGATTACCCCTAAACAGTGCAAAGCATAGAGTATTGACTTAGGGTGCTTTCACACTTGCGGTGCCGGATCCTCGAAACGCAAGTGTGAAATTACCCTTAATCACAGTTAGTGCATAAGACTCCTTTATCACAATCCACAATAACTATACACCCCAAAGTGTGTTCAGACACAAAATCCAGAATAAATACAGATTGCAGACCAGACCCCCAAAAAACTACATTCACCAAAATGAATAGAGATATCCAAAACGCAGTCCAGGGTTGACAAATGACTCATTTTTGTCTGGACAAAAGGACCAAAAATCATGGACTGAAAAGTTTTACAGACATAAACCCTGTACCTTTTGTGGAGATTATAGCCCCACATCTTGCTATCAACATAATACTTTTGAACCACAAAGATCCCAAAATTAAAAAGTTAATGTTCAGTAATTAAAAAGAGAGTCTGGCAGCAACATATCAAAACAACTCCTGGACAGGTCTTTTCATTCGGATACCTTCCCCGGATCCCTGCTGGCAGAAAAGTTGGTGCAGGCCATCTGCACTGGGCATTCCATGTATTGGCTCATGCGCAATGCAAGCTTAAAGTGTAACTGTCATATTTTTTTTATTTGCTAGTTTATTAGAGCTAGGCATGTATACCTGAATTAGTCTGTCAATGATGATAATAACAGCTTTCATTAATGTCCCCTGTCCCTTTCCACTGGTCCCTTAAAAGATCGTTGCTAGGGCTTGTCTGTCTTCCCTTTAATGTAAACAGAAGACAGAGGGCGGTCCTTCCCACTGCATGCCTGCATAAGGCTTCAGAGTGCAGAGGCGTGTCTCTCAGTAATCCATTCTGATTGGTCGGCAGGGAGCTGCTGGCTACAACAAGTGTGTATGTGAAGTGAGGGAAGGCAGTTTTGGCCTCAGAGAACTGTCAGGGAAGCCATCTTGAGAAAATCTTCACAATGCAGGGTTCCTAATAGCTGTAACTAAGGAAAACGCTCAAGGAAAACTGTGGCGTGTGAAGATACTAAAGATTGCTTTATGCATAATGCTCCAGCAGCAGTAACATATGCTAAAATAGATTTTTTTATGAACACATGACAATTACACTTTAAAGGGGACCCTTCACCTCTCCTGACCTGTCTGTTTTAATAATTACTTGCATTTCACATGAAATAACAATAGTGGATCATTGTTGTTTATATACCTATACGGTGTCATTCCTCTATTACTCCTACCAGAGGTTCATAAATAAATTGCCAAATATTTGCAATAAAAGGTCCAACTGGGTACTACAAGGTAGGGACGGGTGTCAGCAAGCAGGGGCACAACCCTCACTGGTAACACCAAGTTGGGCCTATTGCTGATTGATAGCAATTTATTCATCATAGATGAATGGCACAATATAGAGAAAATATAAAATACTGCCTGTCTTGTTCTGCTTGTCATCACAGACATGGATATGTGAACAAGGCCTAAGACTGACAGGGTGAGACTAATGAAAAGCCATGGTGGTACTGTGATTAGAGCCTAAGACATACAAATAAGAAAAGATGCTTCAGAATTTTTATTTGATTAGGGATGCAAGTAGTTATTAAAACAGACATGTCAGGAGAGGTGACAGCTCCTTTAAAAAAAAATCAATTGTCAGATACTGGGGATGGCAGAAAAAAAGCACCTGTTTTTTGTGTCAGTTTAAAGAGCAGATAATGTGAATTACACCCAGGTCCACACCGCCAATTAGGTGAGGTGAGGGGATCGCCTCAGGCGGCGCAACCCTGGAGACAGGTGGCGGCAGGGCTGAGCAAAATAAGCCCTCATCTCTCTATATTCAACTGTATCGCCTTATGCCTATAGCCTATCAGAGGCCATCGCAGGCAGTACGATGACGTCATCATCATCGTGTCCCCTGACCTGGACAGCGTACAGCACGGGACAAGAGGCCTGCACCTCATCTCTGAGACCCATATGGAGGTAAGTTTTTGAGTTTATTTTTTTTTTTATTTGGTACCATGCTGTTGGGCCACTATGGGCTGATGGGAGCACTATGATGGCATCTACTGAGGCATAGCTAAATGCTGGAGGTAACTGGGAAGTTTGCTGCGAGTCGGCCTTTGCACTTCTGTAATTTTGCCCACTGGCCCCTGGTATTGCCCATACGCCACAGGTAGGGGAGTTTTTAACATCAGTTTGAGGGCTTAGTAAGACCGCAATGTGCCCCTGTCTTGTTATTTGTTATTGCTATATTGTTATATTGTTTATCACATCCACACAACTGCCATGTTGTGTAGGATGTCTATTGTGGTACTTGTGGTCCGCTGCAGGTATCCTCCCCCGGTATGCATTTTTGCTGGGGATCGCCCCTAGCAGCCAGAAGTGCAGGATCTGCTTCCCTGTATATATATATGCACAACTGCATCTTGGGTTGAGCACATCCTGCTGTTCGAACATCATGCCACCTCCACTAAATAGGGGCATTTTGTACTGGAACACATTATGGGGGGGGCACTATGGGGACATTAGCTCAACTGGGGGGACGAAGAGGCGGTATTTTTGTGCTGAGACACAGAAGAAGGCATTGGCACACATTATGGAGGCACTATGGGGACATTGGCTCTTCTGGGAGCACTAAGAGGAGGTATTTTTTATACTGGCACACACTATAAGGGCTCTTTTTGTACTGGCACACATATAGGGGGAACTTTTTGTACCAGCGCACATTAAAAAGGGGTGTTTTTTTTTACTAGCGCACATTATAAGGGGGTCGTTTTTGTACTGGCATACATTATTTAGGAGTATTTGTTGTACTGGCTCACACTATAAGGGGTCATTTTTTGTACAGGTGCACATTAGGTGGCATTTCTATATTGTCACACATTATAAGAATTATTACTACTGGGGGCATTATAGTGAGCTTTTTGACTGGAACATGACTAGTAGTACTGGCACAATGGGAGCATTATTACTTCTAGGGCAGAGTGGGGACATTATTACTGTTAGGGGCACTATTACTGCTAAGTGCACTCTGGCAGAGAATTATTACTATTGGTGGGACTTTGAGGAGCATTATTATTGTGTGGGCAACCTGGCACACTATACAATTAGCACAATTATTTTTGGGGGGCATTATGTTTACACTATTAGTATCAGGGACACTATTTGCTGAGCACAGTTCTCTTTTTAGGGCACTTTGTGCCAATAATTATTGAATGGGGCACTATCTTAGTGTTACTAGTATTTTCAGGGTCATTAGCTGTTTCTGCAGTATTGTATTGGTGAGCACTGCGGGCAGGGGGTGGTAGGATGGGGTGTTCAGAAGGTTGAAGGATGATGGAAAAGTTGGAAACTAAAATGTTTTCTTTTCAAACTCTGCAGAGATGAGATGGCTAAAAGAAGGTGAAGGTATGTGGCACTGTATTGCACTGTATGTTTTATCTTGCTCTATGTAGTGTTAGGAGGTAAGGGGTAGGTTAAGAATTTCACATGGGCGCGGTGTGGTGGTGGTGGTGGGGGGGAGTATTAGGGGTGCAATCCCAATTTCCACCTCTGACAGCAGAAACACTAGGTGCACCCCTGATTACACCCAGCATATAGGAAGAGAAAAGTGGCACTGTGCAGTGTCCATTTATACTTTAATATGAGCAGACACTGAGAATTACACTCAATACACAGGACAAGACAAGTGGTACTGTGCAGTGTCCATATATACAGAATAAGAGCAGACACTGAAGATTACACCCAGTGTATAGGACAGGAGAAGTGGTACTGTGCAGTGTCCATATATACAGAATAAGAGCAGATACTGAATATTACACCCAGTGTATAGGACAAGAGAAGTGGTACTGTGCAGTGTCCATGAATACAGAATTAGAGCAGATACTGAAGATTACACCCAGTATACAGGACAGGAGAAGTGGTACTGTGCAGTGGCCATGAATACAGAATAAGAGCAGATACTGAGAATTACACCCAGTATACAGGACAGGAGAAGTGGTACTGTGCAGTGTCGATATATACAGACTAAGAGCAGACACTGAAGATTACACCCAGTGTATAGGACAGGAGAAGTGGTACTGTGCAGTGTCCATGAATACAGAATAAGAGCAGATACTGAAAATTACACCCAGTGTATAGGACAGGAGAAGTGGTACTGTGCAGTGTCCATATATATATACAGAATAAGAGCAGATACTGAGAATTACGCCCAGTATACAGGACAGGAGAAGTGGTACTGTGCAGTGTCCATGAATACAGAATAAGAGCAGATACTGAGAATTACACCCAGTATACAGGACAGGAGAAGTGGTACTGTGCAGTGTCCATTTATACTTTAGTAAGAGCAGATACTGAGAATTACACTCAATACACAGGACAGGAGAAGTGGTACTGTGCAGTGTCCATGAATACAGAATAAGAGCAGATACTGAAAATTACACCCAGTGTATAGGACAGGAGAAGCGGTACTGTGCAGTGTCCATTTATACTTTAATAAGAGCAGAAACTGAGAATTACACTCAATACACAGGACAGGAGAAGTGGTACTGTGCAGTGTCCATGAATACAGAATAAGGCCTCTTTCACACTTGCGTTCTGAGGATCCGGCGGGCACTTCCGTCCTGCCGGATCCGTCAGAACGCAAGTGGCCGGAGAGCATTTGAAGACTGATCAGTTTCCTGATCAGTCTTCAACATGCTTTCACTGTTACCATGGCAGCCAGGACGCTACTGGAGTCCTAGCTGCCATGGTACTCAGCAGCGGTGTACTTACCTGCGCTGCGGTGGCCGGGTGCTCCTTAATGACGTCACAGGTACGGGCGGCGCATAGATCAATGCGCCGCCCGGACCTGTGATGTCATAATGGAGCGCCCGGCGCGCAGCGCAGGTAAGTACACTGCTGCGTTAGTACTTACCATGGCAGCCAGGACTCCAGTAGCGTCCTGGCTGCCATGGCTGACTCGATCGAGCCCCAGCTTCACTGGGGCCCCGATCGGAACGGCTGCTGCGCATGCGCAGTGCTAAACGTCGGATCTGGCGATGCGCCGAATCGACGTTTAGCTTAATGCCGGATCCGGAATAATGCTCTTCAATGGGCATTAATTCCGGATCAGGCATTACGGCATGTCTTCCAGCTTTTTGGACGGAGACAAATTCGCAGCATGCTGCGCTTTTGTCAACGTCCAAAAAACGTTGACATACTGAACGGAAGACATCCTGATGCATCCTGAACGGATTTCTCTCCATTCAGAATGCATTAAGATTATCCTGATCAGTTTCTTTCTGTCCTAGGGCCCCGAGGACGGAACTCTAGGACGGAAAGAAACAACGCTAGTGTGAAAGAGCCCTTAGAGCAGATACTGAAAATTACACCCAGTGTATAGGACAGGAGAAGTGGTACTGTGCAGTGTCCATATATACAGAATAAGAGCAGATACTGAATATTACACCCAGTGTATAGGACAGGAGAAGTGGTACTGTGCAGTGTCCATGAATACAGAATTAGAGCAGATACTGAAGATTACACCCAGTATACAGGACAGGAGAAGTGGTACTGTGCAGTGGCCATGAATACAGAATAAGAGCAGATACTGAGAATTACACCCAGTATACAGGACAGGAGAAGTGGTACTGTGCAGTGTCGATATATACAGACTAAGAGCAGACACTGAAGATTACACCCAGTGTATAGGACAGGAGAAGTGGTACTGTGCAGTGTCCATGAATACAGAATAAGAGCAGATACTGAAAATTACACCCAGTGTATAGGACAGGAGAAGTGGTACTGTGCAGTGTCCATATATACAGAATAAGAGCAGACACTGAGAATTACACCCAGTATACAGGACAGGAGAAGTGGTACTGTGCAGTGTCCATATATACAGAATAAGAGCAGATACTGAATATTACACCCAGTATACAGGACAGGAGAAGTGGTACTGTGCAGTGTCTATGAATACAGAATAAGAGCAGATACTGAGAATTACACCCAGTATACAGGACAGGAGAAGTGGTACTGTGCAGTGTCCATATATATATATAGAATAAGAGCAGATACCGAGAATTACACCCAGTATACAGGACAGGAGAAGTGGCACTGTGCAGTGTCCATATAAATACAGAAGAAGAGGAGATACTGAGAATTACACCCAGTATACAGGACAGGATAAGTGTTACTGTGCAGTGTCCATGAATACAGAATAAGAGCAGATACTGAAAATTACACCCAGTGTATAGGACAGGAGAAGTGGTACTGTGCAGTGTCCATGAATACAGAGTAAGAACAGATACTGAAAGTTGCACCCAGTATATGGGACAGTAACATGCAAGTTATGACTGAGGCCTTTAGCCAAAATGCGTAAAGCGGACTATTAGTACTGTAAATCACACGTGTGATGCTCTTGAATATTTTAAGAGGACTTCAATAAAGACAAGTTTTTATCTGGATGGTGGCCTGTCCTAAAAATTTGCTGCATTAGAGACTTATCATACTCCAGGAGTTCTGTGCACGCCAAAGCCCGGGCAGCGGTGGGTGAAGTGACTACTTTGTTCTATTAGAGCCTTTACTATTACCACAAACTGTATACAGTTTAGTATAAAAGTTCAAAAAAGTCAATGATATGGCAAGAGAACAACCAACTAAGAATTTATTTCAGAAATATATATACAGAAAACCAAAACATTCTGAGCCCATTTGTAGCAGTAGAAGTATACATGGCAGTGGTCACTAAGAGGAGAGCTGGTTGTGCTTGTGCACAGTGTTCCCCATTATACTCTACTGAAGTTATGGAAACAGCTCAGATAACCCACTCAGTTGTTTTTGTAACTCCCACAAAGGATAAATGTCATGGCTGTCAACAAGGAAGGTTTTATTCACATCTGCATTGTCGTCACTCTGCTAGGTGCCTTTTATGATGGGTACCAATGGCGGCTGAAGAACCCACTTATTTACAATTGGGTCAGTCAAGGTCCCATCACTGTGTCTAACAAATTTATGGCAAGAATAGCTCTGCATGCAGGGCTATTCCTCCCGTGTCAGATCTGACAAATTGCTGAAAGGTGCTCAGAAAAGAGCCTCCAATGCAAATATGAACAGAGCCTAATTATAGGAATATGTACTATGGAAGAAAGATAGCCAGCCGCTCAGCAGTAGTAACGAGGGGTAGGACATGCCGATGATTACAAATCTATGCATGGATGCATTTTTGTGTCTTAGGCTCTGATCACAGTACCACCACGGCTTTCCATTAGTGTCACCTTAACTGCCTTAGACCTTATTCACACATCCCTGTCCGTTATGACTCGCATAACAAGACAGTCAGTATTTCATCCTTTACACTGTCTTTGAAGGGTTCATTGTTGGTCCATATGTATGCAGTGCAAGGCTTAAAAGGGGATTTCCAGAGCATCTCCTACCAATGGTCTGTGAAAAACACTGACAGAGCATAGATACCATCCATGTTCTGTCAGTGGTTTTCACAGACTCATAGGGGCAAATTTATTAAAACCAGTGCTTTAGACGCCGGTCTTGATAAACCCCTAAGCTGGCTGTTGATCCGCCTGAGTTATGAACTTCGGCGGATCCTCCGCCAGTCCTAAATATAAGATAGGTTCCTAGCTATCTTACATTTAGACCTTTGTCTACGCTTAAAACAGGCTTAGAATATGGTAAATGAGACAGGCCTACCGGCCCATCGCCTTCCCTGCCCGCTCCCACTTTTTTAGACCTGGTGTGAGCGGGGAGAAGTCGTAGATTGCAGCGCAACTAGTTGTTGCTATTTGCACCTGATATACGCCTAATATAGGCGTATTTCAGCTTGATAAATGACCCCCATAGACTTCAATGGGCATGTTTGATCTGTAACACCGACCAAACCAGTGCATGCTTTACCCACGGTCAGTGGAAAAACAAGGAGGTGTGAATAAACACATTAAAATCAAGGGATATATCTGCTGTCCATGAAGAACATGTATAGCATAAGTCTATGATTCACTGACATGCGAATAGGCACATAGATTACTCAATTCTTTAACTCAAGGCCAGATTTGCCCTCAACTGTAAGGCCTCTTGCACATGGGCGTCACGGATTTGGTCCAGATGCGTTGCGGGAAACCCGCGCGAGTACGCAAGCAATTTCAGTCAGTTTTGTCGGCGATTGTGTTTCTTTGTTCAGTTTTTTTCGTGCGAGTGCAAAGCATTTTAATGCGTTTTGCTTGCACGCGCATGATAAAAAGGTGAATGTGGTACCCAGACCCGAATCCGGACTTCTTCACTGAAGTTCGGGTTTGGGTTCGGTGTTCTTCTATCTTCATTTAGCAGGACCTGTGCTGACATCACCGCGCTCACCACGTGGTGAGCGCAATGACGTCTGTGCAGGTCCTTTTGCAGGTCCCGCTTAGAAGAAGAAAGAAGAAGATAACAGCTGCGCGATCAAGTGGATCAGGTGAGTCATATTTTTATTCTTTTTTAACCCTCAGGGGACATTTTACTTAGCGTTCTGTATTAAAGAATGCTATTATTTTCCATTATAACCATGTTATAATGGAAAATAATAAAGTGAATGGACCTCCACATCATCTCCTTAGCAAGCGACCGTGAAAATCGCATAGCATCCGCACTTGCTTGCAAATGCTATGCGATTTTCATGCAGCCCCATTCACTTCTATGAGGCCTGCGTTGCGTGAAAAACGCAGAAAGTAAAGCATGCTGCGATTTTCACGCAACTCTAAACTGATGCGGGAAAATCACCGCTCATGTACACAGACCCATTGAAATGAATGGGTCAGGATTCAGTGAGGGTGCTATGCGTTCACGTCACGCATTGCACCCGCGCGGAAAACTCACCCGTGTGAAAGGGGTCTAACAAACGAAGGGATCTAGAGGCTTAGTACTAAAGTAGCGGTAACTTGCGTTATGCCATCCCTTAACCCCTTCAGGACCCTGCCATTTTTCACCTTAACGCTGGGTTCACACTTAAGCGTATTTGATACGTGCATTTTACGCGCGTTTTTGTCGCGCGTATTACAGCTCGTTTTTGGAAACAGGAAATGCGCGTTTTACGTGCGTTCGTGTGATTGACCACTCTGGCATCAATCACAATACGCGCGACAAAACGCCCCAAAGAAGCTCCTGTACTTCTTTGGGCGTAGGGCGTTTTACAGCGCATTCGTACGTGCTGTAAAACGCTCAGATGAGAACCACGCTCATAGGGAAACATGGGTTTTCGCCTGTTGAGCGTTTTACAGCGCGTATGAACGCGCTGTAAAACGCTCAGGTGTGAACCCAGGGTTAGGACGCGGCTATTTTTAGAAAATCTGACGTGTCACTTTGTGTTGAGGATAACTTTAAAACGCTTTTACTTATATAGGCCATTCTGAGATAGTTTTCTTGTCACATATTGTACTTCATGATAGTCATAAATTTGAGTCAATATATTTCACCTTTATTTATGAAAAAGTCCCAAATTTACCAAAAAGTTTGAAAAATTAGCAAATTTCCAAATCTCAATTTCTCTGCTTTTATAATGGATAGTAATACCTCCAAAAATAGTTATTACTTTACATTCCCCATATGTCTACTAAATTTTTGGATCATTTTGAAAATGACATTTTATTTTTTGGGACGTTAAATAGCTTAGAAGTTTAGAAGCAAATCTTAAAATTTTTAAGAAAATTTCCAAAACCAAATTTTTTCAGGACCAGTTCAGTTATGAAGTCCCTTTCTGGGGCTTACATATTAGAAACCACTCATAAATCACACCATTTTAGAAACTACACCCCTCAAGCTATTCAAAACTGATTTTACATACTTTATTTACCCTTTAGGTGCCCTGCGAGAATTAAAGGGTTTCTGTCACCAGATTTAACACTATTAAACTGGCTGATATTAGCGATGTGCTAATGTCGGCAGACCCTAACTCTCCTAATCTCATGCTTCTTGATTTTATAATATGCTAATTAGCCTCTAGGAGCAGGGGGGGGGGGGGCATTGCTCCTGCTGCTAGAAGCTCCGTTCCCCCACCTCAAGTCATGCCCTGCCGTCCTGTGTGCTAGGACTGCGCATGCACGAGATTTGTCCAGCATACAGGGCCAGCCGGAGGAGACGAACGCTGGCCCTGTCAATCAAGGAACAAAACTCAAAATCTATTACCCTGAATCTGTAGTTTATAGAAACACCCCATTTGTCTCAAAAACTGATGTATGGGTGCACAGCAGGCTTCAGAGTGGAAGGAGCACCATATGGCTTTTGGAGAGCGGATTTAGCTGGAATGGTAATTGGGAGCTATGTCGCATATAAAGACGCCCTAAAGTGGCCCTACAGTGGAAACCCCCAAATGGTGACCAAATTCCGGAAACTACTCCCCTCAAGGTATATTTCAAGGTGTGTAGTGAGCACTTTGACCCATCAGGCGTTTCACAGAATTAGGAAACACTTGGCTGTGAAAAGGAAAAATTAAATTTTTTTCCAGAAAAAGTGGCTTTGCACCCACATTTTTCACTTTCACAAGGGTTAACAGGACAAAATGCACCCACATTTTGTTCATCATTTCCCCCCAAATACAGCAACACCCCATATGTGCTCAAACATGATGTATGGGTGTACAGCAGGGCTCTAGAGTCAAACAGCAAAATATGGATTTTGCTGACCTGAATTGACAGACATTGATTTTAGGTGCCATGTCGCATTTAAAAGATTCCTGAGGTCCCCAGAAATTAAAAACCCCATTTTCGAAAGAGTACCCCCATACAAACATTTTAAGTGGTAGAAAGGGTACTTTTCAGCAAACAGGTGTCTCACAGAAGGCAGAAAAACTTTCTTAAAGTTTTTAAAGCACACGTTTGTGAAAAAAAAAAATTACTAGCAGACCCTAATTTTTTTTCCACAGGGGGTTAAAGGAGAAAATGCACCACAGTATGTGTTGCACATTTTCTCCCCATTTAGGAAACACCCCATATGTGCTTGTAGCCTGCTGTATGGGCGCACAGCAGGCAAACATCAAAATATGGATTTTGCTGGCAGGTCTGAATTGGCAGACATGGATTTTAGGTGCCATGTTGCATTAAAAAATTTCCTGAGGTCTCTAGAAATTAAAAAGCCCAAGGAAGTGACCCCATTTTGGAAAGACCACCCCCGTATAAACATTTTAAGGGGTGGAAAGGGCACTTTTGACCTAACAGTTGTCTCACAGAAAATAATATGTAGTGGTTGTTGGAAAGTGAATATGCAAGCGAGGAGGACTATATCAGAGATATAAAGTGAAAATATGACAGGGAGCATAAAGGATGAAATGAAATTAATACTCCATGGATGAGTGGTAGATTTTGAAACACTCCTGCATGCACAGGCCAGGTTTTTCAGGGCAGGTTTTGCAGTGGTAAATTGTGTCTTTCCTTATCACCCTTTTGGAACACACCCTGCATCTTTTTTGGGTCCTTCCCTTCCTTGCTGTTTGGGGGACTTGACCTGGAAAATGTTTCTCTGGTACGACACGGGGACTATGACTTCCAGAAGTACTGGGACCCTCCCCGGCCTGGGTTTGAAAAATTAGGGCCTTGATAACCACCTCTTGGAAATGAAGACAAGTTCCTGTGTGGCCTGCAGACTGAAATTACACATTGCACATTGCCATCTGTACGGCCAGCTTTTTGTACCAAACTTTCGTTTTTCGTGTGGCACTGTAGGGCTTCAGAAGTTGATCTGAAATATCAACTCCTCCCATATTCCTGTTGTAGTCCAGGATACAAACTGTTTTGGGGGTTGTGGTTGTGGTACCTCGTACAGGAGCAGGGGAGCTGGCATTAGTGTGAATGGTGGTCAGTACAAGGACATCCCTCTTGTCCTTGTACTTAACCACCAGCATGTTCTCATGGAGGAGAGCCCTACTTTTACCCATTTTCAGTGATTACCTCTCAGATTTTTGCGCACTGTGCCGCAAGCCACAGTACTTCTGGCAGTTCGGGACGTGAATAGGGGTATGCTGGTATAATAGTTATCCACATAGAGGTGGTAACCCTTATCCAGCAGTGGGTGCAGTAAGTCCCACACAATCTTCCCACTAACTCCTAAGATTGGGGGGGGGGGGAGCCTGGCAGAAAATGTCTGAACTCCAATTCTGCCTAACGTTTGTTTGCCCATATGCAGCACGAGTCCCCAAAACTTCATCATCTCTGCTGCACTTACTGGGGTCCAACCTAGGGGTCTAGCATATGCCGATGTAGGGTTCTGAGCAATGAATTGTTGGGGCGTATAAATTGGTTTGGGCCACCATTACATTTACAAAGTCTTCAGAGAAGAAGATTTTGAAAAAATGTAGTTTAGTGAAGCCCACACAGTCTATCTGCCCGCACAGTCTATCCGCACAGTATTCTGAAACATGGGCTGGTAATTGTCAGGTGGAGGGCCCCATAAGGGTTCACTCTGGGGGGCGCTACCTCCGCTGCTACCCTGGGGCACCTTCTAGACGTTCCCTTATCACCGGATGATGATGATGAGGGGGTGGCATCCTCTTCTCCCTCACTCAGTATCGGAGGCAAAAATGGCATATGCCAAAGTACGTTTGCAGACTGTGCTGCATTTGTGATAGTGAAAAAAAATCTGTAAATCCATCTGTTTCATTGTGGTTCAAAAAAATTAGCTTTTTTGTTTGCCAAAAAGTACCTTTGCGGTCTGTGCTGCATTTTTGATAGTAAAATATAATCAGTCAGTACAACTGGGACATTGTGGGTGAAGAGAAAAAAAAAAGACTTTTTTTTGCCATAAAGTACCTTTGCGGTCTGCACTGCATTTCTGATTAGTGAAATATATTCAGTAAATCCAGCTCTTAGATTGTGGGTGGATTTTCACGGTTATGAGGCCAGTCATTAACAAGTGGCTTGGAGTGTGTGTTCTTGCTGCACTGCATACCTGACTGGGAAATATATTCTGTAAATTCGGTGGCATTTAGATTGCTGGCTGATCTGTACCCCTTTTTTCTTTCAAAGTACCCCTGCACTGCATACCTAACTGGGAAATATATTCTGTAAATTCGGCAGCGTTTAGATTTTTGGGTGATCTTTACCCCATTTTTCTTTCAAAGTACCCCTGCACTGCATACCTGACTGGAAATACATTTTGCAAATCCGTCCGTTAGTTTGGTGGGTGAACGCAAAGAATGAGGAGAGAGTCAAATAAGGGACTTGGCCCTGGTCGTGGTGCTGCTGGTGTTGGTGGAGATCCTGTTGCAGGGATCCTGTTGGTCCATCTGTGCCAGCTACATGCACAAATGAAACACCTTCCTCAGGTGCGCTTAGGTGACAGAACATTCAGCGTTATTTTGTAGGCCCGAATGCTGCTCTACGAATGGTGAGGCCAGAACATGTACAGGCGATAATAGATTGGGTGACTGACAGTGCCTCCAGTTCCTTCACATTGTCTACCACCTGGTCCACTGCTGAATTCTTAAAGTTGGCACCTGCAGCCCATGAGCATCTGTCTTTCACCTTAACCTCTTGCAAATCAGCCAAGCAGTCTGAGCCCCAAGTCATGCAGCAGTCTCTTATGCTTTTTGATGACTCTGCTGGCAGGGTTTCCATGGGCCATCCACATAGCCCTGCCCCAGAAGTGGAAGAGATTTAGTGCACCGATGCCCAACCACTTATGTTTCAGGATGAGGACATGGGAAGACCACCGCAGCACGTCTCTGATGATGACAAAACACAGGTGCCAACTGCTACGCCTTTCTGCAGTGTGCAGACCGACAAGGAGGGCAGGGGTGAAGACTGGGTGGAAGATGATGTGGAGGATGATGAGGTCCTAGACCCCACATGGAATCAAGGTCATGCGAGTGACGTGTGCAGTTCGGAGGAAGAGGTGGTGGTCGCACAGAGCCACCAGCACAGCAAAAGAGGGAGCAGGATGCAAAAGCAGAGCGGCCATCTCCTAGACAGTACTCCTGCTACTGCCCACCGCACCCAGGGGCTGAGCATATCAAAGCCAGCTCCAAGGAGTTTCCTGGCATGGCAGTTCTTCAGACAATGTGCTGATGACAAGACACAAGTGGTTTGCATGCTGTGCAATCAGAACCTGAAGCGAGGCATAAACGTTCTAAACCTGAGCACAACCTGCATGACCAGGCATCTAAATGCAAAGCACGAGCTGCAGTTGAGTAAACACCTCAAAAACCAAGAAAGGTCTCAGGCTACTCCTGCTCCCTCTTCTACTGCAGCCTCAGCCTCTTCCTCTCCCCCTGGAGTGACAGTGGCACCTGCCATCCAGCAAACAGAACATGTGGCAGCAACGCCACCAACTGCGTCACCAAGCATCTCCACAATGTCCCATGGAAGCGTTAAGCTGTCCATCTTCCAAACACTGGAGAGAAGGAGAAAGTACCCCCCTAACCACCAGCGATCCCTGGCCCTGAATGCTAGCATTTCAAAATTCCTGGCCTTTGAAATGCTGTCATTCCGTCTGGTAGAGACAGACACTTTTAAAAACCTTATGGCGGTGGCTGTCCCACAGTACGTGGTTCCCAGCCACCACTACTTTTCCAGGCGAGCCATCCCTTCCCTGTACAACCAAGTGGTGGACAAAATCATGGTGTTCACTGCACAACGCCATATGTGGCAAGGTCCACATAACCACCAATACATGTACCAGTAAGCATGGGCACGGACGTTATATCTCCCTAACAGCACACTGGGTAAATGCAGTGGCAGCTGGGCCTGAGGTGGATAGCAGTTTGGCGCATGTCCTTCCACCACCGAGGATTGCAGGGCATCCATTCAGCGTAACACCTTCACCGCCAACTTCCGCACAGCCAGGGGGAAACAACAGCAGGCTGTTTTGAAACTAATTTGTTTGGGGGAAAACCCCACACCGCACAGGAGCTGTGGATGGACATGGAACAACAGACCGATGAGTGGTTGGTGCCACTGAGCCTCAAGCCCAGCCAGGTGGTGTGCGAGTAAGGGGCAAAATCTCTTATCAGCTCTCGGCCTAGCCGATTTGATGCACATCTCTTACCTGGCACATGAGCTGAATTTTGTGGTGCAGAAATTCCTTAAAAACGACCCCGATATGTTAGAGCTGCTGCAGAAAGTGTGGGCCATCTTTGCGTGCCTTCGGCGTTCTTACCTTTCTGCTGCTCTCCTGTCTGCGCTGCAGCGTAACTTCGGCCTTCCCGCTTACCGCCTCATATGCAACGTGCCCACAAGGTGGAACTCCACCTTGCACATGCTGGAGAGACTCTGCGAGCAGCAGCAGGCGATAGTGGAGTTTTAGCTGCAGCACGGAGAGTCGCTCTGCAGAACAGCACCACTTCACCACCAATAAGTGGGCCTCCATGCGAGACCTGTGTGCCATGTTGCGCTGTTTTGAGTACTCCACCAACATTGCCAGTGCTGATGACGTCGTTTTCAGCGTTACTATCCTACTTCTATGTCTCCTTGAAAAAACACTTTGGGCGATGATGGAAGAGGATGTGGCACAGGAGGAAGAGGAGAAGGATGAGGGATCATTTCCATGGTTATCAGGCCAGTGATTGGCTTGGAGGGTGGGTTCCTGCACCAACAAAGGCCAGGTACACAATTATCCAGCCAGGGCACAGTTCTGGAGGATGAGGAGGATGATAATGATGAGGAGGAACCGTGTTCACAGCAGGGTGGCACCCAAAGCAGCTCATGGGCCATCACTGCAGCGTGGCTGGGGGCATATGGAGGACACAGGTGATACACCTCCCACAGAGGACAGCTTGTCATTGCCTCTGGTCAGCCTGGCACACATGAGCGACTACATGCTGCAGTGCCTGCGCAACGACCGCGAGTCGTCCACATTCTAACCAGTGCTGATCACTGGGTGGCCACCCTGTTGGATCCCCGTTACAAGGACAACGTGCCGTCCTTAATTCCCTCACTGGAGCATAATCAGAAGATCCGCGACTACAAGCGCAGGCTGGTACAAGCGCCGCTGATGGCAGTCACACCTGACAGCGGAGGCCTCAGTGGAAACACAAGGCGAAGGCAGAGGAGGAGGAAGAAGTCGCCAATGCAGCTGGGGCACCGCCAGTACCTCAGAATGCAGGGTTAGCATGGCCGAAATGTGGAAAAGCTTTGTCAGCACGCCACAACAACCAGCACCACCAGCTGATATGGAACGTCTTAGCAGGAGGCAGCAACAGCAACATGGTAGAACAGTATGTGTGAACACGCCTACAAGTACTGACTGATGGGTCTGCCCCATTCAACTTCTGGTTCTCCAAATTGGGCACATGGCCTGAGCTTACCCTTTACGCTTTGGAGGTGCTGGCCTGCCCTGCAGCCAGTGTATTGCCTGAACGTGTGTTTAGCACAGCAGGGGTCGTTATCACAGACAAGCGCAGCCGCCTGTCCACAGCCAATGTTAACAAGCTCACATTCATTAAAATGAACCAGGCATGGATCCCACAGGACTTGTCCGTACCGTGTGCAGAATAGATATGTATACCAGCCTCACCCAGCCTTTGTTATACTACAGCGCACTTTCTCCTTGTTTTCTTTTCTATATTTCCCAATGTTTTGGGGTCTACCCAAATAAAATAAAAAAAAATACAATGTTGGCGACTACCTCCTCCACCACCACTTCCACCTACACCACCACTTCTACCGCCTCTTCAACCTCCTACTCTATATGGACCTCCTCCTCCTCCTATTTCAAGATTATTATTTTTAATTTGTATGTATTTTATGTTATTTTAAGTAATTTCCCTATCCACATTTGCAGGGCAGTTCCTTTTGCAGGCATCAAGCCCTTTCCATGACTTTTTTTTAGAGCCATTTTAGTGCCCCAAAGTTCGGGTCCCCATTGACTTTACTTTGCAGTGAAGTTCAGCCGAACCCGAACTTCCAGGTGTCCGCTCAACTCTAGTTATGAATATTTTGAATATTATTATTTTTTTATACATGTGTAGCACCCTGGTTCCTATTTGATGTGTTCAATTCTTTCTATTAGACCACCGACTTACTTTACATGGCAGCAATCTGGATTGCTGTCACTATTTCAGAGACACACTGTTTGGACTGCTTTGTGGTCAAACTCTGGTCCACTACTATATTGGGCAAACAACAGGTCTTCTAGTAACTTCCTGCTGCACACATCATCTGGGGCCAAACACTGTCCTAATGTCCTACTACCAGCCTTCTGGCACCATACGGCACATACCTACATCAGTGTTGGTCTCTTCCAGGACCTGTGCTGATGCCTAGCCACTTTGAAAAGATATGAAATTGTTGTTCTACGCAACAGCCCGTCGGCCAACTATACTATGGTCTACATGGTGCTTAACCAACATGAGGCACAGCATATTACAGTATAAAATAACATTTATTGCATGGCAACAATATTTAAAAAATTAACTGTATGGTATACACACAATTATTTATGTAAGAAGGGATCGAGGTATACCCCTTAAAATTACCCTTTGAGGTGAGAGAAGATTGTTTTAAGTCTATATAAAATCCTGACTATATAAACTATATTATTAAAATTGGATTTCGTAAAGAAAATCTTTAAAAAAAAATCTATTATTCTTTATTTACAGTGATGTCATGTACTAAAACCATCTGTTGTGGTCTACTCTCCCAATGAAGTCATAAGTCAAAGCCATATATCAGGATCCATTTATAACTGATCTGTCATAGCTAGAAGGAAATACACTCCAGTTTGTGAGTGTTCAATCAGAAAAGTGTTTTTATTCCAAAATGCGGTAAATCATAGAATTGCGTGATGTTTCGGCCTGACGTTTCGGCCAGGCGTCCACATATCCAGATAGACTGTTGTCTATATTACTTACACGCCCACCTTCCAAGCAGCCTCCAAAGCGATCTAAGTCTGATGAAGGCCTTGTGGCCGAAACGTCACGCAATTCTATGATTTATCGCATTTTGGAATAAAAACACTTTTCTGATTGAACACGCACAAACTGGAGTGTATTTCCTTCTTGATATTTAGGGGTGGGAACCCGACCTCCAGTAGCGTACGCACAAGGGAGTGCCACAAGCCTTTTTCTTCAATTGATCTGTCATAGCTATCACGGCTCCCCTAACTGTAGCTGTGACTCTAGCGTGCACCAAACTTTACTCCTCTTAATCAGTTTTATTTATCAAGTTCTTATCCATATTATTGTGAATGAATGTAAATTTTGTTAAATAACCTTTTCTGATTTAAGGGCCACATTGACAGACAGTACTACTCTGAAAGGCCACACTAAAAGATAAAGAGGTATTGCCATCTGAGACATTATGAGACGTATGGCAAGTGTGTGCCATATATATGGTAACATTGTGTGTGGTAAGGTACTGGAGGGGGTGTATATCTCACCCAGAATGCTCAGATGGTGAGGTAAAAGAATCCAGGAAAGCTGGGTTGTTTCAGTGTGGGAGGGAAAGACCACACTGAGCATAAGAGTGAAGGGGGGAACAGGGAATCAGGCCTGAGAACTAAGGAAGGAAGATGGACACCTTCTAGTAAAACCCTAACGAAAATCCTGACTGACTACCAGTATGAACAGACCCCAGAGGTAGGTGTGTTCATACGCAGGAATACCTAGAGTTCTATCTAGCCCTATAGGTCCCTGGTACTAATTACATGGACGAGACTACCTGTTCCTCCAAAAGGAAGGACGAACAGCAGTCTCCTTTAGGCCTAATACATACAATAGGGGAATGCAACACACAAAACCCAAACAAAAAAAAAAAAAAAGAGAAAGGAAAGACTTAACTCTAAATAGGACCTTTCATCTGAAAATGCACATTAAAATACATATATCCACTTACATGGCGGCCCCCGGTGGTGCTGTTTCAGCTTTTCATTTTCCAAAATGTGCCCCCGTTTGTCCGCAGTGGCCCCCGCAACAATTCGCGCCTCATATGCAAATGAGCCATTCGGCTCAACTGGGCGGTCCTGCAAAAGTTCTCCTCGGCGTGGCTTTATTCTCCCTGGCACAGAGCGCATCCAATTAGCGCGCCACACTCTCAGCCCCCAGAGGACTCCAAGATGGCGCCCGGCTCAGGCTGTGTGAAATCGCTCGAGTTCTCAAAAATCTCGCGAGAACTCAAGCTTCTTCTCCCTGGCTGAGAGCGGGGCGCGCTAATTAGATGCGCTCCGTGCCAGGGAGAAGAAAGCCACACCCAGGAGAACTTTTGCAGGACCGCCCAGTTGAGCCGAATGGCTCATTTGCATAAGAGGCGCGAGTTGTTGCGGGGGCCACTGTGGACAAACGGGGACACATTTTGGAAAATAAAAAGCTGAAACAGCACCACCGGGGGCCGCCATGTAAGTGGATATATGTATTTTAATGTGCATTTTCAAATGAAAGGTCCTCTTAAAAGGGGCAATGGAAGCACCATGAACTCCTCCGAGATACACACACCAGCTATCCACAACTGAAACTATAAACTGCAGAGCATTGTGGGAGAAGCAACAATAAATAAGGAAGGTTAAATGACCACATTAGCAAAACCTGAGGCAAGGGGTGTGGCCATTACCAGAAACAACACAGATGCCTATTGATCCACAAGGAAAACCTGTCAGATCAAACCACGTGTTGCCAGTCTCACCGATCTCCTGCTACCTGTCGCAGGAACATCCGTGAAAGCTATGGGTCTGGGTTTTTATGGAATGGTGGGTCGGTTGGTAGCAGGACCTGCCATTCTCTCCCTTTCGAGTACAGATTTTCCCCTAGACTGAGGCAGACCTACCAGCTGTAGTAGAGTTAACACACATGCTTAACTAGACGTGTTAACTAAACTAGTTGTGTTAAGCCAACACCTTCAATTGCTTTTCAATGGCTTTTGTTTCGGGATATTACGATGAGTTAAGAAATTTGGGTTAAGAGTTTAAGTGTTAACTCGGATACATCCTTAGGTTTAGCTGCTGGGTTTATTACTAAGAGGATAAAGACAAAGCTGAGAGCTGCATTCAGGGTCAGTGTCTGGAAGCTGCTTGACCTCGTGCAAAGCCTGATCCTCCTGTGTTTAGATTTTGAGCTAACATAATGTATATTTAGAGCCCAGATGATCAAAGTGATTTATTTTGTGTATGTCACGCATATATGGATGCATAACAATTGACCAATGAACTTGCATGCCACTGTCATGTGCTGGATGGGAAATAAATGCTATTTGGACTTTTAACCCCCACAATTTTTAAGTCTGTCATTGCTGACCCCACCAAAAGCACATAGACCCACAAAAATATGTTATAGGTGGGGTTTCCAATTTGAGAAGGAGTATTTTGGGAAAACATATAAACAGGAGAACATTTCACAGATTACATAAACTACAACACAGTGGTCAACTCAGCATGCATGCAGAGGACCCCACTCTCCTGGTATTGTATATAGGAGTTCCAGAGATTGAACACTCACCTATAGGATTCTTATAGCTATTCCGTGGATATGCCATACATGTCTTAGATGGGGATACCCCAACACTTGGATCCCTGTTGATCAAAACCTTTGATATGTCGCTATGACTTTTTCCAAATACAGGTACTCAATATCCTTAAATGCAATGGCTTGTTCATACAGGTCAGTTCACACCTGTTTTCAAAATATAAAAAAATAGTCAAGGGACGTCAACATATCCTTCAAAAAGGGTTCTTTTTTCAACCATAGATAGTTTGTTGCTCATTTCTGTAAATTCCAATGCTTGAATAAAGACCCTATTTGGAGGATATACTAACATCCCAAGACCCTTTTGTATAGAAATAAGGGCTGTGTGGCTTAAGGTAGTTGTAATCAGCTATCGTCATGTTGTCACATTATCAAAGGCTATAAAGCCATCCCCCCCAAAACCCACTCTGGGTTTTGTCCTATAGTCATGAATTTAATTACGTGCCTAGCCATTACTTATATTACTGGAAAGAGTTTGCCCAATACCGTACATGGCATAAGAAAGTAGAAGCACAAGAGTTTCACATATATTAATAAGAATGCATCTAAATGTATTCCTGTGTCATTACACTTTGTGTTCAGCACATTTTCATATTTTATTTTCTAAAAACTAGGGTTACATCTGATCTGTAGAGGCAACTTAATTTAGAAACTAGCTATTAGAGATGAGCGAATCGAATCCCACGAAGTTGAATTAGATCCAAATTTCAGGATAAATTCGATTTGCCTCGAAGCTTTATTCCCTCGTGCTTCATGGTAGCGAATGGATTTAACCTGAAATAGTGTAAAAAACAAAACAATTCTAACTTACCGCCTCCATTTGCTCGTGACGGGCCGCCATCTTGATTGAAGATCACGGCCAAAATCCCGTGCCTGGTGATGTAGGCCCGAGTGATGACATCATCTTACGCCGCGCAAGATTTTGCGCCAGATCTTCAAGCAAGATGGCGGCATCCAGCCCGTTGCGAGTAAATGGCGGCGGTAAGTTTGATTTAATTTTTTTTATATATTAATTTTACACTGTTTTTACACTCAGATGCCGCGATCATAACGTGCCGCTATCGCAGCTCCCTGTCATTGCTCCAGTTACTTACAAAAAAATGAAGTGCCCTAGGTGGGCAGATGCTTATGCTTTTACCTGTGGACTGAATGGGTTGGTTTTCATTTTGCCTTTTTCATTTTTAGCATTGACAGTAGCACTTGAACTTTTTCCAAGCTAAAATATTGTTCATTATCGTACGTAGTTCATATATGGATAAAACGCCTATAAAGGAGGAAAGCTTTTCTGAAGTGTCAAGTTTTTCAATGGATTTATTGAACAAAGTTACTGGTGAAATATGCATTGTATAAAGGCATGGTTACAACCAATATATATATATTGAAGGTTTTCAGTGATCCGTTAGAGCCTACCTAACTTTATTATTCATCTGATGGAGGAGAAGCAGAACTAACTTTCAAGGGTTGTCCAGGTCTGAGTGGAGCATCTGAGCATTTCTATGATTAGTAGGTTGCTGGAGGCTTGACAGTCTTGGTCAATCATGCACAGGCCTATTACAAGGTGCACATTCAAGTCAATATTTATTGCTGTAGTGCATGACTCGGTGGAATCCATTAGGCCCCTTTCACACGGGCGTGATTTCCGCGCGGGTGCAATGCGTGATGTGAATGCATTGCACCCGCACTGAATCCGGACCCATTCATTTCTATGGGACTGTGCACTGAACGGTGATTTTCACGCATCACTTTAGCATTGCGTGAAAATCGCAGCATGCTCTACTTTCTGCATTTTTCACGCAACACAGGCCCCATAGAAGTGAATGGGGCTGCGGGAAAATCACAAGCATCCGCAAGCAAGTGTGGATACGGTGCGATTTTCCCGCATGGTTGCTAGGAGACGATTGGGATGGGGACCCGATCTTTATTAATTTCCCTTAAAACATGGTTATAAAGGAAAATAATAGCATTCTAAATACAGGATACTAAGTAAAAAGGGCAATAGAGGGTTAAAAAAAATAAAAAAATTAACTCACCTCCTCCAATTGATCACGCAGGTGCTGGTCTCCTGTTCTGTCTTTAGCTGGGGGGTAAAGGACCCTTGGTGACGTCACTGGGTCACATGGTCCAATCACCTGCTTCCATGATTGGACCATGTGACCCAGTGACGTCACGGAAGGTCCTTACCCCCAACTGAAGACAGAACAGGAGACCATCAGCTACGCGATCAATTGGAGGAGGTAAGTTAATTTTTTTTTTAACCCTCTATTGCCCTTTTTACTTAACGTTCTGTATTTAGAATGATATTATTTTCCTTTATAACTATGTTATAAGGGAAAAAATACAGAATACTCAACCCGAAACCGGACTTCAGTGATGAAGTCTGGCTTCGGGTCTGGGTACCAAACATGCAGATTTTTCTCACGTGCGTGCAAAACGCATTACAACAGTAATCGTATATTTTCCCACAACGCTCCCGCCTCTTATATGGTCGTCAAACATGACGCATGTGTGAAAGAGGCCTTAGAGTAGATACTACTGTTAGGGTGTGGCCAGATAAAGTGGTTGCATTGCGAATGAGACACAGCCACCATGCAGCCAAGAACCACATGACAATACCATATTCTATTGGCTCATGAGAAACAGATTGGGTATTCATTGTTCATTGTAAATGGCCACATAACTTTTGCAGGTTACCATGCCATTAACAATGAACACAGAATAATCAATGTGTTTCTAATAAGCTAATTGAATACCACCACTTCTCGCATGGCCTCATCGTTCTTGGCAACACATCGGCCATGTCTCAGCCTCATCACGACCACTTCTTCTAAGTTATTGGCTCTGTGTTCTGTTCCAAAGTGGGATATTCTTTCTGTATGAGATCCAAGTCCCCTCGTAGGGCAAATTGATGCATGATTTCTTCAAACCTTTCAATGACCTCACATTACATAAACATTTTACAGGCCTATGGTACTAGGATCATTTCTTCTATTTTCATGTATTTGCAATATGTTTTCCATAAATAGGATATAGCAAAAGACCAGCCACATGACTTTTGTGTTCTAAACAACCATTATAGATAAAAATAAAAATAAATGGCCATCTGCATGTCTTACAATGGAATGAGTCCACATATGTGTTTATGGGACATAACAAGGCCTTTGCTTAGTGGGAATGATCTGTTACAAGAAACATAGACATATACATCATTTACTGGGAATACATCCAAATAAAGCTTCTATGTAATGCAAATATACTCACTGACAAAAAAAGAATGAGTTGTTGGAATTGAATACAATGTTATATGTGTGAATGTAATGATAATATATGTAAGAGATTACAACATTAAAGAGGAAGAATAAGTTTGTTGGATCTGACCTGCATATTCCAGATGAGGTTGCCCCGCGAGTCCATCCCATGACAGTATCCTGGTAACCTTGGAAGCACCTGATTGACATTGTAGGCTGTTCTACCATCTACAAGGACACCCAAATCCTACTCTACAAGCGACTCTCTTGGTGTTATTTATCCTAGGACATATGATGCACATAGATTATTACTACCCAGATGCATAACTTTACATAACCTCACTTACCAAGTTGATGCCCAATCACTCCTAGAGTACCAGTCAGTTTGTAAGCTACTACATAGCTTCGTGTCATCTGCAAAAATAGAAATTGTGCTATTAATCCCATCCTTAATATAATTAATAAATAAACTAAATAATAAAGGGCCCAGCACTGAACCTTGCGGTACACCACTTATAACCCGGGACCATTCTGAATTGGAATCATTTAACACGACTCTCTGTACACGGTCCTTCAGACAGTTTTAAATCCAATTACAGACTATACCTTCCAAGCCTATAGACCTTATTTTACCTATTAAACATCTATGAGGGACAGTATCAAAAGCCTTTGCAAAGTCCAAGAACACTACATCCACAGCCACCCCTCTGTCCAGGCTTATACCCACCTCTTCATAAAAAAAAAATCAGGTTAGTCTGACAACTTCTGTCATTGGTAAATCCATGCTGGTTATTACTTATGATATTATTTACAGTCACATACTCCTGTATAGACCTTTAAAGGGGTTATCCCTAACACCTATATTGCCCCCGAAAATGCCTGGGCCCCTCATATAGATTATAATTACCCCACTCCCCGGCACTCCACCTTTTTAAGGTATCGAGGTAAGCACTTTTACGCCCCCTTGTGGCAAGAAAAAGTGTCTAATTATACCACACCTTTAATCATTTACATATCTACCTGAGACATAGCTTCATGTCGAGTGTTGCAGCAATCCAACATTTCTCTATGGGTGTGCTATTTTTGTCAGAGTGTATTTTCAAGCCATAATTCTATATTATTCTATATTATTATATATCTAAAACACTACTATGCTTTGAAATGCATAAAATAAGAAATATTCAAGGAGTAACATAAGTAGGCAATAACAATATCGTGTCTAAATCCCGTAATTCGAGAATACATCTCTGAGGGACATGAACATGTGGAGTCACTGTGGGTAGAAATACATGGAACAAAAAACAATAGTAAATTACTAATAGGAGTTTATTATAAACCACCTAATATACCAGAGTCCACAGAAAATCTATTACTAAATGAGATAGACGAGGCAGCAAATCATAATGAAGTTGTTATTATGGGGGACTTCAACTACCCAGATATAGGCTGGGTAACTGAAATCTGTACATCCCAAAAAGGAAACAGGTTCTTGGCAATAGCCAAAGACAATTACCTTTCCCAACTGGTTCAGGACCCCACTAGAGGGACGGCCATACTGGACTTAGTATTAACCAATTGACCTGATAGAACAACAGATGTGCAGGTTGGGGGACACCTAGGAAATAGTGACCATAAACTAATAACCTTCCAATTATCCTTCAAACGAGAATTTCTAAAGGGAGGAACAAAAATACCAAACTTCAAAAAAGCTAAATTAAGCCAACTAACCGAGGCCATAGGCCTAACTAACTGGGAGAAAGTCCTCAAAAATAAAAATACAACCACAAAATGGGAGATTTTTAAAAGCATTGTAAAATCTAATTGCGAGAGGTACATACCTTATAGGAATAAAAGGCTAAGAAACCAATGTGGATAAATAGAACCGTAAATGATAGCAATAAATGACAAAAAGAAAGCATATAAATCACTAAAACAGGAGGGGAGCCAGGAAGCACTGATAAACTAAAAGGAAAATAATAGAATATGTAAAAAAACTAATAAAAATTGCCAAACTAGAGACCGAGAGATTAATTGCCAAAGAGAGTAAAACTAACCCTAAAATGTTCTTCAATTATATAAATAGTAAAAAATATAAATCTGAAGGGTGTTGCAGAGTGCGACGAGGATAAAGCAAAACTATTAAATATTTTGTTCTCCACTATATTCACTGAGGAAAATAAACTGTCAGATGAAATGCAGAATGTAGAAGTAAATTCCCCATTAAAAGTACCCTGTCTGACCCAGGAAGAAGTACAATAGCGACTTTAAAAGATTAAAATAGACAAATCGCCAGGAACAGATGGCATACACCCCCATATCCTAAGGGAATTTAATCAGCTTCTATGAGGAGGTAAGTTCTAGACTTGACAGCGGCGAATCAATGGATGTCATATATCTAGACTTTTTCAAAGCATTTGACACTGTACCTCATAAAAGATTAGTATATAAAATGAGGATGCTCGGACTGGGAGAAAATGTCTGTATGTGGGTAAGTACCTGGCTGAGTGACAGAAAACAGAGGGTAGCTATTAACGGAAGATACTCAGATTGAGTCACTGTCACTAGTGGGGTACGTCAAGGGTCAGTATTGGGCCCTATTCTCTTCAATATATTTATTATATATTTATTATTATGATCTTGTAGAAGGCTTGCACAGTAAAATATCTATTTTTGCAGATGACACTAAGCTGTGTAAAGTTATTAACACTAAAGAGGACAGTTTTCTGCTACAGAGGGATCTGGATAGATTGGAGGCTTGGGCAGAGAAATGGCAGATGAGGTTTAACACTGACAAATGTAAAGTTATGCACATGGGAAGAAATAATGCAAGTCACCCGTACATATTAACTACTTCAGCCCCCCTAGCTTAAACACCCTTAATGACCAAGCCACTTTTTACAATTCTGCACTACGCTACTTTCACAGTTTATTGCTCCGTCATGCAACTTACCACCCAAATTAATTTTACCTCCTTTTCTTCTCACTAATAGAGCTTTCATTTGGTGGTATTTCATTGCTGCTGACATTTTTACTTTTTTTGCTATTAATCAAAAATGACCGAAATTTATGCAAAACAATGACATGGTATGCGGATCGGTGCTACAGTCTGGCTCGCTAAGACTCTGCCTGAGCCGTCACCTACTAAGCTGAGGGATGGCGTGCTGGTGTGCACTAGTATTCGGCGCTGTAATGGCTCTGCCTGATCCGCCATTACAGCGCCGAATACTAGTGCACACCAGCACGCCGTCCCTCAGCTTAGTAGGTGACGGCTCAGGCAGAGTCTTAGCGAGCCAGACTGTAGCACCGATCCGCATACCAGGGATTCGGTGCTAGGTTGAATTGAATGGGACGGAGCTATTATATACTACTGTCCATTACTGATCCGCTAGGGGCAATCTGTCTGCAGCAACTACCCTGTTGTGCTGAGTGGTTACAACCTCAGCAACGATTCAAGTACGGTGGCGCTTACTTAAGCCAACTTATACTTGTTATGATCAGTGCATATATGCTCCTGATGACGTGTGTTCAAAAACACACAGAAACGCGTTGAGCAAGTATCAACGGAGATACACATCATCTGACCAGAGGTGAATGTTCTATTCTCACCTGTTGGTCACACTTGATGTATAAATCAAGCACCTATTCCCGTAATATAGAGATGGTCATGCATGTGACCATGCTCTGTTTAATACGGCTATACCGGAGGTAGACCACCTTCCATTGATATTCATATTCGAGTTGCTAATTCCTAATCACAAAAACCGAATAAGGAATATAACACTATGTCAGTTTTTCTCCGTCTCTGTGATTATTAGTTCTGGCCATACCAGCTGTGACTAGTAAATTGGGGCATTACCCCCGTCTTTTGTTTTAACTTGATACTACCAATTAAAGTTTTGTTGTTTTATTTTTAACGCACCTCTCTAATTATATTTTGTCACAAGTTAGTGGAATATGAGACTTTGTAAAAAAAACTAAATAAAAAAAAAATGGGCCCCTTTGCGCACCCAGGCTGCAAAAAAGTGTCACTCATGTGGTATCACCGTACTTAGGAGAAGTAGGGCAATGGGTTTTGGGATGTATTTTTACATATACCCATGTTGGGTCAGAGAAATATCTCTGTAAACTGACAACTTTGTATAAAATTTTTTAAAAGGTTGTCGTTTACAGCGATATTTCTCACACCCAGCATGGGTATATGTAAAAATACACCCCAAAACTCATTGCCCTACTTCTCCTGAGTATGGCGATACCACATGAGTGACACTTTTTTGCAGCCAAGATGCGCAAAGGGGTCCAAATTCCCATGAGTACCTTTAGGATTTCACAGGGCATTTTTAAGCATTTGGATTCTCACGCTTTAGGACCCCTAAAATGCCAGGGCAGTATAAATACCCCACATGTGACCCCATTTTGGAAAGAAGACACCCCAAGGTATTCCGTGAGGGGCATGGTGAGTTCACAGAAAAATATTTTTTTTGGGCACAAGTTAGCGGAATTTGATATATATATATATTTTTTTTTTTACAAAGTCTCATATTCCACTAACTCTTGACAAATTTTTTTTTTTACATGAACTCACCATACCCCTCACGGAATACCTTGGGGTGTCTTCTTTCTAAAATGGGGTCACTTGTGAGGTGTTTTTACTGCCCTGGCATTTGAGGGTCTCCGCAATCATTACACGTATGGCCAGCATTAAGAGTTTCTGCTATTGTCCTTATATTGAGCATACGGGTAATGAGATTTTTTTTTTCCGTTCAGCCTCTGGGTCTCCATGTGGATTACCTGTTTGGAAAATTTATACTTGTTTTTTTGAACCCTTGGACTCACACATTTGGACTTTTTCGTATTTGAATGTTATATCTTTAATATTGGGATGAAGTGAAGCAACATTTGGAGGTGTCTTGTTGCATTTTATATGGATTGTATAGACATGAGGAACCTCAAGAACTACGGTCTCATAGGGTATTCCACAGGCTGGTTTTTTTTTGTTTGTTTTTTTATTTATTGTTGAGAAATATTAAATGTAGGCCACACATACTGGCATTAGGTAACTTTTTCTTTTTTCAAATCTTACTGGCTTTTTCAAAAGTTAATATAAAACAAAAGAAGACCACAGAAGAAAAATATCCCTAAGTCAAAACAGGGAACGATGTCCCCCAAATATATAAATATATAAGTATATAGCGATATAATATCGTGACTATTGTGGGATATTAATCATCTAATGCCGTAACGGACAAGCTCCCTATTGGGAAGAAACAAAAAAACTAGCGATGCTGGAGCCAAAGATAGTCCAAAAATATATATCCCTTTATTTAATGCATTAGTTAAAAATATATATGTAGGCCACAAAAAGGATAGAGGGTAACAGGAAAAACACCATCCTAGTATACAATATATGCAAAGTTAATTAAAACTGAGTCCATATATTTGACACAGTCCAAACAATAATATATCCAACAAAATATGACAAAAGAGCAATGTCCCAACAGCAGTCATGTAAAACAAAGACTGCAGCTACATATTAAGCATCCAACAGTGTGGGAGACATACTCACATGGAGAGTAAAGGTATACCAGGATGGTGCTACCCCGACGCGCGTTTCGGCATGCCTTCGTCCGGGGTGTATACCAGGATGGTGTTTTTCCTGTTACCCTCTATCCTTTTTGTGGCCTACATATATATTTTTAACTAATGCATTAAATAAAGGGATATATATTTTTGGACTATCTTTGGCTCCAGCATCGCTAGTTTTTTTGGCTTTTTCAAAAGCACATAATGGTGTAGATCTTGTTTTCATATTACCTTTTTTATAAGGAAAAACACCATGTAACAAGACACACTGGGGTACATTAACTAAAGTGTTTTCATCTGTTTTTAGTCCAAATGCTGTTTTAGGCCTCTTGCACACGAACGTTTTTTATCCGTTTCCATTCCATTTTTGCAGATTTCGTTTGCGGTCCGTATGCGGAACCATACGTTTCAATGGTTCCACAAAAAAAAATAAAAAATGTACTCCTTATGCATTCCGATTACGTATTTGTTAGAAGAAGAAGAAGAAAATCCCTTTATTGTCCCTCAGTGGTGAAATTTTGGCATAACAGCAGCAATCACATTTATAACAGGAGCAAACATAAGAGTAATTAGAAATTAACCCCTTTCCAACACATGACGTACTATTACATCATGGAAACCACTGCGTACCTTAAATTTGATGTAAAAGTATGTCATGGTGATCACTGCAGGGGCCCGGCAGTCCGTGGTAGCCGGGCCTCTGCTGTATCCACCGGCATCGCTGTTTACAGCGATGCTTGTGGATTAACCCCTTCTATGCTGCGGCCCGTGCTGACCGCGACATAGAAGGGGTTTGTGTCGTGTGAGGAAACGCATCGAGTGTGAGAGAAGGCGGCCGGATGCCGTGTAGAGACTGCCCAATGCCTTGCATGGCATTGGGGCCTCCCTTCTATGGGTGCGCAGGAGATCCAGCCTCAGGCTGGGTCTCCTAGGCAACCTGTTAGTGTATAACTCAACATAAAATGTGCAACACCAAGCAATCAAAAAAGCCTATGTCCCACAAAATAGTATCAATAAAACTGTCACCTCATGAGCCGCTACCTAAGACAATTGCCAAAAAAATAAAAAAAACTATAGCTCTTAGAACATGGAGACACTAAGACTTCATTTTTTTTATTCAAAACTGCTATCATTGTGCTAAAGTGAAATACAATAAAAAATACACATATTAGATATTGGCATGTCCATAAGAACTTGCTCTACAAAAATATCACATGACCTAAGCCCTCAGGTGAACACCGTAAAAAAATTAAAATAAAAACTGTGTTAAAAAAAGCCATTTTTGTCACATCACAAAAATTGCAACAGCAAGTGATCAAAAAGACGTGCCCCCCAAAATAGTTCCAATCAAACAATCACCTCATCTTGCAAAAAATTATGCCCTAGCTAAGACAATCGGTCAAAAAATAAAAAAGCTATCACTCTTTGGCCTCATGCACACGAACGTGTGCACCCCGTGCCCGTATTGCGGACCGCATTTGCGGATCCGCAATACACGGGCACCATTCCGTGGCCATTCCGCATCACGGATGTGGACCCATTCATTTCAATGGGTCCGCAAATCCGGAGATGCGGAACGGTGCGGAATGGAATGACGGAACGGAACACTACGGAAGCACTACGGAGTGCTTCCGCGGGGTTCCGTTCCGTACTTCCGTCCCGCAAAAAGATAGAACATGCCCTATCTTTTTGTGGAACGGGCAGATTGCGGACCCATTCAAGTGAATTTGCGGCCCGCAGCACGGGCACGGGGTGCACACGTTCGTGTGCATGAGGCCTTAGGCCCCTTGCACACGACAGTATTTTGCAGACCGTATACTGGCAGTTTTTTCAGTTCAGTATACTGACAGTATACTGAACCATTTACTTCAATGGGACCGCAAAAAATACTGAAGTGTCTCCTTATGCCTTCCGTTTCCGTTTTTCCGTTTTTCTGTTCCGTTTAAATATAGACCATGTCCTATTCTTGTCGGCAAATCACGTTCAGTGGCTCCATTCAAGTCAATGGGCCGCAAAAAAAGCGGAAAGCATACGGAAAGGCATCCGCATGTCTTCCGTATCCGTTCCGTTTTTGCTGAACAATCTATTGAAAATGTTAAGCCCAGCCCAATTTTTATTGTGGAATTACTGTATACTGTATTTGCCATACGGAAAAACGGAACGGAAAAACTGAACCGAAATGGAAACACAACGGAAGCAAAAAATGGAACCACGGATCCGTTATAAACGGACCGCAAAACACTGAAAAAAAATACGTTCGTGTGCAAGAGGCCAATGGATGACAATGGAGACACTAAAATATGATTATTTTTGCTGCAAAACTGCTATTATAAAGTTAAATAAATATAAAAAAAGTAGACATAATAGGTATTGCCACATCCGAAATAACCTGCTCTATAAAAATATCACATGATCTAACCCCTCAGATGAACACAGTAAAAAAATAAAATAAAAACTGTGTAACAAAAAAGGAATTTTTGTCACCTTACTTCAAAAAAATTGCAACACAACGCGATTAAAAAGGCATATACCCCCAAAAATAGTACCAATCAAACTGTCACCTCATCCCGCAAAAAAAGAGATCCTACCTAAGACAATCGGTCAAAAAATAAAAAAGCTATGGCTCTCAGGTTAAAAAATGCTATTATTGTGTAAAACTTAAATAAATAAAAAAAGTACACATATTAGGTATTGCCATGACCATAATGATCTCATCTATAAAAATATCACATGACTTAACCCCTCAGGTAAACTCTCTCTGGAAAAATAAATAAATAAAAACTGCGCCAAAACAACAAATTTTTTGGTCACCTCACCCCATAAAGTGTAATAATGAATGATCAAAAAATCATATGTACCCAAAAATGGTACCAATAAAAACGTCAACTCTACTGCAAAAAACAAGCCCCTGCACAAAACGATCGTGAACTGTCCGTGGTAACTTGGGCTGGATTCCTGCTTAGTTCAGGCGGGCATGCCATCATTGGTTGCTATGACACCGTGCACTTCCTGCCACCGCTGCAGTACAGTAATAAAGTCGTATACATCATACCAGTGTTTTACTGTACTAGAGGGGCGGCAGGAAGCGCACGGCGTCATAGCAACCAATGACGCTGTGCACTCCTGCTCTGTGTTACGAGAAAACAGTCTCAGAATGGCTTGGATAAGTAAAAGTGTTCCTAAGCTATTACCACATAAAGTGACACATGTCAGATTTCCAAAAAATGGCCTGGGCAGGAAGGTCAAAACTCGCCCGGGGTAGAAGGGGGTTAAAGAGTGAAAATACAAGAAAAACATAACACAGAATCTACTTCAAAAATTCACTACTGGGTTTCTGGGAACAGTGGTGGTGATAAATCCGTTGAAAGATAGAACTTGTCCTATTATTGTCCGCAAATAACTATCCGTGGCTCCATTCAAGTCAATGGGTCTGCAAAAAATATGGAATGCATACGGAACACATCCGTATGTCTTCCGTTTTTTGCGGATCCATGCCCACTTTTAACATGTGTTTACTGTTGAAAAACATTACTGTACATTAATGATAAAAAAATTTATGTTTCTATTTGTGATCCGCAAACAACGGATCGCATACGGAAACCATACAGAGATTTTTGCGGAACTACGGAAAGGAAACGGAAACACAACAGAAATAAAAAAGGAACAACGGATCAGTGAAAAACGGACTGCAAAATATTGAAAAAGCCATATGGTTGTGTGCAAGAGGCCTTAGACTATCTTATTTTATTTGTTGCATTTACTACTGAAATTGTGTCTGTTTGGCTTTTGCACCTTGTTCGCCGATTTTTATTTTTTAGACTAATTCAGAAGTTTTCTAATTTGTCGCAAAAACCAGACTAATTTCTTTACCACCACAGTGAGGGCGTACTTTTCTTCATTTGTGTTGAGTAGGGAAGTGAGATTTTTTTGCATTAAAAGTTGCACTTTTCTCTGCACAGCTGCAACTTTTTTCATGCGCAAATAAATTAAGTCTAAATTAATATGGACCTGTCCTACTGAAAAAGAACCACCAGAGGTCAGACTAAGGACTCATGCACACAACCGTATTTTCTTTCCGTGTCCGTTCCGTTTTTTTTGCAGCCCCTATGTAGAACTATTCACTTCAATGGGTCTGCAAAAAAAAAAAAAAACGGAAGCGCCTCAGTGTGCATGGCGTTTCCGTATGTCCGCAAGTCCGTTCCGCAAAAAAATATAACATGTCCTATTCTTGCCAGTTTTGAGGACAAGGACAGGCATTGTTACAATGGATCCGCAAAACAAAACGCATGCAACAGGGACGTCACACGGATGTCATTTTTTTCATTTGTGGATCTGTGTTTTGCAGACCACAAAATACATACGGTCATGTCCATGAGCCCTAATAAAAATACGTTGAGTCTCATTCATCAACTGCTGTGTGACTTTTAATAATTAGAAATAGAGCCTAATGAAATACGCCAGTCTAATTTTACACCTAAAAACAGACGAGCTTGGTAAATGTGCCCACTGTGCGCAAAAGACACCAGAAAAACCAACGGTGTTATTCAACTGGTAAAAAAAAATGCCAGTGCCAAATTAATTTGTGTAGGTTGCATTCACATTGCCATGTGCGATCAGTAAAAAGCGGTGACAGCTGCATTTGGTGGACCGACTGTGACTCATGTGAGCCAAGCACACAGCATCACAATGATCTGACCGCAGGTCTACTGTCTTATCGGGCCACCTCATAAGATCATATGAGTGCAGGACAATAGTCCCGCGGGTGGCCCGATGCGCACAGCATCATAGTAACCTATGATGCTGTGCGCTCCCATGCGCACGATGTATGCCGCTCCGTATGTCTCAGAGGGCATATGGTCCTCGTGTGCAAGGGGCCTCAGTTGTGGCCTAGTAGGGAATAGCATGGCAAAATTCATGTGAATTATACCTGAAGAGCTTCTTCACTATAGCTAAATGCCTCTTTCACATGGTCAGTATTTTCAGTATTTGTAAGCCTAAGGGCTCATGCACACAAACTTATTTTTTGTCTGTTCCGTTTTTTTTGTGGCCCGTATGCTGAACCATTCATTTCAAAGGGGCAACAAAAAAATGAAAATGTGCATTCCGTATGTCCCCTAGTCCATTAGGCAAAAAAATCGAACATGTACTATTCTTGTACGTTTTGTGGACAAGGACAGGCAGGGACGTGCACAGACATTTTGAAGGGCAGGGGCTTAAGTAAAGAAAAAGGGCACCCCCCCCCCAATGGCACATTTCTCCCCCTCCATGGGCCTGGCAGCGCAGCAGCCCCACATACCTCTTACATCCAGTGACGTCTCCTTTGATGTAGAAGTTATCTTTCTTCATCTTCTCCTTTCAGACCAGACCACCATTTTTCCACCATCTCTCTGCAGTTTGACAAAAAATAAAATCTTAGTTTACTACTTTTCCATCATCCTCCCATCTTCTGGACAAATCATCCTACTACCCCCAATACTGTGCCACTGTGGTCACCAATACTATACTGCAGAAACAGATAAACCCCCTGATAATACTACTACCACACAGAACCCCCCATATAAAATACCCCTTCTTTCTGGCCTCAGTAGAGCCCCCATAGTGCCCCCCAATAATGGGCCAGTAACAAGTGCCTCTCTCCTCTCCCCTCCCCATCTTGCCAGTTTCAAGTGCCAAACCTCCCCATGTGCCAGTATCAAGTGCCAAACCCCCCCCCCCATGTGCCAGTATCAAGTGCCACCCCCCCATATGCCAGTATCAAGTGCCAAACTCCACCATGTGCCAGTATCAAGTGCCAAACCCCACAATGTGCCAGTATCAAGTTCCAAACCCCACCATGTGCCAGTATCAAGTGCCAAACCCCACCATGTTCCAGTATCAAGTGCCAACCCCCCCATGTGCCAGTATCAAGTGACAAACCCCACCATGTGCTAGTATCAAGTGCTAAACCCCCCCCCATGTGCCAGTAACAAGTTCCAACCCCCCATGTGCCAGTATCAAGTGGCAACCCCCCCCCCCCATTTGCCACTATCAAGTGCCAAACCCCCCCTTGTGCCACTATCAATGCCAATGATGCCGCCCGGCCTTAATGTCACATTACCCCCCTCCTCTTTACATCACCCTCTTCATGTTACATTTCTTTCCCCCCTTCCTCCATGGCACATTTCTACCCCTCCATGGGCCTTTGAGGGCAGCAGCAAATCTTTGAACCCCCTTCCCCTCCATGACCCAACAATGGCACATTTTCCCCCTCCATGGGCCTGGGCTTGCAGCAGCACATCTCTCCCCCCTCCATGGTACGTTTTTCCCACCACTACCCCCTCCATGATGGCAGTCATTAATAGCTGTGGCAGACAGATGCAGAAGTGGCACTCACTGACTCAGTAATACATTTGGACAGCCTATCTTAATGTATTACTGAGTCAGTGAGTGCCAATTGCAGTCTGTCTGCCACAGTACATGACTGCCATCATGGAGGTGGTGGCGGGAAAACGCACCATGGGGAGATGTTCTGCTGCCAGCCTAGGCCCATGGAGGTGGAAATGTGCCCCTGCTTGATGCCTATCTTAGATAGGCATCAAGCAGGGGCACATTTTTCACCTGCATGGGCTTGGGCTGGCAGCAGAACATCTCCCCCATGGTACGTTTTTCCCGCCACCACCCCCTCCATGATGGCAGTCATTAATAGCTGTGGCAGACACTGACCCAGGTACTCACTCACTTTACTGAAGCTGCCACACTTCTTTACAGACCACTGAATGGTAAAATCTGCCATATATCCCAAACTACTATGTATTAATTGGGCCTTCAGGAGTCTCATGGAGCTGGGTAATCAGAACTTATCTATGGGAAAGATGGTAGACAACCAAGATGGCTGCCATCACTTCAGACCATTCTTGTTATGTACTTGAATAGGGCAGGAGTGTATTAGCATTGCAGATTTGTCAGGTAGGGTCCTAGGAAAGCTGAGTAATGACACATATGGGAATTGGAGACTTGCAGGATGCCTTTAGGTGTGCGCTTCAAAGCAATTCTAGTTGGGATTTTTACATTTCCAGATGTACTCTAACAGGCATCAAGCGACAAGCAGGGCAAGGTGCTGGGTGGCCCGGAATGGAACTGACAGTTGGCCGTGCGGTGCAGTGCAGGTCTCACCTCTGCTCTTCAAACCAGACTGGACTCACTGGATGGATTGACCGGTCACCAGCGCCGGTGATGATTAGCAGCAGTCGCACTCGCACTGCAGGCGCCAGGCAGCTCTTCTCTGCTCTAGAAGACTGCCTGCGCGACGCACCACGTGACTTGCTGCTGACTCTGACTGAGGCTATATGCACACGACAGTGTTTTTTTGCGGTCAGCAAAACTGGCTACCGTGTTCCGTTTTTTTTGTCATCCGCATCCGTGCCATGTGTCCGCATTTCTTTCCGTGTGGTTTCTGTGTGGCTTCCGTTTTTTTTTTGCAGATCCGCAAAAAAAACGGAAGGCTTGAAACAGTTTCCTAAAGTACCTGTACAAGTGCCCTGGTTTCCAAGCAACCATCCGCAAAAAAAACGGATGCGGATGGAAAACGGAAGGCTTCAGTGTGGCTTCCATTTTTTTTGCAGACCCATTGACTTCTATGGGTCCGCAAACCATTTTTTGCGGACAAGAAAAGGACATGCCATATTTTTTTTGCGGACGTGAAATGCGGAATGCGGACGCGGACAGGAAACGGAAGAGGCATCAGTTTTTTTAGCGGATCCATAAAAATGAATGGGATCCGCAAAAAAAACGGAACGGAAGCCCAGAAAAAACACTGTCGTGTGCATATAGCCTGAGACTATCTGTGTGGATGCGCTGCGTGGGCCCGGCCTGGCACAGAGGCTGGGCGGCAGCGCCTTTAAAAAAAAAGTGCAAATGGTCTGTGACAGGCTGCCACTGCTTGCCTAGCTTGGGGGACAATAAAAGAAAAGGGGGGCATTAAAGGGACAGGGGCAGAAGGGGGCAGGGGCTCAAGCTCCCTTTTAGCCCTATGTGTGCACGTCCCTGAGGACATGCATTGTCGATCGGCGCTCATTTGCATCCGCCTATTACACAAGCCAATGCAAAGTTACTGGGGAGGAATGATCACTATCACAGTCATTCCGCCTTTATTTAGTTATATTGATTATTGGTAGCACATCCCTGATTACATGGTAAGATGTGCTACTAATAATTGTAAACCTTTCATCCTGATAAAATATGCAAATTAGCCGACAAACGAGCGATTCCTTGTTTATTGACTGAGATATGAGATATGAGCGCTCCTATGAACACTTTTTCCCAGTAATTGTCCCCAATATTGTGCTGCAGCATGGCCCCTGAAACCGAAGAGTTATACTTGCCTGCACCCTGCTGCTCTGGTCCTCTGCACTGCCTCCATATTTTGGCCCTGCGCTGTTTACACCTGGAGGTGACTGGCTTCAGTGGTGATGTGGCCACAAGCTGCATGTCACTGCTGAAGCCAGTCAATGACTGGAGAGGTGCAAGTGACCACGGCCATGCTCTGCCAGGTGTAAACAGCGCAGGGACCAAAAGATGGAGGCAGTGCAGCGGACCAGAGCAGCAGGGAGCAAGTAAGTATAATGGAAGCAGCGGGGGCAGCGCAGAAGACCGAAGCAGCGGGGAGCAGGTAAGTGTGAACCTTTTGTATCAGGGGCCATGCTGCAAGAACTGGTTAAAAATTATTTTTACGAGAAAAGTGACGACATTTCCTTCCATCCTGCCTTCTATTCATAAATCAGCATTTTCCTTCACTGCAGTGGCCGGAACTCACTGGTTATTACTGCCTCCTGCCCCCAGTTACAGGAACCCTGCAATAACCAGTAAGCACTTTCCTTCGCTGCAGAGGCCGACGCTCACTGGTTATAACCGACTCCTGCCGTTATAGGAGCCCTGCAATAACCAGTAAGCGCTTTAACTTACTAGTGGGGAAGAAGCTCATTGGTTAACCCTTTAATGACCAGGCTTGAAAAGGCCTTAATGACCAGACACTCTTTTGTGATTTAGCACAAGTGGTTCAAACGGCTGTAACTATCTTACTTTTTGAACTACCAAAATAATTTTTGCAACAATTTTTTACGAGACACATAGGGCTTTATAATTTTTTTTGTAGTTTTACTTGGGGGAAACTGTACAAAACATTTTTTTTAAGTTTTTTTTCAAACTACAGCTCTTTATTCTTTAAATATGCAAACTGACACCAAAATAAATTGTTATTATTAGTTCCCTATTTTGTGTAGGCCATTTTGTTATATAATATGTATAGTTTAACATGAATGGTGACGGTGTTGGTTGGTGTGGGTGTTTTTTCTTTTATGAATTTTGTTCTTTTTTTAACTTAATTTTTAATATATTTCTGCTACATGATATATCCCCCAAGAGGTCATAAAAAGACCTTTAAGGGACACTGACCTTTTTTTGTTGTTTTTTGCACCTTTTCTTTTTCTTTTCTACTAGAATTTTTGAAACTTATTTTTTTATATATTTTCTCCACATAATTTGTCACCAAGAGGTCAACGAAAGACCTTTGGGAGCCAATGAGAGACTTTTTTTGGTACTATTTCCACTGTAACTGGGGCATCCAAAGGAGCCCCAGTTACAGGGGAAACCAGTCTGATGTGGGAGTTTGTAGAAGGAAGAGCTGATCAGGGTCTCCTGACCCTGCAGCTCTGCGCTCCACTGCCCCAAGCCGCTTATCGCGCCGCTCATCTATCTGAGGAGAAGGCAGAAGCGCTGATAAAGCGCTTCTGCCCTCTCCTCAGCTCTCTGCTCTCACTTACAGCTACGCTACAGTGCAGGGGAAGAAGCTCTCATCCATCGTCTTGTGGCGCTTCAGGCAGAAACACAGCTGATCACACGATAAGCTGTTTCTGCCCAGCAAGACGAGGGCCGCAAAACTTGGTTCTGGGGGCCGCATGCGGGTCGCCGGTTGTGCACCCCTGCCCTGCATGAATATCCATAACATTTTTATTTATCTGCCAATGAAGTTGCTTGGGGCTTGTTTTTTGAGGCTTTAATTTTTATCGTAATTTGTACCATTTTGGGGTTACACATGACTTTTTAAATCACTTTTTATTTCACTTTTTCGGAAGTGAGGTGGGTAAAAATTGCAATTATGTCAGTGTTTTTTTATTCTTATAGGGTTCACCTTATGGAATGAGTAACATGATACTTTTATAGATCAGGTCATTACAGACCTGGTGATACCAATTATGTGTAGTTTATTAGATTTTTTTCATTTTTTAAGCAATTATAAATGTGTGCGTATGGTAAAAAGGATTTTTTCCCTTGAATTTTTTTTTCATTTGTTTTTTTAAGTCCTACTTAGGGACTTTAGGATACAGTGGTCCAACCTCTATAACCATACACTGCAATAGTCATATATTGCATTGTATGGTACTTGTCAGTTTTACATTGACAGTTACCAGACCCTGCTATTGCATTGGGGATCCGATAGGGGGAGAGAGGGGGATTCCTCCCTCTGTAAACTCCTCAGATGCCACCGTCACTAGTGACTGCTGGGTGTCAGCTGTATGTTACTGCTGATGGCGGCAGCTCAGTTTCTAGCATGGTACACTAATTTCCAGCTTGCCATGACAAATGTTTACAACATTGTGCGGAAAGGGGTTAAAACATTGTGTGACTAAAAAACGCCACTCCAAAACAACATATGAAAAAATGCATGATTTTCATCATTTTTAAAAGCCAAAAAACACCCCAAATAATGGGTGCTTAGTGGAAGGATTCCTCTGTCCATACTTCAGTGATGGATGTTCCATCCAACAATATGTGCAATGTGATTCATTCATGACTATAACATAACAAGTTTTTAATCCAACCAAGACCGTTTTCAAGTCGCCTCTGGTGGGACCCCTAAAACAAAATGGTGGGTGCAGCCCCAGCTGTGTTTTGGATGGATGTTAGTCTTTGGCGGGGTTTTTTTTTTTTTTTTTTAGGTGTTTTTTTTTTGTACATTTATCTAATGTGACACCTCGGTTGTTAAAATCATCACAGTTGGAGAATATGATGCCTTTGGTTTAGTTTTTAGTTTATATTTGACAACAGCATCCTTTTGGTGAACAGATGCAACCTTTATTAACATTTTTTACTATGCAGTTTTTGAAATATAACTTATATCTCTGCCCTTACCCCACTAACCTAGCATCAACCAGAAAACGGTGCATGCAGGCAGGGCAAAGAGTCATTTATTTTGGCTCAAATAATTTAGAAATAAAGTGCACATAGTAAACACCATAATTTTCACAAAATTTACCAAAAAGTGGCAAACATAGCTTGAAACACAGGTCATTATTATTTTTCTTTAGTCAAGCAGTACCAGCACTAATAGTATTACTTTTAAAACCAACTTTACCAAAGCACGTTCAGAGATATTTATTAAAACTCGGGCACAGGAAAAGTGGAGCAGTTATTCACAGCAACCAATCCCATTTCAGCTTCCATTTTTCAAAAGCCTTTTTTAAACGAAAACTGCAGCAGGATTGGTTGTTTTTGACAACTGCTCCACATTTCTTTTGAATCAGTTTTAATAAATATGCTCTTTTATGTCAATAATATATTTCTTTCCTTTTTCAGCATTTTTCCCAATGGAATTGTGAGAGGTCAAGACAAATTGCACAAAAAGTTGATTAAAAGTTATCCTCACCCTGTAAGTAAATTCAGATTTTTTTTTTTTTTTTGCTTTTTAATAATTCTGATTCTGTGATTTTGCCTTCCAAGGTGGATGATTTCTAGATTTTCTTTGAATAAAACAAAAACAAACAAACACTTTGCAAAAAAAAGGGTGAGATTTATTTTTACAAATATTAAAGATTGGGGATACATCATCTTATCTCGTTCATCACCTATAATACTTCTGCATGGCAGTAATAATATTGCATTGCACCCCTGCAAGTGTCTTTTTGGTATCACCCAGCAGTAATGAATGAAGGAGCAGTGATATTTAGATGGATGAGATGTGTGCCAGGAAGAGAAAACTACCAAACAAGGACCTAGAGCGATCCCCTGTCTTCACATGCTTGATTTCATTCCTTAATTAGAGTCATTAATCAAAAGGTATGAGATATGAGACTTTAGAAGGGCTTGGTGACACGACACCTTGCCACCTGTCAAAATTACAGCTTTCTGTTCATGCACCATCCCTCAAATAGTTATTTTCTACAAGCCTGGCTGCATCTCACAATTTATTATTTACTGTATAGTTCTATCTCTGTTCAATGTCAAAAAAAATCTTAGATAAGAAATAGTTTACAAGGGATGGTTAAAAATCATAAAAAATAAAAGCCATGAAATCATAGATATTATTATATTTTATATTTATCTGTGTGTGCATATACTAGACTACTAGACTACTACTTATTTGTTTCATCTATAGAGCAAACATATTTAGCAGCTCTGTACAGAGATTGTCATCTCTCCTATCAATACCTGTCCCCACTGGAGCTCACCCTCCAAATTAATTTATCTGTATGTCTTTGGCGTACGACGGAAACTAGAGTACCCGGAAGAAACCCACACAAACACAGGAAGGAAATACAGATATTACTGATGAGCGGCATAGGCAATATTTGAATTCGGGACATTTTGCGAATTTTTGGCCGAATATTCGCCATAAATTCGCAGATTCAATAATTCATGATCTCCAGTCATTATTTATTTGATTGCAAAAATCGGCAATGTAGTATATTCGCAATAAAAATTCACAATAAGAATATTCACAATCAATACTAAAGGGTAGGCAACTTTCCTATTGGTTGCTAGGGATTTTGCTAAGTGCCGATATTCGCCATAAATTTGCGATTAGAATTTTCGCGATCAACACTATTTGTGAATACGAATATATAGCACTATATTCTAAATATTTGCATATTCTCGAAGTGGCGATATTCGCGATTCGTATATTCGCGCTCAACACTAACAAATATACAGGGTGGTGGAATTCTGCCAGTTTTGTGGTATAAAAAAGTCACTAATTATGGCACATGCCATATTTGCAGCATAATTAGCAACTTTTTGTGCTTCTAGCCCCTTTTCTAAAGTGGCAGGAAAATAGACAGATATTAGAGAGACGGCACAGAGCGTCCTCGGCTCCCGAGATTTACTATTTAAAGTTATAGCAAATAGATAAGTGTGGGACAGCACCATCGGCGGCCGAATGGCCGATAGTCCAGGATGTGGCGGTGCCCGCGATGTCAGGTCCTGACCTGAAGAACCCCTCCAATGGAAACAAATGAAAAAGGATCGCAGCACTCCAAGGTCTTCTAATGTTCAAAGTTTATTCCACCACGTGAAATGCGACGTTTCGACCCAGGGGGGGTCTTGATAAAGACCCCCCCTGGGTCGAAACGTCGCATTTCACGTGGTGGAATAAACTTTGAACATTAGAAGACCTTGGAGTGCTGCGATCCTTTTTTATTTGTTTCTATTTAAAGTTATATTCATTTTTTTTTTTTATCAGCATTGGTAAGGCAAAAACAGTTGTGGGTTCAAAACAGATATAACATGTGATGTAAATATTTGCATGACTTCTGTATTTTGGACCCATTCTTGCTTTTGGCTTGCAAATCATGATCAAATCCTGATGCAAAATACTGACCGTGTGATAGAGGTCTTCTGGACACTCAAATAACAGGACCCTTTTTTTGTTATTTTTCAGTTCTTCGGACTTATCATAAGAACAGAGAGATAAACGGTGATGTCAACACAGCCAAACAGGGACACTAGTGGCCTGTAAAAGACTGGTGAGAGTGGCAACAGCATGAAGAGTCACAAATATGAGCCCCATAACAGAGTGGTGAGGGTGGCAACAGCATGAAGAGTCTAAATAGTGGCCACGGAACAGAGTGGGAAGGGGAGGCAACAGCAGTGGCAGTAACAGCACAGGATGGTGGCAGATCACAGTAGGGGCAGATGCCAGTAGAGGCAGTATCGGACCATTTTTTACAATGTTCTGGTATGTCAGCTCACTACCGTCAGATCATTACTGCCAGAATGATATAGCCTGTTGTATTAGGCACGGGTTAAATCCTGGTTGATCCAGGCCGGATTCATCTTTATAAAGGTTAGTCTCACAACATTTTGTGTTAAAAGGCGAGTTCTCTTTGGGGTAACTATGCCACCCGCCACACTAAACACCCACTCTGATGCCACACTACTGGCCGGGCAAGAAAGCTTGCCCAGGGAAAACTTGGCCAGCTACGGCCACAATTAAAGTTTGCCTGCCCATTAGTCCAGGGGATCTTGGATCTGGGGAGACAGGGTGCAGTCCAAGTATGCCTTAGACTCCAGACTTAAGTTGCTGCTGATGGAACTAGTGATGCTGCTGACCCTCATCCCCCCACCCCCACATGGCAGTGGAGCGTGAGCTCAGAGGGTCCCTCCGGTTAGACCTCCATGAGCAATGGCACGAGTAGGCAGCGACTAAATGAATGCAAAGGATGTCTCAATAGTAGTTTACTTTTTCATCCCTCTCAGAAGGTGTAAGAAAGGCCCCCATTTTGGACCAGTAATAAGGGTCTAATATTGTGGCGAGCCAGTAGTCATCCCTCTGACAGATAGTGTTAATGCGGCTGTCACTATGCAAGCAACTCAGCATGCATCTGGCCATTTGCACGAGGGACTTCCTGCCTCCACTCCCACTGCATACTACCACAGTCTGTCAGATTCATCTACATCATCTTCCTCGTCGCCTTCTAGCTTATCCTGCTCCTCTCCTGTTGCTTGGGCAGATAAACCACCTAGTTCTGTATAGAATTCCTGGATGTTTATGTCCTCTTCCTTGTTCTTCTTCTCCCCTTGTGCCAGTTCAAACCTGCATAGTGCTCAGATGGCCATGAGATATAGGCTCTACGTCTTCTGTTGCCAGTCAGATTTATCAGCAGACCTCCAGGATCTGAAGGAATGGAATGACATCATCCCATAGTCCTGGCGACTGACAAATAAAGTGGCCTCTTCAAAGGGCCTGAGCAAACGGCAGGTGTCACACATGAACTGCCACCGTCTAACGTTAGATTTACACTAGGGAATAGTCCTGTCCATCTGCATCATCAAGAAATTGGTCACGCATACTGTTGTCTCTTTGCAATCACCTCGGTGATCGATTGCTGGCGAAACACGTAACGAGAAGTAGGAGGAGCATCAGGAGCAATAGACAAAGGGAAGGAACAGCTTCCTTCTGCTGAGGTTGAGCAGCCCTGACTGCTGGAGAAGGTATGCGGGCTGCTCAGAGATGCAGCTGTACCCCTACATTAGTGCCACAGTTTTCCCAGGCCACTTTGTGGTGACGTTCCATGTGTTGACACAGGGCCGTGGTGCCAGCATTACTACCCTGACTGCACTTTAACTTCTGCCCACATTTTACCCCCAACACATCATGCTGACTGACTGCCGCTGTCTTTATGAACCCATGCACCGCTAGTTGTTTCCTGACAGGTAGGCTTCTAAATAGCAGACGGTCTATCCCGGGCGCGTTTGGCTCCAGATCTCCCACTGCTTCCACCCTGCTGCTGTCTCATGGGCCTCCTGTAATCCTCACCCTCTTATGATGATGTTGATAATGCCCCCTCTTCATCTGGCTCCCTTTTGCAATCGGCTATCTCAGTAACATCTGTTCATCACTTATGTTACCCTCACCAGTCTTATGATCACTTCTCTAACAGCTCACAACACATGCTCCCACACGACTATCATCCTCTCCTCCAAGTCTGTTCTGGCCTGTAGCTGCTGACTGTCCTCAGTAAGCTCGTCCACGCTGAAAAGCATGTATAACGTCCCGGCATAAGGAGCAGCAAAATAAAGAGGCAGTTGCAGGACGGGTGAGGTCACAGAGGTTGATCCTGGGCCATGCCAACTAAGTGTGGTGTCAGAGAAACCCACCGATTCCTGACTGTGTGTATCTGCTGTCACCTGAGATGATGTTGAAGAGCAAGTCAACCATTCCAGTACAGCTGGATTGTTGATCAAAACACGACCGCTGGATGACAGTATCAGCTCTGGCCTGTTGCTGCTGCTACCACCACCCCTTCTTCTGCTGCTACTTGTGGCAACTACAGCAACATTTTTGCCACTGTCCATTCCATTTGAGTGTCCAGGCAACTGTCTGCTGGCCATAGTGTAACTGAATCAGTAATGTAACTGACGAAGTGTGAATTGTGCAGCATGTGTATATTACACCGCCTGTTGACAATGAGTCTGATTCACTACTGTACATCTATGTATAACTGAACAGATTAAAAATAAATGGCATGATGGTATTTAACTCCCAATAGGTTGGCACACTGTTCGCCGGTTACTCACCTCTTTGCTGGAGGCAGTGCAGGGTTATTGGGACTCCTTTGCTTATGTGGTGGTCCTGCATATACACTCGGGGCTTCTGGTCCAGTATTGAAAAGCTGATTCAACAGGTTACTGATTCCTCACTCGCTCTTACCCCCGCTCTTGCTATTCTGGGCCTGGGTCTGGAGGACATAACTTCCAGTATTCGATGGGTGACTACCCACATTCTTAGTGCGGCCAGGTATGTTGTTGCTCGTCGGTGGAAGTTGCCGAACACTCCTAAGATGACAGAGGTGATCATTTCTGTCAATCACCATATGCATTGCGAATTAGTATATATATGGTACCTCATTCATAGGAATAGAAAAAATTGAACGGGACGTTAGGGGGGGAGATTTTATTAAAAAAATGTCCCGGGCAGAATCCCGTTGGATCTTCAACTTGAATACACTTATACCGGGGGGATTGAACTCTGAAATTGAGCTATTTGCATTTGAATAAAGCACAGTAAGGGTTAATGGTAGGAGGGAGAATGAACCTATTTATAGGTGGAAGGTAGGAGGTCCGGATAACATCCCTGAGGAAGAATACCGAAGTATTCGAAACGCGTTGGAAGGAAGTGTGTACCTCCATAGACTCCGTAGCTCAGATTGTGACGTCACAAGCGCTCCGTGAGAGCGCGAGCTAAACTACGAATCTCCGACCCGATACTGCAGCTTGCCACCGGCCGGCGCAGCTTAGTTAGAGAATAGAAGAAACAGGGAAAAGCCTCCTTTGAATCTCCCTCCCCTGAATGTGCGCTGAAGTTGGATGAAAGAGGACATACGGGAATAGCGTGCGCCGCAGATCAGGTACGCATATATAGCCGTATAGAAATACATCCTATCAGAGTGAGCTCACATAGGAGGGGGACAAAAGGGAGTGCATCGCGCGGCACCAACAATCATTAAAGTTGCGAATTAGTATATGCTTCCACATCTTCAGCTCGGATTCGCTCCTTGAATTAATGGATGCCCTGGCTGTCTAGCTCCTTTGCTACTCCTCTACCCCCCCCCTCTGTCCTTCTCCTCTCTACCAATCCCCCCCTTCCCCCATCTTGTCCGTCTATTATGGCAGGGTTTGCTGGGTGTTGGGGGTGGGACGGGTCGCTGGACGCCCTATGAGCCTATTAGTCCCAGAATGGACATGGACTTTACTCCTAATGAGGATAGGATGTTTTTCTCGGATGTCACACTGTTATAATTATTCACTGCTATGTGTTCCCTTGTTTTTGCTTTGTTTTGTTATTTTATGTTGTATTTTACTTTATCTGGATGCTACTGTAGCCTGCATGTGATTTTAGTACAGTGATGTCCTGTTATTGTGACTTAAAAACTTCAATAAAAATGTATTGAACAATAAGAATAAATGGCACAGCAGTGGAACAAAATGCACAGGGTGATTACACAGAGCCTGCACTAACCCTGCACTGTCCCTGCAGTCTGCAGTTTTCCTATGCTGTCTCTATAGTGTCTAAAAAGCTCCCTATGATCTCCCTACACTGTCCCTGCACTGCCCCAACCAATATTCTACAATTAAAATATTGCTAAAACACTGTCCTTAGCACTTGCGACATCTGTCCCTATGCTCAGCTCACAGTAAAATGGCAGAGACCGGGTGAGATTTGGCTTTTTATAGGACTATGAGATCACAGAGGCTGATTGGCTGGCTGATTGGCTGGCTGCCATTTTAGGAAAAAAAAGATTTGTTACTATGAAGCAAGAGTAAATTCGGATTCCAGGTGAATCAAAGTTTTCCTGAAATTCAGATCGAAGTCAATTTGTTCACTTCGATCTGCTCAACACTAGAGATGTCGCGAACATAACATTTTCCGTTCGCGAATGGTGAAAGCGAATTTATGCAAATGTTCGCGAACGGGCGAACAGGACGAATCGCCATAGACTTCAATAGACAGGCAAAATAGACAGCGCTATATTCTCAATTTTTATTATATTCTAGCAATACAACCATTAGGAACTCAGATCTAAGTTGAATTCGCAAGGCGGACGCGGACAAGCTATGTTCGCCGGGAACCGTTCGCCGGCGAATAGTTCGGGACATCTCTACTCAACACTAGTTTCTGTCCACTAGTGGATCAGTTTATCTAATGTGCATGGAAGTTGATTGTCCCGTTCATTGGGTAAGCCCAGTCCTCCCACTATTCTAACGTGGGTCATTGTGGAAAAAGAACTTCTGGGTTTCGAATGGCTCTTAAATATGAGAATTCATGTACTTGGAAAAGTTTCTCTGGCTCTTTTGCTGAAGTTACTGGTGTCTTTTATCTGTTAAAGTTCATTGCAGCGTATAATTTTGAAAAACATTGTATTAAATGAATACAGAAGAAGAGTGGTCTGTTTTCTCATACGGGGACTACTTCCCGAGCCTACAATCTTTTTTCATCTTATACCACAAATTTATTTTATACAGCCCTTTCAGGATGTTTTAGAGCTACATTGCCACTCACATTTCACGTGTATTGTTTTTTTTCCCCATTATGAGAATAATAGATGGGAACCAGTGCTAATGTTTGCCATTTACAGCACTCGACGCCCATAGCCTGTGCAGAATATCTTAAGTATTTCATTTCAGCCATATGGTGAGACAGACAAAGCTAATGTGCATTAGGAAAAATCTGCATGTAGTTTTAACTAAATGGTCACTAAAAACCATTAAGGGATATATAGTAGATGGCTGCTTTTCAGCAAGGTCTTTTGTGGTTTGTCATTGAAAAAGGAAAAGCATGTTTTACTAAACAAGTAAATTAATAAAAAGGTAATAAATTAATTTAACATTTTATTATATTGATGATATTTCATGCCCAAGACTAGCATTTGGCTGTTATTTCTTACCGTTTCTGAAAAGACAAAATTATTTTCTTCATTAATATTGAATGTCTTAGTTTTTGAGCTAAGAGACGCATAGAAAAAAAGGATGTTTATATGCTTATAGAATGTATACAGGAATCTGCATTTAAAGTAAGTTCGCTTTCAAGTGGCAGTAATATTGTCTGGTAATAAGGAATTTATTATAGCCACAATACCTGGACCCCTCGTGGTTCTGCTAAGCCAGACTAAGAGTACTTTCACACTTGCGTTTAGGTTTTCCGGTATTGAGTTCCATCACAGGGGCTCAATACCGGAAAAAAACGCTTCAGTTTTATCCTAATGCATTCTGAATGGAAAGCATTCCATTCAGTATACATCAGGATGTCTTCAGTTCAGTCCCTCTTATAGTATTTGGCCTGAGAAAATAACGCAGAATGCAGTATTTTCTCCGTCCAAAATTCTGGAACACTTGCCGGAATGCCGGATCTGGCATTCATTTCCATTGAAATGTATTAATGCCGGATCCGGTACCAAGTGTTCTGGAAAACCGGATCCAGTTTCCCGATCTGCGCCTGCACAGACCTTTAAAAATTTGAAAAAAAAAAGTAAAATACCGGATCCATTTTATCGGATGACACCGGAGAGACTGATCTGGTGTTTCAATGCATTTGTCAGAAGGATCCACCTCCAGATTTCCGGATCCGGCAGCCAGTTCCGGCGACAGAACTGCCTACCGGAATCCAACAACGCAAGTGTGAAAGTAGCCTAAGATCACAGTAGATTTCTAGGGTGATCTAAGTTCAGTTTAGTAGAACCATAGGAAGTCCGGGTATTGTGGCCATAATAGGGATGATATAATACGCCCGTATTAGGGCCATCTGAAAGTTGCATTAGACTAATAACTTTCTAATTAACTCTATTGTATACATGTGTTCTCATGAATATACAGTTGTGTTCAAAATTATTCAACCCCCAATGCTGTAAAGGGTTTTAGGGAATTTAGTGTACATTTGTAAGTGTGTTCAGAATGATATCTTACAAGGACTTTTTAAAGAACCAAATGCAACTAAAATTACATCAATGGTTTTTGTAATACAGTATTAAATGTTTTTTTTGTGTTTTCTTTATTGACACAATTATTCAACCCCTTTAAGACTACCACTCTTAAGAACAGAGGTTCATTCAAGTGTTTTCGATCAGGTATTGAAAACACATGTGGATGTCAAGGAGCAGCAATCAAGCATAATAAGCCCCAATTAGGCAGATGTAAAATGACTGTGATACTCAGCTCCTTCTAGACATTTACTGGTGTGTTTACAGACATGGTGAAGTCAAGAGAATGGTCCAGGAAGACAAGAGAAGAGGTGATTTCTCTTCACAGGAAGGGCAATGGCTATAAGAAGATTGCAAAGATGTTAAACATACCAAGAGACACCATAGGAAGCGTTATTCGCAAATTCAAGGCAAAGGGCACTGTTGAAATTCTACCTGGTCATGGCAGAAAGAAGATGCTGACTTCGACTGCTGTGCGGTACCTGAAGCGCAAAGTGGAGAAAAGTCCCCGTGTGACTGCTGAGGAACTGAAAAAAGATTTGTCAGATGCAGGTACTGAAGTTTCAGCTCGGACAATAAGGCGCACACTGCGTAATGAAGGCGCCTCCATGCCAGAACTCCCAGGCGCACCCCCTTGCTGTCTCCAAAGAATAAGAAGAGTCGACTGCAGTATGCCAAAAGTCATGTGGACAAACCACAAAAGTTTTGGGATAGTGTTCTGTGGACTGATAAAACAAAATTAGAACTGTTTGGGCCCATGGATCAACGCTATGTTTGGAGGAGGAAGAACAAGGCCTATGAAGAAAAGAACACCTTGCCTACTGTGAAGCATGGCGGGGGGTCAATCATGCTTTGGGGCTGTTTTGCTTCTACAAGTACAGGGAAGCTTCAGCGTGTGCAAGGTACCATGAATTCTCTTCAGTACCAGGAGATATTGGATGAAAATGTGATGCAGTCTGTCACAAACCTGAGGCTTGGGAGACGTTGGACCTTTCAACAGGACAATGATCCCAAGCATACCTCCAAGTCCACTAGAGCATGGTTGCAGATTAAAGGCTGGAACATTTTGAAGTGGCCATCGCAGTCACCAGACTTAAATCCGATTGAGAACCTCTGGTGGGACTTAAAGAAAGCAGTTGCAGCGCGCAAGCCTAATAATGTGACTGAACTGGAGGCTTTTGCCCATGAAGAATGGGCGAAGATACCCGTAGATCGCTGCAAGACACTTGTGTCAAGCTATGCTTCCCGTTTAAAAGCTGTTATAACTGGAAAAGGATGTTGTACTAAGATTGAATGTCACTTGGGGGTTGAATAAAACTGATAATGATGTGAGCACAGAAAATACATTTGTGGTTATTTCATTATAAATGTTATGTTATATTTGTCTTACAAGTTTCTCTTTGATTTAATTGTAAACAAATGACTGAAATGATCAAAATCAATGTCAAACTAGCCAAAACGCTCAATTCCAGTGGGGGTTGAATAATTTTGAACACAACTGTATGTAGAACAGAAGGTGAGCCAGTCCTTGAGCCTGTCTGCGTCTGCCAAAGTGCACAGCAGCACTGACGTGTGGAGCTGTAATTACGGCCAAGGACAATATATGTCCTTTACGGCCCACTGGTCGAATGTGGTTCGTGCACAGCCAAACCAGCAACTTGGCCAGGTGACGCGGCTTCGTGACAATGTCCTCCTCTGCCTCCTCATCCTCCACCTTGTCCTCAGCCTCCACTGCAGGGACAATTCACAATGCCACCAGCATACACATGTGCAGGGCACGGCAGTGTCACGCTGTTCTGCACCTAGTTTGCCTGGGCGAATGGAGTCACACAGGGGAGGAACTGCTCTGCGTCCTTCATCAAGAAATCGAATCCTAGCTTTCTCCACGACAGCTCAAAATCGGAACCATGGTGACTGACAACAAGAAAAACATGATGTTGGCGCTGCATCAATGAGGGCTGAGCCATGCGCCCTGCATGGCACACGTGTATAATCTAGCTGTCAAGCATTTCCTGAAGTCTTTCACCAATCTGCAAGACATCCTAAAAATGGCCAGGAAACTTTGCATGCACTTCAGCCACTCATACACCACCAAGCACAGCTTCCAGCCATTGGAATTCCACCCTCCATATGTGGGACCGACTGTATGGATAGAGAAAGGCCATAAACAATTTCTTGATGATGCAGGTGGACAGAAGTACTCCCCTGTGTAACTTTAATGTTAGCCAGTGGCAGCTCATGCGTGACACCTGCCGTTTGCTCGTGCCCTTTGAGGAGGCCATTTTATTTGTCAGTCGCCAGGACTACGGGATGAACAACATCATTCCACTGATTCATATCCTGGAAAAGATGGTGGAAAATCTGGCTGCTCAGGGGACTAGAGATGTGGCGCCTACATCTCACGGCCACATGAGCCCTGTGGGGGCTGAACTGGAGGAGGAGGACATTGGAGCACAAGCAATGTGTAGTGAAATGGGTGGTTTTTCTACACAGGTGACAGGAGAGGAGGAGCAGGAGCAGCCGGAGTAGCAAGAGGGATATGAGGAAGATGAGGCAGATGACCCAGACACACCATGGCAGTATGCAGTGGAGACGAAGACATGGAGACCCTCCGAGTCATTTGCACAAATGGCCCCATTCATTCTCACTTGCTTGCTTAGTGATAGCCGAATTGTCACCATCTGGCAGAGGGATGACTACTGGCTCTCCACCATGTTAGACCCTCGCTACTGGTCCAAAATGGGGGCCTTTTTTACACCTGCTGAGATTGAGGACAAACTTAACTACTATAGAGACATCCTATGTAGTCAGTTGGCCGCTGCCTATCTGCGCCATCGTCTATCGTCTCGCAGGTCTGACCGGGGGGTCCTCTGCGCTCGCGTTCCACTGCCATGGCTGCTGGGGAGGGGTGGGTTGGCAGGAGGAGTACCATCATCAGCAGCCTGAGTCTGGTGAAGAAATTACTCATCAGCAGCTAGACATAGAGTAGAACCTGAACTGTCACTGGGTCACTCTGTGGTCTCCTGATGCTGCTGCCACCTCCACACTATGTTACCTTGCCACTATGTGGTCTCCTGATGCTGCTGTCACCTCCACACTATGTCATTGTGCCACTCTGTGGTCTCCTGATGCTGCTGCTACCTCTACACTATGTCACTTTGCCACTCTGTGGTCTCCTGATGCTGCTTCCCCTTCCACACTATGTCACTGGGCCACTCTGTGGACTTCTCATGATGTTCCCACCCTCCCCACTTCATGAATGTTCCACTATTTTGCATTTATGGCCTGGTTGACATCATCATTTATTTGACCCTTCTACTGATCTGTCAGATGAAAGGCAAAATGAAACGCACAACGGATCCTATCTGTGTAGCAGCTGTAAGACCTGTATGGTCCCATCAGAATTGGCTTATGATTTGGTAGCCAAAAGCAGAAGTGGATACAAAACACAGAAGACATAAAAATATTCCATTCATGTGTCATCTCTGGTTTGTATCCACTCCTGTTTTTTTTTTTTTTGGGCATTAGCAATACTGATGGATTACTGACCAAATGCTGACCGAGTGAAGGCGGATGCTGAACAGACATGATCTGTTTTTTGGGGGGTTATTGTTCTGATGGATCAGAGGAAGGCCAAAATAATCAGTGATGTCAACACAAACTTACTGTTGACACCCTCTCCACTCTGTTAGGGGGGCTCTACTTGTATAAGAGTTTAATAGAACAGGTTCTGTAGACATTTATGTGGAATCATCTGATGACTATGTAAAAGGAGTGCACTCTTTTACAATATAGTAGGATCTGGGCCTCTGCACGGTTTTTTATACCTGACGCTAACATCGACCTATAAGGCTGAGTTCACACTTGAGTTATTTGGTCAGTGTTGGCCCCGTAACTGCCCAAAGAAGTGAAGTGTGTGCAGTGATTCTAAGAGGGACACCTGTCATCTGCATGTCATACTGACTCACAGTATTGTTTCACTACCACAGCAGACTCACTATGTGTGTTGCTGCAAGGTACAGTGTTCTACACCACTATACAGGCTCTCTGCAGCCAGGAAATAGCTGTTTTTAACGCGATTCGTCACAAATTTATTGCGGATTGAATCAAATCTTTTCGGAAAATTCAGCGAACCGACCAAATCGAGTTTTTGAGAAATTCGCTCATCTCTAACCATCATGTTAAATTCATTGTTTCACCATTTCACCATGGAGCATGGCTGAATGATTTACTAAATAGTAGTAAGTACTTTTATCAGTGTTACCTTGTTTCTAAGTCTAAACAGTAAATAATACATCTACAGTAAAATATCCAGAATCTGAGCTCGGGTATATACAAGCATTAAACATTTCTTATACAATCCCCTATTCATCCACTGGGCTAGATTCATAAATGTGTTCTAAAATGTCATATTTCTAATACATGTGAACTGAGACTAAATAAATCATTATTAAAAATCCATAAAGAATTTTCTTGGCAGTCTCACATACATCATTTTACTCAGTGATTTAAATTATTAAAAAATTAAAACCATAAAAATATCAAATGACCTTCAGTATTTTTGGCTAGCCCTAGTCTTCTTTTGTCATGCCGGTTTTGGCGTCTTCCCTGCAGTGTAAATCTAGCGGGGGCGTATCATTTTACTTTGAGTAGGATAGGAATTAGCAAGTAGATAATAGCTGAATTTGAAGGACTTAATATCTTTAATGGCTATGTAATTATATAACAGAGAAAAAACAATTCTAAGGACAGAAATTCGACTTAAAAACTTACTCTACAGCTTATGGCCCATTTTAAACAGAATTAAAACATGGGAAATGTAAGCTGTAAAAATGAAAGCCATTTTATGTAGCTGAAAATGGAAAAACATTGGAAAAGATACGCACATTTTCTTCACTTTTTCCTTTTTTTAATTTAACATAATTAGCTTAACCAGCCAGATATGTCACCAAATAATCCACACATCATGTATGACAATACTAAATATGTTCTGTGATATGAACATATTATAATATGCTTCCATGAATTCCATACAAAATTCGTTTACAGTATGTCACAGGATGCAGTGTGAGTGAGTTTGAGGAACTGTTTGAATTCTCCTTTATTTCACTTTTTTAATTTTCATTATTTTTAGTTGTTTTTATTTTGTTTTTTATTTTTATTTATTTACTTTTACTATTTTTTTATTTTTAGTTTTTTTTTCTACCATTTTTTTCTTTGGAGGATGTAGCCATAACTTGATCTGTATTGCTCTGTATGACGATCAGCCATTAGATCACTATTAGCAGTGATCAGTATAAAGAGTGACACCGGGAGAAAACTGATCATTGCCCCCCAGAAAGTATCTTTCACCAATCAGACCGGTGAAGCCCATGATGCCATTCCAAGTCTTTCCACAGAAACTCGTTTCTGCTTTTTAAGCACCACATATTTTTTTGTGCGTCTTATGGGCAGGTTCATCTTATATGGCCAAAAATATGGTATCTATATGAAATCACAATTAATATACAGTTACAAAGTTGCATCCAAAATTTCCTCTGCAGTTGCTGGCATACTGTCCCTAGGGGTGAGGAGGCTCTGCTCCCTTTCATTTTTGTAGTACTGTAGGTTCCTACACTCCTTCACTCTTTTTATGCATGTCTTGTTGGAGATTTTAAGTAGCAGAGGGTACTTTGTCTGAACACTTCCTTTTGGTTATCAAACTATTCTAAATGTAATGTATACTTTTTTTTTCTTTATACAGAATAGTATAGAAGGCAACCTGTTTAGTATAAGGGGGAAAACAGCACCTCAATGCATAATTGTCAAAACTGTGCTAAAAGGACACCTATCAGCTTGTAGCAATTAGTGATGAGCGAAGTTTTGACAAATTTGATTTGGTTGATTTCCCAAACTTCTACAATAAATTTGATTAGTTATGAATTAATTCATCACAAATCCCTATAAATCAGGTAAACCTGTAGTTCACGGAGGCTGAGAGAATTTATGGAGCAGGCTGCTGCTGCATTGAGCCCACTCCCTACGTGCATACATGGTGGGTGCCTGCTGAATCATACAGCAGACACCTGGCTGCCATGATGAGGAATGGCAACTAGGGTAAATTTAGGACAAGGTATCAAAAGAACCCAAGTTCTAGCTCTCTAAGGGGGTTAAAAGTTGTCACTCTAAAAGTAAAAAAAACAACAACAACTAAGTTTAATTAGTGTTGATCACGAATATTCGAATTGCAAATTTTAATCGCAAATATCGTCACTTTGAGAATTTGCGAATATTTAGAATATCTCAAAATATATTGGTAATTGCGAATATTTGTGTTTTTTTTTAAATAACAGTCTATGCAAATTTTATGTGAATTTTATGCAAATGTTTTAATGCGAATTTTCGCAATCAAGAAAATAATACCTGAAGATCAGGAATTCACAAATTCGTGAATGTATGGCGAATATTTACCCAAATATTCACGAAATATCTCGAATTTGAATATTGCCCCTGCCGCTCATCACTAGTTTAAATCACTCCCCTTTCCCAATGTTACATATAAAAATATATAAACAAAAAAAACATATGGGTTTTAATCCTCGTTTGAAAATGTCTAAAGTATTAAAATATTAATAACAACTTCATGTATGCTGATTGCCGTAATGGAAAAAAATGTAAAACACACGATTCACAGTTTTTTTTTTCAATTCCATAACAGTGATTAAAAAGTCATATCTACCACGAAAATGGTACCAATCAAATCTAAATTTTGTCCCGCAAAAAACAAGTCCTTATACAGCTCTGTAGACCAAATATATAGAAATAAATCTTAAAAGGTTATGGCTGTCAAAAAATTGTGATGGAAAGAAAATTTAGATTTTTTCAAAGGTTTTATTTTTTAAAAAGTAGTAGATTTAAAAAAAATCTACTTTGGTATTGCCGTATTCCTATTGATCTGCAGAATAAGGATGTTATGACATTTCTAGCGAACAGTGAACAGTGATGTCAAAACCACAAAAACCTTGGCGGAATAGTATTTTTTTTTTATTAATTTGAACCCCATAAAGATTTTTTTTTACCATTTTCAAATAACAGACATTGTAAAAGAATAAGCCCTTCCTATATGAATGGAAAATTAAAAAAGTGATAGCTATTGGAATGTTGGGAGGAAAAAATGAAAATGCAAAACCTAAAATGGGCCCCATACTATATACTCTGAAAACAATATAAACAATAAAGAACTTTCAAAAACGGACTGAGAATAAATATAAAAATGTACACTACACATTAAAATTGTAAATCGCTCTGTTCTGTCAAATGGAAAACTACTGAAATAACAGAAATTATTTTTTAACACTGTAGAAATGAATCCCTATAAAAAAGAATAATTTACATATTTCAAGTATAAAATTGAAAACTATACAAATATATACTATGAACTGGATGGTATTTCACTTTAAACGTGTATTATGGTTAATACCAGATGGGTGGATGGATCAAACATGGCTGCATGGGAGCATTCCCGGAGTGACACAAGAAGAAACTCCCCCACCTAGTTGCAAACCCATTTCTCCAATCCCTACCTTTCTCCTGCCCTACAGGTGGAAGAACCCTTCTTCTGCCATCTGCTTTTTCTCTTTTTCCACATCATCTAATACTGATGATATGTCATTAGGAACATCTAGCTTCTCATCTCTCTGCATTTTGTGGACTTTTCTAGGACATGGAGACTACGAAGGATGATGTGGAAGAATTAAAGCCAGCAAAAGATGAGGATGGTCATTATTAAGATCTGGCCCCCCTAAGGGGTCCATAAAAAATAAGAATGATTTCCATATTCTACTATATAATGCAGTACTTCCATAGTTACTTACATGGAAAGGGAGGGACTATATTACCAGTAATTTGGCCAGGTGCACGTTGGATAACTGCACGCATACTGTTGTCTTTTTGCAATCACCTCGGTGATCGATTTTCTGTCGAAACAAGTTACAAGGAGGAGGAGGAGCATCAGGAGCAATAGATGACATTGAAGTCGATGGAAAGGAATGACAGCATCATACTGATAACGCTGATGACCCCTGACTGCTGGAGGGGGGGTGCGGACTAGTAGGAGATGCAGCAGAGGCCCAGACAAATATCTGTTAGCCATAATAAACAGCAACTTTACCAGTAATGTAACGGTTTAACTATGAATGTCAAGCAGTTGAACAAGATGCAGACAGCAATATATTAGACCAGATTTTAATTCTTAGGCACAATAATTCTATATATAAACTAACAGATTAATGGGAATTGCGTCAGCAGTTCAACAATATGCATATGGCAATATATTAGACCGCAATAACAAATGTTAAATAATATATTGTTATATTATTTATTACATCCACACTGTTGCCATCTTGTGTAGGATGTCTATTGTGGTACCTGTGGTCCGCTGCGGGCATCCTCCACCGTATGCATTTTTGCTGGGGATCGCCATTAGCAATGGGCCACAAGTGCAGGATCTGCTCCCCTGTATACATATGCACAACTGCATTTTTGGGTTAAGCACATTCTTCTAAATGCCACCGTTGGTTTGTGAATATATTAGACCGCTCTTTCATACTGAGGCACAGTTATTCTATATATAAACTAACAGATTAACAAAGATTGTGTCAGTAGTTCAACAAGATGCAGATGGCGATATATTAGACTGCTCTTTAAGGCTACATTCACACGACCGTATGGGTTTTGCGGACATGCTTTATCTTTTTTGCGGGGCCGCGGTTCGGATCTACGGATGCGGACAGCACACTGTGTGCTGTCCGCATCTTTTGCGGCCCCATTGAAATGAATGGGTCCGCACCCGTTCTGCAAAATTGCGGAACGGATGCAGAACCATTTATACGGTCGTGTGAATGTAGCCTAATACTGAGGCACAGTAATTCTATATATCATCTAATAGATTAAATTAGATTGTCGCAGCAGTTCAACAAGATGCTCTCCCTACAGTATCTAAAAACTCTTCCTGCACTGTCGCTGCACTCTCCCTATCCAATATTCTACAACTAAAAGCTTTTGGCAACACTGTGCCTAGCAAATAAGCACTCGTCACATCTTTCCCTAAGCTCAGGGCACAGTGAAATGACAGAGATAGCGTGGGATGAGGCTTTTTATAGGGCTGTGACATCACAGGGGATGATCTGCTGATTGGCTAACGGCACCACATTATGGGTCATATTGTGTTCCTGGGCTTCTTTCTTTCACTTTGTAACACGTGCAGCTGCCATTTTAAAAAAAAGTCTGATTCGTTACCACAAAGAGCGAGGAAATTCGACTTTGTGGCCAATCAAATTTTTCTTAAGCTTAAGATCGAATTCCGCTTCAGATGCTTTGATTCACTCAACACTAGTTACAATATGTGTTTTTATTAGTAATGACCAGCAGGGGCAATATTCGAATTCACAATATTTCACGAATATTCGTTACATTGCCGATTTGTCACATAAGAAAAAAAATAATTTTCTTATGCGAAAAATCGGCAATGTAATATTCGCATAATGTGAATATTCTGAAACACGAATATATAGCACTATAGAATACAGTGCTATATATTCTTTTATTAGAATATTCGTCATTTTTTCCAATTTAATGTGAACAGTCATAGGCCCAAAAGCAACTTAAGCAGAGAGGAATTATGACTTCAGATGGAAAAAATAATGAATATTCTAAAAAACAAATATATAGCACTATATTCTATAGTGCTATATATTCGGGTGTTAGAATATTCGCATTAAGCGAATATTACATTGCCGATTTTTTTCATAAAATAAATTTTTTTTAAATAATGAAGAATATTCTAATTCACTACAGACTACAATATTGCAGCCTTCTCACATTGGCCCACAAGCAAGAAGCAGGTAGGTATACTAGGCAATCGGTTCAGATAAAAAAAAAAAAATGAATATTTATTTTTACGAATATATATCACTATGTCGTGATGCTGATAAGTGCTGATATTCGCGATAAAAATTCGAAATTCGAATATTCGCGCTTAACACTAGTTTTTATCCTTTTTTGTGTCCAAATAAATTATTAAATAAATAAATAAATCTAAAGATACAATGTGTAATACTTCCCCAGTGCTGCAGATTAGTCCCCCAAAGAAGACGTTTTATTTTATTTATTTATTTTACCAAACAGAAATGACAACAATCACTGAAAAAGATAAAAAAAACATCCTGCACGATAAATAAATATGCAGATGAACATGGGTATTTCTGCATACTTTTTTTTATAAATTTAGCTATGTACGTCGTCATATTTATCACATCATGCAGGATTTTTGAAAAATAATTTTCTCCGATTTTTGTTCAGTCTGTAGTACTGTATATACTTGATGGAGTGGCACCTTCAAGTCTGAATGCGCTCCAATTTCACCTTGGGAGTGTCAGTTTTTTGTTCTCTTTTTGGGAGAAAAATGGATACTAGCTGCATATGGATATGCATGAATTACTTTATATTTTCTGTTATATATTACATTTTTTATAAATCTACAGTATATACGGTAGTATATTTTTGCTGTTATTCATGTTGCACTGTTTTTTCCCAGGGCATTATCCTGTTTGTGTCGACCCCTGTTCCTTATATTTGTATATTTGCCATATATTTGTACAATAATCCTAGTTATTGAATCCTTACTTTGCTTAATCAGAGTGTATGTCACTTACTAGAATATAAAACTGTGGGCCCAATATGCTGATGTATATTCTCAAAGCCCAGTGCCTTCCTATCATCCGAGTGGTGTGTCGGCAATATTTAATAATGTTAATATACAATTTATTAATGGAATGAGCACCATGGCCACCTTTTAGTGTGACTGTGGTTGATGGCTGCAGATTATATGGATTTGGCTCACATATCAGGTCGCCATCTTAACAATCACTAGTGCTTTGTGTGACCCAACATACTGTACATGCCTTATGTGACTCTTGGCCATAAACATGAAAAAAAACTTTCAGAAATGTTAAAAATATCAGTTAAATACAAAACTCACTTCAATAATATTCCCCATTCATCATGATGATTTTTACAAATGTTACATAGGAATTCTTAATGGTATCTCAGATGTCTCGAAACGCTTGTCAATATCATATGCACTTGGCAGAAGGGATTTGCCTTGTCCCAAAATGTTTTCCAATCTTTCAGACCAAGCCATTTTGGTAAACGAGGTAATAAATCATTTTTGCACAAGGCTCACGCATGGGTTTTGTTAATACCACAAACAATCCTTCTAATTGAATGGGGTTTTTTTTCCGACAGTTTCATTACAAATGTCACAATACTAAAGAAGATGCACTGGATGGCTGTCACCCTTTATTCTGTAATTACACATCACAGTTAATATGACCATATACAAATAAAGCCTGAATCTAACAATTATAAAATGTAACTCAACAAAACAAATAAACAGACCCTTTCACTTTTTCACATTTTGTTATGTTGCGGCCTTGTGCTAAAATTAAAAGAAAGTTCAAATTGTTCCCCATCATTCTGCACTCAATACCCTATAATGACAAAAAGACAACAGAATGTTCGAAATCTTTGCTTATTTATTGAAAAGGAAAGACTAAAATCTTGCACTGACATAAGTTTTCAGACCCTTTACAAAGTTTGCACACCTGGGTTTGGGGATTTGTCAGGTTGGATGGGATGTGTCGGTGGACAGTCATTTTAAGGTCTTTCCAGAGTTATTCGATTGGGTTCAAGTCTCGGGCTGGAGCACTCAAGGACATTCGCAGAGTTGTCCCTAAAAGGTGGATTTACATTGCCCGATACTCGTGCAGATTACTGGCAATCTGCACGTCTAAATGAGCCGCTGTTCATGCAGGCATGCCAATTATCATTTCCCGGCAGCAGATCTTGCTGTCTAAACAGTGATCTGCTGCCGAGAAAAAAATGATTCTGTATGGGGACATGCGATCGCAATAACAATCTCTCATCCTCATACTGTGAAGGAGATTGCTGTTTGTAAATGCAGAGGTCTCATTCACTGAACGAGCAGCTGACTGTCGGGAAGAAACGCTTCCTTCCCAACAATCGGCTGCAACATCGGGACATGTAAGCAAAGTAAGGATTCAATAACTAGGATTAGTATACAAATATACCTTAATACCTTAAGCCACTCCTGAGTTATCTTGGCCGTGTTCTTAGGGTCATTATCTTGTTGGAAAGTGAACCTTCAGCCCAGTCTGAGGTATAGAACACACTGGATCAGGTTTTCATTATTTCTGTACTTTGCTACATTCAGCTCTCCCGTAAAACACCGACCAGTCTCCTTATCCCACCCACTTTCAATGTTTCTATAGTATTCAGTATATTGGGCAGACTAGATGGGCCAAATGGTTCTTATCTGCCGACACATTCTATGTTTCTATGTTTCACTGAAAAGCACCCCCACAGCAAGATTCTGCCACCACCATGCTTCACTATAGGGATGGTATTGGACAAGTAGTGAGCAGTGCCTGGTTTCCTCCAGACATGACACTTAGAATTGAGACTAAAAACTTCAATCTTGTTTTAATCCAGAGAAACCAGAGAATCCCCTACCAGAGTGCTAGTCCACTCATAATTGTGAGGCGGCTTAGGTGTAATTACACCTGGTCACTGCTGCGGATATCGCGGCAAGCAAATAAAAAATGAGGAGGAGGCAGGGCTGGCACAGTGCGCGCCTTCTCTTTAAACAGCTGATCAGGGGGTGCCATGTGTCAGACCTCTGCCGATCTGATATTGATGACCTATCCTGAGGATAGGTCATCAATAATAATACAATTAAAACAATAAAGCCTGGACCTTGGGCAGTTTTCTATGCTATCCTTGTTTATTTGCTGTCATCATTAATAATAACTTGGACGTAAGATATATATGCAACCCAGGCAGTTGTGCAAGTGCCCCACAGACAGGAAAGGGGACCCACGTTACAGAAGAAATAAATAATAGTGCCTGTCTATTACACTACATATAAAGGGCTACATTCATTTTCACAATTCGTGTCTCACAATTATGAGAGGACTAGCATTGTGGTAAGGAATGTTTTGCTGAGCTGTTAATAAGGTGGCATTAACAACAAGGGCCGCATGTACTGTTCATGCACAGGCTGTAAAAACATTAGGCCAAAAAAAAGACCCAAAATGCATTGACAAACTGGTACTTCTCAGTAAATGCTCCAAGCATGCATAGTTAAAGGGGTTATTCCACGAGTAATGTAAAACATGAGAATCAGACATCAGATAGTACATGACAACCTCTTTCTAACAAAGCTGGAACCAGCCCTGCACCTCACATGGATCCAGGGATCTCCCTATTCATTGCTGTTCTAGATTTATATCAAGCTGGCAGCTCTGGGGGAGTGTCTTTTCTGCTGCAGCTAAGGGGGTGTGTCTCAGCTCTCCCTATAACAGCTTATAAGGCAGTTAAAGGATGAAACTGAGCATGTGCGGCCTTCTAAGTGATCCAAAGAAGAGAAAAAAAACTAATAGCAGGTGGCGCTATACAGATAGATTCTATTGAATAACTCAGGGGATATGCAAAATATTAAAGTAATTATAAAAAAGAAAACTGTAGAATATTTTTCATGAGATAAACCATTTAATAATACTATAGGGATAATAGATACATGCTGTTGTCAGACCCGCAACTTAAAAAAAAAAAACAGGCAATATTTTGGACTACAACTTGCACAAATGTGGAGGAAAATTTGTGTCTGACTGACAAGAATGGGTTTAGTCAACTTTAGCTCCCTTTAATGCATGGATCATTATTGATTGTGGCTAGGGTTGAGAGAACCCGAACTGTAAAGTTCGGTTTCTTACCGAACTTTATGATTTTTCGCACCCGGAACCGAACCCGAACATTTCCGTAAAAGTTCGGGTTCGGGTTATTTGTTCGGCGATTTCTTCATGCTTTTTGAAAGGCTGCAGGGCAGCGTTTCACTACTTTGCCCTAAGAAGCCATCACAGCCATGCCTACTGTTTGCATAGTTGTGATTGGCTGAGTGCAGCATGTGACCCAGCCTCTATATACGCTGGAGTCACGTAGTGCCGCACGTCACTTTGCTGATCTTAGTTTAGGGACAGGCTACTGCTGCTCTCAGGGAGAGATTAGGACAGAAATCTGTTGAACTTGGTGGTGTGAAATCTTCAAGCTACAGCAATTATTGAGGGAGGGTGCTACTGCTATCCTACATTTTTGTACCCCTCCCTGAGCCCAGTGATACTGCAAAATATATATTTTTTAATCCATCTGTTACTGAGGTGGGGGTCGGCGGCTATTTTTGCAACTGCAGTGTCCTTGGAACTGAATGTGACCTGCATGAATGCCAGCCTACCAGGGACTTCAGTCTAATCCTTTTTTGGTAGCTCAATGAAGGAAAAATTCCTTTTTTCTGGCACGTCAAGTCTCCTACATTACCTATTTTAGAATTTAGGGGTGACATGGTGCATTTCTGTAGTTGGGGTCAAAAACCTGTTTTGTGGTGCTATAGAGCACTTTTGCCTACAACACACAAAAAGATTTATTAAATTTCAGCAGTGAAATACTGCATTAGTGTATTTTGGGGAAATAAACCCGTATTGTTGGTCCACAGTGCAGTTTTGCATACACCGCACAAATACCTATGTTTAAATTTCAGCAGTGAAATGCTACATTAGTGTATTTTGGGGAAAGAAACCCGAATTGTTGGTCCACAGACTAGTTTTGCATGCACCACACAAATACCTATTTTCAATTTCAGCAGTGAAATACTGCATTAGTGTATTTTGGGGAAAGAAACCCGTATTGTTGGTCCACAGACCAGTTTTCCATACACCACACAAATACCTATTTTACATTTCAGCAGTGACATACTGCATTCCTGTAGTTTGTTGCAATAAACACTGGTTTTGTGCTACATAGCAGATCTGAGGCCTACCCTGTATTTCAGTCATTTTAAGTAAACTTTTAAACTCTGCATTTACATAGTTAGTTGCAGACACACTGGTTTTGTGGTAGATAGCACATTTGCGGTGTACGCTGCATTTCTGAAAGTCAAATTAAACCGTTAACTTCTGCTTTTACATTGTTGGTTTGAAAAATCTAATTTTTGGTGATAGTGAAGTAATTGTATTGAATTGCTCCGTTACACTGTTGTGTGACCTAAAGAAATTTATTCTGTTTATGACACGGGCACTGCCTTACTGTTAGTGAACCTAATTGTTGGCTATTGGCAGTTATGCTTTTTGATGACTCTGCTGGCAGGGTTTCCCAGGGCTATAACCATAGCCCTGCACCAGAAGTGGAAGAGATTGAATGCACGGATACCCAACCACTTAGATTTGAGGATGAGGACATGGGAAGACCACCGCAGCACGTCTTTGATGACAAAACACAGGCGCAAACTGCTGCGGCTTTCTGCGGTGTGCAGACCGACAAAGAGGGCAGGGAGGAAGACTGGGTGGAAGATGATGTTGAGAACAATGAGGTCCTACACCCTAAAATATACCACTTAAATCCATGTTATTCATGGGTGGTAAAAAAAATCATATTTTTTTAGGCCAGGAATTACCTTTGCGGCCTGTGCTGCATATGTGCCGGGGAAAATAATATAGTTAATCCGTCTGGGAGTTCAGGGGTTGACATATTCCAAATATTTGCTGTCAAGTAACCCTGCACTGCATAGGTGACAGGGACCGGAAATGCGGAAAATCCTCTTTTAAATAGTTGGGTGCAATATTACCATTTTTGCCAGGTACAAGCTCCTGCTCTGCATAGGTGACAGTGACCAAACATTTGAATAATCTTCTTTTAAATTGTTGGGTGAAATATTACCATTTTTGCTGGGTACAAACCCCTGCACTGGATAACTGACAGGGAACTTACAATTGGCGGTTACATTCTTGCATGACATAAAGCCTATTTTGGCTGTGAAGCCAAAGGTAGTCACCAACAACAGGTTTTTTATTTTTTTAAATAAATTGGGGTAGACCTTAAAACATTGGGAAATATAAAAAATAAAACAAAGTGTAAGTGCACGGTAGTATAACAATGGTTTAGTGAGGTCGGTATACATGTCTATTCTACATAAGGTACAAACAAGTCCTGTGGGATCCATGCCTGGTTCTTTTTCATGAACGAAAGCTTGACCACATTGGCTGCGGACAGGCGGCTGCGCTTGTCTGTGATAATTCCCCCAGCCATGCTAAACACACGTTCAGACAATACAGTGGCTGCAGGGTAGGCCAGCACCTCCAAGGCGTAAAGGGCAACCTCAGGACATGTACCCAATCTGAAGAGCCAGAAGTTGAATGGGGCAGACCCAGTGGCGTATCTAGAAATGATTGAGCACCACAGCAAATCTTTGAATGGGGCCCCCCTCCCCCAGTAATTTTTGCGCAATCCCTTCCTTTCATGCCGCCATGCCTGTGGCTACTAAAGATTGCTCTCTCAGACCAGGCCCGGCAGCTGTTCCATCTGTTTCTACACTGTCTATACTGCCACTGTATAGAATTTCATTGTATAATACTGTTGAGGGGGCCCTGACAAAGTCTTTTAGTCCTCTTCCTCCTCTGCCTGGATGGGCCCCTTCTAGGTCAGGGCCCCAAAGCAGTAGCTTCCCCTGTTGCTACGCCCCTGGGCAGACCCATCAGTCAGTATGTGTAGTGTTCTACCATGTTGCTGTTGCTGCCTCCTGCTAAGACGTTCCATATCTGCTGATGATGCAGGTTGTTGTGGCGTGATGACAAAGCTTTCCACATTTCGCCCATGCTAACCCTGCCTTCTGAGGTGCTGTGGGTGACCCAGCTCCGTTGGCGACTTCTTCCTCCTCCTCCTCTGCCTTCACCTTGTGCTTCCACTGAGCCCCCGGTGTCAGGTGTGAATGCCATCAGCAGCGTGTCTACTGGCGGGCGCATTTTCCTATCACGCTCCAACGGTACATTGTCATCGTAACGGGGATCCAGCAGGGTGGCCATTCAGTAATCAGCACAAGTTAGAATGTGGCTGTAATTCGGCAGTCATTGCGCAGACACTGCAGCATGTAGTCGCTCATGTGTGCCAGGCTGCCCAGAGGCAAGGACAAGCTGTCCTCTTTTTAAGCAGGTGTATCGTCTGTGTCCTCTGTATCCCCCAGCGTTCCTCCTCCTCATCCTCCAGAACTGTGCCCTGGATGGACAATTGTTTTCCAGGCCAGGGCTTATGTTGGTGCAGGAACCTACCCTCTGAGCCACTTGTATTTGGCTGGCCTTAAGTTAAAGATAAGGGTACTTTCACACTTGCGTTATTCTTTTCCGGCATAGAGTTCCGTCAAAAGGGCTCTATGCCGGAAAAGAACTGATCAGGCATATCCCAATGCATTCTGAATGGATAGAAATCAGTTCAGTTTGCATCAGTATGCCTTCCGTTCAGTCACTGTCAGGCGTTCTGGCTCGACATAATACTGCAGCATGCTGCGGTATTATGTCCGTCCAAAATGCCTGATCAGTCGCCGGAATGCTGAATCCGGCATTAATTTACATTGACTTGCATTAGTGCCGGATCCGGCATTGCGAAACAACAGGATGAACGGATCCGTCCATCCTGTCTGCGCATGCGCAGACCGGTAACACTGTGAAAAAGACTGCAAGACGGATCCGTTCATCCGCATGATAAGCGGAGAGACGGATCCGTTCTTACAATGCATTTGAAAAACGGATCCGCACCCGGATCCATCTACAAATGCTGTCAGTTGTCACACTGAACAGCGGATCCGGCTGGCAGCTCCGACAACGGAACTGCCTGCCGGATCACACTAACGCTAGTGTGAAAGTACCCTAAGGCGTGTATATAGTTTTGTCTGTTTATATGGTTAGTTTAGCTGCATAATAGTTATTTTAATATGTTTTTAAGTTAATTTGTAAACAGTGTGTTAATGGTTTGAATGAAAGTGGGGGGGGGGGGGGCGGTTGTGTCTGTAGGGTGTGAGGCTGTTCAGGTTATTTTTCTCTTGTTGAAATGTTCCTTGTATAGTTTTTGTTCCAATATATAATAAAAAGTCCCAATAGCCGTGAAACGTTAACCAACAAATTTAATAAAATTATTTGTCACATCTGCCGCTCAGGCCACAGGGGTCCTTGAGCAACAATAAAAGTGAATTTGTGCCACCAGAATATAAGTGTTGCATTAACTGAATTGATTTTCACTGTCTGGTGTTTAGGAATTTCTGCATCACCAAATTCAGCACATGTGGCAGGCAGGGGATGTGCGTCAAACTGGCTAGGCCCAGAGCTGCTATGATATTTCACCCATAATCGCACAACACCAGGCCGGGCTGGAGGCTCAGTAGCACCAACCGATCATCAGTCTGTTGTTCCATGCCCGTCCACAGCTCTTGCGCGGTGTGGGGTTTGTCCCACAAACAGACACGTTTTAAAACAGCCTGCTGTCGTTTCCCCCTGGCTGTGCTGCTGTTGGTGGTGAACTTGTTCCGCTGAGCGGATGAGGAGGTGGTAGAGGAGGAGGAAGCCGTGTAGGAGGAGGAGGCAACAGGAGGAAAAGAGAAATGCCCTGCAATCCTCGGGGGCGGAAGGACATTCGCAAAAATGCTATCCGCCTCTGGGCCACCGCCACTACATTTACCCAGTGTGTTGTTAGGAAGATATTACTTTCCTGCCCGTGCTTACCGGTCCACGTATTGGTGGTTATGTGGACATTGCCACAGATAGCGTTGTGCAGTGCACACCTGATTTTGTCCGCCATTTGGTTGTGGCAGCGGGGAACTACGTACTGTGGGACAGCCACCGCCATAAGGTTTTTAAAACTCTCCACCAGACAGAATGATAGCATTTCAAAGGATCAGGAATTTTGAAGTCCAGGCATTAACAGCCAGGGATCGCGGGTGGGTAGGGGGGCACTTCCTCTTTCTCTCCAGTGTTTGGGAGATGGACAGCTGAACGCTTCCATGGGATTCTGTGGAGATGCTTGGTGACTTTGAAAGACGTGGTGGTGTTGCTGTGGGTGGCAGGTATTTTAAGTCATTTCCCTATCCACATTTATTTGCAGAGCAGTTGCCATGCTCTTTTTTGCTGCCTTTTCCAGCCCTCTAGCCCTTTCCAGGGCTATTTTACAGCCATTTTAGTGCCCATTGACTTCAATGGTGTTTGGGTTCAAGTTCGGATCACGAACCCAAACTTTTTTGTGAAGTTCGGCCGAACCAGTCGAACCCGAACTTCGAGGTGTTCGCTCAACTCTAATCATGACATCAAAAGGGTTTATCAGCTTGGATGAGAATTTTCTCCATTCTCAGCTGTTGCATTAGAGGGCTGGCTGATCTTGTGAGGTGCTATTGCCAAAAGATTTGTGCCGTAACCTTACATTAGTGTGCGTTATGGTAGAGTTGCCAGTGCTATATTTTACTGTGAAGGAAGGGGTTAAAGGCTATGGGGGCAACTTTTTAAAAATTATTGCATTGTACTCATTTTGAGCTAAAGATCATTTTTTCAAATGGTCTTTTTTTTAAAAAAAATGTCAGCCCTTTTCTCTGTACAGCATTGAGATTCTCTAGCCTTTGAAGGTGTTAATTATAATTATTTATCTCCATTGTTCTGTTCTGTTATAGGAGCAGAACAATGAAAATAACAGAAGCTCCATCAGATGATGGGAACGGATGTCACCCAATGAACCCTATTGCATATGGATTTCCGTCAGGGAGACCAGCATTTTACCAGATAAAACAGAGCAGCATGCTTTTATGTAAATGTTAACTTAGCCTTAGGTATGCAGTTAGATTAAAAGTAAGGACATGATACAATCTATAAGCAGAAGCAGATAGCCTATTTGCTAGGGTAGATGACATAACTTGAAGCTCCTGGGCCTGAATGTAAAAACTTTAACAGGGACCCCAACTACTATATGCCTTTCATAATACTGGTGTCTTTTTATATGGCAGATTGGCCTTTAGGCTTTCTCAGGTATCTGAACTTGGGTGTGACTGCTACCTCTGCATTACAGTTGAGAACAAAACTGAAAAATATGTAAAAAAACAAACAAACGAAAAGGTGATGCAGAATTACAGATATACAACACAGATGCTTTGTCTACTGACTGCAGAGCCAGTGGTGGAGCTTAATATTACAATCATTGGCCCCAATTTATCAAGCTAGTTTTGTCTTTATTTTGGAGTAAATAGCAACTTTACTTTAGTTTTAAACATTTATTAATACTAGGCGACAGGCCAATATTATTTTTTGCGCCTGCTAAGTCAGTTTAAGAAATCCAGATGTTTTGTGCAAGTTCCTATGGAGCACGTTGGCTTTTGGCCTTATTTATCATTGGGACATTTGGAAAAGTCCCCAAAAATTGTCTTAACTGCACTCCTGATCTGTCATAGCTATGGCGGGTGGAAATAAGTCAGAAAAGATAAGTCAGAAACTGTTAGTTTGTCTGTGCTAAATTTAACTTAATTTAAGTATTGTGCTGTACATAACTTTGGCGCATGGACTGTTACTGTAGTATCCCAGACCTGGGGGTATCTGCAAATGTATATAGTTGCGTATTGAATGTTATGTATAATATGTTTTGGCTGTGTGTACCAGTATGAAGAGGTATGGTTTGCAAGGGTTGGCAGGAACAAGGTTAACCCCCCTGTGTCCCCTCTTGGTACGAGTTGGCCGGTACTGCTTCCTGCCGGGAGGGGAAATTCTTGTGTTGAGGGGAATTTCCTGTGTTGAGAGGAGAGGAAGAACATGCCTGAGCTCCTGTACTAGGAACCTGATAGCATTTTCCTGTGAGACCAGCACTCCAGAGAGGCCAGCAAAATACAGCTTCAAGAAAGCACCTGGCAGAAAAGACAGCGAATGATACAGCTTTACAGCAACTGCTGCAGGGTGAGGGACTACATATCAGACACTCATCACCTATACCACCACTAGGCCAGATAAAGCTCAAATCTGAACCTTACATTGCACACATCTACAAGCGGCATTACATAGTCATGCAACCTGCCATCGTGCCTTCTCAATTTTTGCCAGAAACCACACTTTGAATTTGCTGCTTCTGGGTGTACCACAAGTTATATTTTGCACTCAGTAAAAAGAGACTTTTATACACTTACTTTTGGCCTGATTCTTCTAACTCATTTTCCACTGCACCGATCCCCAGGGCGCAACAGCTTGAGGGAGTAAACTGTGACACAACATCTTATCAGGACCACTACCACTCCCATCCTCTGCACTTGCTCCTTAGGGGCTCGCTGCATTACCCTTACACAAAAAGACAAACATCAGATTGTCTCCTTTTGATAAATCAGGGCCATTGTGCATATATATCTATATGCTTCCTTTGCAGGCTGGCTATCTTAATCCATAATGACCACTCTTCACTTATAGCTATTGTTTGACAGCTGCTGTAACTTTACCTTGGATTGTTTGGCAAGCGTTTGATCTACAGGTCCCAGACTTCGTTAGTGCTGAAAGGGTCTCCGGCACACTGCAGAAAGGTCCCTGCATCTCAGCGCCAAGAGACTCAACGAAAGTAAATGTGTTAAAAGGCAGACACTTGATCTGTTTTTATTTCCAACCTTTCCTTTGTGTAATATTTCTACATATTAAACACCCGTTCTCTCCGCAGCCCTGGAAATGATTAGCCTCCCTCTATTTACAGCTCACTTTAATTGCTTTAAAACACCATTTGTCAGCCTTATGTTCTATTGACAAGGATATCGATTTATCCGATTTGGGCTTTGTCTTGCCTTTTGTACATAAAACTCACATACGCAGTTCAAATGGGAAATAGCCGTATTGATTTTCTTAACTTGAGCCCAAATGCTAAAGATTTTTGGATAAGCTTTCTCATTACTTAAGCCAAAATCAATAGCAAAGAGCATCTTTTAATGAAAGAGTCGTTTGAGCATCAAACTTCAGAAATAGGGTCCTGTTCATCCCTTGCTTTGCAGATTGATCTTTTAAGATTCTTAAGTGAGGTCCAATTGGTTGACATTGCGGTCTCTCCAGCAGCTTCAGATGAGAAAATGTGAGAAAAAGGAACGGGTAGATGGATTCCTGCTCTTTGGAGAACGAGCCGGAGACCTGAATCCTTTCTCTCCTGAATGTGCCAACGACAAAAGCAGGTGAATCTGGGATATTTAAAAGGAAATCTATTCACTAATGAGTTCCAGAAATGGATATGCACTCAGCAAGACTTTACCTCTGCCTACTTTCCTTCTAAAATCCTTAAGCACTATTTTGTCACCTGGAAGCCAGCCTAATTAGCTATGGCGCCTATCGGCCCTTTTACGGAGATTGCAGCGTAATTAATTGGTTTATAGCATGAGATTTGCCTTGTCTTTTAATTTAACTGGGCTTTCTTCCAGTTTCAGGCTCAAGAGCGAACCATTTACCAGCTACGGATTGTGGAGTGTGAGCTGAAATCCCAGCTTAGGAACTGAAAATCTGGGGTTGAACGTTTGCCGAATTAGCTTGACGTGTGTGACAAGTTACAGTATATGGGCAAGCCAGGCATCAGGTACTGTACAAAGATATCATTAACTGCCCTGAGCTACATAAATTAAGCTGATCATGTCTTCACTTAATTAACTGAGAATGACCTATTGATGTATAGGCAAGAAAGATAGAGACTGCGTGGTGCACTGTACTAAATTTATTGGCTTTCAATTAGTTCTGCTATTGACTATGACACTTAAGGCAAAAGAACATTTCAGCTGGAGGTTATAAGAATGCGTGCTTAACTCGGTATGTGCCGTGAGATTCCCTAAGCGTCACAAATCACCATGTATTTCTAGGCTAAATTAGTATTCGTTATTATTGGTATTATTAATATTTCATAAATAAACTATGCTGTAATACCTAAATGTAAAAGCCACCACTATTAAAATAAAGATTGATGAGTAGAGATGAGCGAATTATTCGAATTTTCTCACGTTTCATTGTAATGAATCGTACTTTTTCCTAAAAAAGCTGCTGCACGTGTGAGGACATAAAGCAATGAACTCTGGGAAGGCGGGATCACCCATAATGCCATGCATGCTGCCAATCACTAGCCAGCCAGCTCTGTGATGTCACAGCCCTATAAATATCCTCAGCCATCTTGGACTCTGCCATTTTCCAGTGTACTTAGTGCAGGGAGAGACGTCAGCAGGCGCTAGGGAAAGTGCTAGAAGAAACTTAATTGTGCAAAAAAAAAACAATTTACAAGTTCAGGGAAAGATTATTCAAGGTGTAGGGAAAGGATAGGGAGGAATCATTCCGCAGCATTTATGTTGAACAGGGTTCAGTCAGGGAGGTTACAGTCTGGGTAATAGGAACAATCCTATTACACCTTGCTGTACTGACTGGGGACCCAAATTTCCATTATACAGCTCTGTAATTCCAGCCAACCGTTTTTGCTATTGGGATGCAAGTGTTGTTTGATACAGCCATTAACAGGGTTTATTACAAGGAAATATTTATCTTCTTATTTTCCCTTGTGCGTTGCAGTTCCCTTGTATTAGTGGGAAAAAAGGGCTTATTAGCCGTAGTCTGGTGAAGTGCGGAAATTGCAGCCCTTTTTGTTGTGTAATAGTGGCAAAATAAAAATATATTTGCCGTTCAGTGGTGCAGTTATATGTTCTAAAGCTTTTTGTAGCGTGTATTAGTGGAAAAAGAGAAATATATTTGCTGTTCAGTGGTTCAGTTATATGTTATAAAGCCTTTTGTGGCGTGTATAAGTGGAAAAAGAAAAATATATTTGCCGTTCAGTGGTGCAGTTATACGTTCTAAAGCCTTTTTGGCGTGCATAAGGAGAAAAATAAAAATATATTTGCCATTCAGTGGTGCAGTTATATGTTCTAAAACCTTTTGTGGCGTGTATTAGTGGCAAAAGAAAAATATATTTGCCATTCAGCAGTGCAGTTATATGTTCTAAAACCTTTTGTGGCATGTATTAGTGGCAAAAGTAAAATATATTTGCCGTTCAGCAGTGCAGTTATATGTTATAAAGCCCTTTTTTTTCCCCCATATTCAATTTTTATTGAGGTTTTAAGTATAACATATTCTGGTCATAACCAAATTATACAAGCTTACAATAACAATGTATTGTGAAAGAGCACATATCACATACAGTGCTCAAAAGTAATAAGCCACGCAACAACGTGGGTAATGACAATTACGAAAACTTGAAATATAACAACTAACAAGATAACTTAAAGGAGAAGAGAGACAGACAGAAGACAGTATGGAAGGTGGGGGTAAGGAGGGGTAGGGAGCCAGATATGGAGAGCCACATCTGTATATTCCGGAATATCTCCGAGGTGTGGAAACGTTTCCCATGGGCCCCAAGTCTTTAGAGAATCGTGAGGAGTCTAGGGGTGTAAAACTAATTAGGTCCTCCATTCTCTGGTATAGAGTGCTTTCACTGCTTGAATCATGTATTTCAGGAGTGAGTTTTTGTAGGCAGGGATGTTTAGGTGGAGTAAAAATAGTAGAAGAGCTTCAGGGGAGTTCTGCACAGGAATGCCGTCACCTCTACTATGGTTTTTTGCACAAAGTTCCAAAAGGGGCGCAGTACAGTACAATCCCACCAAATATGAATCATCGTGCCCTCCTCTGTGTGACATCTCCAGTAGCGATCTGACACTGTGGGAAACCATTTATGGAGAAGCGCGGGCACCCTGTACCACCTGGATAGGATTTTATAACTTGTTTCCTGGTCCTTAGTAGAGATCAGCGCTTTATGGGGTAAGAGAAAGCTCTTATTCCACTAGATAGGGTAAATTGTGCACCTATATCCCACTCCCAAGCTTGAGAAAAGGGGGGAGGTGTGAGCAGCATTGATGTATTAGTAGTTTATATATAGTGGATATTTTCCTGGATACCACTGAGGGGGTTATGCACATTGGTTCAAATGCTGTGAGGTTTCGGTTTAACGTATGGGACTTACTCAGAGAAGAGTAGAAGTGTTGGAGTTGTAAATACTCAAAGGAGCTGCGTGGTAGAGGTAGAGGGAGCAATTGAGATAGGGGCTTCAGAGTAAAATCTCATGGTAAAATCTAAGTGGGCGAGTCTTCGTATCCCTTGAGGAAGGGATGAGGCGAGTTCTCTGGAGGGAAGCGCGCATGATCAGCGATTGGGACCAAGGGACCTTCAGTATCAATTAGAGAGGTGTGGTGGTTTATGGACGCTATTATCGCAAAAGAGCACCGGGCTGTGAAAGAAAGCTTAGAAGAGGTGGATCATGAGGTACAAACCATTAGAAAACGTGGTGTGGTGTTTAACAAGCAGGATATACTCAACCCATATTCAGTTGTGCATGTATATAGGGGAGCACATCCTGCACTTGTAGTCCGTTGCTAGGGGCAATCAATAGCAAAAAATGCATACAATGGAAGATGCCAGCAACGGACTACAAGTACCACAATAACCACCCTACATACGATAACGATAATGTGGATGTGGAGAACAATCAAAAACATAACCATAGCAAAGGCAGGTGCGCTCTGCGGCAATACTAAACCCTCACACTGATAAAATTGAGAGGTTAGTTCGACCTATCCTACTAGGAGGCCATGTCTTAAGCTCGGACACCACGGCAAGGTCTCTCAAGTAGCCCGAGGCCCTACCACTCAACCTACCTGTGCCGTATGGGATATACCAGGAGCCGTTGGGCATTACGGGAGCGTAAGGCCTGACTCACAGACAGCTCACCAGTGACCTCCAGCATGTAACCATGCTGGCAATGGGAGGTGGGAGGTGCCTGTGAGCCCCACCCGAGACCGGCTGATATGGCCCAGAGCCTCCCAGGTGCACCTGAATGTAGCCTGTAGATGAAAAGCAGGCACATTTAAATCAGAGTTTATACACCTCCAAACATATTATACAAACCATTAGAAAACGTGGTGTGGTGTTTAACAAGCAGGATATGCTCAACCCATATGCAGTTGTGCATGTATATAGGGGAGCACATCCTGCACTTGTAGTCCGTTGCTAGGGGCAATCAACAGCAAAAAATGCATACAATTGAAGATGCCAGCAACGGACTACAAGTACCACAATAGCCATCCTACATACGATAACGATAATGTGGATGTGGAGAACAATCAAAAACATAGCCATAGCAAAGGTAGGTGCACTCTGCGGCAATACTAAACCCTCACACTGATAAATTTGAGAGGTTAGTTCGACATATCCTACTAGGAGGACATGTGGAAGGGCCTCGGGCTACTTGAGAGACCTTGCCATGGTGTCTGAGCTTAAGACATGTCCTCCTAGGATATGTCGAACTAACCTCTCAATTTTATTAGTGTGAGGGTTTAGTATTGCCGCAGAGTGCACCTGCCTTTGCTATGATGTGGATCATGAGGTGCCTATTAGTCATGGGAAAAGAGTTGTGTGCTATGTGTACCCAAGATTTGGAGGAGGTATCGATGCGCAACATGTCAAACCATGAGAAATCCCGTCGACGCCAGGCTTCCAAGTACCTTTGGAATTGCTGAAGGAGGGGGGTGAAGTTTAATCTATAAAGTTGTGACAAGTCAGCTGCTATTTTTATACCTAGGTATGTTATCCCGTTCCCGTTTGATGGCCAGGCAAAGAGGAAAGAGGTTTTAAGAGAAGAAACCAAGGCGTTGGGTAGGGGGCCTCAGATTTAGTCATATGAAGTTGGTCCAGTTGCCAAAGCGGGAGATCTCATGTAGCAGAGATGGCAAAGAAATGTGGGGATTAGTTATATAAAGCACGCGGTCATCCACGAAGGCCACACATTTGTATTCATGATCTCCAATCGTCACTCCAGAGATGTCCGGGTTGGCATGTATAGAGGACATACAGTAAGATGCTCCATAACCAGGACGCAAAGCCAAGGAGACAATGGGCATCCTTGTCTCGTCCCATTATGGATGGAGAAGGGAGAGGAAAGGGTGCCATTGATTTTGACTCATGCCGAGGGTTGTTGGTACATTCTGAAAATCATTGACATAAATCCCGAACCTTTACTCAGGTGAGAAAGAGCAGTGTGGATAGAGTTTCAGGAGATGCAGTTGAAAGCCTTTTATGTGTCTAGAGACAGGATCATGAGGGGGATATTGTTTGTTTTTGCGTGGTGGATGATATTCAATGTTTTGAGGGTGTTATCCCGAGCCTCCCGTTTCGGCACGAACCCCACCTGGTCGGGGTGGATAATCGAGGGTAGAAAAGCATTCAGTCTATTAGCCAGTAATTTGGCAAATATTTCATGAGCTACATTTAGGAGGGAGATAGGACGATAACTGGCGCATAGGTGCAGATCCTTACCAGGCTTGGGGATGACTGCGATATGCGCCTCAGTGGTCTGTGCCGGGAAGGGAAGCCCAGGAGACACCGTATTAAAGACCAGAAGCAGAAAATGGGAGAGATAAGTCGAGAAGGACTTGTGAAACCTGGCTGTGAACGAGTCAGGGCCTGGACTCTTGCCCCCGGTAGAGTTTTGAGGACCGCTTGGAGTTCGACTTCCGTGAATGGCACTTCTAAACTAGCCGACTCCAATGTAGATAATCTACGGGGCTGAGAAAGGGGTTCAGGTGAACAGTCAGACTGTGTTAGGGAGGAGCGGGGTAGATTATATAGCTCAGAGTAGAAAGATAGAAAGGAGGAGGCCATTTCTCAGGTGGTGTGTACCATGCGGTCTGCAGAGTTTTGATAGCAGGGATGTGTGAGACAGCCATTTTTCCCCTGAGAGCCCTTGCCAGCATATGTACACTCTTGTTTCCATATTCGTAGAACTTACTATGACATATTTGATTGGATCATACGCTTGTAAGACGTCTGTAGGAGGTGTTTGGCATTCATAATTGCATTGTGGAGGTCGCGAAGAGTCGGCAAGAAGAGTGCTCGTTTGTGGGCAAGGTCCAAAGAGGCAACCTTCTGTAGTGAAAGTTTGAGGGAGTGTGCTTTCTCCTTCTTGAGATGGGAGCCATGTTTAATGAGAACCCCGCGCAGGACACATTTCAAGGCTTCCCATTGTATTGGAAGAGGAGTGGAATCTGCGCTGTGATCAGAGAGAAAGTTTGTGACAGTGGTGTGCAGATCGGCAGCGCATACCGAGTCAAGAGGGAGAGATTCATTCAAGCGCCAAGTCCACTCTTGGTGAGGAAAGGGGGGTTTAAGGAGCAGAATAAAAGGGCATGGTCTGACCAAAGAATATTGCCTATTTGTGTGGAGTCCAGCCACGAAAGGATCGGTTGTTGAAGTAAAATGTAGTCTATTCGGCTACAGGAAGAATGAGAGGCAGACTAAAAGGTGAGGTCTTTATCTGCTTGGTGTTGAAGGCGCCATGAGTCATATAATTGTAATTGGAGCAATGCTCTTTTAAATTTTTTTAATAGTCGAGTAGGGAAGGAGGTGTGTCCAGTTTAGTTATCAAGCATGGGGTCCAGGGTTAGTTTAAAGTCGCCACAAAAAACGACTGTTCCGCGGTTGAGGGGTAGTGCTGTATCAACCAGGTCCAGAATAAAGGAGGCCTGATTTTGATTGGGGGTGTAGGCAATAAGAAATGTGAATTCCCTGCTGCCAATTAAAAGCGAAAGAATCAGGTACCTGAACCCAGGATCGACAGTACAGCCTAGCACCTGAGGCAAAGATTTATGGATCCCTATGGCGACACCTTTTGTTTTATTCACCAGATAATTTGCAAGGTGCCAGGTGGTATAGTGCCGATGACAGATGCCAGGAACACTACCCTCCTTAAAAGGCGTTTCTTGAAAACAAATAATGTGTACCTTGTAGTGATATAAGTGGTGGAGTACTTGGGCTCTCTTTTCAGGGGTGTTGAGGCCCTTTGTGTTGAAGGACGCTATCTTGAATGACGTCATATCTGTGGGGGAGGGGGGAGAACACAAGGAACAAGGGGGTGTGAGGACAAACAGAGAACAAAAAAAAAAGAGAAAAGGAGTAGACGAAAAAACAAAGTAAACTGTCGAATTACCAACTGCTGAGAGGGAGCAAAAGAAACAGAGTGTCACGACGGGGAGTGGGGAAACCCCCCGTCGCGCACTATCCACGGCCGCTGGGCCAAAAAGGACTAAAGCAGGGACATAGGAACTGCCAAACTAGCACGTCCCTAACGCTGGCCCTGGTCTCCTAACAGTATGGGCCGACCCCGAAGGTAGGAGGGCCCATACGTCCGGAACCTAGAGCCCTGGACATCCCTGCTTCACCCTGGATCTAACAGGGCAGAGACCACCTGCTCACCCAGGGACACGGATGAGAAGGAGTCTCCCGAGGCCCCTCTGCAGCCGGGACCCTGACAGTGTGAACCCCAGTACCGCAGGAGAGCATACAACCAAACACTCTTACTCTCACCGCAGAAGATAAAGCGGATCCAAGAACTCCCGACCTCCCATGCGGACAACTGACGCATGCGGATGGATCCCAAAGTGGCAGCACACCATCAGGTAGGTACCACACCCCTCCGGGCGGGCAAGCCCCTTCCGGAGCGTCACACCGTGTCAACAAACACCAAACATACCCACACCATACAACAGCAACCAGGTGGGGAAGGGATACACAGACACTCACCAGGGAAGGAACAAAATAGCAAACAATATAACAAATAAGGGTGGCTCACGCAGACATCAAGGTGGAAACATACAGCCAAATTCCAGCCATGCTCACACCATGACTGGACAAACAAGACTGACCTTCAGGCTCCACACACTGACACTTAAGGAGGCCTGAGGACACACCAACCATACAAAGCAGCCACACCTTAACCCCGTGCACACCAAACGGGGGAAGTGCACAAATATAAACACACGTTGCCAAAGGCAACCACATGCGTTGACAGCGAGCCGCCTAGCACCAAACTCAGGCTGCTCCACTGCCAACAACACAACGTAACAAACACACCTTAACCCCGTGCACACCAAACGGGGGAAGTGCACACATACAAACACACGTTGCCAAAGGCAACCGCATGCATTGACAGCGAGCCGCCTAGCACCAAACTCAGGCTGCTCCACTGCCAACAACACAACGGGAAAACCAGACACGCATGCAGAAACAACCGAGTTGCCAGAGGCAACCGCACGTGAGGCCACTACGTAATAGCCCACCACGTGCGGCAACCAGAAACCTAGCCGCTGGAAACCACATGCGGGGCAACGAGTCACGACCATACACATGGTCGTGACACAGAGAGGTGTAATGGCGGAAAGAGGAAAAGAGCCGTTGTGGCTACAAGATGTCAGTCCCAGTTAGGAACAGCAGGCAGTCTTTCAGGCGACGGAGTTGGATGGGGATCCTCGTCGGGGACCAGCAGATGAACGCCGTGGTCGTCAGTGAGGAGTTGACATGGGCGGTCCAGGGGGTCTTGGTGCTGGCAAACTGAGAGGGCTGGGGTTGTTTCCGTGTTGTTGGAGCTGGTGGTAGGATGGATGGCCATAGACCCAGCTCAACTGGTGGCAGGTCCAGCTGTTGTAGAAAATGTGATAGGTCCGAGGGATGACAGAGAGCAGCACCATGACCCTTGTGGACCGCAAATAGGGGCAGCCCCAATGATAAGGGATTCCACGGTCCCTGAGAAGGTCCAGCAGCGGACATAGGGCGGCTCGTTGTAACAAAGTGTGACGTGAGAGGTCCTGCAGTAACAAGATAGGGGCCCCTTCATGAGACATGGGGGAGAATTGCTGAGCTTTGTTTAGGATTTGCTCTTTAACGACATAGAAGTGAATTCTGCAAATAACGTCTCTTGGCTTGGTGCCATCAGGGTTAAGGGGGTCTGAGGGTTCTGTGTGCTCTGTCGATCTCTATGTGAGAGTTTGTCAGGTGTCCAAGGATTCCATTTCTGTAGTTGCTGTAATAAACCCGTACTGTCGTACCACAGAGCACGTTTACATACAACGCTGAAAAACTTGTTTTATAATTTTTGGGGTGACATACTGCATTTCTGTAGTTGGGTTAATAAACCCGTATTGTTGTGCCACAGAGCAAGTTTGCATACACCGCTGAAAAACCTATTTTAAAATTTAGCAGTGACATACAACATTTGTGTATTTGGGGGAAATAAACACGTATTGTTGTTCCACAGAGCACTTTTGCATAGAACGCTGAAAAAGCTATTTTAAAATTTTGCAGTGACATACTGCATTTCTGTATTTGGGGGAAATAAATCTGTATTGTTGTTCCACAGAGCAGTTTGGCATACACTGCACAAAAACGTATTTTAAAATTTAGCAGTGACATAGGCATTTGTGGGAAATAAACCCGTATTGTTGTTCCACAGAGCACTTTTGCATACAGAGCTGAAAAAACTTTTTTTAAATTTAGCATTGACATAGTTTATTCCTGTATTTGGGGGAAATAAACCCGTATTGTTGTTCCACAGAGCAGTTTGGCATACAACGCACAAAAACCTATTTTAAAAGTTAGCAGTGACATACTGCATTTCTGTAGTTTGTTGCAATAAACACTGGTTTTGTGCTACATAGCAGATCTGAGGCCTACCCTGTATTTCAGTCATTTTAAGTAACCTTTTGAACTTCGCATTTACATAGTTGGTTGAAAACACACAGGTTTTGTGGTAAATAGCACACTAGTGATTTACGCTGCATTTCTGACAGTCAGATTAAACCGTTAACTTCTGCATTTACATTGTTGGTTTGAAAACTCAAATTTTTAGTGATAGTGAAGTAATTGTATTGAATTGCTTTGTTACACTGTTGTGTGACCTAAATAAATGTATTCTGTTTATGACACGGGCACTGCCTTACTGTTAGTGAACTTAATTGTTGACTATTGGCAGTTAAATTGACACCGGAGATAAACCATCTGTTAGTTTGGTTGGTAAATGCAAATAATGAGGAGAACATCAAATAAGGGACGTGGGCATGGTCTTCATGATGTTGGTGGAGCTTCTGTTGCTGAAAGAGGACATGGCCGTTCAGCGCCAACTTCAGGTCCAAGTGAAACACCTTCCTCAGTTGTGAGTAGGCGACAGAACCTGCAGCGTTATTTGGTAGGCCCGAATGCCGCTCTACGAATGGTGAGGCCAGAACAAGTACAGGTGCTAGTAGATTGGGTGGCTGACAGTGCCTCCAGTACATTAACATTGTCTCCCACTGCTGAAATCTCAGAGTTGGCACTTGCAGCCCATGCCTATCAGTCTTTCACCTCACCCCCCTCCAAATCAGCCAAGCAATCTGATCCCCAAGTCATGCAGCAGTCTCTTATGCTTTTTGATGACTCTGCTGGCAGGGTTTCCCAGGGCCATAACCATAGCCCTGCCCCAGAAGTGGGAGAGATTGAGTGCACGGATGCCCAACCACTTAGGTTTGAGGATGAGGACATAGGAAGACCACCGCAGCACGTCTCTGATGATGACGAAACACAGGTGCAAACTGCTGCGGCTTTCTGCGTTGTGCAGACCAACAAAGAAGGTAGGGTTGAAGACTGGGTCGAAATATACCACCTGTAAGAGGGTGCAAGGTGTTGTTTTTGATAGCAGGTACGTGTCACCGAGGTTGCTGGCCTCGGTGAGGTAAGAGCCGGGGTTTTTGGTCTGCAGCAGCTAGTGCTGCTCTGTTAAATAGCATGGCTGCAAAGCCGATCCGGGCCGGCTCTTACTGGGAGCAGCTAAAGAGTAGGGTGGGTGGCTGCTCCCCACGGTCCAGTCCATGTTTTGGGGCTGGGTATAAAACGCAGCCAGCAGCTGTGTCTGTGTGTGTGTGATTATCCTGGAGCCTGCAAACAGGGCTGAGGAATTCTCTGTCCTGGAGGAAGGAGCTCAGCAAGGTGGTGTTGCCCTGCGACCTGAAGGTGGAATCGCCTGCGGCTGAGCCGACTGCTAGGTGTGAACCCGCACCTAAACCACCCAAGGTGACTGGACCGTGTGTTGGCCTGTTTTTGGTTTTTCCACATGATTTCTGTTGTGTATGAACTGTCACCAAGAGACTGTTTTCATTTCTGGTGTGCAAGTGTGAATAAAACACTGTTTGATGCACAATCTGGACTCCTTGTTTTGCCTCTAAACTGCACCCGCACCGCTGTCTACCAGAGCGACTCCCCACACACCCCAAAATATACCACTTAAATCCATGTTATTCATGGGTGGTGGAAAAATCATATTTTTTAAGGCCAGGAATTACCTTTGTGTTCTGCGCTGCATATGTGCTGGGGACAATAATATAGTTAATCAGTCTGGGAGTTCGGGGATTGACATATTCCAATTTTTTGCTGTGAAAAATGTGAAAAAATCTTCTTTTAATTTGAAGGGTTCAAAATTACAATTTTTGCCGGGTACAAACCCCTGCTCTGCATAGGTGGCAGTGACCAAAAATGCAGAATATCTTCTTTTAAATTGTTGGGTGAAACATTACCATTTTTGCCGGGTACAAACCCCTGCCTTGCATAGGTGGCAGTGACCGAAAATGCGGAAAATCTTCTTTTAAATTGTTGGGTGAAATATTACCATTTTTGCTGGGTACAAACCCTTGCTCTGCATAGGGGACAGGGACCGAAAATTTTAAAAATCTTCTTTAAAATTGTTGGGTGAAATATTACCATTTTTTCCGGGCACAAACACCTGCTTTGCAAAGGTGGCAGTGATGGAAAATGCGGAAAATCTTCTTTTAAATTGTTGGGTGCAATATTACCATTTTTGTCTTGAATAAACCCCTCCTCTGCCTGGGTGCCAGGGGCCTACATTTTTAAAAATCCTCTGTTCCATTGGTGGGTGACATTATCCCTGTTTTGCCATGAATAAACCCCTCCTCTGCCTGGGTTCCAGGGTCCTACATTTTTAAAAATCGTCTGTTCCATTGGTGGGTGATACGAACCCGTTTTGCCGTGAATTAACCCCTCCTCTGCCTGGGTGCGAGGGGCCTACATTTTAAAAAATCTCTGTTCCATTGGTGGGTGACATGAACCCCGTTTTGCCGTGAATTAACCCCTTCTCTGCCGGGGTGCCAGGGTCCTACATTTCTAAAAATTGCTTGTTCCATTGCTGGGGGACATGAACCCCGTTTTGCCGTGAATAAACCCCTGCTTTGCCTGGGTTTTCCATTGGTGGGTGACATTAATCCCGTTTTGCCATGAATAAACCCCTCCTCTGCCTGGGTTCCAGGGTTCTACATTTTTAAAAATCGTCTGTTACATTGGTGGGTGACATCAACCCAATTTTGCCGGTGAAAAACCCCTCCTCTGCCTGGGTGCCAGGGGCCTACATTTTTAAAAATCGCCTGTTCCATTGGGGGGTGACATGAACCCGTTTTGCCGTGAATAAATCCCTGCTTTGCATAGGTGACAGGAACCTAAATTTCTAAAGATCGCCTGTTCCATTGGTGGGTGACATTAACCCCGTTTTGCCATAAATAAACCTCTCCTCTGCCTGGGTGCAAGGGGCCTACATTTTTAAAAATTGTCTGTTCCATTGGTGGGTAACATCAACCCAGATTTGCAGGTGAAAAGCCCCTGCTCTGCCTTGATGCCAGGGGCCTACATTTTTCAAAATCGTCTGTTCCATTGGTGGGTGACATGAACCCCATTTTGCTGTGAATTAACCCCTCCTGTCTGGGTGCCAGGGGCCTACATTTTTAAAAATCGTCTGTTCCATTGGTTTTGCAGCTGAAAAACCCATGCTGTGCATTGCTGACAGGGAACCAGATTTGGTAAAAACGTCTGTTAATGATCGAAAGATGCATAACTACAAACGCATGCTGGTAGAGGCGCTGCTGATGGAATTCCCACCTGATGCCTCCTCAACCTCCTACTCCACATCCATTTCCTCCTCCTAGATCAAGATTTAGATTTTTAATTTTTATTTATTTTATTTTAAGTCATTTCCCTAACCACATTTGTTTGCAGGGCACTTACCCACATTTTGCTGCCTTTTGCAGCCCTCTAGCCCTTTCCAGGACTTTTTACAGCCATTTTAGTGACCAAAAGTTCAGGTCCCCATTTACTTCAATTTCGGGTTCGGGTCAAGTTCGGATCCCGAACCCGAACTTTTTTGTGAAGTTCGGCAGAACCCGTCGAACCCAAACTTCCAGGTGTCCGCTCAACTTTACTCCCTGGTTTACCGATAGTTGCAATTACCATACAGCGCAGGAGAAGTTAACGGGGCCCAAAGCGGGCGAAAGGAGCGGCGCCGCTCTACATGTCCAGATAGTTATCTTACAACGTTGGGACCCATAAAAGGTCCTCTTTAACAAGCCTGAAGTGAGGGAACATGTCCAACTGCTCCCACTGCATAGGCCTTGATTCTGTGAGGCTCACTAATCTAGGGAGACTTAAAGGGGTCGTGTCTCTTCAGCAAATAGCATTTATTCTGTAGAGAAAGTTAATGCAAGGCACTTACTAATGTATTGTTATTATCCAAATTGCTTCCTTCGCTGGTTGGATTTATTTTTCTATCACATTATACACTGCTCATTTCCACAGTTATGACCACCCTGCAATCCAGCAGAGGTGGCCGTGCTTGAACACTACAGGAAAAAGCACCAGCCTTTGTGAGAACAGTTCCAGCCACCAGAGAGGCTGGCAATTTTTCATATAGTGTGCAAACATGGCCACCGCTGATGGTTTGCAGGGTGGTTGTAACCATGGAAAGGATCAGTGTATAATGTGATGGGAAAATGAATCAAACCAGCAAAGGATGCGATATGGACAATCATAATACTTTAGTAAGTGGCTTGTATTAATTTTTTCTACATGATAAATGCCATTTGCTGAAGTAAGACAAACCCTTTAAGGGTTTCAGAGTACGATAAGAGCTGCAAGCTACAGTATTTACAGAGAGAGGAGTGATCAGCACTCAGTCTCTGCTGCAGTTAATGGGATAATAAGTTAAGACACCCGTCACCACAGTTGAGGACAGGCCCATGCAAAAGCCTGCATTTCAAAAGTGGACAACTATAGCCACAAGTGCCAGCTTATTGCTGTTAGTGAGAAGGACTACTCTAGAGTGCTATTGTCTGCCATCTTGCCTGCCAACCATACCTCGTCATCTGAGGATAGTGACATTGCACCTGATACATATGACAGCTGGATGTACTTTAATACATCCTTTGCACTCAGTACAGAAAAACCTTTGTTATGTTTCTATGTCTACCTGATTCCTTCATATCACCTTTTCACTGCACTGAACCCCAAGGAATGACGGCCTGAGGGAATATACTGTGACACAACATCTCATCAGGGCAACTACCACTCCCATTCCCTGCACCGACTCTTCAATGATTCGCTGCAATAACACAACACTATTATAAATGGTTCTGGTATATGCAAATCTACAATTATTAATTGACATTTGTACTATTGTGTTATGCTTTTAGAATCCTTGAAAAGTTTAAATTGTGCCTAAAGGAGGACTTTAACATAAATAAATGTGCTACAGTATGCTTAGTGCAGAGCCTGAGAGAGCAGTGTATGAATCCACTAAATCCACCAGAATGTTCAAGCACATATTACTGTCACAAGTCCAAGGGGGTCCCCTGGTCTTCAACCTTTACCCCCACAAGGAAGTATGCAGCAAGTTTCTTAGGGTTTCCAAGATTAGATATAGATTGGCAGCAGTATCACTGATACAATCGTAGTGTAGTCAGGAATGGAGTCAAGTTTCAACAGTGGGATGTTGGTTGGTCCAGAAGACAAGATAGGAATATATTGATAAATGGAGCCAAAGGTCAGAGCAAATAGTAACAACAGCAGGCACTAAAAGAACAATCCAAGTGGAGTAAGAGGACATATCCAGTAACAAGGCTAAGGTCAGGAACAGATTCAAACAGGTGCCAAAGCGGAAAAAATAGTAGAAGGAACAAGAGTCAATACAAGGTATAAACCACATTTAATAGGCAAACTATGGTGGGATGGTCCTCCCTTAAATAGGCTGCCAGGCATTATGTCATCTTCAGGCAAAGGTTGCTTTAGGTTTCTGACACACTGCAGTCTCAGCAAGAGAACCATAGCTCAAAACAACTGTGTTTGTACGGAAGACAGAAGCTAGGGTGGGAGAAGAAAAACCACCTGGTTGCAGACCAACCATACACAGCTATTGGCAAGGGACTCAACAAGACATGGGTCTTGATTTGGGCAAGGTGAGTAACTTGGGTTATGTTACCTATATCTGTTGAAATGAATGACAGAAGGGGTGGGCAAGACATATTAGTGGTTTTAGTACTGCAGGACAAATCTTTTTCTACCTTCTGAGATGATGATTAGAGATACGCGAAGTTATGGAAAATTCTATTTGGTTGCTTCGCCAAATGTCACAAAGATATTTGTGACAAAGTGCATTTTTTTGTGAGTGGCGGGCCCCTACCCCCCCCCCTTTATTGAACCCCTCAGATGCCATGTTCATCGCTGATCACAGCATCTGAGATAAAAAAATGAGGGCTTACGGGGTTTAATCAGGGGAAAAAAAATACTCACCTTATCTGTTTTAGCACGAAGAAGCCACCCGAAATCTAATGCGGAGTGTGATGACATCATCACGCTGGCTGGTGTGGTCGCTACACGTCACCACGCACAATATTTCCCATGGGATCTTCAGAGAGGCGGATACTTTGGCACTGGCTTCGGAAGAAAACAAGCCAGAGACCAAAGATGGAGGAATAGGAGGAAGCGTGCTCGACCAGAGCAGCAGAAAACAGGTGTGAATCTTTCTGGAGACAATGCAATGTAGGGGCCTTCTTTTCATAGTTAAAGTAGTTGTCTCATCTCAGCATTTATGACATATCACCAAGATATGCCTTAAATGTCCGATAGGTGCAAGACCCACCACTGGGACCTGCTTCTGTCTCCAGAATAGGGCCCCTGAAGCGAATAGGATCACACATGTGCTACTTCCTCTCCTTCACTTTGACTTCCAAAAATAGCAGAGCGCTGGACTTCCATAGCAGTGAATGGAGGGTGGCCACGCATGAGTGTTTGCTTTTCCTTCACTTTGGGACCCTGTTCTGGAGAGAGGAGCAAGTCCTAAAGGTGGGACCCGCACCTAACTGACATTTGTGCCATAAAAGCTGAGATGGGACAACTCAACTTTAAACACTTCCTGACCGCCCATAGACTATGAAATCTGGGCAGTCAGGATTAATCTCTAAATGGATGTCTTATAATATACATTTAGAAATTGCAGCTGCACGCTAATCATGCAGCTGCTGAGTAGGGAGCCCCTAGAGGCTTGCCCATAGACCTCTATTATGATGAATCAAAACGGAATGCCTCTAAAGGTTTCTGTTTTTAATTTTGTCGTATGAATTCCGTCCTCTTCCGTTATAACCATGTTATAACGGAAAGCAATAATGAAATTCATAACGTTGATGTAAACCTGCCCTAAGTAGCAATTGCTTGCTGTTGTTAATAAGTTAAAAGGCACTATCATAATTCCCTTTAATGGGTACCTGTCTCATGACTAATGATTGTTACTGATTAGCCTTGTTGCATACATTTTAGTTTCCAATGCAGGTAATTCTAAATATTTATTAATTAGTTGCAATTCTAAAGAAGAAAGCATCGATTTACCTGTTGCATGCCGTCCGCCACCCAATATTTTAATACTAATTCCAGCCCTACTCTTCCTCTCCTAGGAACACCCCCAAACAACTTTAAAAAAAAAATGTATTTCCATAGGCTTCATCGATTCTGTGCATACTGGGGACCATTTATTAACCAGAAATACGCCTATATTAGGCGTATTTCTGGTGTAGATTTTGGTGAAAAGTTCCTTTGTGCCAGAATCTACCACTTCACCCCGTTCACGCAAGGTTTAAAAAAAAGTGGGCGTGGTGGGGAAGAGGATGGGCTGGCAGGCCTGTCTCTGGTACCAATTTCTACCCCTGGTTTAGGCGTTGAAAATGGCCTAAATGTAAGGCAGCAAGGAAGCATTCTTACATTTAGACTGCAGCTGGACACGCCGAAGTTATGTAGAAGCCTGTGCATCTTCATAACTTCGGCAGATCCACCGCAGGCACAGGGGCTTATTTAGACTGGTGTCTAAATAAATGCGCCCCACTGTGCTTAGATATGTCAGAACAATCATTCCTAGAAGAGAATATTGCATAGAAAAAGATCACTGCCCATGACCGGCATTATGAGTTAATCCTAGCGGTACATCTACAGTGGGATAAAATTTTTATAGTTTTGTAAAAATAGGGCTAATTCCATCCCTTAAAGAAAATCTGATGTGAATGGCTGGCGCTGAGAATCCATATTTACACCTGATAGCATTGGCTACTTTCATAGAAATAAGATAAAGAGAAGACACTCAATGTCTTCACAATAATCTGTTTTTTATCACACGTGGCGTGCAAAACCCATTAAAGGGAACCTGTCACCAGGATTTTGGGTATAGAGATGAGGACATGGGTTGCTAGATGGCCGCTAGCACATCCTCAATATCCAGTCCCCATAGCTCTGTGTGCTTTTATTGTGTAAAAAAAACGATTTGATACATATGCAAATAAACCTGAGATGAGTCCTGACTGGATATTGCGGATGTGCTAGCAGCCATCTAGCAACCCATTTCCTCAGCTCTGTACATAAAATCCCGGTGACAGGTTCCCTTTAAATCGCATTGCACCCGTGCGCTAAAACTGAACGCGATTGCAAACAAAACTGAATGTACTTGCTTGTGAAATCATGCAGTTTTCACTAAATGCATCCGCAATGCATCCGGACCTAATCTGATCACGCTCGTCTGCAAGGGTCCTAAGAGTCTTTCTCAAGCAAAGAAAGATTCTTAGGAGTCGAAACGTGCACAGTTGGTGAATAAAACTCTGCAATTATTGTGAAGACATTAAGTGCCGCGGTCTTCTCTTCATCTTATAACTATTTGGAACCTGACGGGCTAGGGCTCAACATTATTGGCACCGCCACCGCTTGGACCTACTAAAAGTGGATCAGTAAGTAGTGCTGTTTTCCCTTGGACTGTTTTGCTACTTTCATAGAAAGCCATAAAAAGGCCATAATACAACCACTGATATCTATACCAGGGGCATGCAAATATACAATCTGACCATACCCCCTACCCATATCATGCCCTTAGTGATAATCCCCCTTAGTATCTTCTTCTTTTTAATTCTTATGGCCCCATAGAAATTAGTGATTCAGTGTGCTATCTGCAAAAAATGCGGATACGGATAGCGCACGGATGAAAAATATGGTTGTGTGCATGAAGCCTTAACCATAGATCCCTATGAAATGATTAACTTAACATATTCATTATAGAAAATATTAGTTTTCATAACGAGTGTGCGTCTATCATAAACAATGTTGCAGTGTTACAAGTCATACAATACTTTTCCATTGTAGGTTTCTGCTTCTAGGGATGCCTTGAGTTCATTTGTTTTCAGAAGATTCTGCACTTCTCACATTAAGAATACTGCAAAGCTTGTATGTTTCCTTTGGCCACGAACACGGTTCATCCGAGTGACCTTTTATTAAAAATATATAAGAATATCTAAGGAGCAGAGGTGAATAAAGAGTGGCTGTCTGTGTCAATCCAGCGTTCTTCTTTGAATCTATAGGTCTGAACACAGTGATTTTAAGAGCGGCAGGGTTCCAAAATGCAAGCTATATTTGTGCTCCTGTAAACCTGGTCCCCACTGAGTACAGAGATGCCTTCAGTCATCCCAGGCTCCCATTGCCAAGCCTTCAATAGTTCCTTTGAATCTATAATTCTCTTGGATGCTGTCCTCGAATGAATGAGTACTCCAAGCAGACGTGATGGAGGTATACTGCCTACTTTGGTATATTCAGCACATTCCAGGTAAATCACAGCAGTAGCTTTATGACTAATCTTTCAGATCTAAAGCAGGTTCAAATTATAATCTCTAACTCCATTAGCAAATTATTTACACAAACCAGTGGGATCTTGTTGCCATGAAAATGGGACATAAAAGGGGTTTTCTCATTTTAGACCTTTTTGGGATATCCTGATAGATGCAGGTCCTATCACCAGAACAGGGGCTCCCTGGAGACTGTGGATGGAGCTGTGAGTCTGCATGTGCTGCTTTCTCTTCATGCAGTTCTGAAAACAGGTGACCAAGGCAGAAATATTATGAGATAAGATGCGAAAACTCACAAATCCCTTCACACACCTTGACCTTTACATATGTCACAGGTGCTTGAGGAGAGCATGGAGTTGTTTCAGGAGCTGAGTCCACTCCGTACTTGGCAGGTGCCCCTCAGATACCAATAGCGAAGCAGTTAAAGGGTATCTATCAGCTCAAAAACTCCCCAAAACTAGAGTAAGTCGTGTATAGTGTGAGTGGAGATAAGTCCGATCATGTAATTTTTAACCTCATGCATTGAGAGGACTTTTCTTGGAGTCCTCTCCATTATGTGCGTGAGCTCAGGAGTCCTCTCAATGCATTTTATTACTGCTTTGTCAGAGCACAGCGTCGGAATAGAAATCAGATCGGTATTGAACGTGGCATCTGTGGGGTTCAGTTATGAGATCGGCGTTATCTTTGGCCGGGAAACACCCACCAGGTATAGAGAGGGCTCAGCACGTGGGTCCGCTACATACATTTACACAGCATCAATGACATACAGTTACATTCTTGTGCGTGGAACGGATTAAAAAACACTATATGCCGGCTCTTCACTTGGCTCTACAGTAACTTAAAGGGGTTATCCAAATAATGAACAAAAAAAAAAACATTATAAAACTCATTAGTTAAGCTTGATTTCTTGAAAAAACTGAACATACACCTTTGCATAGTTCTGTTATTCATGCTTTGTTTACATGCCGCAGCAAAGCTGTGGGGGCGTGTAACAACAATGCCTGAGCTCTCCCTCATAAATATTTGTGGGTGTGAATAATCTGCCCTTCCCCAACCCCTGCACTGCAGTGCTTGCTCTGCACAACCTAACCGTGCATACAAACACTGTCAGATGATCATCTCTTAGCTCACACAAATATAGATCAGTAAATCTTTCTCTCTTTCTCTCTCTCTCTCTCTCTCTCTCTCTCCATATATATATATATATATATATATATATATGTATATAGATATATATATTTACTGATCATTATCTCTATATACATATATCGATGCTATAAAGATATATATGTATATAGAGATATACATTTACTGATCTATATCTCACCACTCTGTGACTGGGCCACTGTGTTGACTCCTCATGCTGTTGCCACCCTCACCATTCTGTCACTGGGCCACTGTGTTGACTCCTCATGCTGTTACGACCCTCACCACTTTGTCACTGGGCCACTGTGTTGACTCCTCATGCTGTTGCCACCCTCACCACTCTGTCACTGGGCCACTGTGTTGACTCCTCATGCTATTGCCACCCTCACCACTCTGTGACTGGGCCACTGTGTTGACTCCTCATGCTTTTCCCGACAAAGCCTGTTGGCAAAATGCGTTGGGTAAGTGGGGCACACTGGGATGGGGGCTGTCATACTTGTACTACCTTTATGAATGCATATGAGCTCTAAGCTATGGCTTTATCCTTTTGCACTATGCACTTTAGCGGATTAATGATTGTTCTATATGAATTCTAAGGAATTCTCCCCTACGATTTACTTTTTATTGTGTGATGAATTTGTTGCATATGTTGCACACACTGTTGTGGAAACTGATAGTTTATTATTGTCTTTTTTACATATGTAATATACATTATTAGCCCCCTCCCATTTGCCCCTCGCATATGGATGTTTTATTCCACTGTACCATGCTGACTCCATTGTATGTTTTTAGCTAATGTGATTAATAAAGCTTGTTTGTACACTATGCAGCGGTTGATGATTTATTGATTCTGGGCAGACACATTCAGTTTGTAGGTTCTGTTCTATATATTTTATGTGGCCCTGTTAGAGATATATATTTACTTATCATTATCTCAAAATACATATATCAATGATATATAGATATATATGTATATAGAAGAGATATATATATATTTACTGATCTATATCTCACCACTCTTTCACTGGGACACTGTGTTGACTCCTCATGCTGTTGCCACCCTCACCACTCTGTTACTGGGCCACTGTGTTGACTCCACATGCTGTTGCCACCCTCACCACTCTGTGACTGGGCCACTGGGTTGACTCCTCATGCAGTTGCAACCTCCCCACTATGTCACTGGGCCACTGTGATGACTCCTCATGCTGTTGCCAGTCTCCCCACTCTATGACGGAGCCGCCATTGTTCTGTTGACTGTTGACATCACCATTTATTTTACCCTTCTTCTGATCTGTCAGAAGAACAGAAAAATGAGAAACACAAGGGATCCTGTCTTTGGAGCAGCCATAAGGTCTGTATCACATGGTCCCTATTTTGCATCAGGATTGGATCATCATTTGGAAACCAAATCTAGGAGTGGGTACAAAACACACAAGAGATGCAAATACTCCATTAACGTGTCATCTCTGTTTTGGATCCACTCCTGTTTTTATTTTAGCCTTAGCAATACTGATAAATTACTGAGCAAATGCTGACCATCTGAAGGAGGATGTTAAAAAGACAGGATCTGTTTTTGGGGGTTGTTCTTATAACTGATGAGAAGAAGGGCAACATAACCAGTGACGTCAACACAAACTTACCCTCCACCCTCTCCACTCTGTCAGGGGGTCTCTACTTGTCTCAGCGTGTAACAGAACAGGTTCTGTAGAAATCTTTGTGGAATCAACTGACGACAGTGTAAAAAGAAGTGCGCTCTTTCACTCTATAGTAGAATCTTGGGCCATTGCACAGTTCTTTATACCTGACGCTAACATTGACCTGTAAGGCTGAGTTCACACTTGAGTTATTTGGTCAGTATTGGCCCCGTAACTGACCAAATAAGTGAAGTGTTAAGTGATTCTAAGAGTAACGCCTGTACTCTGCCTGTCATACTGACCCACAGTACTGTTTCACTAGCACAGCAGACTCACTATGCGTGTTTCTCCAATGCACAGTGTTCTACACTACTATACATGCTCTCAGCAGCCAGGAAATAGTTGTTTTTTACCCGATTCGTCATGAAAAAATTCGGATTCAATTGAATCTTTTTGGGAAATTTGGTGAACCATCTGAATTGAATTTTTTGGAAATTCGATGTTAAAGGGAGTCTGTCACCACATTTTCACGTTTTAAACAGTTCACATAGCGCTGTAGCCTAACCATAGATGATTGAAATGGTACCTTTCTTTGTTTCTGTTGAGCTTCAAAACAGGCAAAAACGCACTTTAATTCATATGTAAATGAGGGCTCGCAAGTGCCCAGGGAGGGGTTTACTTCGTTGGAGCCCAGGCTGCTCGGCCTCTTGGGCTCATATCCCCGCCCCATCCTCTGCCTCAGCCCGCCCTTCTGTTCCCTGGTGTTCGTCTTCTTTCTATTGCGATACAGTGATCTCGCGATGCCTGCGCTCTCCTCGCTGGGCCGGGGCATGCGCACTGCGATGACCATTGTGGGCACGGCTTCACTGTCGCTACTGCGCATGCCCTGGCCCAGTGAGGGAGAGCGCAGGCATCGCGAGATCACTGTATCGCAATAGAAAGAAGACGAACACCAGGGAACAGAAGGGCGGGCTGAGGCAGAGGATGGGGCGGGGATATGAGCCCAAGAGGCCGAGCAGCCTGGGCTCCAACGAAGTAAACCCCTCCCTGGGCACTTGCGAGCCCTCATTTACATATGAATTAAAGTGCGTTTTTGCCTGTTTTGAAGCTCAACAGAAACAAAGAAAGGTACCATTTCAATCATCTATGGTTAGGCTACAGCGCTATGTGAACTGTTTAAAACGTGAAAATGTGGTGACAGACTCCCTTTAAAGGGAACCTGTCACCAGGAAATTCACTGATAAACCAGGCATGCTGCCTTGTAGGGTTCACTCTGCTGAATATAATAATACCTTTCACTTGGTGATCTGTTGCTTTATTGTGAAGAAAAAGTACTTTTAATCCATATGCTAATGAGCTGATTTGAGTCCAGCATTTTTTCTATTCAGAGCTGTAGCCACTCCCCTATTCACTTCTTCAGATGTAAAAGGGGCGTGTTTTAAAAAATTGACCTGCATTATAGCCAATACAAGCCTTGCTGCCTTTAACTTTAAAGCCGAACTGCCATACCCCCAGTGACATGTCCCTTATCAGCCATCATGTCACCCCATGAACAAAGTAGCCCTTATTATAATTACTAACTTCAACTAACTAACTATTAACAATAATTTGAAGAAGCTCTGACTTTCTGAGTACCTGTCCTGTTTCTTCAGGTGCTAGAATGCCAGGATAGTATAAATACCCCCCAAATGACACCATTTTAGAAAGAAGACACCCCAAAGTATTCGTGGAGGGGCATGGTGAGTTCATGTATCATTTCATTTTTTTTCACAAGTTAGCGGAAAATGACGCTTTCTGAGGAAAAAAAAATAATAATAAAGTTTCCATTTCTGCTAACTTCTGTCAAAAAAAAATAAAATCTCAGACAGACTCACTATGCCCCTCATTGAATACCTTGGGGTGTCTACTTTCCGAAATGTGGTCATTTGTGGGGTGTGTTTACTGTTCTGGCATTTTGGGCGGGGCTAAATTGTGAGCAGCCCTGTAAAACCTAAAGGTACTCGTTGGAATTTGGGCCCCTTTGCGCACCCAGGCTGCAAAAAAGTGTCACACGTGGTATCACCGTACTTAGGAGAAGTAGGGCAATGTGTTTTGGGGTGTATTTTTACATATACCCATGCTGGGTGTGAAAAATATCTCTGTAAATTGACAACTTTGTATAAAAAAATGGAAAAAGTTGTCATTTACAGAGATATTTTTCACACACAGTATGGGTATATGTAAAAATACACCCCAAATCACATTGCCCTACTTCTCCTGAGTACGATGATACCACATGTGTGCCACTTTTTTGCAGCCAAGATGCGCAAAGGGGCCATAATTCCAATGAGTACCTTTAGGATTTCACAGGGCATTTTTACGCATTTAGATTCCAGACTTCTTCTAACGATTTAGAGACCCCTAAAATGCCAGGACAGTATAAATACCCCACATGTGACCCCATTTTAGAAAGAAGACACCCCAAGGTATTCCGTGAGGGGTATGGTGAGTTCATGTAAAATTTTATTTTTTGTCACAAGTTAATAGAATATGAGACTTTGTAAAAAACAAAAATAAAATAAAATATCAATTTCCGCTAACTTGTGCCAAAAAAAAAAAAAATTCTGTGAACTCGACATGCCCCTCACAGAATACCTTGGGGTGTCTTCTTTCCAAAATGGGGTCACTTGTGGGGTATTTATACTGCCCTGGCATTTTAGGGGTCTCTAAAGCGTGAGAATCCAAATGCATAAAAATGCCCTGTGAAATCCTAACGGTACTTATTGGAATTAGGGCCCCTTTGCGCATCTTGGCTGAAAAAAAGTGTCACAGATGTGGTATCGTCGTACTCAGGAGAAGTAGGGCAATGTGTTTTGGGGTGTATTTTTATATATACCCATGTTTGGTGAGAGAAATATCTCTGTAAATTGACAACTTTGTATAACAAAATTTAAAAAGTTGTCGTTTACAGCAATATTTCTCACACAAAGTATGGGTATATATAAAAATACCTCCCAAAACTCATTGCCCTACTTCTGCTGAGTATGGCGATACCACATGTGTGACACTTTTTTGCAGCCAAGATGCGCAAAGGGGACCAAATCCAATGAGTACCTTTTAGGAGGGCATTTTTACGCATTTTTCTTCTCACGCTTTAGGGTACCTAAAATGCCAGGGCAGTATAAATACCCCACATGTGACCCCATTTTGGAAAGAAGACACCCCAAGGTATTTCGTGAGGGGCATGGCGAGTTCATAGAAGATTTTTTTTTTGGCACAAGTTAGCGGAAATTAATTTTTTATTGTTTTTTCTCACAAAGTCTCCCTTTCCGCTAACTTTTGACAAAAAGTTCAATTTTTCATGGACTGACTATGTCCCTCAGCGAATACCTTGGGGTGTCTTCTTTCCAAAATGGGGTAATTTGTGGGGTGTTTGTACTGTTCTGGCATTTTGGGTGGGGCTAAATTGTGAGCAGCCATGTAAAACCTAAAGGTACTCGTTGGAATTTGGGCCCCTTTGCGCACCCAGGCTGCAAAGAAGTGTCACTCATGTGGTATCGCCGTACTCAGGAGAAGTAGGGAAATGTGTTTTGGGGTGTATTTTTACATATACCCATGTTGGGTGAGAGAAATATCTCTGCAAATTGACAACTTTGTATAAAAAAAATTAAAAAGTTGTCGTTTACAGCGATATTTCTCACACAAAGTATGGTTATATATAAAAATACACGCCAAAACTCATTGCCCTACTTCTCCTGAGTACGTTGATACCACATGTGTGACAGTTTTTTGCAGCCAAGATGCGCAAAGGGGCCCAAATTCCCATGAGCACCTTTAGGATTTCACAGGGCATTTTTACGCATTTGGATTCTCACGCTTTAGGACCCCTAAATGCCAGGGCAGTATAAATACCCCACCTGTGACCCTATTTTGGAAAGAAGACACCCCAAGGTATTCTGTGAGGGGCATGGAGAGTTCACAGAAAAAAAAAAAATTTGGGCACAAGTTAGCGGAAATTGATATATATATATATATATATTTTTTTTTTACAAAGTCTCATATTCCACTAACTTGTCACAAAAAATAAAATTTTGCATGAACTCACCATACCCCTCACAGAATACCTTGGGGTGTCTTCTTTCTAAAATGGGGTCACATGTGAGGTGTTTGTACTGCTCTGGCATTTGAGGGTCTCCGCAATCATTACACGTATGGCCAGCATTAGGAGTTTCTGCTATTCTCCTTATATTTAGCATACGGGGAATGAGATTTTTTTTTCCGTTCAGCCTCTGGGCTGAAAAAAATAAATAAAAGTGAACGGCACAGATTTTTTCATTCGCATCGATCAATGTGGATGAAAAAATCTCTGCCAAAATCAATGACTGCGGTGAGGTGGGCTGGGCGCTAACTACCTAACAAATAGCTAACTAACTGGCGGTGATAAGGGACCCTTATGCCCCATTCACACGTCCGCAATTCTGTTTGCGGAACGGAATTGCAGACCCATTCATTTCTATGGGGACAGACTTTGTCCCGCTCGGATCCGGAATTGCGGATCCGCACTTCGGGGTCTGCACTTACGTTCCGCAAAAATATAGGACATGTCCTATTCTTGTCCGCAATTGCGGACAAGAAAAGGCATTTTCGATATAGTTCTGGCATGGTAAGGATCTGCAAAATGCAGAAAGCACATTGCCGGTGTCCGTATTTTGCGGATCCACGGATTCGCGGATCCGCAAAACACATATGGACATGTGAATGGAGCCTTATGGAGGGGGGTGATCAGTGACAGGGGGGTGATCAGGGAGTCTATATGGGGTGATCAGGGGTTAACAAGGGGTTAATAAGTGACAGGGGGGGGGGGTGTAGTGTGGTGCTTGGTGCTACTTTACATAGCTACCTGGTCCTCTGGTGGTCGATCTCAGCAAATGGGACCACCAGAGGACCAGGTAGCAGGTATATCAGACGCTGTTAACAAAACAGCGTCTGATATACCTGTTTGATGCGATTTATTTTGCATCTACAGCCTGCCAGCAATTGATCATCGATGGCAGGCTGCAGTATAACTGCCGAGACACGCGCCGCTGTGAACGCTAATCCCATGTCTCACGAGATGACGCGCCGATGCGCCCACCCAGAGTAAGAGGACCGCCCGCCGGACGCATCCGTGCGTTAGGCGGTCCTCAGGTGGTTAAAATGAATGAATGATGTAATAAACCACGCCCCTTTTACATCTGAAGTGAATAGGGGAGGGGCTACAGCTCTGAATAGAAAAAACGCTGGACTCATATCAACTGCTTGACTCAAATCAGCTCATTAGCATATGGATTAAAAGTACTTTTTCTCCACAATAAAGCAACAGATCACCAAGTGAAAGGTATTATTATATTCAGCAGAGTGAGCCCTACAAGGCAGCATGCCTGGTTTATCAGTGAATTTCCTGGTGACAGGTTCCCTTTAACATCTCATGTTCCAGAGAATTTTTTGCATATGATGATGTCATAATTACATTTTCCACCAATGCCATGGCTTATGTGCTCCACAGCCAAATTTACATATTCATGTGATGATGTCACAATTAAATTTTCCACCAATCCGATGGCTTATGTGTTCCTCATTTGCATATTCCGGTGACATCATACTGTGATGTCATAAAGACAGTGTCCCTTAACTAGGGCCTGCAGCTCTAATCTGTGCAGTGCTGTTGTCTTCTCAGTGGGACATAGTTCTGCTCTCTTGCGTCCTTAGTGATTTTTTGCTACTGGAAGCGATTTTACTAAAAATGCCTGGTTTTATCCAGACCATGTGGCTTCTACTGCTGGTAACATCTGTCTTCATCGGACATTCTCTCTGTTGCATACCATGCGACTCTAGAGGGAAAATGGCTATGGATAAATTCAACACCTTTATCAAAAGCCAAGTCGATGACATTGACTCAATAGAAGCGTATGTGAACATCAAGCGGTTTGCCAAAGCCGCAGAGAAAAAAGTCCTGGACTACCTTGAGGATGAAGTCGGGATACTGGGTAATTGTATTATTACTATTATTTCTGTTTTATGAAATCTCTAGATAGAGCCTAGATGTATAGAAGGATAGATAGATAGATAAATAGATAGATAGATATTAGATAAATTAGTAATGTACCATTATTTTCATTCCAGATAAATATGCTATATCCGAAATTGTGTCCGAATATAAAAAATCTGTGGACGTCATCCAGGATATAGATTTTAAGGGTAAGTACAATATTTTCTATGTAGGCGGGAATTCTACTTCTCTTATTAATAGGAATTGTCAGTGTGTTGGGGGCACAGACCAATAGATGAGGGGATTGGACTCATTATTCTCCTCTTTATATATTTTAGAGATCCAGCTTCTTCACATCATTGGACTCCAATTCCAGCGACTCAAAGAAAAGTTCAAGGTTATCGTCCAGGACTCAAACCAACGTAAGTGAAATCTTGTACTTGTGGTCTACTTGTCTGGTAGGTTGTCAGAGATCATGTTTTCTGCTCAATTTCCTTTCCCTACAACCTAGTGACAGGAGAGAGTGATTGTAATAAAAAGTCCTATAATGGGAATTGCTATTTGCGCAGTTTTCTGTGGTATTATTGCCATGTTATAGATGAAGCCCTTATACACAGGGGATTTCTGTTTTCTATTGTTTTCTATTAGTAATTCTGTATTCCTTCATTTCTTACTTTTAGGGAGGTGTCCAAATAAACAAGGTGAGTACTTCTAGATATAACACGTGTCATAATATGACATATAAATGTATTACACACACAGGCCTCATGTAGTAATAGTAATGGAGACACAAACTAGAGATCCCACAAGCCACCAATCACATCACTGCTGTTATCTCCTACCCTGTACTGGACACATGAAAGCCGGCATCTGATTGGTTGTCAGGGATGTTTGCACTAGGACAGGCATGGCCAACCTGCGGCTCTCCAGCTGTTGTAAAACTACAACTCCCACCATGCCCTGCTGTAGGCTGATAGCTGTAGACTGTCCAGGCATGATGGGAGTTGTAGTTTTGCAACAGCTGGAGAGCCTCAGGTTGGCCATCCCTGCACTAGGACCTGCTGTGTTCTATAGAGGGCCCGGACCGTTCTGGGGCAGCTCAGAGATTCCTGTCAATGGAAATCTAGAAAACAAAGCGATCAAGACAGAAACACTGATATCCTGTAATAATGAGACCCAGAGATTAGAGGTTTCTGGGTTGGACAATGAGAACGGTCAGTAATGTCTTCTTTCTTCTCCATTCCTCAGGTGCAGACAGCTGTGGTAAGTACATTTTATACCTGATTTCAGCTTCTTGCCAATATTATTCTCTATAAGATTGGTAGGTTATAACACAAGTGCATTTCCCCAGGATTAATGGTGCAAACTTATACCAACTGTAAGACCTGCGCCGAGGAGAAGGTTGTCTGTGCCGGGGGCCCTCCAAAAAATCAAGGTACGGTATAAGATTTCTATCATAGACCAGAGGATCTAGGACTGCATTATATAATACATGTCAATAGACCTCTCCCTTCAGTGTGTGTAAACTATGTGTATAGTATGTGTAGTATACAAAGGTGAGCAGCACTACATAGGTGCTGTACACAGCACCCGCTGACTAATATATGCAATCTTTTCTTTTCACAGACTACTTGGAGAGATGCAGCTGCCTGTGCACCTCCAACAGATGTTTCGGTAAAGTAAAAGTTTCTATTCTTATATCTATATTCATATTGAACACCAGTAAAAATATAGGACCCCAAATCCTCATCGGACACTAAATATTCCAGTCACTACCAATAGTCCATAGTTCATGGCAGAGAATCAGACTTCCTGAAGCAGGAGGACATTTACATTAATATGATTCCGTCCATAAGCAGCCTATAAGGGTGATTTGTGGCAGCCTGCGCGGTATATTGTCCATGTGCTGGTGACAGAGGGGTGATAGATACCAGCACATAATTATGATATTTATTATAATATTATAAAGTGTCTTTAATGCTTGGCTCATATTTCATTTCTTTCTTCTTTTCTCAGATCTGAAAACTGGACGGCCCTGCTCTCCATGTAAAGACCACAAGTCTCATCTCGCAGAGGCTGTAAACTGTGGAGGTGAGGAGACAGCAGAATATAATCAGTTACTATCAGTCCCCTCTATGATGCCCATATTCCTTATTAGGTCAAATGGAAGGAGACCTGTTATTGAGACAACCCCTTTAAATGCAGGACAGAATATCTACACAATTACTTCTGTAATATTTTCTATCATGTGCCTTCTTTCTAGAGATAAATATAAAAGTTCCAGAGTATGATGAACTAATTCTGGATTGCAGCTTTGAATGGTACGCGAGGCTGGAGGACTCCTATCAGAACGTGTTCACCCTGGTAAGTGAAATGCAGATGCCCAAGAAAATAAGTGTAAAACTGGGAGATTGTTAATAAGTTATATGACCATCATATTAAGGCAGCGCTCTCAAACCATTTCCTTCATTACCCAAAACATTTCTCAGAAAGTCCTTTTACCCATGTCAGCATTTACCCATGTTATGTCATGTCTGCAACGATCATCAGTAATGTTATATATTTTTGTCTTAATAATAATGACAATAAAAATGTATAAGTAATTGTGACATATGAGGTTCTAACAGTTCTCTATGTTATCTCTCTAGCATCATGAACATGAACCGAAAATCACCCGGGAGCCCTACCTAGTGATCAAGGGCGTACTGAAGGGGGACTCCGGCCGGTACACCTGTACCACCATCCTGGACTCTGAAGTGCCAGTGAGTAAGATCATCTACAATGTGGCAGGTGAGGACATATTATTACTGGCACAATGCTAGGTGGTAATACTTAGATACATGGGATTCATATCTGCTTATAGATGATAATTAGTGATAAAGGATCTAGTTCCGAAAATCTGAACTGTCACCTCTGGCTAGTTAATCAGCATCTGATTGGCAGGGGTGCGACACCTGGGACCCCCGCCGATCAGCTGTTTGAGAAGGCAGCGACACTGGCTGTAGCGCCGCGGCCTTCTCGCTGTTTACCACAGGCAGAGTGACGTCACGACTAGTATCACTGGCCTGGGCATGGCTAAGCTTAATTTGAGTGAACAGAGCTTAGCCCCGCCCAGGCCAGTGATAGGATAGATCATCAGTTTAAAATAACTGCAGAACCCCTTTAACAGTTCCCCACCCCTTAACACTGCCCCCCCCACAGCAGCCCATCCCCTTAACTTTGACCTTCACAGCAGCCCGCCCCTTTAACAGTGAGTTTCACAGAACCCCACTCCCTTGACAGTGACCTCCTCAGGGGTTAGCCCCCTTAACAGTGACCTCACAGTACCCTGCTGCCTTAACAGTGACCTCCACATCAGTTGCATCTTTAATAGTCGCCCCTGCCCCCTTAACAGTTACCTCCACAGTGGCCTGCCCCCTTTACAGTAACATCCACAGTGAATGCCTCTTAAACAGTGACCTCCACAGTGCCCGCCCCTTTAACAAAGACCTCCACAGCACCCTGCCCCTTTAATGCTAGGGCTACACGACGACATGTCGCGCGACATTTTGTCTCAACAATTTTTATAATGCTAGGCCATGGTGTCGCATTGCGAGATGTGACATGCTGCAACACGACAGTAGCAAAAAATCCATCCAAGATGGAGTTTTCTGAGACTATCATTATAAAAACTGTCGTGCGACATCAATGTCGTGCGACACATGTAGCAGTGTAGTTGTGCCCTATGCGTTGTGCGACTTATTGTCGCGTGACACATGTCGTCGTGTAGCCCTAGCCCAAGGTTAACCTACAGCAGTGAAGAAAAATGGCTGGGTTGTTATGGAAACCTGGAGTAAAACTGTGTGTCTGTGGAGACTTAGGGCCTGCAAGTTTCTATTGGCTGATAAGGGACATGTGACCGTGTGTATGGCAGTTGGGATATGAAGAGAAAGACTTGCAGGCTTGTATTGGCTAATGTAGGTCATTTTTTGGGAATATCTCAGGAACAGTACATCCTAGAGAGCTGTGACCCCCACAATATTTATTTCCAGGTAACAATGGATGTGTATGCCAAGTTTCGTTGAAATCGATGGTTGCATTTTTGAGTGATCGCGGAACATACATATATACACACATATATACGTCCTTCTTTATACATATAGATATAAGATACACTACAAAGTCATTATTATTCTCTTCATGGTATGAACTATTCATGTCATTGTTTTCCTTATTTAGTTATCAGTGGATCGGAACAGGCGATAGAAAAATACCATTCTCGCCCTACACTTCCTGATGTGCTTGACATCACAGCGCCTGAGTCGCCACTTCTAGAGGAGCTCCGTGACAGCAATGCTTTCCTCATAGCAATATCTGTGGCTGGCTCCGTCACCATCATGTTGATCGCTGGCATATGGTAGGTAGCATTTATAAGATACTCTATGGAGCTAGCGTATTATTGCTGCTTAATATTTACACAGCGTAAACTTAATCCAGGCAGTCACAAGGTGCGCCAGATTTATCATGGTGCTGAAGGCTTCATGATAAATTTGGTGCATATTACAAGGCCAGACATGTTATAATGTAACGAGAACACATTGGAGGATCTGTGCACACATTTCATTCAGAGCTCACATGTAAATAACGGATATTAAATAACTGATTGATCTTCTTCTTTTTTTAGCGTCTGCATATCCTGGAGAAGGAAAATGAAATCTAGAGAGCCTCTGGAAAAAGAGCCAGTGTGAAGGCGAACAGTCAAGCACCATTCTGAACTACTGCCACCAAAAAACAACTGAAAACTAAAAAATCCCCCTCCTTAAAAAAAAAATATAAAAAAATATCTTCCCTTCCCCCACTTCTCCTTTCCTCTTCTCTCCTTAATCCCTCCCCATAAAAATAATTAAGAAACCCCAAATATTCCCCCCCCCCCGAACAAAAAAAATAACCTTTCCTTCCCTTCTCCCCCCCCCCCAAAAAAAAAAATAATAAAAAAAAACACAAAAAAATCCTGACTGCAGTGTTTCTTTTGTTTCCCTCACCTTAATTGACCATACATAGAACAAGAGGTACAGAGACTATATCATAGATAAACCAGGAGGCTCGAGCATCTTTTTTAGGCTGGCTTCACACGTCTGTTAAACCCGGACTTGAGCAGTCCATGGTAATGCGGACTGGATTTGTTCTTTACAGCCGGAGCGCACGGCGTCATTAGTTGCTATGAGGCCGTGCGCTCCCTGCCGCCGCTGCAGGATAGTAATACACTGGTATAGATCATACCAGGGTATTACTGTGGTGCAGCCAGGGCAGGGAGAGAACGGCGTCATAGCAACCAATGACGCCGTGCGCTCCGGCTGTAAACAAATCCAGTCTGCATTACCATGGACTGCTCACGTCCGGGTTTAACGGACTTTTGAAGCCGGCCTTATTCTTCATCCCAGCACCAGTTTCCACATCTCTATTGATATAACTTTGAGTTGAACCAAGTCTTCATTAGAAAACCTCTCTAAATCTAGATGAGTAACTTCAAGCTCCTGGGCTCCAATGCAAAATCCTTAAAGGGGTTATCCAAGTAATAAAAAAATACACATTAGTTAAGCTTGCTTTCATAAAAAAAAAAAAAAAAAAGGAAACCTTTGTGTAGTTCTGTTATACATGCTTTGTTTACATGCTGCAGCAAAGCTGTGGGGGCGTGTAACAACAACAATGTCTAAGCTCCCCTTATTAATATTTGTAGGTGTGAATAATCTGCCCTTCCCCAACCCCTGCACTGAGAAGGGTACAAAAGAATTTCCAAGGCATTAGATATACCATGGAACACAGTGAAGGCAGTCATCAAGTGGAGAAAATATGGCACAACAGTGACATTACCAAGAACTGGACGTCCCTCCAAAATTGATGAAAAGACGAGAAGAAAATTGGTCTGGGAGGCTACCAAGAGGCTACAGCAACATTAAAGGAGCTGCAGGAATATCTGGCAAGTACTGGCTGTGTGGTACATGTGACAACAATCTCCCGTATTCTTCATATGTCTGGGCTATGGGGTAGAGTGGCAAGACAAAAGCCTTTTCTTACGAAGAAAAACATCCAAGCCAGGCTACATTTTGCAAGAACACATCTGAAGTCTCCCAAAAGCATGTGGGAAATGGTGTTATGGTCGGCTGAAACCAAGGTTGAACTTTTTGGCCATAATTCCAAAAGATATATTTGGCGCAGAAACACATCACCACAAGCATCGCCAAAAGAACCTAATCCCCACAGTGAAGCATGGTGGGGGCAGCTTCATGCTTTGGGGCTGTTTTTCTTCAGCTGGAACTGGGGCCTTAGTTAGGATAGAGGGAATTATGAACAGTTCCAAATTCCAGTCAATATTGGCACAAAACCTTCAGGCTCCTGCTAGAAAGCTGAACATGAAAAGGAACTTCATCTTTCAGCATGACAATAACCCAAACCCAGTGGCGTAGCTAATGGCTCATGGGCCCTGGTGCAAGAGTTCATCTTGGGCCCCCTTCTCTCAGTGCTTTGTGTGTCTTCTTATGCAGCACAAGGTTCTTTGGGCCCCCTCAGGCTCCTGGGCCCGGTAGCGACTGCTACCTCTGCACCCCCTATAGCTACGCCCATGCCCAAACCATACATCCAAATCAACAAAGGAATGGCTTCACCAGAAGAAGATTAAAGTTTTGGAATGGCCCAGCCAGAGCCCAGACCTGAATCCAATTGAAAATCTGTGGGGTGATCTGAAGAGGGCTGTGCACAGGAGACGCTCTCACAATCTGAGAGATTTGGAGTGTTTTTGCAAAGAAGAGTAGGCACATCTTACCAAGTCAAAATGTGCCATGCTGATAGACTCATACCCAAAAAGACTGAGTGCTGTAATAAAATCAAAAGGTGCTTCAACAAAGTATTAGTTTCAACCTCTTAAGGACTCATGACATACCGGTACGTCATGAGTTTTTCCGATCACTGCTGCTCAGCCGTCAGTGATCGGAACAAGGTACCTGCTGAAATCATTCAGCCGGTACCTTGTTACAATGCCCAGGGGGGTCCTGTGAACCCCCCCCCCCCGTATCAGTGATCGCTGCAAACCGCAGGTTAATTCAGACCCGCGGTTTGCAGAGGTCTGATCGGATCAGAGACTTAAAATGTGCCTAAATGGTTAAATTTTAACTCCCCCCTGCACCCCTGCCGCCACAATATGATTGAGGGCTGCAGGAGGGGGGTTAAAATTTAACCATTTAGGCACATTTTAAGTCTCTGATCCCCGCGGGCTGGCTGCGGGTGGCGCGGTCGGTACAGTCCCCCGCCTGCCTCCTTTGTAATAATCGTTGGCGGCATAGTGCAGATGTCAGACGTTTGTAAAATCAGTTTTGAATACCTTTCAAGATTTGCTTCTAAACTTCTAAGCCTTGTAACGTCCCCAAAAAATAAAATGGTGTTCCCAAAATGATCGATGCATGAAGTAGACATGTGGGGAATGTAAATCAATAACTTTTTTGGCGGTATTATAATGTATTATAGAAGTAGAGAAATTGAAACTTGGAAAATTGCAAATTTTGCCAAATTTTTGGTAAATTTGGTATTTTTTATAAACAAAAAAGAAATTTTTCGACTCCATTTTAACACTGTCATGAAGTACAATATGTGACGAAAAAATTCTCAGAATGGCCTGCATAAGTAAAAGCGTTTTAAAGTTATCACCACATAAATTGACACTGGTCAGATTTGCAAAAAATGGCCGGGTCCTTAAGGTGAAATAAGGCTGAGTCCTTAAGGGGTTATGCAACCATATTATTTTATTTTTATATTTTTTCTTCCCTTTTCTTTTATTTTTTCTTCCCTCTACCTAAAAGATTTCAGTTTGTTTTTCAATTGAGTTGTACAGTTTATAGGTCACAATAGAGGTGAAAAAAGTTCTGAAATGATTTATCTTTGTCTCATTTTTTTACAGCACAGAAACCTGACATTTTAACAGGGGTGTGTAGACTTTTTATATCCACTATATCTATATCTATATCTATATCTATATCTATATCTATATATATATATATATATATATATATATACACATCTATATTTATTATCTGTATATATGTATATAGAGATACATGTTTACTGATCTATATCTCTATAGACATATAAATCTATATATATATATATATATATATATATATAAAATCTATCTATACATATATACTGTGTATATATATATATATATATATATATATATATATTGTGGGGAGTCGCTCTGGTAGACAGCGGTGCGGGTGCAGTATAGAGGCACAAGGGAGTCCAGAAGGTGCGGAAAACAGTGTTTTATTCACACTTGCATCAACTTAACAGCAGACAGTCACTTGGTGTTAAATCACACACACATCAGAAAACGAGTGGAAAACAAAAAGTCCAAACACAGGTTCCAATCACCTGGGAGGTTTGAGGTGCGGGGTCGCACCTGGCTGTCAGCCCAACCGCAGGACAATCCACCGTCAGGCTTCCAGGAATAACCCCACTTGGCTGAGCTCCTTCCTCCAGGTCAGAGAGCTCCACAGCACTGTGATCAGCTCCAGGACAAACACTCTCTCACAGCTGCTGGTGCTGGCTGAGTTTTTAAACCCAGCCCAAAACCAGGACTGGGTCGTGGGGAGCAGCCACCCACCCTACACTTTAGCTGCTCCCGGTAAGAGCCGGCCCGGATCGGCTTTGCAGCCATGCTATTTAGCAAATGTGTCAGTAGCACTACCTGCTACTGACATCAACAACGGCTCTTACCTCACCGAGGCTATGAACCTCGGTGACACGTACCTGCCATCTAGGACGGCACCCTGCACCTTACCACATACCCCCCTTTGTTCAACCCTGAGGGGTGGATACACGACAAACAGTGTACCCGGGAGAGTGCGTCTGCATTTTTAACAACCGGCCTGCTCTGTGCTCCACCGTGAATTTAAAATTCTGTAGGGACAGAAACCACCTGGTGACCCGGGCATTCCTCTCTTTGGCTTGGCACATCCACTTGAGTGGGGAGTGGTCGGTCACCAGGCGGAAGCTTCTGCCCAACAGGTAATAACGGAGGGCCTCGAGTGCCCACTTGATGGCCAGGCACTCTCTCTCGACTATGCTGTACCTGGTCTCGGCTGGGGTGAGCTTGCGGCTGAGGAAGACAACGGGATGCTCCTCCCCGTTGACTTCCTGCGATAGTACCGCACCAAGGCCAACCTCAGAGGCGTCGGTCTGGACAACGAACTCTTTCCTGAAATCGGGTGTCACCAAAACCGGGGACCCACACAGGGCCGATTTCAGGGCGGAGAAAGCCTTTTCCGCCTGCTCATTCCAGCGGACCATCCCTGTCTTACGCCCCTTTAATAACTCTGTCAATGGGGAAGCGATAGTGGCAAAGTGGGGCACAAACCTCATGTAATACCCCACAATCCCCAGGAACGACTTTATCTGCCTGGTGGTGACCGGTCGGGGCCAACTCCGTGTTGCCTCTACCTTATTTACCTGAGGCTTGATGACTCCCCGCCCAATGACATACCCCAGGTATTTGGTCTCTTCCAACCCAATCGCACACTTCTTTGGATTGGCGGTTAGTCCAGCTTTCCTCAGGGCATCCACTACCGCCTGCACTTTGGGCAAATGGCTTTCCCAGTCGGTGCTGTGGATGATTACATCATCTAAGTAGGCCGAGGCGTACCGACGATGTGGTCGCAGCACTATGTCCATTAACCTTTGGAAGGTGGCGGGGCGCCATGCAGGCCAAAGGGTAACACCTTGTAGTGATACAGGCCCTGCGGGGTAACAAAATCGTTTTTTTCCTTGGCCGACTCCGTTAAGGGTACCTGCCAGTACCCTTTAGTGAGGTCCAGCACAGAAAAATAACGGGCTTGTCCTAAATTCTCAACAAGCTCGTCTACCCGGGGCATGGGATACGCGTCAAACTTGGACACTTCATTTAACTTGCGAAAGTCGTTACAGAACCGCAACGTCCCATCCGGCTTGGGTATTAGGACTATGGGACTGGCCCACTCACTTTTTGACTCCTCAATGACATCGAGCTTCAACATTAATTGCACTTCCTCCGCGATGGCCCGTCGCCGAGCCTCGGGTACCCGGTATGGTTTTAACCGGATCTTGGCCTGAGGCTCAGTGACGATGTCATGTCGGATGAGAGACGTGCGGGCAGGGAGGTCCGAGAACACATCCGTGTTCCGACTGATGAACTCCCTGACTTCCTGAACTTGTTTGGAAGACAGGCTGTCTGCAATTTTACCGTGGTTACGGCTTCACAGGCCTCGAACTGTGGGGCTGGACCCTTTTCACCTAGAAGCCCTGGCCGGGGGCTGTGGTCGTCGGCCGTGTCCCTATCTTTCCACGGCTTTAGTAAATTCACGTGGTACACCTGCTCCGGCTTGCGCCGCCCTGGCTGGTGTACTTTGTAATTTACTTCCCCTACCTTCTCGATCACCTCATAGGGGCCCTGCCACCTAGCTAAGAATTTGCTGTCAAGGGTGGGTACCAGAACCAAAACCCGATCTCCCGGATTAAAGCCCCGTACCCGAGCCTGATGATTGTACACCCTACTCTGGGCTTGTTGCGCTGCCTCCATATGCTCCCGGACCAGCGGCAACACCCTTTCCATCCAGTTCTGCATCTGGGTGACATACTCAATGACACTTTTGTGGGGGACAGGCTGTTGTTCCCATGCTTCCTTGGCGATATCCAACAGGCCCCGAGGGTGTCTGCCATAAAGCAGTTCGAAGGGCGAGAACCCAGTAGAGGCCTGGGGTACCTCTCGCACTGCGAACATGAGATAGGGCAGAAGCAGGTCCCAGTCCTTCCCATCTCTAGACACCACCCTTTTTAACATATTTTTAAAGTTTGGTTAAACCTCTCGACAAGACCGTCCGTTTGCGGATGGTAAGCGGACATCCATAATTGCTTTATACGCAATAATTTACACAGTTCCCTCATAACTTTGGACATAAAGGGGTCCCTTGGTCTGTCAGAACCTCTTTTGGCAGGCCCACACGGGAAAACATTTCCATTAACTCTTTGGCAATGAGCTTAGCTGAGGTATGTCGCAGAGGCACCGCCTCCGGATACCGAGTGGCATAGTCGAGAACTACCAAAATGTGTTGGTGGCCCCGGGCAGACTTTGGTACAGGCCCAATTAGATCCATAGCGATTCGCTCAAGCGGGACCTCAATAATTGGAAGAGGTACCAGAGGACTACGGAAATGTGGCTGGGGGCTATTTATCTGACAGGTGGGACAGGACTTACAATAATTCTCTACCTCCTTGAACACACTGGGCCAATAAAACCGCTGCAGTATGCGGTCCTGGGTTTTCTGCCACCCCAAGTGTCCCCAAGAACATGTTGGTGGGCAAGCTCCATGACAAGCTTGCGATGCGCTGTGGGCACCACCAACTGTTCAACAGGTTCACCCTGGATTTGGTTCACCCGATATAACATTTATTGGTGAACAACAAAGCGGGGAAATATTACCTCAGCCCCTGGTCTCTGGGGTTTACCATCAATTTCCAGCACATTCTCCCAGGCCCTGGTTAGGGTTTGGTCCCGGTGTTAGGCAGTCCCAAAATTATCACCGGAGACGTGGAGGTCTGCCAACTCAGGTCCTGGTGGCAAGTCCTCCATGTCTCCCACCATTACACTCAGTGGGGTGCCTCCCCTCTATCACAGAAGTGGTGGTCACCCCTACCGCAGGCCCTTCGGAGTCGGGCTCCCAGGGCTCTGGCCTCCCACTGGAACCAGGCCACTCAGCTAGGGTTACCCCTGTCTCAGGGCTTTTAGTCACTTTCACCTCAGGCCATAGTGATGGAAAACCAGGGAAGTCTCTCCCAATTATTAGTTCATAGGGTAGCTTTGAGGAGATCGCCACTTCACAAGTCCATGTGCCGGCCGCCGTGGACAGAGACATTACAGCAGTGGGATAGTCCTTTAAGTCTCCGTGTATGCACACCACTCCAACTTTCCGGCCCGTATACTGGGTGGGCTGTACCAGGGCAGCACTTACCAGGGTTACTAGGCTCCCTGAGTCCAACAGCGCCACTGCCAGGTTATCCCCGACTTGCACCTGGCACAGATGACGATTGTCTATTGTCTCGGGGTGCCGGTCGCACACAGTCTCCGGGCATACATGGAAGCCCGGTACCCATAATTAACCTCCATGGGTTCTCCCCACTGTGGACAGTCGGCCCTTACGTGGCCAGGCTCGTGACACCGCCAGCAGACTATCGGGGCCGGGTCTACAGGGGTACACGCCGAGCCGGTTTCTCGGGTACCAGTCGCCGGGACTGGATGGGAGTCCTCCGGGGTTTGACCGGCCCCCTCCCAATAACACCCCCTTTCAAGTTTTGGGTGGCCTCATAGCGCTCCACCAGGTCGACCATTTCTAGGGCATTGGTGGGTGATACCTGGCCGATCCAGTGCTGAAGGGGGTAAGGCAAACCCTCCAGAACATGTCAGCCAGCAGACGGTCCAGCATAGCAGTCGGACTTAGAATGTCAGGTTGCAGCCATTTTTGCAACCTGTGCAGCAATTCATAGTACTGCGGCCTGGCGGGTTTAGCCGCTTTAAAGTCCCACTGGTGGACCCGCTGAGCCCGGACCAACACATTTACCCCCAGTCTGGCCAGGATCTCCCCCTTCACCGTGGGATAATCAGCAGCCTGGTCATCTGCTAAATCAAAAAAAACTTGCTGGGGTCCGGATGCCAGGAACGGAGCAACCACCTCTGCCCACTGGTCACGGGGTAACTTTTCCCTCACGGCGACCTTCTCAAAGACCGCCAGGTATGTCTCAATGTCGTCTGAGGGGGTCATTTTTGGGACCGCCGCACGGACCGCTTTCCGGGCATCATGGACATGGTGGGACGCTCCTGCGGCTTGTAATGCCATCACATGCTGTAGCAGTAGCTGGTTGGTCTCCCGCTGCTGCACGTTAGCCTCTATGAGAGCTTTCACCGCCGCCTCCATTTTGTCAGGGAACACAGGCTGCAACTTTGCCGGCCGAATATAGGACATCCAGTCGTTCCCAGAAAAAACAAACTTCGGCGTTCACGCCAGCCTCACTGCGCATGCCGCATCCTCCACCAAATGTGGGGAGTCGCTCTGGTAGACAGCGGTGCGGGTGCAGTATAGAGGCACAAGGGAGTCCAGAAGGTGTGGAAAACAGTGTTTTATTCACACTTGCATCAAATTAACAGCAGACAGTCACTTGGTGTTAAATCACACACACATCAGAAAACGAGTGGAAAACAAAAAGTCCAAACACAGGTTCCAATCACCTGGGAGGTTTGAGGTGCGGGGTCGCACCTGGCTGTCAGCCCAGCCGCAGGACAATCCACCGTCAGGCTTCCAGGAATAACCCCACTTGGCTGAGCTCCTTCCTCCAGGTCAGAGAGCTCCACAGCACTGTGATCAGCTCCAGGACAAACACTCTCTCACAGCTGCTGGTGCTGGCTGAGTTTTTAAACCCAGCCCAAAACCAGGACTGGGTCGTGGGGAGCAGCCACCCACCCTACACTTTAGCTGCTCCCGGTAAGAGCCGGCCCGGATCGGCTTTGCAGCCATGCTATTTAGCAAATGTGTCAGTAGCACTACCTGCTACTGACATCAACAAACGGCTCTTACCTCAACGAGGCTATGAACCTCGGTGACACGTACCTGCCATCTAGGACGGCACCCTGCACCTTACCACAATATATATATTTATAGAGCATCAATTTACCTTTGTCTGGTCGTGGGGGATGGTTTTGGGAACCGATCGCCAGTATTTGTCTGCAGTAATGATTTCACACAGCTGCAGGCACTGGTAGGGATTGCACATGCGCGATCCCTTACAGTAACTGGCCGGCAGCCAGAGGCAGGGAGAGGAGGGCGGGCAAACAGTCTCTGACGTTTCGTGTACACAGCTGGGCCACTCCCCTAGCAGGGATAAGCCTGTTCACAAAAAGTCATCACAGGAGCCTGGTGGATAACGTCGGGGGTCACATGACCCGCATCGGCCTTGCAGAAACACGGCATAATACATGTAGAGAGTAAATTACAAATGTATTTTTAAGTAAGTTATTATCCACATTACCAGAATTACATATAACTCAGATAACCCCTTTAACATGCTCTTCAACTATCAAGCGTAATTAAGTCCGGAGTTGGGCGGGGGGAGCAAACAGAGCAATTGCCCAGGACCCCCTGCTGTTTGATAGTTAAGTGGGCTGATGGTGGGAGCTTTTTTTTTTTTTCATTCAGTTGCTTTATTTTCCTCTTCCATATGTTCCATGACTGCCTCTCTAACATGCTGCAGAGTCCCTGTAATCACGGTTCTGTCTACCCTGCACAGTCTCCCCCATTCTGATACCACAGACCGGCATCAGGACGTTATGTGTAGGCGGAGCTAACATAGCCCCACCCCCATCCTCTGCCTGCACTTGCACCAGGCTACAAAGATCAAACTTCAGACTGGCCTGACTGGGCCTTCTGCTGCATCTGACCCTCAGGCTCTAACCTCAGCTGCTCTCAGGACCATCTTATCAAAGCACCTGTCTTGTTCCCTCTCGAGCTAGTAAGTCCATGGAGTAAGAAACATGCAGCAGTGTCTGTGGAGGAGGGGGTGCAGGGCTGCTGGGGGTCACACTCATTGTAACAGCCCTGCACTGCCCTCAAGTACTAATGGTGACAGATCTGTGAGTTCCCACTGTCAGCTCTGTGTTTCCTCTGTGGCCCCTCTGTGATCTTCCTTTGCCACCTGTGTGCGCTCCCTGTGTCCCCTGTGTGCGCTCCCTGTGTGTGCCCCCTGTGTGAGCTCCCTGTGTGCACTCCCTGTGTGAGCTCCCTGTGCCATCTGTGTGTGCGCTCCCTGTGCCCCCTGTGTGCGCTCCCTGTGCAACCTGTGTGCGCTGCCTGTGCAACCTATGTGTGCCCCCTGCGTGCGCTCACTGTGCCACCTAAGTGCCCTGTGCCCCTGGTGTGCATTCCTTGTCGCCCCCAGGGCCGGCGCTTCCATAGAGGCAAGGGGGGCAATTGCCCCCGGGCTCCGAGTCCTTAGGGGCCCCCGGCACAGGGCCGCAAACTAGACTGTCTCCTATTTTGCTGCGGCCGCCGGCCGGGTAACAGCTCTGAAAGCGCACATGGACTAATGGAAAGTAGTGAGGAGGGGGCGGGGCCCGCGGCCGCTGTGAGCTACGCTCTGCTGCATCAGCCTGCCTGTCTCTTTAAGAGAGCAGTGGCTGCTGGAGCGTAGCTGCCGCACAGGCACGTCTTCGTGTTTGACGTTGCCACTGAGCTCCGCCCCCAGAGAGAAGAAGGAAGGAGCAAGCGCCAGGCTCCAGCCAGCCACAGACTCAGTCTCTGCCAGGGAAGGCCCACACACAGCCTGAGCCAACTTCCAACAGCTAAGTGCAAAGATGGACCCCATCTGCCACTGGCCCATGTTGGAGTTGGAGAAATGTGCCGAGGGGGAGGAAGTGTGCTGCCATGAGAGGGGGAGGGAGGGAAGTGTGCTGCCATGAGAGGGGAGGGAAGGAAGTGTGCTGCCATAAGGGGGAAGCGTATTGCCATGAGGGGAGAAGCGTATTGCCAATTTGTCATGAGGGGAAAGTGTATTGCCATGAGGGGGGGGGGAAGTGTATTGCCATGAGGGGGGGGGGGGAGAGAAGTGTATTGCCATGAGGGGGGGGGGAAGTGTATTGCCATGAGGGGGGGGGGGAGTGTGCTGCCGGGAGGGGGAGGGAAGTGTGCTGCCATGAGGGGGAGGGGGAGGGGAGGGAAGTGTGCTGCATGAGGGGGGGCCCCTTATTGTTTTTTGCCCCAGGGCCCCATTTGACCTAGAACCGGCCCTGGTCGCCCCTGTGTGTGCCCCCTGTGTGCGCTCCCTGTGCACCCTGTGTGCGCTCCGTGTGCAACCTGTGTGTGCACCCTGCATGCGCTCCCTGTGCCCCCTGCGTGCGCTCCCTGTGCCTTCTGCGTGCCCTGTGCCCCTGGTGTGCATTCCTTGTCGCCCCTGTGTGTGCGCTCCCTGTAGACCTTGTGTGCGCTCCCTGTGCCTTCTGTGTGCGCTTCCTGTGCCTTCTGTGTGCACTCTCTGTGCCCCTGTGTGCGCTCGCTTGGTGTGATCCCCATAACAGTGTCATCAACAGATCCCCCATAACAGTGTCTCATTCACAGATCTCTGATAACAGTGTGTCATCCACAGTTCCTCCATAACAATGTGCTATCCACAGATCTCCCATAACAGTGTCATCCACAGATCCCTCATAACCATGTGTCATCCACAGATCCCTCTATAACAGTGTGTCATCCACAGATCCCTCATAACAGTGTGTCATCCACATATCCCCCATAACAGTGTGTCATCCACAGATCCCCCATAACAGTGTGTCATCCACAGATCCCCCATAACAGTGTGTTATCCAGAGATCCCCTATAACAGTATCATCCACAGATCCCCATAACAGTGTGTCATCCACATAATCCCCATAATAGTGTCATCCACAGATACCCAGTAACAGTGTGTCATCCACAGATTCCTCATAACAGTGTGTTATCCACAGATTCCCCATAACGGGATGTCATACACAGATCCCCCATAACAGTATGTCATCCACAGATCCCTGATAACAGTGTTTCATCCACAGACCCCCCCCCCCCATAACAGTGTGTCATCCACAGATCCCCCATAACAGTGTGTCATCCACAGATCCCCCATAACAGTGTTTCATCCACAGATCCCTCATAATAGTGTGTTATCCACAGATCCCCCATAACCTTCTGTCATCCACAGATCCCCCATAACAGTGTGTCATCCACAGTGCCCCATAACAGTGTGTCATCCACAGATCCCCCATAACAGTGTGTTATCCAGAGATCCCCCATAACAGTGTTTCATCCACAGATCCCTCATAATAGTGTGTTATCCACAGATCCCCCATAGCAGTGTCATCAACAGATCCCCCATAACAGTGTCATGCACAGATTCCCCATAACGGTGTGTCATCCACAGATCCCCCATAACAGTGTCATCCATAAATCCCCCATAACATTCTGTCATCCACAGATCCCCCATAACAGTGTGTCCTCCACAGATCCCTCATAACAGTTTGTTATCCACAGATCCCCCATAACAGAGTGTCATTCACAGATCCCCCATAACAGTGTCATCCACAGATCCCTGATAACAGTGTGTCATCCTCAGATCCTCCATAACAGTGTTTCATCCACAGATCCCCCATACATGTGTGTTATTCACAGATCCCCCATAACAGTGTCATCCACAGATCCCTGATAACAGTGTGTCATCCACAGATCCTCCATAACAGTGTTTCATCCACAGATCCCCCATAAATGTGTGTTATCCACAGATCTCTGATAACAGTGTCATCCACAGATCCCCCATAACAGTGTCTTATTCACAGATCTCTGATAACAGTGTGTCATCCATAGATGTCCTATAACAGAGTATCCTACACAGATCCCCATAACAGTGTCATCCACAGATCCCTCATAACCATGTGTCATCCACAGATCCCCCATAATAGTGTCATCCACAGATCCCCCGTAACAGTGTGTCATCCACAGATTCCTCATAACAGTGTGTTATCCACAGATTCCCCATAACGGGATGTCATACACAGATCCCCCATAACAGTATGTCATCCACAGATCCCTGATAACAGTGTTTCATCCACAGACCCCCCATAACAGTGTGTCATCCACAGATCCCCCATAACAGTGTGTCATCCACAGATCCCCCATAATAGTGTCATCCACAGATCCCCCATAATAGTGTCATCCACAGATCCCCCGTAACAGTGTGTCATCCACAGATTCCTCATAACAGTGTGTTATCCACAGATTCCCCATAACGGGATGTCATCCACAGATCCCTGATAACAGTGTTTCATCCACAGACCCCTCATAACAGTGTGTCATCCACAGATCCCCCATAACAGTGTGTCATCCACAGATCCCCCATAACAGTGCTTCATCCACAGATCCCTCATAATAGTGTGTTATCCACAGATCCCCCATAGCAGTGTCATCAACAGATCCCCCATAACCTTCTGTCATCCACAGATCCCCCATAACAGTGTGTCATCCACAGATCCCTCATAACAGTGTGTCATCTACAGATCCCCCATAACAGTGTGTCATCCACAGATCCCCCATAACAGTGTGTCATCCACAGATCCCCCATAACAGTGTTTCATCCACAGATCCCTCATAATAGTGTGTTATCCACAGATCCCCCATAGCAGTGTCATCAACAGATCCCCCATAACAGTGTCATGCACAGATTCTCCATAACGGTGTGTCATCCACAGATCCCCCATAACAGTGTCATCCATAATTCCCCCATAACATTCTGTCATCCACAGATCCCCCATTGCAGTGTGTCATCCACAGATCCCTCATAACAGTTTGTTATCCACAGATCCCCCATAACAGAGTGTCATTCACAGATCCCCCATAACAGTGTCATCCACAGATCCCTGTTAACAGTGTGTCATCCACAGATCCTCCATAACAGTGTTTCATCCACAGATCCCCCATAAATGTGTGTTATCCACAGATCCCCCATAAAAGTGTCATCCACAGATCCCCATAACAGTGTGTCATCCACAGATCCCCCATAATAGTGTGTTATCCACAGATCCCCTATAACAGTGTGTCATCCACAGATCCCCCATAACAGTGTTTCATCCACAGATCCCTCATAATAGTGTGTTATCCACAGATCCCCCATAGCAGTGTCATCAACAGATCCCCCATAACAGTGTCATGCACAGATTCCCCATAACGGTGTGTCATCCACAAATCCCCCATAACAGTGTGTCATCCACAGATCCCCCATAATAGTGTGTTATCCACAGATCCCCCATAGCAGTGTGTGTGGGTGTGAATAATCTGCCATTCCTCGCCCCCTGCACTGCAATGCTTGCTCTGTACAACCTAACCTTGCATACAAACACTGTCACATGATCATCACCTAGCTCACACAGATATAGATCAGTAGATCTCTCACTCTCTCTCTAGATATGTATATATATATATATATATATATATATACATACATAAACATCTATATATATGTTTATTGATCTATATCTCTATACACATATATCGATGATGTGTGTGTGTGTGTGTGTGTATATATATTGTGGGGAGTCGCTCTGGTAGACAGCGGTGCGGGTGCAGTTTAGAGGCAAAACAAGGAGTCCAGATTGTGCAACCAACAGTGTTTTATTCACACTTGCACACCATAAATGAAAAAACAGTCTCTTTGGTGACAGTTCACACACAACGGAAATAACGTGGCAAAACAAAAACAGGCCAACACAGGTTCAGTCACCTAGGAGGTGTAGGTGCAGGTTCGCACCACGCTGTCGGCCCAGCCGCAGGAGAATCCAGCTTCAGGTAGCCAGGAACAAAACACCTCCTTGCTGAGCTCTTTCCTCCAGGACAGAGAACTCCTCAGCCCTGTTAGCAGCTCCAGGATAATCACAGCCTCCAGCTGCTGAGCTGGCTGAGCTTTTAAACCCAGCCCAAAACCAGGACTGGGTCGTGGGGAGCAGCCACCCACCCTACACTTTAGCTGCTCCCGGTAAGAGCCGGCCCGGATCGGCTTTGCAGCCATGCTATTTAAACTCTGTCAGTAGCACTAGCTGCTGCTGACATCAACAAAAACGGGCTCTTACCTCACCGAGGCTATGAACCTCGGTGACACATACCTGCCATCCACGACGGCACCCTGCACCTTACCACAATATATATAGATATATATATATAGATATATATATATATATATATATTCTCTGAAGAAATCCAAGTGGGAAAAACCACTGTGTGAACATTGCCGGACTTCCATCTACAGTAGCCTTTCACAGGACACACACTCTGTGCTGAGAACCTGTTGAAAAGGACTTCTGCCTGTTTGCTCTTGGGGTTGGTAATGGTTTATAAGTCGGACATCCCAGATCATGAAATGGAGGCATATCCTAAATTAACAAATGCAAATTAAGAAGTATTCATTATCTATGTGAAGCCTCAAGCACATGACCATATGCAGCCGGTGCCCATCTTGCGGCTGACAAACAGGGGGTCTGCAATATACGGGCACCAGTTGTGTGCCCACTGTAACATGGATGCGGACCTATTCACTTGAATGGGTCCACAATCTGGAAAATACAGTGCGATGCGGAACAGAGGCACGGATTGTAAGTTCACGGTAGCACTACGGAGCACTGTGGACTGTCGGATGCAGATCGTTGGCCCCATTCAAGTAAATGTGTCCACGTCCACAGACCCCCCATAACAGTGTGTCATCCACAGATCCCCCATAACAGTGTGTCATCCACAGATCCCCCATAACAGTGCTTCATCCACAGATCCCTCATAATAGTGTGTTATCCACAGATCCCCCATAGCAGTGTCATCAACAGATCCCCCATAACAGTGTCATGCACAGATTACCCATAACGGTGTGTCATCCACAGATCCCCCATAGCAGTGTCATCCATAAATCCCCCATAACCTTCTGTCATCCACAGATCCCCCATAACAGTGTGTCATCCACAGATCCCTCATAACAGTGTGTCATCTACAGATCCCCCATAACAGTGTGTCATCCACAGATCCCCCATAACAGTGTGTCATCCACAGATCCCCCATAACAGTGTTTCATCCACAGATCCCTCATAATAGTGTGTTATCCACAGATCCCCCATAGCAGTGTCATCAACAGATCCCCCATAACAGTGTCATGCACAGATTCCCCATAACGGTGTGTCATCCACAGATCCCCCATAACAGTGTCATCCATAAATCCCCCATAACATTCTGTCATCCACAGATCCCCCATAACAGTGTGTCATCCACAGATCCCTCATAACAGTTTGTTATCCACAGATCCCCCATAACAGAGTGTCATCCACAGATCCCTCATAACAGTGTCATTCACAGATCCCCCATAACAGTGTGTCATACACAGACCCCCCATAACAGTGTGTCATACACAGATCCCCATAACAGTGTGTCATCCACAGATCCCCATAACAGTGTGTCATCCACAGATACCCCATAACAGTGTCATCCACAGATGCCCATGACAGTGTCATCCACAGATGCCAATAACAGTGTCATCCACAGATCCTCCATAACAGTGTTTCATCCACAGATCCCCCATAACATTCTGTCATCCACAGATCCCCCATAACAGTGTTTCATTCACAGATCCCCCATAACAGTGTGTCATCCACAGATCCCTCATAACAGTTTGTTATCCACAGATCCCCCATAACAGAGTGTCATCCACAGATCCCTCATAACAGTGTCATCCACAGATCCCCATAACAGTGTTTCATCCACAGATCCCCCATAAATGTGTGTTATCCACAGATCCGCCATAACAGTGTCATCCACAGATCCCCATAACAGTGTCAGCCACAGATCCCCATAACAGTGTCATGCACAGATTCCCCATAACGGTGTGTCATCCACAGATCCCCCATAACAGTGTGTCATCCACAGATCCCCCATAATAGTGTGTTATCCACAGATCCCCCATAACAGTGTCATCCACAGATCCCCCATAACAGTGTGTCATCCACAGATCCCCCATAATAGTGTGTTATCCACAGATCCCCCATAGCAGTGTGTGTGGGTGTGAATAATCTGCCATTCCTCGCCCCCTGCACTGCAATGCTTGCTCTGTACAACCTAACCTTGCATACAAACACTGTCACATGATCATCACCTAGCTCACACAGATATAGATCAGTAGATCTCTCTCTCTCTCTAGATATATATATATATATATATATATATATATATATATATATACATAAACATCTATATATATATTTATTGATCTATATCTCTATACACATATATCGATGATGTGTGTGTATATATATATAGATATATATATATATATATATATATATATATATATATATATATATATTCTCTGAAGAAATCCAAGTGGGAAAAAACGGCTGTGTGAACATCGTCGGACTTCCATCTACAGTAGCCTTTCACAGGACACACACTCTGTGCTGAGAACCTGTTGAAAAGGACTTCTGCCTGTTTGCTCTTGGGGTTGGTAATGGTTTATAAGTCGGACATCCCAGATCATGAAATGGAGGCATATCCTAAATTAACAAATGCAAATTAAGAAGTATTCATTATCTATGTGAAGCCTCAAGCACATGACCATATGCAGCCGGTGCCCATCTTGCGGCTGACAAACAGGGGGTCTGCAATATACGGGCACCGGTTGTGTGCCCACTGTATCATGGATGCGGACCTATTCACTTGAATAGGTCCACAATCCGGAAAATACAGTGCGATGCGGAACAGAGGCACGGATTTTAAGTTCACGGTAGCACTACGGAGCACTGTGGACTGTCGGATGCAGATCGTTGGCCCCATTCAAGTAAATGTGTCCATGTCCACAGATGGCGGGGACACAGTGGGGCCGTGGTCTGCAGCACAGACATGGCCGGCACACGTGTGCATGAAGCCTTATATATTGTTCTTTTTTGCGTTTCCTGGTATAAGACCTATGGATAAATAAAGGTGCGCTAATGACCAGCGTGGAGCTCTGGACTAGTTTCATTTCCTAATCTAAAATAAAAGAATTGGAAAGGCTACCTGGGAGGGCAGCGCTAATAAATGCATCCGCTTTGTGCTCGTGGGAGAACTAATAATTTAGAAGTGCAAATACTAATGTGTTTATCTAGCATTTTTATGAGTGAATTTTAAATGAATTTTTTTCCTTTGGTGCTCATCTTTTGAGGCACCTCATTTTTTTAATTAGACATTCAGTTCACCTCTCTTCACCGCGTGATTAACATTTAGTCAGTTATGCATATTTACACACTTTGAAAGACGATTCGTCAAACTAACAAATTAAACAGGACTATGCACATAAGTATGATGAATGGACGCTTGTAATGAGTGCTAGCTTCCCCCAAACATAAAATATTTCTGTGAAGCTTTTAATTGGGAGACGAGACTATAGATTACGTGTAAATGTCTCCTCTGACACCGGGGAACGAAGTGAGTGAAAACACTGATACAATGCGGGATTCAATAATGGCTTTTTTTAATCTAGTTGTATAATGGTTCATGTGTTTAGTGTTCTAGGTTAATTAGTGATGAGGATGTCAGAGGAAACTTCTAATAGACCGAGGTGTCGGACTACAGTAGGAGCATGCCGTTTTTCCACCAGATTTAAAGGGGTTGTGCAAGAATGGGGCGGAGGGTTGGCAAAGGGAAGATGACTTACTGTACCTGCTTGCTGGCATTCCTCCTCCTGCGATGCTCTGCTGGGCTTCCTCACTGTAGTTTGACATTGCCGCTAGTGTTGAGAGGACCTCCGATCTGAATTTTAGGGAGAATTTGATTTGCCACAAAGCCAAATTTCCTTGTGCTTTACGGTAGTGAATCAATTTTCCCCCGAATGGCGACAAAGAAATAAAAAAAATCAGACTTACCTCCTCCGTTTGAGCGCAAAGAGCCGGCCACCTCCATCTTCATTGAAGGTCTCACACGAAATTCTTTGCGTGGTGACGTATGACGGGCCGTGCGAGATTTCGTGCTAGATCTTCATTCAGATGGCGGCACTCGGCTCTTTGTAGTCAAACGGAGGAGGTAGGTCAGATTTTTTAAATTTACTTTACACTGTCAGATGCCGAGATCCGCTATTAATGTGGCATCTGAGGGGTACAATGATGGGGGTGGTGCAAACGCCGCTCCGTAACATTGCATCCACTACTTACAAAAAAAAACGCCTCATGACAAAGTAATTTTTGTTGTAAAATCCTGCCAAGCACCAGAATCAAATTTTTCAATACTTCACTCATCTCTAATCGCCGCAACCAATCACGACATAAGGGGAGCCAGTTACCGTCGGGGCCAGTAATTGGCTGCGGCGATGTCAAACCGGATGTTTACAGTGGGGAAGCCTAGCGGAGCATCATAGGCCTGGAGGAGAAGGAGCGGGGAGCCAGCAGCAAGCACCAGGAAGCAGGTAAGTCATCTTCCCTTTACATGTCCGGCCAAGAGGCCAAGATTTGTACCTATGACACTGGCTGACCTGTTACATGTGCACTTGGCAGCTGAAGGAATCTGTGTTGGTCCCATGTTCATATGTGCCCGCATTGCTGAGAAAAATGATGTTTTAATATATGCAAATGAGCCTCTAGAAACTACGGAAGTGTTGCCATTACTCCTAGAGGCTCTGCTCTCTCTGCAACTGCCACACCCCCTGCACTTTGACTGACAGGGCCAGACATTGTAGACGTTTCACTGCCTGACATTGTCAATCAAATTGGAGAGGGAGCAGCCGTTGCAGAGAGAGCAGAGACTACAGGTGTAACGGCAACGCCCCCGTTGCTCCTAGAGGCTCATTTGCATATATTAAAACATCATTTTTCTCAGCAATTCAGGCAAATAGGAACATGGGACCAACACAGAAGCCTTCAGCTGCCGAGTGCGAAGGTCAGCCAGTTTCATAGGGACAAATCTGCTGATAGATGCCCTTTAATATGTCTTTATACTGTATGTTCATATTACCTGTTAATTATTTGGCAGATTCACCGATCAGTCTGACACCTCGGCCCACATCACAAAGATCTGGCATAGGAGTCACATCTTCACTTCTACAGTACATTTGATTCACCCAGGAATATGTCGGATAATCGCGCCATCCGCTGCCCTATGAATTATGTCCTCTAGCGACACAAGAACACAATCTTAGAAACGGAATGAGTCTATTGACATGCAATATACAATGTACATATTCAGCATTATCTACGTGTATCAAGGTCTCAGATGCTGAAGAAACCACATTTCTTACATTGCGGCCCGGCAATATTCTGAAATTATTAGGAAAATCAATAACATTTTCATTGTCAGAAGCTAATCTGATGATATGCTGGTGTTGATAAAGATATAAAAGGCAATAAATATTTCAGAGCTCGCAATGTCTACATTGAAGAAAAAGTTAACCCTCGCAGTGTGATTATTATTTTTTTCTCAGTAGACGTTCATTTGCATAGAGCAAACACTTGGTGAATTATTAAGTATGATAATATCTACAAGCCGGTTCCTGTGTCATATTTCATGCCTTGTGGCGACATGCTCTGATTTATGCACTAAATTTCACGTATAATATGACAACCTCCAGATATGTGCGCCTTATAATGTATAATTTACATGTGATTGCCGAATATTTCACCCGTTCCTCTCTAGAACGTTCAATTTCGTGGGCATCTAGAAAATTCAATCGAGGCGCTGGTTGTTGTCGCTTGATAGGATAGCGTCTGCTCGAATTAATGAAGATTTTCATAAAACCCCTCTGCCTGAGAGTGTATTAGGAAACCTTGTCATAACATTCAGCGAGCTCGCACACGACAGCCAACATGTGTTACCGCACTTTATCTTAAATATTTTATCATTGCCTCTTTCACATTTAGATGCTTAGCCCAAAGGGTTTGATTTTTTTTCTTACAGCCCATGTAATTCAGCAGCACGAAGAAGGAGCGGGGCCATCAGCAGCACCATTTTCTGGATGGACCAGATCACTTTAATCACTGAACATTAGTAGCATCCTTCTATCTATCTATCTATCTATCTATCGAGGGTTCATGTACAAAACAAAAGACATCGCAACTAAAGTTGAGTGAATCAAATCCAATGAAGTGGAATTTGATCCAAATTTCAGGATAAATTTGATTCGCCGCAAAGCCGAATTTCCTTGTTCTTCATGGTAGCGAATCGATTATTATTTAACCTGAAATAATGTAAAAAACTAAAAAAATCATACTTACCTCCTACATTTGCTCGCGATAGGCCTTCTGCCACCATCTTGATTGAAGATCTCGTCCGAAATCCTGTGCCGTCACTACGTCGGTCGGCGTCACGATGTCATCTCGGGCCGAGCGAGATTTTGCACCAGATCTTCAAGCAAGATGCCGCAATCATGTATGAATGTGGCATCTGAGGCTTACAATGCACCCGCTACTTACAAAAAATGCGCTTCGCGACAAAGTATTTCGTCACTAAGCAAATTTTTTTCTAGAATTCGGCAAAGCAGCCTAATCGAATGTTGCAACGCAACTGGCTAATATATAACTGAAACACTAGGAGTGAGAGCCATGCTCGCAAGAGCTTACAATCTATAACCCATGATACATTTCAGCCCTGCTCAATGGGGCCTTTGTTAACTGTGCTGCTTTGTTCTGTCTATCATTCTATCATATCTATCTAATATCTGTTATCTATCTATCTATCTATCTATCTATCTATCTATCTATCTATCTATCTATCTATCTATCTACCTATCTCATATCTATCTATCTATCTATCTATCTATCTATCTATCTATCTATCTCATATCAAATTCAAATCACCTTTATTGGCAGAACTAAATACATTTTAGCATTGCCAGAGCAAGTGGGAAATAATTGGGTAGGGTGGGGGGATGGGAACATGTCTAGGGTGGGGGTATAAGAGTCCGTGACATATCATCCCTATCTCATCTATCATTTATCTGTCTCATTTCTAATATCTATCTATCTATCTATCTATCTATCTATCTATCTATCTATCGTGTTTCCCCAATCTATTCTATATTCTATATCAATCTATTCCCCTATCTATCGTGTTTCCCCAGACACTGTCTTATATTTATTTTTCCTCAAGAAGACACACTATGGCTTATTTTCAGGGGATGTCTTATTTTTATTAAGTATGGTACAACAATCTGCATTTATTTAAATACAGTTAAGTCGCCTTGGTGTTTGTGGGGGGTGAGAGAGACCCACAGACTGTTGCTGGTTGGTGCTGGGTGAGAGAGACCCACAGTGCTGAGTTAAACGGCAGCCACAGCTTTATTCTTCCCCCTGAGGACACACAATACCTAAAGCAGAACCTCCTGCTCCTCACTTCACTGAGACTTTTACTTTCACTTTCTATGTCTCCCTCCATGCCTCAGCATGCAGCACGACAGAAGGTCCGGGACCTGACAGGGGGAGCTGACCTTGTTGAAGGGGCTGCCCGCACCTCTCCGGTCACCTCCGAGATAGCAGCTGTCATGAAGGGGCAGATGAGAAGGGCTGCCCGTCTTCATTACCGCGCCGCTAGGCTTAGCCACGCCTATCACTATGTCTTATTTTCAGGGTATGGCTTTTATTGTGCAAATACTTAGAAATCCTGCTATGGCTTATTTTATGGGTATGTCTTATTTTTGGGGAAACACAGTATCTATCTATCAAATCAAATCAAATAAGCTTTATTGGCAGGACTAAATACATTTTAGCATTGTTAAAGCAAGTGGGAAATAATTGGGTAGGATTGGGGGATGGGGACACATCCAGGGTGGGGACATAGTAGTCCATGGTATATCAGGCTCCCCTCAGTCCATGGCAGGCAGTAATATATTGTGCTGCTATGGCCGCTGTGTTCTCCTCTTCCCCCAGCAGTATGGAGAGTCTCTTTTCCTCCTCCATGGAGGTGAAGTCTGGGCAGAGATCAGACAGTCTCCTGCTGAGTATTTGGGGCAGTGCAGTAGGAAGTGAGCCTCATTCTCCACGGCCTCCTGGTCGCACTATTGGCACATCTATCTATCTATCTATCTATCTATCTATCTATCTAATCTATTGTAAATAGGCAGCACACTCCAAAGTAACTAAAAACAAGTGAAAATGTATTCACCCATGTGGATGCTGCGTTTTGGCTCCCACTCTAGAGCCTTCCTCAAGCATTGGAGCCAAAACGTCGCATCCACATGGGTGAATACATTTTCACTTGTTTTTACCTACTTTGGAGTCTGCTGACTATTTACTTCTTTATATTTTGGCTCTATCTATCTATCTGACTGTAAATCTCGTGTAATTCAGCAAACGTTTATTAGCACACAGGAGGAGCGCCCCCATCAGCAGAACCATTTTGGGGGATGGATACCTTTAATTGATCGGATGAATAGAAGCATCCTTTCCTTGACTGGCAGAGTCTGGACATTACTGGCAGCCTTCAGCCTTCCTGATTATCCACACACATGCAGCCTTAGATACTGGAGAAGCTCTGAATAGGAAAGGCTTAAATAAATAGAATCCATTAGAACGCCTTGTTTTATTTATATGACTGGAGGCCAATTGGCTGCTCTGCGGATATCTAGGAATTTCACTAGAATATAGTCAACGACAGGTATGGAGAAATATCTTAGCAGTACGTGTTTTATTTATTATTTTTAAAGATTTTCCCAGATCGATGCACTGGGCCTTATTATAAGCCGTGATAATGCTTTACTTGTTATGTGCATCACATATCCGCATAGAATTATTCCGGCAAAATATGATGTTTTGATGCTGCAACTAAAGGTTGGCCACTGATAGGTCACCCTCACTTGACCTTTTTTTTCCCATGAAAATGCAGTTCTCCATGGTAACCCTGGTCTCGCTGCTCTCCGTACAGTAAATCATTTCAGTCCTCTTCATGTAATTTCTTTATTGGCTGCGCAATTGAAATGCCATGCCTTGCGAACAGAGAGGCTAGTAATTTCTTATGGGTGATTAAGCCACCTTGGTAATCTACAAGCATTCATAGGGTTCACACCGGAGGATTCTTCTGAGGAAAATAGAAGGCAATTGAAAAAATTGTGCTTATTTCATTTAGTCAGATATTATCTATCTATCTATCTATCTGTCTATCTATCTATCTATCTATCTATCTATCTATCTATTGTAGAGGATTAGCTCGGTTTCAGGGGTCACTTTCACAAGTATCTTCAGGACACACGGTATCAATGTCCAAACAGTGCATTTATTTGGTTCCAGCACAACATAAAGTACCTACCTCGCTATTAGTCACAGTTCACACCTGGAACTCATGCGCCTTGTAGTCCTCCAGCCCTCCCAGGCTTACAGTCCTCCAGCCCCTAGGCTGTGCAGTAACAAAGTTCTGTGGTCTATCTATCATATATATATATTTATATTATCTATCCATATAAATATAGAAATGCAATTCATGCCACATAAATATATAGATTTATCTCTATAAATTAGAATATCATCAAAAAGTTAATTTAGTTCAGTAATTCAATTCAACTCATATATCCTATAGATTCATTATACACAGTGATCTATTTCAAGCCTTTATTTCTTTTAATGTTGATGTTTTATTTAAAAAAGAAAAATTAAATCATCATATTTCAGAATCATAACTTTAAATTTTGCAGAGGCAAAATTCAGCTTCATCCTTTCTAGGCCATTCTCTCACCAGTAGTTACAGTTGAATAAAAAAAACAGCGTTTTGATGTGAGCATTAGCAAAAACGTATGATTTAACCCTTTCACCGCCAAGAACATATTTCATATGTCCTTGCATTGTGGCACTTCAGTAGTCAAGCTGTACACCAGTTGGAGATATAATCTAGGTATTGTTTTAAGGCTAAGATTCGAAGCTTTAAATCACGTGGATAGTGATCATGATTTTTGTGCTAAGCTTTAAAATAGGATCTGTATCGGTATCTCTAGCTGTTAGTGATCGGAACAAGGTACCTGCTGAAATCATTCAGCAGGTACCTTGTTACAATGCCCAGGGGGGTCCTGTGACCCCTCCGTATGGGCGATTGCTGCAAACCGCAGGTCAATTCAGACCTGCGGTTTGCAGCGCTTTCTGTGGTTTCTGATCCCCGCGGTCACAGACCTAAAAAGGTGCCTAAACAGTTGAATTGTAACCCCCCCTGCAGCCCTGCAGGCGGTGCGGGGCGCAATGCGGGAGGCGATCCCCCGCGATCCTCCGCCCGCCTGCTCTGTATCATCGTTGGAGGTATAGTGGTTTTAGCAGAGTGTCAGCACATTGCTGACACTCTGCTAAAAACTGCTGACAACTGTGCTGCAAATGGCAGCAGTTTAACTCCTTCCATGCTGCGGTTTGGTAAATTTTGTAAATGAAATTTTTCGACTCCATTTTACCACTGTCATGAAGTACAATATGTGACGAAAAAACTATCTCAGAATGGCCTGCATAAGTAAAAGCGTTAAAAAGTTATCACCACATAAAGTGACACTGGTCAGATTTGCAAAAAATGGCCTGGCCCTTGAGGTGAAATGTGGCCTTTTTTGGCAGATTTTCCATTTTAATCCATTTTTTCTAGTAACAAAGCAAGGGTTGTCAGCCAAAAAACTCAATATTTATTAGCCTGATATTGTAGTTTACAGAAACACCCCATTTGTGATTGTAAACTACTGAATGGGCGCACTGCAGGGCGCAAAAGGAAAGGAGCGCCATATGGTTTTTGGAGGGCAGATTTCACTGGGATAATTTTAAGTTGCCATGTCACATTTGAAGACCCCCTGATACATCCCTATAGTAGAAACTCAAAAAATTGACCCCATTTTGGAAAATACAATCCTCAAGGTATTCAAAACTGATATTACAAACTGTTGTAACCCTTTAGGTGTTCCACAAGAATTTAAGGAAAATATAGATGAGATTTCAGAATTTCCCTTTTTTGGCAGATTTTCCATTTTAAGGTCGTGTTCACATGTCAGTTATTTGGTCAGTTATTTCCATCAGTTTTTGTGAGCCAAAACCAGGAGTGGAGGCTACACAGAGATAAGGTATAATGAAAAGATCTGAAACTGTTCTGTGTTTTTGACCCACACCTGGTTTTGGCTCACAATAACTGATGGAAATAACTGATCAAATAACTGAAGTGTGAACAAGGCCTAATCCATTTTTTCAGTAACAAAGCAAGGGTTAACAGCCAAACAAAACTCAAAATTTATTACCCTGATTCTGTAGTTTACAGAAACACCCCATATGTGGTCATAAACTGCTGTACGGGCACAAGTCAGGGCGCAGAAGTAAAATAACACATATGGTTTTTGGAAGGCAGATTTCTCTGGGATAATTTTAAGTTGCCATGTCCCATTTTAAGACCCCGTGATGCACCCCTATAGTAGAAACTCCAAAAAAAAGACCCCACTTTGGAAACTACGGGATAAGGTGGCAGTTTTGTTGGTACAATTTTCGGGGTACATATGATTTTTTGTTGCTCTTTATTACACTTTTTGTGAGACAAGGTAACAAAAAATAGCTGTTTTGGCACCGTTTTTTTATTTTTGTTATTTACAATGTTCATCTGACAGGTTAGATCATGGGGAATTTTTATAAAGTGGGTTGTAATGGACGTGACAATACAAAATATGCCATTTTTGAAAAAAAATATTTTTTAGTGTCTCTATATTCTGAAAGCCATAGTTGTTTTTTTTTTTTTTTGGGGGGGGGCGATTGTCTTATGTAGGGGCTCATGTTTTTAGTATGAGAGGACGGTTTGATTGGTTTTATTTTTTTGATCGCTTGGTAACATCATTTTTGCGGGATGAGATGCCGGTTTAATTGGCACTATTTTGGGGTGCATATGACATTTTGATCGCTTACTATTACACTTTTTGTGATGTAAGGTGACAAAAATGGCTTTTTTGACACCATTTTTATTTTTAAGGTATTCACCTGAGGGATTAGATCATGTGGTATTTTTATAGAACAGGTTGTTACGGATGCGGCGATACCTAATATGTCAACTTTTTTTTTTTTTACCTATAATACAATAAAAGCATTTTTGGAATCAAAAAAATTATGTTTTAGTGTCTCCATAGCCTGAGAGCCATAGTTTTTTTATTTTTTGGGCGTTTGTCTTAGGTAGAGGCTGAGTTTTTGCGGGATGAGGTGACGGTAAGATTGGTACTATTTTAGGGGCATACGCCTTTTTAATCGCTTGGTGTTGCACTTTTAGTGATGTAAGGTGACAAGAAATGTTTTTTTTAGCACAGTTTTTTATTTTATTTTTTTGACGGTGTTCATCTGAGGGGTTAGGTCATGTGATATTTTTATAGAGCCGTTACGGATCCATCGATACCAAATATGTCTGTTTTTCTATTTTTTTTATTATTTTTTTTACAATTGTATGTGCTGTATTTTGGGAAAGAGGCGTTTTTTAACTTGAAACTTTTTTTTATTATGGAAAACAATTTTTTTTACTTCTGGGGGTCTGATCCCCTTTACAATGCATTACAATACAGTACTTCTGGTTAATGCATCGACATCAGTGTTTTCACCGATGCCAGCACATACATCAGGGGCCCGATCAGCCTGTCGTACATGTACGGCACTGGTCTTTAAGCCACGTCCACCAGCGCCGTACATGTACGGCGTGGGTCATTAAGGGGTTAACACCAGGTTTGCTGAGGTGTACAACACAGATAAAAATGTCTGTGTAGATGAGTCCGTATTACTTTTCAAAGGGAGGATTAGATGTTGCCAGTACCTGCCTAGCAAACCGGCAAGAGAGGCCTCCCTAGATCCCTGGTAGGGCAACCTATGAGAATCGTGAAAGTAGGGCTCTCCTCCATGAGAACATGCTGGTGGTTAAGTACAAGAACAAGAGGGACGTCCTTGTACTGACCACCATTCAAACTAACACCAGCTCCCTGCTCCTATACAAGGTACCACAACCACCACCCCCAAACCAGTTTGTATCCTGGACTACAACAGGCACATGGAAGGGGTGGATCTTTCAGATCAGCTTCTGAAGCCCTACAGTGCCACACGAAAAACGAAAATGTGGTACAAAAAGCTGGCCGAACACATTGTACAGATGGCAATGTGTATGTGCTTTTTCAATCTGCAGGCCACACAGGAACTTTCCTTCAGTTATCAAGGCCCTAATTTTTCAAAGCTAGACCAAGAGAGTCCCTGTACTTCAGGAAGTCATGGTGCCAGTGTTGTACCAGTGCAACATTTTCCAGGTCAAGTCCCTCAGACAGCAAGGAGGGAAGGACCCAAAAAAGATGCAGGGTGTGTTCCAAAAGGGGGATGAGGAAAGACACCATTTACCACTGCGAAGCCTGCCCTGAAAAACCTGGCCTGTGCATGCAGGAGTGTTTTAAAATCTACCACTCATCCATGGAGTATTAATTTAATTTCATCAATGATGTGCCCTGTAGTTTTACCACCTTATATCTCTGTTTTAGTCTGCATAGCTTACAGATCCACTTTTCACCAACCACTACATGTTCATTTCTGTGAAACACTTGTTAGGTCAAAAGTGCCCTTTCCACCCCTTAAAATTTTCATACGGGGGTGCTCTTTCCAAAATAGTGTCACTTCTTGGGGTTTTTAATTTCTGGGGACCTTAGGAATTTTTTAAATGCGACAGGAATTCAGAGGAAAAAAAGAAGCCTGGTTTGAGACCTGCACTTATACAAGCAGACAAACAATACGAGTTTGTGAGCGTTCGCGTGTTTGATTTCCAGTGTGTTTATTAAGTGTGTGACTTTAGGTTACGTGACTTGAGATTCGGGGACTTTAGGAGGGGACTACAGTGAGTTACATTCTTATCACTGCACTATATTGTATTTTTTCCATTTTCCTGCGTAATCCCCATTTAGTATCTGTTCCATTATTGGCAACGCAGTCCAGTGCACATCTTATCTAATGAATGCAGTCCTGGAACAGCCATTTGAGGGTACATATCTTTGTTCAAAATGTGAGTAAATTGCCCATTTGGAATCGCACATCAAGTATCTAAGTTTCTAAGCGTTGACAATTTGAAAAAGAGTTTGCTGCTCACTAAGTAAGCACTCTATGGGGTAGATGTGGTTGAGGGTGGTAGCGAGGAGGCTCAGGAAAGTGAGGTAGCTAGCTGGATAACCGTTAGAAAGCGGTGTAGAGGGAAGAGTGAAAGGGAGGCTAGCCCTGATCTGAAACACCCCAACAAGTTTGCAAGGTTGGCAGATGAGAGGGATGTCAGTTCAGGGAGAGCACTGCTGCAGCCGGACACTTCTTCTGCCAGTCAGGGGAATGTCAGCTCCAGTAAGCAGAGGACTAGGAGAGCAGGGCAGGCCAGACAGGTGCAGGTGGTGGGAGACTTAATTATTAGGGATACAGATAGGGTGATCTGTCAAGACCGGGATCGTCAAATGGTGTGTTGTCTTCCTGGCGCTTGAGTTTGACACATCGCGGTTCGGGTTGACAGATTACTGGGAGGGGCTGGAGAAGATCCAGCAGTCATGGTCCATATCAGAACCAATGATAAAGTTAGAGGTAGGTTGAGCGTTCTTGAAAATGTACCACGAGCCACACAAGAAAGGCAGTGGGAGATTAGGGAGGTTAACAAGCGGCTCAAGAACTGGTGTAGGAAGGAGGGGTTTGGGTTCCTGGAGAACTGGGCCAACTTCTCTGTCGGCCACAGGCTCTATCGTAGGGATGAGCTGCACCTCAATGGGGTAGGGGCAGCTGTGTTTGGGAGAGGATGGCTAGAAGGTTGGAGGAGTGTTTAAACTAGGGACTGGGGGGTAATTACGTTATAGGAGGGGAAGACAGTGCAGATAGAGACCTGGGGCGAGGTAATGGGACTGGAGGAGGAATGGAAGGAGGGACTAGAACAGTTCAGAAGAAAAGTTGTAGGGTAAAAAATCTACATAAACCTCTTAATTGTATGTATACTAATACCAGAAGCCTGACTAATAAAACTGGTGAAATGAAATTCGTGATATGTGAGGAGGACTATGATATAGTGGGAATAACTGAAACATGGCTGGATGATAGCTATGACTGGGTAGTTAATGTACAGGGTTACAGTCTGTTTAGAAAGGAATGCCAAAACGCCAAAACCGGAGAGGGGGAGGGGTCTGCCTTTATGTAAAGTCCTGTCTAAAGCTCACAGTCCGAGAAGATATTAGTGAGGGACATGAACATGTGGAGTCACTGTGGAGGCAAAAACAATAATAAAATACTAATAGGAGTTTATTATAAACCACCTAATATACCAGAGTCCATAGAAAATCTACTACTAAATGAGATAAATGAGGCGGCAAATCATAATGAGGTCATTATTATGGGAAACTTCAACTACCCAGATATAGACTGGGAAACTGAAACCTGTACATCTCATAAAGGAAACAGGTTTTTAGCAATAACCAAAGACAATTACCTTTCCCAACTGGTTCAGGGCCCGGGTAGAGCGACGGCAATACTGGACTTAGTATTAACCAATAGACCTGACAGAACAACAGATGTGCAGGTCGGGGGATGCCTGGGAAATAGTGACCATAAAGTAATAACCTTCCAATTGTCATTCAAAATAGTGTTTCTTCAGGGAGGAGCAAAAATACCAAACTTCAAAAAAGTTAAATTTAGCCAAATAAGAGAGGCCATAGGCCTAACTAACTGGGGCAAAATCCTCAAAAAATAAAATAAAAATACAGCCACAAAATGGGATATTTTCAAAAGCATCCTAAAATCAAATTTTGCGAGGTACATACCTTATGGGAATAAAAGGTTAAGAAACAAGAAAAAAACTATGTGGATAAATAGAACTGTAAAGAAAGCAATAAATCACAAAAAGAAAGCATTTAAATCACTAAAACAAGTGGGTAGCGAGGAAGCACTGAAGAACTATAAGGAAAAAAATAAAATATGTAAAAAACCAATAAAAGCCGCCAAACCATAGACGGAGAGATTAATTGCCAAAGAGAGAAAAACTAATCCTAAAATGTTCCTAAATTATTTAAATGGTAAAAAGTACAGAGTAATGAGGGGGGAGTTGCAGAAAGTGATGAGGAGAAAGCAAAGCTATTAAATATTTTCTTCTCCACTCTATTCACTAAGGAAAATAAACTGTCAGATGAAATGCAGAATGTAAAAGTAAATTCCCCATTAAAAGTGCCCTGTCTGACCCAGTAAGCAGTACAGCGGCGCCTTAAAAAGATTAAAATAAACAAATCGCCAGGACCAGGTGGCATACACCCCCGTATCCTAAGAGAATTACGGTAAGTAATGTCATAGCCAGACCCTTGTTTCTGATATTTAAGGACTCAATACTGACAGGGAGTGTTCCACAGGATTGGCGCATAGCAAATGTGGGGCCAATATTCAAAAAGGGTCCAAAAACAGAGCACGGAAACTATAGGCCGGTAATTTAAACACCTGTCGTGGGTAAACTGTTTAAAGGTTTTCTAAGAGATGCTATCCTGGAGTATCTCAATGAAAATACGCCATATCAGCATGGCTTCATGAGGGATCGGTCATGTCAAACTAATTTAATCAGTTTCTATAAGGAGGTAAGTTTTAGACTTGACAGCGGCGAATCAATGGATGTTGTATATGTGGACTTCTCCGAAGCATTTGACACTGTACTGCATAAAAGGTTAGTATATAAAATGAGAATGCTCGGACTGGGAGAAAATGTCTGTATGTGGGTAAGTAACTGGCTCAGTAATAGAAAACAAAGGGTGGTTATTAATGGTACACACTCAGATTGGGTCACTGTCACTAGTGGAGTACCTCAGGGGTCAGTTCTGGGCCCTATCCTCTTCAATATATTTAGTAGTGATCTTGTAGAAGGCTTGCACAGTAAAATATCAATTTTTGCAGATAACACTACACTGTGTAAAGTTATTGACACAGAAGAGGACAGTATACTGCTACAGATTGCTCTGGATATATTGGAGGCTTGGGCAGAGAAGTGGCAGATGAGGTCTAACACTGACAAATGTAAGGTTATGCACATGGGAAGGAATAATGCAAGTCACCCGTACATACTAAATGGTCAAATACTGGGTAACACTGACATGGAAAAGGACCTAGGATTTTTAGTGAACAGCAAACGAAGCTGTAGAAACCATGATCAGACACCTGCTGCCAAGGTCAATAAGATAATGGGTTGCATCAAAAGGGGTATAGATGCCCGTGATGAGAACATAGTCCTACCAATTTACAAATCACTAGTCAGACCACACATGGAGTACTGTGTACAGTTCTGGTCTCCTGTGAACAAGGGAGACATAGCAGAGCTGGAGAGGGTTCAGAGGAGGGCAACTAAACAAATAACTGGAATGGATGGACTACAGTACCCAGAAAGATGATCAAAATTAGGGTTATTCACTTTAGAAAAAAGACGACAGAGGGGAGATCTAATAACTATGTATAAATATATCAGAGGTCAGTACAGAGATCTCTCACATCATCTATTTATCTCTAGGACTGTGACTGTGACGAAGGGACATCCTCTGCATCTGGAGGAAAGAAGGTTTGTACACAAACATAGAAGAGGATTATTTACGGTAAGAGCAGTGAGACTATGGAACTCTCTGCCTGAGGCAGTAGTGATGGTGAGTTCACTGAAAGAGTTCAAGAGGGGCCTGGATGTATTTCTGGAGTGTAATAATATTACAGGCTATAGCAGGCATGTCCAAACTCCGGCCCTCCAGATGTTGCAAAACTACAACTCCCATCATTCCTGGACAACCTACAGCTATCAACCTACAGAAGAGCATGATGGGAGTTGTAGTTCTGCAACACCTGGAGGGCCAGAGTTTGGAGATGCCTGGGCTATAGCTACTAGGGATGGGTCGTTGATCCAGGGAGTTATTCTGATTGCCTGATTGGAGTCGGGAAGGAATGTTTTCCCCCTTAATTGGGGAAAATTGGCTTCTACCTCAGTTTTTTTTTTTGCCTTCCTCTGTCTTTTTTCGGCCATATAAACTATGTTACTATGTTACTATGGCACCTAAAATCCATGCCTGCCAGGCTACAAGCACATATGGTGCGTTTACTGATTGGGGAGAAATAGGGGGACACGTACTGGGGTGCATTTTCTCTTTTAACCCCTTGTGAAAGTAAAAAATTGGGGTCTGCTAGTAATTTTTCATTTTCACAAATGTGTGCTTTGAAGTCTTTTGTGTTTCTGCCTTCTGTGAGATGCCTGTTTGCTGAAAAGTACCATTTTAACCACTTAAAATGTTTGTACGGGGGTGTTCTTTCCAAAATTGTGTCACTTCTTTGGGTTTTCAATTTCTGGGGACCTCAGGAATTTTTTAAATGCGACATGGCACCTAAAATCAATGTCTGCCAATTCAGGTCAGCAAAATCCATATTTTGCTGTTTGACTCTAGAGCCATGCTGTGTGCCCATACATCATACATCATCCACTGTAGAGCCACCTCAGGGTTTCTTCATATGAGACATATCTCCCAAGTACCATTCCATCTAAATCTGCTCTCTTAAAGCCATATGGTGCTCCTTCCACTCTGAAGCCTACTGTGCGCCCATACATCATTTTTTGAGCAAATATGGGGTGTTGCTGTATCAGTTTAAGATTTGCTTCTAAACTTCTAAGCCTTCTATCGTCCCCAAAAAAAAATGTATTTTTCAAAATGATCAAAACATGAAGTAGACATATGGGGAATGTAAAGTAATAACTATTTTTGGAGGTATTACTATCTTTTTTAAAAGTAGAGAAATAGAATTTTTTTATTTTTTTTTTTATTTGGTATTTTTGTTATAAATAAAAATGAAATATTTTCACTCAAATTTACCACTGTCATGAACTACAACATGTGACCGAAAAACAATCTCAGAATAGCTTGGATAAGTAAAAGCGTTTTAAAGTTATCACCACATAAAGTGACACATGTCAGATTTGCTAAAATCTTAGGCTACAATTTTGGCCTTTCAGGGGTTAAATAGTGTTTAAAAAATACATACCTCATCCACTTGCTTGCATAGAGGTCATCGCAGCCATCTTGATTGAACACACCGCATAAAATTTTGTGCTGGCCGACGTCATGACGTCATCCTTCTTTAACACCATTTCAGGAACAATAGATTAGTTACCACGAAGCGTAAGGAAATTCGGTTTTGCGGCAAATCAAATTATTCCTAAAATTAGGATCGAAGCGAATTAGTTTGGCTTCGATTCGCTCAACACTAGTAGGGAGTCTAACGCAAATTTCTGGAACAGCAGCTCAGACTATGGCTGTCCCTATGATCATTGAAAGACATTACAAACAGGTTAGAGAAACAGGGTTTCAGTAGTTGAGGAAAAAAATTACTTTATTTTGCTCTTCCATTGTTTTTTCACGTGAATTACAATTTCTTTTTCCTATTACTAGACTTATTTAAATATGATAAAAATGCACAAATGGCTCTATTCAAATGACCATTTTATTCATTGAAGTTAATGGTAGAAAATCACTGCACCAGAGCTTGCCGGGGGAGGGGTTAAAATCAAAACAGGGTCTCAAAACCACACAGCGTATCAATGCAAATAGGGATTTACAAATCTCTTGCTTTACCGTACATGTAGCATTTTGTAGTTTATATGTAACAACCAGATAAACAACACACAAATACCTTGAGAGAACCCGGCCTAACTTGCCATTTACAAAAGGAGTCACAGAGGAGGAAGCGTGCAGCGTTGTTACTAAGCTGGGGGAATCCTAGCAAAGTCATTTTTCCGTATCATGGTCCCCGGGAAAAAAAAATGATCAACTATAGAAACTAATGAAACATCTAATTTGTTATTTGTTTGTTTTTAGCGTGGATGATAACACAGTTTGGGTTAATTCTGCCTGTGATTAATGCAATGAAAAAAAAAATCTAATTTAGGTACCGAGAGGATAATTTTCTCAATTATTTGGCTCTGGCTGACAAGCTTCATTCTAATTACTTGATCACTTAGCAATCAAAATATGAAAAGGCAATTTAAAGATTGAGCTGCGAAGCGGCACACTCATGTAAAATAGGGCAACCCATTAAATGTGGGACTGTTGTCACGATCCTTAGAGTGGAGTAGGCATAGGCAATTTCAGCACAATTCTTAGGGTGCCCGTACACAGTGTGGATTAGTGCTGATTGCCATGGCTTTGTTTCAAGTCCAGGTGAAGCACATAAACACCACAGGGAAAATGTAAAAATGTACGAAGACTGGCGCTGCGAATGTCTGTTGGTGCCAAATGCACAGGCCTCTTATTATATCGGCCCCATTTCTAGGCAGTCCGTGTGCCAGAAATTCAAATCCACCCCTGCCATGACTTGACATAGATTTGAACTCTGATATACAGATAGTAAATCTGTTGTACACTTTAGGCCACACCCCCACAATCCACATTTATCACCGGTTTTAAAAAGTGGCAAGAGAAGTGAAACGTCGCAAATATGGCATGCACCATAATTTGTGCCTTTTCTACGCCACGGTAGGCGCAGGGCTCCATAGGAACATATTTCTGTGGTAGCCTCAAGCCTTCCAAAGCCTAAGGCTCAAGGCTAGCACTATGAAAAAATGGCTTCACGATCAGGGGAGCTATTCAAGCGTAGTGATTCAACAGAAAAGCTTCTAGAAGACAGCATTAACCTGGAGTTGGCTTTCTCTTCCCCCGTTTTTCCTTCTTAGCGGTTATTTGCACGAAAAAGATTTCCTGCCTATGGACTGGAGCGAAGTGAAGATAAATTGCACTGGAACGGAAGTTCGGTTTACGGGTGTAGCACGGAGGTATTAAATTTCCTCAGGTGCGTGGATACAAACAGCCCCTGGAGAAGCAACAAGCGAAACCCGGGTCGGGCAGTTTTTATGTTTATATGCTGAATACAAGCCTCATTTTGTGAGTATAATAAAATTGGCACTACTTTTTATACAAGTGGTATTGTGCCATTGTGTTTCTGTTTCTATGAAAAGGTGCTCGCACGATCCAGAGAGTGTCAGTCGGAATTTGAGAAAAGACAGATGAGGACATTGTGGGTGGAAAGCCGTACATGCTCATGTGTTTGGTGAACAAGAGAGTGCGAACCTGAACTCTTTTACTATTGTTGCGGACATTTGAGGAGACTTGGACCTACTCCTCGTGTTTCAGGACTGCTGCTGAACTGTGTGTACACACTTTACATTTATTTGTCAGGAAACTTCTAGCAGCTTGAAAAATGTAGCAATAGTGACTCACGGCTGTATTGTGCGCGCATTATGCGAATATTACATTGCCGATTTTCGCAATCAAGAAAATAATCGCAAATTATCGAATTTGTGAATTTATGACGAATATTCGCCCAAATATTCACGAAATATCGCAAATTCGAATATTGCCCCTGCCGCTCAACACTAATCTCTAGTAACGGCAACTCCTCCGTTGCTCCTAGAGGCTGATTTTCGGACTTATTAATTCACTTCTCTCAGCAATGCGGCCACATATGAACATGGGACCAACACAGATGCCTTCAGCTGCCAAGCACATATGTAACAGGTCAGCCGGTGTCATAGGGACAAATCTGCTGACAGATGCCCTTTAAGTGTCATGTTACTATTGGCCACTATGTGATAGTTTTTACCCTTTATATACTACAGGTGTTTTCTATGTTTTCTCTGTTCAATATATGTTAGTGTTACCTGTCTGACCTTTATGGTGCATCACAAAATCACAGAAAATAATGCACTATACAAGTAGATGCAAGCATAACATATGGACTAAGCCCTCACTCTAGATAAAATCTGAGACACTTAGTTAATACATTTTGATCAAAATACATCTAAGCCCACCTACTGGCGACAAGGTGGTCGCAGTTCAGGCGGTTTACTATGCTAACCTATTCATGCCGTGGCGCATTTTTCAGGAGCACAGTCCCCGCACATATGGTGTGCTGCCCTTGTTGCCTCCATGTGCATCAGCAACCGGTGGGAGGAGAGACAAAGACACCTATATGTACCACCTTAATCAAGGTCACCTGTTAGATAGGTGGGGCAAAAGTGCACTTGAATATCACTTCCAGTATTGGAGCGTATTCACACATGAAGGTGCCACTCCTTCAAGACAAATCAAACAAATCACAGAAAAAACTATATATAAACCATCCTGCACGATATGGTATTAAATGTGCGGATGTATATGGCTACATAATACAAAATCACAGAAAATAATGCACTATACAAGTAGATGCAAGCATAACATATGGACTAAGCCCTCACTCTAGATAAAATCTGAGACACTTGGTCAATACATTTCGATCAAAAAACATCTAAGCCCACCTACCGGCGACAAGGTGGTCTCAGTTCAGGTGGGTTCCTATGCTAACCTATTCATGCCGTGGCGCATTTTTCAGGAGCACAGTCCCCGCACATATGGTGTGCTGCTCCTTGTTACCTCCATGTGCATCAGCAACCGGTGGGAGGAGAGACACACACACCTATATGTACCACCTTAATCAAGCTCACCTGTTAGATAGGTGGGGCAAAAGTGCACTTGAATATTACTCCCAGTATAGGAGCATATTCACACATGAATATACTTCATGAATATGAATATGCTTCAAGACAAATCAAACACATCACAGAAAAAACTAAATATAAACCATCCTGCACGATATGGTATAAAATGTGCGGATGTATATGGCTACATAATACAAAATCACAGAAAATAATGCACTATACAAATGGATGCAAGCATAACATATGGACTAAGCCCTCACTCTATATATGGTGCATCACAAGTGTTTAGATTAGAAATAAAAGTTGGTTTTATTTATCCTATTGTTAATGGGGCTGGATGCTTTCTGCTATATGGTGTCCTCTCTATGTAGCTTCAGGTTCAGCTTACTTCTTCATCAGGATTTCTTATTTTTCTCTTCATTTTGGATTGAGACCAGGAGTGGTCTGAAGGTTTCTGCCTTTCTATAGCTCAGATGAAGATAAACTTCCATCTGAGGCAATATTTATTTGAAATTCAAAATTGTCTGAATTGGTTTGCTCATATTTGGCTACTACAGGTTTGTTCTTCTTTATAACGTCCATAAACCTTGAGCAATGCATTTCTATTATAATAGATTTTCTCTCAACATATATGGCAGCGTATTGATCATCCTGTAAGCCCAACTATTGCGGGGATGAGATTGTAAAGCTTCCTGCTTATGTGGAATTTTAATGGAAGTGATATATTTTTATGTTCTCTACTGTATGGCTGCGAAGGAGATGTTCACTTTTTCCACAAGTTCATGTTGACTTCAGCTCTTAGGCATAAAGTCAAACCTTCGTCATTACTGAACGAGGGTTCCTGACAACAGAGCAGTACCAGAATAACTGGGTTGCTCATAAGCAGAATACAGGAAGGATACAGCAGCCAGTACTCTGCCAAGCAACAGTAGGAACCAGGTGAATGTTCTTAACTTTCTCTAGAACTTTGTCGCACTTTGGCACAGAAGGTTACATCTGATGTTTTAAAGGAAGTCTGTCAGCAGGAAATTCACAGTTAAAGGGGTATTCTCATCTCAGGCAATGGTGGCATATCACTAGGATATGCCCCCATTGTCTGATAGGTGCAGGTCCCAATGGTGGGGAATGGAGTCCTGAAAGTAGTAGAGCACACACAGCGCATGCGCAGCTGCCCTTCATTCATTTTCTATGGGGCCACAGAAAATAGCTGAGTGCTGGCTCGGCTATTTCCGTGGGGCCCATAGAGGTGAATAGGAGCGGTGGCCGGTCATGCGCAGTGTACTCCCATTCAATTCTATGAGGAGAGGGCTTGGTGGTGGCTGGACCGGAGTCCTCCAGCTACCACTTTGTGGGGCTCAGTTCCCGATATGGCAGAGGAAGAAGAAGGAGCAAGGGTGCACAGAGTGACTTGGGCCCACCCTTGGAGCACTTAACTGCTCATCTGCATATGGATTATAAGTACTTTTTCTCTAGAGTGAAGTGATGGATCATTAAGTGTATGGTGTTATCAGTGACTAGGTGACAAACTCTCTTTAAATAGGTCTAACATGTGCATGGCTAGCTGGGCCAGTTCTGGAGGACAGACCTTACAGAAGGATCTTTTGGGCCTGAGTTGTATGTGCGGCTCCCATTCTGGGATGGTAGATGGAATCAGGCAGACACAGTTGGGAGTTAAACCAGGCAGTTTTTACTGCTCTCTCGTGGGGTAACAAGTGTAATTGTAACAACAGTCTTTTGCTTCTGACTCTCTCCTTAGTAGTTATAGTCTCTTAATGAGGGCACAGGCTAAATTAAGGGTGACAGATTAATTAGGTACAATGGGGGAGATTTATCAAACGGGTGTAAAGTAGAACTGGCTTAGTTGCCCATAGCAACCAATCAGATTCCACCTTTCATTTTTGACAGTTCCTTTGGAAAATGAAAGATGGAATCTGATTGGTTGCTATAGGGAACTAAGCCAGTTCTACATTACACCAATTTATAAGTGACTGAGCCTCAGCAGTGACTTGCTGTTCTTGCACAAGTGACCGCTGAGGCTAGTAATTGGCTGCAGCAGTCACATGACCTTCTCATTTCAGGGTAGCAGGGACCTGAAACAGTGAGAGGTGTTTTTTTTTCCTGCCTTAGGCTTCTTGCACACAACCAGTTTTTTTTTCCGTTTACGTTCCTTTTTTGCGTTCCGTATATGGTCCTTATACGGAACCATTCATTTCAATGGATCCGCAAAAAAAAACGGAAGGTACTCCGTATGCCTTCCGTTTCCGTATTTCCATTTTTCCATTTAGTTCAAAGATAGAACTTGTCCTATTATTGTCTGCATAACGGACAAGAATAGTCCTGTTCTATCAGCGGCCAGCTGTTCCGTTCCGCAAAAAATGGAATGCACACGGACATCATCCATATTTTTTGCGGATCCGTTTTTTGCACATTGCAAAGTACTGAAAAATCCATACGGTTGTGTGCAAGAGGCCTTAGTTTAATTTTGCTGCTATGTTGTCTATGATCGAAAGATTTTTCAATCCCATGTTAAATTTACAGTAAAAAAACTGTCCCAATGTATACATGAGGACCCTCTTTTTGGACAGTATATACTATCCATAAATGTGGTATAAACATAGTCATTAGTGTTGAGCGAATCAAAGTAATTGAAGTCTGAATTTTGCGGACAAGAATAGGACATGCTCTATCTTTTTTGTGGGGCCGAAGATTGTAACTACGGATCTTCCTGTGTGCTGTCCGCATCTATTGCGGCCCCATTGAAATGAATGAGTCCGCACCCGTTACGCAAAATTGCGGAACGGGTGCGGACCCAAAAATACAGTCGTGTGAATGCACCCTAAGTGCCATTTGCTGAAGTGAGGTAACACCTTTAACAACTGTAGAAGAAAAAGTTCAGCATTAGTTCCGTGATAGTGAAGCTGTCAGCAACTGGAAACATAGACCCTACAAAAAGCTCCCTTCATATTTCCACGTTAAAGGCATCGCAAGTTCAATTCTCATAATAAATGAAGAGACAGATGGAAACTTAATTTCTCACAGGCCAATAACACTCATATGAAGATCTAACCACTTCATAGCCTACTCCAGAAATCAACAACCAGGGACTTTGATCTTAACGTACGTGAAGATTAAATGCAGCAGGAAAAGCTTTTAAGGAGCTTATCTGCATACTAAGGTTAATGATACCATTTAATTAGTTGCATATTTAATTATGCTCCTTATTAAAAATGAGCAGTTTATTCAATTGGCTCCTCTTTGTGCTTGGCACGTTTTCAAGGAAAACCACTGGAGCAGGAATTATGTGTAAAGAATAAAGCGCGCAGTTGTCAAACATGACAAAGCAGAAGCAAAATTAAAGCTAGTTAGTATTCTACTTTCATTAACATTTTGCTTAATACTAAGATATCTAGAGTGCATCCAGAGCTTGTCAGCCGCACATAACCACAAGGATTTATTATGTCTAAGCACCAGAGCATGTAATGGTTAGGGGATCACAGGCACTTCATGCACCCAAATGACAAATTCCACTTGTTTGTATCTAACTGTAGAGCTCATCATTTTTAAAAATTAAGATTCTGTCCAAGTATTAGATGTTGAAGTAATTATACTTGAAGCATGCTGAGATAAAATATGTTTAAATCTAATGTTCACATACAACAGGTGCATCTCAATAAATTAGAATTTCATCAAAAACTTAATTTATTTCAGTAATTCATTTCAAACAAGTGAAACTCATATATAGATCCATTACACATAGAGTGATGTAGTTCAAGCACTTATTTCTTTTAATGTTGATGATTATGGCTTACAGCTGATGAAAACCCAAAAGTCAGTATCTCAGAAAATTAGAATATTGTGAGAGAGTTCAATAATGTAGACTCATGGTATCACACACTAATCAGCACAAAACACCTGCAAAGGTTGCCTAAGCCTTTAAATGGTCCATCAGTTTAGTTCAGTAGGGTGCACAATGATGTGGAGGACTGCTTACTTGACAGTTGTCCAGAAGACAGTCATTGACACCCTCCACAAGGAATGTAAGCCACAAAAGGTCATTGCTAAAGAAGCTGGCTGTATTCAGGGATATTAATGGAAAGTTGAGTAGAAAAATGTGCATAAGCAAAAGGGATAACCGCAGCCTTGAAACGATTGTCAAGAAAAGGCCATTCAAGAATTTGAGGGAGATTCACAAAGAGTGGACTGCACCTAGAGTCAGTGCATCAAAAGCGACCACACACAGACGTATCCAGGACATGGGCTACAACTGTCACATCAGAAGCATCTTACCTAGGCTAAGGAGAAAAAGGACCAGACTGTTGCTCAGTGGTCCAAAGTCCTGTCTTCAGATGAAAGTAAATTTTGCATTTAATTTGGAAATCAAGATCCCAGAGTCTGGAGGAAGAGTTGAGAGGCACACAATCCAAGTTGCTTGAGGTTCAGTGTGAGTTTTCCAGTCAGTTATGGTTTGGAGAGCCATGTCATACTTTTCAGTATGCCAACATTTCTGTATTAGATATCATTTTTTTAATTGGCCTTATAATATTCAAATGTTCTGACTTTAGCTGTAAAACATAATCATCGACATTAAAAGAAATAAACACTTAAACAGACCACTCTGTGTTTAATCTATAGATTATATGAGTTTCAATTTTTGAATTGAATTACTCAAATAAATTAACTTTTATATAATATTCTAATTTATTGAGATGTACTTCTAGATATGACATATGCTAGATATGCTCCCGGTTAACCAGAATCCTACTCCACACTGAGGGGCAACACCCAGAAACAGCTTAATTTTTCCCTGTCACATCCTTAAAGCTTGTAAAAGAGCGTGATCTTGACATAGGGGCCACTTATTATGGTGGAATCGGTGATTTCTGTAATGGAGACACCCCTTTGCTCGGTTTTCCTTCCTTTGAGGGATATCTGGCTTTCATTGTGTTGTAGACCCAATACTGGGGCTCCACATTTATTTTGCATATTCCTGTTTCCCAGGGAGCTTTGCACTTTGGATTGCTGTGTTGAGACTCTTAAATGATGCTCCGCGGTATTTTCTGTAGCTGGTCTCTCTGAGATAAGCTATTGTTATGTTTTAGATATGACATAGGTGATAGACACACAGACAGAGATAGACAGACAGACAGATGTCTTTTTTCGGTCTTATAAACTATGTTACTAAGTTGTCCAATAGGGTTGCCTATCTCATTTCTGAGAATGTGATTCATAAGAACATATGTGTGGTGTCCTGATCTTCAGTATAAAACTAAGGGGTCCACATTGGGTCAACAAGTACAAATGATTCTGTGGGGCAATCAAAGGAAATTTTATATGGATTCATCCTATACATAATAAATATGTTTATATTGCATCACAAATCATGATTGCACACACAGAGCATACCATTAATATGGGCTAAATGTTGATTTATGAAATACAGTAATAAAAAAAAAAGTTATTTATCTTATCAGGTAGACTTTCCTTTGCCCAAGCTGCTTTATCCCTAAATTTGAATATCCCGGCCAAGGCAGGTTGGCTCACTGACTCTACCTCAGTACCTGTCCATGTACCAAGCAGAATGTAACCCTCTCTTCTGGCAGCTTAGGCAGAGTGCTGAATCTCCTTAAAATGGCCAGTCCTGTATGAAAATTTATTGACAATGCTCCATGAAAAACAAATATGAAAAGCAGTATCTTTGTTTCCCATGGAGTATTGCCAATAAGTCTCCATATCATGGAGTACTTCCAGTAAATCTCCATACAGGACTGGTCTCTTTAAGAAGATTCAGTACCCTGCCTAAGACATCACACTAAGCCAGCCAGAACCCTAATCTGTATTGACGAAGGGTAACCACCCTGGAACAGCTGTCTATGGATGGCTATCTGGCCTAACTATATTCCCTGGTTGAATCTCAAGGCTTTTTGGAAAGTTGGATCATGACTCACATGGAGCCATTTCCAATAGGTGTTTCTGGCGAGATAGTTCTCTTTCTTGGAATATACCTCTTTGCATATTCTGGCAGCTTAAAAAGGATTTCATAGGCCCAATCACCTCACAGGACTCACTTGAGGATCCCTGGTGGGACAGTCCAGGGCTATCCATCCTGGAATTTAATCCAGGGTGGATATTCAAATTCTGTTTTACACAATGAAATGTTAACGTCATCTTATAACAATAACCTGTAGTATGTGTCTATGGTAGGACACACGGTATATAGCGATATTGTGCACTCTCCTCATGTCATCTGTATTTGAATATATCACATCATTCTCAGGAGTAATGAATAAGCAGATAGTAGACAGTGTCTCCATTTGTACAGACAGTTTCTTGTTTTAACAATGTTTATTGATTAACCTGACTGTACTAAAATATATTAAAATGTGTATTACTGGCTGACGTAAGTGGTCGAGTGAAACCCTTGCTAGTTGTATTCCTTTCAGATCATACAGATATCATGTACCAGTATTCAATATCCTCACAGCACAATGTCACGTCCCATTATTTTCCACTTAAAAAAATGACACAAGGTATAGGACAGTGATGGCTAACCTTGGCACTCCAGCTGTGGTAAAGCTATGACTCCCAAGATGCCCCCTTGCTTGGCTGATCTCAGAACTCTATAGAAATACATGGATCATGCTGGGAGTCGTAGTTTCACCACAGCTGGGGTGCCAAGGTTAGCCTTCACTGGTATAGGATAATACCTTCTATAGGTTATTGCACATTACTAACAGGAACAATAACCTACAGTTACTCACCTTTCCTGGAACCAGTAGTGAAGTGTGAAAATAAGATCAGTCATCATCTTCCAGTTCTTACCTGCACTAGCTTTCATATATGAGGCCAAGTATGTACAACAACATATGTAGTAGAATGTAACAGAATCTGCTAGATACTTAAAGGAGTTATTCGAGAGAAATAAAAAATGGGACAGGTGCAGTAAAGATCATAGTCGTACTCATCTATTTTTTCCCCTGTTGCTTCAGTGTAACACTCTGTTTCTCCCCGCTGTTGTGTGTTTCTGTACAGGACTGGAACACAGCACTGGAAGCAGCAGTGGAGAAAAGTATTTTAGATTTTTTACAGCTGCCACCTGAGTTTTTATTTAAAGTGTTACTGTTGTTCAATTTTTTCCATAAATTAATAGTACAGACGAATATAAGAAACTTTGTAATATATTTTATCAGAGAAAGATGATTCCATCATGGCGGCTCTCCATACCCGCTGCTGTCCTGCTCTCCAGGGCGAGCAAAGCCACTCCATCTCCTACTATGCTGCTGCTGTCTTTTGGGATCCGGCAGCCCAAACCCGCTGGCTCTCCTCTGCCCACCCGCAGAGGGCGTGATTCACATCTAAGTTGCTCAGTACCAGTGTGTAATGTCCTCCATTATGGTAGTGTCTAAACTCCATGCCCCATAAAGACCTGCTGACATCACAGGATCATGTGACATTGGAAGTCTCAATCCCAAAGTCCATGCGTCTCACCATTAACCCCATCAGTAGAGCTAACCGTTGTTATTTTTATATGACATTACTAATCTTTATTACCAGAGTCCATTTGGTGTAGATATTTTCCTGCTGGTACACTCCGTGGCTGCTTCAAACCCATGTGACTTTAGCATATCGGTGACCCTATGACATCATAAGGTGCTTGTGGCACATGGACTTTAGACACAACCCTTTTAATTACAGACAGATTGCAGAGGGAAAACTGCTAAAAAAAATGCCAGGTGCAAGTTATATAATGGCCAGAAATAGTATCATTCCTCACATGGAATACACCCACATGGAAAAAATTACAGCTGTAATTTCACCCAGACAGCCCCTACAGTAAACACAACTCATCTACAGTATTCCTCATTATCTACAAATGACAAGTCTGTATTATAGAAATACTCATATTTTTTAAATAAGAATTTAGTTTCATAGTTAAAATGTTCTCCAAAGCATCATTTTACACCAGATTCAAAAATACAAATTGCGAGCTCACTAAATCAAACGGACGCTACGTAGGCATGATAAAAGGATCACGGTGCTTCTTTTAGTAATGTGCCGGCCTGTACACTCTTTACAAGATCATTTCTTTGAAGTTGTTCAGAAGCTTCAGTTGCTTCCACCTACCTCTGAAAAGTTACAAAGTAACAAATTTTGTTTTCAAAGAACATTTCAAGTTGGACCTGTTTCATTGATTTTTTTTTACACAGCTGGAGAGGGATATACAGTACACAGAAGAAGGAAATTGCTCAGCTGTAATGCTCATATGTTAGCCATACACCATGTCTTATTCACTAAATATTTTTCCAGTAGGCATAACAGGAGGAAATTGAACTACAATCCCTCAAATCATTAGCAACAAAGTCACTCATAAGGAAAATATGTAGAGTACGTTATGCAAATCTCTGGATTTAAAAGGAATAATATAACCAGCATGAGAAGCTCCATGTTTTACAGATCTGTCCCTGCTCCTTTGATATGGAACTTTAAGTTAAGTCAGGTCTTATAGGGCAGGATACCAAAATATTACTGAAGAGGAACGGACTTAAGTGGAAGCACGTTTCTCATAAGTCATTATATAGGAAAACCTCAGAACCACTCACATGTCTTAATCTGAAGGATATAGTATGTCATAGTGACCAATAAAGTTGAACATGGCCTTTCTGAACTGCTTGGGAGGCTCCTTGATCTAGGTGACCAGTAACAATGTGGATATGAGGCTATGTTCACATCTGCAAGGTGGGCTCTGTTCAGGGTCTCCATCATAGATTTCATCAAAAAGGGGCAGACCAAATGCAGGACTTTTTTGGGTAAAAAAGCAGCACAGAAACTGCAGAGATCCCATGATAGTCAATATATTGGTGAGTCGTATTGCCACCAATACATGGTGGTGTTGGACTTATCATGTGCGTGTATGTCTGAATTTCACTTTGGTCCCCTGAAGAACCAGTTATCGACTAGGGAAATGGGTTGGGAGTGGGACTCTTTGACAAAGTTATTAAGACCCATGCTTCTTGTGCAGAGTGCAGGGTTTAGTCACTGTGAAGTGAGGTTGCCCTTGTCAGACAGGTTACTCTGCTCGTAGGCAGGGGAAGCTATAGGAGCATTACAGGGAGAGAATATTATGGTCCTTGGTCCGTATGTATGGGCGTTGATGTTACCTCCCCCATAAAACTGTAAGTAGGATAGGATTGGTGCTCAATATGGCACTCTGGCTAATCCACTAAATCCCTGATTGTTAATATTTTTCGATGCTAATTAACATGTATTGAGATATTATGTTTTTGACACATATGTTTTTCTGAATATATGTACAGTCACTATCATTTGGCTATTTCTATATGCATATTTTTAACAGTATTAATAAAATTGAAGTTTCATCATAGGATATTTTGTTCTGTGATATGATTTCTTTGGCCTTGTGATCTTTGGAACTACTCTAGAACAAAGGGAGAGAATGCGCACTCTCTTTGCTGCACGAGACGGGCTACATAGAAGACTATGGGTTTCGATTCTGTCCTCTGCAACGAGGAGACAGAACTAAGTGCAAGGTTCTCTGCCCTCGTTCTAGAGATCAGCGGGGGTCTTAATTTTTATATGTCTGTATTAGAGATGAGTGAAAAGATTCTAGCGCATTGATTTGTCCAGTCAGCAGGGCTTATACAAATGAAGAAGCCCTGCTGATTGGACACATCGATTCATTAGAATCTTTTCACTCATACCTAGTCTCTATGACTAGACATGAGTGAACTTCTATTTTTAGTTCGGCGTCCAAAGTTCGGGTTCGGGTTATCGTAGCATCCCGTAATGGATTCCGCTACCACGGACCATAACGGCATTTGGAATCCATAAGGGGATGCTTCATTGAACCCGAACCTTGGACAACCCTAAGGACCTGGGGTGATGTCACAGGGGGCGTGGCTCAGCACTGGATTTGATAAGAGGTGATCCAGTGCTGAGCCACGCCCCCTGCACTGATCACATGACGGTGACGTCACCCCAGGTCCTTAGGGTTGTCCAAGGTTCGGGTTCAATGAAGCAGGCTCTTATGGATTCCAAATGCCGTTATGTTCCGCGGTAGCGGAATCCATAACGGGATGCTACGATAACCCGAACCTGAACTTTGGACGCCGAACTAAAAATAGAAGTTCGCTCATCTCTATCTATGACATATCAGAAGTTTTATGAAAAGTTAGTGCCCCTTCAGAAGTGTACGTGCCTCATCCTAACTACACAGTGCAAGCTAGATTTTTGAGGTGTAAGTTGATGTTTTCATTTGTACTGTTTTGCTATATGTAACCTTTACATGTGACCTTTTTTTTTTAAACTTTTTTAGTTTCACTAGAGGACTTGACTCTGACATTGCTTTATCACCTGCATAACACACTGCAATACTTCTCACACTGAAGAGTACCATATCATACCCTTCATCTGGCAAGGTCCAGTAGAATTCTATAGTTAGTAGACCCAGAGGCACTTGTTAGACCTCCGGCTGACATCACAACTACTTCCCTCTCTCTAAATGCTTAGATGTTGTGATTGCTATTAATTGTGTCATCTAAGGGGTTAAACTGACAGGTTTGTCGTCAGGGAGATCAGTAAGGTAAGTATACTGAGCAGCTTATATACTGTTTTTTACAATTTTAAGGAAGCTTTCTTGTAAAATCCTAAAAACATTTTAAAACAGGAAAGGGGAGCTTTATGTCAGAAGAAAACTGACATAAACTCCTCTCTTCATCTTCAAAAAGAGGTTCTGCAGCAGCGAGGGAACGGCGATGAACCCTTTTGTAAAGAGAAAATTACACAGTGGCTAGCTTTTTATCTGGCTCCTTAGCCATCATCAGGGAAAACGGATAAAGCGGTGTGGCGCTCTACTTTTCTTGTGGGAGCTCATGAGTTCAGTAGTTTGAAGTAAATACATATAACCATTCTAGGGATGAACAAATCAATTCTAATCAAATTGGATTCATTACAAATCTCACAAAAACTTGTTCGCCAAACAAGTCCAAATTTTTTTCTATTAGTTTAGGACAAATATTGTCAGGGAAAACCATGAGGGGGAAGAAGATGGAGGATCACATGACACTGGGAGGAAGTGTGGGAGAGGGATTGCCTTGATTGACCTAGAGTCCGAGGGACAGCCTGATCTGCCAATCAGGGGCAGTATGCAGGCAGGTCCTTATGCGGAGAATGAGCCAGACGCTTTTCTTCTCTTTGCTGTGGATGTGTTTTGGCATTTTCTGACAAAAAAAACTATTGCAGACACAAGCCACTAATGTAGTGTGATAGGGACATTATAAGAATAGTATATGGAGAGAATAAGAAGATATAATTGGGTATGTTTTAGAGACTTTGATTAGTGAAAGCATATACAGAGGGAAAGGGTAGAGAGAGAGTGAGGGTCTGTTTAATACAGCTGCTGGCAGCTAGTTCTGCCCATTACAAAATCACACTCCCCCAAGAGAAAGTGAGGCGAAATGCGTGTTGGGGTGGTTTCTCCCCATAGGTCCTGATCAGTATTTGATTTACTTCTACATTCATTGAGATTTATGTACTGCCTTTGTATGTTTCGGGCTAAGGCCTCTTTCACACTTGCGTTGTTAGGATCTGGCGTGCACTTCTGTCGCCGGAAGTGCCCGCCGGATCCGTAACAATGCAAGTGAACTGAAAGCATTTGAAGACTGATCAGTCTTCAAAATGCTTTCAGTGTTACTATGGCAGCCAGGACGCTATTAAACTATTAAAGTCCTGATTGCCATAGTAGTAGTGGGGAGAGGGGGAGCAGTATACTTACAGTCTGTGGAATCAAATCCAGTGCTGAGCCAATTACCACAACCCGAACGCCGAATTTTTTTTTAAAGTTCGCTCATCTCTAATCCTGAACAGATTTCTCTCCATTCTATGCCGGAAAAGAAATACGCAAGTGTGAAAGAGCCCTTACCATATGGATGTTTCAAACTTGGACATCCTGTAAGGGGAATATACTCATGTAGAAGTATACTGTGGATTTACTATTATTGCTAAGTTTGGCTTGTGTAATTCACATATTGTTTGTATAATCACATCCACAGTTGAGTTATGATATCTGGCCAGTCTACCTGTATGGGAGTTTTTTCCTATCATGGCCCTTTATGTATTTGCTGTTATATTTTAATATGATGTTCAATTTGTGTTCTGAGTATTTCTACCAATAAAATGTTATTATATCGTATGTGTGTTTTTGCTTTTGATGTTTTCAGCTGCAAGATAACGTTCAGTTCTTATAAAAGCATTTTACTGCAATAACGTCATTATTATACCCGTTTCAGTGAACGTGTTTACTACTGCAAGATAATGGGTAGATACAGCAAAAGCATTTTACAGCAGTAATGCCATTACTATACATATTCTAGACAATGTGTTTTTTACAGCAAGATAGCATTCAGTTGCAGCAACAGCAGTAACAGCAGACATGGTGACAGCGCTGAGACCCCTGCTGCTACACACAGCCAGGGATCTCAGCTAACCGGCCCGGGACCAATGAGGGCGGTTCCAGGCCAGCGATCGCTTTGATTGGCTATTCTGTACAGACTAGCCAAATAGAGGATTCTAATCCCGGGTGAAAAGTTCTGATCCCAGCAGTCCGTGACTGTGGGCATCAGAACCTTGTTATATATGTATATATAAAGTTATTTAACCCCGCCCCCCACCCCCGCAGCTCCTGATGTGCCCCAAGATGGCCGAGTGGGCGGATATGCGATCCCCCGCCCGCCCTCCCCCATTTTCAGGATGGCCAGAGCGGTTAGCAGAGTAGGAGCACACAGCTGACACTCTGCTTGAAACGACTAACATCGGTGCTGGCACTGATGGCAGTCGTTTAACCCCTTCCATGCCGCAGTCCACTGTATGGTAAGGGTTAACAGGCAGGGGGCTCCCTCTACCATGAGCCCACTGCTGTGCTGTTACAGTGACCCCATGCTTGATGGGTTCACAGAGGGAGGGGGCTCCCTCCCTCTTCCATCGGGCACTGCACTGCTGTGGCAGCGGTCCCCATGGTTACCATGGCAACCAGATGCTTTCACATGCCTCCGGCCTGCGATGGTAATGCTAAGCCAGGAGGCTCATCAAGCTGTGTAAAGCCACAATACACTGCAGTACAAGTGGGTCTGGGTCCAAAAAATTTATAAAAAACAAAGCAAAACGTTTTTTTAATTTCTTCTTATAGCCGCACATTAATAATTTATTAAACATTTAAAAAATATATATATACTACACATGTTTGATATCACCACATTCGTAACGACCTTTTCTATGAAAGGAATATTGCCACATATTGTCATATATTACTTTAATGTGGGCCATTATACATTATGTGCATAAGCTAATGCTCCACTTAATTGCACTGATGATTGTGGGTTATGATGCACATATGACCTATCTGTTTATATATATATATATATTGCATGGTGCTCCGATGCCATTGTAATTATGCTGCCTGCGCTGCTTCCGTACTCCGTGGTGAGTGTTACCATGGTGCTGTGACGCCAGACCTCTCTTTGGAGGAGCGGTATGGGCGTGGGTGACGCATTGAGGGGGTCAACAGGTTACATTTTATTACATATATGTATGTTGGTCACTTTCTATTTGTACTTGATAAAGGCTGGTCACAGCCGAAACATTGCCGTTTTGTATATATGCCATGAAGTCTGAACAAAGAAGATTATGGGGAATGCTGCCATTGCTCTTTGATCCTTTCTGTTCTATAAAAAGGGTGATGTTACTTCCCCGCAGGGTAAATGCCATTAAAAAAAAAAAAAAGAAAAACTATGATGGAATTGAAATTTTTGCCCACTTCACTTCCCAAAAAAAGGTATTAAAAGTGATCAAAAAGGTGTATGTAAAAATGGTACCAATCAAACCGTCACCTCATCCTGCAAAAAATGAGCTCCTACATGAGACAATTGCCCAAAAAATGAAAAAAATATGGCTTTCAGAAAATGGAGAAACAAAAACATTTTTTTTTTCTAAAATGCTGTTGTGTTAAAGTAGAAAAAAAAAGTATACATATTAGGTATAGCCGCATCTGTAACAACCTGCTCTATAAAAATATCACGTGGCCTAACCCCTCAGATGAGCACCGTAAAAAAATAAAAATAAAAAGTGTTTCAAAAAGTCGCACCCCAAAATCATACCAATCAAACCGTCATCTCATTCCACACAAAATGAGACCCTAACTAAGACAATCACCCAAAAAATAAAAATAACTATGGCTTTCAGAATATGGAGACACTAAAAAAATCATTTTGTTCAAAAATGCTTTATTATGTAAAACTGAAACAAACAACTGAAAAAAGTAGTCATATTTTGTATTGTCGCGTCCGTAACAACCTGCTCTATAAAAATAGCACATGATCTAATTAATCATTAACATTTTCCTTTAATTCTTGTGGAACACCTAAAGGGTTAAGAAAGTTTGTAAAATCTGTTTTGAATAGCTTGAGGGGTGTAGTTTCTAAAATGGGGTTATTTTTAGGTTTCTATTATGTAAGCCTCACAGAGTGACTTCAGACCTTAACTGGTCCTTAAAAAGTGGGTTTTAAACTTCTAAGCCTTCTAACATCCCAAAAAAAGAAAATGTAATTTTCAAAATGATCCAAACATTAAGTAAACATATGGGAAATATAAAGTAATAACTATTTTTTGAGGTATAACTATCAATTTTAAAGTAGAGAAATTGAAATTTGCTAATTTGCTAATTTTTTCAAATTTTGGGTAAATTTGGTATTTTTTTATAAATAAAAATAAAATATTTTGACTCAAATTTCCCACTGTCATGAACTACAATATGTGACGAGAAAACAATCTCAGAATGGCTTGGATAAGTAAAAGTGTTCCAAAGGTATTACCACATAAAGTGACACATGTCAGATTTCCTAAATTTGGCCTAGTCCTTAAAGAGGACCTTTCATCACTTCTAAAGATATAAACCAAGTATGCTCACATGTAGAGCGGCGCCCAGGGATCTCCCTGCACTTACTATTATCCCTGGGCGCCGCTCCGTTCTCCCGGTATAGGCTCCGGTATCTGTGCTCACTAAGTTATAGTAGGCGGGGACTTGGTGGAATTGGTTATAGTAGGCAGAGCCTGCCCTTCATCTCCTTCTCCCAGGCTATGAGCTCTGCGCTGCGACTGGCCAGCGCTATAGCCTGGGAGAAGGAGATGAAGGGCAGGCTCCGCCCACTATAACCAATTCCACCAAGTCCCCGCCTACTATAACTTTGTGAGCGTCGATACCGGAGCCTATACCGGGAGAATGGAGCGGCGCCCAGGGATAATAGTAAGTGCAGGGAGATCCCTGGGCGCCACTCTCCATGTGAGCATACTTGGTTTATATCTTTAGAAGTCATGAAAGGTCCTCTTTAAGGTGAAAAATGTCATGAAGGGGTAAAATTATATAAAAAAAAAAGTTTGAAGATCTGAAGGAGTAAAATAAGCCGTGGGTGTTTAAACCCAAAGTAAGACATCTGCCAGAAGTTGCCGCCAGCTAGCGCAACAAGAATGTCCTCCTTTTTTCTGGACTTCTTTGTGTCCTTGTCATTGTCATCATGAGTGACTGCTCCCTACACTCAGACTGCTCCTCCTACTCCACTCTGTCATCAGTCATCGCTAACAGAATTTTGGGACAAGAAACAGCAGTATGCTCCCAGCAATCCACTGATGTGCAAGCTTAACTCTCACCTGGCAAAATTTCTGGCATGCAGTCGCTGCCATACCACTTAGTGGATTCTGCAGCAAATATCCCACTGGATGTCTCCCCACCAACTCCAACTGAGCAAGGTGATCAGCAACCATGGCAGGAACATCATGGCCCTTCTGTGTTTGAGGTAAATAACAACCCAAAAAAGTAGTCATATTTTGTATTGTCGCGTCTGTAACAACCTGCTCTATAAAAATAGCACATGATCTAACCTGTCAGATGAACACTGTACATAACCAAAAAATAAAAACGGTGCCAAAACAGCTATTTTTTGTTACCTCAACAGCTAAACAGCTATTTTTGTTACCTTAGTCATCAGTCATCGATAACAGAATCTGTGGACAAGAAACAACAGTATGCACCCAGCAATCCGCTGATGTACAAGCTTAAGGCTACTTTCAGACTTGCGTTGGTGCGGATCCGTCTGTTTATTTGCACAGATGGATCCGCACCTATAATGCAAACGTTTGTATACGTTCAGAACGGATACGTTTGCATTAGTGTTAAAGAAAAATGTCAAAGTCAAAATGGATCCATTTTGAATTACATTGAAAGTCGATGGGGAACGGATCCGTTTTCAAATGCACTATATTGTGTAATTGAAAACGGATCCGTCCCCATTGACTTACATTGTAATTCAAAACGGATCCGTTCGGCTCTGCATCTTCAGACGGACACCAATATGCTGCAAGCTGCGTTTTGGAGTCTGCCTCCAAAACGGAATAGAGGCAGAATGGAGATGATCTGTTGCATTCTGAACAGAAACTTATCCATTAAGAATGGAGCTTAACTGATCCGTTTTGGACCGTTTGTGAGAGCCCTGAAACGGATCTCACAAACGGAATCCAAAACGCCAGTATGAAAGTACCCTAACTCTCACCTAGCCAAATTGCTGGCATGCAGTTGCTGCCGTACCACTTAGTGGATTCTGCAGCAAATATCCCGCTGGCTGTCTCCCCACCAACTCCAACTGAGCAAGGTGATCAGCAACCATGGCAGAAACATCATGGCCTTTCTGCGTTTGGGGTAAATAACAACAATATTTTGTATTGTCGCATCCGTAACAACCTGCTCTATAAAAATAGCACATTATCTAACCATGTCAGATGAACACTGTACATAACCAAAAAATAAAAACGGTGCGAAAACAGCTATTTTTTGTTACCTTACCTCACAAAAAGTGTAATATAGAGCAACAAAAAATCATATGTACCCTAAAGTAGTACCAACGAACTGCCACCTTGTCTCGTAGTTTCCAAAATGGGGTCTTTTTTTGGATTTTCCTCTAGAGGTGCATCAGGGAGTCTTAAAATGTGACATGGCAGCTTAAAATTATCCCAGAGAAATCTGCCCTCCAAAAACCATATGGCATTCCCTTCCTTCTGCGCCCTGGCGTTTGCCCGCACAACAGTTTAAGACCACCTTCCTTCTGCGCCCATCGTCCCTGTATGGCACTCTTTAACAATTTAGTCAGGTATTGCTTTTTTAAAATGTAAACTTGCCTGCAGAGGGTACTGGCCATGTCGAGGAGACTGTCCTTGCGTTTCAGCTATTCTTATGTGGCAAGCAATGCCCTTGTGGAATTGTAGCGTAGCACAAAATGGTCTTCTGTTGCACCGCTTGATGTTCCAACTTGCTGGAATTCCACCTTAGATAAGCTGGAACATTAGTATGAGTGGGGTAAAGCTGTGAATGATTTTGTAATGCACCAGACAATCTCAGCAGGGAGTATGTGTTTTTTCAAGGTCATGCAATGGCATACTCAGGCCCTCTGAAGAGAGAACTGTGTCATTCCCCTGATATTTACTTTAGAGCAAATGCTCACACTGATGCAACAAGGGACAGTGGAAGAAGAACAGCTTTTGCATCTTGCTGGCCACACTATAGCTCTTGGGGACCCACATGGATAGAGACCAAGGAGGAGGAAGTGGAGGATGAGGATAAAGCATAAAGAACATCATTTGGAAACAACCTCTAAGGCAGGCATGCTCAACCTGCGGCCCTCCAGCGGTTGCAAAACTACAACTCCCATCATTCCTGGGCAGCCTACAGCTATCAGCCTGCAGAAGGTCATGCTGGGAGTTGTAGTTTTACAACAGCTGGAGGGCTACAGGTTGAGTATCCCTGCTCTAAGGCATATAGTATATCGTAGAGTAAATGATAGGACATAGATACTGGGCAAAACATGCATGATGTATCAGGGTATCAAAGTCACAGTTTATCGTGGCTATATAGTATGACATAATGGTGCTCGACATACCTCATATCAGGTGCTAGGTGCGTGTTCGTTGGTGGCGTGGTGGAGACTGGACCAAGAGTGCCAGTTTAAATAGTATGAGGGGAGCGCACATTGGCGCCCGCCACAAGACGTGTGTATCCAGCGCGTGCGCGTCACAAAGCCGCGACTATGTTTATCTCCAGGTAGGGCTTCAAAGTGAGCTATTGGACATGCGTAAGAGATATGACGCGCTAGTCACATGATCGGACTGTCCGGTCATGTGATCAAACCAGAGAACAGAGAAATAGAAGTATGGGGAATAGGTCGGGATATAGATGTAATGCCAGTGCCATGTATGAAACATATAATTGCAGATGCAGATATAAAGCCCAGTATATATGTAAGTTCTATTAGAAACACACCTATCATTAGTAGTAGATATACGATACATGAAAAACAATACTGTTTTATACATGGTGTTATTAGTTTGATTAGAAATAGACAATATATATCTAAGATTAGTAAGGTTATGTTATATGTTTATGACATATAACACGTCATACCTGCCCATCTGGGTCAGCGAGTCTAAATTAGAAAAATACGAGATAATGTTGGTATAGACATTGTAAGATGGTATGCAGGTTAACCCCTTTGGGACACATGACGTACCGGTACGGCATGTTTCCCGAGTCCTTAAGGACACATGACGTACCGGTACGTCATGAGTTGTTCCGATCACTGCTGCTCAGCTGGCAGTGATCGGAACAAGGTACCTGCTGAAATCATTCAGCAGGTACCTTGTTACAATGCCCAGGGGGGTCCTGTGACCCCCCCATATGGGCGATCGCTGCAAACCGCAGGTCAATTCAGACCTGCGGTTTGCAGCGCTTATGATCTCTGATCCTCGCGGTCTATGACCGCGGGATCAGAGAGTTAATGCCCCCAAACAGTTTTTTAACCCCCTGCAGCCCCCAATCATACTGTGGCTGCGGGGTGCAGGGGGTGGTTGCGGGCGGCGCGAGGCGGGCGGGAGGCGGGCGGTGCGGCGGGCGGGATCGCGATTGCGATCCCCGCCCGCCTCCCTGTAATCTATCCCTGGTGTCTAGTGGTTCTATCAGAGTGTCAGCACATTGCTGACACTCTGATAGAAACGGCTGGCATCTGTGCTGCAGATGCCAGCCGCTTAACCCTTTCAGCACGCGGTCCGTACGGACCGCGGTATGGAAGGGTTAACAGGAGGGAGCGCTCCTCCCTCTTCCCATCGGGGGCTGCTGTGCCTTGCAGCCCCCAACAGGATGGGATCGAAGAGGGAGGGTGCTCCACTCCTCCCTATTCATCACCCCTGCCCAGTTATGGCAGGGGTGATGGTTGCCATGGAGACAGGACGCTTCTGAAGCGCCCTGCTCTCCATGGTGCTGAAAGTCTGAATAGACCTGCTAAAGGTCTATTCAGACTTTCTAAAGTACAAAATACAGTACAGTGCACTATATAGTGTACTGTACTGTATTATACAGACACCAGATCCACTGGATCTTTCAGAACCAAGTGGGTCTGGGTCAAAAAAATGTAAAAAGTGAAAAAAAGTAAAAATGAAAAAACACATAACACTGAATAAAAACTAAAAAAATAAAATACACTACACATATTAGGTATCGCCGCGTCCGTAAAAACCTGCTCTATAAAAATATCACATGACTGAACTCCTCAGGTGAATGCCATAAAAAAAAAAAAAAATGGTGTAAATAAACCATTTTTTGGCACATTACATCACTAAAAGTGTAATACAAAGCGATCAAAAAGGTGTTTGCCTCCCAAAATAGTACCAATCAAACCGCCATCTCATCCCGCAAAAACGAGCCCCTACCTAAAACAATTGGCCAAAAATAAAAAAACTATGCCTCTCAGACTAAAAACATGATTTTTTTGTTTCAAAAATGCTTTTTAGTGTTAAATGTAAAAAAAATTAAAAAGTAGACATATTTGGTATCTACACGTCCGTAAGAATCTGCTCTATAAAAATATCACATGACCTAACCCTCAAGTAAACACTGTAAAAAAATAATAAAAACTTTGTCAAAAGCCATTTTTTTGCCACCTTACATCACAAAAAGTGTAATAGCAAGCGATCAAAAAGTCATATGACCCCCAAATAGTGCCAATCTAACCGTCACCTCCTCCCGCAAAAATGATACCCAACCTGAGACAATTGCCTAAAAACTGAAAAATATATGGCTCTCAGACTATGGAGATACTAAAACATGTTTTTTTTTCATTCAAAAGGATATTATTGTGTAAAACCAAAATAAATAAAAAAAGTATACATATTAGGTATCGCCGCGTCCGTAAGGACCTGCTCTATAAAAATATAACATGACCTAACCCCTCAGATGAACGCCGTAAACATAAAAATAAAAACGTTGTCAAACAAGCCATTTTTTTGTCACCTTACATCACAAAAAGTGTAATAGTAAGCGATCAAAAAGTCATATGCACCCCAAGATGGTGCCAATCAAACCGCCATCTCATCCCGCAAAAAATGAGCCCCTACATAGGACAATCGCCCAAAAAAAAATATATATGGCTCTCAAACTATGGAGACACTAAAACATGATTTTTTTGGTTTTAAAAATTATATTATTGTGTAAAACTTATATAAATAAATAAAAAGTATACATATTATGTATCGCGCGTCCGTCACAACCTGATCTATATAAATAACACATGACCTAACCCCTCAGCTGAACACAGCAAAAAAAAAATAAAAATACGGTGTCAAGAGCCATTTTTGTCACCTTACATCACAAAAAGTGTCATAGCAAGCGACCAAAATGTCATATGCACCCCAAGATGGTGCCAATCAAACCGCCATCTCATCCCGCAAAAATGAGCCCCTACATAACACAGTCGCCCAAAAAATAAAATAAAACTATGGCTTTCAGAATGTGGAGACACTAAAAAAATTATTTTCAAAAGGCTTTATTATGTAAAACTGAAACAAAAACCCCAAAAAGTAGTCATATTTGGTATTGTCGCGTCCGTAACAACCTGCTCTATAGAAATAGCACACAATCTAACCTGTCAGTTCAACTATGTAAATAACAAAAATAAAAACAGTCCCAAAACAGCTATTTTTTTGCAAATTTTCCATTTTAATCCATTTTTGCAGTAACAAAGCAAGGGTTAACAGCCAAGCAAAACTCAATATTTATTGCCCTGATTCTCTTGTTTGCAAAAACACCCCATATGTGGTCGTAAACTACTGTATGGCCAAACGGCAGGGCACAGAAGGAAGGGAACGCCATATGGTTTTTGGAAGGCAGATTTTGCTGGACTGGTTTTTTGACACTATGTCCCATTTGAAGCCCCCTGATGCACCCCTACAGTAGAAACTCCAAAAAGTGACCCCATTTTGGAAACTACGGGATAAGGTGTCAGTTTTGTTGGTACTATTCTAGGGTAAACATGATTTTTGGTTGCTCTATATTACACTTTTTTGAGACAAGGTAACAAAAATAGAAATTCGGAAATTTCATCTCCATTTGCCAATAACTCTTGTGGAACACCTAAAGGGTTAACAAAGTTTGTAAAACTGGTTTTGAATACCTTGAGGGGCGTAGTTTCTTAGATGGAGTCACTTTTATGGAGTTTCTACTCTAGGGGTGCATCGGGGGCTTCAAATGGGACATGGTGTCAAAAATCCAGTCCAGCAAAATCTGCCTTCCAAAAACCATATGGCGCTCCCTTCCTTCTGCGCCCTGCAGTTTGGCCATACAGCAGTTTACGACCACATATAGGGTGTTTCTGAAAACTACAGAATCGGGGCAATAAAAATTGAGTTTTGTTTGGCTGTTAACCCTTGCTTTGTTACTGGAAAAATGGATTCAAACGGAAAATTTTTCAAAAATCGAAATTCTGAAATGTTATCTTTATTTGCCATTAACTCTTGTGGAAAACCTAAAGGGTTAATGACGTTTGTAAAATCAGTTTTGAATACCTTGAGGGGTGTAGTTTCTAGAATGGGGTAATTTTTGGGTGGTTTCTATTATGTAAGCCTCACAAAGTGACTTCAGACCTGAACTGGTCCCTAAAAAGTGGGTTTTTGAAAATTTCTGAAAAATTTCAAGATTTGCTTCTAAACTTCTAAGCCTTGTAACGTCCCCAAAAATGAAATAGCATTCCCAAAATGATCGATACATGAAGTAGACATATGGGGAATGTAAATCAATAACTTTTTTTGGCAGTATTACTATGTATTATAGAAGTAGAGTAATTGAAACTTGGAAAATTGCAAATTTTTCTAAATTTTTGGTAAATTTGGTATTTTTTTATAAATAAAAATGAAATTTTTCGACTTCATTTTACCACTGTCATGAAGTACAATATGTGACGAAAAAACAATCTCAGAATGGACTGGATAAGAAAAAGCGTTTTAAAGTTATCACCACATAAAGTGACAATGGTCAGATTTTGAAAAAATGGCCTGGTCCTTAAGGTGAAATAGGGCCGTGTCCTTAAGGGGTTAACAAACATTCCAATGACAAATAGTCCAGTAGTGTTACAATATTTATCAGAATAGTAATCACAGTGATCTAGTAGTAATGACAAAAGACAATATAATAGTCTAATGTAAATCACAGTAACAGATCAAACTCTCGATTAAGTCCATTAGGTGTTAATGTTTTAAGCTCATAGATCCAAAATGACTCTCTTTTCTGTAGTAAAAGTTTACGGTTACCCCCTCTCCTTGGTGTGGGAACATGATCAATGACCTGAAATTGGAGTTGACTGATCCTATGTTGCATCTGAAGAAAGTGGTGTGGTATAGGGAGTTCAGACTTTTTACATCTTATATCGGATTTGTGTTTACAAATCCGGTCTCGTATGCATTGGGAAGTTTCCCTATATAGGCCAAACCACAGGGACACTTAATCATATAAACAACATAGGAGGATGTACAGGTATAGAATCCTTTAATGTTATGGGTTTTACCAGAATGGGGATGTGTAAAGGTATTACCTTTTTTGACATTTGTGCACTGAGCACAACTGAGGCATGGAAATGTACCATTCTTGGGAGTGGCTAAAGTGGTCTGAATGGATCTAGGTTTACTTGGACCAATATCAGCATGAATAAGAGTATCCCTCAAATTTCGTGGTTTCTTATAGCACATTCTTACAGGATGCCCAAATTCAGGGATATTAGGATAAAATTTACTTAGTAAAGGCCAATGTTTGTGAATAATCTGGTGTATTTAAGGAATGAATGGATGGTAGGTAGTTATAAACGGAAGACGTTGAAGAGACTTAATGGGATTTAATGGATGGTGATTGGATGCAAGTTACTTTCTGTAGTTCTTTATTTAAAAGTGATCGAGGATATCCACGTTCTATAAATCTATCAGACATTTCTTGCAGGCAGATTTTTTTGGTATTCGGGTCACTTACTATTCGATTGACTCTAGTGAATTGAGACCTAGGTAATGAATTTTTTGAATTCTGGGGGTGATTACTAGAGTATAAAAGAAGAGTGTTCCTATCAGTAGATTTTTTGTACAGGTTAATAACAAGTTTACCATCCGCACCTTTAGTTATGGAAGTATCCAAAAAGTGAATCGTGGAGTCACTGACAGTTGCAGTAAATTTTAAACCTAGTACAATGTGATTGAGATATGTATGAAAGTTGTCAAAGGAATCCCAAATGCCTGACCAAATTAAAAAAATATCGTCAATAAAACGACGCCAAATAATACAGTATTGTTGAAAAAGTTGGTTAGAATACACGTAGATATTTTCAAAGTCCGCCATATAGGCATTAGCATATGGGGGGGCTATGGAGAGTGAGGAGGACTTCAAGATGTTAGAGACAGCCTGTATACCACCATCATGAGGGATGGAGTTATATAGGCTGCACACATCTAGAGTCACAAGAAGAGCATTATTAGAGATGTTGTCCAAGGAGGAGATGATATTCAAAAAATGGGTGGTATCTAACAGAAAAGACTCAGTTTTGCGAATTAGTGGAGTGAGAATCTTTTCCAAATAAATGGATAGAGGCGATAGCAGGGAGTTGGTAGAGGCAACTATAGGGCGACCAGGAGGACTTTCAAGGTTTTTGTGTATTTTAGGCAAGGTATTTAGAACTGGCATGATTGGATGCTCGTTATGTAAAAAGGTATATGTAGCTTTATTTATAATGCCATGATGAAGCCCCTGGTCTAAAAGTGTGTTCATTTCCTGTTGTATTTTGTACATCGGATTGAATGGGATTAGTTCATAGGTCTCCTTATCGGCCAATTGAGTCTCTATTTCATGAATGTAATATTTAGTGTCCATGACAACTACTGCTCCGCCTTTATCGGCGGGCTTAATAGTAATACTATTATCTTGCGTCAAGGTCTTAAGAGCTGCTGTTTCTACACTAGATAAGTTACGAGATGTCGGATAGTTGCCTCGCCTCTGTGAGTCAAGTACTGTCTGGATTTCGGGCTTCAATCAAATTAATAAAGGCCTCAATACTATGGTAATGTCTTAGAGGCATGAAGTTACTTCTGGATCTAAGGCCTAAATGAGTAATTGATAGATTATCAGAACTAGTCCTGTATTCTCCTGCATGCGCTGTATCTTCTGGTCTTGGCGCTTGCTCAGTGTTTCTCCTGCTGTGCTCCAAGCTGCGCAGGTTCAAACTTAGCAAGTGCCATCATCTTGTACCTGCTTGTGCTGTATCTTCCTTTCTCTCTCTCTTTCTCTCTAGTCTGTAATAAAAATCACTTTTCTATGTAAGCTACAGCACAAACAGAACTCATCCTCATCATTTAGTTTCACTTGAAATGTTGTGAATTATGTTTTTAGCCTTAAATAATCAACTAATAAATAAATAAATACAAATAAATAATATTCCTGGAACTTTCAATGCTAAGGAGGAACCTCTGGCTAAGGGCTTGTTCACACGAACGTGACGTGTTTTGCAGTCCGCAAATTGCGGATCCGCAAAACACGGATGCCGCCCATGTGCCTTCCGCAATTTGCGGAACGGAACCAACGGCCCTAATAGAAATGCCTATTCTTGTCCGCAAAACAGACAAGAATTGGACATGACTTATAATTTTAGCGGGGCCACGGAACGGAGCAACGGATGCCAACAGCACACAGAGTGCTATCCACATATTTTGTGGCCCCGTTGAAGTGAATGGGTCCGCACCCGAGCCTCAAAAAATGCGGTTCGGATGCGGAACCAAACCATGGTTGTGTGAATGAGTCCTAAGGCTAAGTTTATATTCTATGTTTCCTACATTATCTTACCCACTCAGTAGGATACCTGTAAGGAATAGAAGAAGAGATACCTTGAGTAATCTCACATCTCAACCCAAACAGCAGCGTTTTCAATTCCGCTATTGAGACCCGTTATAGGATCTCAATAGTGGAAGAAAACGCTTCCGTTTTGTCCCCATTCATTGTCAATGGGGACAAAACTGAATGAAACGAAATGCACCAAAATGCATTTCGTTCCGTTTGATTGCGTCCCCCATCTCAGTATTTGTAATTTTTCTCAGACCAGGTGGTTTAGGATGCCCCTTGGCTGTAAGGTCAGATTGTGTTACCTTACAGTTGTACACTAATTTGTTTTTTAACAGTTTTTTGGAGCCATAAATAGTACATGTTGTCAATCAGATACATGGCCATACTTTATTCTTTCGAAGCAAGCGCTGAATAGCCTTATTTTATTGTACGGAAGTCTTTATTGGCAATTTCCCCTACTTCCCGCATTCCAGATTCCTGGGAGTTCTGCAGCTGCTTTCTTAATGAGGAGATTAGTGAAGACATTTATGCATTCTAAACGTTAAAATAACACAATTAATATCATTTTACTAATAGCACTAGTTAATGCATTCATAGCCTGAAACGCTAATGGCGTGCGAGGATTTTATTGTTTTTATTATTGTTTTATACCGGCCTCTTTTTCTTCTTTGGTTGCTTGGTGCTGATGGAGGGAAGCTTTTCCAGGGAATGGATTTTACACAGGGGAATATGTACTAGAAAAAATAATAATAAGCGTTAACGTAAAAAAAATATATAAAACGGAAGTTACTTTGTTGGTCTGTATTACATCATGGTGAAGTCTGATAACAAACATATCAACAGCATTGTTGCTGGTTCTACATATTAGCGGATTATCGATGGTAGTGCCTATACTGGATTAATTGGATCACCCACTAAGATTTTCTGTTATTCCCCTCTACAAGTCATTTCCAAAGATGTGTATATAGCTTTAGGTGTCCTATTACAACATCAGTGTATGTTTAATGTGTTGCAAGGGAATGTTCATAGTGCATACGTTAAATGGACTCGTAGGCCCCATTATACCACTATTCCTTTGGCCTCCGTCAGGCCAGTATCTGCTTTATTACTGCATGGAATAGTGCAACGGCCTGCACTATTCTGTATAAAGCCACCCAGTAAGAAATGTCATGTATGGCCTGGGTTGTACAAAATAAAGTCCAAGAAATCAGCTGCTAGACCTATAGTAAAAAACAGCAGCAATAATGCAATCGTTGATTAGACAAAATCAGCAAAGAAGTGTAGCAAAGGGACACAAGACTGGAATGAGTCACAAAACTCAAGCTCTCCTTGGATTTCCATGTGGTCCAAAATAGGCCCAAAAAGGAAGCAAGATAGCTTCCATTATCAACCACTTTAGCCATTTTGCTTAAGGGCAAGTTTATGTGCCAAATGGTAGCCACTAGTTGTCAAGTGCAGGGCTAATTCTTCAAAGTGAAACAGCAGCTACTAGTGGTGAATTCTGAGAAAAACAACCAAATCCTAACACCAACTGCTTGTCTTCACGCATCTTGATGTCATAATCCTCTTAAAGGAGTTTTTTAAGACTTTTAAACTGATGACCTATCCTCTAGGTAAGTCATCAGTATCTGAATGGTGGGGATCCAACACCTGAGACCCCTGCAAATTAGCTTAGTCTAGACCTCCTTCTCTCAGCTTAGTCTAAACTAGTGATGGGCAAAGTGCGGCTCTCCAGCTGTTGCAGAACTACAACTCCCAGCATGCAAAGCCTATCTATAGCTATCAGCCTACTGCAGGGCATGGTGGAAGTTGTAGTTTAGCAACAGCTGGAGAGCCGCACTTTGGCCATCACTGGCCTAGACCATATAAAAGTCTCAGAAAACCCCTGTAAGTATGTACTGATAACTGATAACACTCTGAGATATCTCTACAGTCTCTCATCCTGTTGGCAATGATACCTCCAACATACCAGCAGCCGTCCACCAGGTATTCTTCATTATGGGGCAGTGGAGCTTACATTTCTTAGGGTGGACCCTTGGAGGACAGGGTTGATTGGGCTTTCTGTCATACTGCAAGACTATGCAGTGCATCAAGTAAGTATCTTGCAGTAGTTGAGGTCAAGGTGACTACTGTCATATCATGCTTCACATAATAATTTGGACCATCCCATTCATCCACTTGGGTCTATTGTCATCCTTTATTCCATCTTCAGCCCTTCTGCAGCTGCTGTGCTGAGCTCCACAATGGTGACACCTTCACAATTTCTCAGATAAATGAAATTAATGTAGAAGTAATTAGAAATAATCCTGAAACATTCCCAGCAGAAGGACAGATGAGCCCGGGTCCCAGTCCTGGCAAGGAGATATGTCACCCTGGCTGTGTTGTTTCTGAGCTATTTATCTGCTCCTGAAATTAGCGCTGATGTAATTAACTTTGACTCATTTAATTAATTGATATACAAGAAGCTTTTTTCATCAACTAATTAAATTAGCAAGGTTGAACTCAACCAGGTTGGAAGTGCTAAGTAGGGAGCAGAGAAATGTTTTCAGTCCACGTCGGTGGAAAAAAATCAATACCTATCAGTTTGGCAATGTGATTTTTTGTAAAAACAGAACAGATTGGCCACGTGTCCTCTAAAAGTCAAGTGACAAAGAGCATTATCCTTCAATGGTCGGGATTAAATTCTTATCCATGCAGTATCCTTGTCCATAGTGACACCTTTCATACAGAACTATGGGATTTTTACATTTCTGGGTAGTCTGGTAATGCATGATGACAAAAATGACAACTGTGGTTGTTAGCAACTGGAACAGGTGAGAAACTGCTAAAGAGACCATCGGGATCACATTAAGAGTCAAGTTTCTCTTAGATCCCAGTTGGATGAGAAGGCTGCAGACCAGTTATGTATATATGGGACATACTGACTGATACATTATACTCACTAAATGCAATAAACGCATTGATGGTAACAGTTTGTATATATACATTTCATGATCTGGATTCTGGATGCTGAAACATCATGGTCGTTGGATAAATTCTGTATGAGCCTTGCATCCTCCGTCAGAGGCAGATTGGGAACTTAAAGTGGTTGTCTCACTTGAGCCAATGGCATTTATTATGTAGAGGAAGTTAATGCAAGGCACTTACTAATGTATGGGTATTATCCATATTGCTTCCTTTGCTGGCTGGATTCATTTTTCCATCATTTTTTTACAATGCTTGTTTCTATGGTTATGACCACACTGCAATCCAGCAGCGGTGGACGTGCTTGCAAACTATAGAAAAAAGCATCAGCTGATGCTTTTTCCTATAGTGTGCAAGCACTACCACCGCTGATGGATCGCAGGGTGGTCGTAACCATGGAAATGAACCGTGCATAATGTGATGGAAAAATGAATCCAGCCAACATAGGAAGCAATATGGAGAAGAGAGACAACCCCTTTAAATAGCCCTGAAAAAAAAAACTAAAAGTGGCAGGTCCAAATTGAAAGAAGGGGGGGGAATAGGCCGGGAAAACAGAAGTAGGCGGGCCAGCAATACCATAGTGCAGCACAAAATACCAAAAATACCAATACAAAATCACAGAAAAAAAGATAATAATGCACTACAAAATAGATGCAAGCATTACATATGGACTAAGCCCTCATTCCGATGTAATAAAATCTAAGACTCTCAGCCAATATATTTTGATCAAAACACATCTGTGCCCACCTACCAGCGCCAAGGTGGTCTCAGTCAGGCAGGTCCTACTCTAAACTTACCTATGCCATTGGGCATCTACCTTCAGGAGCGCAGACTCTGCGCATACAGTGTGCTGCTCCTAGTCACCTCTATGTGCATCAACAACCAATGAGAGGAGGAGCACAGCTATATGTACCACCTAATCAAGGCGGTCTGTTTGATAGGAAAGTGCACTCCCTCAAGAATATACTACATTACAAAATAAACAAAAATTGTATGTCCAGTATAACTCCATCCAGACTCCCAGATTTAACAGGTTATCTGAAATAATGACATATATTATACAAGATCTGAAACAGCTTAAGGGCTCATGCACAAAACCGTATGTATTTTGCAGTCCGCAAAACAGGGATCTAAAAATAAAATGGATGACATCCGTGTGATGTCCGTATTACATCAGTTTTTTTGTGGATCCCTTGTAACAATGCCTGACCTTGTCAGCAAAACGCTAAACAGCAAAAGCTGTTTAGCTGCAGGACAGACTTCCGGAGATCCGTTTTTTTTTGCAGCCCCACTGAAATGAATCGTTCCGCTTACAAGCCTAAAAAAAAAAAAAAAAAAAAGGAACGGACAAATAAAACGTTTGTGTGCATGAGCCCTAAAGAGGTTGTCTGAGCTACAGATATCAGATCAGCAGGAGGTCCGCTGATCAGCTGTTTGAAGGGGTTGCGACACTTATACAAGCGTCCTTTTCAATATTAACCTGTACACTGTCTACGACGGTGCAGTGCAGTTACGGCTTCCTCTTTTATTCACTTCAATGGGACAAACAGCTGTAATTACATTTTACCGCCACTACAAGGGAGATGGTGTACAGCTAAACACTGATGAGCAGGCAGCGCTTGCATGAGTGCCGCAACGACTTCAAACGGGTCATAGGTCATCAATATCTGTAACCAGGACAACCCCTTTAAAATAAACAAAAATATATCATCTTATACTCACCCCTTTCTCCAGCGCTGGTCCAATCCTACTACCACTGCATGTCTACAAACAGCCAATCAATGTCCTCAGCAGTCTAACATTGAGGACAGTAATTGGCTACAGTGATGATGTTCAATGTCAGTTGTAAACAAGCCATGGCAGGAGGATCAGACCACCGCTGCAGGGAACTTTGCAGGAAACGATTATAACGATGTTTAGTATTTTTTTGGCTATTAAAGGGCTTGTCTGAGATTTTTTATTTGGAAAACCCCTTTAAGGACTTGCATACATAGCCTTGTTATGACTCTGCACAAGTTAAAGGGATTTTCTAGGCTTTTTTATATTGATGAACTATCCTCAGATATACTGTAACATTGGCGGGGGTACAGCACCACACCTGCTGACCATCCACAGACTTGCATCCAAGCAAGACATGGTTGAAGGGGAGGCGGGGCGTATTTTAAAAATTTGAGTCCCACAGGCTGTACCTGCATCTATCAGGCATTTGTGGCATATCCTGTGGGTGTGTAATAAATTTGTTAGATAGGGACAGAATAGAATACAAAATTATGTAAAATATGTACCTTAAGGAGGACGTGTCACAGCTCCTGACATGCCTGGTTTAATAGCTTCAGCTATTCTTATGTCTATATGTTATGCCTTTATTAATCTTGCTTTGAGTTATGAATGAATTGCTATTAGCCTTCAGTAAAGGTACATAGGGGTGGAAACCAGTTGGGGGGGTGTACCTGCACAGTCTGAAAATAGCAGCATTGATTGGATAGAGTGAGACTGTGCAAAGACACCCCCCCAACTTGTTACCACCCCTCTGTACCATTACTGAAGGCTAATAGCAATTCATTCATAACTTCTAGTAGAAATAATAAAGGAACGGCACAACATGGAGTCATAAGAATAGATGCTCTAGAATTGTTATTACATGGGAATGCATGAAGCTATTAAAACAAGCATATCAGGAGAGGTGAAAGGTCCTCTTTAAAAAGGTTCTCCCGAAATTATTTAAAATGGCCAACAGCGACCATTCCTACAATATGAGAAGGACTGGTTGACCCTACATGCAGAACTTTTCAGGGTGGTAAGGAGGTCGGGACCTCACTATACACTATGTTTTGGCACTTGACTTGCATGTACTACACATTGGTGAGTGTTCCTGTCAGGCTGCTCAGCCATGAAGGCATATCATAGGCAGGACCACATCATTTCCATCTATTGTAGAGCACTGTATTCTGTAATAAGATCCTGCCCCTTATACCACTAGGCAGCTCTGGGAGTGGAGGAAGTCAGTTCTACTCATATTCTAGGAGAGGTTGCTTGCCCCCATTTTAAATCATTCCCAGAGAACCTCTTTAATTAATCCTTTAAAATGGTCTTGCTTCTCCTGACACGTGTTTCAATAACTAGTTTCATTCAACATAAAACAGGAATTCATCTTTTTTCAGAGCTCTGCATTTTTCAATTTCTCTGCTATGTCCATATACAGTCTGACACTGGCAGCACTAATTTCCAGGAGGAATAACAGAGGCATTACATAAAAAAAGATACTCCTGAATTATTTACAAAACAGCTGAAAGCTGGCATGAAGCAGGATGTGCTCAACCCAAGATGCAGTTGTGCATATACAGTATATACAGAGGAGCAGATCCTGCACTTGTGGCCCGTTGCTAATGGCGATCCCCAGCAGAAATGCATACAGTGGAGGATGCCCGCAGCGGACCACAAGTACCACAATAGACATCCAACACAAGAGGGCAATTGTGTGGATGTGATAAACAATACAACAAAACAGCAATAACAAATGACAAGACAAGTGCACACTGCAGTCTTACTAAGCCCTCAAACTGTTAAAATTGAGGGATTAGTCAACATATCCTGCTGTGGAGGACATGTCTAAGCCCGAGCACCACGCCAAGGTTTCTCAAGTAGCTCGGGACTAGAGATGAGCGAACACCTGGATGTTCGGGTTCGAGAGGTTCGGCCGAACTTCCGGAAAATGTCCGGGTTCGTGATCCGAACTCAACCCGAACTTCATCCCGAACCCGAACCCCATTGAAGTCAATGGGGACCCGAACTTTTGGGCACTAAAAAGGCTGTAAAAGACACCCAGAGGGATAATATACCGCAATAAACGCATTGCGATTACAACTTTGAGCTAACGATCACCATGGGAATGCCTCCTCCAGTAGAATGTACTGTCGGATCTGAGAATTAAGTTGAAATCGCAATGCGATTCTTATATATTTGCTTAATCGCATTGCGATTTCAACTTAGCATTGCTAAATAATTCCATCCATATCGTTAACTTACTGAGTCAGTAAGTTAACGAATATGGATGGAATTATTTAGAATTAGCAATGCTAAGTTGAAACGGCAATGCGATTAAGCAGATATATAATAATCGCATAATCGCGTTCGAATAGAACTTAAAGCTGTCACTTAGTCAGTTTTAGTATTGGTGTGCTGTAATAGAAGTTACATTCGTACGCGAATATAACTTAGAGCAATACAGTCAACTTTACACTGTTAGTTTTATTATCGCGATAATACAACTATTCAAGAATCGTGTACGTGTGTGCGTTACCTCGGATCGGATCGAGAGAGGCGAGAGTGGAGATTGGTGACTGTCCCAGCGATTATGGCGAAAAGTAATTTCTCTAAAGAAGAGCTGGATTTCTTAATAACTGTAAGTAATTTAACTTATTTAGTGTGTAATTCAGTAATGTGATTTAAACTTATTTATTAATGATTTTTATTAGCCAAGAAGCCTGCAGGCCTTCACTGATCTCATAACTGCCTTACACTGTCACATGTCCTACTGCTTGGTGACATAAACTCATCACAGGCTTTAGCAGACTGCACAACTACATGAGTGATTAGTGAAAGACACTGTTAAAGGGGTGGCAATGTTCAAGTCACTTTTAACTGAATATGGATGGAATTATTTAGCAATGCTAAGTTGAAACGGCAATGCGATTAAGCAGATATATAATAATCGCATTGCGATTTCAACTTAATTCTCACATCCAACAGTACATTCTACTGGAGGAGGCGTTCCCATGGTGATAGGTAGCTCAAAGTTGTAATCGCAATGCGATTAAGCAAATACATAAGAATCGCATTGTGATTCCAACTTTTTAGTGCTCAACTTTTAAAATCGTACACCACTTTAAGTTCCAAAGTTGCAATCGCGTTCGAATAGAACTTAAAGCTGTCTCTTAGTCAGTTTTAGTATTGGTGTGCTGTAATAAAAGTTACATTCGTACGCGAATATAACTTAGAGCAATACAGTCAACTTTACACTGTTAGTTTTATTATCACGATAATACAACTATTCAAGAATCGTGTACGTGCGTCTGTACGTGTGTGCGTTACCTCGGACACTATTCTATTTTGCCAGCCACAGCTGAAACCACTGATTTATGGTATTGCTATTTTGGCAATTGAATTTAACCCCAGAAAATAATCTATCCTTTGCCAGACAGCAGACAGTATTATACTTGTCTAACCAAAGCTGGAACACCAGATTTAGGGGATTGGTATTTGGGCAATTGTATTTAACCCCTTAATAAAATATAGAAATTTCTTTACTGAGTTTCTAGGGGTGACAATTAGCACAGCCAAGCCCCTGATGTAGGATATAGCAAAAAAAAAAAAACTAGTATTGATGGATTGATGGACTTGGTGGCAGCTTCTTCTGGCGCACCACAAGTCACAAAATGGCCGCCGATCAACCCAGAAAATAAGTGACAGAAAAACGCTCTGTGCAGCCTAAAAACCAGCGAGCAAGTAACTAGCAGAAGTTCAATGATTCTCAGCTGTAAATTGATCCGTTCATTAGGTGCTGTTGCTGACTTTAACCTGCCTAATCTCGCCCTGACAGAAGCTGCGTCCTCTCCCTACACTAATCAGAGCAGTGTGACGTGCGGCGCTACGTGACTCCAGCTTAAATAGAGGCTGGGTCACATGCTGCACTTGGCCAATCACAGCCATGCCATTAGTAGGCATGGCTGTGATGGGCTCTTAGGGCAAGAAGTAAAACGCTAGCTGATTGGCTGCTGTGCAGCCCTTCAGAAAGCGGGAAGTAATCGACGAACACCGAACCCGAACCCGAAATTTTTTGAAAATGTCCGGGTTCGGGTCCGGGTCCCGGACACCCCAAAATTCGGTACGAACCCAAACTATTCTCGAACTGTTCGCTCAACACTACTCGGGACCTAACACTCACCTACCTGTGCCGTATGGGCAATACCAGGGGCCAGTGGGCTAAATTACAGGAGTAGCTACATTTAGGTGCACCTGTGAGGCCTGGGCCAAATCAGCCAGTCTTGGGTGGGGCTCACAGCCTTCTCCGTCCTCCCATTGCAGGCATGGCTACATGCTGGAGGAAACTGGGGAGTTTGCTGAGAGTCGGTCTTTTCACTCCTATAATTTAGCCCATTGCCCCTGGTATTGCCCATACGGCACAGGTAGGTTAGTGTTAGGTCTCGAGCTACTTGAGAAACCTTGGCGTGGTGCTCAGGCTTAGACATGTCCTCTACAGCAGAATACAAGTTTTCACTCCTACTCTGTAAGTTCATTTAGCAGCATGAATTTCAGTAATTTGCATAGGGGATGCTTTATTGCCAGGGCTCCTTCTCCCCAGACCCTGTCTCAGTGACATACCCTTGTCTCTGTGGTTAGCAGTGTACCGGTGGAGGGGGTGGCGGGACGGTTTGAGCATAGAGATAGTAAAGGATGATGAAAGCCCTGGCCTCACACTAACAAATCTATCATCGGGCAGCTAAAGGTAACATAAAATCTAAACCATTCCCATGAATTTATAAAAATAAGTCCAAGGTAAAAATCATACTCAGTCTGCGAATGAATTCCTATTTTTCCTATGTAATCGATGAAAGGATCTTTGTCAAGCTGTCAGCCAACGGGAGTGGAGTAATTAAAAGGTATATTACTACATTTCTTCCAAACTTAATAAACATGAATTTTTATAACACGGATAACGGAGTTTACATACACACTTAACCCATATCTGTGAAAATTAATTGCCAAAATCAACTTTATTTGCTGCCTGTTTCTTCCAAACTAAATTATTAATATTTTCTCAACAAATCTAACTTAAATATTGAAACAGATCCGCATAATAATTAAAGATGAAAAATGCTAACAATTCACATCTGTGAAAACTCTATTAACCTCCCACCAAACTTTCCAGCGCCTATTTATAAAAAACAATGATTTCGCTAGATTGTTTTACAGTAAAAATCTTTACCTTCTCGCTTTTCATGTGCACATGTATATTTTTTAGACTGCTTTTCGTTCGGACCCGGCTTTAATGCCTGTTGTGAGCGCTATTAATATTATGGCCACCATTTAATTATGCCGCCTGGTATATGATACGTTAGGAGAAAGAAATGTCAGGAGGACTTTATTTTATCCACACCTTTTCCAACTGTGATTTCTCCATCATTTGTAACCTTCGTAAGGTCATTTTGAAGGGCAGAAAACGTGTGATCTTTGGCTTCCAGCTGATTCTTCAAATCATCTACAAAAGGCTTCATTGTATCATTTTGATTTTATCTTCCACATAAAAGAAGACATTTTTTCATAACTTCACAACAAAGTAGAATGAAATCTGAAAACAACAGTATGGCGGATATAATGTGCAGTTTGTGTCCAAGTATAAATAATCCTGCCTAGATCATTTCTTGGACCTTTTGATGTCTTCTGGTTATGGCCACCTACGGTTTTGAGAGATATATTTAGAAATAAATAAATTGCAGTCGCATCTATATCCAGCATCTGCTATTTGCTTTTTCCTGTGCTTGATAATGTAGTGGTTTTTCGGCTTTTATGGGACCATGACGGATCCCAGTCCTGACAGACCTCATTGATTTCTAATGGGTATCCTTTGTTTTCAAGGCAAATATAGTCCTGTCAACAACACTCCTCCTGCTGTCAAAATGCGAGGAGACCTTTTAGCTGGATTTTGAGACTTTTAGATTGTATTTTGTATATATTTTGATTAATTTTATTCAGTTACATAGTGTTTACATATTCCACAGCACAGGGATTGTCATCACTCCCCATGGCTTACAGTATAAGGGTATATTCACACGACCGCCCCGTGTTTTGCGGTATGCAACTTGCAAATCCACAAAACATGGATGTCGCCCATGTGCGGAACAGAACGAGCAGCCCATTATAGAAATGCCTATTCTTGTCCGAGATTGCGGACAAGAATAGGACATGCTCTATATTATTTGTAGGGCCACAGAACAACAGATGCAGACAGCACACGATGTGATTTCCGTATCTTTTGCGGTCCCATTGAAATGAAAGAGTCCACACCCGTTCTGCAAAGTTGCAGAACTGTTGCGGACCCAATTTATACAGTCGCGTGAATGTACCGTAAGTTTGAAATTAACCTGTTTCTTGTTTTGTACCCAAGATCAAGAACCATGAGTGATGGCAAGCTACAAGGCCGAAATGCGTAGGCTGTGTACTGTATCCATTGCTGTGTAGGTTGCTCTTACTGGATGCATTAAAGATTGCATTTATATGAAAATTGGATACCCCCTTCTATCAAGATCAAGAACCTAGATCGCTGGGGTAGTGCTACCTGCTACCCATGGAAAAAATTCCACTTGCATTGGCGGTACAGTGATGTGTCATATAGTGCTGTATGACAGCGGAAAAAATGTTGCCTACAGCAGTGACAGTACTATACATGAGACATCACTGATGAGGAACAGAAAGCGTCACCAGAACACTGTCAAATTTAAAAGGTGTAACAGTGGCTGCTGTGTGTGCCGATGTTTCCCTGCTTACCGCCGCGGTCCCGGGCGCCATATTCAGCGGTGATCTGCTGCCAGAGCTTCCCATTCACCGCTACAGTCCTGGATTCTGTCTGTGTAGGTACTGTTGTTTTGGGATCTGCTCTTCAGTTTTCTCTCAGCCCTGGCTAAAGAATGCTTGCTGCTTATTCCCTGCAGCACTTCCTTAATGGCTGGCGTACGTCACTTCCTGTGCTTTATAGGTTAGGTCATGTGACCTTGCTGCCCAATCCTAGCCCTCCTGCACATATATAAGTGGCTTCCCAGATGCCTCAGTGTCAAGTTCCTTGTGTCCTGCTAAGGTTCCTGATATCTGCATGTGTTCCTGTGTTCCTGAACTCCGCTACCTGTTTGATCCCTGCCTGCTTGCCTTGACTCTCCTGTTTCCAACCTGGATTGCCTGACCTGTACCTGTGCTGCCTGCCCTGACCTATTGCCTGTTTGACTTCACCTCTGCCTCACCCTTGGTCCTGTACTGTTGCTCCCGGTGATGACTCTGCCTCCTGCCTACGTCTTTACCTCTGGTACCTTGCCCTTGTACCCCCTGGTTCGCCTGGACCAGCTGCCTTGTGTGCCAATCCTCCTCAAGAGGCAGCGACCTGGTCTTCCCCTTGGGAAAGTCTATCTCCACCATCAGGGGTACTGTGAAGATCGAGGGGTTTACTTAGACAATGCCCTTAGAGGAGGTAAGACACGTGGCACAGAGGGTTAACACCCGTTGGTTCGTGACAAAAGGTAAGCATATTTCAATTGTCTATATAAGTGCTCATGCAGATGACTGCTCATGCAGATATCTGAATACATGTAATATTTACCATGTAATACAACCGGATATGATAATCTCTGAGAATTGTGTATTAACCCATGTAATAGTCTAATCATCTCTAATCATCTAAACATGTACCAAGCTTACGGTTTTTCATACAGTAAATAGCAGATACTCCACGTAATATTCGTCCCAGCATTGAGTTTTACTGTAGAGCAGGAGCAGAAAATAGTGGGATTTCACATTTATAACTGTGGAGATTTGGGAGCTCCCATAGGGATGCTTCACAAATGTAGAAGCTGCGTGGCTTAAACCCGCCAAAAGTCATTGTAAACCTAAGTCAAAAATATTTTACCATGTATGCCCTCTGAAAGTTCTCAAAGCAACAGCCGAGAGACAAATACATTCCACATTATAAGGACTTGGTCAACTGGAAAGTTAGGTCATTTATTTTTATTTTTTTACTCCATCTATTTAGCAGGAATTTTTCACGGATTTCATCAGAAAAATGTATTCTCTCTTTGTAGCTTACACATAAGAGAATAACACATAATAGAAGATGTGCTTTATTGTTATTTTTCTGTCATTTTACACTTTTATTAATAAATGAAATGCCTCCTCAGGCAGTCCGTCCACCAAACTAAAGTGAATGGAGCTGCTGCAGATTTCAGTCATTATTTATGCCGGAAACTGATGAATGAGTTGGGACCAATGGGTCACAATGCCCTTGTCACGCCCCCTTTTTGGAAACTGGCGGTAAAAATGCCAGGTGTCACTAAAAAAGTCACAAAACTGGCTTAGGGGAATTATAAATTTTCCCCTATGTCTTTCTCCCTCACCTGAAAGGCATTCTTCTTGTGAAGTGTGAGTGCCTGCTTCTCACATGATGGATATGAGAGAGTGTCTGCCTCAGTTTACTCAGTGCACTCCCGCCCATCTGCCCAAGGCTTGACCCTGGGTTCAGACCTGAGCGTTCTTGAAACGCGCGTTTTACGTTTTGCATTTTGCAAATAGGAAACGCGCGTTCGTACGCGCGTTCTTGTGATTGACTACTGTGGTGTCAATCACAAAACACGCGACAAACGCCCCAAAAAAAGCCCAAGTACTTGTTTATGCGTCGGGCGTTTTACAGCACGTTCAAACGCGCTGTAAAACGCTCAAGTGAGAACCAGGGCCATAGGAAAGCATTGGTTTTCATGTGTTGACCGTTTTACAGTGCGTTTGAACGCGCTGTAAAACGCTCAGGTGTGAACCCAGGGTTTAAGTAGAGTTTACTATAGCTAGATACTACACGGCACTGAATGTTATAGGCTTGGGCCTAGAAGAAGCAATTATGGCAGAGTTGCCTCATCGTCCTCTCTTCTCTGCTTGTCAGGGATCCTGAAAACAGATGATAAGCTCTTCAGCTGAATCTCTGTAGGAATGGAGTTCATAAGGGGACATGAAGTACACAGAGGAGGTGGGGATGTGGATAATGAGAAGCAGCTCTTGTATGCAGTCTCCATTACCACAGTAACACATTACCACAGTCTGTCCTGTCCCTCCTCTCTGTACTTCATGTCTCCTCATCGTCTCCGTTCCTATAGAGAATCAGTTGAAGATCTTATCAACTGTATTCAGGATCATAACCCCTGACAAGTAGAGAGGAGGATGAGGAAGCTCTTTACCTCAGTGTTGTGAAGTAACTTGTCCTCCTGGGTGATTAGGACAGGTTTCGCGTGTACTAAGATGATGGTGGCCACTTTGTTTCCCCTGATGATTGCTCCCAAGGCAAAACGAGACATTCAAACGAATGAAAGGTATTTTGGAATATATTTATAATAAAGTAGTATTTATTTTCATGTTCTTAACTCCTGGAGAACCCCTTTCAGGTAAGAAAGGGTGAAACTTTGGTTGCTGATCCCATTGCTATCAGATCTCCATTCAGACACTGAGGGTCATTATTCGAACTTTATCAGTGGGTGGCATAATAATCTCATATGATCTTTTACATGCTGAGTATACTCTATTAGGGGGATTTAATATTTGCAGTGGTTTTTGTATCAGTTTTAAGTCTGTCTTTGGTTTGTGTTGGTGTGCCTAATTGTTAAAATGGCACACAGTGATAATAAATTAGGAGCAAGAGTGATGTGGTTTTCGCCCATATCTTTTAAAGCATGCCCGGGCTTGATTGGCGCGGATTTGCATTTTTGCATCTTTTGTGAATTTCGAAGAAGATAAATGACACTTAAAAGTGATCTAATCTGCAAACGTGACCTCAAAAGCCCAGACCACTTTTGAAAGTGGCACAAGGTGGTGCAGGAGGCCAAAAGTCACAAAATTTTGAGCAAAAAGTTGCATGCCCCAACACCTGTTACATTCTACTGCCAGAAAACTGGAGCACTGGATTTCATAAATGTCCCCCTATGCTTATATTCTTTGATATGGTCAGAGCTTCAGATCACTTGCAGAATAATTTCAACTGCAAAAGTAACTATAACTTGCTGTTCACACAGGTTCCTATTCATTTCAAATGGGAGAATCATTGCAGATTATGCTCCAAGACAGAGCATGCTGCTTCTTTTTTCCATGCTGTTTTTTTCAGTGTGGAAAGAAAAGCAAGTTCTGCATCGCATGGAATTAATGAGAGGCTTTTTAAAGGCATTTTTTTCACTGAAAATTTTGAAAAATTTCTCAAAAAATGTTGTGTGAATGGGGCTCAGGGACTCCAGCTCATAGCCACTGATACAAAAATCATACCTGTATATGTTGGTAGAGCTGCCCTGGAGCACAAACCATATCATCTATCTACAGTTGTGTTCAAAATTATTCAACCCCCACTGAAATTGAGTGTTTTGGCCAGTTTGACATTGATTTTGATCATTTCAGTCATCTTGTTTACAATTAAATCATAGAGGCACTTGTAAGTCAGACAAATATAACATAACATTTATAATGAAATAACCACAAATGTCTTTTCTGTGCTCACATCACTATCAGTTTTATTCAACCCCCAAGTGACATTCAATCTTAGTACTTAGTACAACATCCTTTTCCAGTTATAACAGCTTTTAAACGTGAAGCATAGCTTGACACAAGTGTCTTGCAGCGATCTACGGGTATCTTCGCCCATTCTTCATGGGCAAAAGCCTCCAGTTCAGTCACATTCTTAGGCTTGCGCGCTGAAACTGCTTTCTTTAAGTCCCACCAGAGGTTCTCAATCGGATGTAAGTCTGGTGTCTGCGATGGCCACTTCAAAATGTTCCAGCCTTTAATCTGCAACCATGCTCTAGTGGACTTGGAGGTATGCTTGGGATCATTGTCCTGTTGAAAGGTCCAACGCCTCCCAAGCCTCAGGTTTGTGACGGACTGCATCACATTTTCATCCAATATCTCCTGGTACTGAAGAGAATTCATGGTACCTTGCACACGCTGAAGCTTCCCTGTACCTGTAGAAGCAAAACAGCCCCAAAGCATGATTGACCCCCCGCCATGCTTCACAGTAGGCAAGGTGTTCTTTTCTTCATAGGCCTTGTTCTTCCTCCTCAAAACATAGCGTTGATCCATGGGCCCAAACAGTTCTAATTTTGTTTCATCAGTCCACAGAACACTATCCCAAAACTTTTGTGGTTTGTCCACATGACTTTTGGCATACTGCAGTCGACTCTTCTTATTCTTTGGAGACAGCAAGGGGGTACGCCTGGGAGTTCTGGCATGGAGGCCTTCATTACACAGTGTGCGCCTTATTGTCTGAGCTGAAACTTCAGTACCCGCATCTGACAAATCTTTTTTCAGTTCCTCAGCAGTTACATGGGGACTTTTCTCCACTTTGCGCTTCAGGTAGCGCACAGCAGTCGAAGTCAGCATCTTCTTTCTGCCACGACCAGGTAGCGTTTCAACAGTGCCCTTTGCCTTGAATTTGCAAATGATGCTTCCTATGGTGTCTCTTGGTATGTTTAACATCTTTGCAATCTTCTTATAGCCATTGCCCTTCCTTGGAAGAGAAATCACCTCTTCTCTTGTCTTCCTTGACCATTCTCTTGACTTCACCATGTCTGTAAACACACCAGTAAATGTCTAGAAGGAGCTGAGTATCACAGTCATTTTACATCTGCCTAATTGGTGCTTATTATGCTTGATTGCTGCTCCTTGACATCCACAGGTGTTTTAGATACCTGATCGAAAACACTTGAATGAACCTCTGTTCTTAAGAGTGATAGTCTTTAAGGGGTTGAATAATTGTGTCAATGAAGAAATCACAAAAAAAACATTTAATACTGTATTACAAAAACAATTGATGTCATTTTAGTTGCATTTGGTTCTTTAAAAAGTCCTTGTAAGATTTCATTCTGAACACAATTACAAATGTACACTAAATTCCCTAAAACCCTTTACAGCATTGGGGGTTGAATAGTTTTGAACACAACTGTATCTATCTATCTATCTATCTATCTATCTATCTATCTATGCCCTCAGAAGTTGAGGAGTGAATAATGAGGGTCCACCACCCTTTCACCTTACTTTTGAGTGCTGCCTCATTCTTTTTTTTAATTGGTACCTATGTATTATCTATCTATCTATCTATCTATGAAATACAAAAACCGAGCAGCACCACGCTAATAGTAAATGGAGTGCCAGTGGATGTCGGGTCGATCCTCCGTCCCAATTCAGCATACAAAAAATGAAGAATTCTATGGCACTTCCAAGTGAATTTGTGTGTTTTTTTACACCAATATGACGTTTCAGTCCTCTCAATGGAACCTTTCTCAAGCCTTGAAAAAGGTTCCATTGAGAGGACCGAAACGTCGCATTGGTGTAAAAAAACACACAAATTCACTTGGAAGTGCCATAGAACTCTTTTTTTTTTTTCTTTTATCTATCTATCTATCTATCTATCTATCTATCTATCAAGCAAAATAAATATTTTAAAGAACAGTCGAACATGCTTTTCCCATCTTTCATTTTATTAAGAAAAAAATAGACTTATTACGACATGTCGGACAATCTACAAGGTGTCTATACGATCCCACAGAACACAAACAAGCTCGGGGTAAACCATCCGTTCAGCCTACAAAGCGCAATTTTTCATGTTGTCAATCTGCTCCATTAGCGAAGGCTAACACAATTAGGTATGAATATGCAGTAATAACATGCAAATTGTTCCCTCACAATTGCCCCAAGGCAGTAGTTTCAGCCTCTCTTAGCTTGATTCTTTCGACATCATTAAAGGCTTGGCATAATTTATCAAGAGTGGAGGGGGAAAAAAACCTTTTTTTTATTGCACGCACCCATCTAGTAAAACATCAGCGGCTGTTAAGCGGTTTCCTGCGATAGGTTTGTTAAGAATGCCATCCTCATCTCCCTGCATCTCCTCTGCTTGTACAGCTTTCCCTTGGGTAATGTTAGACACTACATTTGAGCCTGCCAGAACAATTAACCCCACTGTTAATTAGAAGGAAATGTCAGGCACACAGATGGTATAAGCTGGCACCCTGCCATCCCACCAACTGCTGCTGCAAGCAGCTACCCTACTGCTGACAGCTGCTCAGCAATGTCCCAGCCCAGCAGATGTCAAAACTTTCCAGCTGAGGGAAGCAGAAAAAGCAAAGAGAAGGGATTTCCAGTCCCAGCAGCGATGATGACTGTTTTATTGCCGCTCTATCCAGTACCTGTTGTATCCCGTGCGCCAATCTCATATAAACATGTAATTAACATGAGACCCGGCTGGAAAAAAAAAACATAAAATATCAATGCTTGGAAGGGAAACATAAACAGATACGATAAATGAGGGAACCCTGCGGTTCTAACGAGACAGCCCAAGGCTTATGTTTAATAACAGGAAAATTAATATTTACATAATGTAACTAATTATTTACAAACAGAAGACAATGAACATGAAGATCTGTCGTGTGCACTTCTCAGCCTGCACCGTGGGGGGGGGGGGGGGACAAGGTAAAAAGATAGAGGCGCTGTTATACTGCACCCCTTCTCCCTACTTCTGAATGAGGACGGTTTCACATGAGTGTATTATGGGCATGTAACATGGATGAGTGTCCCAGTCCGATCAAGGGTTAATTGGCCCAGACTCACACTACCATAAAGGCCGTCCCTGCTCATGCTGGTGAGTCCTGCTGCAGCCTAGCGTTCATTCACACTAGACAGGCAGAGGCAGGAGCGTAGCTAACGGCTCATGGGCCCTGGTGCAAGAGGTCAGCTTGGGCCCCTCTTCCCTCAGTGCTTTGTGTATCTTCTTATGCGGCACAAGGGTCTTTGGGCCCCCTCAGGCTCCTGGGCCTGGTAGCGACTGCTACCTCTGCACCCCCTATAGCTACGCCCATGGGCAGAGCATTGGGCTAAGGAATAAAAGCAAGAATCTCCTCACAGAGAAGCTATGAAGAAATAAGGCTCAGTGCACACACTGTCTGAGCCTCTAGTTGGCGGTATACATTGTGAAGATTTCTAACAACGCACACATCCAATGCAATGTAAGGCATGCTATAAATGTTACTCCTATACATAGCAGAACATACAGACATCCTATTAATGTTACTCCTATACATAGCAGAACATACAGACATCCTAAAAATGTTACTCCTATACATAGCAGAACATACAGACATCCTATAAATGTTACTCCTATACATAGCAGAGCATACAGACATCCTATAAATGTTACTCCTATACATAGCAGAGCATATTGGTATCTTAAAAATGTTACACTCATACATAGAATAACAGTGATATCCTATAAATGTTACTTCTATACATCAGAACATACTGGAATCCTATAAGTGTTACTCTCACACATAACAGAACATACTAGTATCCTATAATGTTACTCCCATACATAGCAAAATATACCGGTACCCTATAAATGTTACTCCTATACATATCAGAACATACTGGTATCCTATCATGTTATTCTCATGCATAGCAGAACATAATGTCATCCTATAATGTTACTCTCATACATATTAGGACATACTGGTATCCTATAAATGTTACTCCCATGCAGAGCATAACATAATGATATCCTGTAAATGTTACTCTCATACATAGCAGAACATAATGATATCCTACAAATGTTACCCTCATACATATCAGAGCATACTGTCATCCTATAAATGTTACTCCCATACATAGCAGAACATACCATCATGCTATAAATGTTACTCCCATACATAGCAGAACATACCATCATGCTATAAATGTTACTCTCATACATAGCAAAACATAATAATATCCTATAAATGTTACTCCCATACATAGCAGAACATAATAATATCCTATGCATGTTATGTTGGGTTCACATCACGTTTTTCTCATCCGTTTAACGTATACAAAAAACATATACGTTAAATAGATTCCTCAGACAATTGCCATATAGTGGCATCCATTTACCATAGAGTTCCATTATTTTTAAAAAACGTATATTTTTTTTGTACTGGACTCTGCAGGATATAAGAACGTGGTGTTCTGCGTTTTTGTATCCTTTTTTTTTTCTAACATATAAGTCAAACAGAGGCATAAAACGTGATGTGAACCCACCCTTACTCTCATACACATTAGAACATAATGATATCCTATGAATGTTACTCTCGTACATAGATGAACATAATGATATCCTATAAAGGTTACTCTCATACATAGAAGAACATACTGCTATCCTATTAATTTTACTCTCATATATAGCAGAACAAACCAGGGCTGTGGAGTCGGTAGATAAATTTTCCGACTCCGACTCCGACTCCTCAGATTTTGAAACTTCCGACTCCGACTCCGACTCCTCGACTCCGACTCCTCTGTTATTTTAATATGCAAAGACAAAGCTGTTCCGCCAAGTTCTTCTAATCTCCTCTAGCACAGAGAGCTAGTTGAGCAGAAGCTGCTGCCTTCTCCTTTGTGTGCTGATCTTCCGCTGAAGATAGAGCAGTGGGAGGATCCAGGAAGGGGCAGGGGAAGGGGCATTTATTTTAAAACATGATTTTCCTAGTAGAATCCCAGTGTAAGTATTGCCGCTCCTTAAAGGGACACTGACAGGCTGATTTTCCAGCTAAAGATATATATATCTACTGGTATTCATCAGAGAATTAGGAATAAAACGATACTAATGTTACCCCCTGTTAAGCTGTACTTGTGTTTAAAAAACATTTTAATCTGTATGCAAATTCACTATCTTTGTGCCCAATGGGGCAGCGTCTCCTGCGGCTTTGTGCCCAGCCGCGCCCGAGTACAGCTTCCCAGCGCTGTTCCCTCGTTATTATTCACTGCACTGGCCTTTTTTTCAGGCTAGCCGAACGCTGAATTCCTGCGCAGGCGCACGTGTAGAGTGCTGGCAGCAGCCTCGTCTGGCTATGCTGAGGCTGTGCCAGCTTTCTCTCTTCCTCCTCGCTACCTAGTCCTGTCTAGTGCTGCCAGTACTCTACATGTGCGCCTGCCCCTTGGGCACAAAGGTAGAGAATTTGCATATTGATTAAAACGTTTTTAAACACAAGTAAACCTCAACTGGGGGTAACAGTCGTCTAGTTGTATTCCTAATCCTCTGATGAATACCAGCAGATATATCTTTAGCCGGTAAATCAGCCTGTCAGTGTCCCTTTAACTGCATAGTAAAGCATATGAAAAGCATGCTTCTTCACGGTCACTTAACGTCTTTGTTTAGCGGTAACGTGACGCACTGCATGCATTGGCCTTTATTCTTACAGTAGAGAAGTAATTCATTATAACTTTATCTGAATTGGGACATTTAAACTTGCTTTTTTTTTATTCCAATTTTTTTTTATTCCAATTTAAATCTAGTAGGAGTCGGAGTCGGAGTCGGTCCATTTTTTGCCGACTCCGACTCCAGGTACCCAAAATTGCCTCCGACTCCTCGACTCCGACTCCGACTCCACAGCCCTGGAACAAACTAGTATCCTATAAATGTTACTCCCATGCACATCAGAACTTACTGGTATCCTCTAAATCTTACTCCTATATATATCAGAACATACTGTTATCCTATACTGTTACTCACATACATATCAGAACAGACTGGTATCCTATAATGTTATTCGCAAGCATAGCAGAACATACTGGTATCCTATAGATGTTACTCCCATACATTTCAGAACATACAATTATCCTCTAAATGTTACATTTATAACATTTATGTAGTACCTGTATGTTTCCCTATGAATGGGGTATGTTCTGTTATGTATGAGAGTAACATTTATAGAATGACAGTATGTTCTACTATGTATGGGAGTAACATGTATAGGATACCAGTATGTCCCGAAATGTATAGGAGCAACATTTATGGATACCAGTATCTTTTGATGTGCATGGAAGTAACATTTATATGTTCTGATATGTATGGGAGTAACATTATAGGAAGACAGGATGCTTTGCTGTGTATGAGAGTAACTTTTCTAGGATACCAGTATGCTCAACTATGTAAGAGAGAAACATAGTATGTTTCTCTCTTATATAGTACATGTAAGTAATATTAGTACATGTGAGTAATATTATAGGACACCAGTATGTTCTGCTGTGTATGAAAGTAACAGTTATAGTAGAGTATTAACAGTTATAGGATGCCGGTATATTTACGAATCCTATAAATGTTACTCTCAAACATATCAGAACATACCATCATCCTATAATGTTACTCCCATACATATCAGAACATACTGTCAATCTATAATGTTACTCCCATACATATCAGAACATACCGTCATCCTATAATGTTACACTCATACATATCAGAACATACTGTCATCCTATAATGTTACTCCCATACATATCAGAACATACCATCATCCTATAATGTTACTCCCATACATATCAGAACATACTGTCATACTATAATGTTACTCCCATACATATCAGAACATACTGTCATCCTATAATGTTACTCCTATACATATCAGAACATACCGTCATCCTATAATGTTACTCCCATACATATCAGAACATACTGTCATTCTATAATGTTACTCCCATACATGTCATAACATACCATCATCCTATAATGTTACTCCCATACAGATCACAACATACCGTCATCCTATAATGTTACTCCCATACATATCAGAACATACCGTCATCCTATAATGTTACTCCCATACATATCATAACATACCGTCATCCTATAATGTTACTCATATACATATCAGAACATACTGTCATTCTATAATGTTACTCCCATACAGATCACAACATACCGTCATACTATAATGTTACTCCCATACATATCAGAACATACCGTCATCCTATAATGTTACTCCCATACATATCAGAACATACCGTCATCCTATAATGTTACTCCCATACATATCAGAACATACCGTCATCCTATAATGTTACTTCCATACATATCAGAACATACTGTCATTCTATAATGTTACTCCCATACATATCATAACATACCGTCATCCTATAATGTTACTCCCATACATATCAGAACATACCGTCATCCTATAATGTTACACTCATACATATCAGAACATACTGTCATCCTATAATGTTACTCCCATACATATCAGAACATACCGTCATCCTATAATGTTACTCCCATACATATCATAACATACCGTCATACTATAATGTTACTCCCATACATATCAGAACATACTTTCATTCTATAATGTTACTCCCATACATATCAGAACATACCGTCATCCTATAATGTTACTCCCATACATATCAGAACATACCGTCATCCTATAATGTTACTCCCATACATATCAGAACATACTGTCATCCTATAATGTTACTCTTATACAGGATGCTGTTATTTTCTTGAATTTTTCCTATTAGTTGTGTTTTCAGTAAATGGAGTTCCTGCAGTTCTCTATTTACTATAAAATGGAAGTATTTATTGAACTTAATGGAAATGAGGAATGCGGATTCTACTTTGTCTAATGCTTTTCATTCATCCTATTAGATGCGTTGCCTTTACTATCGCTCAGTAGCAAGAATGTCAGAGAATGTTCACATCCAGTGACTTTACAGAGAAGTTATATTTGTCTTCTAAGCTTCTGATGACTAGAAATGTCCCCAGCTATAGTTACAACCAATTAGAAAATGTTTACTTTTTTATTTTATATTGCTCTGCTTTTCTGGAGAAGATTTATGTTTTTTTTTTTTTTAAGGGGGGTAAAGGGTAAAAGTAGGGGCGTAACAAGAGTGGTGGGATCTGGTGGGGCATGCACAGATCGCCAGCTCCCAGATCCTAGGGGGGCACTAACAAGCCAATGGCTAGAGTAGGTAGGGGCAGGGTTAGGAAGCAATCTGAATCATTCCTTCAGGTGAAGAATAGTTATGAGCGGTAGGGGCAATATTCGAATTTGCGATATTTCACGAATATTTGGGCGAATTTTCGCTATATATATTCGAAAATTCGTAATGTCTAGTCATTATTTTCTTGATTGCAAAAATTTGCATTAAAAAATTCGTCATGACCTATCTTTTAAATACCAGTTTATGCGAATTTTTATATGCAAATTTTTTAATGTGAATATTCGCAATCAATAAAATAATGACATTTTCTTGATTGCGAAAATTTGTATATTAAAAAATTTGCATAAAAATTCGCATAAAAAATTCGTATAAACTGGTATTTAAAAACAAACTTATATTCGCGACTGCGAATATATTTTGCAATATTCTAAATATTCGCGAATTCTGAAAGTGCCGATATTCGCAATTCGAAAATTCGTGATCAACACTAGTTAAGGAAAGCCTACAATAGCTACAAGTTTGGGTAGTAGAGAAGTATAATAGGGGCCACACATGACTGATCACAACATTAGTTCTGACCAAAGGGCTTCATGGCTTAGCTCTTATGGCCCTTCTCAAACAATGAACCCTACAATCTCCACATGATTTGATTCCATAAGCTACCTGGGCAAATGAAGTTCTACTAAACACAATCAGTACAGTGATTGCAATCAAATCGATCACGGCAATGGTGACCCACCTCAGCCAGTGATCGGCCTGCATGGTACAATGGACCAGGAAGTAGAGACCCAGTAGGCGCTAGAACAGGAGAGACTCTGGATCATAAGTTACGTATTCCTTTTTTTTATTTGGTTACATCATTCCCGACCCAATTTTTTTTCTTTTTAAGTTATAACTAGAGATGAGCGAATTTCTAAAAAATTTATTTGTGATGAATCGTGTTAAAAACAGCTATTTTCTGGCTGCTGAGAGCCTTTATAGTGGTGTAGAACACTGTGCCTTGCAGTAACACGCATAGGGAGTCTGCTGTGGTAGTGAAATAATACTGTGAGTCCGTATGACATGCAGATGACAGGCGTCGCTCTTAGAATTACTGCACACTTCACTTATTTAGGCATTCATGGGCCAAAACTGACCAAATAACTCGTGTGAACTTATTTTCTCGATTGCACAAATCGGCACTAATGATGTGCATATTTTTTGCGCAATACGTGCAACTTCTCATTTTATCAGGTCTGAGTAGATATTACTGATTGGTGCACTAAGTATGGTTGTAACATCACAGCACTGTGTCTAACACAGACACTAATCCCTATCACAGCACAGTAATTCCTATCACACTACCTAACACCCTGCACTGGAACCTATAAGCTACACTATATCACTATCTAACCTACACTGACTATCTCCCACTAACTATCTGCATTATATATATATGAGCTAACTATCTAATGTAATTAAATAAGGATCCAGATGAGTCTACAAAGCACAGAGCACAGCAATGGCACTGCTCTCTCTCTCTCTCAGAACTGCAAAAAACTGCTGGGGATTTTCTTATATAGTAAGGGGTAGGCAACTTTCCTATTGGTTGCTAGGGATGTTGCCAAGCTCTGACAAAGATATTACAGCCTTCTCATTGGCCCACAAGCAAGAAGCAGTAGTAGTGATTAAAAAAAAATCTAGAATATTCATGATTACGAATAGATAGCACTATATTCTACATCTTTGCAAATTCTCGAAGTGCCGATATTCGCGATAAAAATTCGCGATTAGAATATTCGCGATCAACACTAAGTAAGACACCCTAAAACTGGTTGAATCAGACGTTACTTTAAACACAATAACAGATGCTAGGATTACTCTTTTACTCAATTACTCTTTAAAACCACCTAAAATCTGTAGTAATAGATCACTTTTAGTAACCCCAATTAGCGCAGCAAGGAATATTACCCCTATTACCCAGGCTTTCCCTTATTGGTCCCTGCTCTCTCCCTACAGTGTAGATAATGCCTCCCTATCCTTTCCCTTCACTATGAATAATCTTTCCCTGAACTGCTCAGTAGTTTTTTTTTTTTTAATAAAGTCTTTCCTAATCACTGTCCCTAGTGCCTCTACCGTCTCTCCCTGCACTAAGTACACTGGAAAATGGCAGAGACTGAACAGGCTGAGACGTTTTTTAGTGGCTGTCTGCACGGCATTATGGGTGTTCCCTCATTCCCGGGCTTATTACTTCCACTTTTATAATATGTGCAGCAGCCATTTTCTAAAAAATGCGATTCATTACAACGAACCACAAGGAAATTTGACTTCAGGATAAATCAAATTCCACTTCGTCAGCTTTGATTCGTTCATCTCTAGTGATAACCAGAGCCAGCACCAGTGGTATGTTACCTTTAGGACCTCCTGTTTAGCCCATGGGCTTGACAAGCAATAATTCCCTGGCATCTGCTTGGTGCTGACATCAGCCATGATTATGCTTTCTAGAGGACCCAGATTTTTCACTTGACGATTGTAGGCCTTCCATAGAGCATAATTGAATTCTAGGAGCAAGCAACATAAAGGGGTTGTCTCATCTCGCTATTACTAAGGCAAGATGGGTCTTAGCAAAGTGCTGGCCCGCTACGCTGTTCCCCGGCAAGCTGGTGGTCAGCACTTGGACCCCTCTCGCTAACGGCGAGATGGGACAACCTCTTTAAAATTAATTTCAGTGCTAATATTGTGATACTTTAAATGGTTTGTGTAGTTTAGCACATAAGCAGGCTTTACCCACTATACATTTTCTCACTATTTGGGCAGATGCCTTGATAATTCTTCATATTTTACTTGGATGGGAATCATGACTGTTGAGGAAAATGAAAATCACAGCTCCATGCAAAGGGTAGTGGCCATGAGTGGAACTGCAGCGCTCCTTCTATTCACCTGAAGATAGGTCATCAATCTTACAGTCCTAGAAAAAGAATGTATGTTGTGGAATTCCCTTTAATCTAGCATATGAAAATTCAGAAACGAATTATCTCTTGGAAAACGGAGATTTTCAACATCCAGAAGCAAAAGACTGAGCAGAGGAAAGCAACTATAATATTCATTACTAAAGGAAGTTGCATTTTTTTAGTTTACTCGTTTCAGGTTTTCTTCCTTAGTGTTCTCAATGGTACACTGACGTATTATATACTTTTACTATGAAAAGCCATGAATCCACAGCATTTGATAATCTGGCACCTACAGGGTCCCACTGATGCCAGAGTCACGGAGATGTGACGTTAACCTGTAGCCGAGCAGTAATGGCAGTGTAATGCAGCGTAAATCTTCTGGGGGATATACACAAGAATGATTAAAATATATTACTGAGGGATAAAATGAATGCTGTAAAATAGAATGTTCACCTATGAGTCACCCATTAATGCTTTCCTCAGTGACAGATGGGTCAGGATTTGACCTCTCCCGGTAGTAAAACTTAGACCGCTGCGGAATGATTTTATGGCGATCAATCTGAAGAAGAAGCTTCATTACTGTAGATGTGTTTTCTTCTGAATATTGTATAACGTGATAAATATATGCCCACCGCCTGACACGGCCAGCGCCTCACAAGTCACATAAGGAAAGAACAGGAAGGAGAAAATGGGGCCAGACCCCACTGGTCCGTGAGGGGGAAGTGAAAGAAAGGTATGGAGACCGCCTGCCTCATGGCATTTCTTGATCTAGAACATCAGTCCACAGTATATCTATCTATGTATCCAACAGGTAAAAAGAACAAGAGCGGCACTGCTAGGCTACATAAATAGCGCTTAGGGCGGGTGAGCATTGGCGCTATCGAGTTCCCTTATAGGTTCCAGTTATAACAGAGTTATGACAGAATATACCGAAATTCTAGAACAGAAAGCAAAATGGAAGCCTAGGAGGCATTCTGTTTTGCTCTGTCCTAATTCATGTCTATACATGACGGAAAAAATAGTCCTGTCGACAGAGTTATAACAGAACCTATAACCGAATTCAATAACGCCAATGCGGACCTGCCCTTATGGAGAACACTAACGAATCGGCAAATAATCAATCAGTGTCGCGCAGCATATGAAAAGTCCAAAATAGTCACTCGAAAAGATGCATTGAATGAGGCACTCACCTAAACAAAATCTCCACCTTATTCCAACATTTTAAAATTCCACAGGTAGCAGGACGCGGAGTGTAGCATGTAAGAAACAGACATTTTGCGTAAATTCATGCTTTTTGAGGGGCCACAGTAGGAGTGGATTTGCGCAACATATATCTATCTCTTAGCTATCTACATCTACAGTATCTATCTATCTATGAAAGAAACGGCAGGCAACACTCCAAGTAAAGATGAAAAAATATGGGGGATTTATTACCCCATGTGATAGCAATGTTTCAACTGCTCAATACAGTCTTTGTCACGCCATAACATATGTGGAGTGCTGCCTGCCGTTTCTTTCATATACACTAAAGGACATTGGTCATAGGCCCTTGGAAGGATTTGCACCCACTTTGTAAGTAGTGTGCTGCTCTTTACTTTCTTCTATCTATCTATCTATCTATCTATCTATCTATCTATCTATTTATCTCATATCTATCTATCTATCTATCTATCTATCTATCTATCTCTCATATCTATCTATCTATCTATCTATCTATCTATCTATCTATCTATCTACAGTATCTTTCTTTCTTTCTTTCTTTCTATCTATCTATCTATTTATCTATCTATATTATATCTATCTATCTATCTATATTATATCTATCTATCTATCTATCTATCTATCTATCTATCTACAGTATCTATCTATCTATCTATCTATATAAATTATATCTATCTATCTGTCTGTCTGTCTGTCTGTCTATCTATCTACAGTATCTATCTATCTATCTATCTATCTATCTATCTATCTATCTATCTATCTAAAGCAAAGGAATTCCACTGCCCATCCAGAAAGTAAAATCAAAGTAGTAGCTTTATTCACCAAACAGTGACGTTTCGGTCTGCCTACTGGGACCTTTCTCAAGCATCTACAGTATCTATCTATCTATCTATATATCTATCTATCTATCTATCTATCTATCTATCTATTTATCTCATATCTATCTATCTATCTATCTATCTATCTATCTATCTATCTATCTCATATCTATATATCTCCTATCTATCTATCTATCTATCTATCTATCTATCTATCTATCTATCTATCTCTCATATCTATCTATCTATCTATCTATCTATCTATCTATCTATCTATCTATCTATCTATCTACAGTATCTTTCTTTCTTTCTTTCTTTCTATCTATCTATCTATCTATCTATTTATCTATCTATATTATATCTATCTATCTATCTATATTATATCTATCTATCTATCTATCTATCTATCTATCTACAGTATCTATCTATCTATCTATCTATCTATCTATATAAATTATATCTATCTATCTGTCTGTCTGTCTGTCTGTCTGTCTATCTATCTACAGTATCTATCTATCTATCTATCTATCTATCTAAAGCAAAGGAATTCCACTGCCCATCCAGAAAGTAAAATCAAAGTAGTAGCTTTATTCACCAAACAGTGACGTTTCGGTCTGCCTACTGGGACCTTTCTCAAGCATCTACAGTATCTATCTATCTATCTATCTATCTATCTATATATCTATCTATCTATATATCTATCTATCTTTCTCAAATCTATATATCTATCTATATATTTCTACAGTATCTATCTATTATCTATCTATCTATCTATCTATATCATATCTATCTATCTATCTATCTATCTACATCTACAATATCTATCTATCTATCTATCTATCTATCTATCTATCTACATCTACAATATCTATCTATCTACAGTATCTATCTATCTATCTATCTATCTATCTATCTACAGTATCTATCTATCTATCTATATCATATCTATCTACATCTACAATATCTATCTATCTATTTCTACAGTATCTATCTATTATCTATCTATCTATCTCATATCTATCTATCTATCTATCTATCTATCTATCTATCTCATATCTATCTATCTATCTATCTATCTATCTTGTATCTATCTATCTATCTATCTATCTACATCTACAGTATCTATCTATCTATCTATCTATCTACATCTACAGTATCTATCTATCTATCTATCTATCTTGTATCTATCTATCTATCTATCTATCTATCTATCTATCTACATCTACAGTATCTATCTATCTATATATCTATTTACATCTACAGTATCTATCTATCTATCTATCTATTTCTACAGTATCTATCTATTATCTATCTATCTATCTCATATCTATCTATCTATCTATCTATCTCATATCTATCTATCTATCTATCTATCTTGTATCTATCTATCTATCTATCTACATCTACAGTATCTATCTATCTATCTATCTACATCTACAGTATCTATCTATCTATCTATCTATCTATCTTGTATCTATCTATCTATCTATCTATCTATCTACATCTACAGTATCTATCTATCTATATATCTATTTACATCTACAGTATCTATCTATCTATCTATCTATCTATCTATCTATCTATCTATCTCTACAGTATCTACCTCTCTATCTATCCTACATTGTGTAATGAATGTAACTGATCCATTGACTGTAGTCTATTGGGTGTAGTCTGGTTTTCACAAAGAACTGTCCGCCCTTGGCCTGGCCATACACACGATAGCTCGTTCGCTGACAGCTATTATTCCCAATCCCCTCATACACGTCTGCTCAGATCTGGCCAAGCAAGCACATGTGGTTAGTAGGAAGACGGGGAGAAAGCCCCGCCAGACTCCTCAGACAGCGGATTTTCTCCCCAGAAACAAGAGAATCGAGCAGTTGAAATCCATTTTGCCTGATCCTTATTTCCCCCAACATCTGCTGTCAGGGGGGAGTCGGGAGGCCTCATACACATTAGTCACCTGGTCCCACCGAAATCCTTAGGTTCACCCATCGCACATCTAATGTGTATAGACAACTTTCATCCAAGTTTCACACCAAGCTAAATCCTATCGCAGTGTAGAGAATTCACCCCAAATGGTTTCCTAAAATGTCTTTATGATATAAAAATGGATTATTAGAATTCTATGTCATCGCTTTATTCATTAAGATAACTTTAGCTCTTCTTATGATTAGTCATTATTCTCAGTAGTATATTGATAATACAAAATTATACATTTCATTTCGAAACACAATAAAGAGTGATTTAGATATGAATGTGTGTCTGGAACATGCAATTAAAGTCCGATTAATCCATTCTCAAGCTCCCAGGCCTGATATATTATACAGGGTTTAAGATGCCATCCAGCTACACATGTTAGTATGTCCTTATCCCTGACCTTATAATGTACTAAGTATCTTGTACTTCACTAATGTTGAGTCTGCCAGTACAAGCAATTTATTCTGTCTTACAAGCATCGAGTGCTCATAAATCAGTATTATACCCCCTTTTTTTTTTTCACTGAGTTGGTGATTTTACCAAATGCTTGCAGAACTGGAAGTGGCGGCATTCAGATTGAAAGACTAATATTGGCACACGTATTGATTTTAATTAGTCTAATTAGTTCATTACACTAGAAATCAAATAGACCATTTATTACACTCTGTAGTAATGGCAGAAGATCAAGGATTTAACATGATAATGAAGCAGATCAATTATCGCTCATAAAGAAAGTCATTAACAAGTGTAAACACTGTCAAATTGAATAGAATTACAAATGATGAAGTCACAGAATCTACATTTGCTTCACACAATTATTATTTTTGGCTTATTTATTAATTATATGGAAGAAAAAATTGAAATAAAAAACCTAGTTGACAGTAAATTTGCTAAATCAATCTATCTATCTATCTATCTATCTATCTATCTATCATTTATCTCTATCCATCTTGTATCTATTTCATAGCTATCTATCCTATCTTATCTATCTACCTACCTACATTCTTTCTATCTATCTATCTATCTATCTATCTATCTATCTCATATCTATCTATCTATCTATCTATCTATCTATCTATCTATCATTTCTATCTATCGATCTATCTATCTATTTATCTATCTACCTTCCTACAATCTATCCATCTATCTATCTATCTAGAAAAAATGTGTAATGGATCGCACAGCAAGTTCACATAAGAATAGTATACGGGAGTGCCAGTAGCTGTGAGGGCATTCCCCTATGCCCACAAATACATAAAAAAGAAAAATTCCACAGCACTTCCCAAAATAATGAAAAAAAAATATTTTACAGAGTAAAAGTGACCTTTCGGTGCGCCCAATGGCACCTTTCTGAAGCAGTTGAGAAAGGTGCCATTGGGCGCACCGAAACGTTGCTTTTACTCGGTAAATAAAATAATTTTTTTTTCATTATTTTGGGAAGTGCTGTGGAATTTTTCTTTTATCTATCTATCTATCTATCTATCTATCTATCTATCTCATATTTAAGCAACAAAATAACCACATCAACTCTCTGACTCAGATAAGTGTTGACGTAGCTTAAAATACAATTTGCATGCCACTCTGAACAAAATGAAATTATTACTTCCCCCAGAGAATCTGCCCGGGCGGGCCACTTTTGGTTCGGGACAGGCCTGGTAACCACCAATAGGATCAGCAGCCTGTAGTCTCTGGATCTGCGAGACGGTCGTGTAGAGGTCAGCTACCTCCAAAGACAGCCCCTGCAGCTGTTCGGCCAGTGCAGCGATAGGATCCATGGCTGTACTGACACAAGCAAAAAAATGACGGTTTGGCGGTTTATAATGTCACGCTTCAGTGTGGGAGAGAAACCCACACCGAACATAGGACAGAAAGGGGTGAGGGGAAAAGGCCTGGAAACTAGGGAAAGGATCAGGTCACCTCCTAGAGAAACCCTAATCAAAGTCCTGACTGACTGCAAGTATGAACTGACCCCAGAGGTAGGTGAGTTCACACACAGGAATCTAAAGTCCTAACTCATCCTGTAGGACCCTGATATTATGTCAGGACAAGAAACAACCTGTTTCTCCAAACTGTAGGACAAACAGGAGTCTCCCTCAGGCCTAAACACAAACGACAGGAAAAAAGGCAACACAAGAAAACCCAAACAATAAACAAAAGGGGAAGAAGACACTTAACTTCAAATGGCTATGGAAGCACAGGAACTCCACCAAGATCCAAACACCAGCAATCCACAACAAGACTGAAGCTATAAACCGCAGAGCATGGTGGGAGAAGCCACAATAAATAGGGAAGGTTAGATGACCAAATAGGTAACACCTGAGGCAAGGGGCTCCAAAAACAGGCAATCCGGATTAATCAATAGTATATCTTTATTAAACATATAAGGTATATATAAAAATATCTCATGATATCTAAAACAAGTTAGGTGATGAAAGCTACATACCGGGCCATGTAAGGACCCAAATGAGGAATGACGATAAAGTAAATAGTAAATAATCATGAGAGGTTTAACTACTGGGAGCAGCGTATAGAAAAAGTTAAGAGAGGCCAATGGCGAATCAATAGCAGCAACAATCAATAAAGTGCTTAGTGCATAATATGTGATAGATACACATATAAAGTATATAAAGTATTCTATAAAGTATTCACCTCACTGGTATTAGATGTTCGTATCACTTGGTCACTCCTCAGTCCCGAGGAGTATTCGCTTCTTAATGCTTCATCTGGGGAAGGGGTGTAGCCATTACCAGAAACAACACAGACACGAACTGATCCACAAGAAACCTGTCAGATCAAACAATGTGTTGCCAGTCTCACTGATCTCCTGGTACCTGTCATGGGAACGTCCATGACAATGAGCTCTTGATGACATCAGACGTTCTCCCTCCTATTCCCCTCTCCAAGAGTTTCAGGAACAGGCCAGCGTGCCACACTGACTCAAACGCCTTCTGAAAGTCCATCTATCTACTATCTATTTACTATCTATAGGTGAAACTCGAAAAATTAGAATATCGTGCAAAGTTCATTTATTTCAGTAATGCAACTTAAAAGGTGAAGCTAATATATGAGAGAGACTCATTACATGCAAAGCGAGATATTTCAAGCCTTTATTTGTTTACAGCTTATGAAACCCCAAAGTCACAATTTTGAGGTACCCTTTGCTCAGGGGGTATAGATCAATTAGCTGACTAGTGTGACACTTTGAGCCTAGAATATTGAACCTTTTCACAAAATATGAATTTTAAGTTGCATCAATGCAATTCCTTTTAATTTACATTACTGAAAAAAAAAGAAATGGACTTTTGCACGATATTCTAATTTTTCGAGTTTCACCTGTATACATCTGTCTGTCGGGCTGTCTATCTGTCTGTCTGCCTGTCTATTTCATATATATCTTTATTTATTATATGTATCTCTGAGGCTGAAAACTATGCTGGGAGAACCAATCACAGAATTTCACTGATTACAAAAACAATTACAGTATCAACGCGATACAACCCCTTTAAGGACCCACGTATGCTCGGCTGAACTTATCATGCATGGGTATGGGGGAAGTTGGAAGGGACAGCTGAGTATTATCTTCATGTACTTTTTATGATGCCTCATGATCTGTACTATTTGATAATCTGAGAAGTATCAGGTCTCACTATTGCTGATTAATATTACTGTATGAATTGTATAAATGTCTTATATAGATTCTGTTTTGGTGTTTTGTACAATTCATTCTTCATGTCGAATACATTAGAGATGCATATGAACCATTTTAATCTTACAAAATTTGATTTTGAAATTCTGAAACCCCCATTTTTATTTTTTGCATCTTATTGAGACTTTTTACGAAATACCTTTGCTGGCATTCGCAAGCTGGGCTCTTTTTTTAACTTTTTATACATCACATGCTGTGTTGATTAATTGTTCCTGTTGAAAATTCATAAATTAGAGTTTGAATGGGAAAACCCATTCAGATTTGGAGAACTGTAGAACTCCTACAACATGTGAAGCACGTCATGAGCCTGATGGAGAACCATGAGTGATTGGGGGTCTTGATTTCCACCCTTCTCGAGGACATGTCTCATTGACCTGCCAGAAAATATATAAAGTTGATAAAATGTTATTTCCTGGGGACCCTGAGACAACAAGGGTTATCTAGGCATTAAGCCCTTAGTCTGCAATGAATGCCTATGGAACTCCACAAGTTTCTCCAATGTGAATATAATGCATTTGAGACAACAGCCGTTCTCCATGTCTGTTGTTGTGTTAGAGACTACCGTAAAAGAGTAAAGGATATATGTGAAAGCGTAACAGCAACTTCAGCAACATCTGCAAGCAATTCCCGAGATACCTGGCAATATTTCCTGGACAATGATGAATAGCTGAAGCCATCATTTCTTTGACAACTGTGGGGTAACCGGTAATGTGCAAAGTGCCTCTGTAATGATAAGGAGGGAAAAAGCTGCGTTCTCCTTGGAGAAATTTAAAAAAACTGAAATGAAAAAGGATGAAAAATGGTAAAAGCAGCTTGAATATGAGGCAATTTTTAATGTCAGGTGTCAAAATATCACTCTGCTATCAGAGTTATTTATGGAGTCCCGGATCGTCGTCTGTAGAAGATTCAGTCAGACACTGGTTCCATGTCGGTTTGAAAGCCACGTTGGTTTTCATATAAATATATAAATGAACTGTAGCATAAAAGTGAAAATGTTGCCATCGCATCAAAAACAATTCCTGGGGGCCTACTGAATACATATCCTGATAGTCCGTATATACAATATATCTTACTTATGTGAAGAGCCATTGAAATGTATGGGGAAATCTAATGGCACAATATCTTCATGATGAAAACATCTTGGAACATTAACTCTTCCTTTCAGTTTATCTATACAAATATCTTCTTATGTTACACAGTTATAATCCTAGATGGTGCACCGTCAGGGCCAGCCACACACACGGGCCCCTGGGCATAGAGTTGCAGCGACCCCCTTTCTACAACATGCATGGCTTTGTAAGTGTAGATCATGTGTGTCTTGATTTTAATACCCCCCCCCCCCCCAGGATTAGTAAGCCCCGACATTATCCCTCATTGGCATGGTGTTAGTCAGAGGTGCCCCTAGCCTTTCTGCTGCCTGAGGCGAAAACTGAAACTGCACCCCCCCCCCCATACCAAATTCTCAAACTAACCCCTTCCCTCCTAATATTACATATATCACTACAAAACATACAGGGTAATACAGCACCACATACCTCTTACTTCCAGTGCCTTCTCCTCAGATGTAGATCTTCTCTTTTCTCATCTTCTCCATTCAGGCCAGACCACCATGATGATTTTTTAGCTCTCTCTCGTCTCTGCAGTTTGACAAAAAAAATTTAGTTTCCTAATTTTCCATCATCCTACCACCTTCTGGACAAATTATCCTACCACCCCTAATACTGTGTTGCTGTGCTGCCCAATATTATATTGCAGCCTATGAAAGGAACGGGAAAGGGAGACGCCTCTCCCCTGCTCCGCCGCAGCATCCATCTATATCGCTGTCCTAAGGACACCGATACAGATCAATATAGAGATGAGCGCTTCCACAATGGAAGCACTTATCTCCACTCCTACTGCCCTGCTGCTGCAGTCCCCCAGTGCTGTTCTGCCTGAGTCTATATTGCTACATTTTTCAAGCTGCTAAAAGTTTCCTGAGACTGGAGAAAATAGTTGTCACGGCAGAACATTACAATAGCTTTATATGCAGATAGAGTGCTCCAATATATTCACGATTGCGAGATTGCGCAAATCGGCAATTAATAATGCGCATATTTTTGCGCAATACTTGCAACTTCCCATTTTAGCAGGTCTGACTACATATTAGTGATTGGTGCACTAAGTATTGTTAGGAACTTGTGACATCACAGCACTATGTCTGTAGCATGTATGTACAGTTGTGTTCAAAATTATTCAACCCCCACTGAAATTGAGTGTTTTGGCCAGTTTGACATTGATTTTGATCATTTCAGTCATCTTGTTTACAATTAAATCAAAGAGGCACTTGTAAGTCAGACAAATATAACATAACATTTATAATGAAACTAGACATTAGGCCCGTTACAATAACGGGCGCTAGAACATTAGTTCTGACAGTGTTATGGGGGATCTGTGGCTGACACTGTTATGGAGGGGATCTGTGGATGACACTGTTATGGGGGATCTGTGGATAACACTGTTATGGGGGATCTGTGGATAACACTGTTATGGAGGGGATCTGTAGAGGACACTGTTATGGGGGTCTGTGGCTGACACTGGTATGGGGGATCTGTGGATAACACTGTTGTGGGGGATCTGTGGATAACACTGTTATGGAGGGGATCTGTGGATAACACTGTTATGGAGGGGATCTGTGGATGACACTTTTATGGGGGATCTGGGATGACACTGTTATAGGGGATCTGTGGATGACACACTGTTATGGGGGATCTGTGGCTGACACTGTTATGGAGGATCTGTGGATGACACTGTTATGGAGGGGATCTGTAGAGGACACACTGTTATGGGGGTCTGTGGCTGACACTGGTATGGGGATCTGTGGATGACACTGTTATGGGGATCTGTGGAGGACACACTGTTATGGGGGATCTGTGGAGGACACACTGTTATGGGGGATCTGTGGAGGACACACTGTTATGGGGGATCTGTGGATAACACTGTTATGGAGGGGATCTGTAGAGGACACACTGTTATGAGGGTCTGTGGCTGACACTGTTATGGGGGTCTGTGGCTGATACTGTTATGGGGGGTTTGCGGCTGACACTGTTATGGGGGATCTGCGGATGACACTGTTATGGGGATCTGGGATGACACTGTTATGGGGGATCTGCGGATGACACACTGTTATAGGGGACCTGCGGATGACACTGTTATGGGGATCTGGGATGACACTGTTATAGGGGATCTGTGGATGACACACTGTTATAGGGGATCTGTGGAGGACACACTGTTATGGGGATCTGTGGATGACACACTGTTATGGGGGATCTGTGGATGACACTGTTATGGAGGATCTGGGATGACACTGTTATAGGGGATCTGTGGATGACACACTGTTATGGGGGATCTGCAGAGGACACACTGTTATAGGGGATCTCTGGAGGACACACTGTTATGGGGATCTGTGGAGGACACACTGTTATGGAGGGAACTGTGTCTGACACTGTTATGGAGGATCTGTGGCTGACACTGTTATGGAGGGATCTGTGGCTGACACTGGTATGAAGAGGATCTGTGGCTGACACTGTTATGGAGGATCTGTGGCTGACACTGTTATGGAGGGATCTGTGGCTGACACTGTTATGGGGGGTCTGTGGCTGACACTGTTATGGAGGATCTGTGGATGACACTGTTATGGAGGGATCTGTGGCTGACACTGTTATGGAGGGATCTGTGGCTGACACTGTTATGGGGGGTCTGTGGCTGACACTGTTATGGGGAGTCTGTGGCTGACACTGTTATGGGGGGTCTATAATGGGGGATCTGTGGCTGACACTGTTATGGGAGTATCTGTAGATGACACATAGCATTGTATGCTATGTTTCATCCACAGATTCCCCATAACAGTGTCGCTGTATATTGTGAATGTAATGGTATCGGGCCCCGCTCAGAATAGAAATACTATGAATAACTGTACTAATAATAACAATCGTCACCTCTTCACTTACTACATAGTGAGGCAGGAGGCTGGGCGGGCGGGCGGTCACTGGCAGAGTAACTCACTAAGTGACGCCCTGCTCCGCCCACTTTATTAATGAAGCAGGCGGTGCAGGCGCATGACATAATCAGTTACGCTGCCAGTGCCCGCCCGGCCTCCTGCCTCACTATGTAGTAAGTGAAGAGGTGAAGATCGTTATTATAAGAACAGTTATTCATAGTATTTCAACTCTGAGCGGGCCCGGTGCAATACTGATCCATGGGGGTCCCTCCCGTTGCCGCCCCAACCAACCCGCCGCCCCTCCCCAATGAAGGGTCTGCAAGCAGCGGCTGAATGAAGGGGCTGCACACAGGAAGGGTGAATGAAGGGGCTGCACACGGGGGTTGGGGAATAAAGGGGCTGAACACAGGGGGTGAATAAAGGGGCTGCACACGGGGGCTGAATGAAGGGGCTGCACACGGGGGTGAATGAAGGGGCTGCACACAGGGGGTGAATGAAGGGGCTGTGCACAGGGGGTGAATGAAGGGGCTGCACACGGGGGTGAAAGAAGGGGCTGCACACGGGGGTGAATGAAAGGACTGCACACAGGGGGTGAATGAAGGGGCTGCACACAGAGGGGTGAATGAAGGGGCTGCACACAGGGGAGGCGAATGAAGGGGCTGCACATGGGGGGTGAATGAAGGGGCTGCACACGGGGGTGAATGAAGGGGCTGCACATGGGGGTGAATGAAGGGGCTGCACACGGGGGGTGAATGAAGGGGCTGCACACAGGGGGTGAATGAAGGGGCTGCACACGGGGGGTGAATAAAGGGGCTGCACACCGGGGGTGAATGAAGGGGCTGCACACGGGGGGTGAATGAAGGGGCTTCACACAGGGCCGGGTGAATGAAGGGGCTGCACACAGGGGGTGAATGAAGGGGCTGCACACAGGGCCGGGTGAATGAAAGGACTGCTGCACATGGGGGAGGGGAATGAACGGGCTGCTGCACATGGGGGGAATAGAAAGGGCTGCTGCACATGGGGGGTGAATGATAGGGCTGCTGCACGGAGGGGGTGAATGAAAGGGCTGCTGCACATGGAGGGAGGAATGAAAGGGCCGCTGCACGGAGGGGGAATGAAAGGGCTGCTGCACGGGGGTGAAAGGGCTGCTGCACATGGAGGGGTGGAATAAAAGGGCTGCTGCACATGGGGGGGTGAATGATAGGGCTGCTGCACGGAGGGGGGTGAATGAAAGGGCTGCTGCACATGGAGGGGAGGAATGAAAGGGCCGCTGCACGGAGGGGGGTGAATGAAGGGGCTGCACACGGGGGTGAATAAAGGGGCTGCACACCGGGGGTGAATGAAGGGGCTTCACACAGGGCCGGGTGAATGAAGGGGCTGCACACAGGGGGTGAATGAAGGGGCTGCACACAGGGCCGGGTGAATGAAAGGACTGCTGCACATGGGGGAGGGGAATGAACGGGCTGCTGCACATGGGGGAATGAAAGGGCTGCTGCACATGGGGGTGAATGATAGGGCTGCTGCACGGAGGGGGTGAATGAAAGGGCTGCTGCACATGGAGGGGAGGAATGAAAGGGCCGCTGCACTGAGGGGGAATGAAAGGGCTGCTGCACGAGGGGTGAAAGGGCTGCTGCACATGGAGGGTGGAATGAAAGGGCTGCTGCACAGAGGGGGGAGGGGGATGAAAGCGCTGCTGCATAGAGAGCAGAGGTGGTATGGAGCAGGCAGGCACGCTGGCAGCACATGAGGAAATACAAATACTTTGATCCCTCCACCCCCTTTGGCTTAACTTGTTGCTGGGCCAGAGAAGGGAGGGAGCAGAGAGGGGACGGGAGGGAGACAGTTCCGGGCCCACGTTTCCTCCTGCTGTCGACCGCTGTCAGCGGGAGGGGGGGCCGCACTGGCCACCAATGATTTTAATTAGGGGGGGGTAGGGGAGGCCGCACTGACCAATGATTTTAATACTGGGGAGGGAGGGGGGTCCGGCCCCCTGCTGCCTGGCACCATCTGATCTCTTACAGGGGGCTGTGATCCCCACAATTAACCCCTCAGGTGCGGCACCTGAGGGGTTAATTGTGTGGATCACAGCCCCATGTAGAGATCAGATGGTGCCAGGCAGCAGAGAGCCGGTCTGTCACACATCTCAGTATATTCTAACTTGAGCGTCCCCATCACTATGGGAACGCCTCTGTGTTAGAATATACTGTCGGATCTGAGTTTTCACGATCTAACTCAGATCCGACAGTATATTCTAACACAGAGGCGTCCCCATAGTGATGGGGATGCTTCAAGTTAGAATATACTGAGCAGTCTGTATATACCGGCCCCCTGCCGCCTGGCAACATCTGAACAGTGTCCGTTGAGTGTGTGCCAAATGCTCTGTGCGCCGCGCATGCGCAGTTGAGTATTCGGCACACACGCACGGACGTTACAGGGATTTTATTAGTATAGATAACCACAAATGTCTTTTCTGTGCTCACATCATTATCAGTTTTATTCAACCCCCAAGTGACATTCAATCTTAGTACTTAGTAAAACATACTTTTCCAGTTATGACAGCTTTTAAACGTGAAGCATAGCTTGACACAAGTGTCTTGCAGCGATCTACGGGTATCTTCGCCCATTCTTCATGGGCAAAAGCCTCCAGTTCAGTCACATTCTTAGGCTTGCGCGCTGCAATTGCTTTCTTTAAGTCCCACCAGAGGTTCTCAATCGGATTTAAGTCTGGTGACTGCGATGGCCACTTCAAAATGTTCCAGCCTTTAATCTGCAACCATGCTCTAGTGGACTTGGAGGTATGCTTGGGATCATTGTCCTGTTGAAAGGTCCAACGTTTGTGGTTTGTCCACATGACTTTTGGCATACTGCAATCGACTCTTCTTATTCTTTGGAGACAGCAAGGGGGTGCGCCTGGGAGTTCTGGCATGGAGGCCTTTATTACGCAGTGTGCGCCTTATTGTCTGAGCTGAAACTTCTGTACCCGCATCTGACAAATCTTTTTTCAGTTCCTCAGCAGTCACACGGGGACTTTTGTCCACTTTGCGCTTCAGGTAGCGCACAGCAGTCGAAGTCAGCCTCTTCATTCTGCCACGACCAGGTAGCGTTTCAACAGTGCCCTTTGCCTTGAATTTGCGAATGATGCTTCCTATGGTGTCTCTTGGTATGTGTAACATCTTTGCAATCTTCTTATAGCCATTGCCCTTCCTGTGAAGAGAAATCACCTCTTCTCTTGTCTTCCCGGACCATTCTCTTGACTTCACCATGTTTGTAAACACACCAGTAAATGTCTAGAAGGAGCTGAGCATCACAGTCATTGTAAATCTGCCTAATTGGGGCTTATTCTGCTTGATTGCTGCTCCTTGACATCTACAGGTGTTTTCAATACCTGATCGAAAACACTTGGATGAACCTCTGTTCTTAAGAGTGGTCGTCTTTAAGGGGTTGAATAATTGTGTCAATGAAGAAATCACAAAAAAAAAACATTTAATACTGTATTACAAAAACAATTGATGTCATTTTAGTTGCATTTGGTTCTTTAAAAAGTCCTTGTAAGATTTCATTCTAAACACAATTACAAATGTACTCTAAATTCCCTAAAACCCTCTACAGCATTGGGGGTTGAATAATTTTTAACACAACTGTATGTGGCACACATACATACATACAGCAATATGTATTTAGCATGTATGTATGGACAGCAGAACTACCGAACACCCTGCACTGGAACCTATCAGCTACACTATATCACAATCTAACCTACACTGACTATCTCCCACTAACTATCTGTGTTATATATAAGGTAACTAACTAACTATCTAATGTAATGACACAGCAAAGCACAGCGATGACACTGCTATCTCTCTCAGAACTGCAAAAAAAATCTAGAATATTTGCAAATTCAAATATATTGCACTATATTCTAAATCTTCGTGAATTCTCGAAGTGGCGATATTCGCGATTAACATTCGCAATTCGAATATTCGTGCCCAATACTAACAAACAATTGCATCTGAGAATGTGTCTGCTGCCACTAAATTTCTTCAAAGACCGAAGTAAGTCTACCTACATTTTATGAAGCAATTTCAAGATAACTATTTAAGCTGTACATTAATATACATATAATATACACATTAACATCCAGTATATTGTATACAACATCCACACATGCTGACACATATTTTTATACACAAACATACCCCCATACCTATACCAGCGTTTACACAGACACTGTGTACTTTTGTTTGCATAATGCACATACCCACATATACAGTCATGTGAAAAAATTAGGACACCCTTTGAAAGCATGTGGTTTTTTGCAACATTTTTAATAAATGGTTATTTCATCTCCGTTTCAACAATACAGAGAGATTAAAGTAATCCAACTAAACAAAGAAAACTGAAGAAAAGTCTTTTCAAGATCTTCTGTAAATGTCATTCTACAAAAATGCCTATTCTAACTGAGGAAAAAGATAGGACACCCTCACATGTATTCCCTCTTAAATTGGCTCAGATCTCACACAGGTATATCACACCAGGTGCACATAATTAGTAGATCGTTACTCTGCATGTTGAATGAGGCTTGCCCTATTTAAACCTCAGACATTTAGTTTGGTGTGCTCCTGACTGTTGAAGTGAGTGAGCACCATGGTGAAGCAAAGAGCTGTCAGAGGACTTCAGAAAAAGATTGTAGCAGCCTATGAGTCTGGGAAGGGATTTAAAAAGATCTCCAAAGATTTTGAAATCAGCCATTCCACTGTCCGGAAGATAGTCTACAAGTGGAGGGCTTTCAAAACAACTGCCAACATGCCCAGGACTGGTCGCCCCAGCAAGTTCACCCCAAGAGCAGACCGCAAGATGCTAAAAGAGGTCTCCAAAAACCCTAAAGTGTCATCTCGAGAACTACAGCAGGCTCTGGCTACTGTTGATGTAGAAGTACATGCCTCTACAATCAGAAAGAGACTGTACAAGTTTAACTTGCATGGGAGGTGTGCAAGGAGAAACCTTTGCTTTCAAGAGAAACATCGAGGCCAGACTGACATTTGCCAGAGATAAAGTTGACAAAGACCAGGACTTCTGGAATAATGTTCTTTGGACAGATGAGTCCAAAATTGAATTATTTGGACACAACAGCAGAGGACATGTTTGGCGTAAACCAAACACAGCATTCCAAGAAAGAACCTCATACCAACTGTGAAGCATGGAGGTGGAAGTGTCATGGTTTGGGGCTGCTTTGCTGCAGCAGGACCTGGTCAGCTCACCATCATAGAATCCACGATGAATTCTACTGTGTATCAGAAGGTGCTTGAAGAACATGTGAGACCATCAGTTAGAAAATTAAAGCTGAAGCGGAACTGGACCATGCAACATGACAATGACCCAAAACATACTAGTAAATCAACCAAAGATTGGCTGAAAAAGAAGAAATGGAGAGTCCTGGAATGGCCAAGTCAAAGTCAGATTTGAATCCCATTGAGATGCTGTGGGGTGACTTGAAAAGGGCTGTACGTGCAAGAAACCCCTCAAACATCTCACAGCTGAAAATGTTCTGCATTGAGGAGTGGGGTAAAATTTCCTCAGACCGATGTCGAAGACTGGTAGATGGCTACAAGAACCGTCTCACTGCAGTTATTTCAGCCAAAGGAGGTAACACTCGCTATTAGGGGCAAGGGTGTCCTATCTTTTTCCTCAGTTAGAATAGGCATTTTTGTAGAATGACATTTACAGAAGATCTTGAAAAGACTTTTCTTCAGTTTTCTTTGTTTAGTCGGATTACTTTAATCTCTCTGTATTGTTGAAACGGAGATGAAATAACCATTTATTAAAAATGTTACAAAAAACCACATGCTTTCAAAGGGTGTCCTAATTTTTTCACATGACTGTACACAATCACACCGACACATGCATCCCATATACATATATTTACATACCTCCCAAATTTTTGGACTTTCAAAGAGGGACAATTATGTTTTTTTGTGTGAAGAAAAGCAATTCACGACTTGAGCGTCCCACAATCAAAATTAATTTACTGCTAGTGTGGGGTAACGCGTAAAACAAAAGGCAGGAGAGCTGCCACCACCGATATCAACTACATCACTTAACTGGGGAAGTAGGCATAAAGACCGCCCATACACGTAAGTGTGACCCTGGTGCGGAGGTACAGGAGGTATGGGGAACCAAAAATAGCCCCTACTAGTCCACCATGCGGGTCAATCACACATGGAGCCCACCTGGCCAAATATGGCTCAGTCTAAGGGTACTTTAACACTTGCGTTGGTGCGGATCAGTCTGTTTATTTGCACAGACGGATCCGCACCTATAATGCAAACGTTTGTATCCCTTCAGAACGGATCTGTTTGCATTAGTTTTAAAGGAAAATGACAAAGTCCAAAACGGATCCGTTTTGAATTACATTGAAAGTCAATAGGGAACAGATCCGTTTTCAAATGCACCATATTGTGTCATTGACTTACATTGTAATTCAAAACGGATCCGTTAGGCTCCGTCTCTTCAGACGGACACCAAAATGCTGCATGTTGCGTTTTGGTGTTCATCTCCAAAACGGAATAGAGGCAGAACGGAACCGAACTGATGCATTCTGAACGGATCCTTATCCATTCAGAATGCATTGGGGCTGAACTGATCCGTTTTGGACCGTTTGTGAGAGCCCTGAAACGGATCTCACAAACGGAATCCAAAATGCTAGTGTGAAAGTACCCTAACTCGCTTGAGTGGTCAATTAGTGGGTGGTTCCCCTAATTCCTAAAAGATACAGCTGTGTGAGGATAGGCTGAGTACAGCCATTATTTGCTGGAGCTGACTAATACTACACTGTAAGACAGGAAGGGTATCCCTCTCACTTATCAGATAGTTGCTCCTAAAGGAGCAACTATCTGATAAGTGAGAGGGATACCGTTCCTGTGTTACGCCTCTTGCACATGACTTTATGCCCTCCGAGACATACGGTCCGTGAGCGGGCCATATGTCCCGGAGCAGCATACATCGTGCGCACGGGAGCGCACAGCATCATGGGTTACTATGATGCTGGGCACATCGGGCCAACCGCGGGACAATTGTCCCGCACTCATATGTGCCTATCCTCACACAGCTGTAGCTTTTAGGAATTAGGAGAACCACCCACTAATTGACCACTATTGGGGTCGAGGGAGTTAGACTGAGCCATATTTGGCCAGGTGGGCTCCACGTGTGATTGACCCGCATTGTGGACTAGAGGAGGCAATTCTTGGTTGCCCATATCTCCTGTACCTCCTCACCAGGGTCTTTATGCCTACTTCCCCGGTTGAGTGATGTAGTTGATATCGGTGGTGGCAGCTCTCCTGCCGTTTACATTGGTACCTTTTCTTTTGTGCTTTGTGCTTTGTTCCTACCTACTTTAAATTTCATTTCAATGAAGAATTATTATTTTGTTTTAAGCGTGGATCAACTTGTAGGAAACAGCCGTTTTTGTCGCGCGTATTACAGCTCGTTTTTGCAAATAGGAAACGCGCGTCGTACGCGCGTTCGTGTGATTGACTACTGTAGTGTCAATCACAATACGCGCGACAAACGCCCCAAAAAAGCTCAAGTACTTGTTTATGTGTAGGGCATTTTACAGCGCTGTAAAACGCAAAAATGTGAACCAGTCCCATAGGGAAGCATTGGTTTGCATGTGTTGAGCGTTTTACAGCGCGTTCGAACGCGCTTCAAAACGCGCAAGTGTGAACTTACCCTCAGTTCACACTTGCGGGTTTTACAGCGCGTTCCTACGCGCTGTAAAACGCTCAACAGGGGAAAACTCATGTTTCCCTATAGGTATGGTTCTCACCTGAGCGTTTTACAGCGCGTTTGAACACGCTGTAAAACGCCCTACGCTCAAAGAAGTTCTTGAGCTTCTTTGGGGCGTTTTGTCGCACGTTTGCACCCATAGACTTCAATGGGAATGCGCGTAAAACGCACGTTTAACACGCGTTAAAGTGTAGATATGCCTTTTTCAATTAGTCTCCAGAGTCACGAACGCACGTATGACGCGCGTTTCCTATTTGCAAAAACGCGCTGTAATACGCGCGACAAAAACGCACGTGAAACGCGCGTCTCAGAAACGCTCAGGTGTGAACCCAGGGTTAGGGTTACTAACCTGGGCTAAGAACTGAAGCTAGAGATAAGCAAGTCAATTTTAAACTAATCCAATTGGTCACAATTTTCACAAAAACTCCTCTGGCAAATGAATCCAAAAGGAATCCAAATTGTTGTTGATTCACTTCCGACAAATTATGTTAAACGGCGCCCACCATTTCACTTTTTAAACTGAGCAGGGAGGATGAAGATGGAGAGACCCCCGGCTGGTGGTCTTGCCCAAAGTGCTTTGCAGGCAGCCTAACAGGCAAGATATTGGCTGGTCTATCTAGCTTTCTGTGAAGCACAGACACCATTTTAAGCTCAGCCACTGATTTGATATGACGTGCCTGCCATTTCTCTGACACTAATTACAGACAAAATCCAGTCAGTAGAGCACAGGGGCAGTTAGTGTACTGGGACTGGTAGCATCTGCTGGAGCTTTTATAACTTCACATCTTGCACTGCATGTATAAAGAAAGATCCCGCTCAAGGATCCACCAGAAGCACGCTGTATATTTTACTGCATTCGCTGAACAATTACACCTTTTTCCTCAAAAAACCTGTTGCAAATTTCCCAGCGTTTATAAGTTCGATATTCGGGGCATTTTAGTGCATCAATACCAGTGTACAGTGTGTTCATAGCAGGGGACATTTAATTGCACCATTACAAAAAAAGTAGCAATTTTGCTGCCATTCATCAGTGCAAATCTCAGAGCATTTTAGTCAATACCAGTTTACAGTGTGTTCGTAGCAGGGAATGCCTATATTTCTTATCAAAAATCTGTTGCAATTTTTCTACTATTTATAACTGCACAAATAAGCATATTTTAATCCTTCAATAGCAGTGTATAATTTGGTTGCTGCCAGGATATGTCCAATTAGGCCTGTATTTAAAAAAAAAAACTGTTGCATTTTTCCAGAACATTTACCCAGAACTATGTATGTCAGTGTGACTCTGACATTATTTTCAATTGCTGTTTCCATAAAAGAGCTTGAAAGGTCAGAGAGAGGGAGCAATAGAAAATTGGAAAATAAAAATAAAAAAAGAAAGACAAAAGAAGAATACGAGTCCTAGAAGACCTCAGAGAGTCGTACACCAACTTTAGGAGCAATCGGAGCACTTTTGATTCAGATAGAATCGATTTGGACCTGAATAAATAAAAATTAATGATTCGTTAGAATCAGACCCGAACAAATTTAAGAAAATTTGTCGTTTCTACCTGATGCTTTCGCAACCAATCATCTTCAGCTTGTACATATGATCGTCAGGTAGCCTGAAGGCATATGATGAGCAGTCTCTAAATGCTAAAGGAACGAAAAGAACAAGCTCCAGAGAAATGTAAATACCAAAAGAAAAAGAAAAGACCAATAATGATCAGACAACAGACGCATGAAATGTGCATACAAAAGCAGCCTAAAATGAGATAACGGCATGAACAAAGGAGCATGTAACATGTTCAGATGTCTGAACTCGCTCTGATCAGCCGTTATGTTTGATAGGCATTATGTAAAGGAGGACGAAAGCCTTGATAACACGGTTGTAAGCTAGAAAATTAATTATGTTCTTAGTAATTAGGGGCCTTTTTAACATACAGTACTGTACTGCATAATAATGGCTGGGTCATGGAAAATAGTTGTTACAGCGCTTGCTACATTTATTTTAATTGTATAATAGTAGAGCATTACAGCAGACCTAGTGCTGCCCTGAAATTGTCAATTTTTATAAAAAAAAGCATGTAACCTCTGATAAACCAGCTTACCTTGACATACATTGTAAATTTAGAGATACAACAAGGACTATGTTTTTGTCTGGCTTCTGCCTGAATACTGCCTGAATGCAGACTAGCTAAATAAAGACTTTTTGAAATAGTTTTCTTGGTAAATGCAGACCCCATGGGAGGCTGTGTGCTTTGTGTTCTAGAAAATGTCCCTTTACAACTTCCTTTGCCAGACTGGTTCAAATAAAATTCGGGTTAAGATATTGTCTTGATGAAAAGCAATGAAAATCACACAGCGAATCCAATGGTTATAAAGTATATATAGGGAGAGTATGTTATGTAAATGGAGAGTACACTGCTGCCAAAAGCAACTGACTACATGTTCAGAAATATACAGTAACGCTTCAGTACAAATAAATAGCATCATGTAGTTGGCGTTTTCAAGATGTGCCATAAATATCCTGCAGCTATCTGAGGTCTCCTGACCCCCGTCTAGTAGCTGCTCTGAATAAAGAGGTGGCTGTGCATGTGTGGCAATCTCCATTTACTTCTATGGGACTTACAAACATAGGGGGTCATTTGCTATTACTAATTTAAGCGTATTTCAGGTGCAGATGGCGGCGCAACTAACCTCTCATGCCAGGTCTAAAATTGTGGACGAGACGTGTGCAGAGAAGATATTTTGTACATATGTTTCAGGCGTAGAAAAAGATCTAAATATAAGACAGCTCAGAAGATGTCTTACATTTAGAACTGGCACTGGATGCACAGAAGTTATTGAGAGGCCGGCGCCTCTTCATAACTTCGGCGGAACCACTGCCAGAGCAGGGGCTGTATTAAGACCAGCGTCTAAAACGCTGATCTTAATAAATGTGCCCCATAGCTCTTAAGCAAGTAGGCACACTCAACTGTTTTCAAAACTTCCATAGAAGAAGATACGGCAACCCCTTCATTTACAGCCACAGTTCTCAAGATATCTGCGGATCACAGAAGTGGGACTTGCACCTACTAGACATTTATGTTATATCCTCTGGATATGCTATAAATATCTCAGATGGTGATAACCATTAAAGAGGTAGTCCCATCTCAGACGATAGGATATGCCATCAATGTCAGATAGGTGTAGGCCACCAGATGTGGGACCTGCGCTTCTTTGACATTGATTGATCCACATGTGTGCATGGTTTTCTCTTTTCTCCTTTTAGATTTACAGAAACACCAAAGCTTGCCAATAGAAAGGAGACATGCACATCTCTTTCTCCCAACAGGGATCTGAAAGTTGATTACTTTTTATTCCTTGTAATGCAGTTGATCAGGGAAATATTCTGCTTCTTGGCAAATGGGTCATCATTTATGAGATTAGAGGTAAGAAAACTATGACCTAGTTAAAAGATGGATATTCATTTTTATCATTGTGGACGTCAAGAATAAAGCAGTTCATCAGACCACAAAGAACTTCTGTTCTTGTGATGGTGAGTCCAGACATGTTCTAAGGACTCATGGAGATACAATGTATATTTTTTATTCTTTGAAAGCATTTTTTAATACAAAGTCTCCATTGTATGGTCAAACAGTGTGGTTCTCAGAATGTGCTGATAAAAGTACATTTTGCTAGGCAAATGTGAAAAAAATGCTGCAAAGTAAGAATGTTTTCAAAAATAGAAGTGTTAATAGTTTAAATTTATTCTGCAGAAGGACTATGACCCCAAACATACAGAACTATCTTCAGTGCAAAGAACATTGGAAGTGATGATATGGCCTCCACAGAGCCCTGATCTCAACATCATCATCCTTGTCTAGGATTACAGGAAGAGACAGAAGTTGAGCAAGCCTACATCCATAGAACATCTGTGGTCAGTTCTTTAAGATGTTTGGAACAACCTCCCTGCTTTTGAGTTCCTTCAGAACGTGTGTGCAAGTGTATCTACAAGAATTGATGCTGTTCTGAAGGCCACACCAAATATTGATTTGATTTAGATTTCTATTTTGTTTATTCACTTTTCATTTTGTTAATTGATAAAAATAAACTATTAACACATCTATTTTTTAAAGCATTCTTACTTTGTAGCATTTCCCCCACACCTGCCTAAAACTTTTGCATAGTACTGTATATCTGCGATAAGAGCGGGTATCTACGTTTTCCTTCACTGAGTGAAACAATTGATATTGCTGCCCCTACCTAAATACCATTGGTCAAGTTCATAGCAGTTCCCCTCAGCACCCAGCAGGCTCTGCTCAGTCTGAAATAATGATCACAAATTGCTTAAAGGGGTTGTCTGGATTATTTAAAAATCTTTTTCATGAAGATTATTGCCTTACCGTGACTGTGATACACTCTTCGGTCTAAATAAATGCCTGACATTTCCGAGATCATGTGCTGAACATTTTCTTATGCTGCCCATAAAGTTGGCCAAACCTGCTGATTTCTGCAGGACCAGCCAGGGGGGTATGCCAACTCTCTCATGAGAGATCAGAAGACAGATGTGTCAGACGTGATGAATCCTTTGATATCGCGGGACATAAGCCACCACAAGAGCAGTCTGACAAAGACTTACCGCTCTCTCCCTATTGAAAACACATGTGCACTTGGCTGAACTGAGAACGATTGTACACGGGAGAGTTGGAAGAAATAGCTGTTGACCGACAGTCATCACAATAGCTATCGCCTCCTTTAAGTTGTGTACTCTTGGATGGAATGAGTTTTAAACGTCATTGAGTCTAATAAGAGCTTTTCCTGTCTGCAGTGGGTGGCATTTTTAACTCTAGTGCTTAGCTTAGAGGTAATGGTGCTTACACCTGAGCCCTGGTTTCACTTCCCCTACCAATTTTCCAATTTTATGTGTCTTCTGACACTAAAATTGACTGCTCTTATGACAACTACTCTCAAATCCCCTGTAGCTACAGTGTTGTTGAGTCCTGGGGTTAGCAGAGTACCTGATCCTAGTGTACCAGTAGGACCAGAAGTATTACAATCACACCCTGTGTCATAACATATAACTCTAGGTTTTTTTTTCCAGCCATATTCTCCTCTTGATCATTTAGCCCCTAAAGTCAATCCTAACTCTTAGTAGGAACAAGCCCCTGTAGACTTTCCCTCTGCATACAATATAAAACAGGCTGGTAGGTTGATACCTTTTATTGGACCAACGTAGAATTTACAGCTTTTTAAGCTTCAAACCATTCTTCATCAGACGCACGTGTGTTAGTATAAATACTGGCTTCATTCCTTCAATTATTCCATGTTCGGCAGTTATAATATAAAGAGCGTTCACGGCAGGTTTTCTCTTTAAACAGATGTTAACACATGCTCTCAAACTATTGATGGTCGGCCTGAAATGAATAAAACCGTTTATAGTGTGCGCCTGGTGGTTGCACACCTGTTTGTAGACCCTGGAAAATATGAGGCTTTTCTGCAAGAACAACATCTTACCTTTGAACGCCCTCTTTATAAGGGCCTCCAGCTTTTATTAAAAATAAATACAATACATCGGAAAAAAATGGCCTCCTATGGAACAGCTGCATCCTCTGACAGTGATTTTAATATGCAGATGAATTATAACAGCATTACCTGAAATCAATCTGTTCAACTTCATCTTGCTGTAATTACACTAATTTCCATCTTCCACCTAAATTAGTAACCCTGTCATATAATTTGATATACAGAAATCTGCTTTTGATGCTGCAAGCTATTTCTTGTTGCTGTGCGTTAGCCGATTACCATTAGTAAGTGACAGTAAGAACCAGTGGATAACCTAAATGTGTTTTTTTCTTATGTTTTAAAAACTGTCAGTTTTTGCAAGATTCTACACAATTTCCCTGTCTGCACAGCTCATGCTGCTGTCTAGTCAAAAAAGAACATGTCAGTATGACCAACACCTTGAAATTATGATTATAACTTTCTAAGACACTTGAGGACAGCAAAAGTGACCATTAAAATTGTCACCAGAATCACCTCATTACAAATGCCCGCATAGTGCCCCATACATAGTATCTCCAGACTGGCTTCATTAAGAATGCCTGCATAGTGCCCCATACATAGTATCTCCAGGCTGGCTTTTTTAGGAATGCTCGCATAGTGCCCGATACATAGTATCTCCAGCCTGGCTTCATTAAGAATGCCCTCATAGTGCCCCATAAAAAGTATCTCCAGCCTGGCTTCATTAAGAATGTCCGCATAGTGCCCCATACATAGTATCACCAGCCTGGCTCCATTAAGAATGCTCTTATAGTGCCCCATACATAGTGTATCCAGCCTGGCTTCATTAAGAATGTCCGCATAGTGCCTCATACACAGTATCTCCAGCCTGGCTTCATTAGGAATGCTCGCATAGTACCCCATATATAATATCTCCAGCCTGGCTTTATTATGAATGCTCTCATAGTGCCCCATACATAGTGTATCCAGCCTGGCTTCATTAAGAATGTCCGCATAACGCATATAGTGGAGAATACACCGTACTGTACCTTCAGATGAACCTCATTAACAGTGCCAACAGAGGGTGTTCCATAAACAATAGAGTCAGTCAAGTGTGCCACAAAAACAGTGCCAGCTAAATGTACTGTACATTATTTCTTTACGCTAAAAAAGCAGGCACCAGAACAAAGCCCATTATAGACAGTGGGGCCCAACATATCTGGAACAACGGAAATAACTAGCACTGATGAGAATGTGCCCTCAATGTGTATATTTTAACATTTGTATTCCTGGTTTTCCTGATTATCTGCTGCTTGATCTTGAACCCAGGACCTGTTGTATGAGAGACAAGCACCTTAGCAGTTCAGGAACAGTCTTAAAGGGGTTGTCCCACGATGCCTTTAAAAACTTACCTGCTCCCGGCGCGCCGTTCACTTCCTGGATTCTGGCTGGGGGCGGGCTCCATCTTGATTGACGTCTTCTCCTGGCCGGGCCGCGCTAGACTGAACGCGCACCTCGCCGCGCATGCGCCCTGGTGACTTCTTCCTGGCAAGTATACTATACTGGCCAGGAAGAAGTCACCATAGCGCATGCACGGCGTCGGCGTGCGCTTTCAGGACTGCGCGTGGCCCAGCTGGGAGAAAAGAAGAAGTCGCCTGCGCAAGCGCGGCCACCGCGATTCGGGAGGAGAGCGGTGGCCGTAACCAGGGGAGACGGAAGACAACAGTCAGGTAAGTATATCTTAAATTTCTTCTAAGGGGTGGGAATTAGTTAATTAAACATATTTAGAAAAATGATCACTGTTAAATCATTAACAGATTTAACAGTGATCATTAAGATGGGAATACCCTTTAAGTATGGTAAATGGAAGGACTTTTTCTGACTGAAAGCCTCAGTAGTATTTCTCTATGAAAATGTAAATGGACCAAATAATTTTTTTTTAAATATACAGTATATATATATATATACAATGTACTGATATATATAAAGATGCATCTGTAGATATCAGTACATTATGCATGAGAAGAAAATACTCCCAATGACTACAGTTAAGCATGTGATTTAACTGCTAAGGGTTCTGTCTCTCATACAGCAGGTCCTGGGTTCAGCCCCTGGCAGCAGATGATCTGGAAAAAACAGCAGTATTAGAATGCCCCGACTCAGTGGCGTAGGGATCGCCATAGCAGCCATAGCAATGGCTATGGGGCCCTACACCACTGGGGGCCCGGGCCGCCGGCTGATGAACGCAGTCTTGCTGGGGGTGCCAGCGCCCCTCCTCCCGCCCAGCGCCGCCTCCTAGGTAATTTATTCACTGCACTCACTTGCCTCTAATTGAAGAGAAGCGCCGTAATCTCCACACAGGCGCACTGGCAGAGGCATCAAAGTGCGCATGCGCCGTCTTCCTGGCCTCTGCCAGTGCGCCTGTGTGAGATTACGGTGCTTCTCTTCAATTGGAGGCAAGTGAGTGCAGTGAATAAATTACCTAGGAGGCGGCGCTCGGCAGAAGGAGATCTGTGGATGACACTGAGGGGGGATCTGTGGATGACACTGAAGGGGGATCTGTGGATGACACATAGGAGGGGATCTGTGGATGACACATAGGGGGGATCTGTGGATGACACTGAGGGGGATCTGTGGATGACACTGAAGGGGGATCTGTGGATGACACATAGGGGGATCTGTGGATGACACTGAGGGGGATCTGTGGATGACACTGAGGGGGATCTGTGGATGATACTGAAAGGGGGATCTGTGGATGACTCTGAGGGGGATCTATGGATGACACATAGGGGGATCTGTGGATGGCACTTAAGGGGATCTGTGGATGGCACTTAAGGGGGATCTGTGGATGGCACTTAAGGGGGGGATCTGTGGATGACACTTAGGGGGGGTACTGTGGATGGCACTTAAGGGGGGGCTCTGTGGATGGCAGTTAAGGGGGGATCTGTGGATGACACTTGAGGGGGATCTGTGGGATCCATGGATGACACTTAAGGGGGGATCTGTGAAAAGGGGGGATCTGTGGATGACACTTAAGGGGGGATCTGTGGAAAGGGGGGATCTCTGGATGACACTTAAGGGGGGATCTGTGGATGACAGGGGGGATCTCTGGATGACACTTAGGGGGGATCTAGGGAGGGATGTTGGGGTAGGAGGTACTGGAGGGGTGTTTCGGAGGGAGCTCTGGAAGGGGTGGGAGGTCTGCTAGGTATGTGAGGTGGGAGATCCGGGAGGTGGGGGGGGGCATACATTTTTTTTGCTATTGGGCCCAGTCATTTCTAGCTACGCCCCTGCCTCGACTCCTTAGAAAAAATAAGGGACTCAGTACGACACAGCTTAGAGCCTCCTCCAAATGGGTAGTGGCTTAACCATGATTCTTTACAGTTTCCTGTCCAGGCCCCATAACATCCAAAGTGGTCTGCCTCCCATGATAGTGCGCCATTGCCTTTACAATAGGCATTGTCACTCTGGTGAGTAAAGTCACCAGAATCTCTGCCACGACACCAGAACTCTAATTTCTCTAAATGCTGGAGCTGTGCCATTGAACAGGTTACATGGCAGACTCCAGAGCATATTCTCATCCCTGCTGCTAAATAGATCAGCATTGGGACAGAGATCAAAAGTTACTTTTAGGGAGACCGTTTAAAAAAAAGACTGTAGAACAGAGGCAAAGCCTTTCAGGAGGACGTACAGTGGCATGTCACCTGAAATCTGTCAGCACCTTTCTGAGGGCAGCTTAAAGTAGTGAAAGACACTGAGATTTATCAAATTGGTGTAAAGGAAAAGTGGCTTAGCTGCCCATAGCAACCAGATTCCACCTTTCATTTTTCAGAGCTTCTTTGGAAAATGAAAGGTGGAATCTGATTGGTTGCTATGGGCAACTAAGCCAGTTCTACTTTACACCAGTTTTGATAAATCTCCCCATTGTTCTGTCTGTCAAGTGTCTTATCTGTAGTTTTTGAGATCTTTACATTTTATTACTTATAGCACTCACATTGGGCAATGTTAGTTTTCGTACTCCCCCCATCTTTCCGCTGCTGACTGAAGCTTTATTCCTATAACATAGGAGCTCTAAGTTCATGAAGATGAGGACAGTGCTTGTGCATATCATTGAGAGAATCTGTCCTCACAAGCGATGCAACTAATAAATAGTGATGAGCGGAATAGGCAATATTAGTTTTCGTGATATTTTGCGAATTTTTCGCATAATATTCGTAATAAATTTTCAAATTCTAGAATTCACAATCTCCAGTCATTATTTTCACGATTGCGCAAATTGCAACTAATGATGCACATATTTTTTGCACAATACGTGCCACTTCTCATTTTATCAGGTCTGAGTAGATATTACTGATTGGTGCACTAAGTATGGTTGTAACATCACAGCACTGTGTCTAACACAGACACTAATCCCTATCACAGCACAGTAATACCTATCACACTACCTAACACCCTGCACTGGAACCTCATCAGTTACACTATATCACTATCTAACCTACACTGACTATCTCCCACTAACTATCTGTATTATATATATGAGATAACTAACTATCTAATGTAATTGAATAAGGATCCAGATGAGTCTGCAAAGCACAGAGCACAGCAATGACGCTGCTGACTCTCTCAGAACTGCAAAAAAACTGCAGAAAATGGCTGCTGGGTAGGCAACTTTCCTATTGGTTGCTAGGGATGTTGCTAAGCTCTGACAAAGACATTGCAGCCTTCTCATTGGCCCACACGCAAAAAGGGAGGTTACCGATGGAAAAAAAACTAAAATATTCGGGATTACAAATATATAGCACTAGATTCTAGATTTTCGCGTATTCTCAAAGTGCTGTTATTTGCGATTAGAATATTCATGATCAATACTACTAATAAGGTGTAAATTTCTCTAAAACTACAGGACTGACTCACAGAGAATGCCGAAATCAGAGGGTCTGTCGCTGCCTTATGCTGCTCTCAGTGTGGGCAACATAAAGGCGATGATAGATTACCAATAAAGGCCATGGTCCACCTTCAAAACTAATTTTAATTTCTCTTAAAAATGACAAATGACATTTTTTATTAAAATGATCCGAACTGCTCTTGCATTCATACACCCTTTCATCTGTCCTTACCACTCATTTGGTAGATAGCAAAAAGTAGAACACAGGTTGAAGAGAATACGACTGCAAGATCAGACTGCTCAGGGTTTATTTGCAGTCTGTTGCCTTGGAGACACATAGACCTACAGAACCACTATAGATGCAAAATAGTAGGAGATTTTCTTTGAAATGTTGGAAAACTGCTTTATTTTTCATTCTATAGGTAGATATTCTATATTCTATTCTATATTGAAGAGGAGATCGCTTCTTGTAATAGCAGCGGTCTCCTCCACTAGCAAGCAGGCGATTGCCGGAAAGGAACGTTTCCGTCCCGACAATCGCCTTTAGAAGCAAATGTGTTACTTTTACAACCTACGGACATAGCAATGGGGACATTTTGTGATGCATTTAACCCTTTATTTATCTGATCTTCCATTCTCCTCATGGGTCACGTGCCTGCATTCCTTGTGATTGCCTATATTGACTTTTGTGAAGAAGAAGAAAAAGCTCCAACGGTTAAGGTGCTCCCAATTTATTTTGTTTCCTAATCCAGTTTCTGGTTTATGAGCAAAATAACAATTCCCAGGAACTCATTCATATCAATAATAAAATGCTAACAATACTTCACAATTCATGTGCAGTCTTAATAACATCAGTTAACTCCGGCTCGCTCCAGCATTCACCTCAGCAGGGCTGCCCATCTATTTGCACAACATTAAGAATTATTTATCCATCTAATGCTTGTGGAAAATATCTTTACACTAGCAATATGTTGGCGTCCTATGAATACTGAATTGTGCGCTCTTTGATTCTCTTTGCAAAGGCCTTCTGTAGGTTAATATTCCTGTTTATTTAAATGCATATATTATGCGCCATATATAAAAAGTCAGACATGCAGATGGCGATTTCCTCAATATGTCACTGTGTGATTATACAGGAAAAGCAGGGTCGGTCCTGACAGCGATATATAATATGTATTATTATTATCTGAATGGCTCCAAAGAAAAATAGCGATGCTGTATGCATAACCGATTCATTTTGGATGGATTTCATTTTTCGTGAAGCACACACTTATAAACATAAGATGAACGAATCGTACTCTTTCTTTTAATTTTCTTATTGTTGCCTTCAAGAATAAAATAACTTTTTCTTGTGGCACTATGAGTATTATAACAGCACATTGTGCAAATAGACTAGCGCGCCATTTGTTACGATGTAGAGTAGTAGATGGTGTCTACAGTACATTTGTAAGCTTCCTTGGCCAAGCGTGTTCACTTTAATGGGGAGAGAGAGACAAGTCCCCTCTAGACACTGCCAGACATATACCCCATCTTTGGTTGCTCCCCCCACCGCCATCTTTACCTTCAAGGGACATGTCGAGAACTGGCATCTTTTTGGAGCCAAACATTCATGTTATGTGTTTCTCTCCTTACAACCTATATTACCTGTGTAATATGGAGCATGAGTGGCTGGCCCCAGAATACAAAAATTGTGATTTTTAGGATTCTAGATCTTTTGGTACACCCAGCGATGTTCCCATTAGCATCCTGTTTTTCATAATGGATAGGTGATTAGACACCGCAAGAAGCTCAAAATGAAAGAGTCACATGGCCTAGGCAAAGATGCAAGAAGGTTGCAGTGCTACCATGAATGCCAATGTCTTCTCAAACAGCTGATTGGCAGGGATCCCGAATGTCAGATCCCCATCGATCAGATGACCCAGAGAATAGGTCATCATCAGTTAAAAAATATCAGAAAACCCTATTAAGTTTACTAACAGCAAGATAAAAAACTGAAAAAACTATACATCCAGCAATATTTTGTCGGATTTTCCCTGGACTACTGAGTCACCTCTGTCCTTGTGGCTGTGAACACCGTGACCCACTTTGAAGTTATACCGCATCCATCATGGCCCATTCATTAACATATGTTGGGACTCAGTTGACTTAAACATGATTTATATTACTTATATAATAATTACTTATAGTGTGAGTCATGCTTCAACCCAAACCCTGTGAAAACCAGGGTGCAAATTTGATACAGTATTATGATCCAAAGCCCAACTTGGATCCAAAAGGGAGGAATACAGAAAAGTCTGACGCTTCCTTTCTTCTTTTTTTGTACTTACTTACAAAACTGCATCAAAAATTGCACAACAATCTGCATCAAAACCGCATGTGAATATCAAACACAATCTTGTAATTAAAATAAAGTGTATTGTGAACGTTTAAAACGGACACAGACACAGACGCTGCAGCAGTTGAAGGTGGAGAGCTGCAAAGCAGACCACCAATAATCAACTATATTTGTGTTACCTCTGAGACTTGCTGTCACTAGCGCAGACCCTATGCTTGTTTTTTATAATATATACTGAGGAAGTGGGGACCTGCTTCCTAACAGGGCCAGCTGCTGTATAATAGCGCTGCCTGCCAGGCACATTGTTTCAATTTTATTGTTAGTATTTTGCATTAGTATAGGAGCAGGTCCAAGCACAGAATAGGCACAGATCTTTAGATTTTACTTTCTCTCTGAAGGTACTACTCCTGGTTTTGGCCAAATACTGACCGTGTGAAAGTGGCCTTAAGATACTTTCATATGTGCCAGTTTGGTGCAATTTTGAAGCCAAAACTACGTAGGAATAGATAAAAAAATGATAGAAGTATAATCGTTCCTATATAATTTCCCTCACTTTAAGATCTTCTCCTGAAATTGGCTTGAAAAACTTCATCAAAACTGCGTAATTGAAAGCACCCTAAGTCTAGGTCATTTTAATAATGGCTAACTTGAGCTCTAATACCAGATGCAATCTATGAACGCTGGTGGTGCAGTTTCTGGTTCAGATGTGACCCTCTTTTCCTTGACAAAATTTCATAGACATGTTCAATTGTTAACAATATCGAGAGTCGACAGGACGTAAGTTAAATGGAAAAAAACTGTGACAAATTCAGGGCACAGTCCACTTCAGTTACACTGGAATTTGTCATTGATTTTGCCCTGACTGCAATCATATGCTATAAGTCAACATTTACAAGGGTTGCATGTGTTCAATAAAATCTTGGGCAGTTCCTTTAAATCTAATAAAATAAAAATCGATATTCACCCCTTTCTTCATCTTTATTCAATTTTGCCACTATAAAGACAATACACAGAACAATAGGTTGAACATTTTAAAACAAAAACACAACTGATAACACATGGTTTCGAGCAGTAGGTCAGAAAGTGGCCACCAAGTAGAGTTCCAAAGTGGAGCGGCAACAACAACCTTACCAAGTAAGGTAAAAAATGTCGTAACAGAGGACAAAAAAAATGGCACATCAAGAATGGGGACACCGTTGAGTAACTGGAGAATAGGAAAGCCAGGGTGAACATTTGTAAGAGAGGGGAGAAACAAAGAGGCAAACCAAGCAAAAGCCAATGGTTAAGTTATGAATTGGTGGTCATAGTTCGCAACTGTGAACCAATTTACCCTTTAGTTGTTCCGATAAGTACTACTCAGTTAAGGTAAATGGCTTCAGTAGTTGCATTGTTTATGCGTTGTTCACAACTTTACCAATAAAGTGACTCAATTTGCTAAAAACCTCGTGACTGTCTTTCTTTGTGATTCTACATCTCTTGTCAATCCAAAAACATTTCACTTGTTCTAAAACCTCAGTCTGAGACGGCATTGTAGACTGCAACCATCGCTGCAAGCTCAGTTACTAGGCAGATGGAATGAAAGAGGCAAACTTTTCTCTACCTTTCCCTCCTCTCAATAATGAAATAAGTAGATCAAATTAAAGGCATAAACGGCATTATGCATGATACTAAATTGGGTATCACGCCATGACTCGTTAAAGGGGCTGTGTCACTTCAGCAAATGGCAGTTGTTATGAAGAGGAAGTTAATACCAGGCACTTACTAATGTATTGTGATTGTCCACATTGCCTTCTTTGCTGGCTGGATTTATTTTTCTATCACATTATACACTGCTCGTTTCCATGGTTATGACCTCCCTGCAATCCATCATTGGTGGCCATGCTTGCACACTATAGGAAAAAGCGCCGGCCTCTCTGGTGGTCGGGACCGTGAAACCGCACATAGTGTAGTGCTTTTTCCTATAGTGTGCAAGCACGACCACTACTGATGGATTGATGGGTGGTTGAAACCATGGAAATGAGCAGTGTATAATGGAAAAATGAATCCAGCCAGCAAAGAAAGCAATATGGAAAATCACAATAGATTAGTAAGTGGCTTGTATTAACTTCCTCTACATAGTAAATGCATACAACCTCTTTAATTACTGACCTCCTCATTGCCATCCATACCTTCAATATCTCATTTCCGGCCTCTTGATCCAAAGGTATAAAACAAGGCTTATAGCACTGAGACACAGGTACAGTTCCCAAGGCTTCACTAACCTGATGATAAAGGAAAGACATGACTGAGGTCCAGACCTCCACAGCATTATTTTGTCAAATTTGTTCTGAATCACCTCCTTGGAAACATCAGATAGGTGGTCAGTCTGAATATTCTGGAAATGACCTAAGCCACATTTATCTATTTCTTCCTGGAATTTCAACCATCTAGGGTCAAAATCAAGCAAGACGTGCTGAGCTGTTAAAATCTCTTTGTCTCTCCACTCTTGGAAAGTTTATGTGTCCTCCCCTGAGCATGATGCCATATTGGGAGATACTTAGATACCAATTGGGACACATGGAATTAACACTGTATTGTCCTTTATGTGGCCCACGTGTCGAAAAAGTATGGAGGCTCTAAGTTTGGTAGGCAAGGTCCCCAGTCTAGTATGAAGCAGTGAGCACAGTTCCCCTGGAGAACAGAACCTTTCTCTAGGGCAGTGGTGGTGAACCTATGGCATGGGTGCCAGAGGTGGCACTCAGAGCCCTCTCTGTGGCCACCCACACCCTGAAAAAAGTCTATGGTGTACCAATATGCCTTAGACTTTTCCTGCCATTCATCAGCACAGGGCGCACTATGAACAGCACAGGCAGCTTATTCAATGTAGGCAGGCTTTATAGCTAAATGATAAAAGTACATGGGAGATATACTATATTGGACTGTAGTATTCAGGGTAAATTGCCATGTTGGCACTTTGCGATAAATAAGTGGGTTTTGGGTTACATTTTGGGCACTCGGTCTCTGAAAGGTTCGCCATCACTGCTCTAGGGTATAATCAGAATGGTAGCTAGTTGTACAGATCTAGTCAATTACATTCACCGTTTTCTCCCCTATTTTATCCTATGATGTGCTCCGGTCCTCCCCACTGCTGTTTATTTTTCTGACTGCTATGGAGAGATGTGACATGCTCGCAGGTCACTGCTGCAGCCAATCATTTTCTCAGCAGCAACGTTCTGTGTACTGCTGAGGCCAGTGATTGTCTATACAGTGACCTGTGTGCATGGAACATCACCACAGCAGACAGGAAGATGACATCAGCGGCAGGGAAAATGAGAACGCATCCCTGGAAGTAAAGAAGAAAAGGGGTGAGTATTGATTCTTTTGTTATTTTACTATATTTACAGGTGCTGCCTAGTTTTTATTGAACTCAGTCAATCCCCATAACTTCACAGTCAAGTCACATTATTATGACCAACTAATATCCAAAAGAACCACCGTGTGCAGCAAAGACAGCAGCTAGACAGGCTGTGACTGTCTCAAAAGGTCTGGCAGTGCATCCCATATCTGCTGGAAGATGAGTGAGGGAGGATCTATAGAGTGAACATGATGATTGAGGTGGTCCCACAAATACTTAATTGGTTTCAATTCTCAATTCTGGTGATTTAGTTGGCCAAGAATGTCTTGGTTATGTTCTTCTAACTAATGTCGGACATTTCTAGCCAAGTGATATGTCGCATAGTCTTTCTTGAAGATTCAATCTGCCCCAGGGAAGACAGGCAGCATATAATTGTGTACATGATCTGCAAAGATGGATTCATACCCAAATTGGTTGAGAGTGCCTTCCACATGGATGAGTAGGCCCAGAGAATGCCACAAAAATATTCCCCAGACCATAACGCTGCCACCACCAGCAATGGTTGCAGGGTGTTTGTTCTCTGATGTTTCTTGCTTGACATGTCAACCTTCATCCATCTGATGAAGCAGATATTGTGACTCATTGAAGAAGGCAATGCTTTGCCAATCAGCAAATCTGATACTGCTGCAAAAAGTAAAGCCTTTTCTGCTGATACAACTTTGTTAGTAGGTGCAGTGACCATCTGTTTGCTTTGGAGCCCCATAAGCAGTAGGGTTTGGCGAACATTTTTTTAGACACACATCTGGTGTCTAAGCCCCCTGGTTCATTCTGGCAGTGAGCTGTTCCATGGTAGCATGCTCACCTTCATAGCCAACATTCACCTGTCACATCAATGGCATGTGGTGCTCCACTGTTTGCACATCGCTTATTCACAATGGTACCATTTGTCCACGCATTATACACTTTCACCACGGCACCATGAGAACAGTTCACAAACTGCACAGTTTCAGAAGTACAGCCATCCTTGGCCAGAAAGCTAATAATCAAACCTTTCTGCAAGTTAGATAAATCACCCCATTTACCCATGACAGCAGCGAGGGATATGTGTGCAAACAGCCTATCGCACACCTTACATACCCACCAAGCCAGCTGACCACACGTGACTTCCTTCTTGAACTACACACTGCAAATGTCAAAAGTAGAAAGTGGTCATAATAATTTGACTTAAAATTTGACTGGCCCATGTAATATACCTATAAAAATTTGATTTGACCATGTAATATGCCTATATTTTACTTTAAAAAAGCCTTAAACATCTTTATGTAGATGTGAAACTAGTAAAAAAAATTGTTATGAAACTAACTGGTAGATCCAGGAAGATAATGGGACTATTGTGACTTGAAATATATTTCTCTTCAGGCCAGTGCTGGACATATACGTATATGTTTTCACAGCTCATTAACAGTTAGGATAGCAAAACTGTATACTTTAGGTCTACATTTCATAGGACAGAAGCGGGCGCTTTGAATTTCAATCAAGGTTTGAGCCCGAATACTGTTCCTTAAGTCATCGTTTTCATGAATATTGCTGGGAAGCTGTGAATTAAAAAGGTTTCCATAAATGTATTTGAATTTAAATGTATTTACATGTGTTGTATTGTGTTATGCTTCACAGCTGTCTCATTTTCAGCTTTTTTTGCTGTATTTGAAAAGACTCTTTGTGTATTCTATTTGTACACATCCAGTTTTACATGATTTATGCTTTATGAATTATTCTCATACACTGTATCACATGAAAAATTAAATATTTAAAATGCCTTCTCACTGAACTGGCTCAGGTAAATTTATATCAGTTGTTCCGCCTGGCGTCTGCTATAGTAATATTATAAGATTACAATAATTTTGGGATTTGTATAAAAAATAAACACAGAAAAACATCATAAAAATGAGAAAGGGTCAACCACTAGAAAGAAAGTAAAAAAAAAAAATACCATAGAGATTTGTTCATTGTGCAATGCCTCTCCTGATTTCTCTTTTTTCGTTCATACATAAATGAATGCTCTTCCTGGGCAGAAATGGTTAAGTAACAAAATGTGAAAAATCTTTATTACATACATATGTATCTCAGATGAAAAAAAATGAACCTGTGGAACCGAATTCATCGTGAAAATTTAGCATAATGGTATTTATGTGTAAACACAGCTACAGTTGATATAGTTTTCAGTTTCATATACTGTACCCTCCAAAAGATCGCACAATTTCCAGCCTTTTCATAAAATATACTGTATATATTTTATATACATACACAGTAAATGTTCATATTTTGTCAACTTCTAAAAGTTTTTCATGATTATGTTAAATGAATTTATAAATTATAGATACACTGTAATATGCCTTTCCAACATTTCTCCACTTCTTACCTCTACAATATTTTTTTTTAATAAACTGATGCAAATGAGTGCCAATTGACTGTTTATCATTGATCATCACTTGTCCTGCCAGAAAATTGGCCCGTTTAAACACTTTAACACTCTTCCTTACCAGGTGCATTCTCTGTTTTTTATTTCAATTTTTTCCATTCATTTATCTATATCATTTTGTGTGCCTTTTTTTTCAGTGGCATTGGTCATTTTAATTTTAGTATTTTTTTATTTTATTTTTTTGTAATATCCAGGTAAATGTAAAACCTTTTTTTTTGTTAATAGCACATTGTGTAACCAAATTTTTTTAAAGAATGATGTCTCCTTTCTGTAATGGTCACTTTAATATGAGATGTATAGGTTCTGGTCTGCAGGGGCGGGACTAAAAACTACGGGAGGGTGGCGGTAGCTGTTTCATTATTTATTTATTTTCTTCCTCTCTTTTTTTAACGCTTTTATTTTTTTTCCACTTTATTTCTTTCCACTTTGTGTCCCCCATTAAGCTCATACAAGACCTTTGTTTGGACATTTAACACTTTATTTATTTATTTTAATTATTATAATTGCTGATTTCTCCTGTAACTGGGGCTGGCAATACAGCCCCTAGAGAGGATGTACATCTCTGTACAACCTCACTGCAAAGCTGATCTTGGTCCATTATTATCCAGCAGCTTCAGCGCACCAATTATCACATGATCGTTGGAACCAAAGCAAGAAGCAGCATTGCCACTTCCTGATTTGTATACACAGGGCTCATTTAGAGTTGTGTATTGAGCAATTAGGAAGGCGGGGAAGGTAAAAAAAAGTTTTCCTGCCTTCTCTAGGGGATGCTGTTACTGACACCGGTATTGGATTGACATGTTTAGAGCCTATAAACCTAAGGCAAATATACCATACCAGACCATAACCCTGAAACTCATCCACTTTGCCTTTGGGTGGAGATAACTAGGGATGAGAGAACCTGAACTTTGCAAGTTCGGGTACCCGGACCTGAAGAGGGACTTTTTCACTGAAGTCTAGATTCGGTGTTCAGGTGATTTTATTATTTTCCATTATAACATGGTTATATCGGAAAATAATAGCATTTTTAAGACAGGATGCAAAATAATATGGCCATTTAGGAGTTAAAAAAAACAACAACTCACCTCATCCACTTGATCGCAATGCAGCAGCTTCTTCTATCTTCACTGAACAGGACCTTCCAAAAAACCCGCGATGACGTCATCACGCACATGCCAGGTCTTTTGGCAGGTTCGGGGTCCCACAACAGATAAACCAAGGTCCTACCACCATCTGTCATCTGGGCTTACTATCATGATGCCCCCCCCCCTTAATCAGCTTGGCAAGAGGGATTATCCAAGTTCCCCTGCACCTAGCCCCTTGACCTAACCGGGCATGTGTCTTATCTATGCCCCCCTAGGTTTAGGACCCTACTAATAGATTGACTCCACACTTAGTGGCTATCTCACTTTCCACAAGAGTGTGGCATATGCTTTTTTGGCCTTTCCACTGCATAATCTCCTGATGAGTCCCAATCTTGGGACGAAACGTGCGTGTATAGATCAGGATAGGGGCAAACTGTAGGGCCAGTTATCACTTTAGGGCCAGGTTCCGGACGGGGTCGCCCTTTTAAGGACAAGTGCCCTGTGGTAAGGTTGCTATGTCTATCTAGTTATCAGGGACAGCATTCCATAGATACCACAGGGACTTATTAGGGCTATATCAGAGACCTTTAGTCATCCATGCACCCCCTTTTTTCCAACACAATGCTTATTCCTGCTCCCGGAATAGGATGACGGGTCATCTTCTGCTGAATCATCTAATGAAGATTTCCAGGAACTAACCCGACAGATGGTGGTAGGACGTTGGTTTATCTGTTGTGGGGTGCCGCCGAGTATCCCGGGTCTTACTGACCAGTTAACTGTTTTTGATTACTTTTCTTGTTATTTAAGATTATCCTCTTAAATTCTCTGGGCATATTTTTCCATGTCTTATTTTTGTAACGATTAAAAGTTACGTTTTAAATAGCAATCACTACTGCTCTCCACGCTCTGACTTCAGTGATTTGCCCGTTTCTATATTAATTATACATTGGTTGAGTTTTTTTGCACAGGTTCGGGGTCCAGAACCCGAACTTTGACCTGAAGTTTGGCCGAACCTGGGAAACTCGAACTTCCACAGTTTCCTTCATCCCTAGTGAACTTGTACAAGACTCTAATTTTCTTCCCATTGCAAAAATGGGGTGGGCGTCAGTCCAAGATAATTCAGGGGAACATGATACCCCCCTGCATTGGCTTTAAAAACATGGCACTATTATGTGGTCCATTTTAATTCTTGCTACAGTATGGGGCACAAAAATAATCTAGAACTTTATGGCCCAGTCATTACTAAAGTCACATCAAAACTTATACCCAATATGCAAATGATTATGTAAAATGAATTGAATGTGTTAATGATCAAGAAACCGTGGAAAGTTAACACTTGCAAAGCTACATATCACAGCAAGTCATCATGTAATGGGTTACAACAAATCAACTTCCAAATAATTGAATTTTCTATTTCCAGCAATGAAAAATGTAATTCGGATTTGATTTGGACGAATCAGTCTGGGTGTTTGATTCGACCTGAATCAAAAGTGCTCCAAGTACCCTGAAAAGTCTTGTATGACATTCTGCAGTCTCCTAGGGCTGTATGCACTCCTTTCAAGCTCTGTGATGACAAACCAGCATTAAAAATCTTAAAGGGGTTGTCCGTGTCCAGGTCCAGAGATGAACCCGGATATGTCCCCTTTTTCACCCAGGCACTCCCTCTGATATGAGCATCAGGGGATTTCATGCTCCAATGTTCTCCCTTGCCCTGTACTGTATCGCACAGGGCAATGGCTTTTTTGTTTGTTTTTGTTTACATTTTTACACTGCTTAGGCAGAGGCTTCCGCCTACCAGTGTTTCTGGTGATGTCATCGGCACTAATGGGCGGGCTTTAGTGCAGCCTTACCCTGTTTTAAAGGCTAGGGCAGCTCTAAAGCCTACCAATTGTGCCAGCAACGTCACTTGGAACACTGCTAGGCTGAAGCCTCCACCTAGCAAAGACCTGGTATGTACTGGATCTGCAGAAAAAGCCCTTGTCCTATGCGATTAATGCTCGGATGTTGATCTCAGAGGGGCTGCCTTGGTGAAGTAGGGGACATGTCAGGGTTCAGCTCTGAACTCAGCAATGTGGGCACATGTGAACATGAACATATGAACATGGGACCAACACAGATGCCTTTAGCTGCCAAGTGCACATGTAACAGGTCAGCTAGTCTCATAGATACAAATCTGCTGAAAGATGCCCTTCAGGCAGACATACTCTCCCACTCTACCTTCAGGAGATGTGGCTGCACTCTGAGCAATTGGGTCCAATACCTAGCAATTATTGTGCATGTGCACCATTCATTAGAATACTTACTGGGCATCGGACAGTTACCTCTGCATCCCGGCCACCCAGCGTGCAATTCTCGACGCACCCTATATCAGATCAAGCAACAAAGTATGTCCTCATAAGTTCTTTAAGCTCTATATCAATTTGACTAAAGCAATGACAGCCTTACAAGGCCTTTTTTTTTTGGTAAATTAACCTTTAAATAATTAATGCTGCATGGGGTAGATCATTGTAACTGAAAAATACTTGCTGTGATCACAAATCTCTTAATCTTCCGGTTGCTGTGTCTATGACCAGGCATCCATCTGTGTAGGCGTCATCTTGACACTGAGAAATCATGGTACTACAAAAAGAAAGCAGTCAGAATGTATAATAATACATAATTAATATTTAAATCTGATCCATTACAAGCATGTGAACATTAACATTTATGTTAATGTCTATAAACATTTTTGGAAAAACTATTTTATCAGTAGCTGTACGAATAATGGAACTGACAGGATCTTTAAAGAGCTATTCCAGTGCAAACCTTTTCTCTGGGGTGCACATGATAAAAAAATAACAACTTTTACTTACCTCGCCCATCGTCCACCACTGCCACTCATGATAGTATTCCTGCGGATGTCTTGATTCAGTGATCAGCCGTTATCACAGGGGGAAGATTTAGCCATTTAGTGACCATTGCAGGGGAAATGTTATATTACGTTCCACATATGAAAATGAAGGCCAATCATGTAGTACATGGACAAGCTGGTTCCACCAGAGGCTGGGACATTCAGTGTTAGCATCCTTCCCATAATACACAGAGTAAACTATTGGAAATGCCACTTACTGACTAAGGTGGGTTACTGCTGTGGCCCTTGGGCATGTCCTGCAGCTTTATGTGTGTCATGCTGGTACCAGGAAATGTGGAGCAGCGGGTGCTAAGCAGTGCTATTCGCTCACCCAGATAAACCAGTACTCTCTACTCTGCACTGATGAGGGGCAATTACCCTGAAACAGTAGTCTGCAGATGAGGTGCTGGGTTATTTATTATATATTATATTGAATTGCTGTCCGAGGCACCTGGGAGCCCTTCTCTACAGGTCCACCGAGCGCCATGAGCAGCTCTAGGGCCCTGACCGGGTCTCCCCGACACCATCACAATCGAACTGACCGCGTGCCGCAAACCACATCACCACAGGTCAGTCTTCAACAGTAGTGGTTGCTGGTCCTGCCAGCCATGTGGACTTTGCTCTCAGGCTCTCAGCTTTTCCTTTCTGGCCCAGAAACCCACACTTACGGTGCTAACTGCCCTAGACACCCACCATGGGCCCCCATGTGACCAGCCACCGCTAGGCACTGGTCCCCCCTGTTGGAGACAGCCTCTGGACCACCAGCAATGGTCTCCCAACTTGTCAGCACATCCACTTTTCTCCTACTGCACAAGACCCCTTTCTCCCACCTTCTCACTCCCCTGGACCCTCACTGGCAGCATTCCTGCACTGGTCCACTGGATCTTCATGGGACAGCTCCCATCCACAGGCATCTGGAAAGGCACCCCCTGGTCCTAAGAACACGACCGATCCTGCAGCCATACCCCCCAGGGGTCTCCTTTGTTGTGTTGATTGCGAATATTCTAATCGCAAATTTTTTTCACTACTATCAACACTACACGACCTGGCACTTTGCAAACAACCGAGCGAATAAGACAAAAGGGGTCGTCACAGTGATCCACAAATCTTTGATTTATCAAGAGCTGGGCTGCACTGTCGATGCTGAAGCCAGATATTTGTTTCTCTCACTATTGATTGGCGGCCGAGAATTTACCTTTCTTAATGTTTATGCCCACAACCAAAACCACGTCACCTTTCTCTTAAACCATATCGCTACGGCCCTGCCCCTAGTCCATGGTACAGTTGTCCTCTGTGGTGACCTTAAACTTACCCTACACCCCACACTTGATAACTCGACTGGACGCACTTCCCTTTCCTTTTTAACCAATAAAAAAGTTAGAAAAGCGCTATTCCAATTACAATTATATGACCTGTGGCGTCTTCAACACCCTGCGGACAAAGATTATACATTTTACTCTGCCCCACATTCTTCTTATAGCCGCATAGACTACATTCTGCTCCAACACTCGGCCCTCTCGTGGCTGGATTCCACACACATAGGCAATATCCTGTGGTCGGACCATGCTCCAGTATACTGCTATACTGCTCTCTAAACCTCCCTTTCCTAAACGAGAGAGGACATGGCGTTTGAATGAATCTCTCCTCCTTGACTCGGTCTGCGCTGCTGACCTTACCAACACTATAGAAAATCTCCTTACTGACCACTGCACAGACCCCACCCCCTCCTAATCCAATGGGAAGCCCTGAAGTGTGTTCAATGCCAGGTTCTCATTAAACATGGCTCTTGTCTCAAGAAGGAGAAGCCACATTTTCTCAAACTTGCACTACAGAAGGTTGCCTCTCTTGAGCTTGCCCACAAACGAGCACTCTCTTCTCTGAATATGGCAACAAGTGTGGGCGTTTTCTGGCAAGGGTTCTCAGGGGAAAATTGGCTGTCTCTCATATCCCCACCATCAAGAATCCTGAGGATCGTGTGGTCCATACCTCTGCAGATATTGCCTCCTCCTTTCACTCTTTCTACTCTGAACTATACAACCTACCCCTGCTTCGGGGCGACAGGAACATGGACCTGAAGCCCTCCCTTAGTCCTTTAGATTATATGAACTGGAATCTGCTAGTTAAGAAACTCAATTCACGGAGGCTGAACTGCAAACGGTTCTTAAATCTCTACCGGGGGCAAAAGCCCGGGTGCTGACAGGTTTATAGTCAGGTTCAATAAATCTTTCTCGACTTATCTTTCCCCCTTCTTGCTCTGGGTCTTTAATGCGGTATCTCCCGAGCTTCCCTTCCCGGTCAGGCCACAGAGGCCCATATTGCAGAATGTATATATACAAATATATGCCAAAATACTGGCTAACAGATTGAACGTCTTTCTACCCTCGATCATCCTCCCTGACCAGGTGGGGTTCGAGCGGGGATGGGAGGCTCGTGACAACACACTGAACACACTAGATATTATCCACCAAGCAAAAACAAACAATACTCCTCTCTTGATTCTGTCCCTAGATGCTGAAAAGGCCTTCGACTGTATCGCCTGGTATTCCTTCCACACCGTTCTCTCCCACATAGGCATAGATTCGGGATTTCTATCAAAGATTCTTAGCTTATATTAACCCTCGGGTTAAAGTTAATGGCACCCTCACTCCCCCTTCCCTACTCATAATGATACGCGACAAGGCTGCCCATTGTCTCCTCATCTTATGTTCTCCATCCGCAATAACCCGGACATCTCAGGAATAAAAATTGGAGACCATGAATACAAATGCGCAGCTTTTGCGGATGATCTCCTGCTCTATATAACTAATCCTCGCATTTCTCTACCATCTTTGCTCCATGAGATCTCTCGCTTTGGTGAATGGACCAATTTTAAGATCAACTTGACCAAGTCTGAAGCTCTAAATGTTTCCTTACCTGGTTCCCTGGTCTCCTCTCTCAAAACCTCTTTTCCTTTTGCCTGGCCATCAAGCGGGATAACATACTTAGGTATTAAAATTACCACTGACCTGTCATAACTTTTTAGACTTAATTTTACCTTCAACAATTTCTTCCTTCAACAATTCCAGAAAGATATGAAGTCCTGACTTCTCTTGGTTTGGCAGAATCAGCATTTAAAAGATATGAACCTGGTACCGAAACAGTCTATTTCCTGCAGACCATCCCCATTCCCATCCCCCGCGTACCATCAATCTTCTGGTCCCAGATACTCCGATGCTTCATCAAATTTATATGGTCTCCTGGTAAACCGCGACTCAAGTGGGAAATAATGACCCTTCCTAAGGAGGCGGGAGGGGTTGGTCTTCCAGACTGCCGCTTATACTATCACTCTACTGCCTATGCTAGGCTTTTAGACATTCGATACTAGCGTCCATTAGCTGTTACACCTCTGTTATTGACCCTAAAGGCCCCCTTGTCCCAATTACCGATCATCTGTGTTACCCCCCAGGGAACTCCCGCTCTTCTTTTTTCCAAGGTACGAAAACTTGCCCACTTAGGTTCTGATATCTCCTCTCGGAATCCTTCCTGAAACCTCTATCTCTACTGTTGGAGACTCCCAACCCATAGACAAGACCCACACACTAACCTGAAACCTCACGGCATTCGAACAGCTATGCATACACGAAATATGTCAACTATATACAAGTTACTACTTCATCGACACTCTTCACTCCTCCCTCCCTTCTGCCAGGCCTGGGAACGTGAATTGGGTATACACCTCACCTCCTCGCAGTGGAACAGGAGCTTCCTTTTGTCTAACAATGCACTGATTTCCACTAAAGCTCAGGAAACAAGCTATAAAATTTTCTCCCGATGGTACAGGGTGCCCGTGCTTCTCAGCAAGTGGTTCCCCACAGTATTGGACCGCTGTTGGAGATGTCACACTGAGGAAGGTACGATTATTCATATCTGGTGGCACTGTGCTGTCCTACACCCCTTTTGGGACTCTGTACATAAGACAATCCAAGAGGTGACGGGCATCCCTGTACCATATTCCCCTGAATCTCTCTTATTATTTGTACTTGACCTTAACATCCCTGCCTATAAGAACTCGCTTCTTAAGTACATGATTCAAGCAGCAAAAGCAGTTATTCCACGACACTAGAAATCCCCCTCCCCACCCTCACTAGAGGAATGTTTTGAGGAGATCACTTTGTATCAGTGAATGGAAGACCTAATTATCCTGACCCCCTCAGACTGCTCGCAATTTCTGAAAACCTGGAGTCCGTGGGGCACGTTCCGCTCCTCAGAGACATTCCTGAACCTACAGATGTGAGCCATACACATTCAGCCTCCTACCTCTCTCTACCTCCCCCCTTTTCCCTTCCCCTCTCCTCCTTCTTTTTGTTTCTTTTCCTCCACATTATTTTTTCCTTTTAAGTCACTAAACCAGTTGCTATATTTTCATGTTTGATCAGTCGCCCTCATCCATACTTGTTGCATAATTTGAAACTTTTGAATGCGGGAGGATATATATGTGTTCACTCTTATATGTCTATTCCAAGATTCTATTATTTATTGATGCAAAGAAAAAAAATTATACTAAAAACCCCAATAAAATACCTAAATAAGAAATACATAAATAAAAGCAGCTCCTGTAGAACAATACACATTTATTTCCCATTATATGATTTATGTCACTTATATATCAACACAATCACACAGTTTCTAAAATAAAGCATGAACCTTATATTACCAAGTTTTAGCAGCAGTGCTGTCATCAGGATCCAATGACCTGTAAAGCTGGCCCAACAAAGTATTCCCCCACATAGAGCGGGTCTGTCATAGTGTTGATTAGCATTGAGATGATTGTTTTTGGCAAAGTGCTAACTTTAATTTGCTTCTTGCATGTTGGGTCTTTCTCTCCCCCATCAGATTCATTTTCTTTAATTAGTCTAATTTTAAAAAGAACTAATGTGAAATTATAGTAAAATGGGCTAAAAACTCCATTATGTAGGGGTTCTACCAACTGAGTTTTGTATGGTGGCCTCAACTGAGCACTGTATAGTATCGGAGAATCTACTGCTACAATGTGCTCCCTTGCCCTGCTCTGTATCACGCAGAAGGTTGTATGACTGAGGGTTCTGCGTATTAGTGCCGGTGACGTCATCGGGAACACTGCGAGGTGGAAGCCTTCGCCTAGCAGTGTAAATATGTAAACACAAAAGCCCTTACCCTGCAAGATAAAGCGCAGGGCAAGGTAGAGCATCGGAGCATGAAATGTCAGAGGGGCTGAGTGGGGGAAGAAGGGGATATGTCCGAGTTCAGCTCTGAACCTGGACAACCCCTTTAATCTATGACACTCCTATTTTGGTTATTTTTAGTTGTTTGAAAACAATTTGGTCTCATTATTACTGTTGTAGGCTACACCAGTCTTTATGGAACCTGTGCTGCCGGAGGAACAGGCCTCATCATCAATGATATGCCTGCTTCAGCAGTCCATGCACCAGAATGAAATCTGCGGAGTTAAGAGCTGTCGTAAATTTCAATCATTATTTACACCAGTTTCTGGTGTTAAATAATACCAAATGTGCCGAGGCCGATGTTCCTGCCCTTGCCACACCCCTGTTTCAGAAACTGGTGTAGGTGGGGAAAAATGTCAGTGCAGCTTAAAAAAGTCTCGATGTTTTTTCTGGCATGGGGAAATGATAAATTCCGCAATAAATGGCCAATTTTGCAAAAATGTAATATGGGCACATCTCTCATTGCAGTCAGTGAGGGTGATCACACCTGTGAAAGGGCCAGGATTTGCAGGTGTAATATGGGCACAGAAATGTGCCCGTATTACACATGTCATATTGAACTGTTAGTGTTTTGGGTGTTTGTGTAAGGCTACTTTCACATTTGCGGCACTTGTATCCGGCAAGCAGTTCCGTGGTCGGAGCTGCCTGCCGGATCCGCCGTTTAGTGTCACAACTGACAGCATTTGTAGAACGAACCGGATCTGTCCTGCACTTTTTTTCACAGTTTTCCCGGTCTGCGGATCCGTACTTAAGTTGTTTCGCAATGCCGGATCCGGCACTAATACAAGTCAATGTAAATAATGCCGGCATTCCGGCGACTGATCAGGCATTTTGGACGGACATAATACCATGCTGCAGTATTATGTCCGGCCAAAACGCCTGACAGCGACTGAACTGAGGGCATACTGATGCAAACTGAAGGGATTTCTATCCATTCAGATTGCATGGGGATATGCCTGATCAGTTCTTTTCCAGCATAGAGCCCTTTTGACGGAACTCTATGCCGGAAAAAAATAACGCAAGTGTAAAAGTACCCTAACATGGACCAGTTTTGCTTGTTATTGGGTTCCTGTGGTAGTTGCACACTAGAAAAGTGACTATCGTACTGTTTTGTCAAAGCACCATCACAGGTCTTGATCAAACCATAGTGACACTTTTATTAGCACCCAAAAATCACATCCTTTCTAGTGTGGATTTCTAACACATGGAAGATCAGCACTGTTTTCTTACAGCCTACTGTAGAGCAGCATGATCTGCACCCACTTGTGGTGTACAATATGCATGTTTAAAGTGTAGTCTGGGATCGAAAAACTCTCTAATCAAGTACAACATGAACGAAGGGACGGAAATCTTACTGCCAAATAAGAGCAGCTACTGATTTTGTTACTCATGATATGACAAACATTGGCAACACATACATCCCTCTTTGACAAGCTGCTCTGCATTTCTCTGATAATATTCCATTTATACAGCTTGTAATGTGGTATAATATGTATGTGTAATCCAGTGAAAAATAGAAGTATTACATAGTAACATAGTATATAAGGCCGAAAAAATACATTTGTCCATCCAGTTCAGCCTGTTATCCAGCAAGTTGATCCAGAGGAAGGCAAAAAAAAAAAAAAAACTGTGAAGTAGAAGCCAATTTTCCTCACTTAAGGGGACAAAAATTCCTTCCCGGCTCCAATCAGAATAACTCCCTGGATCAACCACCCATCTCTAGTAGCTATAACCTGTAATATTATTACACTCCAGGCCCCTCCTAAATTCCTTTATTCTACTCACCATCACCACCTCCTCAGGCAGAGAGTTCCATAGTGTCACTGCTCTTACCGTAAAAAATCCTCTTCTATGTTTGTGTAAAAATTTATATTTTACTGTGCAAGCCTTCTACAAGATCATTAATAAATATATTGAAGAGGATAGGGCCCAGTACTGACCCATGAGGTACCCCACTAGTGACAGTGACCCATTCTGAGTGTGTACCGTTAATAACCACCCTCTGTTTTCTGTCACTCAGCCAGTTACTTACCCACATACAGACATTTTCTCCCAGTCCAAGCATTCTCATTTTTTATTCACTATCAATGCCATTATGTTTTTCCATTGCAGCTAAAATGTGTCCCAAATAAATGTAGTATAGAACATTGCATTGAAAAAAAAAAAACATGCTGAAAGTGAACGTCTTGATGTTCCTGGAATCATGTATTGCATTGCTAAAGTTAAAAGACATGATTGAGAGCATTCATATATTCCAGCCTCTTAATCAGCAAATGCACTTCCCTAATGGAGACTATTCTTCATTGCAAAACATATCTAGCTTTTAATCTAACAATAAAAGAAGGACCTGGATTTGCACATTTTGTTATAGACGTAAGTGTAAGTCAATCTGCTTTAGTGCCTTTTGCCATTAAAATCTTTCCAAATGTGTTTTGCATGCTCATGACATTTGCATATAACGATACAATTAATAATTTCCATCGTATCACAAGGTGCCATATTTCACAATTATTGCACAGGTGAATTAAAACAGATCTGCTACCACGATGGCTGCGAATAAATAAAGACAAACATTTTATATTACGTGGGCAGATCTGTCTCTTCAATGCTTGATGAATACGATGGGAAGATTAGAGAAGTTTTTTGTTATCACCTTTCAGCTTGGAAATGTCAAGGCTCTCGTTTCATCGAAGAAAGACATGAATGACAGATGAATACACATAAAGCCCACGCCTTACATGCATCATGAATTCTTTTAATGCTATTTAATGACACCTGGCCTGTGTTACCTATACAGATGTACATGAGACACATGTATGTCAGCCAAACCCAAGGGTGCTATATTGACTCTAAAGATGGATTTATGTGTACCACTAATCGGCCAGATTATCGGGAACGACTGTTCCTTCAAAGTTTGTTCCCAATAATCTGCCCACCTAAATCTGCCCCCGACCAACCGATGGACGAGCAAAATGCTCATTCATCTGGTGATCCTGTTGTTCGTGCAGGCACCACCAATCATCGTTGCTGGGCAGCAGATTGTGCTGTCTAAACAGCGATCTGCTGCCCAGAAGCAATGATTCTGTATGAGGACAAGGGATTGCTTTAGCCCATACTGTGAAGGAGATGCTTGTAAATACAGTGATATTCTTCAGTGAACATGCAGCCTACAGTCGGGAAGAAACATTTCCTTCCCGACAATTGGCTTTTCCATCAGCCCGTGTAAACCCGCCTTAAAGCTGCTACCCACATCAACTAGAAGGACCAAATGTTGACAACATTGTTACAGAGGTTCTCTCCTCTATAGTTTCACACATGGGTCAAAGAAATCCAGCAGGCTGTTCCAGCAGACAACAGTCTGCTGGAGTTCTCTGGATCAGCCAGATAGTGCCTGCTGGACCCTATTCACTATAATGGGATGCAGCAGGGATCTGGATGCTCCCTGGCATCTATGCCCCGATTCGGCCCCACAAAAAACTTAGTTGATATGCCGAGGTGCAATCAGATCCCCACTGCATCCCATTATAGTCAATGGGATCAGGCGAACATGCAGCACTCTCCGGCTATGCCGAATCTGGAGAACTTCAGCAGCAGGCTGTTCTCTCCGAAACAGAAACTCTTTGACGCATGTGTGAAACTACCCACAGCTGGGTCAAGGACACAGAACCTGGGGAAGGTTGTCTCACTTCATTTTTCATTCATTTTACACTGCTTGTTTTTTATATTACAGTTTGTAATAAAAATGCAGTGGTCGCATATCCTTGCTGACACATAATCTCTGGAGGCTTTGGAGCAGGAGCGGCAGGGGATCAGTAAAGTGAATATTAATTATTTTATTATTTTGTAGCATTCTAAGGCTACTTTCACAGTAGCATTTTGGACTTCCGTTTCTGAGATCCGTCATGGGCTCTCAGAAGCGGTCCAAAACTGATCAATTTTGCCCAAATGCATTCTGAATGGAAAAGAATCCGCTCAGAATGCATCAGTTTGCCTCCATTCACCATTCTGCTCTGGAGGCGGACACCAAAACGCTGCCTGCATTGTTTTTCTGTCCATCCTGGGATGCGGAGCGAGACGAATTAGTCCTGACACACAATGTAAGTCAATGGGGATGGGTCCGTTTTCTCTGACAGAATAGAAAACGGATCCGTCCCCCATTGACTTTCAATGGAGTTCATGATGGATCCGTCTTGGCTATGTAAGACATAATACAACCGGATCCGTTCATTACAGATGCATGTGGTTGTATTATTGTAACTGAAGCGTTTTTGCAGATCCATGATGGATCCACAAAAAAAGCTAGTGTGAAAGTAGCCTAAGCATTATTTTTTTTTATCCCTTGTTTGTCCCTTGACAATCCCTTTAAGCAGACATACCATCAAGAAATCTACAAAAGCCGAGTGACAAACCATACGTTTGACAAAGCGTCATCCATGTTGGTTTTCACGCGACTTGCCCAGATATAACTACGGTAATAAATTGCTAAACAGAACTTTTATTAATTCGTCTTCGTTTTACTATTATTTTATTCTAGAGAGAAATTCTGTTTTACAAGAAGATGCATGATAGGTATAAAGGGACTGAAAGTGGCTTATATCAATATTCCGATTGGCTGCCATGGGTTACATCATGACATTGAAGCTCATATAATGAAACTCATGTGCACAGTAAGATCCGATGGTTTCCATTTGAAATCATCCTTTTTATTGATAGAGTTGCAATGACAACCACATAAAAAAGAACCTTCATGCATTTATCCATCTTTTGTGAGCCACACTTTATAGCTTCCACTGCACATCCATCAGCTATTATTGTTCATTGTACATTAGTCTGTACGTGGCACTGCATTAGTCCTGGACTTTGACTTATGTATTATATATCATATTTTTTGCCAATGCACTAACTCAGTGTGCTATTCTTTACACATAATGCAGTTGTGATAATGAGGTTCTGAGTAAGGGCTGTTCAAAGTGAAGATTCCCTGTGTAGGGGGTTCTGTCCCAATAATCAGGCCTTGATTGTGCCACATCCCCCCGTGACGAGGCTCTTTGTGTGACTCTCTTCTTGTGACACACTGCTGTGCGGGCCGATGACTTCTCCATCAGTACGCAGTGGAACACATCAAATATGAATTGAAACACTGCTATGACTTTAGCTGTTTTTCCTAGTGTGTGTGGAGCAACACGAAAGGGAGAGAGATATGGTGGGCTGTAAAACTGTTTTGTATGAGACATGTTTCAAGAAGAAAGGAGGCTGCATTTCAATTCATTAGCGACGTCGCAGATTATAACTCCTTTGTAAGCAGGAAAAAACCCCAATGGAAAAACGGAGACAGGAGGACGTTAAGGGAATGTGGCTGACAAAGTCCACTGGGAATACTCTAAGCGTTGTGCTTCAATACCAACCACTAACTGGATTTCAGTCGCATGCAGTGATGTAGCCTTTTTTTTTCATCTTTGCTAGAATACAAGCAAGACCAGCGCACATTAGGATGCATGAAGGAAGATGCATGTGGATTAATAGTCGTTATTTAAGTACTGTGTTTGGAAGTGTGAAAACAAGGAAATCTCTATACTTCATTGCAGGTTAAGATGCACTTAGAGTAGAGGAAAACATTTAATTTGTCAATAAAAACAATTAACTTGAGGCGTACAGCAGGTTAGGGATTCAGGGCAGGAGCGGAGGGTCCTTGAAACACCATGGATGGTTTAAATAAACTAAAAGCAGGATGTGTTAATGGAAGGACTTGTACAGATTAATTTCAAGTCAGCTACATATTTATTACAACAGCACCTTCCCTGGTTCTAGTTAAAAACATGGAAATCACATTATAAGTAAATGCTCTTAAAAACCAACACATTTTTTTTAGGGTCATGGTTAAATCGCCTGAACGGCATCTGCTCAGAAGCAAAAATGTCAGCTCCTTACTACTCTGTTCCAATAATGCAGCATAAAAGCATAAAGTACTTAATATGTTGTCCTGTTCTCAAGTCTAAAGCAAGGGAAGGTTTTCAAATCACAATTACAATGTAAATGTTATAATAATAATAATCTTTATTTATTTAGCGCCACCATATTCTGCGGTACTGTACAATTCAGAGGTTTCATGTACAAAACAAAAGACATCACAAAGTTACTGGCTAATGTACAACTGAAATGCTAGCAGTAAGGGACCTACTTGCAAAAGCTTAAAATCTATGAGGAAGTGGGTTTGACACAAAAGGTAGTTGATTGTTATGTGAATCGGTCCAGCCATCTTTGTACTGAAAGGAGTGGTGATGGCCGATCTGCATGTGCTAGTGCTTTAGGTGTGGGGATTAGTGTCAGAAGATCGAGTTCAGGTCTGAAGAGTTACAGGGGAGTTACTAGATGAAGAGACAGTTTAGGATGCATGATAAACCTGCCTGGAAAAATGTGTAGGGAAGTTGGGAATTAACCTGATATTCCAGAGGAGAGAATGCCAGAGAGTAGGTGCAGCTCAAGAAAGTTTTTAAAGATGGCAATGAGAGGTACGAATTATGGAGGATCCTTAGATCACTAGCAGAATAGAGGGCATGAGTAGAGTGGTAGATGGTAATAAGAGAGGAAATGTATGAATGTGCAGCATTGTGGGTGAGGGTGATAATTTTGAATTGTATTCTGTGGTGGATGGGCAACCAGTGAAGTGACTGGCACAGGCTAGAAGCATCAGTACAGTGGGTGGACAGATAGATGAACCTGGCTGTAGCATTTTGGAGAGACTGAAGGTGGAAGAGTTTAGTGGGAGGAATACCAATTAGTAATGAATTAAAGTGGTCAAGATGAAAATGAATCAAAGCAACAACAAGAGTTTTGTCCATTTCCACTGTAAGTAAAGGGCAGATTCTGGAGATATTTTGTAGGTGCAGATGACAAGAGTGTGCAAGTGATTGGATATGGGGAACAAAGGAAAGATCCGAATCAAACATGACCCCAAGACAGCAGGTGCACTGCCCAGGACTTATGATAGTGCCATAGACCGAAATTGAAATATCAAGTTTAGGTTGGTTAATAAATGGGGGAAAGTTCAGTTTTTGAGAGGTTCACTTTTAGATAAAGAGCGGACATGATGTTAGAGACAACTTTCAGACAATTACTGGTATTTTGAAGTAGGGGTCGTGTCAGGGGATGAAGTCTATAGTTGGGTGTTGTCATCATAGAGATGGTATTAAAAGCCAGGTCTGTCCGATGGGTGCTGTGTAGATACCGAAGAGTAGGAGACCTAGGACTGAAACCTGAGGAACCCCAACATCAAGTGGAAGAGGAGAAGTAGAGCCAGTGAATGATACACTAAAGAAGCGGCCAGAGAGATAGGAAAAGAACCAGGAGAAAGCAGTCTCCATAAGGCCAATTGAATGGAGCATGGTGAGTAGGAGTTTGCAGGCTACTATATTAAACACAGCAAAGAGATCCAGAAAAATTAGTAGAGAATAGTCACTATTCCTTTTTTCTGTAAGGAGTTTGTTAGACACTTAAGTAAGGGCAGTTTCTGCAGTGTGGATAGGGCGGAAAGCAGATTGCAAGGGGTCAAGAAGAGAGTTTGCAGAAAGTGAGCTTATTAAGTGTGAGTAGACGAGATGTTCCAGAAATTTGGAGATCAAGGGAAAGTTAGAAACAGGTCGGTAAGACCTAGAGATGTTTTTTTTTAGTAGTAAGGTTGTAACAGAATGTTTGAAGGAGGATGGAAGGATACTAGAAGAGAGAAAAAGGTAAGGTATTTAGTAAGGTGAATGATGATAGCTGGGGAGAGGGACTGAACAAAGTGTGAGGGAATAGGATCACTGCTGCAGGTCATGGGTCGAGTAGAAGAGAAAAGCCTGGAGACTTGTTCATCTGTTATAGGGTTAAAAGAGGAGAGAGAGCATGTGGAAGTGTGGGAGGGAGGAGAATTTAAATTGGTTGGGGACTGGGAGGTTATATCCTAAAGGATTTTACCAATCTTGTCCCTGAAATAAAAGGCCATGTCAAGGCTAGGGTGGTTTTAAGGGCATGATTGTAATGACTGGCAGCCAGGTGTGGACAGGGGAGAGAAGAGATTTGGGTAAAAGCTAACTTTAGGGTATCAATGAGTATGAGTCGCTACAGTTATTGGTATGTAGTTAATGGGGGGGGGGGTGCGATAGACAACAGCAACTCACAGGATAAATGTACAGACAAGTTTAATGGTATGCGTATGCATATGAGAGTGGGTACAGGAGGAATGACCTGAAATGTGCACTGTAGAGATAGTAGTATGCCTACTCTTCCACCATGCCTGTCATCAGGTCTGGGGGTATGGAAGAAGTGAAGTCCACCATAGGATAGGATGGCAGGGGAAGCTGTGTCAGAATGTTTAAGCCAGGTTTCTGTAAGTGCTAGCAAGTTCAGAGATTGGGAGAGGAAGAAGTGGTGGATTGTGGGGAGCTTGTAACAGACTTACTGCACATTCCTCCAGCACACTGGAGAAGATGTACAAGAAATATTAATAAGATTTTTGGGGTTTCTAAGTGTGGCAGATGAGATGCTGAAGTTAGCAATAGAGGGAGGGCCAGGGTTTGGTGAAATATCACCTGCAGCTAGTAGCAGGAGGGCAGAAAGTGGCAAAGGAGACTGATGTGGCGAGAAGGGACCAAGGGAGGAAGTTGTGGATGAGTTTGAATTCACAAGTACAGTGTAAATATTATTATGGAGAAATCACAAGAACAATGTAAATATGATACCAAAGTAACAAGCACAATGTAAATATTCTTATACAGAGGTCGCAAGTACAATGTAAATATAATACAAAAGTCACAAGCACAATGTAAATATTCTTATACAGAGGTCGCAAGTACAATGTAAATATAATACAAAAGTCACATGTACAATGTAAATATTATATACAGAAGTCACAAGTGGAATGTAAATATTCTAGTACACAAATCAGAAGTACAATGTAAATATAAAAGTCACAAGTACATTGTAAATATTACAATTACAGTATCTCACAAAAATGAGTACATCCCTTACATTTTTGTAAATGTTTTATTATATCTTTTCATGGGACAACATTGAAGCTATGACACTTTGATACAATGTAAAGTAGTGTACAGCTTGTATAACAGTGTAAATTTGGTCTGCCCTCAAAATAACTCAACACATAGCCATTAATGTCTAAACCACTGGCACCAAAGTTGAGTACACCCCTAAGTGAAAATGGCCAAATTGTGCCCAAAGTGTCAATATTTTGTGTGGCCACCATTATTTTTCAGCACTGCCTTACCTCTCTTGGGCATGGGGTTCACTAGTGCTTCACAGGTTGCCACTGGAATCCTCTTCCACTCCTCCATGATGACATCACGGAGCTGGTGGATGTTAGAGACCTTGCGCTCCTCCACCTTCTCTTTGAGGATGCCCGACAGATGCTCAATAGGGTTTAGGTCTGGAGACATGCTTGACCAGTCCAGCACCTTTACCCTCAGTTTATTTAGCAAGGCAGTGGTCGTCTTGGATGTGTGTTTGGGGTCATTATCATGTTTGAATACTGCAATGCTGCCCAGTTTCTGAAAGGAGGGGACCATGCTCTACTTCAGTATGTCACAGTACATGTTGGCATTCATGGTTCCTTCAATGAACTGTAGCTCCCCAAAGCTGGCAGCACTCATGCCCCAAACCATGACAATCCTACCACCAGGCTTGATTGTAGACAGGACACACTTGTCTTTATACTTCTCACCTGGATGCTGCCACTCACACTTGACACCATCTGAACCATAAGTTTATCTTGGTCTCATCAGACCACAGGACATGGTTCCAGTAATCCATGTCCTTAGTCTGCTTGTCTTCAGCAAACAGTTTGCGGGCTTTCTTGTGCATCATCTTTAGAAGAAGCTTCCTTCTGGGATGACAGCCATGCAGACCAATTTGATGTAATGTATGGCATATGGTCAGCATTAAGAAGCTGACCACCCACCCCTTTAACCTCTGCAGCAAGGCTGGCAGCACTAGTAAGTCTATTATCATTTCTGATATGGCAGGTAACAGACATGGGTGGCAGAGAGGAGGTAAGGAGAGTACCCTTTCACTAGGGAGAGGGAGGAGTGGTGACTCCTAACTCACCTAGCACTGGCAAATGGTTGCCCTGGCGTCCCTAGATGGGCTGCTAACCCGTACGCCGATCATGTGCCTCATCCCTGGCTTAACCTGAAGCAAGCCCTAGGTCGTGAACAGGGCGGTGGGAGCACTAGTCCTCACCACTGACACCTAGGGTAACAACAGGGAAAGGACAAACAACACAAACACAATCCCTGAAGCGAGACAACAAACAGGTGAGAACTGGAGATCCAACAACACCAGTTCCAACAGCTCCACAGCAACTCCAACTCCACCAGAGGTCAGAATAGGAGATCTGGAAAGAAGGCCTATATCTGGCAACAAGCGAAGCAGAAAGGGAGAATATATAGCAGCTGGGAGTGCCTGACAGAGAACAGCTGAAAGGAAAAGCTACAGATTCCTAAATTGGACAAAAAGGATTGCAAACCTAAGCAGGAAAACCTTGACTGTAATCCATTCCCACCACTAGGTCATGAAGCTATCTCTTGAAACTGAGTAGCCACCTGATACGACCTTCTGACCCTAAACACAACAGGGGCATCGATAGGTCGTGACACCCTCGTGACATCTATTTTGAAAAGAAAACCTCTGGATATAACGCTGAGCATGTGCATGGGAACTTCTTTGGTCGACCATGACAAGGCCTGTTCTAGGTGGAACTTGTCTTATTAAACCGCTGTATGTTCTTGGCCACAATGCTGCAACTCAGTTTCAGAGTGTTATAAATCTTGTTATACCCTAACCCATCTTTATGTAGAGTAGCATTTCTTTTTTTCAGATCCTCAGAGAGTTCTTTGACATGATGTGCCATGTTGAACTTCCAATGACCAGTATCAGAGTGTGTAAGAGCTATAACACCAAATTTAACACACCTGCTCCCCATTCACACCTGAGACCTTGTAACACTAACATGTCTCATGACACTGGGGAGGGAAAATGAATAATTGGGCACAATTTGGCCATTTTCCCTTAGGGGTGCACTTACTTTTGTTGCCAGTGGTTTAGACTTTAATGGCTGTGTGTTGAGTCATTTTGAGGGCAGACCAAATTTACACTGTTATACAAGCTGTACACTGACTTCTTTCCATTGTATCAAAGTGTCATGTCTTCAGTATTGTCCCATGAAAAGATATAATAAAATATTTACAAAAATGTAAGGGGTGTACTCACTTTTGTGAAATACTGTATATTGAAGCAGATGAGTACCCTCTATGTCACTTAAATATTTGGCTTGGGGATACTCTTAAGGTCATTATCTAAGGGTCTCCCTAGGTGTTCACCCATTAACCACTATACAGGTATCTGGACTTCGCTACACTACCTCTTGGAGTAGTCTTCTTTAAGTGACTGCTGACTGAAAGAGACAACGGTGCAAGGCACCTAGGAATCAGGCAAAACTATACTCAAGGAAAGGCTGATGTCAGGGCAGCCAGAGTATGCAATCTAATAAACAGGCTATGGTTAGGGAGGGAAACTCAGAACATCGAATAAGAGGAGGTCAGGAACAAAGAACAGTGAAACAAACACGGCACACCTTAGCAGGAAACTAGCTCAGTAGAACTTATTGCTCAGGTACATTATCAAAGGGAGCAAGCATGTAGCTTATAGGCAGAAAGAGGCATTTCTAGCAGGAAGCAGGCCTCAGTCTGCATGGAAGGCGCATCACTACTCCGGCGGACGGGATCGTCAGGCAGGAAGAAGAGGACACTAGCGAGACCAAGCCACCAGAGCACTGCAGCTATGGCGCGCATGAGCAAGGTGGAGGCTGTGCCTACCAGCAGGAGATGAGCAGGTATGGGCACAGGCCATAACAATAATACAGAAATCACAAGTCACAAGTACAATATAAATAAGTATACAGAAGTCACAAGTACAAGGCTAATATTGTAACACAAAAATGACAAAAATACCTATAATATAATGGAGGAGTGCACTCTGGGCTTGGGGCTCCTGCCTGGTGGTGGCTGGGGTGCTTTTGATGGTTAAAGGTTTGCAAGGTTCAAGACAGAAACACAAAGAAAATAAATGCAATAGGGGGCCCACATATCTAAGTTAACTAGTTAAAGGGAGTCTGTGACCAAAGTTGGACATAATAGACCGCTGACATAGCTTTGTAGCATCACTTTAGATGAATGAAACGGTACCTTTGTTGTCTTCTTCAGCGCTTCACCTGCTTCAAAAATGGACTTTTATTGATATGTAAATGAGGGCTCGCAAGTGCCCAGGGCGGAGTTAAGTTCTTTGGAGCCCAGGCTGCTCGGCATCTTTAGTTCTTATCCCCGCCCCTGTCTCTGTCTCTGCCCGCCCTTCTATTGCCAGTGGCGTAACTAGAAATGACTGGGCCCCACAGCAAATTTTTGAATGGGGCCCCCTCCCCCAGTAATTTTTTCACAACCCCTTCCTTTCGTGCCGCCCACATTCCTGTGGCTACTAAAGATCGCTCTCTCAGACCAGGCCCGGCAGCTGTTCCATCCGTTTTCTACACTGTCTATACTGCCACTGTATATAATTTCATTGTATAATAAAGTTGAGGGGCCCTGACAAAATCTTTTAGTACTTCTCCTCCTCTTGGATGGGCCCCTTCTGGGTCAGGGCCCCAAAGCAGCCGCTTCCCCTGCTTCCCCTATAGTTACGCCCCTGTCTATTGCCTTTCTTCCTCCTCCTCTGGTAGCGAACTCCTGCGCCTGCGCTCAGCGTTGCCTCGGCGGGGCATGCGCACTGCGATGCCCACTGTGGGAACTGCATCAATGTAGCTACTGCGCATGTCCACCAGCTTACAGCTGGGTTTGCAGCATCAGCCGGGGAATGCGCAGTAGCTACATTGATGCCGTTCCCACAGTGGGCATCGCAGTGCGCATGCCCCGCCGAGGCAAAGCTGAGTGCAGGCGCAGGAGTTCGCTACCAGAGGAGGAGGAAGAAAGGCAATAGAAGGGCGGGCAGAGACAGAGACAGGGGCGGGGATAAGAACTAAAGAGGCCGAGCAGCCTGGGCTCCAAAGAACTTAACTCCGCCCTGGGCACTTGCGAGCCCTCATTTACATATCAATAAAAGTCCGTTTTTGAAGCAGGTGAAGCGCTGAAGAAGGCAACAAAGGTACCGTTTCATTCATCTAAAGTGATGCTACAAAGCTATGTCAGCGGTCTATTATGTCCAACTTTGGTGACAGACTCCCTTTAAGTAATGCATGTTACAATAAATGCAAAACGTACTCTATAAGATACATGCGGACCACCGGACTATAACACTAGAATAAGAGAGTGTGCGCTCCCATAACCAACTCAGAACCTACAAAAAGATTGGAGTTCACTCATAGTAATATACACAAAATCGTAATTTCAAGGTTCAAGGCAGGAAGACAGGTGCAAGGGCTGACAGATGGTGGAGACAGTGACCAGACCTGCTTGGTTAGCACTTTACTGAATTGATTATGAGGGTTGCAGTACAATATAAGCAATAGGCACCATTTTAAAGTATTTCACAAGGCAGTAATTCTCCAGAAGGCTCTGTATTATGGATAGGCGGTTTGATTTTCTCCTCTCTCTAGGTGTACCATGCAATCTTCCCAAATGACTACAAGCGTGGTCATTTGGGAAGTTTCCAGCTGCGAGGTGCAGTCCTTATACAGGTGGCGAGTCGGTCTGGGAAGTGTGGTGGGCACCAGAAGCAATCAAGACCACAAGCAGTAAAGTCCAAAACCACAGCCGCACAGCAGCTGCTGCAGCAGGATAAATGAAGGGTATCCATGCCCCCCCGAAGAAGCGGGATGGTGGCATGGCCACTGACAATTTGTGAGGTTAGACAGTAATCTTGGATGAGAGGTCCTGTTAATAGATCTTTTGTCAAGTTCTCCACACTAAACTCACCCAACCATGATGTTATGGACCTTGTTTTGCGCACTGAGGCACCGTCATGCTGGAATAGAAAAAGATTTTCCCCAAACTGTTCCCACAAAGATGGTGGCTTACAATTTTCCAAAATGCCTTGGTATGCTGAAGCATTAAGATTTCTCTTCACTGGAACTAAAGGGCCTGAGCCAAACCCTGAAAATCAAATCCATAGCATTATCCTCCTCCTCTAAATGTTATAGTAGGCACAATGCAATCAGACAAGCAATGTTCTCCTGGCGTTCATCAAACCCAGATTTGTCCATCAGACTGCCAGATAAAGAAGTGTTATTCATCACTCCACAGAACACGTTTCCAATGCTTCAGAGATCAGTGGTGGTGTGCCTTTCACCACTCCATCCAACACTTGGCATTGTGCTTGGTGAGGTAAGGCTTAGTGACAGAGGATGTTTGACAACTTTTATGCACTATACACCTCAGCACTTTTTGGCCCCACTCTGTAACTTTACGTGGTCTACCTATTTATGGTTGCTGCGGTTCCTAAACACTTCTACTTTGCAATAATACCCCTTGATGGTGTAATATCTAGGAGGGAAGAAATGATCATGAGCTGACTTTGTGCTACTGAGGCATCTTATTACAGTACCATGTTGGAATTCAGTGAATTTTTTAGAAAGATACATACTTTCAAAAATGTTTGTAAAGACAGTCTGCATGGCTAGGGGCTGGATTTTATACACCTGTGATAATGGAATTGAATGAAACACATGAATTCATTGATTAAGAGGTGTGTACCAGTACACTTGTTCATATAGTGTATGTTAATTTGAAAATGGACTGGTATTACTGACAAGTTATTACTTAACTTGTCAATACTACAATAAATTAATAAAATATTTACCTGGTCCTGTGTGTAGTTCACAAATGTCTACTGTCCAGTCAGTCCCTGGTGCACAACATGTCATTGCTACAACCAGTTTGGTTTTTCAAAGCCCAGAAAACCCCTTTAATCCCTTAGTAACCACCCATACGTGTTTTTATGGTAGTCACTAAGGGGCCTTAGGCTGGGCCGCTGTTTTTTTACGGCGGCCCAGTCTAAGCGCTGCACCGGACCCTCATGCAGAGGGGAGCGAGGACCTGGCTCTCATGTGAGAGCCGTGGCCCTGCTGTAACAGCCCGGACCGGCAGAAGTGCCATTCCGGGCTGTTTAACACTTTACATGCCGCGGGCAATGGTGCCCGCCGCATGTTAAGTGCTGACAGAGGGAGCGGACTCCCTCTGTCTCCCATTGGCACCCCGCAAATGCGATCGCGGGGTGCTGATGTGTGTGAAGGCTGGCAGGGGTCTGATGTAGGCCCCAGACCAGCCTTCAGTAATTTTCAGCAGGCTGCGCCTCTTTGGCGCTGCCTGCTGGTCAATGTTAGAATAGCATTGCCATTAAAATGCAATGCACAATAGGGATAGTGCATTGAACTTTAAAAGCAATCAAAGAAAGAAAGTTATGGGTCTTGGGAAGCGGCAATGCAAAAACATTTTTTTTCTCTTAAAAAAAAGGGTTTTATTGCAAAAAAGTAGTAAAACGTGAAAGAAACTATATGTATTTGGTATCACTGTAATTGTACTGACTTAGAGAATAAAGATACTATGGGCCAGATTTATCATTACACTTACATCTTACTCCACTTTTACATCTGCCCAAAGTCACTTTTGGCTCAGTCAGATTTATTAATGGTCCTTTTAATACTGTGATAAATGTGGATTGACGGTAGCAGTTTATCCTTCAGTAAGCGGCTTTGCAAAAGTCGCACGTCTTTACAAAAAAGTCGCATGTTCTATTAAAAAGTCGCATAAGATAAGCATGGTCCCCCCTGGAGTGAAATCGCGCATTTTTTTGCGACTTTTTTGCGACTTTTTAAATGGTTGCAATAGTAAATCTGTCTAGAGATTCATTTACATAAGACAACACGCCCACTTTCACAAAACTGGAGAGCTTAGTGCAAAGCTTGAAAAAGTCGCAAAAAATTGCGCAATTTTACCGATTGCGCATTTTTTTGCGACTTTTTCACTCCATTAAAGTGACTTTAGCTAATGATAAATCTGGCCCCATGTTATTTATACCGAAAAATGAACGTCGTAAAATTTATAACGTAAAAACGCAGTGGCAGTATTGCTGTTTTTCCCATCTCCCTCCCAGAAAGAGTTAATAAAAGTTAATCAGAAAGTTATGTGTACCCCAAAATTATGTTATTAAAAACTACAACTTGTCCTGCAAAAAACAAGCCCTCATAAAGCTATATAGACGGAAAAATAAAAAAGTTATAGCTGTTGGAACGCGTCGATGAAAAAAGCAAGAAAAATGCTTGGTCAGTAAGGCCCAAAACAGGCTGGTCACTAAGGGGTTAAGACTTAAAAGGTAATAGTGTAGACCGCCTCTGTTCTATTATCAAACTGCATCTGTCCATAAATGGTGCTTGGTGTCATCATAGTTCACTGAGATGGGTTATCAAGTCTAGGAGTAGGAGAGATGCCCTGATAAATATAAAGAGAATAAATCCAGCTTCAGAAGCTCATGAAGATTTCTCAGTTTCTTTCAATACCTTTCAGCTCTTTAAACAATGTTATCAACTTTGTAAAAACTGAGCATCTTTCATGAATAATCATTACCATGTGAGCCACATATGGTCTGCAACTAGAAATCCAATCTGATCTTAGATTACAGCAGTGCTGGACTCTTTTTTTTCCATACATGCAATAAGATTCAAAAAAATTACTGAAAACCACTGTCATGCCCGCACCATGTAGAGTGTTTCATCATTCAAATGAGAATGCTCCAGGCATTTTTTTTTTTTTTTTTGCAAAATTGTTTAGGGCTTTAAAATCTAATCCCAAGTCAACTTGATTTATGGAATATGTACATTCAAGTCCTTTGAATTAGGGGTGAGATAGGGAATGAATGGCTTCATCTTTCCTACCTCTGCACTTAAGTATTTCCCAAAGGAGCTGACAGGCTGTGCTCTGAGCACCAGATCATTAAACTTAGGGCAAGAGAGGAAAGCAGGACAAGTCCATAATTTGCATGCTTATATCAGTCTGTGATTGACAAGTGCTCGCAGGCTGTGAATTGGGCCATTAATATAGTAGGCCCATTGCTCTAGATTTTTTTTTTGTGGGTAAAAAAAAAAATGTTTTACAATTCAAGCAAACAAACAAAATATTCTAGGTTCTCCAAGGAACACTTCCAAGATTGTAATTGAGGTATAATTCAGCAGCATGAAACATTTGCCGGAATAGCTATGTCTGCACTATTTGTAGATTCGGAGCTGACACTGAAACCCACGTACACTTAGGTTATAGTGTGAACGACTATGGGCTAGGGATAATGATGCTATCCTTATTTTATTTATTTCAACATATCATTCTTGATAGAACGCTTACACTTGTGTTACACTAAGAAGCGGTAGAGAAAATTAAGGCTAGAGAATGAAGGCATTACAGCAAGACACAAATTACATTTAGCATAAAGGTTGTCACCTTGAAGAGCCTTTTCCATGTGGCCATAGTAGGTCATATGAAGGTCAAAGGGTTGCACACTTTGGCAGTCTTGGTCTGTCCATGTATTATTTGGACCACTATTTAGAAGTAGCTCTAATATTCAAGAGGTTGCTTGTGGTTAGAGAACCAGAATATGAAGGGGGTTTGATCAAGATGAACAAAGTGAATACAGCAAGGCAATAAGCAGAAAACCAAAAATGAAATTTAGCATAAAGGGGTTTTCACCTTGAAGAGCCTTTTCCATGTGGCCATAGTAGGTCATATGAAGGTCAAAGGGTTGCACACTTTGGCAGTCTTGGTCTATCCATGTATTATTTGGACCACTATTTAGAAGTAGCTCTAATATTCAAGAGGTTGCTTGTGGTTAGAGAACCAGAATATGAAGGGGGTTTGATCAAGATGAACAAAGTGAATACAGCAAGGCAATAAGCAGAAAACCAAAAATGAAATTTAGCATAAAGGGGTTTTCACCTTGAAGACCCCTTTTCATGTGGACATAGTAGATCATATGGAGATCTCACACTTTGGCAGTCCTGGTCTGTCCATGTACTGTACATATTACATTATATGAACCATCATGTAGAAAATGCTCTTGTATTCAAGAGGTTGTTTATGATTAGAGGACCAGGATATATAGAGGGTTTAATTCAAGGTTTGATAAATTTTGGAATATTGAGAAAACATATAGGAGGAGATGTATTGACTGGCGTAAAAAAGTAGCAAAGCATGCTATTTACACAAATTTCATTTGTGTAAATAGCATTCTTAAGTCACCCTTTGCATTGAAAAGGGGGCATAACGTGGACCCATCAGACTCAGAAGATTTATTATGATTTGTACCAGCTACGAGCCGGCATAGATTTCATTCTAGGCATATGGACTGCCGGAGGATGTGCTTAATTTAGGACAAGTCGAGTGCCTTCTTATGAATAAGCGCATATTGTGATGGTGCAGGGATATCAAGATGGGTGTAGGAAACGCCAGTCTTGATAAATGTCCCCCATAGTATTCTTCTGAACACCTCCCCCCCCCCCTTTCTTTTGTAATTAGATGGTTGGGGCAGGTGTTAGGGAAACACTTTATAAACCCCAATATACAGTCGCTCCTGCAATCCCTATCTTTAGTACCAGAAGTGCTGTCATAACACACATACAGCTCTGCTGCAAATGTGACGCTCCTCACTTTTTCTGCAAATCTATCAATAAACATAAGTCATTTTATAACCTTCACAATAATCTGCACCTAACCTGACCTGCTGCTGTGCTACTAAAGCAATCCGTAAAGTATATGTTCCATTGAGCATTATTGTACAGATCAGACATTGAAGTAAATGGATTGTGCAGCCTTATAGGATACAAATGTTAACAGTTTACAGCATTTTTAGCCCCTTCCTTAAAATTCTATAAAATATTAAAATATGTAAATACCTTACTAATCCCTTGTGCTCCCATACGGATGTCATGGTTCACCTGGCTCTAGTGATGACATGTCAACACAACGTGTGACCGCTGCAGCCAAACTGAGGTCCCTGATGTTATGCTGACATGTCATCATTGGAGTTGGGTGAAGATTGGAAGAGGCCAGAAAACAATGGGGAGCGGCAGGGAATTGGTATGGCGAGTATTACTTCTTCTGTACTCTGTGTAAAAAATACATGGCTGGACAGCACACTGTATTGGCTTCAGAGCTTCAGAGCTGAAATCTGCTAGTTTTCTTTTTTAGTATGATCTGTTGATTTGCATTCTGGGAGGTGTCCTATTAGATAGTGTGCTTTATATAGTGCACTGTAAAGTTATTGGATTTAAGTGCCTAGAAAATTCCTCCTACATTATATTAAATCAGTAAAGTGGGTAATGATGTGTCAGTCAATAAGCAGCTCAGGTAGGTTGAAAATCTGGTGCAGGGATAGACACTTTTGTCTTAGTGTACAGCAACTATAAGCTGGCTTAGTTTGCAACAAAATTATAATTTGGTGCAATTTTGTTGGAAAATGTATTTTAGGCCATGCCCCTTTCGTTCTAAATCCTGCACTTTTGACAAGCTCAGTGCAGAGGATTTCTCACAAAATGCACCAGATTGTAACAGGTATTGGGTGTGGATCCACTGTAACAACTAACTTTAGGCCAAACCTAAAAGTGTTGTTCAGGCAGATTCCTTTTTTCACCCTTTAACCCCTATAAAGACATCTGGAGTTTGCTGCAGGGAACCAACCAAGCCGCTACCTCCTGGAGTATTCCCGGTGTAGTTGGCAGCTGACCCACAGGGATTAGAGACACAAGTGCAAAGCACCAAGGTGTCAGGCAATATACATAGTCAAGAGAAAGGCTGAGGTCAGGGCAGGCAACATATTAGCATATTTGTGAGACAAGTCCGAGGTCTGGGCAGGAGGCAGTAGTGTAATCTGAGAAACAGGTAAGGGTCAGACAGCTAGAAGACAGAGTCAGTAGTCAGGCTAGAGTACAGTACAGGGTTACTCAGATTGAGACCTAAACCTAAGACTCAGGCACCCTCAGACTGGGGAAGATGCCTTAAGTACCAAGGGACTGCAAGCTATTGGCTGGAGAAGAATAGGCTGGGAGTGAGTGCGCACACTCTAAGAAACAAACTGAGAGGCCTTACAGAGAGGATGCAGGCCGTGGCCTGCAGTACTCACAGAAGATGAAAACAGAGAACGGACTTGGGCCGCAGTTTGGGAGGGAAAGCCAGCTGGGGGACACCAGCGCAACACATATTTTGCTGGAGTTTATGGAAATGTCTTGGTATGTTCATATTGGTAAACACGGGCCATTGTTATTGTTCACAAAATGTTCTCTTAAGAAGATTCATTATTTACAACCCAACTTCCAAAAAAGTTGGGTCGCTATGTAAAATGTAAATAAATGTAAATAAAAACAGAATGCAATGATTTTCAAATCTCACAGATCAATATTTTATTCACAGTAGATCAGAGAACACATATCATATGCTAAAATTAGACATTTTACCATTTCATGAAAAAATCACTTATTTAGAACTTGCCGGCAGCAACACATCTCAAAAAATTACTGCGTATAAAAATGTCAGAGAGGCAGAGTGTCTCAGAAACAAAGATGAACAGAGGTTCACCAATACGCGAAAAACCGCATCTAAAAATTGTCTAACAATTTCAGAAAAATGTTCCTCAATGTAAAATTATGAAGAATTTAAATATCCTATCATTGACAGTACATAATATTAACAGATTCAAATATTCTGGAGAAATCCATGTGCACAAGGGACAAGGCCGACAGACAATATTGGATGCTTGTGACCTATGGGTCCTCAGACGGCCCAGGATTAAAAACCGGCATGATTCTGTGCTGAAAATAACTGCATGGGCTCAGAGACACTTCCAGAAAGCATTGTCTGTGAACACAGTTTGTCGTGCAATCCACAAATGCAAGGTAAAGCTGTATCTTGCAAAGAAGAAACTATATATTAACACGATGCAAAAACGCTGCCGTCTTCTCTGGGCCAAGGCTCATTTAAAATGGACTAAGGCAGAATGGAAAACTGTTTTGTGAATCAAAATTAGATTTTTTTTTTAGAAACCATGGATGCCATTTCTGCAGACTCAAGAGGAGAGGAACCATCCAGCTTGTTATCAGCCCACAGCTCAAAAGTCTGCATCTCTGATGGTATGGGGATGCACTAGTGCTCATGGCGGCAGGTTTTTGAACATATGCTCCTATCCAGACAACATCTTCAGAAAGACAATGCTAAACCACATACTGCATCTATCACAACAGCATGGCTTCACTCAAGAAGAGTCCAGGTGCTGTACCGGCCTGCTCGCAGTCTAGACTTTTCACCAATAGAAAACATTTTGCTCATCATGAAAGGAAAAATCTGGCAAAGAAGACCAAGGACTGTTGAGCAGCTAGAATCCTACATCGGACAAAACATTCCTCTCCCCAAACTCCAGCAATTGGCCTCCTCACTTCCCAGATGTTTACAGACTATTGTTAAAAGAAGAGGGGATGCTACACAATGGTAGGCATGGCCCTGTCCAAACTTTTTTGAAATGCATTGCTACCATTGATGCATTTCATAAAATGGTGAAATGTTAAACTTACAACATATGATATGATCTACTGTTCTATGATCTACTGCAAATTAAATATGGGTCTGCAAGATTTACAGATCATTGCATTCTGTTTGTTAATTACACATATTTACAGGTTACGCAACCACCCAACTTTTTTGGAATTGGGTTTGTAGAATGGGATGTCATAAAAGCTCCTGTAGGTGTAATGTTTAGTATTCTGCCCATAGTGTGAGCTGAGCCTTGCAAAATGTATCGCTGATATCCAAACAGTATCACCAATATTTGTGCATCAGAATATTGAACAATAGAAAAAGATGTATTTACTGGAAATGGAAAGTCTATTCTTATGACCGATCTATGAGCTATCGCGTTGACATCCGATTTGTAGGGTCTTCTTGTGCCCGACATTCAGTACACAACTAAGTTTGCCCAAACCAGCTTAGTACAACAGAAAGTTGAATGAAAAAAAAATGGAAAAAAATAAACCCGTTGGCTTCAGTCAAAGTTTTCTAATATATCACAGATTGGCAAACCGCGCGCTGAAACGTCTCCCACAAATGTCACAATAACAAGCCGCAACCATAAATACTTAATACAAACACCACATGGCGGCTGCTGCCGCTGCATCATATTATTATGGTTCCTAATGAATCAGTGAGTCTTTTGCAATAAACTGAGTTTATGTTATTCTTTATAAAATCTAATTTCCTGCAATGACAAGATAGTAGAATTAATAAAACATTGGGGAAGCACTTGAATTGTACAAGGACTTGCCTTGGAAAACACGAAGCAGATGTTTAATAAATGAAACAGTATGATGGTACACTTGGGGAGCAGTAATGAGCAATCTGAGGAGAGTATTAATTGCAAGCTGTGATCAGAAGTGGGAGTTGTAAGTGATAATTAAAGACAGTTAAATCCGAGAAGTGACAGGCGTCTGTAACTGACAGTGTGTTGGGCGGAGTATGAAATTATTAGACATTGACATCTGTAATATAGTGTCAGCCGCAGTCATAATAAAAGAAAATCTCTAAATGTAATTGTTTTCATATTCTTTTTTTTTTACTATTATTACTTTTATTATAATGTTACGATTTACCGCTTTTATATTCCCAATGGTTATTTCCCACCATTAACACTTATTTTTTCATTATGAGCATGACTCTTGACGTTAGGATTATCACATTCTTCTATTGTATTTTTTTTGTTTTGTTTGACTGGTCCTTCATGAAGCCATTCATGACCTAACTGTATTCAATCATAATATAGACACCATAGACGATGACCTTGCATTTCACAAGGACTTGCGTATAGAAAGGAGGATGGTAAAGGCTCATATTTTCTAATTGTCTTCCTGGGAAAAAAATCCTTGCTGATTGTTTTTCATTTCATAACACAGTGGGTATGTTATGCTAACCTAACAAGATCTCTTTCTCCAAACTAGCGATCACTGGTAGAAAACAGCTCCGTAACACAGACTACCCGCTGAGAAAACCCTTTCTTTCGCTCTCGTAATAGGATCCTGGGGACAAAAAAAGGTGTCCTGCTGAAGCTACCTGCCAGGATAATGAGCGACTTAAACAAATAGGCAAATCATGCAGGTTTATTCCACCAAGGGCCATACAAATATTTAACAGTTTGCTGCATAGTGTCTGAACGAATTTCTAATAAAAATGAAACTGTTGCACATATGATGTGTGATCTGAGATTGGTTGTCAGATGTAGATATCAATAGTGAGCTGTTGTATTTATTGGGAAAGCAATTCCTACTTGATCATCAAAGCTTAGGAGAACGATAGATGTAACGTTTAGTTCAATACAGAAAATACTACACCTACCCAGAGATTATCAATATGTATGGTACCAAACATTTAGATACATTTGGAATAATTTGTTGATGATTGCAGATGATTGATATCCTTCTTTTCAGTAAGATTTTTGTTTGTGATGAACCTTAATGGTGGGACCTACATGACATTGGGGACATATTCTAGCCACCAATGTCTAAGATGAAACAACCCCTTTATATTTGAGTTCTCGCATGCTCTATATAATCCATAGCTTTTTTAAGAGTCAAGCCTGAAAGAGATTTGTGTCTGTGTTTACTTGTTTGTTAATAGATCAGCACCTCGCTGTCCATAACGACAGGTAGGGTGTATTTGGGCAAGTGGACTGTGTTGGGGGTGGGATGTATTCTTAATTTGCAGCCTGAAGTAGAAGGTGAGTGCAAGATTAAATGAGTGCAGAGAGATCAACACCTTGCAATTGCGCCCAGGTCACATTCTGGGATGGAGCATACATGGCACTCATGAAATCAATATCAGCTTGGTGCAGGTCCAACTACCAATAACCACACCGATCAGTTGTTCTTGTGCTAGAATAAATGGAGTAAATGAGAGAAGCTGCAGTAAGTCATAGCTCCATCCAGTGTGTCTTTTCCAGGGTGGGTAGCTGCCGAGGACAGCTGATCAGTAGAGGTGTTGTATGTTGGTCCCTTGCCAATCTGACATTGATAGCCTATCCAGATTATAGGTCATCAATATCTAGAACCCAGAAATCCCCTTTAAAGGGGTTGTCCCATCTGGACATTTATGGAACATTAATAGTATATCCAACAAGCAAGCTTGCCATATATTTTTATCTTGGACCTGTACTTTCATGATTTTACTTGTTGGTTGTCCATGAGAAAGGGTCCATGTATAGTTATGGGCATATGTAGGTGACATTGATAGTATATCCTATAAATGTCTGCAACGGCTCCTCACCATGAATGAAGAACATGCTTGCACCCTCTCTATTTAATGATATGGCAAAACAGCAAAGTGTGGCACACTCTCCATGTGCATTGGGGTTAGACAGGAGCAGGTCCCAGGGTAGGAGCCACACCTATCAGAAAATTATTCATACTGCCATTAAAAAAAGGGTTTGAAAAACCATTCGAAGTATCTGATGGACACTTTTCATCAAAGCAGCCATCAGGGAGACTTGTTGGGGAGCATCATTGTTGAATCGCAATATGTCTCAGAAGCGCCTCCGATGTTGGGTTTTTATGAATTATTGAAAGATAAATAGTAAACGATATGTTATTGGGAAATTATTGTTACGATCCGTCAGAAACAACTGAATCTTAATGATAACTGCCAAGCTGGAATTAATCTTTAGGTCATTTGAAACAGTTGTCAAAAAATATTTGATCATTTATTGCAAAAATTATTACTTTCATTGCCAGCTTTACTCCATTTTTTTAAATCCTGCAGTACAAAGACATATTTGATTGTTACTTATTTAAAAAAAAAAAAAAAATAATTGCAAAGCACTTTTTTTTACTTTCCTTTTTTTTATATTACTTCTGCAATACTTCTGTTTAGTTACTGCAACAACTGAAATAATGCCAAAGACACGGCCTAATAGGCATTACACCACACAATCACATTATTTATTCATTTTTTTTTTTTGGGGGGGTGAAGGGTGTACAACCGAGTGAGAGAGCAAGCATTGACTGCAGCATCCAAGAGATTTAGTTAGATCCCAGCAGTAATGGGACGGGTACAGCTCCTAAGCTCATCACAGCGCTGTACTATTACGTCGCTGAGCATTAACTCGATACTTGTAGCAAAGTAATTGTATAGCCCTGAGTGGGAAGGGGTTAAAATAAAAGAGATCTACGCTGAGGAAAATTAAGATGTATCACAAAATTAAATTTACAGCGTTATGAACAGACTTCTCATAAATTAAACATTTTGTTGTAATTTGATTTTATTAGCAGGGGAAATATCTAGCTTTTTTTCTCCAGATTTATCATTTTACAGATGAGTTGATGCAGTGGTAGTGATGCTAATACTAAAAGTTTTTTTGGGGGAGTATAATATTGATGACCTATCCGCAAAAATTATTCGATTCGCACTGAATCCGAATTTTCTCGCGATTCGTGGTAACGAATCACATTTTTTCTTAAAATGGCTGCTGCAAGTCTGAGGACATGGAGAAAGGAACTCTGGGAAGGCAGGATCACCCATAATGCCATGCATGCCATGCAGGGTCCCCCTGCTGCTAGATATCTAAGTATCCCCCCTCCCCAGTCTAACCAGAGCTCAGTGACAGGCCAGCATCAGGACATTCTGTGTGGGCGGAGGAAACATAGCCCCGCCCACAGCCTTTGCCTGCACTTGCTCTAGGCTGCAATGCCCAAACATCCATACTGATAGTCACTGGCCTGTGAGTTCCCACTGTCAGCTCTGCATTGTTAATGGGGGGGGGGGCTCAACTTGTATGAGCGACTAATAGAACAGGTTCTGTAGACATCTATGTGGAATAAGCTGACAATAGTGTAATTTCACTACCAAAGCACACTCCCTATGCGTGTTACTGCAAGGCACAGTGTTCTACACCCCTATAAAGGCTCTCTGCAGTCCAGAAATAGCTGTTTTTTAACGAGATTCGCCGCAAATAAATTCGGATCGAAGCAAATTTTTCCGAAAAATTCGGCAAACAAGCCAAATCGAATTTTGGAGAAATTCACTCATCTCTAGTCACTGGTCTAGGAAGAGCACCACAGACTCTTCAAAAAGTTGATCAGTGAGGTGCCAGAAGTTAGACCTCTACCGATCAGATAAAGATGACCTGTCCTGAGGATAGGCCATCAATATTAAAGGGGTTCTCCAGGACTTGAAAATGATAGCTGCTTTTTTCCAAAAACAGCGCCACTCCTGTCCACAGGTCATTTGTAGTATTAAAGCTCAGCTCCAATAACTTCCATGAAGCTGCGCTGCGATACCAGAATCAAGCCACGGAAAAGTGTGGAGCTGTTTTTCAAATAAAGCAGCCATGTTTTTCTAATTCTTGACAACCGCTTTAAACTCTAGTAAAGCCCTTTTAAAGTGTGGTTAATTTTTTTACTTTCAGACTCTTACAGCATCAGTTGGTTTACCATACTAAAGTTTTATGGTTTTAAGTAAGTGGGATTTTATCTGAAAACATTCATTGATGGCTTGGGTCCACTAGAGGAAGAGCCACGCTCACCAGTCTTGTGTCTAAGATGCCTGGTTTGCACAGACAGAATGTAGATAAATTTGCTCTAGTATTGCTGACTCCTAAATTGAGACTTTTTTGATAATCTCCCTCACAATATGATAGAGGGCTTCCCCAGGTCTGTTCAAGGGAAAGTTTGAGTAGGCAGCCATATCGGGCACAATTGAGGAGAGGGGATACAATTTATGGACTATAAAGCAAGAAATAACAATCTGCCTTTAAACTTCTATGCATAACCAACCAGGCACTGTGCCCGAGATACTAACAATCCAATAGGTGCCAAGGAGCACTTTTCTTTGGTATGACAGGAGACAGTGCTCATTCAGACAAATGATTTTCCTGTTTGGGTGCTGTCCAAGTATAGAACAGACAACAGCCACACTGAACACTGACCCAATAAAGTCAATGAATCAATTAACATATACGTTTTCCTTTTCATGGACCATCTGTCCTGTTCAGTAAGAACCATCTTCGTCAGTTTTTTAAACCGGACCAGTCCATTGCAGTCATCCAGATCCAGTCCGTTTTTCATTTATGGTTGCTAGAAGACGCTGGGTGTGCATTCTTCTGTAATTTTTCACTGATTTTAAAAACGGATGGCATACTGATGCCACACAGATGACAAAAATGGACAAACTGAATGCAGTGGGGAGACCATCTTCATTCAACACGGATGGAAAATCCATTGGTTTTTCAAGGACAAAATGCAGCCAAGAGATAGGGTTTATTTTGAATCCCTGCCATGAACACCAAGAGAGCTTGTTAGTTGGGGGCCCTTAAAAATGAGTATTTATAAACTGACCCTAGTTACATCTGTGGCCACCAGTAAATCTGCACTGACAAAAAAAATCATATAAAGAAAAATAAAAACATCAGTTTTTACAATTCCAAAGCTTTATGGCTTAATTTCCTATTTTTAATTGCCACCAAATGTATATCTGAAATCCCGTAATTTTAATCAATTTTTTTTTACTAACTGTGTCTGAAGTTCTTCTTGTTATCAGAAACTTTTATATGGCTAATTACTTTCATTTTTTATCACACTTCCAATATTTTTTACAATTTTAATTTATTTTTGCTGACATAAAAATTGTTTCGTTATTGAAGCAAAACCTTTGGTAGTAACTGTGCACCATGAATTTATATTGATGCGCTTTACAGGGATCTTAATTTAAATGTTGCTATTTTTTTTTTCTCCAGATAAGTTAAATTGACACGTGTCTCGATGCAATGCATCTAGTTACAGCCCAGCTCAATAATAACGCTTCAACTGATAGTAGCGCTATTGGAAAAATTATTTGATCTGGTTAAAATCTGCACAATTGCTTTAATCATAATTATATTAATATCGACAGGCACATGACACTAGACACATAAGTATTGATAGATTCCTATCGATGACATATTTCTAAATAAAACATGTAGCCATGATGTGAAGAATTGCCAAGGATCTATTGCCAACAATACATGTAGACATGATTGGACAGTAGTATATATCACTAATGCTATTCTTGCAAATTGGAGTGTGGATACAAGAGGACCTGTCAAATTCTCACAGAACTGAAATTGGTGGAATGACTTTAGCTCGCTCTTCACTAGATACATAGTTAATACAGTTGAAAAAAGACATAAGTCCATCAAGTTCAACCTTGGGATGTGTGGAGTTGTGAATTTTAAAAGGATGAGTGAGACCCAGACTTCTACACATTTCCATGAGCATTAATGTTATTTACCGTATTTTTCGGACCATAAGACACACCTAAGATAAAGAGGAAGAAAATTTAAAAAAAACGATACTTTTTATCAGACCTCAGATCAGACCTCCAAGATCCATCACACCTGAGATCAGACTTTAAGCTCCATCAGATCTCAGATCAGACCACAAGCTCTATGATACTTCAGATCATATCCCCCATCAGATCTCTGTATTAGACTCCTATTCCTCCTCAGATCAGACCTCTAAACTCCATTAGAAAAAAATAAATATATAAATGAACTTACCTCTCCTTCTCCAGACTACACGCTCTTCCTGTACTCATGGCTCCCTGGTCTTCTTCTGGGCCACCCGATGCACTGTGACATCGCACAGAATAAGGTCATAATGTGGGCCTGTATGCACTACATCCTGGCGCTGTAAGCAGTCAGGACACAGTGCCGAGCAAGGCCTGTAAGAAGATCAGGGAGCGGTGAGTACAGCTGGGCAGCGCTTCACTGACCTCTCCCCATGCCTCCTGCATAATGATGACCGCTCATTTGCATTCGCACCATAAAATACACTGCCATTTTCGCCTGCTTTTTTTTTTTTTTTTTTGGGGGAATTACGTCTTATAGTTTGAAAAATATGGCCATTTTAAGAATTAATCTAAGCCTTTTTCTAAACCACCCACTGTTCATGCTGTGACCATGTCCCGAGGTAGACGAATCCACAGATTTACAGTTCTTACGGTAAAGCCTTGACACCTCTGGAGATTGAACTTTTTCTTCTCCAGTCAGAGGCAGTGCCTTGTCTTTTAAGGAGATTTTACCTGAAACAGCTTTTCCCCATTTTTATATTTGTATAGACACCTCTAACACTAAATACATTCAATTATTTTAATCTTTCCTCATAACTAAGAGCCTCCATGCCCCTTATCAGTCTAGTCGCTCTTCTTTGTACTTTTTCCAGCTCCAGAGCATCCTTTCTATGGACTGGTGCCCAGAACTGAACTGCATATTTCAGATGAAATATCTTTTATTAACGTCAGATCCCACGAAATCGGTATCTGAGTGGTACAATGATGGGGGGTGGCGCAATCGCCGTTGCCTGTCATTGCACCCATTACTTACAAAGAAATGAGCTTCGTAAAGAAGTAATTCGTCACAAAACAAATTTTGTAAAATTCGGCGAAGCAGCCCACTCGAATTTTCAAGAACTTTGCTCAACACTAATGACAATATCCTGCTAGCCTTAGAAACAGCTGATTGACATTGCGTGATGTTATTTAATCTATGATCTACAATAACACCCAATTCCTTCTCTACAAGTGATTCTCCCAGTGAGTTCTGCTGGTGTTTTTCTTTTTCTTCTACCTCCCTCACCAGTTTCCACCATTCAGTTCTGTTAGTGTCAGCACCCAATACTAGCGAATTGTAAGTATTTAAGGTTTCTGGAAGCAGTTTGGGAAGCCAAAATCAGGAGTGGATCATAAAAGGAGAGAAAGCATGAAACAGGATCTCTAATAATAATGCCATTTTACCAAGTGTCAACAGCATGCCCCTCTTCGCTGCCTCCAGTGTTTACATCTTCAGGTCCCCACAGTGTTTTCTTCCAGAACTGCATAGCCAATAGCTAGATTCAGCGGAGAGGTGGCCACAAGCAGCACATCAACACTGAGGCCAGCATGGGATCATGCCCATGCAGCGCTGGAAGAAAAGAGTGCGGGAACCGGACGATTGAGACAAATCAACTTCTCAGAAATACCTACATCAACACATGACATGTATGCTCCTCTAAAAATTGGTAGAATGCCGTGAGTCATTACCACAAAGGTGATCAAAGCAACAGCACCCTTTTAAACTAAACAGTACAATACTTGTACTCTACAACATGTCTAGTCTACTACATGCTTGCATTTTCTGGGAAAACTCTGCACTAGGTTGTTCCTCTGTCATTATTCCTGGAAATGTATAAAGCTGACTGAGGGAGTTGTGGTTTCAGGTAGGAGTTTGCTGATCCTTATCCTAGCGAAACAATTACTGACAACATTAATTGTAGCACCTAGTTGTCGATTCATGTATACATTTCCATGAAGAAAAACAGAACAGACAATCCAGAGCCCAGACATGATCCAGAATTGTTATTTTATGGGAAAAGTACAGACAAGTCAGGAGAGCTGAGAGGTCCCCTTTAATAGTAAATTTTCTAAAGTATTTGTTAAAGATTCTTTTATTTGTCTAAAAGGTACCTGAAAATTCTGCCTGACATCAGAGAAGACACAGAGTAATTTGTTGGAGAAAAATAGCAAAGCAGTCAGAGGCAGTGACGTTCATATGTGAGTACATTAGAGAATATATAGAAGCTTTCTAGAACACTCCAGTTATCCCACTTGGATTCATCATATAGCTCTTAAAGCAGAAACGTCTGTGAAATAATGGCTGAAATACTTAGACAAATTGGCTCTTTGCTGTAATTACATTATTCAACTATAATTAAAGAGGAGATATATAATGTTGTACATTCTTCGCAAATATCTCCATTAAAAATAAACTTGCTTGATTCATTGGGATTTTGATTTCATTACAGGACTTGGCCATATAATGAAAATGACAGATCTAATTGGCTGTTCTAAAAAAACACAGATCTTCAAGAAGTTCAGAATCATAGAAGTAGTAATGTTATGGCATCCGGTTCAGCCAAGGTGGGTATATTAGGTGATTTCCAGTTTCGAGAGAGTGTCAGGTGAGCGTCATGCAATATGTGACATATGATAACTCAAAATTTAGAAATTTACTAGTGACTGGCACTAGCAGGATGGCTAAAGAGTTTTACTCAGGCAAAAATGATTGTCAAAACAGCATCTATAACATATAATGTTTTATTTCTTGCATCTCAGAATAGAATTTTGACATGTTCCTTGCAGTGTAAATGTCCAAAATAATGACAGCTTTACTGCAGCAGCAGTTGTCAGCAGTGAGCTCAATTTATGCCATGCCTGTGAAGTACATGAAAATGAAAATCTACCTACGTATACTGTATATGTCTTATGTGTCGAGGTTGAGCAGTCATAAAAGGAGGGTGTGCATGAAATCTGTGAAGGTAAAGCACGAGGCTATTAGAGTTTACACCTTAATCCAGCTTTAAAGGTCTGGCCCCTGGTCATAAAGAATTGTATTGCTTGTCCAAGTATATAGCCTTCTGGTCCCTGTATATACAGTATATCCCTGCTGCTTGTGAATGAGTCTACACCTCTAAAGGAAAAGCAGTGTGTGAGATTTGTGATGCACACACTCGGCTTAATTGGGATGTTGAATGTTATTATCCATTAACTCAGCCTCAAGTACTGTTATAACTGTTCGAGAACTGTAGCTGCATTTATATGTGGAAGAGATTTGCACTGTGTTCAACTCTCTAAAGACTGAGTTTGACTTTTCACTCAGCTTTGTATGGGTTTTCCTGCCCTTGTACCTTACCACCAACAACACCAAGGACAGCCCACCATCCATCAGGACCACCACCACTGTGAGTACTACCCTCGCATTGCTTCCACTCCCATCCTCTTCCCACACACCTCCCCTCTGGGTCTCTGCACTAGACCCAATACTAACAGTGACCATTGTCATTTGTACTGGGCCATGGCCACAGAGCAAACTCCAGATACAGTAGAAAAGTATACTACTAATATATATATAAATATATATATATATATATATATATATATATATATATATACACATATATAAAGTTCCTCAATGGATTTTTCCAACATTTGAAGGACAGACCATATAAATAAAAAATAATTAAAAAAACACAAAAACAATGTATTTTTCACCCCATAAGACACACTTTTCCCCCCCAAAGTGGGGGTAAAATGTTACTGTGTCTTATGGGGCGAATACTTATGAGTGTTTCCATTATGGAAGCGCTAATTGGTACCAGAGGAGCGGGAAGCGGTGAATGCAGCTCTCCCCAGGCTCTGTACTCACCGCTTTCTGGTCCTCTGCTGTCGGCTGTGCTGTGGCTGTGCACAGCGTGAGGAAACTTTGTGACCTCACGATGTGCGTGTCAGGTCACAGCACAGCCAACGGCAGGGAGAATAAGACAGAGCACTGGAGGTTTTCGGAGCAGGAGAGGTAAGTGGATTTTTTATTTTATATGATCTGATGCTGGGGGCTGATCAAATGAGGCTGGGGCTGATCAAATGAGGATGGGGGCTGATATGAGGCATGGTGGTCTCATCTCAGGTCTGAATGGGGGGTCTTATTTATATTGGGGCTCTTACATGAGGTCAGATTGGGGGTCATTCACATTGTGGTCTTAGCTGCGGTCTGAGTATGGGTCTTTATAACATTGGGGGTCTGATCTGAGGCCTCATTGAGGGTCTTATTACACTGGAGGTCTGATTGGGGCTCCGAGCTAAGGTCTTATTAACATTGAGGGTCTGATTGGTGGTCTGATCTGAGGTCTAATGAAAAATATTTTTTTCTTAATTGTCCTCCTTTAAAACCTTGGTGGACCTTATGGGACGGTGCGTCTCATAGGGACAAATAAGGTAATATATCAAAATTTCAGATAGACACTGATGAACAGAAACTCTATTTTATTGTAATATTATCTTATCGCAAGAATAGCTTACATTTTTTAATTATTTTTTCAATTTATAACCCAACATAAATTATGGTTAGAAAATGATATGAAAAGAAACCTGAATTATTCTTAAATAAAAATTACATTTATAGCCCAGCAAATACAAAAGTTATAGCCACTATTAAAGTAGTGCGCATGAAAACGGCTATAATGCCTCTTGCCCTCGTCTCTGGACTGAAATTATCCTGGTCCTGAACCAGTTAATAATGTGACAACCTCTGCAAATATGCTTTATTAATGATCACCCAGCGGCAACTTCCACCAGTAAAGTCAGCCAAATATAGATCTTTTTATATACCTTTGTCCTTTGCATAGTTTGAGTGGTGATCACAGTCTCCCGTATAGTCCCACGAGAGCTAAGATAAGAAACAAAATTTCATGTATATATCACAAAATGGGAATATTTTTCATTTTCAGTCATAATAGCATTATTTATGAAGGTCACTATTAACCCATGTTATATATTATATATGTTATGTGCAGCATCGGTTTTTGCTGGATTGCAGGGGTGGTTCAGCCTTGTGGTGCACCAGTACGGCAAACACGCAGGGCAGGTGTTTTTGACACTTGAGTTGCATTTTTTTGCGTCAATAGGGTCATTTTCAATTATATTTTTCTTTACTAATGTATTTTTTGCATAATGTTGTACAGATGATGTGACATTACGGGAAACTTATTTTCCATACCAAAAAATACATTAGGCCTCGTTCCCATTTCCGTTTTTCTCTGATGTGTGTTGTCCACATTTTCTGCAGACAGCACACGTACCCATTGATTTTAATGGCTCTATTCACATAACAGTATTTTTAACTGACCATAGGTCAGTAAAAAAAAATCAGGGAGACATGCACTACTTTGGTCAGTGATGTGGACCAAACACACCCATTGAATTCTATGGGTCCATGAACAATCACTGACACAACACAGATGGTATCCATGTTTGGTCTGTTTTTTACTGACGATTAGTAGGAGGTACTTTTAAAATTGATTTTCAGCTGAGCAGTGTCTGTGAAATATAGATGACACACGTACTGTAAGACAAAAAAGATGGACACACTGACCAAATTCATGGACGTCAAACGGACATATGAAGTAGGCTTTAAATAGTGCCTGTGTCTAACCACACTATTCACTATTTATCCCCAAGACTGTGATGAGAGGACATCCTCTGCGTCTGGAGGAAAGAAGGTTTCTACACAAACATAGAAGAGGATTCTTTACGGTAAGAGCAGTGAGACTATAGAACTCTCTGCCTGAGGAGGTGGTTATGGTGAGTACAATAAAGGTATTCAAGAGGGGCCTGGATGTATTTCTGGAGTGTAATAATATTACAGGTTACAGCTACTAGAGAGGGGTCGTTGATCCAGGGAGTTATTCTGATTGCCTGGTTGGAGTTGGGAAGGAATTAGTTTCCCCCAAAGTAAGGAAAATTGGTTTCTACCTTACAGGGTTTTTTTTTTTTTATCTTCCTCTGGATCAACTTGCAGGATAACAGGCTGAACTGGATGGACAGATGTCTTTTTTTCAGCCTTATAAACTATGTTACTGTTACTATTTAACTATAAATGCTGCAAAACACATTTTTATACTCTTTCAAATCAAGATTTTTTTTCCAGGAGCTAAAGGGACAAAAAGGTTTGAAATAAGTGAATTACACAATATGTAAACACAAAAGATTATGGCCAAACCTAATGACTCCTGCACACGACCGTATCTGATTTGTAAATACAGATGCATTCCGTATGAATCTCGCAATTTTTACAGGACCTACTATAAAAAAGCCTATTCGTGTCTGCAAAACGGACAAGAATAGTGCATAATCTGTAACGTGCAGCCCTGTTGCACAGATGTGGACAGCACACGGTTGACATTCGTGTGCTGTCTGTTTTTTTTTTTGTGGACCCAAAAAATGAACGAGTCCATGTGTGATCTGTAAAAAGTTGTGTGCATGAGGCCTCAATGACAGCACCTCCTGCATCAGGAAGTATAGTCACCAGCATTGAATAATGAAATAATAAAACAGGAGTAGACTGGCATTACCGCTTCTTAGGAATCTTCATATGATGGGTAGATACAGCCATATACCGGTACACGATGTTGCTCTACGACGGACAGTCAAAACTTGTAATATGGCAAAAAGAATTCTGTGGCACTCACTATCCAATAAAACTCAAATTTATTACAGAGATCTTATGTACCAGCTTCTTAATAAAGTTAAGTTTTATCAGATGGTGAATTCTTTTTGCTATTGAATAATGAAGTACTTGTGTCAATACGCTATTCTGTTTGCTTTTGATGACTTTCCTAGTCATTTCTCCCCCTATAGGTAACAATATTCTGCCAACGTCTCTGCAGCTGCGCCAGATGTTCCCACCTAGGAAAATCACTGCCAATTATATTATGTACACTTGAAATAATCTGCTGCGGTTTATGCAAGCAATTTGTGTAAAACACAGTATACAAGTTAAATTGGTAGTGTTAGCCTTTGATAGAAATATATTGTCTGCAGAGTTTGTACCTACCACCACATGATTACTACAATTGAGGTAACAGGATCCAGCTGTCGTTCCATTGGCTTCATTCTGTCATTTCACCACCAGGCTATGTTGTGTACTTAGTCTAATGCAGCAAGGCCTCTGGGAAATAGACTTAAGAGAAATACATCTTAATAGGAAAGTGACTCATTGTGCCTATTCTAAGATCAGGTACCCCGGCCCACAATATAATAGCCTTGTGTCGATTAAGTTTCAAGACGAAGAAAAGACCTATTCGAGTTCTTGTCACAATTTAATTTTCCATGTTAATTACCGTTGATGTATTGTAATAACAGCCTGTGATTTTTGGACTAATAACCACTTGTTTCTTCGCAGCACGGTGTCAGATTGATCAAGAGTTCAAGAAAGCTTTAATAAGTACAATAATAACCTGTCATTAGTACAGAAGGTCTATGTAGATGGGCTACAGTGCAATGCCAGTCAAGCAATGTCACGCCAAAATACCTCCAGCATGGACGTACCCTAACAATAATCAGGGAGAGGCGCTTTAGTAGGGCTATATCTAGGCTACTGGAGTCAAAGTGCTCATTTTTTCTCCCCAATCTCTTAGACCTATTCACTGCTTCAAACTTATGTTATACTGTAATGGGGTTTTCCGCCATCAGTATCAGTATCTGACACTCTGCAACTCCAATCAGCTTTTTTGAATAGTAGCTGCTGGAAACAGGTGCCGGGAATTACATTGCTTCATCCATGGTATAGTGCAGTGATCGCCAACCTGCGGCTCTCCAGCCGTTATAAAGCTACAACTCCCATCATGATCTACTGTAGGCTGATAGCTGTAGACAATGTGGGCATGCTGGGAGTTAAAGTTTTGCAACAGCTAGAGAGCCTCAGGTTGGCCATCCCTGGTGTAGTGCTTGGAGCTGGTCTATGCAATGCTGATCCCGTTCACTTTAATGGGAACAGCTCTGCAGTAACCAGCTCTATCCACTCACAATAGACTGCTCTGTGTAGTGCCAGAGGTACTGTAGGACAGCTGATTGGTGGGGTGGAGTTTTTTTCAAGCATTTACAATGGACCAAGTTGACCCTTCAGGCAAAGTGGGCCATGGCACCTGTCTTTCCCATTGTATTTTTGCACTCAGTAGATCAGCATTATAAGGACATCTACATTCCATGACATACATTACTGGGTTCTAGAAAATGCTTTGATGTTGTGTCTTTCTTTTCCTTTTCAAAGCAGTCCATGAACATGTTCTACCGTAATGTAAGCCAGTAATTTTCCATGTAATAGTGTGGCTAGTTGGTAGGGTGGCCACTTGCATAACCCCAAAAGGAGGAAATCCTAGGCAACACTTTTCCCTATTAAACCATGCCCACCAATGCCAATGCCACTAAGCCGCACCTCTTCACAGTAAGGGGTGCGAGCAAGAGAAAAGGTGGGGTGGAATGACTACCACGCTAACATGAAAAACCACTAGAGACAAGCGAATTTCTCAAAAATTAGATTTTTTCTAAAAGATTTGGTTAGATTTGAATTTATTCGTGACGAATCGCGTAAAAAAAAAGGTATTTCCTGGCTGCAGGACACGGTGCCTTGCAGTAACATGAATAGGGAGTCTGCTGTGGTAGTAAAAAAATACTGTGAGTCAGTATGACATGCAGATGACAGGCGTCGCTCTTAGAATCACTGCACACTTCACTTATTTGGGCAGTCACGGGGCCAAAACTGACCAAATAACTCAAGTGTGAACTTAGTCTTACAGGTCGATGTTAGCGTCAAGAAGAAGCGCACTTCTTTTACACGGTCGGCAGCTGATTCCACATACAAGTCTACAGAACCTGTTCTATTAAATGCTTATACATGTAGAGACCCCCCCCCCCCGACAGAGTGGAGAGGGTGTCAGTAGTAAGTGTTGACAACACTGATTATTTTGCCCTTCCTCTGATCCATCAGAACCATAACCCGCAAAAAACGGATCTTGTCTGTGGAGCATCTGCCTTTACTCGGTCAGCATTTGGTCAGTAATCCATCAGTATTGCTGAAGGCAAAAAAAAACAGGAGTGGATCCAAAACAGAGATGACAAGTGAATGGAATATTTGCATGTCTTCTGTGTTTTGTACCCCCTCATGCTTTTGGCTACCAAATCATAGGCCAATTCTGATGCAAAATAGGGACCGTGTCATGCAGGCCTTACAGTTGTGACAGGATCAATTATGCGTCTCATTTTTCCTTCCTTCTGACAGATCAGAATAAGGGTCAAATAAATGATGATGTCAGCCAGGCAAAATAGTGGCCCAGTCATGAAGGTAGGGTGGGAACAGCATGAGAATTCCACAGAGTGGCCCTATGACATAGTGGTGAGGTGGAAGCAGCATGAAGAGACCACAGAGTGGCCCAATGAGAGATTCTAGAGGTGGCAGCAGCATCAGGAGGCCACAGAGTGGCACAATGACAGAGTGTGGAGGTGGCGGCAGCAGCATCAGGAGGACACAGAGCAGCACAATGACAGAGTGTGGAGGTGACGGCAGAAGCAGCATCAGGAGCAGGCCACAGGGTTGGACAATGACAGTGTGGAGGTGGCAGCAGCATCAGAAGGCCAAAGAGTGGCACAATGACAAAGTGTGGAGGTGGCAGCAGCAGCTTCAGGAGTAAGCTAAAGGGTGGAACAATGACAGTGTGGATGTGGCTACAAGAAAATTTTGAAAAGAACACTCAGAATCATAGGAGCATATCCATTAAGCAAACATCGTTGATAAAAAAAAATGGCTGCACACCATTATACATGCAAACAATAGAGCTAAGAAAGTTTGTAATTTTCTCACTTTACCACACAATCAGCCTTTTTTTCCCACTAATACACGCCAAAAAGGGCTTTAGAACATATAACTGCACCGCTGAACAGCAAATAATATATATTTTTGTGCCATTAATACACGCCATAAAGGGCTTTAGAACATATAACTGCACCGCTGAACAGCAAATAGGCCCTAATTTTTTTTCACTTATACACGCCACAAAAGGCTTTAGAACAGGGGTCCTCAAACTACGGCCCACGGGCCACATGCGGCCCGCCGAGGAAACTGATCCGTCCCGCCAGGTGTTTCTCACGGCTCGGCAGGGTGCTGCCAACCCCTCCCAGCAGAGAAGCGAGGGGGCTGCGGTGGACGAAGAGAGGGACTGACAGTGCGGAGCTCTGTCTGGTCCGCGGTACAGGAACTTTTGTTTCCTGTATTCTGTACCCGGCCGGACTGACAGGAAGTGCTCACTTACTGTGCGCTTTCTGTCAGTCGGCCGGGTACAGGAAACAAATGCTCCTGTACCGCGGACCTCACAGAGCTCGGCCACGCTACACTAGGGGAGGGGGTGAGTAATGAATGAGCAGTGTGACAATGTGATGAGGGAGGGGCACTGAGAAAAAGAGTGACAAGAAGGGGGGGGGAGTGACAACCGAGGGGGGCTGAGAAAGAGTGACAAGGGAGGGAGCGGGCCTAAAAAATGAAAGTGACAAGGGAGGGGGACTGAGAAATGACAGTGACAAGGGAGGGGTCTGAGAAATGACAGTGACAAGGGAGGGAGGGTGCCTGAGAAATGACAGTGACAAGAAAGGGAGGGTCCTGAGAAATGACAGTGACAAGGAGGGAGGGGGCCTGAGAAATGAGAGTGACAAGGGAGTGAGGGTCCTGAGAAATGACAGTGGCAAGGGAGGGAGGGGGCCTGAGAAATAAGAGTTACAAGGGAGGGTCTGAGAAATGAGAGTGACAAGGGAGGGGGCTGAGAAATAAGAGTGACAAGGGAGGGGGGCTGAGAAATGAGTGACAAGGCAGGGAGGCTGAGAAATGAGAGTGACAAGGCAGGGAGGCTGAGAAATGAGAGTGACAAGGGAGGGGGGAATGAGAGTGACAAGGGAGGGGTCTGAGAAATGAGAGTGACAAGGGAGGGGTCTGAGAAATGAGAGTGACAAAGGAGGGGTCTGAGAAATGAGAGTGACAAGGGAGGGGGCTGAGAAATGAGAGTGACAAGGGAGGGGGTCTGAGAAATGAGAGTGACAAGAGACAGGGAGGCTGAGAAATGAGAGTGACAAGGGAGGGAGGGGGGAATGAGCGTGACAAGGGAGGGGGGGAATGATTCCCATTGAAATACTGGTAAATATATACAATTACTTATAGTTAAACTATAGTCCGGCCCTCCAACAGTCTGAGGGACCGTGAACTGGCTCCCTGTTTAAAAAGTTTGAGGACCCCTGCTTTAGAACATATAAATGCACCGTTGAATGGCAAATAATATATTTTTTTTTTGCCACTAATACACGACAAAAAGGGCTGTTTTTTGTCACTTCACCACACAATGGTTAATAAGCCCTTTTCTCCCACTAATACAAGCCAAAAAATGCTGTAGAACATACTGTATAACTGCACTGCACAAAGGCAAATAAGATATATAAATATTTCCATGCAATAAACCCTGTTAATGGCTGTATCAAACAGCGCTAGCACCCCAATAACAAAAACGGTTTGCTGGAATTACAGAGCTGTATAATGGCAATTTGGATCCCCAGTCAGTGCAGCAAGGTGTAATAGGATTGTTCCTATTACCCAGGCTGTAAACTCTTCTACTGAACCTTGAACTTCTATACAGCAAAATAAAAGTTTTAAAGTCTTTCCTAGCACTGGAAAATGGCTGAATCCAAGATGGTTGAGGGTATTTATAGGGCTGTGACATCACAGGGCTGGCTGGCTGCTGAAATTCGGATTCAGTGCAAATCTAATTTTTCCTGAAATTCGGATCTAATTCCACTTCGTCAACTTTGATTCGCTTATCTCTAACAACCACCTTTTAACCATCTGCCTTACATCTTAAGACCATCCTGTTCTCCCAAGACCTATATGGTGCACTGCTCGCAGGCCCGGTTTGCTTCTCTCGCTATAAGTCAGTCACTAAGGCAACATCCTGCTCTGTGACTGCCTGAGTGTGATGACGCAGGCTATTCATTCACGACTGGCTCAGCAAAGAGTGAATAGCTCATGTCAGACCAGTCACAGAGGGAGATGTCGACCGGCTCTACTGACCGACTGGGGGTGAGAGAAAGCCTCATTCGGTCAATATGTGGCTCCAGCGCATGCTCAGACAGAGCATTTCTGTTGTCTGAGGTGGAGCCACAGAAAAAGAGACACCCAAGTGGATAGAGAGCCAGGAAACTGGACTGTCACGCCTAAAGCCAGACATATGGCCACCCTACCACACGGTCAGGTTTCCTGATGCAGTTTTGGAATCCAAAATCAGGATTGGATCATAGAAGAAGAAATACTACAGTACTTGTTTTTTGGATTCTTCTTTACAGTGCAGGTGCCCTGTGCTAGTGACGGATCACACAAAGGTTACCTTCATCTGCAGCTTAGATTGATTCGCATACATTATAAGTGAGAATGCAGCTGTCATGCAACTTCACCCGCCGGGATCCAACGCATGCGCTGATGTATACAAAGCAACTCTACAATGCAGTAAGGTGACAAATTCACTGTAAGGACGACATATTCGGAGTGACTCTTTTTCATCCAGGCATTAAATCACAAGTGCTGGGTGTTCAGAGTTTGACAAATGGACCCCTGAAGTCTCCCACTTCTTTCACGTTACAGTTTAGAAATCCCTTCTGATACCTCCTCTGCACCATCCTAATATTTCACTGCTGTTTCTGGAAGGCTGACAGAATTTGGCAGCTGGGATGAACTGGCAGCTCGGTGGATGATGTCACCAGCCCGTTAACCTGCTTCAGGAAGTGATTAGGAAGACAGAGGCACAGTGCATTCGGGAAAAATCTCACAATAAAAAGCAATCGAGAAACAAAACACAACGGGGAAAATTGATTTGAACTAAGACAGGTGCAATTACTGAACAGACTCTTCATTTTACACTGTTTGGCTGGGAATATTTTCTCCTGATGACCTTTAAATTTTGAATTTATTTTTCAATCAAGCTCCCCACTTTGCCACAAACGCATTTGTTCTTTATTCGGAATGATCATCTCACCCCTGCCGACTGTATCTTCATATTTTTGGATATATCTTTTTTTTTTTATATTTATCGGGTCTTGCCTACCTTGCGAATTTCGATATCACCGGCTAATTAAGACATGACAAATTCACAACCGACCCAGGCTTGTATATGTGAAGAATTGTCTGGGAGCGACTTGTGTTGTTTAATGTCAGGCAATTAGTTCTGGGGCAGGAAAAATTTATGCCTCCTACTTACAGGTGTAAAGTTTTCAAAGGAGAGCAGGATAACACTCGGCTGGAAAGAAGCCATAAATATCGCTGAAATACTTGCCTCTGGGAGAATTCTTTTCGAGAGGGGAGGAAGGGACATGAAATGATAACATATATTATCTATCATAAATATACACGCCTCATCGTAAAGCATAGATGTGCATTCAAAACATCAGGATGTCATTGGGGATTCATGCACTGTCTATATGTAACGCAATAATGGCTTATAGACAATAGAAAGTTTTAGTAAAGCAAAATTGTAACAAAATAGCAAAAGTAAAATAAAAGGCCATGCTAAATACTTTATTTAATCTTAAAGGGGTTGTCCACTCCTCCCACCATCAGGACTTGTGAAGAAATCCATACTCACCAGGTTCCTGTTGCTCGGTTCAGGCTCCCTTGCTGTCTTTATCTCTGACTACTTCATGGACAGGTCACAAGCGCCGCTGCAGCCAATGACCAGCTTCAGTAGTGACCTGTCCCCAAGAGGCATGTGATCCGGCAATGTGGCGCCACTTGGGGACACGTCAGTCATTGGCTGCAGTGGCGCACATGACCCATGCAGGAAGTTGACAGACATGGACAGACAGTGTGCAGTGAAGAGAGCCCAGGAGCCTGGGAGACGGAAATGAGCAGCAGGGACCAGGCGAGTATGGATTTATTTACAGGTCCCAATAGCTGCTGAAGGGGGAGATTTAAGAAAAGATTCAGTGCTTACTAGTTATTCCCCTGCCATTTCCAGTGCTGCTAATCTGGTCGTCAACTTTGGTCTATATTGAATCGGTGGCAATAGTGACATATAGCCCGCAAGACTGCTTAAGGCAATCATCACCTCAGTGGTCCCATGCGTAAAACCGCTGAGGCCAGTAACTGGCTGCAAAGGTCAAATGTTATGCACGCCACCACTGAATTAGCCAGGAATAAGAGTACAGGATAACTTTTGATCACATTTAGTGGCTTTGGAGATCGCTTTCAGTAAGTCAGAAAACTCCATTACATTCAGTGATTCAATTGGACAATATATGGGATTCAGACAACAAATAACCCTAGTACTTCCAACCTGCTAGGAGCTGTTCTTGACAATCGATCATCACTGCAGGTGACAGTAATACTACATGGACCTCATTTACTCATTCATTTAAAGGGGTTTTCAGGAGTACAATACTGATGGCCTATCCTCAAGTGGGATCATCGATGTCTGATTGATAGGGCTCCTATTCTATTGAACTCTGCAGCCTCTCCCTAGGCCAATGACATCACATTCGTCCATCACTAGACCCTATGTGCAGCTCAGTCCCATTAAAGTGAATGGGTCAGTGCTGCAATACCAAGTACAGCCCCTATACAATCAATGGTTCTGTGCTTGATATGCTGCGAGGAGCGGCCCCGTGAAACAGCTGATCGGTGGGGGTGCCCGGTGTCAGACCCCCACACATTAGGGATCGAAGGCTTATGCTGAGGACAGGTCACAAATATTAAACTCAAAATCATTTAATGCCCACATACTGATCGGCGAGGATGGGAGTCGGACCAACCCCCGCTGATCAGCTGTTTGAGTGCTGAAGCCACTTCCTAGGTCAGTGACTATAATCCCTATAATGAGTCCCATGGCTTAGGCAGAGTTCAGTCCCATTCAAGTTATAATGGAGCTGAGCTGCAATACCAAGCACAGAAACTTTACAGTGGATGGTGCTGCACTTTGCAAAGAGGCAGGGGCGAGTAGCACTCACAGATGTGCTACAGCCCCTTCAAACAGTTGATTGGCGGGGGGGCAAAACCTCCTCCGATTACAAACTAATGACCTATCCTGAGACATCACTATTAAACATTTGGACAACCTCTTTAAAGCTACCACAGGCAACACATACTTTTTTTTTTACATTACTCAAAGCACAAAAACCAAGGCTGACTTTATATTGAGCTTATATTGAATCCCAGCCTAAGATTTTTGTTTTGAGTGAAATACCAAAATGGTTTCCATCCTACCAAAGGAAATTCCTTTCCTCATAATCGGTATCCCTGATTGCTCATTCAAAGACTTTTTCCATGACCAATACTGACCTCTTTTGCACAGTATAGGGGATAAGTGTCTGATCAATGGTGGTCTGACCACTGGGACCCTTACAGATAAGTATGGCCCTGTGTTCCACTATTTGAATGGAGCAGCGGTCACGCAGTTCCAATGTCAATCCAATACATTTTATAGGACCGCCAGAGAAGATATGAATTCAGAAATCTGAATACGATGCTCAGTTCTCTTCAGCAGTCCCATAGAGTTGAATGGAGGGGCAGCAGATATGTGTGCCCTTTGTTCCATTCAAACAGGAGAACATACAGTAGAATCACCATGTTTGCAATAGGTGGGGGTCCCGTTGGTCAAACTACCACCGCTTAACCCCTATTCTATGGATAGAGGATAATCATTGGTCATGGGAAAATTTCTTTAACATGGCAGATAGTGATAAGGGTATAAACAACCAGACGCTTCGCTGAAAGAAAAACCTTGTACGGACTCCCAGTATAGGAGGACTTCAAATAGAGAAAAATGTCCAGCAAAGGAAAATCTTCTAAAACTTATATTTATTGAAATCTGTTAAAATTACAGATCCATGAGCGACACTGACAGAATTGTCTACACGTTTCTACCACCAGGTTACGATTAACAACCTGATGGTTAGAAACGCGTAGACTGTTCTGCCACTGTTGCTTATGGATCTGTAATTTTAACAGATTTTAATAAATATAAGTTTTCCTTTGCTGGACATTTTTCTCTACAGTGATATGTAAACCTATTCATCTTCACCATTTGGATTATTTCTGTGATCCAATGTTCCTGGCCTGTAGCAATAACTGCAATACCTAACCCAGCTATATAGAGAACGGCAGCTGAAACGAAAGACAAATAACTGTGAGCAGAACTGAACAATAGAATAGAATTTCAGCAGGAAATGTAAGCCATTATAGCTCAATCTCTGGTACAACAACATTTTTTAGGTTTATTAGCACTGTACATTATCTATTAGGCTCTGTTCATATAATCAAAGCCCTTTTACAACTTTGTTTAAGCTAGGCTTGCCAAAAAGTCCATGGAACGTCTGCCATTGGGCATGTTTTCAACATTTTTCTATTTATCTGCCTGATGAAAGGTTTCACTATGTATATTATGAAAAATATATGTATATTTAGGCAAGTCTTCTTCCTACAACCTTACAAAGCTCCTGTAATCATTGCTTGGAGAGAAGTAAATTTGGGCGTTTCTAGGAGGATAGGTCACAGTCAACACATTGATCGGCCTTGGCAGAATCTCTGCCATCATATACAGGAGATTGTATAAATCCTCCCGTGGGATTATCATATTTATGTCAGGAGCAGTCTGAACATTATACTCTGGCATAATATAATGTATAATAAGATATACATGGCATAGTAAGTTGCCTTCACAGCCATGAGGCCCACACACTGTGGAGATGTCAACGGACTAATGAAGCATGGTGGACATTCCTTGGGATGAAAGGAGAAGCAATGTCTGATTATACATTCATACTTTTGATAGATCTAACCTCAAAATTCACACGAAGATCATGGCCAAACCCTTAGTATGAATGTAATAAAAGTCCCAGTGTTCTGTTGCACATAGTTATCGGCAGGACACTGTCATACAAGGCTCTATCGCTGTACTGGATGTGCCCAAAGCAACTGGTGGACAAGGAGTGCAGTGTCGGAGCTTCCAACATACTGACTATATCCAGTTTATTATGCACTCAGTCAGATGCTGGGGCTCCCTTGGTTTTGATGGAGCAGTCCGCTCTGCAGCCCAATTCTGGCCTCAAAACGATAACTCATTGGGATCTGTTTGAAAACTGATCTGTCGTAGCTGTAATGGCGCCATTCTAAATGGAAGTCATGATGTTAGTATGAATAGACCCATATATTCGCTGGACAGAAAGTGTGACATACCATCTATATGCATGTCACAAACAATGAGCCCAGGAATGGCAGTGGTCATGTGCCATGCCTGAACATGTCACCACTGAGGCCACTTATTGGCTGGCAGCGGTGGTATGCATGTAGATGGCATGTCACAGGTCCATCGGAAGCAGAAGAGAAGACGGCTTGGTGTTGGAACCAAAGCGCCAGTGCAGTATCCTGGATTGTGGTGGCCCTAACACTACACTATGCTCTGGACTCGATGCATTAGCAGGCGCCCCTATACAAATTAGACTACTGTTGGCCAAACCTGCTGATTTCTGCAGGGATGGAAACAGTCTAATGTGTATGGGGAGCTCCTGACTCTCAGCCAACAGATTATGTCGGAGGAGAAAAGGTTTGTGGCTATTGTATTTCATCTCCTGATCCTTTTGTTTTCCTGGGAGATAAGCCACCAGGGGTGTCTGGCAGTGGCTTTCTTCTCTCTCTCCATTGAAAACACAGGACAGGACAGATAGCTGTCATCCGGTAAGCATTTGGCTGACTACTAGTGAAGGTGTATCTTCTTCTACTGCATTAAAAGGTTTTCTGGTAGAGCCTGCTATTTCGTCGAGTTTTAATAAGGTTAATTTTCTATGTCCCCTCTAGATTCAAGCACGTAAAACTCCAGCAGTTACCTAATTCTTTTTCTTACTGGAAGTTTAGTTTCTTCAGAATTATATTGATTCTATTTTTGCTGCTATGGGTAGCATCTATACATGTACTGACTTTCTTGTAAGTTTGTTTAAAAAAAATAAAAAAATAAAATGTGCTTTTCAATAGGGTTGGGGCTGCAGAATCCTGACTGGCTAAATGTTTGTTAAAAGGACAGCCTAGGTCTGTCAAAAGGACAACCTACCTACAGACATTAATGTTCTGACAGAACTGATGCAAACTGTGCCTGAGTTGCACCTTACAATATAAACTATAAGGACAAAAGTTTTGGGACACACATCTTAACAGTTAATTCGGACCCATAGGCACAGATGTATAAAATCCAGCCCTAGCCATGCAGTCTGCCTTTATAAACATGTCAAAGAATAGTTTCTTCTAAAGAGCTTACTGAATTCCACAGCGGTACTGTAATAAGATGCCACCATTGGAACAAGTAGGTTTGGGAACTTTCTTCACTCCTAGATATTCCACCAACTGGGAGTGGTATTATTGCAAAGAGGAAGCATTTGGGTACCACAGCATTCCAGCCATGAAGTGGAGAGCATGTAAAGTTACCGAGTGAGGACACCGAGTCCTGAGGAGCATAGTACACAAAAGTCACCAGCGTTCTGCTGATTCAATGACTGCAGATTCCAAAACCTTCTGTGACCTTAACAGCAGCACAAAAACTGTGCAGTGGGACCTTCATGGCATGGGTTTCCATGACTAAGCAGCTACCATGACTAAGCAGCTACATGCCTTACATCACCAAGTACAATGCTAAGTGTTAAAAGGAGTGGTGTACATCATGCCACCACTAGACTCAGGAGCAGTGGAACAATTCTGTTGAGTGAAGAATTATGCTTCTGTATCGGTCAGTCATTCTGGATTTGGTAAATGCCAGGAGAACATTTCCTACAATGGCTGCATTGTGTCAACTGTACAGTTTAGTTGGGGGGGGGGGGGGAGATAATGCTATGGGGTTGTGTTTCAGGGGTTGGCCTAAGCCCCTTAGTTCCAGTGAAGGGAACACTTAATGCTTTAGTATACCAGGCATATTGAACAATTGTATGCTTCCAGCCTCGTCTGAACAGTGTGGGGAAGGTCCTTTTATGTTCCAGCATGACTGTGCCCCATTGCACAAAACAAGGTCCATGTAGGCATGGTTGGGTGAGGAATAACTTAACACTAACCCCCACAGAGCCCTGACCTCAACCCCATTGAGCACCTTTGAGATGAACGGGGCAATGGAGATGGCGAGCCAGGCCTTCTCATTCAACACCAGTGTCTGACCTCACACATGCTCTTCAAGAGGAATGGGCAAAAATTCCCACAGACACCCTCCAAAATTTTGTAGAAAACCTTCCCAGAAGAGTAGAAGCAGTTTTAGCTGCAGGGGGAGGGCAACTTATATTTAAGGGGTTGAGCAGCCAGTCTCAAGATAGTAGAAAAGATAATCCAGCACACTACTATTGATAATGCAAAAGTGATGATTGATGTTTATTAAGACAAATAGTGCATACATGAGACATTCATGTCATCCAAAGCAAATGGATATAATGTAGATGTGGGCGGCTGGTTAATTGGACGTTTTGGTCCACCTTGACCTTAGTCTTCAGAGCAGCTAGGCAGTAAAGTAAAAACACAAGTCTCTAGTATGGTAAGGTGGGGAAGGGAAGAATAGGTATATATGGTGAAATCAATTAAATAGGTATAAATGAATAAAAAAAACTAAAAATTGCACAAGTCATAAACAACTCATTTAAAGGGAACCTGTCATCAACTTTATGCTGACCTCACTAAGGACAGCAAAAATTAGTGACAAAAATGCTGATTTCAGTGGTGTGTCACTTATGAGATAAAAGTAAGAACCAGCATCATAATCATTGCAGCCCAGGCCTTGAAGAGAGTCAAATCTACCTGAGAAGAGTCCTGGTTATTCATAATCTCCTGCTCTCCTGCCCATCTGCTGATGATTGGCAGTTCTCTCCTAAAGAGAAAGGGAGAAAACTAGGTAGAAGCCTGTCAGTCATCAGCAGGTGTGCAGGGAGAGCAGGAAGTCATGAATAACCAGGACTCTTCTCATGTGGCCGTGACTCTTTTCCAGGCCCAGTCTGCAATGATTGTGAAGTTGGTTCTCGGCAACCACTTACTTTTAACTTAAAAATGACAGACCGCTGAAATCAACTCAACTGTCTCTACTTTATGCTGCTGTTAGTATGGGTAGCATAAAGTTGGTGACAGGTCCCCTTTAAGCCTCATTCACACAGTCAGTGTTCGGTCAGTGATTTCCATCAGTGATTGTGAGCCAGGATTGGAGCCTCCACAGACATAAGGTACAAGGGAAAGATCTGTACCTGTCCTGTGTTTAGAGCCTGGTTTTGGCTCAAAATCGCTGATGGAAATCACTGACGTGTGAATGAGGGATTAGTTATTTATGACCTGTGCAATTGTTTAATTAATTTATACCTATTGCTTCAATTGATTTCACCATACCCACCCGTTCTTCAATTTACCCCTTCCTTGCCTTCTTTCTAACCCAAGCTTTCCTGAAACAGACTGTAAAACTGAGGACACAAACTTTCCAGCGAATGTTGTCTTCCGAGACTTCCCGAGAACGGGTGGCTTTTACTTACTTTTTAGAAGTGCTTGATTTCTTTCTTTCGTTTTTCAAATAATGGGACAAGAGATCCAGTCTACACGGCTCGTCTCCCAAGGCCGTAAGAGCGGAGCATTAACATCGGATAAAAAGAATAAAATGACAGAGCACCAAATTAAAAGACAACATAACTAAGCAGAGGCTGCCATTTTACACTGAGAGGATTGTACAGTTCCTCTGGAAAATTCCGCCTGATTATTCCTGCGCTAAATAATTACTACGTTGAGAAAAAAAATATGGTAATCTAAGGTGGGTTTGTGGGCAGTAAACACCAGAGGCTAGTTAAGCATGATATAAATGTGTCCGCTCCACATAACGCATACCTCAATACCACAAGTTAAATACCAAGGTATAAAAATATCTTGGTGGACGTAAATGAAGCAAGTAATGGTAGAAATGCATGACTGCAACGATTAGACTAAATCTTTCATGACTCCCGTACATAGGTTTATCCAATTTAATTGACAATTTAGGAGAAATATGTGACAATATCTGGCTTTTAGCCTTGATCAACGTCCTCAGCCTCATTCCTCTTCCAAGATCTTGTCAAACATTTATCATTTGCTTTATGTTGCTATGAACGGCTATTACTACTTTTCAGTCTAATGCGGTCGAATTTGGATTCTCTCCTGCTTATTACATCGGAAAGGGAAACACATCAGTTTTAGGGAAAGCGGGTAAGGGGCCACAATCCATCTCAGATTAGAAATGTTGTCAGCTAATTGGAGGACTAAATAAGCGGAGAACAAGAAAACTATTTTAAGGGATGGCTGTAGAGTGCAGTTTGGGGCACGGCAATACTTTAGAAGCATTGTACAGCGGCTGGGGTAAATTGAGATGCAACGCAAATTATGTTTTATGTTTCTCTTTTCTAAAAAGATAAAATAGAAAAACGTCTGAGAACATTTTTAGAAATTGCAAATTAGTTGACTTTCATTGCATGTCCTGAGCACCGAAAAGTTAAAGGGAATCTGTCACCTTGCTTTACCCTATAGAGCTGTGGACATGCACGGATAGATCTCCGCTAGCATGTCCGCAATATACCTGTCCCATAGCTCTGTGTGGTTTTATTTCGTTTAATGATTTTATAGATATGTAAATTAGCCAAGTAAGGTGCCCAAGGCGTGGTTACTTACGGTTAAGGAGCCCAGGCACGCCCCCTGTGAAGGAGCCCAGCACCGCCGGCATCCAGCAATCTCCTCCTTGCCGTAATCTCACAATGCGCGTGATTACGGCACTGTAACTTTGTGAGCAAGGAGGAGATTCCTGGATGCTGTCCATGATTATCAGCATTTACTGTGAGTTGTCAAATAACAATTGCCACCAAAATAATCTAATCGAGTATCGCCAGTCTCAAAAAAAATCATGGAAACATTTTTTTTTTTTTCACAGAAAAAAGAAAAAATGTCATCTATTTTTATTGCCTGTCAAGAAATTTCTGGACGGTTGGGAAACCTCACCCCGGCCGATCAGCTGTTTCTCACCGGATCTCTGGTGAACGATGCAGGCTCCTGACAGCTTTTCGGGTACAGCTCCATATATTGTATAGTGGCAGTGCTTGGTATTGGAGCTCAGACCCCTTGACCTGAATGGGGTTGAGCTGCAACTAGGCCAAGTGACCGATGTACAGTGATGTCGCTGGCCTAGGAAGATCGGACCCTCACCAATCTGATATTGATGAGAACTCCTTGAGAATTAGGAATTCCCATGTGAATTACTATTTAAAATAATGATTAAAGGGGTGTTTTGATCATATCATGTTATCCCATATCCACAGGACCACTGGGACCCCCACCGATCACAAGAAGGAGGACCGCAAACTCTGTAGGGATCCCTGAAATGAACAGTAGGCCACTGGCACACTGCCACTCAATTCATCACTATGGGACTGCCAACTGCATAGCGATTGTACCCAGTTGTTTCTGGCAGTCATGGTGCACAGGCCTGATCCGAGGCTCTTTTCATTCCAGGGTCCCCTCATTCTCATGATCAGTGGAGGTCCCAGCGCTCCTGTGGGATATGGGATAACTTAAAGGGGTTATCCAAAACTGAATAACCCTGTTGCAATGCCCTTGCCCGCAATACTGTGCATACTTACCTGTTCCCCGACGCCATTTTCCACCTGATCACTCCACGACCATCTTCGCATCTCACCTGCCTGCAGGAATCAACATCGGTCGACGATGGGGGTGCAGCCAATAGTAGGCCGTGGCGTCCCCCTTGCGTCCTCAGCAGGCAAGAGAGATGCAAAGACGGACGTGGAGCGATCCAGGAGGAAACTGAAGTCAGGGACCAGATAAGTATGCAAAGTGTCTTGGGCCAGGACATTGCAGTGCGGGTTATTCAGTCTTGGATAACCCCTTTAATATAACTGGAATACCCCTTTAAGGCTACGTTCACAACTGTTTTGAGGTTTCCAGTTGCATTGGTAATCCTGGTGCAGTGCCGGATCTGTTGCCCAGAAACCATTGATGACTGGCAGACCCCACTGACTTACAATGGGTTCCCTTGTGTTCCATCAAAGTATCTTTTTTGATGGAAAAATAGCAGTGTTATTTTTCCTGTTAAATATGATGTTTGTGCTGAACCTCCACGTGAATGCAGATGAGAACAGTGCCACAGCTAGTTTTTCTGGCTCTCTGTGTATTTATACCTATAGTCTATGCAAGCATCGAGTGACAAATGTGGATCCCCATCATCCTCTCAGGGCTACGGCTTAGCACTAAGTCATGGAGCTGCTGTGGCTGCTGGAGAGAAGGACTCCTCTGCGGTGCTGGGCTGTGTGACAGTAGTGAGGAGACTGTAAGGGGGAATAGGGGATTTCTTTATAGCAGACACAGATCTATGAATGGGCGGTGCTCTCTGCAGAGTTCAGAGTGGCATTGGGGGGACTCTGCCCTAGGTGCACCCCCATAAGTGCCCCAGCTCCAGATGCCCCCACTCTAAATGCACTGCTAATATTGCCTCTTCTCCAGTTACCCCTGCTCCAGGATCCCCACTACTACCCTGCCTCAGGCGACCCTAATGCCTCTGCTTTAGGTGCACCCCCATAAATGCCCCAGCTCCAGATGCTCCCATTCTAAATGCACCGCTAATATTGCCTCTTCTCCTGTTACCCCTGCTCCAGGATCCCCACTATTACGCTGCCTCAGGCGACCCTAATGCCTCTGCCTTAGGTGCACCCCCATAAATACCCCAGCTGCAGATGCTCCCACTCTAAATGCACCGCTAATATTGCCTCTTCTCCAGTTACCCCTGCTCCAGGATCCCCACTATTACCCTGCCTCAGGTGACCCTAATGCCTCTGCTTTAGGTGCACCCCCATTAGTGCCCCAGCTCCAGATGCGCCCACTCTAAATGCACCGCTAATATTGCCTATTTTCCAGTTACCCCCGCTCCAGTATCCCCATTATTACCCTGCGTCAGGTGACCCTAATGTCTCTGCTTCAGTTATGACCCTCCGTTTGTGGCCTTTGCTCACATTGTTCCTCTGGCGCCTTTGCTTGGGCTTTGTTAAAGGTTATCACCTGCAAAGGGGGTTGGACTTATGCCCGAAAAATTCTGCACAGTGCGTCACATTCTCCAGTGTTGACACATATGGTTTACATGGTGGTAGTGATGATATTCCGCATTTACAGGCATCACTGCTGCCATGTAAAGAGATACTGGTGGTGGAGGATTTAAAGGGGTTGTCCAGGTTTTCAAGTTATCTTCTCCACACCATAGGGCATAACTATATGATTTGGGGGTCCGACCCCCACTGATCCCAGGAACGGTCCTGTTCCCCCTTTTTGAGGGTGGGGCAGGCCACACATACGCCCTGCTGCTTCATTCTCTTTGGGACTACTGAAAATAGCCAACGCTGTACTCTGCCAGAGGACCTTTAACAGGCGAGCATTTCTATTTTAGGTTGACACATATTTTGGGAGAAGATTTTTAATTTTTTTTTTTTTTTTTACACTCAAAGAAAACTTTTAAGGATAAAGAATCTGAAAAGGTGAAACAGCTATGACACGACAGGTGATAAGTGTCTGATTGGTGGGGGTCTGACTGCTGGGACCCCCATGATCAAGGGAACGTGGTCTTAAAGGGGTTGTCTCAATTCAATAAGTCGGATTTATCATGTAGTGAAAGTTAATACAAGCCACTTACTAATGTATTGTGATTGTCCATAGTGCTTCATTGCTGGCTGGATTCATTTTTCCATCACATTATACACTGCTCGTTTCCACGGTTACAGACCACCCTGCAATCCATCAGCGGTGCTCGTGCTTGCACACTATAGGCAAAAGCGTCGGCCTCTCTGATGGCCGGGACCGTGGGAGCGCACATAGGCTAGTGCTTTATCCTATAGTGTGCAAGCACGGCCATTTCCATGGTTACAGACCACCCTGAAATCCAGCAGTGGTGGCCGTGCTTACACACTATAGGGCAGGGATGGCCAATCTGCAGGTCTCCAGCTGTTGTAAAATTACAACTCCCAACATTCCCAGCTGTAGGCAGTCTGGGCATGCTGGGAGTTGTAGTTTTACAACAGCTGGAGAGCCACAGGTTGGCCATCCCTGCTATAGGGAAAGGCTGGAGGTGCTCGTAGGCCAACACCTTTACCTATAGTGTGCAAGCACGGCCACCGCTGCTGGATTGCAGAGTGGTCGTAACCAGGTATACGCGCTGTGTATAATGTGATGGTAAAGAGCCAATATGGAGAATAACAATACATTAGTAAGTGCCTTGTACTAACTTTTTCTACATGACCATGTGATTGGACCATGTGATGTGACGTCATCACAGGTCCTTAGACGGCAGCTAATGCTTGAAGAGAGATCGCCAAATACGCGATCAAGTAGCTAAGGTAAGTTAAGTTTATTTTTAACCCCTTCATCCTCATTCTACAAAGCATTCTTTATTGAGAATGCTATTATTTTCCGTTATAACCATGTTATAAGGAAAAATAATAAAATCTCCAGAATACGCAACCCGAAACCAGACTTCAGTGATGAAGTCCGGCTTCGGGTCTGGGTACCAAACATAGCGATTTTTCCCACGTGCGTGCAAAACGCATTACAAAAGTTTGCACACGCGCGGAAAAATCGCGCATATTCCCGCAACGCACCCGCATCCTATCTGGGCGTCAAACGTGACGCCCGTGTGAAAGAGGCTTAATAGGTTGGCCAGAGGTCTGGTTTTTAGACTTTTTAGTGGTTATCGGCAACTCTAGACTCGGCGAGTACGGGGCACTTTAGGGATCACTCACACAGACATCCCAACCTGCGAAAACTCATTTTAGGGAGGTTTTCTTTTTTCACTAACTTTTTATTACATTCATCAGCCCCCAGTGCCTCTCCTTTACCCCCCCCAGTGCCTCTCATCAGCCCCCAGTGCCTCTCCTTTACCCCCCAGTGCCTCTCCATCAGTCCCCAGTGCCTCTCCATTAGCCCCCAGTGCCTCTCCTTTACCCCGCAGTGCCTCTCCATCAGCCCCCAGTGCCTCTCATCAGCCCCCAGTGCCTCTCCATCAGCCCCCAGTGCCTCTCCATTAGCCCCCAGTGCCTCTCCATTACCCCCCAGTGCCTCTCCTTTACCCCCCAGTGCCTCTCCATCAGCCCCCAGTGCCTCTCCTTTACCCCCCAGTGTCTCTCCTTTACCCCCCAGTGCCTCTCCATCAGCCCCCAGTGCCTCTCCTTTACCCCCCAGTGCCTCTCCATCAGCCCCCAGTGCCTCTCCTTTACCCCGCAGTGCCTCTCCATCAGCTCCCAGTGCCTCTCCGCTGCTGATTTTGAAAGGGGTTAACAATAACTACTGCGTGGGTCCTGGGGAATATAAATAAGTGTGAAGGGACTGAAAGGGGTTAATAAATACTGTTAATGGGGGACTGCTGAGGGGTTAATAACTACTGTTTAGGGCCTTCATATTAACCCCTTTCAGCAGTTCCCCCCATTCACAGTAATTATTAACCCCTCGGGGGACTGCTGAAAGGGGTCAATAAATACTGTGACTGGGGGACTGCTGAGGGGTTAATAACTACTGTTTAAGGCCTTCACATTAATCCCTTTCAGCAGTTCCCCCCTCCCCCATTGACAATATTTATTAATCTCTCGGGGGACTGCTGAAAGGGGTCAAGTCTGTGAAGGGGGGACTAGCTGGCTCCAGTACACCCCCTGGCCCCTCCGGCGATGGGGCGTGGCTTTACGGAGGTGGGGGTGGTTTATCTGTTTGGGGCGTGGGGTGAAGCCAGTGGCCACCCTACTCTGTCTAATCCATCCACCAGACATATATACTGTAAATATGTGCAGACTGTTCGGCCTCTTTCTCATTTATAACAGTTTGTAGGATTTTTGTCTTGCAGTCTGTGGTGTTTTGGTCTTTGACAGCACCCGTAGTTAGACCTCAGTCACGTGACCACAGTCATACAGGAAGCAGTGGTGACAGCTGCCGAGGTTGTTGATGTCCTGGAGACCAGTGCTGCTCCTTCCATGTGAGTTGCTCGCTGTGCTATGACTGTGCCGCCATTCTGCCTGCAGCATCTTCCGCGTGACGCTCTATGTAATGCCAGGTCTTCATCAGTGGTGCATCCTGGGACTTGTAGTTCCGCAGCAGCTGCTGAGGCCCGGACTCCCTGCTTGTACTGCAGTGTGTGATGACTGGCTTTGTGTTTGATCAGCCTTGTCCCTCCCTGAAGTCATCTATAGGGGACCTCGTGCAGGGGCAGGAAGTGCCAGTCCTGCCCATAGCAACCAATCAGGTCTCTTCTTTCATTTTTAGCCTGTGCTGGGGAAAATGTAAGCTGGAACCTGATAGGTTACCATAGAAAACAGTGCTATGTCTAGTTTTGGTGCTTAAAGATCCTCCTGCATGGTGGGACTGTGACAGTGAAGCTGAGCTCTCTGCATAGCAGATGGCATATTACTCCTCTGGATGTGTAGTATTATCACATGCAGTGGCCTAAAGGGGAACTCCAGTCAGCAAATGTATAATGTCGCCCTTATCCTTTCTATCAGTTGTGTACTGCTGTGCAGCGCCGATCCTCGCTGATGCTGCAGTTTTAAAATTGTTCTTTAGACCTGTTTTTGACGAATAATGCGACTCAGCGGGTGACACCGAGCGTTGGGGCTCATTCAGACCCAGAACCTGTGGTTTGGCTCCCTTAAACCGGGGAGGTCCTGGTCTTGTAGCTGTCACACAAGATCTGCTATGCGGCCACGCCACACCCGTCTGAATGTACAGAATAAGGGTCGGTAGTTCGTCCTCATATTGACAGGTCATATAGTGCGGTAAGACATTCCTATGAAATTAGGGTTGAATCTTGATTACGGCTCTGTAAGACTGCTGGGCTGTCATCTAAGGGGGGCCAAAAATATACTTATAGGGCTACTTTCACTCTTGCGTTTACAGTTTCCGGTATTGAGATCCGTCATAGGATCCGAATACCGGAGAAAAACGCTTCCTTTTTGTCCCCAATTATTGTCAATAGGGACAACACTGAACAAACCCGAACGGAGTGCTAGGAATGCATTACGTTCCGTATGGTTGCGTTCCTATACCGGAGAGCAAACTGCGGTTTTCTTTATGTCATCCGATGAGAAGCAAAACGCTCGGCGGGGGACGAATCCGTTTTCTGTGTGTGTGTGAGAAAATGGATCTGTCCTCATTGACTTGTATTGTGGGTCACGACAAAATAGAAAACAAATCCATTCCCCATTGACTTTCAATGGAGTTCATGACAGATCCATCTTGGCAAGGTTAGAGATAATACAACCGGATCTGTTCATAACGGACGCAGACGGTTGTATTATCAGTAACGGAAGCGTTTTTGCCGAACCCTGCCGGATCAGGCAAAAAAGCAAGTGTGAGAGTAGCCTAAGGCTTCTTTCACACTAGCGTTGTTAGGATCCGGCGTGCACTTCCGTCGCCGGAATGCACGCCGGATCCTGCACAACGCAAGTGAACTGAAAGCATTTGAAGACTGATCAGTCTTCAAAATGCTTTCAGTGTTACTATGGCAGCCAGGACGCTACTAGCGTCCTGGTTGCCATAGTAGCAGTGGGGAGCGGGGGAGCAGCATACTTACATTCCGTGCGGCTCCCGGGCGCTCTGAATGACGTCAGAGCGCCCGCGCGCATGGATCACGTGATCCGTGCGATCACGTGATCTATGCACTGGGGCGCCCTGGCGTCATCCTAGAGCGTCCTGGGAGCCGCACGGAATGTAAGTATGCTGCTCCCCGCTCCCCTACTTTTACTATGGCAACCAGGACTTTAGCGTCCTGGCTGCCATAGTAACCATTGACAAAAAGCTAAACGTCGGTTCCGGCAATGCGCGGAAACGATGTTTAGCTAAAGGCCGGATCCAGACTAATGCCCTTCAATGGGCATTAATTCCGGATCCGGCGTTGCGGCATGTCTTCCGGATTTTTGGACGGAGACAAATCCGCAGCATGCTGCGCTTTTGTCAACGTCCAAAAAACGTTGACATACTGAACGGAAGACATCCTGATGCATCCTGAACGGATTGCTCTCCATTCAGAATGCATGGGGATAATCCTGATCAGTAGCTTTCCGTCCTAGAGACCCGAGGACGGAACTCTAGGACGGAAAGCTAAAACGCTAGTGTGAAAGAGGCCCAAGGCCTCTTTCACATGAGTGTGTCCGGATTAGGTCCGGATGCTTTGCGGATGCGTTAAGTGAAACTGTGCGATTTCACAGGCAAAGCCAATCAGTTTTGCCTGCGATTGCGTTCAGTTGTTCAGTTTTTTTCGCGCGGGTGCAATGCATTTTGATGCATTTTTCACACGCGTGATAAAAAACTGAAGGTTTACAAACAACATCTCCTAGCAACCATCAGTGAAAAACGCAACACACCCGCACTTGCTTGCGGATGCAATGCGTTTTTTACACAACTCCATTTACTTCTATGGGGCTAGGGCTGCGTGAAAAACGCTGAATATAGAACATGCTGCGATTTTCACTCAACGCACAAGTGATGCGTGAAAAAAAACGCTCATGTACACAGACCCATTGAAATGAATGGGTCAGGATTCAGTGCGGGTGCTATCCGTTCACGTCACGCATTGCACCCGCGCGGAAAACTTGCTCCTGTGAAAGGGGCCTAAGTCCCTTAAAGGGGTTCTCTGGGCTTTTACTGTTGATGACCTTTCCTCAGGATAGGTCATCAATATCAGATTGGCAGGGATCCGACTCCAGGGACGTCCTGAGAATCAGCTGTAGAAGGAGAGGGCGCACACAGCGTGCATGCGCCATCTCCCTTCTCTCCTACTGTCGGCTGCTGATGTCTGTGGTCTGTGCCATCCGCCATAGACATACAACATCGAACAGGAAGACAAAAGGGAGATGGCGCGGGCGCACTGCGCATGCCTTCTCCTCATACAGTTGATCGTCAGGGTGACCCCTGGGAATCTAGTATTGATGACCTATCCTGAAGATCCAGGTTACTTAAAGGGCTTTTCCAAGACTTTTTATTTTCTTTCCGCTTCCGTTCCACTTTTTGTGCTGCCCGTATGCGGAACCATTCGCTTTAATGGGGCTGTAGAAAATACGCAAGTTACTCCACGTGCATTCCGTTTCAGTTTGTCCGCAAAAAAGTAGCGCATGTCCTATTATTGTACACAAATCGCGGTCCGAGGCCCCATTCAAGTCTATGGGTCCGCAAAAAATATGGAACGCACACGGAACACATCAGTATGTCATCCATATTTTGCGGGTCCATACTGTAGAAATGCTATGCCCAGCCCATATTGCTCCGATCCACAAAAATGGATCACATGCGGAGACCATACGGATATGTTTTGTGGAATAACGGAACGGAAGAGGACTTAAATCGGAGAGAAAAAAAACTCAGATGCGGAACAACGGATCCGTGAAAAACGGACTGCAAAACTACAACGGTCGTGTGCATGAGCCCTTATACTGATGACCTATCCTCTGTATAGGTCATCAGTATCTGATCGGTGGGGGCCCGACACCAGGGACCCCTGCCGATCAGAAGTTTTAGAAGTCACCGGCGCTTGCAGTAGTGATGAAGCCTTCTCCCTGCTCATCAAGCACAGCTCCGTACATTGTATAGCGGCTGTGCTTGGTATCGTGCCTAGCCCCACTCACTTCTATGGGGCTGAGCTGCCCCTAGGCCAAGTGATGGATGAATGTGATGTCACTGGTCTGATGAAAGCTGCGAGAAGCCCGTCGTGCTACTGCAAGCGCCGTAGTCTTCTCAAACAGCTGATTAGCAGGGTTCCTGGGTGTCGGACCCGCACCGATCAGATACTGGTGGCCTATCCGGAGGATAGCCCATCAGTATAAAAGTTTTAGAAAACTCCTTTAAAGGGATTGTCTAGAATTAGAAAAACATGGCTGCTTTCTTCCAAAAACAGCACCGCAGGGGACCACTGCTTGTGTGTGGTTTTGCAGCTTAGCCCCATTCACTTAAATGGAGCTTTCACAGCGGTTTTCGGATTCCTCTTTATTTTGACCACTCGCCATAGACCGCCTCGTACAGTATATTGTGTGTTCATATTCATTATGATATAATAAGCCATAGACACTTTTTATATGCTGTACTTTTTAAGGGGCATTTCATTAAAGGGATTCTCTATTGTAAGGATGGGTCATCAATATCATATCAGTGGGAGTCCAACACCCGGTGCCCCTACCGATCAGCTGTTGTGGACTACTGCAGTGGGGAAAACTATACAGCATAGAGAGCTGGAGGCAGACGGCGCCATACACTGTCTAGTGGCAGTGCCGGGGTACTGCAGCTCAGCGCGTGTCATGCACCCAAGTATCGCAGTGTAGCCGGGGCTGCCCCAGAAATGAATAGGGTTGCAGCACGATGCAGAAAACAAAAAATCCGACAAACGTGCGAGTCGCGCTGTGACCTCATTCATTCCTATGGCAGCCCTGCTACACTGCAGCCTTTGGTCGCGCAATCGGTGTCACATCCAGAATCGCTGTGTAGACGTATCCTCATTCAAGTGAATGGGAGCTGGGTTTCAATACGCCAGCCCTGGAAACTACACCGTAGACAGAGCTTTCTGCTTTCACTCCGGTCACCAACATCTGTAGCCTGGAGTCCCCTTTAATATTAACTAATTAGGGGTACAGCCACGCACCACTCCCCAAACCATATGATCACCATGAGATGAAGTTTGTATGGGCTGATGTGTGACCATGCGCACTGATCCTCTATACAAACTCTATGGGAGTCTCCAGCTAGAATACTCCATCAATTCTAGCTTTGAAATTGAGTCAAAATGATCCGATACCTCAGGAAGAATATCACACTGATCGTCTCCGATCCCCAGCTGGTCGTCTCCGATCCCCCGGCTGGTCGTCTCCGATCCCCCGGCCGGTCGCCTCCGATCCCCCGGCCGGTCGCCTCCGATCCCCCGGCCGGTCGCCTCCGGCTGGTCGTCTCCGATCCCCCGGCTGGTCGTCTCCGGCTGGTCGTCTCCGATCCCCCGGCTGGTCGTCTCCGATCCCCCGGCTGGTCGTCTCCGATCCCCCGGCTGGTCGTCTCCGATCCCCCGGCTGGTCGTCTCCGATCCCCCGGCTGGTCGTCTCCGATCCCCCGTCGCTGACCGTCTCTGATCCCCCGCTGATCGTCTGATAATCAGACCACCACTGAGTTCTTGGATTTCTTGACATGGAAAATACACTTGTCAGGCGTATGACCCAAATGGGAGGTGACCAGAACCTGACTGGTGGGGTAGATTGAAGCATTGTATGAAGGGGATGCCTGGCTGCACCCATTTTTTTTTTTTAGTTTGGAGTTGTCGGCATTTAAGGATACATATGCCGCTGGCTTCGAGGGTGTCATTGATGTCACTGCACCATTTTCCTGCTGTGGTCAGCCTTGGACAGAACTGGAACATTATAAATCCGTTGATTCTGCTGAACGGATCAGAGACAGTCTGATATAAAGAACAGCTGTCCTCGGACGGTTACCATAGGCTGCAGTTTGGTATGTGACACCTACTTAGGCGAGGAGGATGTGTTTACTTGATACGGGAACATGTCTAAAACTTAATTCAACCCGAGCGCTCAGCCAAACTCTGTGTAATGTATTACAGATCTGTGAAATCAGACACAGGAAGGGGAAACGTCGATGCGCTGGTTTATCGGAGGACATACATCAGCTGACGGGGTAGGTGCGATGAGTGTAAAATAATACAACGGGGAGACTTGGAAGACCCTCCAGAGTAAGGACTCGTGAATCAATGTGTTGTTGACTTGGGAATGGCCTCAGTTCATAGATAAAAATGACATCAGGAACGTGCACAATTCTTCTGAATGGATTAGGCTGCGTTCACACCACATCTGTAGTGTAGATCCATCGTATGTGCTGGACCAGCTCCCGATGTACGTAAAGATGTATTCATACCCTAAAGTCGGCCTTTACGGAGTGTCCTTTTGGCATATACTTTTAGATGGTATGAACTGGCACAGCTTTGAAAAAGCGTGCACTTTGTAATACCAGTAGAGTCCGTAAAAATGAGTACAACCAGTATATGTTTTGGATTAAGTAGGTGACGGACGGGCATTTTATGACGTACATCAGGAGGTTTTTCCATATTATATACTGAATGTAATGCAAAAAAACACATAATTATTTAACTGATGACCGATCCATTGATCGGTCATCAGTATCAGATCGTGGGGGTCTGACACCCGGAACCCCCACCGATCAACTGTTTGAGAAGGCATTGGCACTCACAGTAGTGCTGTGGCCTTCCCTCAGCTTTCCCTAGGCTTCGTGACATCACGTACATCGGCCACGTGGCCTAGGCACAGTTCAGCACTATTGAAGTGAATGGAGCTGAGCTGCGATACCAAGCACAGCCGCTATAATACGGATGGCGATGTGCTTGGTGAGCTGAGAGAACGCCACGGCGCTACTGTGTGATCCGGTGCCTTCTCAAACAGCTGATCAGCGGGGGTCCCGGATGTTGGACCACCAACGAGCAGATACTAATGACCTATCCAGAGGATGTAAAAATCCCATAAAAGCCCTGTAACATCTCAGATCTTAACATCTCTAATAAATTTTACTATCTGTAAATCAGGGGGTACTGCTTCTGTCTGGAGAGAGACCCAACAGTGCTCCGTGGGGAAAGAAGCTTGCAGATTAGCTCGTAGCAGCCAAACCAAAGATATCCTTCACTAACCAGATGTTTTAGGGCTCCTGCCCTTCATCAGGACAGAGCAGGGTGCTGGTTAGATGCCTTAGACACAGCTCAGGGCACTGGCTTTCACTGAAGATACACAGCGGTGTATGGAGACCGGTTTTTCAGGGGAAAAGTATGGGAATTGAAGGGGTATTCCAGTAATGACAAGTTAGTCCTGTGGATAGGGGATATCCTGTTAATAGGGAATGACCGCTGGGAACCCCACTGATCGCGAGAATTTAGACCCCATGACACTTTGGGCCCCACAAAATGAATGGAGCAGCAGGTCGGCCATGCACGCTGCGGGAGTTCAGGAGACAGCCGAGTACAGAACTCCTGTAGAGCGGTATAAAGCGGCAGTGCAGGTGCCTGACCTGCTGCTCCCTTCATTTTGGAAGGCCCCGTTCTCGAGATCCCTGGGAGTCCCTGCGGTAGGACCCCCACCTATCTAACATTTATCCACTAGCCCAGTATTTCCTAACCAGTGTGCCTCCAGCTGTTTTGCTGTGCGGGCATGCTGGGAGTTGTAGTTTTGCAACAGCTGGAGGCACACTGGTTGGGAAACACTGCACTAGCCTGTTGAGAAGGGGATAACTTGTCACTGTTGGAATACCCCTTTAACTCATACAAACCAGACTGCACTGTTTTGACTGCATCTAAGACATCTGCTATCCAGTACCCTGCTCTGTACTAATGGGGCCCAGAACATCCCCGTATCCAAGGAGCTCAGGCTTCGGCTCCCTTCTTCCAGCTCTCGGAGAGGCTATAAGTATGTAATAGTATGACACCGAGATACCCACCATATATGAAAATGATATCATGTCTTGTTTCTTGCTTATCACCGATAACTTTATATATTCATTTTTCAGGTTGTTCCATTACATTTTTACAGTCTCAGCCCACGCTATCAACAAAGGTACGAAATGAAGTCTTGGTAGAAATATACATGTTATCCAGGTGACTACTATTCATTTGCACATCGGTTAGGAAGGTTGACAGACATGTCATTTCTTAAAGGGGTTGACCGGTTTCCTATATTGATAAACTAATCTCAGGATAGGTCATCAGCTGTTTGAAGAGAACGCAGCGCTTGTGCAAGCCCTGCCTTCTCTTCACTAGTTATCTGCTCGCTGTCAGCACTGCAGCCGTGAGCAGTGTAATTACAACTCCTCTGTCCCAGTCAATGGGAGGAAGCAGACAGAATCTAACTGCCCCTTCCCATTGAAGTGAATTGACGGAGGAGCTGTAATTACATCTGCTCGCCGCTGAGATTTTGACAGCCAGCAGGTAAACCATGAAGCGGGATACTGGCCTTTACTGAAGATACCCAGCGGTGTATGGAGACCTATTTTAAGGCAGTGCTACATGGAGAAAAAGTTTGGTAATTGAAGGGTTATTCCAGTAGCAACAAGTCATCCCACAGGATAGGGGTTAACTGTTAAATTGGTGGGGGTCCTACTGCTGAGATCACGAGAACAGGGACTCTGTACCCCTCTGAGCCCCCTAAAATGAAGGGAGCAGCAGGTTGGGCATGTGTGCATCTCTTCAAATAGCTGATCGGCGGGGGTGCCAGAAGTTGGACCCCTGCCGATCTGATATTGATGACCTATTCTGAGGAGGGGTTGTCTGAGCTAATGTTTTTATCTAAGGCACACCCACTCTTTTCCAGTTCTGCCCCTCCATCCTCCCCACTGCAGTGATGACTGGCATCGGTGGTCTTATGTTGCATCTTTAGACTGTCCAGTCTAAGTTTATACTGTCTAAATATTAATATATATATATATATATATATATATATACTGCAAAGAAAAGGGGGTCAGTCAGCACATCCCAATCTGCAGGTGCACGTTGCCATGGCCAAATACACACAGAAAAAGAGAATACAACAGCACTCTAAAACCCAAATAAAGTACATACATGTCGTAATAATGACAAATGTTGTACTGTTAATCCTATGCTTAGCAAATATATTTTGTACTAAATTATTTGGGCCTGTCTGCCAAACGTCAAGATGGGAACCCACTTTTCTTTGCAGTTTGTATTAGGAGCTGTGGCTGACTCCACTTAGTCTTGCGCCCCTGACCAGCCTGTCTGCCACGTAGGCGGTTTTTAATTAGTATAAGTATAAAGATGTAGTCTGCTCTCCCTACACTCACTGGAAACCTTTTGGCAGAGGTATAGAGTGGACTCTCTGGAAGCCGTCTGGCACCAGGTAAGGTACAGAGTGAGCTCAGCATGCATGTTGGTACCTGCATTCCCTGTAGCAGAGTGGACCCAGCACTCCATGAATTGTATAGTGGCCGTGAGGGCTCATTACAGGTAGCGTTTAGTGTTAGGTTCCAGTCTTACAGAGATCGCCTTGACGTTTGGTAGACGGGCCCAAATAATTTTGTACAAAATATATTTGCTAAGTAAGCATCTCAAATTTATTATATAAGTATTGGATTAACAGTACAACATTTGGCATTATTATGACATTTATGTACTTTATTTGGGTTGCACAGTGCTGTTGTATTCTCTTTTTCTGTGTGTGTGTATATGTATATATATATATATATATATATTCACACACACACCTATACCGTATTTTTCGTCATATAAGACTCAGCTAGGTTTTAGAGGATGGCAATAATAAAAAAATATTTTTCATAAGACCTCAGGTCAGACCACCAATCAGACCCCCAGTGTTATTAAGACCCTAATAAGACCTTAGCTCAGACCCCAATGTGAATAACCCCCAATCAGACATCAGATAAGAGCCCTATACCTCTCATCAGCCCCCCATATCAGCCCCTATATGCCTCTCATCATCCCCCATGCCACAGAGCACATAAAATAAAATAAAACACTTACCTCTCCTGCTCTTCCTGCCGCCAGCTGTGCTGTGAACCGACGCGCACAGTGTGAGGTCACAGAGCGCCCTCGCGCTGTGCGCAGCCGACAGACGGAGGACCAGGAAGCGGTGAGTACAGAGCCTCTGGTACTAATGAGCGCTTCCCTAACGGAAGCGCACATTAGATTCACCTCAAAAGACGCAGGGACGTTTTCCCCCCACTTTTGGGGGGGATGCGTCTTATGGGGCGAATAATACGGTTTCCATTTTTTTTTTTTATTATTGTTTATATTTTGCGTAAAAGAGAACAAAAAAGATGCATTCCTTTGTTCCACTTGTGGTATTACATGAGAATTAATGTAGCGAGCGCTTATTTATCTACTCTGGTCTACAGGCCCAGAAGAGCAAATCCAATGCAGCATTCTTGCACATATCGTTTGCTTGGAAGGTGCTCCCTTAAATTGGCCTACAGGGAATATGAGCCAGCAAATGGCTGCAGTGGGCTCGCCTCCACATTTTATGCATGTGCACAATTTGGCTTCAGTAGTTTGACTTTTCTTTTTGTTAGTGCAGTGACCTCAAGAGAAAGAACCTCCCTTTGTTCTCAGGTTTTGTCTGCAGATCTGGGGTCATTCTTTGTTACAACATGATATTCATGTGACGTTGAGCGAATGTCAATAGGTAGCAGAGTGGAGTATTTCCATGAATAGTCTCGGGAGTGCGGTGCATTTAGTTTTCCTTTTTCTCCCCACATACAATTTCATTCTTTCATCAGATAATCACAATATAATAGTCGGGCCCACCTGCCGAAGCCGAGCTTTTGTTCCTTGTTCCTGCTGTACGCTTCAAGCATGGGGTCAACTATCTATGTATGTTTGGACCATGGGTGGACAAAATAATGTGAAATTCAGGAAGCAGTCAGTCAAACTCGGGCAGGACAGTCAGGAGATCCGCACCTGCTGAGTTCTATAGAAGTCACCGCAAGTTTTGGTGAATCCTATTATTTCAATGTGAACAATGCGGTAGACTGCGACTTCTTTTTTTTATTTTTTTATACGGTGTTGCTCTTTATGCATTTTTAGCTTTGATTCACGTTATATATTGTAATGTTTTGTACATTTAGTTTATCACGTTATATAGGCCATAGGGAGAGTCACGATTTGCAAAACAATTGTAAGGATTTTGATGTCGATTTTTTTTTTTTTTTTTTTTTTAAACTCCCCGGGGATCTCCTTTAACCTCCTTCTTCCAGATAGATCTGACATTCTTTTGCCTGAATTTTTGACATTTAAGAAAAAAAAAAAAGGTGACAATGAGATCAGAGACCTCATTGGGTGCCATGGGCTCTTCCATATTTCCTTTGTGCTTATTTTTCTGCTGTAGGAATGGAGGATTAGGAGCATAATAAGATGGGACTGATAACTATTTCCTATAAATGATATAATCCGTTCAGAATGACAATGGTAAATGTAGACAGACAGTTTTACACTGCGCCGATAAATCTGGTGCACCTTTACACTGTCTACATTAAATTTACACCACATATTTTTGGCTTTATTTTACTACAAAAACCCACATTTTCAGACATTTTTTGACCCATTCACATGACCATATTTTTGCTCTGCATCCGATCCGCATTTTTTTGAGGATTGGATGCTGACCCATTAATTTCATTGGCTGGCACTGTAATGGAGGCATGCCATGGCTGGCACTGTAATGGGGGTATGCCTTGGCTGGGACGGTAATGGGGCATGCTGTGGCTAGCAATGTAATGGGGGTATGCCTTGGCTGGGACGGTAATGGGGCATGCTGTGGCTAGCAATTTAATGGGGGCATTTTGTGGCTGGCACTGTAATGGGGCCATGCTGTGGCTGGCACTGTAATGGGGCCATGCTGTGGCTGGCACTGTAATGGGGCCATGCTGTGGCTGGCACTGTAATGGGGCCATGCTGTGGCTGGCACTGTAATGGGGCCATGCTGTGGCTGGCACTGTAATGGGGCCATGCTGTGGCTGGCACTGTAATGGGGGCATGCTGTGGCTGGCACTGTAATGGGGCCATGCTGTGGCTGGCACTGTAATGGGGCCATTCTGTGGCTGGCACTGTAATGGGGGCATGCTGTGGCTGACACTGTAATGGGGGCATGCTATAGATGGCACAGTGAGGGTGGTACACTTAGGATGGTATTATGATAATATGCACCTCAATTGCAGCAAACAGTCTTTTTGAAAAATGAGTTCTTGTCATTCATTCAGTACTAGACAAAACTCTCTATCTATCTTCAACAAGAGGTTTTGCAGCAGCTGAGGCATTGTATAAATAATAATATACCCGCTCTTGTAAGTTATTAAAGGGGTGGTCCGACTGAAAACCAAAATAGTTTAGCACCTGGAATGTTTGTAAAATAAAGAGTCTCCTTTCCCCGGCGGACCGGTAGTGTTATTTTCTGTCCATGGTCAGGTGCACCACTGCAGTCCACCATTGGCCTCACCAGTAATGTTTCCTGAGTGGCACATAAGCACACAGGCTCAGTGGTCATGTGCCACTTGCAGATGCATCCCTGCCAGTGAATGGCTGTAGTGGTGCACATGACCACGGACCGGACAGGACACTACAGGTCCACCAAAGACCAGAAGAAGTGGAATGGGATCCTTAGCACTGGAACATAGCAGCTTACAAGATGCGAGTGGCTTTCTTACATTTCTTTATGAATATTCCTGTTTTGGGAGTGGGACAACCCCATTAAGAATATTAGTCTCTGGGTTTTGTGATGAATGTAAGAGCTCTAAAGGCCCCCATATAGTAGTGTATTGTTGGTCAAACCTTCCAAGCATGGCGCGTTTGGCCGACGGTCTAGTGTGTATGATGAGCTCCCAACTCTCCCCTGGCAAATGATGTCGGGGGAGAGAAGGATCGCGGGAAATGAATACTCTCGCCTGATCGTTTTGTTCTATCAGGAGATGAGCCTTGGCCAGAAATGTCTGACGGAGGCTGTCTCACCATTGACAACACATACACACCGAACTGAACTTGTATGGGGAGTCGGGAGGGAGTCTGGGCAGATATCTGTTAACTGGAAGCCATTGTATTTGTATGGCCAGCTTTAGACATTTGTCTTTAGTCAGTGACTTCTCATATTCTGATAGAATTTACAGTAGAAAGAGTATATGATCCAATAAATAAGCTATGGGGGAGGTTTATCAAAACCAGTGCAAAGTATTAGTGGGAGCAGAAACCCAGGCTACTACAGGCGTGCTCCGGCTCCTCCGATCGCCACACGGGGGAGCCGGAGCACAACCGAAAGTTTTACTTTCGGTTTGGATCGCGCGCAGATGCCGTGGTCAGGATTGACCACGGCATCTGAGGGGTTAAATGTCCGAGATCGGGTGTCTGCTACAAGAACCATGCGCACACCCGTGGCTAAGGTGCCCGCATGAAGCAGAAGCGGGCGCCATCTTTAGGGACAGGACACAGGACGTACGGGTACATCCTGTGTCCTTAAGAGGTTAAAGAGAATCGGTCACAAGTTTTATGCTGCCCTATTGGATCACAGAGACTCTGATTGAAATGCTGGGTTACTTCCTTTGTTTGGTCCTATTGGAGTCCCCTCAGTGTAGTGCTCGGGAGTCCTCGTATTCATGAGCTCCTGGCAGCCCCACCCCTGGCCTCTGATTGGTTTCTTTCTTCCTATACATAGTATAGGAGGAGAGCTGTCTATAACCCACGGAAGGAGGAGGGGATGCAGCAGCTCATGAATACGAGGACTCCAGTACTCTGTTCTGGGGCTTCTCATCAGGGCCTTTAAGTAAACAACTGGGTAAGTGACCCAACATTTCAGGACCTCTGTCACCACTTTATGCTGCGGTCTGAGAGGACAGCATAAAACTGGTGGCAGGTTCTCTTTCAGAAGCCAATGTACTTTGAGATGTTGCAGGACCCAATGGCCCAAGTGCTTTAAGGCAATAATAGAAACCATGGAGCCATTGAGATGCCTAAGCCTCTGACCTAAACTGAAAATACCCTCGTAAAACCTTGATGACAATACATGTTCTGAATTAGAAATCGTACTTTTCATCCAGATAATTATTCTGCATGTTAAATAACCAGATTTATTTCCCTGCAGTTGAAATGGCCGTGGCTAAAAACAATATGGAAGACATAAATCCTGTACTAAGAATTAGTCAACTGGATGCCATTGAATTGAACAAGGCACTGGAGCAATTAATCTGGGCTCAGTTTAACAGCTGTTTTCAGGGCTTTAAACCAGGACTTTTGAGTCGCTTTGAACCAGAGATTAAAGCTTTTCTGTGGCTGTTTTTGTGGAGATACACCGTCTACTCCAAGAACGCCACCGTTGGCCAGGCGATCCTGAACATTCATTACAAAAATGACTTGTCTCAGACTCCGAAGTACCGGCCGCTTAATAAACAGCAGAAAGTATGGTTCGCACTGTTATCTGTGGGAGGCAAATGGTTGGAGGAGAGGTCCTATGACTTATTCAGTAATAACCCCTTTGGGTCTTCATTTCAAAGGATGAAGCATTTGATAAATGTCTCTTCTGGGCTCATCAAGGTTTTTGGGCTCCTGAATTTCCTCATTTTTCTACAGCAAGGAAAGTGTGCCACACTGACCGAACGATTGCTAGGAATCCGGTCTGTTTTCAACAGACCCCAAGACGTGCGGCAGGTTGGCTTTGATTACATGAACAGGGAAATTTTGTGGCACGGATTTGCAGAATTTTTTATTTTTCTACTTCCCCTTATCAATACTCAAAAGCTAAAAACGAAGCTGTTCTCTTGGTTCAAGCCGGTCAAAGGGCTGCGCCTTACCGACCCATCTCTAGCTATCGTCTGCAAGGAGTGCTGCCTGTGTGGCGAATGGCCCACCATGCCTCATACCATCGGCTGCACTCACGTCTTTTGCTACTACTGCATTAAAAGCAATTACATGGCCGACATGTATTTCGCATGTCCTAAGTGTAGTACCCAAGTGCTCAGCCTGCAGCCGCTGGTATTCAAGATTGAAATTTCGGAGATTCACACTTTGTAAGACGATACTTGGATGTCTATCTAATCTCAACAGAAATGAAGATATAAGTCTCTAAACCCATATCCTAGCAGATCTTCATTAATAGATTGGAAGAGCACACTGCCTAATGACCAAGAGCCATCAAACTGTGCTGCCATTCTCATCAGGCCTCTAAGGACCCCCACCCAACTGAGGGAGCGAGAGCGTTATTTATAGGGTTAACTGAACTTGTTTAGAGACCCCCCTTATAATATTCATTGTACTGTGTTTAAAGGGGTTTTCTGCCTGCTGTCAGTATATGGTAACATTTTATTTACTCTGCCTAAAGGGCATCTGTCAGCAGATTTGTACCTATGACACTGGAAAACGCACATGTACTGCATATGTGACAATCGGAGGAGGCCGAGACAAAGTCAGACTTGCTTTGGGTCCTGTTTCGCATATATTCCATTCCATATTTCTGAAGACCAGAAGATCCTTACTTTTGTAAGCTCTAAAGAAACATTTAAAATAAGAGCTATAGGAAGTAAAATTAAATGTCCATCAACGTTACGGCAAGGCTCTGTTCACATTGGCAGCAGGTTCTGGGTTTTCTATGGGGAGAATACCATAGTCTGCAGCTGTATTTTGACCGTAAAAACACCCTGAAACTGACGGATCCATTATAAGTCCATGATATGCATGTGGATTCTTTGGAAACTTTTTGAAACAGATTTGTCGGTGCTGTCGTGGAGCTGAAGGGAACCGGACAGCTCCTTCATGTTGCCCTTTGAGGGCAGTAGTGACAGGCACACTGATTTCAACGCATATGTTTTAATGTGCGGTAGTTTTGAAGAACTTACATCCTAACCCTTTTGGTGAGGAGTCAGATGTATTCATGATATGCATTCGCCCTTCGATGGCCAATTGACAGCCTTTTCCCTATTATTGTACATAGGGAGAAATCTGTCAACCAGTGGCTGGAGGGTGGGGGGGAGCATGCATACCATGAATACATCAGACTCCTCGCTGGAAGTGCACTGCAGGGGTTAAGATGTAAGTTCTTCAAAACCACTGTGCATTACCACATAAATGAGAGACCATTGAAGTCAGCGAGGGCAGCTTAAGAGAGCAGAGAGGTTCCCTTTAAAAGGGTTGTCTGGGTTCAGAGCTGAACCCGGACATATCCACTACTTCCCCCACTCAGCCCCTCTGACATTTCATGCTTCGATGCTCTCCCTTGCCCTGTGCTGTATAGCACACGCAAGGGCTTTTTTGTTTACATTTTTACACTGCTAGGCGGAGACTTCCGCCTAGCAGTGTTCGCTGTGAGGTCGGTGGCACTGATGGGTGGGCTTTAGCACTGTCCTTGCTGTTTTACAGGCTAGGGCAGTCCTAAAGCCCGCCCATTAGTGCCGGTGACATCATCAGGCGCACTGCTAGGCTTACCCATGGAGAGCCCGGTACATCACGGATCTTCAGAAAAAGCCCATGAAATGCTCTGATGTTCATATAGGGAGACTGAGTGGGTGAATACGGCGATATGTTTGAATCTGGGCAACCCCTTTAAGAACAGAAGCCTTGACGCTAATGTGATCAGAGCCTGAGGCACTTTAAACAGGTGATCTAAACCATTCAGATGTTACACCCATCAATGCTGGGTTTTCATGTCGTGGCCACAATGTGGCTGCCCTTTGCAGCCATGACTCTGCCCACTTGCCTCAGCCAAGGGCAGCACAATTTTGCAGATAGTACCGTTAACCTGCAAATTTAGCATCCTGGCCCCTACAACCAACCAAAGAAAAAAATATAAAGGTTGAAGTGTGATGGCACTTAGTCCAGTTATAAATTGCTGACTTTTAAGTGCCTGTTATTTGATAGCGATTTGGTTCTGATCCTGGTGCCAGGTTTCACTGATGCTATGGCAGCCCTGGTACCCTCCTTGCCTCTGGTACTTTTGGTATCAGTGATATTAATACTTGCTGTGCAATGCTGCCCTATGTACTAGTTTGCACTGATTCTGTTCTAAGGCTTATGCACACAACTGTCTTTTTTTGTGGTCCACTTTTTTTTTTTTTTGTGGATCCCATTGACCGTAGTCTGCATTTTGTGGACATCTGCATCCACATGTCCGTTCTGCAAAATTATAGAACATGTCCTATACTTGTTCGCAAAATGCAGAGCACCAACCCATTAAAGTCAATAGGTCCACACAGACCGTATCTGAGGACCGCAAAATACATATGGTCGTGTGCATGAGGCCTAATCCTGGTGACAAGTGACAATATTTAGTGCCCAAAAAAGCCATTTTTTTATATATTGGACCCACATCACTGATCTTATCCACAAATTACAGAGAAAATAAACCTAGCAGCCGCGGTGCTTGTGCAGCTGATGAATGACTTCTTCAATGTGTTGGAAGGCTTCTTCCCCCCCTGATACATTCATCTGACCTTATCTCTCTGGCTACTGTATATATCGTGACTGTAGAGGCTTAGGCTCGTGTAGTCTCTCAGTACGAACCTTATAAGGGGCTGTTCACATCAGGCTTTAGCTCTCTGCTTTTGGGATAGGTTTCACTACCTGAAAATGGTATTTAAACCTATCCTTTAGGTGATCCATTCACATGAATGAGGCAAACAGAGTCCAAAACTTTAACTTTAGACTGCTTCCATTCACTTGATTGAGAGCAGCACTGCAGTAACCATACGGCCACCAGAGAGTGGACAGGGATGCGTAGTTCTGTTGTTGCACAGCTGATCGGCGAGGGTGCAATCCGATTTTTGAAGTCGTATCCTAAGAAGAACCACTCTAATCTTTTGGACTCTGTTTGCCTCATTAAAATGAATGGATCCCCTGAAGGATATAAGTGAAGGCAATTTTCAAGTATTCAAATGTAGCCCTCCCAGCAGAGGCTTAGTGGAGGACTAAAGCGTGATGTGAATGGTCCCTTCAAGACTCTGGTTTTGGGCATTTGATACCACATTTAGCAATGTAAAACTGGAGCGTGCCTGAGTACAATATTGCTGGCATTTCAGTACTTCATGCTGTTTTTTTTTGTGAGTATGTTTAATTCATTTTTAAATTGTCTCTGTACTTTAAAGGGGTTGTCCACTTTCTGGGTAATGTTGACCAATGTGTTTGTAAGATGACTATAAGGCACTTACTAATGTAGTCTTTGTTGATATTCTGCACTAGGGCTGCACGATATGGGAATTTTGTGCGGTTGCGATTAGGGCCCTAAAAATTGCGATAACGATATGCGATGCGATATTTTAAGGGAATTGTGCTAGAGGTCTATCTGCTTGGATTTTCGAGGTAAAAGCACACACAGATGACTGATAATGTGAAATGTAGTTCTGCTGAACTCAAGAACTGAAATGCGCAGTGTTTTTCAAAATAAAATACATATTTGCATTACTGCAAAAGTGCAAAATACAGAACTTGCCATTTTCTTAATAGCGCTGCACAGAAAAGATAAAAAAAATAGATATAAGAACATGTGTTCATTAAAATAACGACTTTCCACCAGCCCCTCCTCCCTCCCCGCACTGTAACTGATGTATCGCTGGCCGCGCTGTGCAGCATAGCGGCTGGAGATACAGTGTCAGTGTCACGTAGAAAGTCAACCATCGCTTTATAAGACGCACTGCCATTCCCCCCCACACACTTTTGGGGGTAAAAAAGTGTGTCTTATAAAGCGAAAAATACGGTAATATAATTGCAGCATTTTTGGGTCAGCAAATTGCGATTGCGATATGGCGATTAATTGCTATCGATAACGATTGCTTTCGCAATATATTGTGCAGGCCTATTCTGCACCATTTTGTATATTTCATAAGGTATGCCCCCTTGTTGGAGAAGTCTTTTGTGCTGCTCTAAGATGGCCGCTGATGGATGGTCATGTGACCAGGCAAATCACAGTCAACTCCATTCAAGTACATTACACCTGCCATACATACTTGCACTGTTGGGATTTTAGTGCAGGTGTAGTGAGTTTGAATGGAGAAGGCTGAGTGATGTGTCTGGTCACATGACTTTCCATCAGCGGCCATCTTATGAACAAGACCTTTATGCAGACAAAAGAGATTTGCCCAAAAAGGGGACATGGCTTATACACTATAGAGGAAGGTGCCGAATATGAACAAAACTATATTAGTGTCATATGGTTATCTTCTATAGGCATTGGTCAACAGTAGCCAGAAAGTGGCCGATACCTTTTAAGAAATTTTTTGATATATCGTAGCAACCTATCAAATGAATCGGTGGGGTTCCGAGTCCTGAGAACTCTATTGATCACTAGAACAAGGACAACGCACTCTCACACTGCGCTCTCTGTCCCGGCTGCAGTAGATACGCTCAATAGAAGGTCTATGAGCCCATTTCAAGACCATCTCTTTCATCATGGAAAGAGAGACATGTCTTCTTATACTTCATCATTGTCTGTGGAGACAGGTAGGCATTCATGTGTGTGTACTGTCCATATCTGATATTCCTGTTGACTTCCATGCAGGGAACTGGCACCAGCACTAAGTCATTTATGGGATATCCAGTTAATATTAGGAGACCCCTTAGTCAGACTTTGTCAATGCTACCTTCAGGCCAAAACTATCACTGTCTTTGGAAAGCGATAGAGTACCCAAGGCAGAGGTGCTGAATATCATCAAAGGAGATATTGCAATGTTTTGAAAAATGTCCTTATGATTATGGAATCCTTTACTTTTTCATAGTCTGAATACCAGGAAATGTCTCACCAACAATGTAATTTTATGAAATTGCCCATAGGCTGTAATTTGCACAAACATTTATACTTCTGCTTAGTAACCTGATTAGCGAGTTCCAATAAACTCTTATGGTTTCTGAAGGAGAAAACCCTCGACATATCCTGTGGTTACCCTCTAAAAAATCAAACTCTCTCAACAGTGCAGATATACTTTGCAGCTGCCATCCTGACGTAGTATTTTCTGGTGAACAGCTAGGTAACGGAGACCAGTGACTCCGATGTTTCTGAGATCTGATACCCTGTGCCAGCCATCATTCTGAGATTAGCATAAGGTTGGGGCTGTCCACGAACAGTTTCTTAGGAAAACCAGAGCTTTCCATGTTTCATTGCTTCGAGGCTTCCTACCTTTAGCCTCTTGAAGAGGGATCATGAGTGCAGTATGGTGGCATGTCACAAGGATTTTCCATCCTGTCGAGCAATAATATGAATATAATCCTAACTTGACATAAGAGACTGGACTCTTACCTTACTGTGGCCTTGGTGATACATTATTGACTCATTTAGAGTTGTTCATATGCACTAATTAGAGTGTATTCACACAACAAGAGTAGAACTACTTAATTCAATGCATTTTTTTTTAAATTCCGGAAGCATTTCTAAACAACGATTTCTTTTTATATGCAGTTTTGTAAAGTATGTGTTTTGCCCATTGATATCAATGGGTAAATGCGACGGATAAGCCATATTATCCATACGGACACTGCAGTGAAATAATACTAACCAAAATGCATAGAAAACAGTATGCGTGAATATACTTCTTTGCGTGTTTTTGTAGTTTTATTGTGATTAATTTAATTTTAGAACTGTATGTAAAATTGAATACTGGTATGATTAAAATATTCTACCCTCATGTGTATTTTCATTTATGATGTTAAAACGATGTAAAATTACTATTAAAGTAATATTATAAATGGCTGAGCTTGTGTTATCTATTTTCTCATCCTTTTTTTTTTTTTTCTGAAAACACGGCTGCAAAATTGTAAATGGATTTCAAATAAAAATGCCCCCCGTGTATTAAGATACTAAACACATTTCACTTCAGGGACCATCTATGCAATTAATAAACATACCAACTATCTGATCCAAAGACAAACAAAAAGGCTGGGATTACAGACAGGTTTTTGCTTTAATAGGTTGTGATTATATCGTTTTTTTGCATAAAAAAATGAAAAGGAGAAGGCATTATCATTTAAATGTGAAGGCAAGGAAAGTAGCAATGTAGAACTACGAACCTGCTATTGTCTTTTTGTGTCAACTTTAGCTGGTGTGAGGCATATGGCTGCTGCACAGGATGGACCTCCTCGGTATTATGAAGAGGGCCTGATGATGTAGTGTGTGGGAAGCTCTATCATCCTTTCTAGGATGACAGGGCAGTTGACTTGGAGATGAAATCCCTGCTCTTCTAAAATCCTTTTTAGTTATTATATACGTACATTAGCGGGCATGTTTCAAGAGCAGTTGGTTCTCTTCCTCAAGACCTGAGAAAGAAACCAAATTGTGTAGAAATGTGTTGTCTTCTGTGCCATAAATAAAATTGTGATCTTGCTCTGGGTCAGCAGTGGCTGGTGTCTCTCCAAGGAGTAGTTTCTGTCATGGGCACTGGTTGTGAAACCACTGTGCCAACCAACCAACTGGTTTGACTTGGTACTAAACTTACGTGTATTATCCTGGCAGTCCTCTGTTTTTCACCATTTAAACCCTATGCAATGATCTAGTCTTCGCTGCAGGGGAACCACCAAGCCGCTACCCCTGGAATAGCCCCGGTGTGGTTGGCTGCTGACCCACACAAGTGTTTAGTCAGTACTCACAGAAAACCGGTCACGGCAAGCAGAGTATGTGTATATCCGTGAAACAAGTTTAAGTTCAGGGCAGGCAGCACAGGGTCAATACGATAAACAGGCGAGTGTCTGGAAGAGAAGGTAAAAGGGCAGAGGTTGGTACATGGGCAGACAATCAGGAGAGCACACTTTAGCAGGCAACTGGTACACCAGAGGTTGGACTCGCAGTCATAAGAGTGCAAGCTAGTCCTGACAGGAAGCAGCAGAGCCAGGTGAGTGAGTGCCTGCTGAGAGAAGTGGGGCAGCAGTGGGCATGGGCCGCCAGCATAATAGTTTCTTCCACATTCTGTTGCAAACTGTGTGTAGCACCAGTCTAGAGTTCAGCTGCATGGACACCGTATGGCAGCACATGAAGTCCCTACAGTTCTGCATTAAAGGTTATGGACAACTTTACAATGTTTTTTTTTTTGTTTTTTATTGTTCATTTTCTTTCTAAACACAAAATAAGTAACCTCAGTGTTAACCCCATAAGGACCCAGGACAAGAATGCTCGTCCTAAATGGCCGGTACTTTGTGCCCCAGAACGAGCATTGTCGTCCTGCAGTCCCTTCTCCCCACAATGTGCTGTGCCGTGACATATTTGGTATTGTCGTGTCCATAACAACCTGCTCTATAAAAATAGCACATGATCTAACCTGTCAGGTAAACACCGTAAAAAACTAAAAATTAAAAACTGTGCCAGAGCAGCCATTTTTTGGTTACCTTGCCTCACAAAAAGCGTACTGTAGAGCAAGCAAAAGTCATATATACCACCAAATAGTACCAATACAAGTGTCATCTTATCCTATAATTTCCAAAATGGGGTCACTTTTTTGGAAATTCTACTCTAGGGGTGCATCAGGGGGTCTTTAAATGTCATATGGCAACTTAAAATTATCCCAGTGAAATCTGCCCTCCAAAAACCACATGGCGTTCCTTTCCTTCTGCGGCCTGCCGTGTGCCGGTACAGCAGTTTACGACCACATGTGGGGTGTTTCTGTAAACTGCAGAATGAAGGTAATATATATTGAGTTTTATTTGGCTGTTAACCTTTAATGTGTTACAGGAAAAAATTAATTTAAAATGAAAAATCTACCAAAAAAGTTAAATTTAAAAATTGAATCTCCTTTTTCCTTTAATTCTGGTGGAACACCTAAAGGGTTAACAAAGTCTGTAAAATCAATTTTAAATAACTTGAGGGGTGTAGTTTCTACAATAGGGTCATTTATTGGTGTTTTCTACTATGTAAGCCCCACAGAGTGACTTTATAATTGAAGTGGTCCTTAAAGTGAGTTTAGGAAATTTTCTTAAAAATTTGCTTCTAAAATTCTAAGCCTTATAAGATCCTAAATTTTTTTATTACATTTACAAAATGATGCAAACATGAAAGTGGGCATATGGGAAATGTAAAGTAATAACTGTTTTATGATGTATCACTATCTGCCTTAAAAGCAGATACATTTTTTTAATAAATAAAGGTGAATTATATAGACTAAAAATTTTCACTATCATGAAGTACAATGTGTCGCAAGAAAACAATTTCCGAATCGCTTGGATAAGTAAAAGCATTCCGAAGTTATTACCACATAAACTAACACGTCAAGTTTTAAAAAAAACGGCCTGGTCCTTAAGGCGTTAATTTAAAAATTTCCTATGATTTTGCTTTTGCGGACTGTGTGTGAGTCCTTTACCTAGCTGCTGGCGCTGCAGAATCTGACATACATCCGAGCTCTGCTCATGTTGATGATGGGGTGTCTGCTTTCCCCATCCCTTCTCTCAGCATTCAAAATAGCAGCAAAAATAGAAAGCAGAATCATACATTGCAGATCATAGAGTGGGAAACCATACAATAATCACAGAGGCTGTAGATAGAGAGGAAAGCATACACAAGGCAGATTGCAGGAAATATGTTAGTGCCCTAGTATAAATATGCTCCCTGATATTCAGTTTGCAACCTGTTCCTAGTTTCAAACTTTTTTCCCAAAAGTTCCCCCTTCTCCACTCTCTGATCTACTATTTACAACATCCTCCTTTTCCCTGCTGCTATCTCTTAAACTTGGATCTTGTTACAGTTTTGTTCTCACTGATTCCATATGAGTCTATCAAAAACATTCGCTGCCCCGCTGTATTACAATACGAATACATCTCATTGAAAAAAACCATATAGCTGACCCAAGGTGAGACAATTTCATCAATATACATTGCTAATCTTATTTCAATGTCGACTAGTAGCCCATCCTCCCAATTTCTTTTATTATAGGAAAAAAGGATTAGGCAGGTTAACACTCAAACTGTCCGATCCTGTCCACAAGTGTCTGGTGGCTCTTTATCCCTGCAACCACAATGCTTATGGTGGAGTCAGCAGAAATTGTCCGGTTAAGAGTCATCCCATGTATTGCAAAGTTATGTGTCAATTTTAATTAAATTATAAGATGTCCTTCCTGATAATAAGCTCTAATCAAAGTATCCCTGTACTATTAACATGCCTTATGTCAGAAGCATTCCAGTGTTCTAGACTAGATCATGAAGGGGTGATGGTATCTGAATTGATATGCTTGTTGGGTAGATAACTAGTCTTCTCCTTTGTGAATAGCTCTGCCAGGCTTCAAAGCTGTATGCATTTTTAAGGTACCTTTGTATTAAGTATGTATGTTCATTAACTCGTTTGGTTGTGCTTGCTTCTTTGAATTGTGAGGGCTTTTAAGTCTAGAGAAACTAATCAGGCCCGACTTTGATCTGTCTTATGAAAAACAAGGCAGTTTTGTGATAAATACAGTATATTCCACTGTCTGTAAAGAACTTTCACCAATTTTAAATCCATATAGTATAAATCAGTTTTTTTTAAATGCAATCCTCAGGTCATGTTTTGACCAGAGCCTTCTTCACCAGTGATATAATTAGTGTAACTGCATCAATAATTGACTCAGTTATTCCCTCTGAGAGATCCTGAAAACCAGACCTATGGGAGCTGGAAACACCACTGCAAATTATCGGGTACAGGGCTAAAACGAGTGGTTCATTGTACTGACTGCACGAGAATCGTAAACGGATGCTTTCAAAACATTATCCAGGCATCAGCGTCAGCTTCTTGCACCATTTGTCACAAAAAAAAATCAAAAAATTAAAAAATATATAAGATAATGACTATGGGGGACATTAATCAAAACCGCATTTTCTCCACTGGTCTTGATTTCCCCTGCACACTTGGAGGATGTGCCTCATTCATGGTAAGACACAGGGCTCCTCCTAGATGTGGCGCATCCTCAAGCAGGCCTTGCACCAGACTGAAATCGAACATATCCTCCTAGCTGTCGTACATTTCTACTTTCACCCAAAAAAACTGAGGTGAATTAGGATAAATGTGCTGTCTCAGCTCCTTCCCCTGCCATCACCATGTGCCTTCTTTTGGTAACTGGAGAGGGCAGCGTAGAAACACCATTTGGGACAAAATTGTCTGTGGCGTTTAAAAGGTTTAGAAAACGGGGTGTGGTGTTTAACAAGCAGGATATGCTCAACCCATATGCAGTTGTGCATGTACCGTATTTTTCGCCATATAAGACGCACTTTTTTCCCCCAAAAGTGGGGGGAAAATGGCAGTGCGTCTTATATGGCGAATACTACCATTTTCCTATAGCTGAAGCCGATACATCGCACAGCCTGCGATGTATCAGCATGGAAGGAGGAGGGGGCGGAGCCTGGCAACACGCGGCGGGCGGCCCGCCGCTCACAGCATGACTGCTTGTATAACATTTAAAATCTTTAATTATGTCCCCTTATTTCCTAAAAGCCCAGGACAATAGCGCTCTGCTAACCTGCTATAACGATCCTCTAGCAGGCAGAGCGGTGCGGCGGCAGGCTGGTGTGTAACGTCCTCACTGACGTCATCTGCCTGCTCCTTTCACTTTATGAATGAAGCAGGAGGAGCAGGCAGATGACGTCAGTGAGGACGTTACACACCAGCCTGCCGCCGCACCGCTCTGCCTGCTAGAGGATCGTTATAGCAGGTTAGCAGAGCGCTACTGTCCTAGGCTTTTAGGAAATAAGGGGACATAATTAAAGATTTTAAATGTTATACAAGCAGTCACGCTGTTAGCGGCGGGCCGCCCGCCATGTGTTGCCAGGCTCCGCCCCTAAGCAGCCATGGGCCAGATGTTTTAGAAAAGGGGCACTCTGTGGATGACACTGTAATTGGGTGATCTGTGGATGACACATATAGCATAAGATGCTATATATGTGTCATCCACAGATCCAATCCATTACAGTGTCATTCATAAATGCCCCCATCACAGTGCTATCCACAGATCCCCCATCACAGTGCTATCCACAGATCCCCCATCACAGTGCTATCCACAGATCCCCCATCACAGTGCTATCCACAGATCCCCCCATCACAGTGCCATCCACATCTCCCCCACATAACAGTGCCATCCACAGATCCCCCCCATAATACTGTCATGCACAGACCACCATTACTTCAAAAGCACACCTTTTGGTTAAAAATATTTTTTTTCTTATTTTTCTCCTCAAAAACCCAGGTGCGTCTTATAGGCCGGTGCGTCTTATAGGGCGAAAAATACGGTATATAGGGGAGCACATCCTGCACTTCTAGTCCGTTGCTAGGGGCAATCAACAGCAAAAAATGCATACAATGAAAGATTGCAGCAACGGACTACAAGTATCACAATAACCATCCTACATACGATAACGATGATGTGGGGAACAATCAAAAACATAACCATAGCAAAGGCAGGTGCACTCTGCGGCAATACTAAACCCTCACACTGATGTTAAAATTGAGAGGTTAGTTCGACACATCCTACTAGGAGGACATGTCTTAAGCTCGGACACTACGTCAAGGTCTCTCAAGTAGCCCGAGACCCTACCACTCAACCTACCTGTGCCGTATGGGCGATACTAGGGGCCGTTGGGCATTACGGGAGCGTAAGGCCTGACTCACAAACAGCTCACCAGTGTACAAACTCCAATTTAAATGTGCCTGCTTTTCATCTACAGGCTACATTCAGGTGCACCTGGGAGGCTCTGGGCCATATCATCCGGTCTCGGGTGGGGCTCACAGGCACCTCCTACCTCCCCATTGCAAGCATGGTTACATGCTGGAGGTCACTGGTGAGCTGTTTGTGAGTCAGGCCTTACGCTCCCGTAATGCCCAACGGCCCCTGGTATCGCCCATACGGCACAGGTAGGTTGAGTGGTAGGGTCTCGGGCTACTTGAGAGACCTTGACGTGGTGTCCGAGCTTAAGACATGTCCTCCTAGTAGGATGTGTCGAACTAACCTCTCAATTTTAACATCGGTGTGAGGGTTTAGTATTGCCGCAGAGTGCACCTGCCTTTGCTATGGTTGTTTGTGATTGTGATTTTTACACCAGAAAGCTGGCATGAAGGAGAATGATAAAGTCCTCTTATGGGCCTATGATAAGATCAACCAGCATGTCTAATTTCTAATAGCATGCCAAACATGGGAGATGGGATTTCCCCATCATTTAGGGTCCAACTTCTATGATATGTGTCCGTTTCTGCAGAGACATTTAACACACGCTTTACTATCATCTACTTTCCTTGAGCTTTTCATGTATTTTTGGCAGTAGTCCAACTATCATTTTGTCAAAAGTATAAGTCACTGGGGGTCCATCAAATTTTGTCAAGTTCTATTTAGAAACAGATCCAGTATAGCTTTCATAGATCAGTTATTAATAAAGGCCATGATGCTGGTCTAAACAAAGCCTACGATGAAACGCATAAAAATCATCTGCTTTACTTGTACTTGCCAAATAAACACACAGTTGGTATTTAATATTTTTTTTTTTTTTGGGGTGTCAGTCTAATTAGCCGGTATATATAATTGATAACTGCAGCAAAACACATGGTATAGGAGCAATATACCTGTAAGTGTTAACGTGAAATTGATCGTCAAGTCTCTGTTTCCGTGAATTCCAGTTGCGCACAATTGCAATTAGATTTATTTATTTATTTATTTATTTTTTTGGGGGGGGGGGTTCAATTTAATTAACCAGCATATGTATGTTATTACTACAAGACACAGGGTAGGGTAACAATCTACCTGTGAGTGATAATGAGAAATAGAATGTCAGACCTCAATTGTCCGTTTTCATGAATGTAATTTACATTCATTTGGAATTTAATTTTTTTGGGGGATTGTTCAATTTAATTAAACCAGCATGTAAATGTGATTACTACAAGACACAGTGTTGGGCAGAAAGCTACCTGTAAGTGAGGTCTCAGGTCTCAATCGTCTGTTTTCATGAATTCAATTTCCACATGGAAATTTCCAGCATGGGGGTGGGGGGGCTCTAGCAAATAGCAGGCCATGATGAGAACGAGCCTCCCTAGCATCACCCGTGGTGCTAGGGAGGCTCATTCCTGTTATGGCCTGCTATTTGCTGACTCCCACACGCTGGATGTTTTCATCTGCGAGACGGTACGAGAAACAACGGGTGTGCCGGGGAGCGAGGTAAGTACAACCTTTGTGAGGGCCCTGGGCATATGAGAGGCATTATAGTTCTTTGATAACCCATTTAACGTGAAATTGAGCATGAGTCCTGGCCCTTAATCATCCATTAACGTTCATTTATTTCTACACACGGTTGAATTTTTTTGGGGGGGACTTCTTCAATTTAATTCATTATTTCTGTGTTCACAAACATGTGTTCACTCAATTATTATTATTATTTTTTGATTGGGGTTGATTATATTCAAACTAGCAGCATATATACGTGATTACTACACCAATACACAGGGTAGTGCACAACATCTGAAAGGCCCATAAATGTCAGGGCTATGGAAAGGTTCCAAATAAAAGACCCAGAGCCAGAATGTGGGTAGTAGCAGCACCAACTATCCATCCAGAAATAGTAGTAGTAGTATGTCGCAGTTGTCCCTGCTGGCTTTAAAAAGACGAAACATTAAAGTTGAGAAAGAGAATGATATTGTTGGATTGGATGGCTCACTCCTCTTCTCAGTCACAGCAGGATGACGTGGAGGTGACTTTAGAGTCTGACACCCTGCCATGGAGCCAGGGGTCACAATGTTTCTACTGCTCCTTGCAGTCCCAAAGAAAGCTTTCAGTGGAGTCCTCTCAGTCTTCACTGCCCCTTCCTAGCAGAGCGCCTTCCTTTTTCCTAAGAAGAAACAAGAAAACCCCACCACATCCTACGGTAGATAGTCAAGAGAGTCTCCCTGTTGACGACTTGTGTGAGAGCCCTCACCATTTGGGCTGCCCTGAGGAGGAGGTTGAGATGGTGGTGATAGTGGCAACTGTAGCCACAGCATTGGCGGTGGGGGCAGCAGCAGTGGCTGTCGGGGGAAAATGCAAAGCCGGGGACGGGGACCCAGGAGCCCATGAGCCCTCCATGATATTTAATAGTCTGATAAAAGCAGCAGGGAAGGTGAAGATTCAGATGACAATTGTATGCTGGACAGGACCTGGAAACTCGATCGGAGTGCTGAGGAGGAGGCAACATCAGTGGAGAAGGGCGGTGGCGGTAGCAATAAAGCGTATAGGCCACATCCGGTTCGGGATCTGGTGATGCTGCTTACACTGTGGGTGGGTTAGGCCCAAGACATGCCAAAGCTAAGCCCAGCTTGACTGCCTGTAGCTCTGTGCGAGCAACTCCCATGTGGCGCTTTTTCTCAACAAGGCTGGCACACAGAACCACAGCGGTGTGCAAGATCTGCAGGATTAAAATACCAGTGGTCAATCAAACTCAATTAAAGGTACCAGAGGTCTATTTTAGCATATGAGGCGGCATCACTGGATCCTTTTGGAAAATTCAACTGCCCAGCTTTCCCAATCAGAACAAATCTGTCCTTCTTCTCCTGGTCCTCTTTGTGGCAGCCAACCGTTATCCTCAAGCTAAGACTTATCTTTGTCCAGGGCTCCATCATGAGACATCTGTAATGGAATGTTTGACCATAAAAAACATTTCTGCACCAGCAATTAGCTTTTCTACAAACTGAACCCCCACCTGGCCATGTTGCTTGTGGTGCAGTTGTTGCAGTACCATTTAGTAGTGTCTTGTACTCTCACATGGCGGAGAATGCATGTCTCAGTGGACACCTGGAGCAGCTGTTACGGGCAGGGACAGTTCTTGGCTTTCACGGCCCACTGGGTGAATGTTTTTTGCCGCACTGGAGAGGCAGCACCCCAGCAAGGGGCAGGTTCTTTTGACCCCACTTATCTGCCTCCTCCACCTCAGCAGGGCACAGTGTTGCTCACACTACCCCTCCTTCCAATCACATGTGTCAAGTCAAGAGCTGCCACTCTGTTTTGGAGCTCATCGGCAAGCAGTTGCTTAAGTACATCAAGCAGCATCAGACATCCTGCTGGCTTTCACCCCACCAACTCCTGCTGGGCAAGGTGGTTAGTAACATTCTGGCGGCTCCCAACCTTGGTGAAATAACACATACTCCTTGCACGGCCTTTTAAAAAATGTAGTGGCTTGCGCAAGGTGCTGGCAATGTCCAAGAGACTGTCTCTCTTTTCATCCATTCTCACGTGGTGAGGAACGCTCTCCTGGGCTTGCAGCGTCAGTATGGTATGCAGCTACATCTCTTAGTCTGCGACATTCTCGCTCACTAGAATTCAACATTGCACATGCTCGAGAGTCTGTAATAGTAGCTGAAAGCCGTGAATGATTTGGTCAGACACCAGACCACCTCAGCAGGGACAATGACTTGTTTCCAGGTTAGGCACTAGCAGTTCATGCCATTGATGCTGCAGTTGTCTCTCATCCCCCTCCTCATCTGTATTTTTGAAGAGACGTTACACTACAGGTGGCCCTGTAGCTGTTGGGAACACACAATGAGAAACTCCCATGGGGATGGAGGAGAAGAGGATGACACCGGTCGCTACACCCAGTTGTTTCAGTGGGGGGGGGGGGGGTGCAGAGATGGAAAGAACTGGCTCCTCGGACATGCTAGCCAGAATGGCAACCTGTAGACTCGCTTGCTTGCTCAGTGACAGGCGTATTATTGAGATCAAGCAGTCTGATGATTACTGGATAGCTTTTAGACCCTTGTAAGGCAAAATGGGAGAATGTTTTCCTCTCGCAGAAAGAGAGGCTGAATTATATTATTATCAGGAAACACTGTATACGCAGGTTGCCGCATCAAGGGGGAGGCTGTTCTCCGCCCCCGCAGAGTCCCACCCCTCCTGACGCCATGAGCAGCAGAAGCCACAGCACCACTAACAGTCTCCTTAATGTGATGGAGACGTTTTTCCATGTGCCACAGCAGGCTTAGGCCAGTCAGCCATCGACAGCTCCCGCCTCAACACCCAGGTTCAGGCCTACCTAAATCTGGCCAGTCTCTATCGCATACCCTGATCCCATGGATTTATGGGCAGGCAGACTTGAACTGTGGCCCGAACTGGCACAGCACACTCTCTTCTTTCATTTCTACTTTCATGCCTAGCCTTCAGTGTCATCTCGGAAAGGATTTTCAGCACCGTGGAGGGGGTGTGGTGACACCCAAACTGACGAAGTTGTCCTATACCAGTGCCCAAAACATCAAAATGAACCATGCCTGGATTCAGGAAGATTTTCACCGTGCTCTGGCTGATTCCGATGAATAGATCTAGCCTTGATGGCAGTGCCCCATCTTGCCACTGTTGCTGTCTGTCTGCCCACTATCATGCTCTGTACGGCTTCTGCTACCTACATCATGCCACTAATGCGACCTACCAACTTTTAGATTCTGTACGGCTGCTGTTGCCGGTACCATCATGCCACTAAGGCGAACTGCCAACCATCACGTTCTATATAGCTGGTGCTGCCATCTCTATCATGCTGCTAATGCAACCTGCCAACCAAAACAGAAGTTCATGAAAAAAAAATGAAAACAGATAACAAGTTTTTCAGAAAATTAGGAGCCCTAGGAGACTAGAGGGGGTTATATACCAACTTTCAGGCCAATTGGAGCAACTTCGTTCGGCCCAAACTTTTTCAAAAATTCGGCAAACCGGATCCAAATCTAATCTTGACTGGTTCACTTTAATTGACAATGCTTAAATGGGTTTACTGGTTTGCATTATCATCCTTTAAAATAATTTTTGAAGGGAGCTGTAATTTTGTAATGTATTTCTTTTACTTTTAGTGCTCCTTTCTTCCGTTTGTACATGCAGCTCTTTCTTATTTCCGGTAATGTTATGTTCATACAAGGGCAGTGATAGGAGAGTGTCTATGTAACTAGGTGGGTGGGAGGAGCTATAAACTAGCTGGGCGTTGTTAGGGGCAGTGATAGGGGAGTGTCTATGTAACTAGCTGGTGGGAGGAGCTATAAACTAGCTGGGTGTTGTTAGGGGCAGTGATAGGGGAGTGTCTATGTAACTATCTGGTGGGAGGAGCTATAAACTAGCTGGGTGGTGTTAGGGGCAGTGATAGGGGAGTGTCTATGTAACTATCTGGTGGGAGGAGCTATAAACTAGCTGGGCGTTGTTAGGGGCAGTGATAGGGGGTGTCTATGTAACTAGCGGGGTGGGAGGAGCTATAAACTAGCTGGGTGGTGTTAGGGGCAGTGATAGGGGAGTGTCTATGTAACTAGCGGGGTGGGAGGAGCTATAAACTAGCTGGGCATTGTTAGGGGCAGTGTTAGGGGAGTGTCTATGTAACTAGCTGGGTGGGGGGCGGTGCTGGAGCTTTGACAGAGAAAGAAGTGCATCATAGGTTTGGTCGGATGCCGTAACAGGAAGTGCTACATACAGGATGGAAAGTCCAAATTGAAAGAAAATGGGGAAGATGTACATGAGGTAAGTGTCTGCATGATCTTATCTGATAGCTATGTTAGTTATAGTATAACTTTTAACTATCTCTGAAAACTGCTTTAAGGGAAATGTTGGGTTACAGAATGTCAACTGCTGATCTGATCTTGCAAAGTTCAGAGAATGCAATTCCTTGACCTATTCACCTGCCTTATACCCAGTTCTTTCCATAAAGGTCTGTCTTGGTACTTGAGATTTTCTGAGAATTTCTTTCTGTGTTTTAATGTAATATTTTTTCCTATGTGTTTTTCATATTTACTAGAGCATTTTTTAATTGTGTCATGAATACAGACATAATGTGATTGGTATCGTGCTTTATGCAATAACTTCTCATTTCCCTCCTGATATAATTCCGTCACAGTATTCACAATTCTATTACCTTATATTTTTTGAAGCTTTAAGTGTGCAGCAAGGTTTTTTTTTCTATAAACAGCAAACTGTACCTCATAAAAATTCATTACAGAAGGGCATAAACAAGTACTTTTTCCTTCCAGTCATTGGCAGTAAGTGATTCATCTGTTTTCCACAGAAAACCAATTTCATTGCAGATGCCCTGTAATTTCCAATCTCCCCGAATTGTGGAACCGTATCACACCATCCTGATGTGAGGAATGCGAGGATTTTTTTTTGTGAGGGAGTAGGAGAAAAAAAAAAGCTGTGCTTAGTCTTGTTAATGGGATTGAATAGCATTTGCTGTCTCATCAGTTTTGCAAAAGAACCGTAAAGTAATCAGACTGCCTTCTTTTCTTCCCTCTAACGGCTATCAATTTAACCATGTGGCTGATTTTGTTCCATATGTGCACCGGGACAAAAATGGAATTGGGAAGTCCTTTCACATAAGTCTTTTTTTATCAAAAGAACCTTTAATATGAAGCATTACTTTGCTCGTGGCTTTACCCATAAAATGGTGACCTATGCGGCTAAAAAGGTATTGTTACCTGAAAGGAAATGCATATTCAGAACCAACTTATGCATTCGACATAAAACAGGTTATAAGCCCTTTCATTCCTTCTTTCATTCCGGAAGCTTTTCTTCCGATATTTTCCTGCACATTTAGTTTGTCATCCTATTTTCTGCTCAGTTTCCCGGACACTCTGCCTCCCAGGTCCTGCCATGACGCTGGCACAACCATAACAGTAGTGCCAATAGAAGCAAGTTAAGTGCAAATAATCTTTTTAGTAAAAAATAAACTGCTTATTTTTTTTACTACACATATAGTTTAGGGAAGTTTCACACTAGCAGTAAATTCTTCCAAGAAACAACCTGCTGGAAGACATCATATCCGGCATAGCCGGATACTACCCGACCTCCGCTGGAGCCCATCGACTATAATGGGAGTCGGCAGGAATCTGGCTTGTTTCCTGCATTAGTGTCTGGATTCTGCATGGTATATGTCCATCCATTTCAGGTACTAATGCCGGAAACAGGCCAGATCCCCGCCGAGCCCCATTACAGTTAATGGGGCCTGGCAGTGCACCAGCCTTCTGCAGCTGTGCCGGATACACTGTCTTCACTGGCTGTTCCTCTGCTGGATTCTAGGGAGGCTCCCCCCTGCCTGCCATTGGCTGCTCCCCCCCCCTCCCCCCGACACTGTATGTTTTCAACCGTGCACGGGGAGAAGCAGCAGTGGGGGTGCCGGGACCCGGTTAGGTATATTCCCTGTGAGGGGACCGGCATATGGGTGAGCAGTTTATGATATTGGATAACCCCTTTAACTTAGGAAAGCTCCCCCAATGTGTCTTTTGAGTCACATGCAATGCTTTTACAAAATATAAGGAAACAACACTCTGAGAACCAAAAGGCAGGTACCAGCAGCTTGAAACTTAGGCCACCCGCACACTTTGCGGATTATGCATGGTTTTTATGCGCAGATTAATGTGAAGTTTAATACAGTACCAGAAAAATGTACATCTTATGTACACTTTGCTTCTTTCTTCCATGTGGAAATTGACCTGCCTTGCGGATTTAGAAATCTGCTGCATGTCAATTATGTTTGGAGTTTTTGGTGCAGATTTCACCCTTTTCAAAGAAAGGATGAGAACTGCAGCAAAGCCGCATCAAATCCACACCAAAACTGTTTGGGTGCAGAAATACATTGAAATCCGCACAGAAATTCGTGCAGATCTTCTGCATGTTCACCCCCACCCATGTGCAGGCTCCTTTAAAGAGAGTTTCCAAGACTCTAGCCTTTTTTTTAACTAGCCCCTGGAGCATGTGGCACTGTACTTAATGGGAAAAAAATCATACTTACTTGCTCTCCGTCACTCTGTTCTAGTGCCTTAGCTCTGTTTGGCAATCTTCCAGTCCCAGGCCTGTTTTCTTCTGGCTGGAGTACGGACGGGGTCGCGTTATCCATTGCAATAATGACTGGCCTCAGCATTGACTTGTCTCCAACTGGCACATCACTGCTAGTTCATCTGCTGCTTGGGGAAATCCCACTGCTGAGGCCAGTCATTGGCTGCAGCGGAGCATGTGACCCCATCCATATTCTGTCTGGAAGTAAACAGGCCAGGGACTGGAAGATTGCCGAATGGGGCCAGTGCGCTGGAACCGAGCAGCAGGGATCACATTTTCCAAACACAAAAAGGGCCATAATCCTAGAAAATCTTATTAAAGAGGTTGTACAAAAATGGGGGGGGGGGGGGGGGCAAACTCCTTCACTTTACTGGACCTATAAACGGAAGAGTACTTACCTGCTTCCCGGGGCTGGCTTTCTGCTTCTTCTCCTCCAGGCCTGTGATGCTCTGCTGGGCTCCCTCAATGTAAACATCTGGTTGGACATTGCCGCGTCAATGACCGTCTCCCCTTACACAATGGCAAAAACTCACATGATGCAAGCGGATCATTGGTCGTGGCCATGTCAAACCAGATATTTACATCGAGGAAGCCCAGCGGAGCATCACAGGTCAGGAGGAAAAGGAGCAGGAAACTGACATCAGGAAGCAGGTAAGTCATCTTCCTTTTATAGATCCAGTAAAGTTTGGGGGGGGTTGCCAATTCTTGCACACCCCCTTTGTCCCTGAGTACAATAGAAAACAATGAAAAAGAACTTGTATATGTTGAGTGAACAAATTGCACATTTTTAACTGGCTCTTTTAGAGTGCTGAAACTTTTTTGTTTTTATATATACAGTACTCACAAAAAGTTAGGGATATTTGGCTTGTGGGTGGAATTTCAGGATGAACCTAAAATGCATTCTAACCTTTAAAGGTGAACTTAATGTGACCTTTGTGGCAGTAGATCTGTCAGAGGGCCATATGAGAGCCATTAAAATGGTGTATCTCACCCAGAGGAAGCTGGGTGAGAATAAGAAAGACTTGGGAAATAGGTTTTCCCCTCTGTGTGCATCAGCCAGGCTGCTAATGAGAGGTAATTAGCAGCCTGCTGAGGAGCTCAGGTAAATGTGGGCTGAGCTCCTTAGTCAGGGCTCCTAGTCTGGTGAAGAAGCAGGCTGTGCCAAGGCTTGTGGGAGCCAGGACCCTCTAACCCTGTGTGGGGTAAGCACTGAGTGGTCTTTTGGGGAGCTGGATGGTAGACCCAGATCCTGTTAGAGAGGGCAAAACTACTGTGTAGCTAGTGGCCAGACCGCCGAGGATTTATGTTTATGAGTTATGTTTGATGACTGTAAAAGTGACAATAAAGCTGTTCGTGGCCAGTTTGCACCCAAATCTGCAGTGTGGGAGAGGCTTCTTGAGGTGTGCCAACCATCTAAGCAGAGAAGACGGTGATCCTGGAGAGCTAAGTGACCTTGAGTTGTCACACCTTCTCTAAACCTTTGAATGCCAACTGTCCAACTGTTTCAGTACTTTTTGTACAACTTGCTCTTCTATAACAAGGAGCTTAGCAGCAAAATTCACAACAGGTGTTTGATCTCTGAATCGCCCAATAATTTTTCTGGTTAGGGTTAGACCAATTAGATATGGTATTTAAACAGTCCTCCTCATCATGCTGTTCACATTTTGACATCATGAGACCATGATGACACCTAACAATTGATCAACAGTACCTCGCCATTGTGAGGCTTCAAACAGGATGTTATCATACGGAAGTGGCTTAGACTGTCACAGAGTGTCATCTGCAGGTTGTAACAGAAATACAGTGAGAGTGGAAGAGTCAGAGAAAGGCATAGAAGCGGACATCCTTTGGCCACATCCCACACTGAAAACTGCTTCATTGTAAACAATGCTCTCCGGAACCGAATGCCACACAACTCCAGTCACCGTGTAGAGGTTAGTAACTCTTTAACCCAGAACCTCAATGACCTGAGGGCCACTCTTCAAGAAGAGTGGGATTCCATGCCTCAGCAGACAATAGGCTGACTTGTGAACAACATGAGATGATGTTGTCAAGCTGTAATTGATGCTCAAGACCACATGACAAGTTATTGAGATATTGACATTTTTGTGGGGGTATACCCTCCACTGGTGTTGGCTTTTGTTTCAATAAATAGTTTGAAATCACCATTGCATGCTTCTACTTAAATGCCCTACTTTCATGAAATAATATCACTGTAGCGTGAGCCTTTTACGCTTTCCATAAATTTCCCCCAGAAGCCAAATATCCCTAACCTTTTGTTAGGGTATATTGTGAGCCTCTTTTGCTCCAGAATGGTCCATATGTTCCTAGATGCCACAAATCTGTCACCATTGGTTGCTTTTAGATGACTGTTTCCTATTAGTTGAGAAGTGGAGAAGCAGGAAAGTGAAATAAATAAATGCTTCTTTTTGTTGGGATTTTTTAGCTGGCAGTATTATAGGGGCACTATTGCTGCCATTATTATCATGGGGCAGATTGTCACTGTTATTAACACTTTGGCTGGCTCTCTTATAAGTCCACTACGGCAGACAATATCATTATTATTCTTATTAGAGTATTGTGGTCACCAGTAATATGGGAACACTCATGTCATTATGAGGGCACTGCTGTGGCGGTGTGATCACTACCATGGCTGATAGATTTGCATGAGGACTGCTGTATATTGCATTGTATGAAAACTATTTTGACTGACCTACTATTTTTTAGGAACATGTGCACCCTATGGGCACTTTTATGTGACTGGACCTATTTTATGTCCTAGTTCTGTGCCGTTAGGTACACTGTGGCCTCAAAAAGCCAATAATTCAAGCAGTTTGCACACAGCATGTCCATTGGCACCTATAGTCTTTATCGGTCCCTGTCGGATCCCTTGTAGTGGAGAATATCTTTAGTTATTTTCCATGCAATGAAACATGTCACAGCTTTTTTTCTTACTGATCCCATATGAACCCTAGAGAAAAAGGGAAAGAGGTTGCCTGAGATTGAACTGTTTTTGACCTATCCGTAGGACAGGTCATCCATATCCTGATCCGCTGTTTGAGCTGTGGGTACCAGAAACAGGCACTGGAACTGCACAGCTCGGTCCACTGTATAATGACCAGGGCTGATGATTGCAGCCTGCTCCCTTTCATTTGAGGTTCCAGGAGAACCCCTTTAAGAACTGTCTTTGTGGCCAAAAGCAACTAATCACACTCATTTTTTCATTTTACTAGAGTAGCTTTAAGGGGTTTTCTGGGAGTACAACACTGATGACCTATCCTCAGTATAGGTCAGGCATGTCCAAACTGCGGCATGCTGGGAGTTGTAGTTTTGCAACAGCTGGAGGGCTGCAGTTTGGACATGCCTGGTATAGGTCATCAGTTTCTGATTGGTGGAACTCTGACTCCTAGCACCTCACCAATCATCTTTTTAAGCATGCGGTGGCGCTCCATTGGGTGCCGTGGCCTCTTCCTAGGGCAGTGGCATCACGCACATCGGTCACATGAGTCTGGGCTGCAATACCAAGCACAGCCATTATACAACGTATTCAACGCTGCAGCCTCATCAAAACAGCTGATTGGTGGCCTGACGATAGGGCATCAATATTGTACTCCCCGAAAACCCCTTTAATCTGCTCTGGTAAAATGAAAGTTGGCCAGTGATTAGTTGATTTCGGGCTGCAAAGACAATTTTTTTTCAGACGGTTTGCTAAATGTGCCCCGCTGAAATACGGTGAATGTGCTTTTGTTGCACATAGCCGCCTATCACAGTAAAGCTTTCATTTTGAATTCTGCTCTTGAAAATGAAAGTTGTGCTGTGATTGGTTGCTATGGACAAAAATTATAGTATTTTCTTTTTTTTAGACAGTTTCATAACAGCAACTGCACACTAGGTGGATTAAGTTCACACTGTCAAAATCAGCTGCGTATACAGCGACAAAACCATCTTGAAGAGGAAGTAGCGCTTGCACGAGCGCCGCCACCTTCCGGTCAGATACTGATGACCTATCCTGAGGTCATCAAAATAGGAAACAGCCATCCACTTTAAAGGGGGTGTCTGTGTTAATTCTTTTTTTAAGGCACATCTGAGGATAGGTTTTCAATAGGGATGAGCGAACCCGAACATCAACAGGTTCGATGTTCGGGTGGGTTAGGAATTCCGTTACAACAGAATATATAACGGAATTCGTAGACGGAATGCAAAATGGAAGCCTTTAAGAGGAATTCCGTTTTGATCCCTCATAATAGAAATCTATGGCCATGCATACAAAGTCCGTTATAACGGAACCTATAATGGAATTCCTAACCCACCCGAACACGGAACCCAGTGAAGTTCGGGTTCACCCATCTCTAGTTATCAATATGTACTGGCTGCACAACCCCTTTAACTTTGAGGTCCGGTGAGCCAGGACATAATTGCTCTTTGCACTCCTTCATTGCTGACCAGCATTGTCCTTCTGTATTGTACGTACTTGGGCCCTAATAGCCGTAGATAGCCAGTGTAAGACACAGTTGACATGGCCAATATTTCTAACATGGAGGCTCTGCTTCATACAATCCGCTGTCATTCTAACAAACACCCTCTTTGTCCTTCACTTCCTTGTGCTTGAGCTTTTCTGTACGGCTGTCAGTGGTTGGAGATTCATTGGAGTTCTGTACGGCTCCAGCCGTCTGAGTTTGTGGAACATTTGTGTGTCTTACTTTCAGTAATCATACTAATTACACTAATTTATTATGGATACACTTAAGGATAAATGTACGAGATCAGCAATGTGAGATGTCGTCAGGAATTTGGAGCCAAAACAAACCAGTGAAAACCTCTAAGGTTGCTTCCAGGACTTACTCATAAAGAAGCGTCGACTAGAATATCCAGACTTTTCTACCAGTTCTGTAGCGTTAAAAATATGAGTTTTATTTATTTGCACCGTGGTTGTTTATCTCAGACAATGGCCATAATTGTACAATGAGATGTAAAATGAGAAGTATCAAGATTACAGTCATTTGCCACTGGTTGCTTTAACCTTTTCAGTGCCAGGGTTTTGGTTACTTCCAGGAGGCACAGACCAATTTCCTTATTCCATGCTGTGTTGATTTTGTCAGATTTTTTTTCCCTTTGGATTATTATTATTTTCTTCCTAGGTGGATGTTATATGGGGTGTTTGTACAAAAATGTTGTACTTGAATGGATCCTTTGATGCATTTACCGTACTAATTCCTACCAAATATCAAATGTAATAATTAAAAATGTAAAAAAACTATTCTGACATACTATTATATAGTATAATTAGTGTTGAGCAAAGCAAAGCATTCGAAGCGGAATTCAGTCTGAAGTTTAGGAAAACGTCGATTCGCAGTTATGCTGAATTTCCTCGCGCTTCGTGGTAACAAATCAGTTTTTCCTAAAATGGCGGCTGAACATGTTATAAAGTGAAAGTAAGAAGCCTGGAAACACGAGATCCCCCATAATGCCATGCAGCCAGGTGCCATATATTGCTGTGTGAATCACTGTGCAGTGCACCGTCATTCATAGCTAATCTGTTCTGTTAGTAAAACAGTTACGGTGAGTCACTATTAAAGGCAGGTATAATTTATCGCCCTGTATCTAAATGTGCAGTGGAGCGAAATTTGTCATAGCTAATCTGTTCTGTTAGCGATACAGTTGTTATACACTATCGCCAACAGACAGTGAGGATGACACAAGTGACGACTAAACATTTGTAGATGATAATGAAGCGATCGCACATGGGAGCTGGGTGAAGATGGGGCATCATCATTATCAGGGGAGCAGGGTGGCAGCATGCCTGTGAGCCAGCAGGGTGTAAGCGTGCCGGTGAGGCAGCAGGGTAGAAGTGTTCCCTAGAGGCAGTAGGGTGGAAGCAGTAGGAGATCTGGATCCAAAAGCAGGAGGAGTACACTGTCTGCTACTCGGAAGACTCCCTGTGAGGAACACACTAGCAGTGCACGGATTCATAAAAGCCGCGACAGGCAGGCATCACACAGTGGTGAAGGGAAAATACCATACTCGGCAGTATGGGAATTTTTCACCAAGTCACTGGGGGATGTTCGCGTGGTGGTATGCAGGATATGTGGGCAGAAGGTAAAGAGCGTCCAGAGTACTAATGTTGGCACGGCGGCTCTGCTTTAACACATGGAGCGTTACCATAATGTGGCATGGGAAAATCTATTCATACGTCTGCAAGTTTGGTCCGGATCCGTTCTGGATTGTACGAAACGGGTCGGACCCATTCATTTTCAGTGGGGCCGGAAAAGATGTGTGCTGTCCGCATCTGCACTTCTGTTCCGCAAAAAATAGAACATGTTCTATTCTTGTCTGCGGACACGGACAAGAAAAGGCATTTCTATTTAAAGTGCAGTGCGATCGGCAAAATGTGGAACGCACATGGCCGGTGTCCGTGTTTTGCGGATCCGCAATTTGCAGATCACAAAACACTTGAGGACGTGTGAATGGACCCTTATCATGTAAAACACGCCCTCCTTGAATTGCAAAATGCTCTTCCTCAACATAGCCTTATATGCAATGTTTCCAACCGCAGACATGGACAAGAAAAGGCATTTCTATTAAAGTGCTGGCCATGTGTGGTCTGCAAAATGCGTAACACACATGGCCGGGTGTCCGTGTTTGCGGATCCGCAATTTGCTGACTGCAAGACACTTGCGGACCTGTGAATGGACCCTTACTCAGGCCCTTTGAGGAGTCCACTTTATTTGTCAGCTGGGAGAACTACGGGGTGAATGATGTCATTCCACTCCTTCACATCCTGGAGGGAGGGGATGCTGAGAAAGCTGAATGGCAAAGGGAACAGAAGATGTTGCACCTATATCTCATGGCAACCTGAGCCCTGAGGAGGATGAAGAGACGGAGTAGGACATAAACGCCCACGAATTTTATACACAACAAGGTGGTTTATCTGCCCAAGCGACAGGAGAGAAGGAGCATGAGGAAGTGGAGGGAGATGACGAAGACGATGCAGATGACCCTAAAAGACCATGGCAGTATGCTGTGGAGATGGAGGCAGGGAGTCCCTCCGAGTCCCTTGTGCAAATGGCCCGATGCATGCCATCTTGGAGTTCTCCAAGATAAGGGAACCCCTTTTCATATTTACAGACATGGAGCCAAAACAAAAAAAAAAAACACTCGCCTATCCTTGGTACTCTGGTTCCAATTTCAGCTCCATTCTGTTCCACTTCCAGTCCCCGCTGGACTGTAAATGTGAAGTGGCATCTAAACGTATGTCACAACTGTTGGCCAATTAATTGCCTCATCAATGTTCAGGTATGAAGAAGGTAAAGAGCAGCCAGAGTGCTAATGTGGGAACAATGGCTCAGCTTTAACACATGGATCGTTACTATAATGTGGCGTGGGAAAGCCATGCCACTCATTTAGTGTTACAGTCTGATGCAGCAAACACTACATCTCCCACTGACCTGAACCCCCTCTCAGGCAGTCAGGGCTCCTCAACTTCAGCAGAAGAAGCTGTCATTCCTTCCAATCAACCTTACTATCATCTATTGCTCATGATGCTTCTCCTCAAAAAGACAACAGTATGCTTGCACTTATCCAACGACTCAGAAGTTGAATGTGCGCCTGGCCAAGTTGCTGGTACCACAGTCCCTTGCTTTCCATGTAGTTGACTCTGCACATTTCATATATATTATATATTTTTTATACACCTAGGCCTCAAAATATCAAGGCCGATGTGTGCTACACTGGCCTTGATAGGGCCTACACTGCTTGCCTCCTCTGGCTCTCCATGCAGCAGAATGAAATCTACAGCAGCTCAGAACTGCCGTAGATTTCAATAATTATTTATGACAGTTTCCCTTGCAACGCCCTATTGCACTCTCGCCATGCCCCCTGTTCAGAGACTTGGCAAAGGTGGTGTAAAATGCATATTGTTACTTTGTGGATTCGCGACCTTACTATGCCAAAAAGAGGCATGAGGGAAATGATAAATTTGTTTTTTAAATAGCATTTAGGCTTATAAATATTTTTTTTAGTAATATATTACCTTCAAAAAGACTTTTTATTTGAATTCACCCTAGTCTTCTGTAAATTTGTATATATTACATTTCCAATTTCAGTTTATCAGGTCTTGGCTAGCATTACACACAAATACACAGTTACCTGGCCGTCCACATGTCGTAAAATAGAATGTGCTTCATTAGACTAGGCTTCCTTCTTCCATTGCTCCATGTTCCCTTTCTGATGCTCACATGGCCATTAAAGACACAGTCAGAGGTGGACAGAGGCCGGCATGGGCACTCTGGCTGCTATTGAATTAGACATGATAGCCTTCATTCCTCAAGTAAGCTTTGGGCATCCATTACTGGGCCAGGGCTGAGATGATGCATAGGCAAAGGTAGGCATCAGCCTCCACCTTGCTACCCATCTGGGGTGGGGGGGATTCCCATACAAATTTATTTTAGTGAAGATTTTTTACTCACATCTAATTATAACTAATGAATCCTTTCATTGTGAAATCGCTCATTAGTACAGGAGGCCCAGGGAGCAATGAGTATGACGCTCCTAGCGCTGGTAAATGTGTGGTCACAGTGCAGCACTGCACAACGAGTGCACTGGATCTACATAGTAGTGGAGCCGTCCGGAGCTGCAGAGGTGAGTTGTTTTACTTATTTTTTTGTCTGATCTTAGGTCTCTATTTAAGGGATGGATGGATGGTGTGGAGATTATAAGGGATCACTTTAGGGTCTGATCTGAGGTCTGCATTTAAGGGATGGTTGGGTGGGGGTTATAGGGAGCGACATGAATGTGGGGTCGGATCCTGTTGCTGTATAAATTTGGGTTCTGATCCTTAGGTCTATTTGAATTTAGGGTCTGTATAAATTTGGTGTCTAATCCGGGGTTTGTATGAATTTGGGGCTAATTTGGGGTCTGTTAATTTTGGGGTCTGTCAGGGGGCTGTATTAATTTTTGGGTCTGGGAGTCTATATTAATTTTAAAGTCTGTATTAATTTTGTGGTCTGGTTTGGGAGTCTATTCATTTTGGGCTGTCTTCTGGGGTCTGTATTAAAGAGGACCTGTCACCACAAAATGCAATGCAATCCGCAGTCATGTCCGGAGTATATGTTATAGAGCAGGAGGAGCTGAGCAGATTGATATATATTTTTGTGGGAAAAGATTCAGTAAAGCCTGTAATTTATACATTTACAGTATACTGTACCTCTGCTTTTTCTATCTCCGATAAACAGCTATCGGTACAGGGAGGAGGGGTTATCAGTGATAGCATTATGTTTATAAGTGTGCATAAGAGATAGCTGATAACACCACCTTCCAGTACTGCTAGCAATTAGAAAAAGAAAAGATATAAATGTATAAAATACAGGTTGTACTGAATCTTCTCCCACAAAATTGATATCAATCTGCTTAGCGCCTCCTGCTCTATAACATGCTGCCTGCGGATTGCATTGCATTTTGTGGTGAAAGGTCCTCTTTAAGTAGGGGTTATCCAACCCTGTAATCTTTTTAGAAAAACTATTAGAATGTGATAAAATAATTAAAGTAGTGATACCTTTCTGATCCCTCAATGTTCTCCTTCTGCTGCTTCCTGTGTCCTCGGTGGTCTCTATATTGCTAAGTCCCTCTCAACTCGGACATGTGACATCTGTGCCCAGTGATTGGAAAGCGAGTGGCGGGGATCACTACTTTTATTATTTTATAATAAAAGCCAATAATGTGGTGTCTGGGGTTTGAATCTATTTTGGGGTCTAGTCTGGGGTTTGAAGCCTAAAGTCTGTCTTGGGCTCCATCATTTTCTAGTTCTGTATCTGTGTCCTTGGGCACCTTTATTTTGGCAGTACAGTAATTGGGGGGCATTGGACAGCACTTTTGGTACAGTAATGTGGGCATACGGGACAGCAGAAGGCACAGTATTAGTGGAAGCTACAGGATGGCAGTGTTAAAGGGGGCAGCTGTATAGGGGGGTTCTTTGCTATAGAGGGTGGGGATGGTCTGCAGAAGCAATAAGTCAAATCAGAGGTGTAACCGGAATCTCCTGGGCCCTATTGCAAAATCTGTAACATCCCCCCATCTACAGTGTTCCATTTAATACTGGTGTCTTCTTATATAGCAGAGGGGGTAGTACACCCCTGGCCAAAGATGTCTGATCCAAATGGAGAAGAAAAGGACTATGAACAACTAAAATCCGTGGAGACGTCACCTGTAAATCACTCGATTTGAGGGGATTTGCCTGCTCTGCCCTTAACCAATTGTCCTTAATAGTACTAACCACTGCATCCAGTCAACTGGCCATAACAAGTTGACTCTTGAGTCAGACAGATCCTTACGTATTTTACTTGCATTTAACAGACCTCAAGAAGTGATTGCACACTTGCCACATGATGTATTTCACCCCTTGACAGTTGCTACTATATTTATTTTTTGGTTTTGGCCATTAATTTACTATACAATATTTATATCAGCAGCATGGTCGTTTACAATCTGACCAAGGACAACATCTGCATGGAGTTTGTATGTACTCCCAGTGTTTGCGTGGGTTTCCTTCCGATATGCTGGTTTCCTCCAACACGACATACTGTGATCTCCACTGAGGGTAGAAAGCAATGATAATGTCCGTAAAGCACTGCAGAATATGTCAGCACTATATACAGTGCCTTGAAAAAGTATTCATACCTTGAACTTTTCAAAATATTTTCACATTACATCCACGAACTTAAATATATTTTATTGGGATTTTATTTGATAGACCAACACAAAGTAGCAAGTATGTGTGAAGTGAAAAGAAAATGATACATGGTTATCAAAATTTTTCATTAACAAAAATCTGAAAAGTGTGCCATCTGTATTCAACTCCCCTCTATTCCGATACCACTAAATAAAATCCAGTGTGACCAATTGCCTTTAGAAGTCACCTAATTAGTAAATAGAGTCTGCCTGTGTGTGATTTATTCTCAGTATAACTACAGCTGTTCTGTGAAGGCCTCAGAGGTTTTTTAGTGAACATTAGTGATCAAACAGCATAATGAAAACCAAGGGACACATCAGACAGGTCAGGGATAAAGTTGTGGAGGAATAAAAAGCACGGTTAGGTTATAAAATGAATATCCCAAAATCTGAACATCCCACAGAGCAATGTTCAATCCATGATCCGAAAATGGAAGGAGTATGGCACAACTCCAAACCTACCAAGACATGGCTGTCCATCTAAACTGACAGCCCAGGCAAGGAGAGCATTAATTAGAGAAGCAGCCAAGAGGCCCATGGTCACTCTGGAGGACTTGCAGAGATCCACAGCTCAGGGAAGAATTTGTCCATAGGACAACTATTAGTCGTGTACTCCACAAATCTGGCCTTTATGGAAGAATGGCCATTTTTGAAAGCAAGCCATAAGAAGTCCCGTTTGCAGTTTGCCACAAGCCATGTAGGGGACACAGCAAACATGGAAGAAGGTGCTCTAATCAGGTAAGACCAACTTTTTGGCCTAAATGCAAAACACTATGTGTGGTGGAAAACTAACACTGCACATCACCCTGAACATACCATACTTCAGCAGGGACAGTGAAGCTGGTCAGAGTTGATGGGACGATGGATGAAGCTAAATACAGGGCAATCCTGGAGGAAAACCTTGTAGTAGAGGCTGCAAAAGACATGAGACTGGGGTGGAGGTTCACCTTACAGCAGCACTCTAAACATACAACCAGAGCTACAATGGAATGGTTTAGATCAAAGCATAGTCATGTGTTAGACTGGCTCAGTCAAAGTCCAGACCTAAATCCCATTGAGAATCTGTGGCAAGACTTGAAAAGTGATGTTTACAGATGCTCTCCACCCAATCTGACTGAGCTTGAGCTATTTTGCAAAGAAGAACTGACAATAATTTCAGCCTCTAGATGTGCAAAGCTGGTAGAGACATACCCAAAAAGACTTGCAGCTGTAATTGTAGAAAAAGGTAGTCCTACAAAGTACTGACTCAGGGGGGCTGAATACAAATGCACATCACACTTTCCAGATTTTGAAAACCATGTATAATTTTCTTTTCACTTCACACATACTTGCTACTGTGGCACAGTTGGCACAGTTTATATATATATATATATATATATATATATATATATAGTAACATAGTATATAAGACCGAAAAAAGACATCTGTCCATCCAGTTCGGCCTTTTTCCTACAAGTTGATCCAGAGGAAGGCAAAAAACCCCTGTGAGGCAGAAGCCAATTTTCCCCACTTAATGGGAAAAAAATTCCTTCCCGACTCCAATCAGGCAATCAGAATCACTCAGATCACTCAGAATCACTCCCTGGATCTCTAGTAGCTGTAGCCTGTAATATTATTACAATATTTACATATATATATATATATATATATATATATATATAAACCGCCACCTTGATCAGCGAATCCTACTGGAAATCCTCTCTGATATCTTCTGCATAAAGCAAGTGAAATAAGTGAAGGACTCATTTCAAAGTGCCTTTCAAACGTTAACAATTATTTTTATAATGACGATTTTGGGAATGATGTGCATTGCTTTTTCATTACCATTTTATTTAGCCACGCATTATACTGTAAGGAGTCTCTATAGTATACTTTTGAAGAAAATCTCTTCTGGATTATAGAGGTTAAAGTCTGTAGCTCAGTCACAGGACTTAACATCTCTTATCTGCAAAATGAACCCAAAATCCAGTCATCCGTGAACCATTTGCCATCCTTTGAGATATCAGAGAGCTACAGCTCTCTGACTGCAATGATGCTTTTAACTGGCCTCCATCAGACCCCAGATGCTTATATTAACGCTATATTGTTACCTTAAAATGCAGTCATACTGTGAAGTCCCTTTCAAGAACGGAATTCAGAATCGCACATTATATTGTCCATTTGGATTTTATTCATTTGGAATTTGTTCTGGATCTGCCGTGTTTGTGTAAAATAGAAGGCGCAATTCTGGCCTAATAAAGCCGGAGCAGAATCCCTGGGCTGTGGGTCTTCAGATTTGCATTTTTGTACACAGTTGCCTTAGGCTCTGTTCATACTAACATCATGATTTCATTTTTACAGTCACCATGATAGATATTTAGGGGCAGATCCTGTTGACATAAAACAGTTCGGTCAGTTGTCCATTTTATTCTGATATTGGTGGCAGTTACACCCACGCTATTAAATGATCATGCCACACAAAAGGTATAGTTATTACATTTTCTCATGACTTCTTAATTGGATTTTCTGAAATTTTTTAACTGATAACCTATCCTCTGGATAGCTCATCAGTATCTGACACCCGGTACCCCCGCCATTCAGATGTTTAAGTAGGCACTAGAGCTCACAGTAGTTCTGCAGCCTTCTCGCAGCTTAGCCTGGGCCATGTGACATCATGTTCGTCGGTCACATGGACTTGGCGTAGCTCAGCGCCATAGAAGTGAATGGGGCTGAGTTGCGATACCAAACACAGCTGCTATACAATGTACAGCACTGGACTTGGTGAGCTGAGAAGAGGCTGTGGCTCTGCTGCAAGTGCTGGTGCCTTCTCAAGCAGCTGATCTGTGGAGGTCCCAGGTGTCAGACCCCCACAGATCAGATACTGATGACCAATCTGGAGAATAGGTCATCAGTATAAAAGTCTGGGAAAGCCGCTTTAATCCTAACTTAATGACTGCCCTCTTTCGTTTGCATATTCTGTGAAAATATTTTTGGTGGTAGTACATTCAGCAGAAGAAGGCAGCCTTTGAAATGCAATCAACAGCTTCCCATTGATTTCAATGTAAAAAGTATGACCATATGTTTTTTTAGTGGCTGAAAAACGCTAGAGAAGTGAGACGTTAGGTTTAAATCTGCTACTGATTCAGCAGCAGAAGATGGATGTTTTTCACTGCATAATCCACATTCGAAAAACCATCGACAGCTTTCCATTGACTTTAATGTAAGAACACCTTGCGCATGGAGTTTTTCCAGCAGCTGATTTGTACACTTGAGAAGTGACATGTTCACACAGCAAAATTTGCAACACTAAAATCAGTGATAGATCAGTAGCTGAGTTTTGTAGGCATTTTAGAACAGTTTTTGTATTAAGTTTTTCTATTTCCCTACTGACTCCTATTGAAATCCAACAAGTCTCTTCTCAAACGTTCCTTAAATCAGCTTCTGAAATAAAAGAACTCTAGACACTGCACATGGTGTTTTTAATTGAGAAGACATCACATGGAGGTGACTTGCCTGGTCACATGACCCTCCATCAGCAGCCATTTTATGGACAGGACCTCTGTGTGGATAGCAAAAAAAAAAAAAACTTTGTAAACAAGGGGCATACATATTGAAATATAGAAAATTGTGCAGAATTTTAACAAAGGCTTTATTAGTAAGTGCCATATATTCATATATGATTTTGGAGCTGATTTAAACATCACGCCCACCACTTGTGAGAATGGTTTTTCGTCCATGCATGGTCACATTAGAGTTGAATGGATCAAAAGCACACATGATTTTTCCCTCCATGACCTTACTGGCGAGGACCATCCTTTGTTCCAATGTTTAGTAAGGGGTCCTTGCACTTCACAAACACAAGATGTGTTTCCTGTATGTCCCCTGAATTTTACCCACATTTTAATACGGCTTATAATATTTACTCTTTTAAATTTGTGTTTTAATGTGTCCTCTAAGTTCTTTCCAGTGCTTCTACTTTCTGTCTAAATATTATTTACTGCATTTCATGGTGATTTAGCTCTAAAACTGAGGAAGTATACGTTTGTCGAATAACCACTTACAACACGATTACAATGTTAGAAATAGCATTCTGGGTGTTCATTTGGGTTTTGTGTAGGAATGTGAGATCTGGTATAATGGTTACTGGAATATGTGCTGCACTACTGAAATTTCATAACACTTAATTATGCTCTCCCACCTGCACTAAGCATTTCCAAGCGATATATGATATCCATTTTTCCTACCAGATAGAAGAAGAAAAAATATAGAATTCATCCACTGAAAACCATTTATTCATTAGTGAAGGGGAAACATATTACTAGAATCTAAAGTAGCAACCCATTCCAAAACGATTTTTCTTTTACTTTAAAATGCATGTTTAATGAATGCTTCCTTTTAATGTATTATAGCCATGCCAAGAGAAAATATAGTAGGTGCCATGCCACCAATAAGCTTGAAATGAACCTCTATCCATGAACACCTTGCTTTATGCTTTAAATGGGTTAAAAAGTTTTGGGCTGATTTATTTCTTTTAAATATTTTTACAGGGGTTGGAGCTGTTTTTCTGATTCTATGCTCCAAATCCCCTGCATAGACATAGAGTTAAATGATCACAGTTTTGCTACCTGTAGCCACCACTAAAGGGAACTTAGGAGCTTACTGCCTACTGTTTATATACTTGTATTAAAGCGGTTTTCTAGGACTTAAATATTGATGACCTATACCATCTATTCGACCCCCAGCACCCTGTCGATCAGCTGTTAAAAGAGGCTGGCAAGTGATGTGACCTTTTCCTTGGCCTGCAACATTACATTTATTGTTTTCCAGGTTGAGAAGAAATAGGCAGCACTCACCAAGGAGTGTGCTGCCTATTTCTTCTCGACCTGGAAGATATTTTGGATGCCTATGCTTTGAGGACTGTGCACCGCTGATATTGATTCATAAGGAGGTACTATAATTAGCCGTGGAGTACATTTGGATTTTCGGCAGTGCCACCTGCTACGTTAACTTGTGTATTACATTCATTGTTTGTATGGCCTTTTTGCAGCTCAGTCTCATTCAACTGAATGGAATTGACTGCAATACTAAGCACAGTCACTATACAATGTATGTCACGGTTCTTGGTATAATATGAAGAGGTTGCAGCACTTCTCCAGCGCTGTGACTCCTTCAAACAGCTGATCCAGGGCGTGCCTAGAGTCGGACCCTCACTGATCAGATATTAATGACCTATTCTGAATATAGATCATATATATTGAATTCCCAGAAAACCCCTTTAATAATAAAACTGTATGCAATAAGAGGACGTTCACACCTGTAGCATACCTGACCAGGCAGCCTGATCTAGCACAAATGCCTGGTGAAACATTAGTTGAAACACATCATTTATGCCAGAAAGTGGCCGGATCACTGCTGGGTCCCATTATAGTCAATGGGGACAGGGCGGTGAAATATAGTGATGGTTGTAGGGAGCCAAAATTGTCTTTGTAGTATACGAAAAATTGTTCGAAAATTCATTAAAATACCATTTTAGACTGAATTAAATGGTATTAAATGGAGGACATTTTCTTTTCAAAGAGTTATCCAGGATAAGAGAAGCATGAGTATCTTTTTCCAGAACAATGCCACACCTGTCTAAAGGTTGTATGTGGCTTCCCTTTCACTTCAATGGAGCCAAATTGCAATACCAGACACAACCCATGGACAGGTGTGGCCCTTTTTTTGGAAGAGAGTATCCATGTTTTTCTAATCCTGGGCAATCCCTGTAAGATTACAGTGGTAAGAAAAGTAATACAGGGTGACTCTTTGGGACCACCGCCAGCAAACTCTGCTATCTATCTTCCTTTACTACTCTAGTTAGGAGATCTAAGAATACTCCTAGGTCACCAGAGCCCAATGCAAGACTTAGCTGCCAGAGACCCAGATTACCCCTGCAGAGTAAGGTGGCAGAGAACAGGTGCAAGCTCACAGGTAGCAGACCTATCAGATGCCATAGAGTAGCAGGAGAAAATTACAAGCCAGAATCAAAGCCAAGAGGGTCAATGAAAGCCAAATCAGGAGACAAAAAGTTAATCCAGAAACAAGCTGAGTAGTCAAAACCAGGAGTATCAGTAGAAACCTATACATCACACAAGGGGTAAATCCAGAAACAAGCCAAGGTCAATACATAGAAAGGTCTAACAAAAATGCGGCTAGAAAAACAAAAATCACAGGCACAGACAAGTAGTGAGTGTCTGACTTAAAACGCCCATCTAGTTTTAGGATTGGACACCAAACCAGGGAGCTGATGGTCCCGGTGTCCAGACTCATTGATAGGTCAATATCATGGTTATCGTAGCAAGTCTTTACTAGAACAGCCATGCACAGTAATGTGGCTGGTAGGGTTGTTTCGGGTATCGAACTTTCGATATCCAATCGATACTTTTCTCTGGTATCGAGCTCGATACCAGGATTAGTATTTTATCGATACTGGGCTGCGCTACTGCACAGCCCAGTATCAGAGAACGTGGCTGCGCCGCTCTGGCTGCGCGGCCATGTTCTCCTCGGCAGCACAGGGCAGTCTCTCTCTCCCCCTGTGCTGCCGCTGCCAATCAGGAGAGATGGGAGGAGGAGAAGGAGGGGCGGGCGCACTGGCCACCAATGAGGAGTGACTTTTACTATACAGATGCAGGCAGAAGAAGCTCATTGCCGTCACCTGCCTGTGACCAAGCGGTGCGATCCGTGGCAGTTAACCCCTTAGGTGCGGCACCCGAGGGGTTAACTGCCGCGGATCGCAGCGCTGGTCACAGACAGGTGCCGGCAATGAGCTTCTTCTGCCTGCATCTGTATAGTAAAAGTCAATCCTCATTGGTGGCCAGTGCGCCCTTCCCAGTATTAGACATTGGCCAATATCCCCCTTTCCCCATTATTATATACATTGGTGGCCAGTGCGCCCCCATTCCTCCCCGTATTAAAAGCATTGGTGGCAGTGGCCACAGGGTCCCCTCACCTCCTCCTCATTGGTGGCAGTGGCAGTGATCGGAGCCCCAGCAGTGTAATGCTGGGGCTCCGATTAGTTACCATGGCAACCAGGATGCTACTGAAGTCCTGGCTGCCATAGTCTGCTCCCTGCTGCTGTGTGCACAGGGCAGCAGGGAGAGTGTGAGGTCCTATTCACCCTAATAGAGCTCTATTAGGGTGAATAGAATGAAAAGATCCCAGGTTCTAGCCCCTAAGGGGGAAATAGTTAATAAATAAACTGTAAATAAAAAAAAGAAAGTTAAAAAAGTACACCAAAATATTAAGTATAAATCAATTTTACATATAAAATATATAAACAATAAATAAAATATTACATATCGCTACGTCTCAAGTCCAAACTATTAAAAAAATCCTCTTTTAAGCGGTGAACGCCCATAAAAGAAAAAAAAAAAGAAAAGAAAACTGCACAATTCGCCATTTTATTTTAGTTGCCTTGTCCCCCAAAAAATAGGATCGGACTGTTGTATTATTGGCCGGACGTTCCATAAAATGAGGAATGCACGCGGCTTTTTTGGCCATTTTTTTTTTTTTTGCGTGGTATCGAATGGTATCGAGCATCGCAATACTTTTTTATGGTATCGATACCGAATCAAAATTTTGGTACCGAAACAACTCTAGTGGCTGGGTACAATGCCCTTAACTAATGAATGACATTGCCCTCCCCTTTGTTGTATGTATGATGAAAAAGGGATTGCCATATGCTATAAATGTCTTCCTATTGACAAAGCATATTGACAAAACATCCAAGTTATCTTGCTCAGCTGTTTCCATACGTTCCATGGAAGTGCATGTACTGTGGATATAGATATATAATATGGGAATACCCTGTTCATTATAAATAATTGTTCTCTTGTTATGCTACGGTACAGTACAGGATGCCTCAGACTCCATGCACAAGTTCTTGGCTGATCCTATGACAAGTGTCCAAAATAAAATGTGTGCAATTATTATTATGCATTATTTATTTGTACTGATGTACACATAAAGCAGTCACACACATTTGTTCCTTTCCCCGGGGAAAGGTCAAAATCTCATTTCACTGTTTCTGTGAAGGTAGATCATGTTTAGGATGTTTTTTTTAACACCTGTTCCACAACTATATGTGGATTTCTTTTATCTTACCTTCCATCTTGATATTATATTTTACCTGTCAAATAAGGAAATTTCAAATATCTGAAAAATAAATCTTCCTTAACCAGCTTCTATTACATATTCTGTGCATCACGACCTCAGCAGTTCCATCGTCTGTTATGGCATATATCCTGATCATTGTATGCAGGTTGTTATTAAAGCTCAGAGGAGATCTCTTAAATAGTCTCTTGTTGGTCATTCACTAGAAACGTCTCATCCAAAGAATAAAATATCAGGACTCAGGCATAGGATTCCGATTTGCATTTTTGTTAAAGTTATATGACTGCTGCATTATTACTCACAAAGGAATGTTCCTTGATAACTATTTCCACAGGTTTCAGAACAAAAGGTCAAAAGCTAAGTTGTACATACTTTAAGTTATTGCTTTGTAGCTGTGAAAGTACAAGAGCACTTCCAGGTGGATATAGAAAATGTATTATGCCTGCAGTTCTGCTCATCTCTCCACTATACCTACCTGAATTATGTATTGTAGTCACCTATTTTATATAGCGGAAACTTTGAACTGTTTGCGTATGTATTTTAATGAAAGAAATGATGAGAAATTCCTTTTGATAAAACATTTCACAAGACTTCATTATGCAGTCACTACTCATGATCTATAAAGTAACACCACTATCTAGTTTTCGTCATCTATAATGTAAGCTTTCCTTTATCCAAGTGATTTAGTC